>CM046721.1:104942875-107438123 GCA_025584915.1 Monochamus saltuarius | reverse complement strand
ATTGTTACTGCTAAAATCGTTATAGTTACTTTGCCCGAATATCATCATGGGCTTTTTTTATCCTATAAGAGGTAGTCTTTACACCTAAAAAGCAAATTTAGGGAAAATAAAAAATATGGGTTCAATATTTTTCTGTTTTATCAATGTGCAAAGCTTGGTTTCAATTGGTGAAGGTATTTACACTAATATAAATCAATTTTTCTACAATCCCTATCAATGAAGTCATGTATGTTCTCTGATATAATTCATCCAATGTCAGTTGGGAATATGTAAATCTTTATTTATTTCCAAACTAATTTCTATCCTTATGCTGCCCGATCACCAGTCTGATTTATATTTGCTTTCGATATTTCTCTATCCCCGGTTTCAAAATAAAAGGAAGAAACAATTTTTTATAATTACTGTATTAATTGAATGTATCCAGAGACTGACAACTGACATTAGATACAAGGTAAACCTTAAATAAATACAAATATTTTAACGAGCAATATAGTTCTCTGTGTAGAATACATAATTAGTAGTTTTTTTACAAACAAAAATCAGAAATAAGTCAAATTTTAAATAAATTTCGTGATTTTTCAATAAAAAACTTGTTGAGGACCGCTGACCAGATGATGTTTTTGAGTCACAAGTGTTGCAGATTGAACGCCTGGTTTACAGTGTTGCCAGTGTTATACTAATGTCTTGGCTTCGAGAAAGTTGTAACCTCTATGTATACATTACATTAGTAAAGTTGCTATACGTATAACTACCTACAAAGGTTAGATTTAAAAAAAAATAATAATTGAGACAGAAATTTAACTTTAATATGTTATGTGAAAACCATAGTTTTTCGTTATTCTTAAAAAAATATTTATTTTAAAGACGATATGGCAACCTCGCCTTTAATTGATCATCTGGTTTATTATGTTACGTCAGTGCTCTGTTCTATCTGATCTCCGTAAATATTAGAAATTTTTAAAAACGACTCACTAAACTCATCTATATGACAAACTACACGTGCACTTAAAATATTTGTACTTATTTAAGGTTCACCCTGTATATATACCAAATATCTAAGTAAAAAAAATTGCAAAAGCTAATAAATAATATATGAATAGATATTGTGGATGTAATTCACTGCTGATTGGGGCTTTAGTCTGCAGAATACCTAGTTTTAACAACAATATATATATAGCTATATCTTTCTATTTTGTCCCAAAGATGTTGCCTCTACTTTATGGCCCATTATTAATAGTCCACCCTGTATATAGATTAGGTAACCTTTAAAGTAGGTGATTAAAATCATATCAAAAAATTTATTAAATAAGGCACAAATTTCTGCAATTTTTCACAATTGCTGTTATAATTCAGGACTGTTCAGAAGTTTATTTCATGAATCTACGTTCACTTCTATACCACTTTTACAGACAACTTGAGCCTTAAGTACCCATTATACATTTCATGCAAACACAACTAACCTGGTATAAACCTTGAAGGATGAGGCTTTCAAGGATTTGTGCATATTTGCCTTGATCTCGGGTAACTTCTCCAAGACGTTTACGGGCCTCATCTAAAACAGCACGAACATGGTCCTCTCTTACCTTCAGTACCTTCAATCTGGCCTGGTTCAACATATTGGAGGACTGACTGAAATTGCACAGATTATACATAAAAAATAGAGCCATTATATGTAAAGTATAAGAGAAGAAACCAAGTCACATGACAAGTCAATTTATGCATAAAATGTGTTGTAAAAGGTTTTACTAACATTTTCTTCTGCAGTTCAACTTGTTTCTCTTTTTTCTCGTAGTATTCCATAATTTTAAGACGCTGCTGCTGAACGAGACGTCCCTTTTCAATGTTAAATTCCTCCTCGGCTTTAGCATCGATTTCTTCGGCTTTTTCATTGGCCTCTTGCTCGATGAAAGCCATCATGTGCTTAATCTACAAAGGCACAAAAGCATTTTTAATATATATGGAAAAACATGTAACATCAACAGAAAAATGTAACTATTTAGTTTTTTAAAAATACATAAATTGGTTAAACTTACTTGTTTCTGAACATCTGCATCGCTAAGAGCCATGATGATGGTTTGTTAATATAATTAACCAGAGAAATTTTAAAACTGAACGAATATTAACACAGCCACGGACAGCGACAACGCCTTAAAAACCCAACAGCGCGAGCTAAAAACGAAACCAGTCAAGTTTCAAGACTGATTGATCATATGATTTTGACCTTATGACAATTGGATTACAATAGAGTTACCAAATGTTAAATCTCAATCAAAAAAATCAACTATATAATATGGATAATAATTAAAATATTAATATATTTTTATAGTATGTAAATGAGAGCATATTTGGTTTTATTTTCAACAGATTATATTAAATAATTTAAATTTAGTTCTTAAATGATTTCCATCTAGTATCGAACTAGCGAACTTTTGATGTCAATCAGTTGACAGTCTGCAGTTTACTATATTATCCATAACCTAATTTATACAGTGCATTTATTTGACTCTATATTTACAAACAAATAATAGTTTTTCTTTTAAAAAATGATTAACATTTTGCTTCAGCAGCAGCAACAGCAACAACAACAACAAAATGCTCAACAACAGCAGCAAGTAGTCCAACAGCAAGTTCAACAACAGCAACAGCCTCAACAACCCCAACAGCAACCTTTAGACAATATATCGAAAATTAAATCATTAATTGGACAATTAAGAGAATCCCTTTCGGTAAGTGTTCTATTATTTGTCTCAGTAATATACTAAAATGTTATTTTGCAGAATACTATAAAAACCGCAGCCCAAACATTAAATCAAAACAGCCAAGTCGATATTGGATCACAGTACGTCTAATTTTGCATTATATATTTGTAACATTTTATACATTATCTCTTTTTTTTAGAAAAGGAGTTGACATACAAATCCCTCGTTTTGATAAAAATTTAGAGGAATTTTACTCCATTTGTGATCAAATCGAATTACATTTGGTAAAAATTAACAAAATGTTTTATAAACTTTATACTTATCTGTATATTTTTAGAAAACATCGATTAAATGTTTAACTCAACAAGAGAGCAGTAACAGATATTTGCATATACCTGTCGCCACAACGAGAAGTGAAAGCTTAGGTTTGAACGACAACACCTTGACATATCCACAGTTTCTGGCGACCGCTAGTGCACAGGTTTCATACACCAAAGAGATTCATGATACATTAGTTGCAGCAGCGCAAAATATATCTCCATCTGATTGACATTTTCAGCAGCCATATTAATTTGTAGGTACATCTTAAAATTCTGATTTGTATTTTTATTCTAAAAGTGTAATATTTATAATACAAGTGAATAAAGGAATGACTGAAAAGTTTTAAATAGTTGTACTATCAACTGGAATAGTCATAAGGCTCACCATGCGTAATGTTTCTATTCTTTATTTTGTCTGGAATGCGCACTTCACTTTGCCACTTTTATGATCTTTTAAATAATGTGTTACAGTTTGTGTGTGTAATATAAAAATTAAACATAATATGACAGATATAGAGGAGACAATTGTTTTTCTTTCCAGACTTTAGAAAAAAAGTTGACTCGTCGACTCTAATTGCTTTTGTAAACAATGTCTATATTTCTTTATTCTTTAGTATTTTATTTCGTGCAATATTATTTTTGTATTTTTCTTTTTATTTTGTGAAAAGTGCACAATAAACATTTTTATTATTTTAAGTAATACATAATTTTGTAAATTGAACGTGCTATAGATATTTTTACAAAAAATTACTAAATCTTTTTTTCTCAATGTCTACCCATGAACAACTTTCACGCTTTGTTGCAAATTATCATAGACATCATCGCAAAATGGTTACGAAAGTTTATTGCATAACAACACCGCTCACCATAAAAACTTAATCTAATAGTGTAAATAGGCAGAGCAACTTTTGAACTTCACAACTCTTGCTAATTTTGGTCAAATATATGTCTCTGTTGCCATAGCAACCACTGTAAATAAGGATGAGCTGCAGCGGATTTTGACTAATGTTGAGTCCATGACAATCCTTGCTTATGCATTGTATGGAATCGGTAGTCGACCTCACGGAAGGCAATGTTTTTTTAAGAAGGTGTTTAGCACCCTACGTTTTATAATAATTATTATTCTTCTTTTTCGTGTGTATTGATTTTGATAAATTGTGTTATAAATGTAATATAATTTTATTTGAATCGGTTTTGAAATAGTCATGGCCACTTGATTCTAACATTCATTTTTAAATGGCTGTAAACCTCTTAGGGAGACTAAAATAATTTTTATATGAAACACCCTCTCTAAAAGAATTCACGGTTTTATTTTCCTCAACGCCCTGTATAATTCATATATATTTTACAAATAAAAAAAAAAAATTGTAAGACGTGTAAAAGAACGTTTATTTAATTTTATAGTTTTAACATTGGTTAAGCTATTAGTATATTATATAAACTCAATGGTAATATACAGGGTGTTTCAGGAGGAGATGTGCATACTTGAGTATGTTATTCGACGTTCAATTTTAAACCCCAATAATTAAACTCGGTGTTAATTCTTCATAAAACTTCAGTATGTGTGATGCAGATTCTAGTGATACTAAAAATTCTGAAATAGAAAATGAGGTGGAAACTGCCTTATGCACATTGGTTCCTCAGACATCGACAAAATTGTACCAAAATTTAATATTTGGTGTGCCAAAATGGATTTCTGGAAAAGTTATTCTAGCATACTTGTCCAAATTATCTTAAAAATTTGTTCTTCCTTTTGAGCGTGACGCGGTTTCTCGACCAACATCCCATCCCAATGTGTCTAACTGGCGCAAAGAAGTATAACGTAATGTCAAAAATATTTTTATTATATTTATTTAAAGAAAATATTTGGAGATCCTTGAATTTCAGATATAACCTAAAAAGCAGTTATTCTATAAATCCCAGTAGTAAGGTTTTAGTACTATTTTTTATATGCTCATATTAAGATTCCCTGGATATTGTTTTTGAAATTGTCTGCTCAGTTTGTAAAATGATTTAAAAGTACATATCGCGAATGTTCTGTTAAAACGGAAACTGTAAAATTTTATCCCATATTCTTAATGACACACTGTATATTATACGCTTATACGTAAGAAGTAAATTTATGTTGGTGTCCACAACCAGTAATTCTCCACGCTGTATAGTGGGTTGTATAAAAAAGTTCTTAAAAATTTGTTCTTCCTTTTGAGCGTGACGCGGTTTCTTGACCAACATCCCATCCCAATGTGTCTAACGGGCGCAAAGAAGTACATATAACTTCAAAAGTGCATCCTCTACATTATGGAGTAATCCATGCTGAAAACTACAACTTATATTGAATAAAAATATGGATATTAGTAAATATACCAGTGTTATTGCTTTCATCAAAAGAATATCAGGCTGATATAGACCCAGAAAATCAAGAATATTTTCCAAGGAACAGGTTGAAAGGTTTATCAAAGAGGCAGATGATGAAAAGTACTTATTCCAAAAAGTTGTCTTGATTGTTGGTATATTTGGAGTCTGTAGGAGATGAATTAACTTATTTACGTACAGAGAACATTGAAGATGCTAAGTCGTTCATTAAAGTGACTATTAACTAACTAATGTTCCTTGAATATTTACAATACCAGGAGATATAGGAGTCTAAGTCTATACCATTGGTCACAACCAATTTTTTATCACATACAGTAATTCAAAATGTACTACACAAGCAGTGGGTATAAATAACAGGTTCAACTTCTAAAAATATTTTTTAAGTTACCTAATGTTACTGAGTATACTGGTACTGCTTTAGGCAATGTTCTGCAATCTTCCTTGCAGATGAAGAAGGTTGGCGTTAGATTTGACAGAGGGGGGTACATAGAAAATTCCATGCAAAATAAGCAAGCGATAACAAGGAAAATTCTCGGGGAGAAAGGAAATACCACTTTCATTCTAAAAATTCGGTGTACCAGCAGCACCGGGATGCAGGTGTTATCTAACCAATATTAAAGTTATACGATCGAAGTGAAGAAAAAAATATATATTTACCTAATGTCCAATTATCCGATTTAAAAGATTGTATTTATTAATATTTATAATACATACCTATAGTTTAAAATTCAGTTATTTTATTTTACTTTTACGCACATGTGCGAAATATCACAATCGAAATGTCATTATTATGCAACGATTTTACAAAATAGTTATTTATGCAATAAGTACAAAAAGTGTTTATTGCACGCGACGTGAAATTGTCCAACGAGGCCTTCAGGCCGAGTAGGACAACACAGAAAAATATGTTTTCTACGTTCATGCTAAAAACAAAACTTTATTGAACTATATTTAGTGGAAAAAGTGGTTCTTTATTGCACTAGTGCAATAAAACGTTTATTGCATTCATCTGTCATTCTACTATACAGCCTTTTTATTGTCATCATGACAAACATAAACGTTCAAACCGACGTCATATTTTTCTAGACTTAATGTCATCTAAATAAAACATTTTTTGGTTTTTGCATGAACGTAGAACTATTTTGAATCAAGACTAAAGAAGGAATTCCAAATGTTAATAAGGTGTGATTTCCTAGCGACGCCCAGCGTTCGCGGCCCGCCGCTTCGTCTGGTAGTAATAACGGCTAGCAATTACGTTCGCATGATTTGCTAGAAGCGTCTGGCGTCTGCGTTTTAACAGCCGTTTTCAAAATTCTAAAGTGAAAATTACTTATAAAAAGGGATCCAGAAAAATTTACAGCATCGCTTTTGATAGAAGGTGATCTTGCTGTTCATATAAAGGTACGGATTCGCTGGTGTGACTGCGGCTGCGGCTTGCGGTTGCGACTCGTCGCCGACCAATAGGCAGTCTAAATGCTGTAGTTGATCAGAACATTCAGACTGTCTATTGGTTGGCGACGAGTCGCAGCCGCGAGCCGCAGCCGCAGTCGCACCAGCGAATCCGTACCTTAAGACGAAATTCTATTTCAATATAGGAGCCAAGAAAATTATTACAAAATATATCAATTCAAACCATTGAATAATCCATTGTTCAAGTGCTCCACGGCTGGACGCTGCAGCGGACCGCGAATGCTGGACGTCGCTAGGAAATCACACCTTTAAAAACACGCATGTTATCCATTTCATTTATAATGAAAGTATTTCATCCCCATCTAAAGAGGTATGCAAAGGGTTTCCTCGCTTTTGACCATTTTTCTTTGTAGTAATTCACACACATTATAATTTACTTATTATTACCTCAGGAGTAAGCCGATTTTTAAACACTTCGACTTGCAGCTACTGGTAGTGACTAATACAAAACAATGGACCAGTTAAATGGATGTAGTGACTAAACGCTTTGTCTAAATGATGTAAATGTATATATATCAATGGAAATTTGTTTCATTTATTTTATGTGTTATTGAATATACACAAATTTGGTCTGGCTCTTGACGGCCCTGCCCTGACATATTAGCATGTCACTATAAGAACACCCCATATATTTATTAAATAAATTAATAATTTTCCTTTAAACCAGAAGTCAAGTTTTCCTTGATAGATATGACAGCATTGATTTTGACAAGAATTTTTTAGAAAATCTACATAACTATCCAAATATGTAAAAAAATTAATTAAGTACGTAGCTAAACAAATTTATTGTGCAAATACAAATAAACAATGGCTGAAGGTGATCCTATACCTTCAGTGTTTGATCTAGACTGGTTTGGAGACTTTACTCTGTACCAGCACCCACCATGTATGTTTATTTTATGGTATTTGGCTCTAGGAGGTAAAAAGGCTTATGAGCTCATTAGTGAGTTGATTAATGGTGAAGGAGGTGATGGGAAAGGAAAAGATGGGGAAGGAGATGACAAAGAGAAGGGTGAAGAAGGTAAAGAAGGAGAAGGGGGCACTGAAGAGGAACCTCCTGCTGAAGGCGGTGATACAGAAGAAGCACCACCACCAGAAGAGGAACCGGCAGGTTAACTGAATTTAATGCTCAAACCAAGCTATAATAATTAATAAAATAGAAGAAAATTAGAAGCTGTTTTTATAATTTCACCAGAATTAAAGGTTCGTTATATTTAAATATTTGTTTTTATTAAAGTACTAAGATTAGGAAATTTACTGTTACATCAATTAATCTTGTAGAAACAATTTGTGAACTTATTCCTAACTTGGTTTTAGAGTGCCATAAATTTTGATTTAAATAAAGTTATAATTATAAAAATCGAGTGTATTTATTAAATGACGTCTGCTGTGTCGTCTGTTAGTTTTACACCTATATACAGTGGCGTAGCTAGGCGTGGGCGAAGCGGCTTCTCGCCCACGGCCTCTCAATTAAAGGGGCTTCGTGCGAGGCCCCTTGGGGGTGATTTGACACCGAACGCCATGAACTCTAAATAGTACAAATAACACCTAAAAGACCTAAGAATAAGCTTTACCGAAGCTTTACCACAGGTACTATAATTAATTTGCTCTATTATCGACATATTTTTTAGTATTGAAGAGGTTACAAAAAATAATTATTTTTAGCATTTAAACCTTGCATGTAGCTATTATGTGTCACCATATTCAATTCATTCAGCATCCAATATCCAATGGCGGAAGAAAAAAGCCTCGCTGATGCGACTTCGCCCACGTCTAAATTAGTCCACGCTACGCCATTGTCTATATATACTTTGTTATACACATACAGGACGTCCGGGAAAATATGGGAAATCCTACAGGCCCTCCCTACGGAGATATTATGTGGCACTGAAGCACGCCGCTGGAAATTGGTTTCTCTTGAATAACTTTTAAAGTACTCAATATAATTTAATAAAAATTTAATGTGATGGGTAGCTTCAAAACCCTAGATTAAAAAAAGATACTCTAGTTAATTTATTGTTGATAAAATGAACCGTTTACGAGGAAAAAAAGAATAAACTGTCACAGAATTTGCCCCTCTCGCACCCAATTCGACGTCTGTGGTATCGCAAAACGTAAAATTGCCCCGATCGCCCCTACGCAATGCTGGTAAACAAACAAAATAATGCCGTGTATCGAGGCGCGACTCGCATATCAAGAATCGTTCGAGAAATCTGCTAGAAAATACCTGGAATATTCGTTTGGTCTATAAAAGTAAAATAAACGGCCGAGTCAGATCAGTATTGAGTTGGAGTGTTTAGTTGGAAATTTCCTGGAGTTTAAAAGTAAAATAGTGTTTAGTTGAATTGTAATTAGTATTCATCAGTAGTGTAATAAATATCAGTAAAAATTAACTGTCTGTTTTTCTGGTAGAAGAAAAAGTCGGGTTAGGAAACCCGTAACAAAACGAATTCATGTTTTATTTTTAATAAAAAATGATTTATATATATTTTTTTCTCGACAGCAAAGTGCGATACAAAAGTCATTTAACAGGAAAGTTTCATTTTAAGATGTTCGAAATCCGAAAAAATATAAAATTTCAAAACACGCAGTGCATGGTGTGTTCCAGAGGAGACAACAAAATTATTGAAAAACTTCATAAAAGAGGGTTCAACATGCAAACATAAGTCCAACTTTTTCTCGTAAACGGTTTATCTAAAATTGAAGCTACCTAGATTTGTTATTTTAGTCTTTATCATACAGGATGTTAAAAATTTTATCATTAAGTTGTAAAGCTTAACCCGCCCTTGGTAAACTAAAAAAGCTAAATATGTTTCAAGGACACTATTTTAAGAGGCCCTTACTATTATAGTATCACATTAAATTATATTATAAGTACCTACATCAATTATTTGCAAAATCTCTTTCATTTGTCTCAAATATCAGAACATATTAAATTAGTAACAAATTAGTGCCGACAGTGCTTTCAGCAGATTCCGAAACACCTACGTAATTTGACGCATATCCTCCACATTATGTGATATCCTCCAACGCCAAAGGGCCTAAATAACTGTCCGTGGCCTTCATTATAATAACTTATTAAACTTTTTTGTTTAAACATTTTTATAGTATAGATGTAGATAGAATATAGATAATTATATAAAGATCGTCAAAAAATCTTTAAAAATGGTCCACTTTATTATATCACGTTAAAATTACATTATTAATTACATTACATGAACAGCCGCTCACTCATTTTCAAAATTAACACAGCATGCCTGCTTGAAAACAAGAACGTATAGATGCAGAGGAACACTAAGTAATACGTGTATACGAAAAAAAAACAGTATAAACTCACAAAAAAGAGTTATTAGGAGAAATTAGTTTTTTGACACCCCGCGTAACCCCGTTAAATTTGAGTTTTTGAAAAAATGTTATATGACAGGCATTAATTTTTCGTGTAGAATCCCCCCCTCCTCCGCCAAATACTGACGCATTATTTCCGGACACCCTTTGTTTTAAAAGATCCTAGGGGTGTGGTATACAAACCACTGTAATCCTGAGAAAGCATTATCATTATTAATTATGTCCAAATATAACATAATAAAATACAGAAACGTTCCCTTAAAAAAATAATAATAATTTGCCATATAGGTATGCTTTATAAAACTACTGTAAAAAAAATTCTGCAGGTAATAAAGTAACAAAGATAAAAGATATATATATATTATAATTAGAAATACGTATTCTATATAATAGTTCAGAGTTCAATTTTGATAACCCATAACTTTCTTCTATACTTAAAAATAAGAAAGTTTTTAATCAATATATTTCAAACTACTTTCGACCGACAAAACTTGATTATTTCTAACAGCACCTTCGAAATAATTAGGAGGGTAGGAATTTCTGAATTCAGATTGGAGAGTTTTACGCTACAGTAAGAACAAGATATTTTTCTGTGACGTAGCTGCAAGTTGGCAATTTTAAAGTGCCACGCCGTATCTTGCCAACTGCACATGTCTACTCTTTCACGATCACGTCTACGCCATACGCTACGAGCTTGAGTGCTTGTCAAAGTTGTTTTTGTTCTCTCTTTCTCATTTCCACAGATCATTGGCCGATGCTCATTTCATTTCTCACTTCACTTTTGAGTCCGTCATCGGAATTCTGAGACGTGTCAAGCAGGCTTGGATGTTTTTCTTTTAAAATACTTAAATTTTCTTGTGTTATTTTAAACGGCATAATGGCTCCAAAACAAAGAATGCGCCTTGCTAACGAAAAGGCCATGAAGAACGTAACCTTAAGAGGAAACGTACCTAAATCATCGGTGAGTAATACCTAACCATATTGTTTGTAATTATAACTGTTTAACTACATACAAATTTTGTATACATTGGATTTTAACATATAACATGAACTTTATAATGGAAAGAAATTTGTTATTTTCATCTGTGATATGTTAATAACTTTTCCTCAACTTGTCTTCCGATGTACCTACCTAACCATATTGTTTGTAATTACTACTGTTTAACTGTTTAAAATGTATAGGTACATTGGATGTTAACATATAACATGTACATTATAATGAAAACTAATTTGTTTTCATTTGCAATAATAACTTATTATCATAACTTGTTTTCCGATGTGTCTTTAAATTTAAAAAGTACTTTCTTTAACAGAAACCAAACCAAGACGGTCCGGCTGTAGGACCATGGCTTTTGGCCCTTTTTATTTTCGTTGTTTGTGGATCAGCAGTTTTCCAAATCATTCAATCTATCCGTATGGCGTAATGAAATTTATCCTGTACAAATCATCGTTTTGCTCAGTCAACATATTTCTATCTGGTTCTTTCCAATATACTTGTGCAATTTGATATTTTATCTTTTTCTTTGTAAGTTATTGTGAGATAATTAAGTATTTTAACAGAGTTGTATAAAATATATTTTTACATAAGTTGTACACTAGGATATGTAACTATGCATTTAGTTCCAGCACAAACTGTTGTTAAAAGTTCTTGAAAATTAATCATTCCACCTTTATATTATGTTACAATTTATGTAATTAAGTCTGTCTATTATTTTTTGAATATATTAAATAATTTTCATAATGGATTTTATTTCCAAAACCCTTAAACCACTCAGTTTTTCTACAAGTTTTGTTATGAGTGTTAATAAAAAAATATACCTATATAGTGACTGATAAGATAAGACAAAATGTTGCCGATGTGTTTACAAATGGTCTCATAATTAATTATTCTGCCCCAATATTGCATATTTATTACATTATTTAATCATTTAACGATTATGAAGAGATAATTTACATAACTTTCAGAGAATGTAATTAAGGGAACTGTTATTAATATGAAAACTAAATCAACAAGGAAGGAAGGAAGAATCTTATGATGTCTGTATTAAGTAGACTTGATACATTTTCCATATGTTCCTATACCGCCAACTGGAAATATTCAATATTGCTGAACTAATATTATTAAATAATTTTATGAACTATAATATGATTTTCTAGCTAACGTACAACTAAATATATTTTGTAGACTCAGTAATTCTTCATATGTTTACGAAGCAAATTAAATTTTTTCAAGAGTTGAAATAAGGTACAACTTCAGTACTAACCTAAAGACTTTAAATATGTCTTTTCTATTCATGACATTTTTAAAGAATTAATAATTATTTTTGGGCATTCTTTTATTAACATACTGCAATAAAATTAATAAGCAGTATTTCTATATTATTTTAATTAAATATAACAAAGTCATTACAAAAGAAATAAGCTGGTAATAGTCAGAAATTATAATTTTATTTTATTTGGAGATTCTGTAAATAATTGGAACATCATTAAAAGTAACAGATCTTCGAACTTTATGTCCGGCACCCAATTCCGGGACTGGTAAAATATTGTTAGATTTCATTGAAAATCTTCTTAAACTGTTCCGAAAGCTGTTCATCCTTGAAAAATTTGCTTCATGGATCAAGTTGTTGGTAATAAAGTTATGTATCAGATTTAAAGCTACTTCCGGAATTTTCAAAACATCGGCGAGAGGATTGTCATCCAACCATGTTAGTAGTTGTTTCATTATCTGGACTTGTTGATCAGGAGTTATCTAAAAATAGGGTTTAAACCAAAGGCAATGTTATTTTTTGCTTAACTTTTTTACTCATATTACAATTTGCTTTAACATATCCGAAGAAATCAGGAATCAAATTTACCTTGTTTAAGACTTGGCGAATCCTGTATTCATCCCTCGTAGACATCCAAACCATGGACACTTTTTTGCTGCACAGCCACATATAATTTGACTTTCCAAAAAGCTGCTCATTGTGTTTAATTTGTTGTATTTCCATCAACAGTTGCACCTGAAAGTTAAACAAATAGATTATAGACATACACATGGAAAAATTAAATATATTGCCTGCTCCACAAATTCAGATTTCATTTTTCCAACGGACGGGACAAAAAGATGCCAAGTGGAAGTGATGGAAACTAATCAGGCCTTATTATTAACAGATAAGCAAATATATACAGATAAATGAAAATGGTAAGCAAATAAGTTCGTTATATCAGTTTAATTATGAGTCTCATAAAACAGAAAATTTGTATATTGGAAATCAATCTAAAGATAAGACTAGTAGTCAAATATAATTTGCCTGAGAGCAGATTTGAAATTTATATTAAACAAAACAGAAAACCTCTTTGCAAATAATACTTGTTAAGTTGAGTAGTCAATAATAAATTGGTTGCTAATTCTCTGAATATAAATATAACTATTTATTCGTTAAATTTCAAATGTCCACTCTTATGGTATATTGTTGGTTGCATAACATAGCTTAAAAATAAAGATTATAGATATAAAAGACAAATGATTTTATACTTTTAAATAAAAATTTAATAACATTATTTTTTGTTTTATATATTCCTTTCCTATTTATTTGCCTCATTTAAATAGAAATATCATAAAACAGTAAGCGAAACATGAATGATACTCGTATCTATTTCTACAAGATCCGTGCCCGTGGTGTATGTTATGTTGACAAAAGTTGACGTTGACATTTGACATTTATCAACTTAACCTCCTTTCTAAAACATCAAAAATATGTTGGCGGCTTATTAAACAATTATCGATCTTTGAAATTTTGGTCGTGTAATAAATAATTTCAAACAATATTGTAGCAATGAATTGAAAGGTCGACAAAGAATCAAAAATGGGTGAAGCTCTGACGTCGATTTTAAGTGAAATTTTAAGAGTGGAAGGTATTGAGGAAGCTTTCAGTTGTTTTCTGGTGCACAGGCCTAATAGCGAAGTTGAAAAAATAGCCTCATGGCAACAGAAATTAATAACTGTCCTTCGTGGAGCTACGCCTGAACAATTAGAAATAGCGTTGAGACAGTATCTGAGCGTAGCGGCTACTTGTTCTCATAGCCAGCTTCAGTTATTGATGGAACTGTTAGAATCTTGTGTAAAAAATGGAGCTTTAGGAGCAAGAAAAGTCTGTGAAGTTATTATTACCAGTGATTTATTACAGCATAATATTACTCACTTTTGGATAGAATGCTTCAAATTGATCAGAAAGATTATAGATTTAGTTGAGTATAAAGGGGTTCGGGAAATTATGAAAGTAAGTTTTGTATTTTCTCTTAACAGAATGAGTTACTTTACTCAATATATTGTAGGGGTGTTGTGAAAAAGTAAAAACGCTTCCGTGGAGGCTACATTCTGGTTTACAGCCTCAGACCCAAGCCCTTTTAGATGTTGCAGAGCGAATAATGGACCGAAACGCTTGTCTTTTACCGGGTTATCTCCTCGTTAATGACTTACAAAAAGCTTATCCTGAATGTCCACATTGGAGAATGGCTGCACTGTTCTCAGATTACGTAGCCAGTTTTCGAGCTTGTGCCCAAATGGTGTCAATCATAGGCCAAGCAGAAATGAGACCAGTTGTTGAACATAGTGGTTGCCATGAGCATTTGGTAAACCATTGGAAATTGGACCCATTAACTTTAAGATTCAGTCTTAAAGGTATGTTTAAACATTCCTGTATCTAAAATATTAAGTATTAGAAAGTAACGCTTTTTTAGGTACACTTCCATATGACCCTGAATTACTAGAGAAGCAAACAGGATTATTACGGTATGTTTTGGAGCAGCCTTACAGCCGAGATATGGTATGTGGTATGTTAGGTTTAAACAAACAGCATAAGCAACACTGTCAGGCTATAGAAGAACAGCTAGTAGAGTTAGTTGTGTTGGCTCTAGAGAGAACCGAAGCAGAAGGTGACGAACAAGCTACCCAAGGGTTGTGGCTTCATCTCTCGTCTCAATTAATATACTTTGTTCTATTCCAATTTGCTAGTTTTCCTAACATCGTCATGTCATTGCACTCGAGATTGCAAGGTCGTGATCTACGTAGAGGCAGAGATCAATTGATGTGGGTCTTGCTACAATTTATCTCTGGCTCGATTCAACGCAACCCATTATCTAACTTTTTACCAGTATTAAAGCTATACGAACTACTTTTCCCCGAGCAAGAACCTCCGTTAGAGGTGCCGGATTTCAACCAGCCACAATGCACTCGTCAAATGGCTATGACATGCATTTGGATTCACCTCATCAAGAAAGCGCAAATCGAACAAGTTAATATAACCTGGCCCATCCCTAATAAGTTGCGTGCTCATCACGATTTCCTGCAACATCTCATACCTCCTAATAATGCTGCCTTAGCTATGGGCAACGACTATCGCATAGCATTACTCTGCAACGCCTACTCTACGAATCAGGATTATTTCAGTAAGCCAATGGCGGCTTTGGTGGATACGATTCAGGGCAGTGCAAAATCTACCTCCCCTCCGACTGCCCCATTGAGTATGGCCGTTTTGGATTCCTTGACCGTTCACTCGAAAATGAGTTTAATACACAGTATCGTGACACATGTTATCAAGCTAGCACAAGCAAAGTCCGGAATGCCGTTATCTCCATCTCTCGTAGAAACCTACAGTCGTCTCTTGGTTTACACCGAAATAGAATCGTTGGGGATCAAAGGCTTTATAAGTCAGTTGCTGCCGCAAGTTTATAAGTCGCACGCTTGGGGAACTTTATATACTTTGTTGGAGATGTTCAGCTATCGCATGCATCATATACATCCACACTATCGAGTGCAGTTGTTAAGTCATCTACACTCGCTGGCGGCAGTGCCGCAGGCCAATCAGACTCAGTTGCATTTGTGTGTCGAATCGACTGCTCTGCGACTGATAACAGGTAATTTATACGATACTGTATTACGGTTTAGTCAAAAAGAATTTTATTACTATTGTTTCATACATACAACTTTAGTAAATGTGTAAAATCCATTATAACTTACAATACAAGAATGAAGTCACTATACATATATAGAATATAGAAATATATTGGCCAAATCTATCGATGAAAATAACTGGGGTTTCTTATATAACAATTTTTTATTCAAAGCTTAATAACGAAGTTACAGGTAAGCAGTGTATTTTTGTATTAATAGAAAAAAGTATGCCTCTAACATTTCTAAAATTTCAAGATATTTTTAGAATTTCCTATAAATTTTTGGCAAAATAACAAGACTTGACATAATTAGGATTGCTAATAGTTATTTATGCGACAAGTGCAAAAAGTGTTTATTTCACGCGACGTGAAATTGTCGAACGAGGCTGTCAGGCAGAGTAGGACAACACGTCGAGTGCAATAAGCACTTTTTGTACGAGTTGCTTACAATATTTTTTCTACGTTTATGCAAAAACCAAAAAATGTTATTTAGATGACACTATAAGTCTAGAAAAATGTGACGTCGATTTGAACGTTTATATTTGTCATGATGACAAAACGCTGTAGTAAAATGACAGATAAATGCAATAAACATTTTATTGCACTAGTGCAATAAAGAACCACTTTTTCCACTAAATATAGTTCAATAAAGTATTGTTTTTTGCATGAACGTAGAAAAATGTACTTTAGCAATTTAAAACAATAAACAGTAAATACACTACACAAAAAAACTACAAATCAGTAAGTGACACACAGTTTCCTAGCTATGACATTTTATGACGTAAGTTGTCAAAAAAAAAATTTGTAACACCTTGTAATCTCCGCTATTAATTTTTGAATTAAAAATTGTTATATAACAAACCTTAATTATTTTCATCTATAGAGTATGTTGATAAAATTTGACCAAACTTATACAATATAACTTTTTCCTTAATCAACTGATATACATAGGTTTTTTTGTAAAAAAATATATTTTTTTTAAAGTTGCAGCATTATGAAGGAACAAAGTTAAAAATGCATAATTTCAAAAATAAAAAGAAGAGGAAATAAGAGAAAGCTAAAAAATCCTTCCTATTTCACTTTTTCACAAAATTTGTTTGTAATTTTTTGATCACCAGAGATCTCATTCTAACCATAGAAACATTCCATAAAAAACTGCATAGGTCGCATGCTTCATTATCAAAAAATTAAATAAAATAAATTTTCACCATCACTTTTCAGTGCCATGGTGGCTAATCATTGTGAAATGTATGCAGACTCATAATCTATTGTGTATAAGCACAACCACAGTGTTGCTATTTAGAAGATTTTCTCCAGTTCTAGGGATTTTTTGCATGTTTTGCCCCACTATTCAGAATATATTGCCTTAATATTTTACAATAAGAAATAGACAAATATCATTAAGCGACATTATGACATCACATTGCAACATTTTTCACAGTATTAACGTTTTGAGAGTTTTTTTATTTCAATTTTCATAATCTGCTTTATGACTAAATTTCTGTTTTTAGAACTCTTCAATATTTGATGTGGCAAATTACTCAAAAAGTTACACAGTAAGACTAATTTATACAATAAGTTCTTAATTTATTTTTTAATTAAATTTAAATTTTTGCAGGTTGTGTTAACATTATTAAATATTACACTTTTATATTTGTCTTAAAAAATCTGTATGTAAGTTAAGTTTGTATAATTTTAAGCAGTTTTTCTTAATGATATTTTCTACTCACATACATTAGGGCTGGTGACATATTTATTTTTGTTAAAAAAAAATGTTAATTTTTGTTCTTCCAACAATTTGAACGGTTATTTTTCATTATTTGACTTTGTTAATTAAACAGGTCCACAAAAAAAAAAGTGGTGTGTGCTAAGGGTCCCATTACATTTTTTCCCGCTCAACACGAATCTGAAGTCAAAATGGGGGGTCGCACAGCAAATTTTAGAGAAAACCCATAAAAATGATAAAAACCACATCAAAAGTTTAAACAGGTCCAAAAAAAAAGTCATGTGTGCTGGGAGTTAGACTATATTTTTCTATTGTATTTTTTCCCGCTGAACACGAATCTGAAGTTAAAATTGGGGGTTACACAGCAAATATTTGAGAAAACCTAAAAAATGGATAAAAATCACTTTCTCGTAATTTATTCGGTGTTATTTTGTCAGACAAGTTACAAATATTGATAGAAAATTTTTATTTTTATAAAATTCCAGTAGCACTTTATTGCCACAAAAATACCTGTTTAATAAAAAAATAATATAGTACACTGATGTTAGTGTACCTCAATGTTGAAGTTGCATTTGCAATGATACCACTTTTCTTTTAATAGTAAAAAATTACATTATTTTAGTATGTGAACTGAATAAAGAACAAACTAAACATCAAACTTTTATATCATTACACTACTTAGGTAAACTAAATGATAAAATCAACACATTTTTCCTAATTAAATTGTAAACGAGATATCACAACTTAATGAATTTACTAGGGCACTCAACTTTTAAACCAATTTTTGATAGGTTATATAGGGTGAGTCAGAAGGAACGCACCAAATTCCAGGAATGGATCAAAATAGTAAGAAAAAATTCCATGTGATTTTCATTCGTCATGTTATGACTTACATTTTAATAAAAAAATTAATATCTTGATATTCTATTAATTATAGCGTTCTACTAAATGTTCAAAAACGTCACCATCGACCCCTAAAAACTTTCTGCTTCGTCTACAAATGGTAACTCTGTAACTCTCCTGATTGGCATGTCTTGATAATACGTCAAATTAGTGCTTTGAAACCAAATGAAAATAGCATAACAACATATGAGTTTTCTCTTATTATTTTGATGTGTAGAATATATTCTTAGAGTTTGGTGCGTTCCTCCCGACACCCTCTACCGATATTAATTTTATCTTGCATCAGGTTTAGGCAGTGGGGACGTCCAGACTGAGCTCTTCAGATTCCTTGCTGAACCAAAAACAATAGTTTCTGCCGAATCTGAAGAACTGAACAGAGTGCTCGTCCTCACTCTTGCAAGGGCGACACACGTGACGGGAGCTGACGGTTCGTGGTGCCAGGAATTGCTCACTACCATAGCCCAAAGTACACCCCACGCCTGGGCTCCTCACACGTTACATTGTTTCCCCAGAGCTTTAGCCGAGTTCTTCACGCAACATGCCGTTCCGAAGGAGAACAAGCAGCAGCTGAAAAAGGCGGTGGAAGAGGAGAACAGGAAGTGGGCCTCGATGAATAACGAGAATGATATTATGGCGCACTTTGGAGTACCTGGGGCGCCGCCTCTTTTCCTGTGTCTACTATGGAAAATGCTCTTGGAAACTAATCATATAAGTCCTATTGCTTATAAGTACGTAATTGCGGTTTTCTAAAAAGTAAATGGAGGGGTCATCCGCTATATGCATTACTGGTATGTATTACATTACCCATTCAGCTGCATTACACAGCATTAAGTTATATTACCTGGAATTACACTACATGACATTGCATTTCGTACCCATTACAGTCAATGAAATTTTTTAAACGTAAAGTACAGTCAATTTATGTACGTTACTTTAGTGTTTTTTTTCTGTATTGTAAAAGTATTGGAGTGCCATGCTGATGCTAGATTTTGAAGCATACCCTCCAAGTGTATGTTGTATGCTAGTGCCAGGATTGCAGATTTGGACCGTCCAGTCCAAAAATGTCTTTGTAATCGCAAAAGTTGAAGGTATTGGAGTGGCGTTTCTCAAACTTGACTTGATTTTATATGTTTTTCTTATTTCAAAAAAATTTATATGTTAAGTACATTTGATTTCATTTTTAAATTAAGTTGGGCCAAATACAGTGAGCGGCAAAATTATGGAATAATGAATATTATTTAATACATTCCCGTCAAATTTCCTCGTCTCTTTCCTTATTAGGTTTTTCAAGTCTTCGACGTTTTGAGGCCTGTTTGCATGAACCTTGGTTTTTAAATAAACCCATAAAAAGGAATCCATGAATGTAAGATCGTGTGAGGAGGCCACTCTATTAATATATGCCTTCCAATCCAAAGGCCAGACATTCATTTAAATAAATCTGGACTCGTCGAGCAAAATGCGGTGGCAATTGTAAAAATGTGGATGTTGATTTTGAAACGCCATTTTTTAAAAATGGTATAAGAGGTGTAGGGTATGTTACATAAAAAATATTTCATTCATGGCAAATTGAATAAAAATACAAAAGTTTCCATTTAGAAAAGTTGACCGTAATATCAAAATTTGCTTCACCCTGTATACATGAAAACTGATTTAAAAAATGTGCAATCAAAAATGAAAAATGGCGGGTCCAAACAATTTTCCAAAAAACGAACACCTGATTTTCAAATAAATTTATTCTGTAGTTTTGCTACTTACTGTATATGGTCGTACTAAATTTAAAATGAAATCAAATGTCCATTCGTATCTAATTTTTTAAATCTTCGGAATTATTTTCTTGAAATTCTTACAAAAGTGGCATATGGTTACGACAATTCCTATTTTCCAGGTTCTATTAAAAGATAAGCTATTATAGTGTCAATATCAAATGTAAAATGCTGTCATTTATGGCATGATGTGTATGTTTCCAAATACTAACAATGATGTCGCCGTACTACAGCACATTACAGAATTCTATATTGAAATTCAGGTGATTCGACGATGTGAGGCAATTTAGCAGTCGCGGCTTTAGTCCGCAGGGTAATTACTTTCACACA
Source organism: Monochamus saltuarius (assembly GCA_025584915.1). Lineage (NCBI taxonomy): Eukaryota > Metazoa > Arthropoda > Insecta > Coleoptera > Cerambycidae > Monochamus > Monochamus saltuarius. The sequence goes on along the minus strand of CM046721.1, from coordinate 107,417,257 downwards.
ATATTAACATCTAATAAAAAATGTATAAATTACTTTATTATTATTTTGATCCTTTAAAACTATCATATGATTAAAACACCTTAAGTTTAAACGCCTTTTCATTTTATTTTCCAAAATTATTTTGAAAAATTAACAAGCAGTAATTGAAATTTGGCATTATACTACACGACTACATGCATTAGTATTACCAAGCATTATGTGGTTAGCAGATGGCTCCTCGAAAAAACATACCCATGTTCTATTTATTAAATTGTGGTAATTACAGGATATTGGAACGAATCGGCGCCAGAGCCTTATCGGCCCACTTGCGAAAGTTCTGCGACTGCTTAGTTTTTGAGTTTAGTAATTCCCCGGGCGGTCAGCATGTCAACAAATGCGTTGACACTATCAACGACATGATCTGGAAATACAACATAGTCACCATTGACCGCTTGGTGTTGTGCTTAGCTCTGAGAACACAGGAGGGCAATGAGGCCCAAGTATGTTCCTTCATCATACAACTAGTGCTGCTCAAAGCAACCGAATTCCGGAACAGGGTGCAGGACTTCGTAAAGGACAACTCCCCCGACCATTGGAACCAAACGAACTGGCACGAGAAACACTTGGAGTTCCACAGAAAGTACCCCGAGAAATTTGCTCCCGAAGAACAAAGCAGTGGTTACCATCCGTACTTTGGCAACGTGTGTTTGAGGTTTTTACCCGTGTTTGATATAGTGGTGCACAGATTTTTAGAGATAACGGAGGTAACCAAGAGTTTGGAGATACTTCTGGAGCATTTGGGATCTCTGTACAAGTTTCACGATCGCCCTGTGACATATCTGTACAATACTCTGCACTATTACGAAGCGATTTTGAGGGATCGGCCGCCGCTCAAGAGAAAGTTAGTACTTAATAACATAGTGATTTAATTTTTTTTATCGCATTTTAGAACTAATTATCAAAAAAATTATTATACAGGGTGTTTTGAAAAAAGGTGCCATAAATTTAGGCGCTGGTATAACAACTTACCAAAAAAAAAAGATCCTGTGAACCATAAATTTATCTTTTTTTTTTTTTATTTTTAATATAGTGTCAAATATATCTTAAAAAAATGATATATTGCATTGAAAATTGGGTACAAGGAAGTATTTAAAAGCCGTATGACATTTTTCAGCAAAATTATTTTTGTATATTACTTATTACTTTTGAAAATGTAAAATTTTATTATGATATTAATGTACGTGCGTATTAGCTGGCTTTATGTAGCGCCATCTGTTGAGGGTGGTTATATTTTGTGAAATATTGAAGGGAAGGGGTCTATAATAATTGTGATTTATATGTTTACACACAGTACAGAATAACAATAGTAATTAATTCAATTTCGTCAGATTCTCTAAAAATTTGGAACATGTTCCAAATTTTTACGGCCAAAAATCATTTCAAAATTATTTGATATGTTTTCTGTATGCAACTACAGAAATAGCGTAGATCATTATTTCAAAAATTTGGTAGAGAATTGTTTGCAGTGTCACAGTTTTAAGAATGCAAAGTACGTCAATGTTTTTAGGTGTCAAAATGTTTTGTAGATGTCACTAGTTACTACGATTCATCCCACTGACATCTTACAATATAACTTTTTGAGGTTAGATTTCTTGAATAATACATATTGGAAAATTTAATTTTGTTTAAAAAAGTATTCTTGCTGTGTTCAGAAAGTACCCTCATGAACACAAAATTTGCGGATATTCATGCGGATTATTTAGTGACGGCAAAGTCTCAACTTTTAGCAAACTAACATTTTCTATCAATTTCAAAAACTGTCATTAACTGTGATGTCAAAAGAACAAACTTATATACCCTATATAATGATGAAAATATTATATTTCAACTGTTTTATTGTCATGAAATTTGCTAAAAGTTGAAAATTTCCCATCATTAATAATTTAAATCAAAAACTGCAAATTTCGCATCCATGGGGACAAGGTTTTAGGCTCTACAAGATAAAAACTTCCTGTACTAAATTTCAATTGTTTGTTGAAATATTAATCTTTTTATACTAAAGCCATTGGTTTTATAAGCTTCGCTACCAGATAAGTGAAAGTAAGCTTTCAGTTTTGGCAACAAATTTAGGTCAATCCAGAGGACTCTGCGATCGACACCCTCAGATGAAACAAATTGAGCATTTATTATTATTTATTACATTTAGCACATTTATTACCGTATTAAAATAGTATAAGTAACAAATTACCTCTTTTTCTGGTACAAGGCCTGAGATCTGGTGATCTCAATCACAATGTCTGATATTCGTGGGCAATATCAATTAGACGGACCCTCTTATTCTCATAAATCTAATGGTAAAGCCACACACCACTCCTATTTTTTAAGGCACTGATTACCAAATATTTAAAAATGGATTCAAAAACTGAGCATTCTGCAAAACTTCTATGAATCGTCAATGAAATATATATATTCCAAAAATATATATTTTAATAAAGCTTCTCATTTTAAAAACATTACTTTTTTATGATACAGGGTGTTCAACTTTTAAAAAAATTATATTCTACATTACCTACAAAAACATTGATTTTTTTTCTAACTCGATACATAGCATTAATAATAAAAGACTAATGTTTTGACTATAAACATTTTTCAGTTAAAGACAGTGCCACATTTATGGGGATTTAATCGAATTTAAACGTCTTCGCCAATGATGCAAAGGACTTTTACTGTACATACTGTATAATAAAATTTTGATATATTTTCTGAAAAAAGTGCTCATGTTAAATTTCTTTATTTTCTGTAGCTATATAAGAGAGGAGCGTATTTACGTTTTAGTTTAATTAAGAAAATATTAAAACTTGATCTTGAAATTTGAGTAAAATGTACTTTTACAGAACAATTTTAAGGAAATATGCCCCATTTTTTAAACTATCTTCTATCAAATCTCCAACTGGACACATCTTATATAAGATAATCATTATTTTGAGATAGTTTCCCTAAAATTTAGTTAGAAACACATACCACATAACATTCTTTATTTAGAATATTCTTTTATGATAATTATTTAGGATAGTGGTTGCAGTTTTTGGAACACTAAGACATACAAATGTATTTTTAGAGAAAAATTTTATAGGAAATATCTCCATTTTTCAAACTTTTTTACAAAAGTCTCCAACTGCAGACATTCTTTATAAAATAATAATTATTTTTACAGTTTTCCCTTTTCCTAAAATTTAGTTAAAAACACCCTGTACAAAATTATTTATTTAGAACTTTTTTATGCTTAATATTTACGTTAATGATTGCAGTTTTTGGAACATTTAAAACACACGGAAATGTACTTTTGGAAAAAAAAATTATAGGAAATATCCCCGTATTTAATCTCTTAATAATCATTATTTTTTACAGCTTCCCTGTTTCTAAAATTCAGTTAAAATCACATACCACCCAGTATAAAAATTTGTATTTATAATAATTTTTTATGATTATTATTTAGGTTAGTGGCTGCAGTTCTCGGAACACTAAAAGATACCCTGTCCGAACCATACCAAGCCTTCCTTGGTAGAGCTCCAGACGAAGTATGGCTACCAGAACTGGATTATTACATACAATTAGTCAGGAGAGTAGTGGAAGTCTTAGGAGGATCTAATGCAAACTTGCTCACCGATTGGAGGTTCAACGAGTTTCCCAATGCCGGAGCTCACATTCTATACACTTCTTGTGTTGAACTGATGGCATTATCAGCTGGGCCTACGGCTGTGGCTAATGGTCTCCTTGATGTTGTTGCCAAAGGTAAGTTACAGCTTAATAATTACTACAGGGTGGTCCGTAAGTAATGGCCCATGAAGACATACTACAGGGTGTTAAAAAAAGACTGTAAAATATTTTAGGAGGTAATAGTATGAACCAAAATAAGCAGAAAAGTCTTAATGAACATGGGTCCGCAAAGTAACGGTTGCGGAGATATGGACCACTATTCGTTTTTCAAACATTTTATTTTATTAGAATTAAACCGACAAAGGAAGCTTTTAACAAACAAAAAACAAAGTTACAGAAGATGTTCAAAGTGTCCTCCGTCCATTTCCAAGCAGGCACGACATCTTCGTCTCAACGATATTCGAACTCTTTCGAAAACACCCTCCTTGGTTTGGATTTCTTGACACTTTTCATTAATCCGTAGCTGCAGCTCTTCCAGGCTATTTACAGGAGTACCATACACTAATGTCTTCAAATATCCCCAAATAAAGAAATCTAGAGGGTTCAGATCAGGCGATCTTGGAGGCCATAAAACAGGTCCGACCTTTGTCGGTTTATTCCTAATAAAATAAAATGTTTGAAAAACGAATAGTGGTCCATATCTCCGCAACCGTTACTTTGCGGACCCTTGTTTATTAAGACTTTTCTGCTTATTTTGGTTCATACTATTACCTCCTGAAATATTTTACACTCTTTTTTTAACTTGATGTATGTATGATTTTTTGTACTAATTAAACTGTGTGACTATATCAACTTAAAAGTTTGGGAATACATGTTTTTGGATATGAGAAATCATAATCTGTTGTCTATTTTGACGTACTCCCTAAAGGGTGCCATATTTGTGTCGTAAATGTAAGCGTAACTTTTTTAGCCCTAATGTTATCATGTTTTTTATTAAAAAATCTTGAACCTACATTGTTTTTCAGGAAAAAAAGGTATGCTTGTCATTAGTTTTAGAAATTGACCATTTTTGAGAAAATAACTTTTCAACAATCAGCTGCATAGTTCCTTGTACGATATTTTAACGTAGTAGGCACCAATAGTAAGTTAAATTTTAACAATTATTAGACATAATTTATGTTAGTCAATAAATATTTTTAAATGTAAGATATTTATCCAGTTTTGATTAAAATCAATTACTTTACAAAATTGAAAAATTCTGAGACTGCAAAAGCTTTAAGTTGCGGCGGTGAAAATGCTGATAGTGAAGGGCGGCGAAACGTTTGGACGCATGGGATGCGACCAGATACAGAGATGGCTACGGGATGTCTCGGAAAACCACCATTATCCGAGGATTGTAGGAGTCGGGAGATCAATATATGGGTGGGCCCAGAGATACCGATAGTGGGTCTGTCCCTACAGAGCCTATCCCAAGAACAACTAGGGCAGATAAAAGAATCCCGGCTAATGCTAGGGATGTGCGCTTTAAATCTATTTCTGGCAGCAACCAGTTGCCGAGATCACGGCATAACAACCCGGAAAAGCATCATGTATCAAATGATAGCACCAACCGTGAAAGCCTTAAAACCACTAGATTACAATCTGATAATCAACAATTTAAAAAATCTATTTAAGAATTTAGAGAAAAAAGACGAAAAATTTGTTCACATTACGGATTATCCACATACTAATTCAGGATGACTATCTGGAGCTGCAAGGATCAGTATGACTTCCATTTTAAAAACGTTGCATATTGAAAAATACTGTCCGTACCATTTTACGGTGCAAATTTTATTGCTTACCTTTAACATATATCCAATTTGCAAGAGAATTTTAGCGCCTACTATGTTAAAATATTGTACAATGAATTATGCAACTGATTGTTGAAAAGCTATTTTTTCGAAAATGGTCAATTTCTGAAACTATAGTAGTATAGCTTTTTCCTCAAAAACAATGTAGACTTAAGATTTTTCAATAAAAAACGTGATAATGTTGGGGCAAAAAAAATATGGAGGATGTGACGCCCTCTAGGGAATAAGTTGAAATAGACAACAGATTATGATTTCTTATATCCAAAAACACCTATTTTCAAATTCTTTAGTTGATACATTCAAAGACAGTGTAATTATTATAAAAGATCACTTTTTAAATTTCAACTTTAACAACCTCTATCTTTTTTATCATCAATATTTTATTAAGGCAAGTTGGCTTAGATCGTAAAATTTTGAAATGAAAAATCTAGTATGTCTGCATGGGCTATTACATACAGATCACCCTGTATATCAATAATATTCTTAATCTTCAACCTGATTAGAATGTTAGATTATTTAAATAAATGTATGTAAAATGAGACAAAATTTAAGTTTGAAAGAGTTGATGTTAATCTAATTCAAAATATTCACTATAATATTAAAACTAATGCACAAGGATAAATGGTATAAATCTAAAGATTAATGTGTTGTCCAATTATATTGCCTTATTTAACACATATTGGCTTTTAATTAGCATGTTGTGAATTTTAAAAGTAGTTAGCTTTTACTAATCTATTATAATGTACATGGTTTAACAGAGTTCCGCAAGGTTCAATCCTTGGCCCACTTCTTTTTTTTTTGCATTATATGAATTTCTAGAAGTAGTTAAATATTGTAATAATCATTTATATATGATACCTAAATTTATCATTCATTTCACTTGTCAGACATTGCATAAGCAACACTTTCTTTGCATAACGACCGTGACTCAACAGTTTCAGCACTCTTTCTCTTACCAATATAATATCTTCATATTTAAAAAATTGTTTCCATTTTACACCTAAACTGATTACAAGATCTCTTCCACAACCGATGTAATAGGCTTGCTTTTTGTTAGTCATTATTTATTATTTTAAATATTCTTCTTTATTTGTCTTATTATTTAATTTAATTTATATAAATTATGCATTGTTTAGTTGTAATTTTTTTTATATACACATGTTTGCCTAAGATTAAAAACAGGGAACATTCTTGTACTGAAAGTTCATCTGATTTTCGGCCATTTCTCTGTGTTACATTTACCTATTATTATAAAAATCAAATTTATGAACTATCTACGGCAGTTTATCTGTATTTTATATAAATTTCAGGATTTGTGATGATTCCCTCGGAAGAAATCCACCAATGGATTAACGCCATCGGTTTGATCTTAGCTGCTCTACCGATAAGTTACTGGAGCGTCCTACACGATCGTTTATTAGCAACTCTCGACGAACTGGAAACCTGGAACTTCGACTGCTCCCCATTCCGACTATTTAACTTTAAAGAAACACACGCCGGACTCCTTCACAACCGTTTTAGTTATATGCTTGCCCTGGCACACTCCGTGTGGCACCACGCGGGGCCAGGACAGATCTCTAGCGTCTCACGATGGGTTAGGGAGTGTTTGCCAGCAGTTGTTCGATCCGAGGAGCAGTTCTTGTTCGTCTGCCACTTAGTGGGGCCGTTTCTTCAGAGATCTAACATGGCGATCGTGGATCTGACTAACGCTTTGTACGAATTGCTAGCACAAGTAGATCAAACTCAATCGGAAATGAAGTATATGGATCCGATATGCGACTTGTTGTATCACATCAAGTATATGTTTGTGGGCGACAGTATGAAGAAGGAATTAGAGGCGATCGTGAGGAGGTTGCGGCCACAGCTGCAGTTGAGGTTAAGGTTCATCGCTCAACTGAAGATCGAAGAGGTACACGCGACTTAATTTATTTTTTAATATATTTTTTTTACAATGTATATGTAAGAATAAAAATTATTAAGGTTTAAAAGTCTCTTACTTGTAACACAAATCAATCACTTTCGCTTGACGAACTGGGAAAATCTGGTTGTGCTGAAAAAAATTATATGATTTATTATTATTGATAACAACCATAGATTTATAAGTAAAGGGATAGGTAATTGATTACATTTTGAAGCAATCGGAGAACTTCATTCTAGTTATTAATCTGGGCGACTGGAAAGTTTTGTACAGAAATTGAGTTCAATAGCTGCAATATTTTCATTTATAAAGCAATTTGCAGATTTACATTAGTGCCTGGCAGAAATTAATAAATTTTAGCATAAATACCATATGGTTTACAATTTAAATAAAATTATACTAACACTTCTTCGCATTATGACATATATATTTATTTCTTTGTCATTCTACGCCAATAAAATGTAGAGGAAGTATGACAAAGTTGTTTACTGTTCTACATGTGTCGATTGATATACCAGTCCCGCCACTACACAGTAAATTTCGAGTCCAGTGTCGCTGTTATTCATTTTTTGTGCTTTCTTAGTGTTTTTTTTTTATAAAATTTGTATTCAACTTGTTAAGAAAATGCCAGTGTAACTGGGGCCATTATGAACCAAATAGTTCCAAGATTCTGCTGCCAATGCAGAAATATTGTGAAAAAACTGAAAATAGCGATTTTGGAAAATTCCCTCTAGCGTCATTATTTCTCAACATAAAGAGCTGAAATGTGGTACAGAAAAATAAGAATATGCTTCTTGTATCAATTTTTGTCGATATAACATTTCTAAGACCACTAATTTCCATTATGCAACATTGAATAGTTGTTTTTTTTTCTTATGAGCGCCATATTGGATCTTGACATTAACATATGTAGGAAAAAATTTTGAACACGTCAGTATTTAACACCACTACTTTATTGAAGAATAAAATTAAAAAATACAATTTAAATAAAAAAATCTAGTTATTCTTGATGTAAAAAAATCAATGTTTTGACAAATTCAACATTTACTAAAATTTTTTTTTATTGTTGGAAGTTTTAGTTCTCAGAAGAAGTATTTAAATATGATAATGTTCCAATATTGTAGTACACTTTCCGAATATGTAATTGCACTCATGGGTTTGCTGCTTGGCCTCTATGGTGCACCAGGTCTCCACCCATTAATTTTTTTTCCTTGAGATAGTCCGAAAGATAAAATTTATTATAATCTATGTGAAAATATAGAAGACCTAAACAACAGAACTTTGCATTTGTTCTATTCTGAAACGATCTATTTCACAAAGTATTTAAAACGTCGTGGATAATATTAGATTAAAAACTGAGCTTTAGTTGGAAGTATTTGTAGAATATTTATGTATTGGTTAACTATTAAATTTTGTTTTATGCCAAGGACAAGATTTTATATTTAAATTATTGTATTTTTTTTTAACATTTTATGGGTTATTCTTCAAATAAAATAGTAGTATTACATACTGACTTGTTCATAATTTTATTCTACAGGGTGTCCGGAATATGAGTGCCTTAATTTTGCCGTATGATAAGTTGAACAAAACATATTTGACATACTATCTTCTACATAATAATTACAAATTGGTACACCTAAACATGACTTACTTACTGTGAAAGGTTTTCTTAGAGCTCTTTTCACAACACATAATAATTGACAATTAAACAATGACCTCTGTTCCTTGCAAGAAGCGTTTACCGTACAAACGTCTCGTGGTCAGAGTTTTGCCTAGATTAGCCATAAATTAACATGTTCTGCAACTGGTCATGATTACTATAAATTGTTCCATTTTGGTTTCTGTCCAGTCACGAACATCAAAGAAAAACTAAATAAAAAATTAAACGCACTACCTATACGCATGATTAATATTGCTTTTAGGTTATTAGCAGCAGCCTGCAGCCTGACACATTGCAGCGTTATCGAATGTTACAGTTGTAACTAGTATTTTGGAAACCGTTTATTTCATTAATACTGATCCAAAAAACAAAATACGTTACAGGCTCTAATACTTAACCTTAATTGTATCTTAATTTGTAATTTCGTAACATAGTTTTGCATATTATTGCAGTTGTATTTTTATTTTTGAAATGTATGTGTAGACCAACTAAGTATTCATTTTAGACGTTTTTTTTATTGCTTTTGGTCAGATATATCAGCCCTTAAAATTACGGCACTCATATTCCGGATACCCTGTATATACTTATAATTTTTAATATAGTGTAACATTTTGTGAAATATGTATTTCATATAGGTAAAAGATTTGCATACCATTTCTATCCTGAATTTGTTTGTTCTGTTCCTCTTCTATATACTTATTTTGTGCTGCAATCACAGACTGACTGTCCGTACAACTCGCATAAGAATCTAGTAATTCACCATTTAAATCAAGAAACGAATGTCCCCAGGAAAACTTATCAAGGTAAAATTTGGCCGCACTTTTAAATCCAGTAATATACATGGTAGCGGCAATCGCCTCGACACAACTCAATTGACACGGTCGACCGTAGTTTATTGGATTTGCAGCAACTAAGAATGGTAAAAGTCGTCCATGAGATGTCTTTAAAGATGCTATGGGGGTCTCATCAATTCTAGCCCATGAACAATCAACAACGGCTATGCCCTTACTATTAACTATTTCTTTATCTTCTGGACTGACACATTTTTCACCAGTAGGTGATAAAACCAATCCAGGGAATCGCTGTTTTATTTTTAGACATTTTATTAATTTTAAACGAGCCAATTTACGACCTGAACATTTTTTTGGATCGCACTGATTAAAATCCCACATTGCAATTGGAAAACTGGGTACTTCATCTGTAAATTCATTATGAAAATATATTTTTTTAGCATATTAAATAAAAAAACCTTCACTTGATGATTCATCAGATGATGAACTTTCCCTATCGCCACTATCAGAGTTTTTCAATGAAACATTTTCTAATTTTTTATTAATATCATTCATGTTTAAAGAAAACTAACATAACCAACTTATTTACATAACCTAAAAAGTAAGATTTATAACCTCAAAGCATTTCCAAGCATTTCATAGTAAAGTAGTTTTAACTTCTAAATATTTAATTCGTTCACGATTTTCTTCACGTTAAAATGAAGCAATCCAGGATTTTACTTAGAAATCAAATTTACTTTAATTGGATAAAAACAAGAAATTTCTATATTTATATGTCGTCTCTTTGGACAACAACTTTGGACTTTGAATTGATTTTGTTACTTTATATGAGAAAAAGTTTCCAATTTTTCCAGCAGCAACATAAAAATAAAAACATAACCTTAAAAATGGTTAAAAATAAAATTCATGTGATACTGACGCATTTTCTATTTTTAAAACAGTTCGTTACTCAAATTCAAATAAACTTTTATACAGTTTACAATTCTTATGGAGGTTGTAATAGCGATGGGGCACTTTTGTGAAATTCACGGCCCGTGTATTATTATGTGCACAGACAGAGCGAAGGAATTACCTGAAATACCCCCAGCTTCACTGGATGTCCCCATTTGTGATGCCTGTGAATCTGTAGATTTAGACACCGCTTACACTTGCCAGGATGAAAAATGTTATTACATTAGTACAAGGACTTCTCTCTGTAGTGATATGGCTCGTCTTTTGCACGAGGCAATTGTAAGAAGTCTCAGCGTTGAAGTAGGTGGGAAAACTTTAGTCTATTAAAAATCACAGGACATTTTTAGGTAGTCACTGGAGAAGACAAAGACGAAGGAACGATGTACTTTGGTGATAACGTCAAAGGTCACTTTATTACCCATTTGTTTACAGTAAAGGATTCCCTATCGAGGGGTTTTAAAAGAAAATACTGCATTGTAGTACGAGGTCAACATCAAGTAAGTTAAATTAGAGTAAGTTCTGTACTTTGTAATTATTTGTTTTATATTTAGTTGTTAATTATTTCAGATGCCTTTGCTACATCACTATGAATTTATTGAAAAAAATTTGAAACAAATAAGTGGAGAATTGGTACAAAAAACAAACCGGATCTACGAGGAAGAAAAACCTTTAAGGGACAAACCAATACCAGGTACTACCAGAAAACCTATACTAAGGTCTCTCAAAGACCTTGTGGGCGAACCAAATGTCTTTGTGCATCTTCATTTGTGGTTTGTCTTCCTACTGAGAGCAGAAATTTATAAAACTATACCTCATAAAGTACCCGAATGTCCAGTAGATTGCCCGACATCCAAAGAACTACGAGATTTATACAAAGAAATGCCTAAGCAAGTTTTTCAAATAGTACTATACTGTGTCTTAACTGGAATAAAAGTAGAAGCCGGTGACACAGATATTATACAGTATTTCCAACAACTCCTACCTAAAGAATTTGTATTACCGTCTACAGGCACGGTATGTCGTTTACACAAAACTGATGTTTGGAATGTTCAGTTCAAAGGAACTTTACCAAAAACTTTGCCTAGAATGTACACATTAGTTGAAGAAGCTTTGGGAAATCCAAATCTACCCGACGCCGCTCTTAAGTTTTACTTGATGAGTATTAGTATGCGTTGGTTCAACATAGCATGCGTGATTAGCTGGTCGACAGGCCCCTGCGATCAACTTATGCGATCTTTAGGAGTGCACAAGTGTGACATGCCTTTGTTGTCGTATTGGATACCTCAGTGCAATGCTTGTGTCAAATTTGCCGAGACTGACTGGTTTGCAAGAGATAATAATGAAGAGGTGCTTAGAAATTCTTGATGAACCATGTTCTACACTGATATCTTTAATACAGGATTATTTATTTTTTGCTTAGATTAGTACATAATTTATTAAATTTTGTATATCTATATGTAATAAGTATTGAAACAAATAAATACTATGAAAATTTTAATATTTTATAAAATAAAAAACTTTACAAATATTCACCAACCAGGTATATATGCAAAATTTCATAGCATTTAATAATGACTAAATAACAAGAATTTCTTACCGTTTGCATAATTTTCACTTAACTAATGGGGCATTCCACGCCAACTCAACAGTCGATCCCACATTACCCTCTCAGATCTGGCTCAAAATTGGTACATCGATTGGTACTATTGAAAAAGCGATATTTCCAAATTTCAGCCCCTAAGACCGCTTCTTGTCACCAGGGGCCCATAGTGAACTTTTTCGACCATCATTTCACCCCCAGGGGTCTGAAATCGGTATTTCGTGTACTGACGCGGCATTTTGGTCTAAAAATTTTCAAAAATGCGTAGAAGATGCCAAATTTCCCGTAGAACACGATGACGTCATCCGTTTTCCGATATCTAGCAAGGGACGTCTGGAAAATGCGAAAAACCGCGCTTTAGTAAAAAATCTGATATCTCAAATACGGTCGTTTCAAACTGGCTGAAAATTTACCAAAAGGCTCTTCGATTATTGCTCTTTCGAATGTTCATACGCGCGTGGTGATCATTATATGTAAAAAAAAAGTTACACGCGTTTTACAGGCTTTATATGAGATTTTCTGTAATTTTTTCATTATAACCGCTCCACTGGCCCTATCCAGTTGGGTAATAATTGGATTTTTTTTCTCACCAAACGTCTCTTTTGTCCCCCTGTCTTTACAAACACAGAAATTTCTCTCTCCAGCCAGTATTAGAGAAAACATTATTTAGATAGAATGCTGATTCCTGTATAAGGACTTGAAAATAATATCGAGATGTATAGTGTCAACAATGATTGTAATGTGGGTTTTCTTATTTCTTACTGCGATTTTCATTCGTTATATTATATTATATTCATATTTTTTACAAATAATAGAAGTAAGCTGCAGAAAATGTAAATTTGCCCAAAAATCATAAAATTGACGGAAAATTGTGTAATAAATCATTGAATAAATAATGTTTTCTAATTTCTGTGTTTATGCTAAGGGGACAAAGAAGGCGCTGGTGAAGAGGAAAAATCCAGTTATTACTAACTGAATAAGGAGCTAGTGAAGCGATTTATAATGAAAAATTACAAAATCCATAAACCATTAAGCAGCGTGTAACTTTGAAGAGCTATAGCATGTTGATTAGCTGGTCGACAAATCCCCGCGATCAACTTATGCGATCAGCCGGCGTGTTTAGTGTGACATGCCTTTGTTGTCGTATTGATAAATTTGTCGGAAGCGAATGCATCATGTGTCAAATTTGGCATATCCTATGTATTTTTGAGTCATGTTCTAGACGAAATGAAGGCGCGTCAACCCCACAACTATGAACCATTCAGACTGATCATCTTTAATAGATTAATTTTTTTGCTTAGTCAGTACACAAAGATGACCCGATTTGAAGCCTGTCTGTAAAATGACTGAAAGCTTCACCATGAGAATCCCTTTTGATAAAATGACAGGAAGCCGATGCCAATTACCTCAGACCAGGTATATCTGAGACGATAGCCTTTTTCGATGTACTAATCGATGTACCAATTTTGAACCAGATCTTGACAGGGTGATGTGGGATCGGCTGCTGAGTTCGAATACCCTAATACGATCAATTTATTTTCTGTTTGTTTTTCTTTTTAAAATTTCTTTTATTTGTTCCAGTGGTTTTAAACTTTTTTGGAGAATCAAAGTTTTTATTCTTGCCCATTTTACTTCCGATAGGATCAAACACGTCTCCATTGTCACTTGAAACATCTGTCCACTTTTCATTTACGCTATTACTAAATTGTGTAACTTTTTTCTTCTTTTTTACATTTTCCATTTCATTTCTTATTTCCTTACCGTCTTCAGTAGCTCTTTTCTTCTTTTTCTTTATTCCATTATGTTCATCGGTTCCTTTGCTATTTTTAATCTTCTTTGATTTAATTTTGGTATGATCATCATAATAATGTTTGGTTTTAATCTTATATTCCAAGTTTTCATTGTCACTACCTTCTACTTCTATTATAACACTACTTTTCTTTACTGTTTTTTCTTTGACTTCTACTTCTTCCAAAATGTCTTCATCTTGTTCTTCTTTAATCTTCACAGTGGATGCAGCAATTGTTAAACAAGTTAATCGGCATCCTGTATCGTACTTGGAGAGTTCCTTTAACCCTGTATTCCATACCTTAATTTCACCATTACTAGAAGCTGATATGATCCATTTTTTATAGATAGCTAAAGCTTTAACTCTGCCATTATGGGCTTTTTGTATATTCTTGGTACACTCGTTAATATCAACTAAAGCTATCTGCCCATCTTCATATCCAACAATTATCTGATATTCCGATACCCATATACAACTACAAATTTTTTCATCATGTTCAATTACTTTTAAAATTCCTCCAGTTTCAATACTCCAAATTTCAGTATATTTACCTCCTGACAAGATAAATCTAACTCCATCCTCCGCCCAAATTATCTTATCCAAGCTCCTGGCATCTTTACTTTTACTGTTTAAATTTATCACGTAGGCCTGACGGCCTTTAACTAAATTCCAAGTTCTCAAACTACAATCGGCACCAATAGTTAGGGCCAATTTACCTGAAGAATGTACGGCAATATCTAATATCGCAGAACCTTTGTGTGCTTTTGCCCAAGTTTTTTCCAACTGCCAACTACCTACTCGTACAATGGCTAATTCTCCATCTGAACTACCAGATATAAGGTGGGAATGATTATTCGTAAACTGTAAACAATTTACAGTAGCAGTGTGGTGATTTAACATACAATGCTCTTTCCGTAACCTTAAATCGTATACAATTATTCTATCGTCCGCAGCTCCGGTAGCTAAATAATGCTCTGATGCAGCTACACAACGTATGCTGCTACTATGATCATGGATTGCAAAGCTTTGAATGAGTTCTGTTTGCTGAAAGTAAAATCATTTAAGATAATCGAACAAAACATAGTACCTAATGTAACTTACTTTTGATACAAAATGAAATCCCAGTAAATATTCTTCATAGCTACCAGTTATTATTTCGAATTTAGGTGTTTTCATTTTTGAAGATAAAATGAGGTTAGTTTAAAAATTTAACGTGGAAAACTTTTTATTTGCATGTGCTAGAAAGGGACAAAACATGCAAAAGTGGTGAATTTAAGCTGACCACCATTGTCTGACGACCATTGTACATACAATGGAAGTGGTGACTAAAAGCTGACGACCATTGTACAATGGAAGTGGTGACCACTTCCATGTTTTGTCCCTTTCTAGGACCGTGTATAATAAATGGCACTAGAAAAGAATGGACCATGGAACTGGTGACTTTAAGCTGACGACCATTGTACATTCACGGTACATTTGTAATTACCCTACTTCTTCTTCTAAATATTGCTAGCTGAACAGCTGAAGCACAGCATATGCTGTGGCAGGGCAGAAGTTCTCAAAAACCCATATCGTCATCGTCGGTTCATTGGGCACAATGCTTTTAGTCTGTTCAATTCGTTCGTGGTTCCATTGCCCGTTTGCAGTAACTCACCGCACACGGCAGCACACTACAGCACAAAACACGTAGTCGGACATAGTCGTCAATTGTTTTCATAGAAATTATGACATGAATTGTATTTTAGTGTTTTACTATCTCTTTATGTTCATGTTTTTATTTATTTCCTTTTTAACAATAAATAAATAAATGTCAAATATCTGTTAAGATGTATGTTTCTGTTTACGTATCATTCACAAAATACTTTTAAGTGTTATGTGGTATCATTAAATCTATAAATTAATACAACGCAACCTAAAATAATAAGTATGGTTTTTGTGCTGAAACTGTATTAGTAGCAGTCCATTATTAATACGTATGTACCCAATTTTGTGAAAAATGTAAAATATTTAGACACAAAAGCAAAGAAGTTTTCAAACAAGGATCCATAGCCTTGATTTTCAGAAATTGATATTTTCGGTTCTCTTCCTGAGTTCATGAAACAAGCCAATTGTTGATATATTTAATTAATGTAGGGTTAGCATGTCTTTTTTTAATGTTTATTTGGAATTATCTATAATCAGTTAATAGATATGCCAATAGTAATATATCTAATTTTGTATTATTGTATGTAACTCGTGCTTAAAATAAGGTTTTCAATAAATGTTATATGTCTTTGGAGACAGATTCTAATTAATAACCTAATTTTGATTATTTGAAACAAGCTAGTAGTATCTAATTTTAAGTTACAGTCTCAGAAAAACCCTAATCATGATTACTGAAACTTCTTCAACTTATAAATCTAGTTTGAAAGCTTGATAATTTTTATATATACTAAACATGTTTTTTCTCCAAATTAAAGTAAACAGAACTACCAAGGTTTATTAAAAAAAAGAGTACAAAAATTACTTGTACTGTATTACGTATTTATTTAACAACAAACGAGAATACAGCAAATTGTGTACAATAAGTATTAACTTAAGTTTACTTTTTGTATCCGCACGAACGCCTACGTCCACGAGCTCTCTCAAATTTGCGTCCTTTGGAACGTACTAGTGGCTTAGTGTGACTGTGTGGCACTCCAGGAGCTAGTCCGAAGTGCTTGGCAGCTTCACGGGCATTGCGTCTACCTTGCATCAATACCGTTTTGGAACCAGTTGGGGCTCTCAAAGCCAACTGATCGAAAGTGATCACCTCACCACCTAAAAATATATTCGAGTTGCTTAATTTCAACAAACAATATAAACATCTTGTTACTATGTAAACGAAAATTACTGAGCCAAAAGTTTTTTTTGCACTAGTGCAAAAAAAGACTTTAATACTCTATTGATTACGAGTTTAATCTAAAGATAATGATTAGAGTATTCAATGTTAGAGTCTACTCTTTTAATCAATAAAAATGTGGAAATTCGACATTTTACCAAATTAATTCCATTTCTGAAGAAATTGGTAGGACACCCTCTCAAGAAATCAAAAATTTATACAGGTATTGTTACTGTACTGCAGGTATTTGATAAATTTTTAAATGAAGCTCCAGATGATAAATATCTAATGATGAAGGTAACATAATATGTAAATGATGTAAATTTTTTACTTTATACTTGTGTACTGTTATAAATAGTTACAGTATTTGGCATTGCAAGAGCATGCCGTAGAGATGAGTTACAGAAACCGACATTAAATGATATTAATGACATGGATTGTATCATAACTGAAAATTCTGGAGAGCAAGACAAACAAACGTTTGTCTCAATTTTGTTGAAATGCATGGCAAATATGTATCCCTCTGTTCTGCTATATCAATCACATTAGATTTTTCATAAGATATAATGGAAAATGTCCAGTTCAACCTATAGGTGTAAATACTGAGGACTAAATTGAGGAGTAAATTTCTAAAAAAAACTGAAAATTGCTGAATCAAGTACCACTGATGGAAACTTTACAATTCCAAAGAGTTTTAAATGAAGAACCTGAGACCTCCACAAGCAAAAACAAAAACTAAAAAATTACTGAAAATGATGTTTGTCCCTCAATTACCATAGAAAACTGCTCTAACTGTGATATTAAAATTTAAATTAACTAAAAGAAAATAAGTAACTATTTTTGTAAGAATAACATTAGTTTAAACTATTCATGTTATTCTTAAAACAATTCTAAGAATTAGTAATATTTCTTGTATTGTAAAATACTCTTCAATTTGAAATAAAAACAAATTTAATTTGATCGTAGAAAATATATGTGCAACATGTGTAAAGATCATTGTTGCACTCAATATGATTGCATGACTGCAAACTTCATGTATTGCACACACTTTTGCACTAGTTACACAAATAACTATGGAGACTAGTAAAGTATAGTAAAATAACACGACCTTACCTGCTTTAAGGATTCTAGAGCGAGCAGTTTCAGTTACACGTAGTGCACAAACAGACAATTTAGGAACCTCAAAAATTCTAGAATCATCAGTTACTGTCCCAACAATGACTGCTGTTAGTCCTTCACGCCCAGGTTTACTCATCAAACGTACAACTCTAGCTAATGAAATTGGAGGCCTGTATATCTTGCTCATAAACAATCTCTTTAATATTATCTTGTTGAATTTAGCGTCTGTACGACGAGCCAAGTAGCGATACAACTGAAAAAACATCAATTAATATGCCGCATAATACAAATATTTAAATGATTACCTTTACAAGAAGTCGTAGGTATACATCTTGACTTTTAGGTTCTGTACGTCTAACCTTACGGTCGTATTTGTGATTAATATCGATACCCTGAAAATAATATAAAAATATTAGTTGTAGAAGCAGCTATTACTTATAAATAGTCTTGAAAAACAATTAAAGTATTAGTCCAAATCGAGATGAATAAAATAAAACGAAATTTCTTGAAGAACTCACCATGTTTGTCAAATTATAAAAAAGAAGGGAAAACAGGAGCAGGAACTAGGGGACAACTTTATTGGTAGGGATTTTTTAGTTATGTTTGTTGGTAGCATGATAGAATAAACCATAGACAACAAGAGAATAAACTGTTCAGTAATTCGTGCGATAATAGTTATTTATGCAACAAGTACAATAAGCACTTTTTGTACGTGTTGCATACAATATTTTTTCTACGTTCATGCAAAAACCAAAAATAGTTATTTATGCAACAAGTGCAAAAAGTCCGTCCGTCAGGCCGAGTAGGACAACACGTCGAGTGCAATAAGCACTTTTTGTACGAGTTGCATACAATATTTTTTCTACGTTCATGCAAAAACTAAAAAATGTTATTTAGATGACTTTAAGTCACTGAAATGTAATTTTATATTATGATGACTGGAATGCGCTAAAAGCTGCGCGAATGGATTATTTATGATGAGCGCCATATTTTGTTTTGTGCCTTGTGCCTCTAGCAATGGCGGAGCAGTAGGGGCTTAGCTGATTGTGAATTGAAATGAAATTGAATTCTGGATATGAAGAATTATTTCGTGCTATATACTGGATAATTTTACAGTGCCTTATAAAAAACATGACATGTTCCAACAAAAATACACAAATAATAACACTAACGAGATACAAGATAAAAGAAGAAACCACACTGTACGCCAATGACGTGTTTACAAACAAAATAATGGGAAATTAAGAACACAATTCATATCGTACGTGCAGATGGTTGTCTCTGTCGCACCCACGTACATAACCAATGAAGTATGTCTTTGCTGAGTTTCATGTGCCTCCTTTTGTCTGCTCCTAGGGTTAGTACCTATATTTGGATGCGCAATGGACTTTACGCATTCCATATCGTACATTTCAGTGTGTTTGTCATGATTACAAAACGCTTTGCCAGGGCAGGAGGAGGTTCCTCGAGCCGACAGTATCGGCCGCAACAGCGGTCGAGGCTGACCGGAGAAGAGAACCCACCTCTACGAGGCCGCCCAGGTCTACAGAGATGGTGAAGGATAAAGAGCGATAATACCGCTCGATCCTAATCCATACAAGGCCACCGTTTGCCAATAAAATAACGGCTACAAAACGCTGCAGTAGAATGACAGATGAGTGCAATAAAGAACCCCTTTTTCCACTAAATATACTTCAATAAAGTATTGTTTTTGCATAAACGTAGAAAAATGATATTTAGATATGACACTAAGCGTCGTATGACACTACACTAAAATGAGCACTAAATTTAATAATTTCTTTTCTATAAATTAAGTTAAAATAATGTTCTGTATTACACTTTTCAAATTTCTTCTACAATATTTAATATACGCGCAGGCGCAGAAGATTAAAACAGACAGTTGTTTTCTAAACGTCAGATTTCTTTGATAAAAGTGTGGTTAGTTTTTATTTTGCTTTGCTAGCAGTTTGATTATGATTATGAAAGAAGAAATATTAATTGGAACGGTATGTTGTTTAACATTAATAACTACCATAATGGTACGTCGCCGAAAGCGACGTCAACGAAAAAAACGCGCAATTTGCACTTCATTTCTGCTCCACGACATAATTTTTGACATCAATAATAATACTGTGGCTAAATAAGGTTATGTTACGCGTTGGTCTATGGTTAGCACAAAGAATGAAGTTAACAAGCATTAAAAAAACTATATAAATAGGTCTGTACCTATGTTCATACTTATTTTCTTTACAAGAAATTAGGACATGTTTTAAAATCTCGTACTAAAAACTTTCAGGCAACAATTTTTGTTGCAGTTTCTGTATGATACTATGCAAGATTTAAAAGTTCTTGGTTAATTACTGAAATTAGTGCTAATTTTAGCATAGTGTCATACGACCCTAAGTCTAGGAAAATGTGACATCGATTTGAAGGTTGATGTTTGTCATGATGACAAAACGCTGTTGTAGAATGACAAATGAGTGCAATAAAGAACCATTTTTTCCACTAAATATAGTTCAATAAAGTTTCGTTTTTGCATGTACGTAGAAAAATAATTTAATCATTTTTGGATTGGTAGTGCAAAAGTCTAATGGCCGGTCCTCATGTACAATTATTTACTGGTTTACTGCGGAACTGCGGAGATACGTAACTGCAAATCTCCGCAATTTTCAAACTATACCGTCCAAATGCAAATTTCAAAAATAGTAGATGCGGATAACCTTGAAATTTGTACCGGTTTCTTTTCGAGCATTTTCATTGAGGTATTTCAAATAATTATCTATTAATCTTTATGTGAAATATATTTACAATGGAAAATTTTGATTAAGATACAGCTTTCTTGGCCGTTGCTGTTTCAATGAAACAATACAGAGACTATGCTTTGAGGTATAAAAATATTACCGTGAAAGATTGATAAAAATGTATAAGATATACAATTCTATTCTGGAGTTTCAAAACATAAAAATGTGGGTGAGAAATAATTAATTATAGAGACGAAGTAGATAAAAATAAACTAATCAAACACGTTTTCATAATATAAACAAATACAAATACCCGATAATGGCCGATAAATGTCACACGAGCATAAAAGTAAACACCGGAACACCGGAATACGGAAAAAATTGAACCTAGTCAACTTTTATCCGGAACGCATGCGGATCTGTCACTGGCTGCTGTGCGTCCAATATTTTTCGATATTGTGATCACGTGATTCCGCAGCTACAGACCTACATAAACCAAAGAGTACTTAGATTATAAACATAAAACAAATTTCAGCCATTAGTGGCTTTCCATTTTCCAATTGTTATGGAAGTGTTCCTGATGTGTTCTTGTTCTGTTCTGCTTTTTAACTGCTCCTGAATTATGCAATTGGAACGCGTCGTTTTGCCGTTGTAACCATAGAAATCATAAAATATATAGAACGCCAAAGAGGTATCGAAAATAGTCAACCTATGGAGAAAACGCGAGTCTGGTAATATTGCAGTAACTTAGCTTTCATGAGTTGGTTACACTACCGAGGCAGCTTCACACTAATAGGCGGGAATTTTAAAATATGACAATTTTACGTCCAATTTGTGATTTCTATGGTCCTTCCGTTTTGAATTCAATTGTATGCTAGACTTAAAATGCAGTGCAACCAACTGCTTCCATTAAGTTTTCCCTAGATGGCTGATTTCTAAGCCCCTCCATAGTCTGACTATTTTTGAGTGCCTAATGTAACGGCTTCTGGCGTTCTATATATTTTATGATTTCTATGGTTTAACTTAAAACGTGCTTAAAACAATTTTATAATTTTTCTGGAGCCTTAATGTTAATAACATTTTCATATAAAGGATACCTACTTACCATAACAAAGATATCCATTGTAATGAATTATAAATGGTCTAATAAATAATACAAATATATTACAATAACCTCAATATGTTTGAAATAGAGCATAAAACTCCACAAAAATTGGTAGAGCACAAACGGGCAGGGGAAAACGATAAAGACCAGTTCAAGAGTAAAATGTTCTCTATTATTGGAACGCGACTATGTTTTGTGGTCGTATGTACTATAGTCCTTTATTCTATGCTATATTATAGTATATGGAAGAACTATGACTTAAGCTTTCCTTATAGTCTGTGCTATAGGCTATGCACAGAAAATGTTATTCAATTTTCTATGGTGACAAAACAAATGCCGTTTTAAATTTTGAATTTCATTTCTGTTTTGTTTTCTAATGTTCTAATGTTTCTTATATTTTATCTAGGATTCTTATTAGGAAAACTACAAGAGGAAAGTTTGTGCTCTGTGGAGGAAAGTGAGGAAACAAGAAAGTTTACAGTACACTGGCACTGGTTAGACCCGTTATTTTAAATCAATTCAAAATACAGCACAGCTAATACAATAATTGTATGGTTAAAGCGGGCTTTACACTAACAATTTATTGACGAAGAAATTGATGAATTAATTCATCAATTTCTTCAAGGTCGCACTTTGGTTTTACAAGAAAATGTTATTCAATTTTCTATGGTGACAAAACAAATGCCGTTTAAAACTTTGAATTTCATTTCTGTTTTGTTTTCTAATGTTCTAATGTTTCTTATATTTTATCTAGGATTCTTATTAGGAAAACTACCAGAGGAAAGTTTGTGCTCTGTGGAGGAAAGTGAGGAAACAAGAAAGTTTACAGTACACTGGCACTGGTTAGACCCGTTATTTTAAATCAATTCAAAATACAGCACAGCTAATACAATAATTGTATGGTTAAAGAGGGCTTTACACTAACAATTTATTGACGAAGATATTGATGAATTAATTCATCAATTTCTTCAACGGCGACTTTGGTTTTACCAGGGCTTTGTTAAGTTTCTTAACAATTTTGCTGTCAGATGTCACCCGTACCAACCTAACAGTAATTTTAAGTTTTGACATTATATCATTCCCATTTGCATACGAAACAACTGTTAAAACGAAAAGTAATTTTAATAATCATATTTTAGAGCAAAAAGCTTTCATTGCATTTATTATTGCTGCTGCTCGGTTACTGGTTAAATGTTTACATTTATTTTAGGATGGTATTCCTGAATTGAAGTAAAAATTGACGAAAAATTAGAACAAGTTTTAAGTCGTCGATAACTTGACGAAGTTCTTCATCAATTTATTTGACGTCCAAATTTTAGTATTACATTTGTCAATTGACTTGACGAAGTCACTTGATCAATTAATTGACAAAGAAATTGTTAATGTAAAGCGGTCTTAAGAGTACGAGTAGTATCTCACAATTCTCAAATTTGTTTGCTTATATTAGATTGTGAAATTATTATCTGAAGTGGATTTATTACATTACATTTGCCTCATTTTTGCAGATGATAATTGTTGAACTCCTATTAGAAAAATAGTCAGTATATACACTCAGTACTTTTATTTTTTGTTTCAATTCATAATTAAATTTAACACAATTTTCAATTTGTGATTTATTTGATTAAAAATGTCTGTTAAAAAATTAAATATTAGAAGGTTGCTAAAGGAAGATTTAGATAAACCTTGTAAGGAATTGTCTATGTACTTGCTAGGGAAAGTCTTGGTTCGAAAACTGGAAGATGATATAATTCTTAAGGGTCGAATAGTAGAAACTGAAAGCTACTTGGGTGGAGAAGACAAGGCTTCTAATACATATAATGGCAGGCAAGCGGTTCTGATAATAAGTGTATAATAAATTTTCATAGAAATATATTTCTGTTATAAAGACGAACTGCAGCAAATGAACCCCTGTATATGCCTACTGGTACAACGTTTGTATACATGACTTAC
This sequence comes from Monochamus saltuarius, assembly GCA_025584915.1. Taxonomy (NCBI): domain Eukaryota; kingdom Metazoa; phylum Arthropoda; class Insecta; order Coleoptera; family Cerambycidae; genus Monochamus; species Monochamus saltuarius. Next base: position 107,393,287 of record CM046721.1, on the reverse strand, counting down.
GGAATGTATCATTGCATTAACATTTCAAGTAAAGAACCAGGTGCTGGGGTTTTATTAAGAGCTCTAGAACCTATATCTGGTGTAGAAACTATGAAAAAATTCAGAGGTGCTCTATAACAAATTCTGATAGGTACATTCATTGATATTAATTGTATTTCAGCTCAAAAAATGAAAAGCAATAAAAATGAATTAAGAACATCCAAACTTTGTGATGGTCCATCAAAACTGTGCATTTCCATGAATATTACTAAACAGTATTTGAATAAAATAGATTTAACGGATCCAGAGAACGATGAAATCTGGTTGGAAGATGATCCTGAATTTGAGAAGGAAGATATAAAAATTGTTCATACTTCTCGAATAGGAATTGCCTCGGCAGGGGTGGAATGGGCATCTAAACCTTTAAGATTTTATATTTTGAACAATGATAGTGTCAGCAAACGGGATAAGGTTGCTGAGGAGGGCTTTGATTCCGAGTAAACATATTTTTTTCATGTATAAAGTTTTATTTTCAAATAAAACATATTTTTTACGAATTCACAAAGCATTTATAAGTTTATAACCATTCAATAGGTACTCCATATAGGTACATATTTGAGAAAAAATCGTTGCTAAAGATTTTTTGTTTCAAATGTATAAAATAATGGAGGTGATAATTGATAAAAATATTATCAAAAACCGTAAATCTTGATCAGATGAAATATATTTTTAAAAAGATAGGGTAAATTCCATTTTGGTTAACCAACTGGTAAATATTTAAGTGAGTCTTTTACGGAATGATGTTAAATGGTTATGATAAAAAAATATAAGATCATATGTTTCTTGTTATTAAAAAAATGAAAACTATAGAATTGATTCATGCCTATCAACAGAAAATATTTCCAAATGCATATGTTCCACATTTCCCGAATCCCGACCGTGATTCTATAGGCTCTTTCCAAATAGCAGTAATTTCCAGTAATCGGACTATTTAACATGCGCAGTAGCAAAATGTCTTTTCAACATGAAATAATTGCTTGTTTAGAATTACCATATATATATTACTACAACTGGTTGAACGGTAATTATTAGTAATATTTTGATTTTCAAGTGAAGTTGAAAAAGCGGACTATTATAATTTATAATTTTGCTACTGCGCATGGCAAATAGTCCGATTACTGGAAATTACTGCTATTTGGAAATAACCTATTATAAAATCGCTTCTCGGCCTCTGGCGTGCTCTGGCTATCAAAGTGTAGAAGTTATATGATAAATCTATTATATGTCATGTTCTATGATTTTAGGTTGGATTGGTTATCTCTCAATTTACACCATGTTTTGTGGTTTACACCTATAGTAGTTCAGTAATCTGTGGTTACCTATAAACAAAATTTAAAAAGTAATTGATTTGTAAGAAATTTAGAAAGAACCTTTCATAGCTGTATTAATCTGTTAGTTTGGAAATTACAAAAATGTCACTCATGAAAACGAATTCTAAACGCTTATTGAAAGAAGATCTGAATAAGCCTTGTAAGGAATTAGCTATTTACTTACTTGGAAAAATCTTAGTTCGGAAACTGGAGGATGACACAATTTTAAAAGGTCGGATAGTAGAAACTGAGAGCTATTTGGGTGGTGAAGATAAGGGGTCTCATTCATATAATGGCAGGCAAGTCGGATATGATTTTTAGCCACAGAATATTAATGTTTTATTTTTTTTACCTATAAGACGTACTGGAGCAAATGAGGCTATGTATATGCCTGCTGGTACAACATACGTTTATATCACTTATGGGATGTATCACTGTTTTAATATATCAAGTAAAGAGCCAGGTGCGGCTGTTCTACTAAGGGCACTAGAACCCGTCTCAGGAATAAAAACTATGCAGATATTCAGGGGTAAAACATTTGCAATTAAAATTAGTATAGTTTTACAGATTTTTGATTTTAGTTCAAAAAATGAAAAACAATAGAAATGAAATAAAAACAACAAAATTATGTGATGGCCCATCCAAATTGTGTATGTCCATGAATATTACTAAACAGAATTTTAACAAAATAGATCTAACCGATCAAAATAATGATAAAATATGGTTAGAAGATGATCCCGATACTAATAAAGAAAATATTAAAATTGTACATACCTCACGAATAGGAATTGCCACAGCAGGAGTAGAGTGGGCAATTAAACCTTTAAGATTTTATATTTTAAATAGTGATAGTGTAAGTAAAAGAGACAAAGCTGCTGAATTTGCTTTTGATTTAGGTTGATTTTATAATATTTTTGTCTTATTAATAAAACTTTCTATTACAGCTATTTTATTAGTATTATTAAATTTATTTTTGGGACATCCAGGAAGACCAAAGATACATTCATTGGAAAATAAAATCCAATGGACACAATTTATTTAAAACTGCAACTAGAAACGTGGCAAGTCGGCTATCGCCGACTTGACCTTTCTTGGGTAGGGTTCGTTTTTTTAAATACCCTGTATTTTTTCGATAATTAGTGCGTTAAGAGACCCCCGATGGAAGTTGAGTAAAAAAAATTGTCAGTTCTCTTAATTTTGAGATTTTTTTAACGTTCAACATTTTTCCAACACGTATATAAAACGGTCTTTTGTACATCCGACAACCCATCCGAAGCAAAAAAAAATTTCCTCCCATGAATTTTGGGAGTTTCAATATTGATTCAGTTGTCTTAAACACCCTGTATTGTTTTCATTAAAATAGTTTCCATATAGACCATCATTAAAAGTTTCACCAAAAGAATATTATACTTCCATAAAGGTTTCTAGAGAATGGTTCAGTTTTAAACACCCAGTAGTTTTTTAATTAGTATAGTTTTCTTACAGACCATTGTGAAAAGGTTCATAAGAAAATATTCCATGAATTGTGAGGATTCTTAGAGAATGGTTTGGTTTTGCTAAACACCCCGTATTTTTTCATTAGTATACTTTTTTACAATCGTGAAAAGTTTCATAAAAAAAAATAAATTCCATAAATTTTGTGGATCTAGAGAATGGTTCTTTATTTTACACCCTGTATTTTTTCATACGTATGTATTTATATACATAATAATACCAAAGTATATATTTTTATAGTTTTTTTACAAACTACTTTAAAAGTTTCATCAGAAAGCAAAAAATTTAATCCACGAATTTTCAGGATTTTTAGGAACGGTTCGGTTTTTTAAACACCCCGTATTTTTCATTAGTATATTTTCCTACAGAACATTGTAAAAGTTTCATCAAAAGAATTTTTAATTCCATGAATTTTGTTGATTTTTAGAGAATGGTTCGGTTTTAAACCTCCTGTATTTTTCATTAGTATAGTTTTACAAACTATTGTGAAACGTTTCATCAAAAGAATTTTTTAATTCCATGAATTTTGAGGATTTTTAGAGAATGGTTCGTTATTTTTAAACACTCTGTATTTCTTCTTTAGTCTATTTTTCCTACAGAACATTGTATAAAGTTTCAACAAAAAGAATTTTTTAATTCCATGAATTTTGAGGATTTTTAGAGAATGGTTCGTTATTATTAAACACTCTGTATTTGTTTCGTTAGTGAGTGTCATAATAAATCCTTGATGGAAGTTTAATAAATAAAAAAAAATTTTCCATGAATTTTGGGAGTTTCAATATTGGTTCAGTGTTCTTAAACACCCAGTAGTTTTTTAATTAGTATAGTTTTCTTACAGACCATTGTGAAAAGATTCATAAAAAATATTCCATATAAAATGGTTTGGTTTCGTTAAGCACCCTGTATTTTCTCATTAGTATAATTTTTTTACAATCGTGAAAAGTTTCATAAAAATTAAAAATGATTTCTTTTCGCTGCAAAACTATTTTTGTTTTGTGTTAACATAACCACACTAATAAGTCAATAATCAATATAGAACATAATTGTACAGACAAATGTTTGCTCTTAATAATAGAAGACTGATAAATGAAGATTATAATAAATCATGTCAGGATTTAGCAGTTTATCTTCTGGGAAAAAACTTAATTAGAAAATTAAAAGATGGAAACATTTTGAGAGGACAAATAGTAGAAACAGAATGCTATTTAGGTGGCGAAGATAAAGCTTCACATTCTTATAATGGCAAGTATGTTATGCTGATTACTTAATAATTAGGTAAGATATATTAATGACTTACCTTTTTTTAAACCTACCTACTGAAGGATAACCAAACGAAACGAGCCTATGTATATGTCTGCCGGAACTTTATATGTATACACAATATATTTTGGGTATCACTGTCTTAATATTTCTAGTACAGAACCAGGTGCAGTGGTTTTACTTAGAGCTTTAGAACCTATTTCAGGATTAAACATTATGGAAAATAATAGAAGTACGCTAAAATTTGGAGCTAGAAAATATAATTTTATAGTAAGAGGGACTTAAATTTTAGGTACAATAAGGAAAGCTGGAACGACAAAACTAAGGTCCATTGATCTTTGTAATGGGCCATCAAAACTGTGCATTGCTATGAATATAACGAAACAGAATGCAAACAAATTAGATCTAACGGATTTGTTAAATGATCAGTTATGGATAGAAAATGGCCCTTCTATAAATGAGGAACATATTGTAAATACTTCTCGAATTGGAATTGGCCCTTATGCTGAGGAATGGGTTGCAAAACCTCTTAGATATTATATCTTAACTAACAAAAATGTTAGTAAAAGAGACCGAAATGCTGAGGAATTTAGATTACCTGCAGCTAAATAAATTTCAAGTCTGTACTCTTGCGGTTTTATTACTTAAAATAAAATGGAAGTATACAATTTTTATTAGATTATTCAATAAATGTCTTTAATTTTAAATTGTTTGTATCTCATAGTATCCTAATTTTCAAAATATAGTACTTGTACGTACAATTTTTACTGTAATTATGGCGCTCTTTAAAACGAATTTGGCAGTATAGTGTATATTTCGAACAGCTGATATATTCGTAATGCAATATGCTTTCAACATTCTCAGTCAGTGATCCATTTACCAAGAAATCTAATGAAAAATGAAATTCCACAGATGAAATTCAGTTTAAAATTGATTTGAGTAAGTGTAATTATTACTGAAACAGATTGTACTTACATATTTTTCATATAAAATATCAATATTCAGGAATGTCAGTTGTTCGGTATAGATTTCATAGCAGTATACGAAGAAGTCTAGTATGGATTTTGTCAAAACATAAATACAAAATTTCTAATAGTTAACAGTATCAATTTGTAAATAAATAAAAAATATAACAAAAGTTCAGGAATCCTTCTCTATTGTAATCACATAATATTATAATCAAATCAGTGATAACAAACACAGATCATTGGCCGAAAATAACAAATGCGAAGTGGGACGAAGACCATCAACAACAAGAAGAAGAAGAGATATGTATTGTCGGCAAACTAGGGATTTGTATTAGTCACCGAGATCGAGATTGACTTTTTTAAAGCTTTGAAAAATAACGGTTTCCATGATTTTGTGTGTTGACTGTGTCAAGTGAAGATTATTATTTTGTTGTTTATCAAAAAAATTTCTTGACAAATTTATAAATATCTTTCATATATACATCTGTTTTACATAAAATGGACTTTTAACTTTACGGAACTATATATGATTTGAATATAAACAGTGAGAAAATTCGTAAATATGGTGAAAAGTAAACGTGACTTGAACACCCCTCGTAAAAGGGCATCTTTAACCAAGAATAGGGCTATTGCAAGGACAGTTTCCCGGCCAACATCTGCTGCTGTACAAGTAGCAGCAGTCCAGCCTGTAATACCAAATATTAGAGTAATTGTTAGAGTAAGGCCTTCAAATGAAAAAGAACAAGGAGAAAATTGTAGGCAAGTCTATAATTTTTACTTATATATTATTGTTCTACAAAAGTTTTAAAATTTTAGGACTGTAGTTAAAGTGGTGGACGATCAGATGTTAATTTTTGACCCAAAGGAAGACTCGCAAGCATTCTTTTTTCATGGTGTACAACAACGAGGACGAGATTTACTAAAAAAATCTCATAAAAATATGCAGTTTATGTTTGATAAAGTGTTTTCAAAAGACTCAAATAATGAGGATGTATTTAAAAGTAGCACACTATCATTAATAAATTCTCTTATGGATGGATATAACTGCTCAGTGTTTGCATATGGTGCAACTGGTGCTGGTAAAACATACACTATGACAGGAAAACCAGAAACCCCGGGAATTACTTTTCTTACAATGACAGAACTTTTTCGCAAACGTGATGAGCTTACTATAGAAAGGGAATTCGAACTTGGAATTACATATTTAGAAGTATACAATGAATTAGTAAAAGATTTGTTAAACCCTGGACCACCTCTGCAACTTAGAGAAGATGGAAAATATGGTGTGATGGTGGCTGGTATTAAAATACATAAAATTAAAAAATCTGATGAATTATTTAGTTTGCTAGAGTATGGAAATAAAAATCGGACACAGCATCCTACCGATGCAAACGCGGAGAGTTCTCGATCACACGCCGTTTTCCAGGTTTATTTACACATGACCATAAAAGGAACTGGCGAGGTAAGTCTTTTAGATTGTGTGTCACTTAGTTATGCATATTTATATAAATTTAAGGTACGAACTGCCAAATTGAGTATGATAGATCTAGCAGGTAGTGAACGTGGTTCTGCAACTGGTTATGTCGGGGCCCGCTTCACAGAGGGCGCCAACATCAATAAGTCCCTACTTGCTTTAGGGAACTGCATTAATAGTTTAGCTGACGGGCAGCGACACGTTCCTTATCGAGATTCAAAACTTACCCGTTTACTTAAGGATAGTCTCGGAGGTAACTGTCAAACGGTTATGATAGCCAATGTGTCTCCATCTTCACTGAGTTTCGAAGATACCTACAACACCTTAAAATATGCCACACGAGCTAAGAAGATCAAGTCAAATATTAAAAGAAACGTAGTGAATGTAGAACTGCATGTTGGCCAATATGTAAAGATGGTGGAGGAACTGCAGAAGGAGAATAACTTTTTGAAAACACAGCTTAGCGAGGAAAAAAATAAAAATAGTTGCAACGACGACCTGCAAAATGAATTTGATAAACTAAAAGCTCAGTTTGACAACATTTGTGCACAAGGCGGGCAAATGATAGACGAAGAATTAAAAGATACCGTAAAGTTGTTGATTCAGGAGAAGAAGGACATACTGCAAAGACAGTTTCAACTTGTGAAAAGTGAAATGGGAACTAACTTGAGAAGGTATTTTCATTGTTGTTTTGTAATAATATTACGTTTTGGTTTAGGTACACAATTTCCAGTTTGAATGCGATTCAAACTCAAATTTCGAATTCATGCTCATACTTGTTCGTTAAATTTCAAGTTTAGCACAAACTTTTGTGTTTTGAGTTTAAAATGAAATTTCTTATTTGAATTTAAAAATTTAACGGATAATTTTGCTTAGCATTACCTATTGGTTTTTATCCAATGAATGTATTTTATTGTAGAAAAACTTTAAAAGAACTTAATATAATTTCAAAGAATTATATCTTCAAAATATTTTTTTGTATTTAAATAAAAATCAACTGCAAAAAATACTATAACAAGTAGTGGTATGCCGTATTGTGCTTTAAGGCGGGTCCAGATTAATAAATTTGTGTGCTGAATGTTGTGTGTTGAATTTGACGAAAATATTTGCGGCGCAAAATTTTGTTTTGGCTTGATATTTCCTGATAAATATGTGCGCTGTACAGGTGTTTCTATTACAATCCATTTTCGTGCGCAGTTAGTAAATAAGTGGAATTGGTAAGTTTTCACCAACTCTGGCTTCTATACTGAAATAGTTTTGTTCTCCAGTAACGTCTCTGTTTACCATTTTCTCTCTTCTTGTTATTATGTCGTAGGTAATTCAGTAATATATAAACTGCACTTTTTTTCATAAATTGGAAGGACATGCTGGCACCCACACGGTACACAATACCAATACGAATATATACACTACTAACTAAATCAGATAAAAATATTTTAGAAAAATGATTCTAAAAAATATTCAAGTCCACATTAAAACAAGCATTCGACACAAATTTCTTTGAAGTTGGCAGAAAAACCGACAGACCGGTGGATAGCATGTGTTGTATCTGGTGCAAATATTTGCGTGTTCCCTTGTGCGGCGCACAGTCCACATCTATAAATATTTTGACGAACGTGAGCAAATTTGCGTCAAATATAAGGCACAACGTAAATATTTATTGATATGAACCCGCCTTTATAATTGGTTTTTAAAAGCTTCACTATCATAAGTGAAAATAGGATTTCACTTTTCGTTATGAATTTTGACATTTGTAGGCCGTTTGAATCCAGAGAGCACTGCAATCATCATAGTCAGATCTAACAAATTAATTTATCCTTATTATACAGGGTGAGTCAGAGAAAATATTATGTTTGAGCCATCATGCCTTATACGAATGTCGCTGGTTTAAGAAATACAGGGTGTTCAAGGTTTAAATTTTATTCTGAAATGTTCAATATTCTATATAAAAAATTTACTCTTGTTTACCTATGTCATTTTCTGCGTTATTTGCATTGCAAGTTTCAATGTATTTTGTGGTGATTTTCTTTCAGGCGCTGATATTGCTATTACTTCTCTAAGTAGGCTTGTGTAAAATTTTCATGTCATTAAATATTAACATATTTTGATTGATTTGATTTATTATTCGTGCCAGGACAATAATAAAATTTAAAAATTTAACACCCTGTATTTGTTAAATCAGCGACATTCGTATAAAGGCATTATACATAATATTTTGGTGTCTAGTATCTCCAGCTTAGTGTTGACCCATTCTTTCTGACTCACCCTGTATAATAAGGATAAATTAATTTGTTAGATCTGACTATGATGATTGCAGTGCTCTCTGGATTCAAACGGCCTACAAATGTCAAAATCATCGCGAAAAGTGAAATCCTATTTTCACTTATGATAGTGATGCTAAAATGTTTGTGATTTCAACATGGATACCATAACATTATAATAAATATACTTTGAATATAAGAGAAGAAGGGTTAAGAGGAATGTGTTTTCGTCTTTTATGTGTAGCTTAGTAGCAATTTGGTGTTTGAAAATTTAAAGTTTATGTTATACTTTTAGAATGAAATTGTACATAATACTACTTTTAATTGGAAATAATTATGTAAGGTACTTTGAATATAATAATAATAAAGGGCTTTATTGCAAATTATAATTAGATTGCAATTTACAAGGGGTGAAGTTTAGCTAAAAGCCATTCACAAATTAGCAATTCATTTACATTTCCTCCATGTATACATACATTAATTATATCACCATCTGATAAATCAAGTGGCTTGCGTAATACTTGTCTGCCTAACAAATGAAATTAAATATAAAATTGTTTAATGTCCTGTAGGGTCGTGTTGTCATTGTTACTATTTGGAAATATAAACTGTTGTAAATGTCAGAATTTGATATTGACACCACGACATCTGTTAATAAATATTACTCATCTAATTTGATGTATAAAAATTACATATTTGAAATCTACTATTTTAAAACTTTAAAATATGCAACATATTGATACCATTCCTGCCCCACACAAAGTACTTCTGTGCAAATACGAGTATTTTATATACCTATTTAGGAAAACTGAATACCTACATAATGTAATAATCGGCTGCTCTTTACTATGGAAGACACAATACAACATTATTTTAAGATGTATCAATAAATTAAAAATGTTAATGTAAATGGAAACATACACCTCAACATATTGCAACTATCCGCTTGGTTTCTTGAAGTATTCACGGTTCCCAAGAACGCATCTGGAACCAAATTTAACATAGTTTAGTTTAGTTTAGTTTTAGTTTTATTGACCACGATATATACAAATATTTGTGGCAAGTCAAACATATACACAATAGCAAAAGTAACAACAATTAAGTTCATACTTCATAACACAGTATACAACAAAATAATAAATATTGCGAGCAAACAAAGTATAGAAAAACAAACAATTTAAAACAATAATAAAATTATCACATACAACAAAATAATAAATATTGCAAACAAACAAAGTACACGAAAAACAAACAATTTAAAACAATAATACAATTATCACATGTCTAAAGAAATCTATCTCCATGTTCAAGGGCATCCATGTATTCTCGTGTTGAATAAAAAGCACGTGAAATTAAATAGCTTTTTACCCTTACTTTGAATTTCATTGTATTTAATTGTCTTATTTCCTGTGGTAAGACGTTGTAAAGTGCAGTATTCAATGAATTTTTAACTGATTTGCTCAGACGGTATTTGGGGGGTCTTATTAAGTTACCATCTCTTGTGTTATAACTGTGAAAATCGGAGTTTATTTTATAGTTATCTTTATTATTATGGATTTCACATAGTTGTAGTAATATGAAAAAACATGGTAATATAATGATTTTATAATTAACAAAAAGTGGTTTGCAGTGTTCTAGATAACCCACATTAGCGATAATTCTAACAACTTTTTTCTGCATACGAAATATATCCACATGTCTTCAATCCCCACCCCACAACAAAAGACCGTAAATCAAATGAGAATGAAACAAAGAAAATACACTGTCAACAATGTACTGCTGTTTGTATATTCTTTCAAGTTCGAATAAGGTATATGGTAGGAGACAGTTTCTTTTTCAGTTTTTCAGTATGAGAATACCAGTTTAAACCACATTTTATCGTTAAACCAAGTAGCTCCGCATCATCTCTCCCTGATATACTGGTATTACTAGATATTATCAATTTCTGTGTCTTATCCTGATTTAATTTGAGATAGTTGTTTGAAAACCATACATTGGCTCTTTCAATTAACTGGTTTTGATTATTTACAACAGCACAAGAATCATTACCAGTAACAATCAGAGAGGTGTCATCCGCATAGTACACGCTTTTCTCTGGCAATAGATATAAATACAAGTCATTAATATATATAATGAAAAGCAGAGGTCCCAGGACAGAGCCCTGAGGGACTCCACTTTCCACCCCCACAAAGCTCGAAATTTGCTTTTCAGTAATGATGCACTGCTTCCTGTTTTGCAGGTAAGATTGGATCAACTCAAGCGGTTTACCACGTATTCCATATCGAAACATTTTTTCCAATAATATATTATGGCAAACACAGTCGAACGCCTTTGAGAGGTCGCACAACGTAATACCAACATGTTCCCCAGTTTCCAGACCTTGAACTATGTCACTTACTACTTTGGCTACCGCAGAAACTGCCGAGCTATTTTTCAAACCCATACTGAACCGAATTTAAAAGTTGATTATTTTCAAGTAGTCCTGTACATTTTTCTCATTCATCATTCTTTAACATAGCCTGGAATGTTCTAGAAAATGGCTGCTCTGTGGTATTATTTACTTTAATTTAATTATATCTAGTAAAGTTAGTACTGGTTTGGTTATATATAATATATGCATGTGCGCAGACAAAATGAAAATAATGAGTGCTATTATAAATGAATTAACGAGTACTATTGTCGAAAGCAACAAACGACAAAAATAACGATAATTGACATGTCTAATTATATAACACCATAACAAGTAAAAACAAAAAACTATTTCATATTTCAGAAGGATAAAGGAAGAAATAGATGCTAGGTTAAGTGATGTTTGCACAAACACGCCAGAGAAAAAAGAGGCTCACAGAAAGATAGGCAACACGGTAGACCGGTTCAAAAAACAAGAGACTGCTATAAAGGGTGATATAGCTCTGATAGAAACTTCAAGATTAGAAGTGGATAAAAAGATAGAAGACCTTATCATGGAACACCCTCAACTTGACACGTTGGTTGAATTAGAAATGAAAAAATTGGAAATCTTTGCCTTAGAGCAACAGGTAATAAAGAAATTACCCAAAATTTATACCAATTTTATCATTCCCGTTCTTGGAAAATAATGAGTACGTCACTAAAGTAGATAATTGAATACAATCATATTTTTTTTTTGCGAAAGAAGAAAATATATTGACTCTTGGTATACTTTTTGTAAGCCGCAAATTTTATATTTTTTACCGCCGGTAGGACGCTATACATTCTTATCATTAATACCTTTACAAGAAAGTAAATGATGTGTAAAATTTGTTTTTTTTTTAAAGCTGGAAATTGAACAAAGGCAGTCTGGCCTGCTCCTGGAAGACCACACAGAAAAATGTACGCTTCTGGAAAAAATGGCGCCATTCGTAAAATCATGCTATCTCATGCTGGAAGGCCACGGTTTTGTAACAACCACTCTTGCCAAACAATATCAGGAACTCGCACTGGATTATCAGGGCCGTAAAAACGTAAGGTGGGCCGAAATCCCAGATTCTGGTGTCAGTTCCACATCGAATCCCTGTGGTACTGAAGAAACTAAGTCGAGCGCGAACAAGAGGAAGATAGACGACCCGGTGACAGGCGGAAACCTGGACAGCACCTTTACCATGTCTATAAAATTGACTCCTAATAAACCCAAAGCGAAAATGTGTGCCGAACAACTTATGTCAAAAGGTGGGATTGGGTATAATTATCTGGGGGCGTTAGCTTTGGAAATCATTCACGGGGTGTTTTGTTCTACCACGATTGAGAAAAATTGATTGAATTGTACTTAAGCGAGTTTTCATTAAATAACTTTTAATGCATAATGTATTTCTGTTGGTTTATTTGTCTTAATTAAAAAAAACTAAATTATAAAGTCTCACAAATTAAAAAAGTATGCAGGATATTAAAAAATAATACGTATTAAAAGCCTTATTTTTATAACATCCTGTATCCGATTATTTTGTTATATGACCTTTTGTTATGTTTTTAGTTTTTAAGCCACCACCAGCCAAAAGGTTAGTCAGTGGTTTATCTCCTAGGTCGCCTCGGAATAAGGATATCAAGACACTCAGGAGACCGTTTGGGGCAAATGATTGCACAAGAACGATACTGTCGGCGAAAAGTAAGTCTGGGTTAAGAGGTATGTGTTTCGTCTTTTATGTGTAGCTTAGTAGCAAATTGGTGTTTGAAAATTTATAGTTTATATTATACTTTTAGAATGAAATTGTACATAATACTACTTTTTAATTGAAAATAATTATACAGGGTGTTTGGGAAAATGAGGGAAATCTCTAGGCTGTAGATAGAACATGAAAAAATAAGATGACAAGTTCCTATAAAAATTTTTCCTACAGGTCCTCCTTACGGATATTTGTGTCAATGAAGGACGCCGCTGGAAATCCGTTTTTCTTGAATAACTTTTTAAGTATTCGATATAATTTTATAAAAATTTTATGTGATGGACACTAGTAAGGACCTCATAAAATAGTGTTCTTGAAACATATTTTTTTAGTTTACCAGGGACGGGCCAAGCTTTTACAATTTAATGCCTAAATTTTAACACCTTGTGTGATAAAGACTAAAATAATAAATCGTAGGGGTAGCTTCAACCTTAGAGTAAAAAAAAGGTACTCTTATTTAGGGGTGGGTGATAACGGTTCGGAACTGTCGATTATCGATAATTAAAATAAACCGATATTATCGATAATTCGATAAATTTGTATCTGTATTATTATGGATATTATCTATAATTATCGATATATCGATAAATATTCTCAACCCTACTCAACACATGTCGTCCACTTCGTGATTGTTCCCTAAATGTTAAGTTACTTACCAAAAACTGTTCAGTGAACGAAAATGTTTACATATAAGTCGCTTAAATCATTATTGGCTTCAAGCTACGGCTAAACGTGGTTCTTCGTGAGTCGAAATATCAATATTATCAAAACTTTTGGTCGCTACCGATATTATCGTTACTATAACGTTACTTATGATCTTACTATAACGATAATATTGAAAATTATCGATAATATCAATAGATTGTCGATATTATCGATAATATTTTATCTGCATTGTTATTGATAATTATCGATATATCGATAAATATTCCCAACCCTACTCTTGTTTATTGTCCATAAAATGAATCATTTACGAGAAAAAGAATAATAAACAATTCATGTTTTATTTTTAATAAAAAATTCTTCATAAAATTATTGAAAAACTTCATAACAGGGTTCAACATGCGAACATAGGTTGAACTTTTTCTTGTAAAAGGTTAATTTTACGACGATAAACAAGAGTACCCTTTTTTTAGTCTAAGGTTGAAACTACCCAGATTTATTATTTTGAAGTCTTTATTATACAGGGTGTTATAAATTTAAGCATTAAGTTGTAAAGTTTAGCTCACCCCTGGTAAACCCAAAAAGCTAAATATATTTCAAGGACACTATTTTAAGAGGTCCTTACTAGTGCCCATCACATTAAATTTTTATTAAATCATATTGAGTACTTTAAAAGTTATTTAAGAAAAATCGATTTCTACTGGCGTTTTTCAGAGATATCTCCGTAGGGAGAGCCTGCAGGAAAAAAAATTATAGGAACCTGTTACCTTATTCTTTCATGTTCTACCTGCACCTGAGAGATTTCCTACATTTTCCCGGACATCCTGTATATTATATTATTACTTTCACTATAAAAGGAAATAAACAAATATAAAGGATCTAAGGGAAAGACAACTAATAATCTCTATTTCTGCCAAGTCAAACTATGTGCGGAATATCGAATAGAATTTGTAAAGTTCTCAATTTATTTAATTTTAAGCGTTACAAATAGCAAAAAAAAATGGAAAAAATAATTGAGCACATATTTAGTTTGTCTATCTAAATTTAGTTCTTTTAAAATTTTATAGACGATCCTATTTGGTCCTTAATAGATGTTGTGTTTTGAAATTATTTCCACTTCTTATGGATATTTATAATAAAAAAGCAATTGTGAAAGTAAAACAAATATTTCAGTTTTTATATTATGAAATCTGAATTTTTAAATAGTAAATTACTTTTATTATTATTTTCTTTTTGTAGTTTTTACAGAAAATAGTTAATAAGTAATGTATAAATTTTTCAAATTTTTATTGAAGAAAAAGGCATCGTTTAGAATTTTTCATATCATTTATTTATGCTTAAAATCAGTTATAACAATTACTTAATATTTAATTCATTATTGTTTAACAAGATAATATTAGGCGTCAATTTGATGAATCGTAAATGTAAAAAATTTCACATTCATACTTTTTTTCCATCTTGGAACACAATTTAGAAAACATGTTTGAGTGTGAAATGCTTTGGCATTTTCGAATGCAATAGTGACATGTCAAGAAGATTCATTATATCGTTATATGCATAACAACTATAGTTGCGGCAAGAATTCAGAGGACTTACGTCACGGCTAACGTTACGTAATTGTTTGTATTGTCATAATTATCGATAGTTTGTCACGTTAAAAACAATATTTTTTTGTAACTTTTGCAAACATTTAGTGTAGTATATAGTTTCATTATTCTCAGTTGCAGTTTCTTAAATATTTTGATGAAAATATAATGAACCATTCATTTGTTCGTATGACGTAAGTCGCCTGAATTCTTGCCGGAACTATAACTTGATAAGCAAGTATATGCACAATAATAATGGCACTTCCTCAAGTCAGATTTCTAAGAAAATTAATTCGATCTCTTTTTTCTCATTTAGAATACAGGGTGTTGAAAAAAAATGTAACCAAACTCGAAAAAACCTCAAAATTGTCGGAATTTGACATTTTTTTAAAAACGAAATGACAGCCACTCTTGAAAATTATAGAGTGCCGGATCTTTCCCACTATAGAAAGATCAGCCAAGATCGCGCAGGGACCTTACTGACCTATCGTTTTAAAGAGTGCCTTTATTATTACAATAGATTGAAGTACTCTAGATCAGTGGTCGCTACTTCAAGAATTTTTGAATAGATAGTTACTTAAATATGTAATTGTACTTATTTCTTGTGCAACAAATCATTATGGGAATTAGCAGAAATTTATTGACCATTTTCGACCCCTGCTCTAGACGTTGACATTTTTTGGTGCCAAACATAGACAAAAAACCACTTGGTATGCAAATAACTATTAGTAGTATTTAACTAACAAAACTAACCATCTAATGTTACACATTTACAAACAAATAAAGTAGCACTATAAATGTATTTTGCTTGCAGCTGGCACAAAATTAACGACAGCACAAAAATCCCTAGCAGATCGTCCCCGTTTTAGGAGGTAAAACACAATCTACAATCACTCAAACATTCACTAATCCACCATTTTTTCTTCCAGCTGAAGAACTAACCGTCGACACCAGTTTACTTTAATGTTATAGTTTGCAATATTTACATATTTATTTATAACTTCGCTTTTATTTTAGCTTTTCAGTTTATTGTAAATAAATCGATTATTTTATATTTTAAGTATTGTTTAACTGTCCAAATTGTGATAGGGCTCGAATTAGCGTTTCTTCGGGGCTAGGGCCTTCTTGGGTTAAACCCCTAGCCCGCACGACGTTTGTAAGCCTGGCACGGTCCAATATGATGAGGAATCCCACGACTAACACTGCAAACATCACTGCGGCACCCAATAAGACCAGCTGGAGGACGTAATGAGGCATCATGTAGTGACCGTTATTCGTTATGATCTCGCAGAAGCGATGAGCGTGCCCGTAGTGATTCATACTTAGCTTTTATGTGTATATCTGTAGTTTGTATTGATTTTAATAAAGATGTATTTTTTTGTAGCGACTAGGTCTTTCAGTTATATTTATAAGGTCTGGTCGCGGTCTGGTGACATAATTTGGATGTCCATCAGGAGATCAGCCTTGCATTTGAGATGTGTTACAGTTGCTGGAGATATTGTTGGGTGCATAAAGGCTTGACTTAATTAGGATATTTATTGGGTTGGCAATGTTTTATTTTGTAGCAGCTCTATTATCTGGTAAAGAATGGAATAATTTTGACTTGACATGCAAATAATTAATTATATGGCCAAGAGCACAAAAAATCAACTAGTTTTACATATAAAGTGTTCTGTTTTATGGGTGTATGTGTCATTAACACAATTTTTTAAAAAATTGGCGCTGTTAAAAGTTTTAGCGGTGTAAAATTCGTAATTTTGAGAAAGTCATTTAAAGCATTTTATTTAAATTTCATTAATTTTTAATTACTACATTAGTGACCTCTACAGGGTCTCTACCTTCCATTTGTAGGATTTCTGCTGTTTCTAAAAAGATAGAAAAAAAGTAGTTCAAACGTCACAGGTTTGATTTTTTAGAAAAAGTACAAACTATTATTTGATATGATTCATTTAAGAAATGCGGGGTGTTTTTTTCAACTTTAGCCATTTCACATAATGTTCTACAAATTTTTTGTTTATGAAAATATTTAATTTTTCTCGGTGATATCAAAATCAGCCATAAAAATATCGAAATTACTATAAAATTTTTGAAATCTAGCAGGCTTAGAATTTTGTTTCTTCTTTCATTAGAAAGCATACGGAGAACAATATAAGAATGCCAAGTTTTATTTACTTTGGTTTTCAGCCGTATTTCAGGAATTACACAAAATATCTTGTATTTCTTTTCAGAAAATTAAGACATAAAAATGTTCAACTTTTTCCATTATAATCCACAGGGTACAGGTGATTCAGAACCTATCTAAAAAAAAAATCTGAATGTACAGGGACTCATACAAATACAATTATGTAAAAAAAACTTGTAAGTTATTGGCAGCAACTTTGATACATTTGCATAAATCATGAATAGTATGTATATCCACTTCATTTTTAAATATCTCCACAAAAAGAAATCCAAATGATTTACAGTTAGAAGATCGTGGTGGTCATGGTACTGAAAATATATCCGAAGAGAATGATAAAATAAAGATCCTACAGCAAGAGCAGTGTGAAGTGAAAGGTAAAAAGGAATGGCTGGAAAAAGGGATCCAAGTAGTGCCTAAATTGAAAGACAAATCAGTTTTAAGAGAGGAGGAGACTAATTTAAAAATAACACTGAGCAAAGTTGAAAATATATTTAATTTATTTGAAAAATAGTCCTTTACTTAAAATACATTTGCAGAAAAAATTTAAAAATATTCAAGAGATGTAAGATGCCATAAGCCTCAAGTTATAAAATACGTATACCTAGGTATTCTACGGTTAAGATATAGGAGCAAAAATTATTATTTTTTTAATAATTGTTTCACTTTGATATGGAGATAGCCTTTTGGTAGTTGCCATATTTTCATTTCTACAGCAATTTGCAGATTTACATTAGTGTTTGACATAAATTAATGATGGTTGGTTGCTGAGGGCGTCACACTTTGTGTATGGTTTTTCAATGGTTTTTAATAAAACTTTTATTCAGATTGTTAAGGAAATGATGTGTCACTGTCAATCGAGTTCTCCTGAATTGTTTTTTCAACGCACTCAGAAATTATTTTCTATGTGGTAAAAAAGCTGCAGATACTACACTGTCTTATTCTCTCCCTTTCTCCCTCCCCCCCATCCATTCCTGCATTCTTTTGGAAAATTCAAAAACTGTTCTCCACGGCCAGGACAAAACAATTTCATTTCTCTATCCGCCTATTTACTATGTGCTTGAATTGGTTCTTTTGTTTTCATATTTTTTCTTTTTACATTAAGTATTTTATTCAATTAGTTTGACTTTTTGTGTTTTACTTATTTGTTGTTCTATTTTATAGTCATTCTAACTCATTTAGAAATGTAATACTGCATGAATAAAACTATACTATACTACTATAGTTACATTCTACTTTTTAATATTACAGTATAACTATCAGGACAGCTAGTCCGGATAAGGGAAAAGCCGAATCCTGCTAATTATATACAGGGTGTTTTAAAATATGTCTGAAAATGAACGGTGCGTTTGTGCTCATGTCAACAAGAATTTTTTTTCTTAGGTTAGCCAAAGAATCACTGCCTTGATTTTTTATCTATCTTGTATAGTTAACGAGAGCCTATAAAAACATCGAAATTTGTCCACCCTCTACATATGTTCTACATACATAATATAAACTTGTTCTAACTTCACAAATATTGGAATATACGTATATATAACTGTGTATGCACTGCATACACTTTATGCTTCTGTCACAGTGTATACTGGATTGGAATTAACAAAATCAAATCCATTGGAGGAAATGTATTTTTTAAATACTTAGCAATTTATTTAATGGACAATTTAAAGAGTAAACTTTATAAAAGTCGGGAATTGGAAGAAGTACAAGAAATTCAATTAAAATTCAAACTTACTTAAAAAATCAAATTTAACGGAAATTCGTTCAATCATATGTTTATGTAAAATGTTATTTATTAGTATACATAATTATAATGTTGCACAATGAAAGTATTGTTTTAAAAAATGTGTCTTATTTACTTGCAAGGGATCTTAATATTTTGGATTGGAATAGACGAGACTTGTATAAAATTAGGGTAAATTTAGCCAAGGAATTATTAAATGATAATACTAGAGAAAACTGTGGAAGCGTAAGTAAATAAACTTTTACAAATGGAAATAATTTTAATCTGCAAGTGAATATTTCTTATTGTCTGTGATATATTTCTCTCTTTTTATATCCATACTTTTTTCTCATTTTTTTTTGTGCCTGTAAAAATTACAGTAGACAATATTTTATCTATAATATACAGGAGTAGACATTTGGTTGGTTGTAATTTAGTAGGCAACTCACCAAGTGTTTCAAAATGTGTTGCTCTGAAATAATTATTAATAGTGATAGTGATGAAAGTGAATATTCACTTGGTGATTCTGGTAGAGGTTCGGTATTTGTGAGTATTATTGGGTCTTCAATACCAGTTATTGTATTGTAGGAATAATAATTGTACTTCTTACAATAAAGCAAACCAGTAATTTATTTGAAGGGAAATTACTTTATATCTATAAAAGTTATTTTTTTAGCAAGAACTAGAAGAACACAAGTGTTTAAGGATAAAAATGGCATTCCTTTTGAACATCTGTATGATATCGATGAGGATAAGTTATTGTAAAATACCGGAAGGCTCACATGCACTTAGAAATGTAAAAGAAGGTAAAAAGATAATGAAAACATATTATTTTACAAAAATTTTCGGCCCTCATTCTAAACAGATAGACATTTTTAACGACATCGTAAAGGTTAAAATGTTAGATTTTATTAATGGCAAGGATTCAACTCTTCTCACATACAGGACTTCTGGTTCAGGTAATATAAAAATCTTCTTCTTGTACATCAAAATTGCTATGTGCATTCATTAATTCATTCATTTTTAGGAAAAACATTTACTACTATGGGTACAGCAGAAGAACCTGGTTTAATACCAAGAGCATTGGATTATGTAGCACCAAAAGTTATTTTTTTACCGAACGGGAACATGCGGTATATAGATGAGTCGACGTGCCAAGCAGGGAAATTTCAGAAGTGTGCAATTCTGTATGCCACGTTCATTGACCGCACAATACATATTAAAACATACAAGTATGTTTATAAATTTAAAAAAACTTAATGAGCAATGTTTCTTTTTAGGGAAATGCAACAAAGACTTAGTTCCGAGCTGGTAGCGGAAGTCGATGACGTTGCCAACATATCCGTCAGCATATGGGTAAGCTTTGCAGAGGTTTATAATGAAAACATATACGACCTACTGCAAATGTCCCCACTGAAGGGGAATCAGCGGCCTAGACTACGTCTTGGTAACTCCAAAGACAGTTGTTTCATCAAAGACCTAACCAGCATTCACGTTTCGTCCGGAATCGAAGTATATCAGATTGTCCAATTTGGCCTCCATAACTTAAAATATGCTGCAACATCGATAAATCCACATTCCAGTAGGTCACACTGCATATTTACGATAAAATTAATAGAAGTTTCTGAAGTCGAGTAGGGAGTCCGTCAGTACTTTTAATTTTTGTGATTTGTCTGGATCAGAGCGGGTAAAGAAAACTATGAACTCTGAATCGAACAATATAAGCACCTCTCTGCTAGTTTTAGCTAAGACATAATATAACAGAAAACCCTTACTTGCAAATTGACTAATTTCAGTTAAATCCATAGTAATACATTTGAAAGATCATTTAGTCATTACGTCATTCATTTTCGGAGAAAATAGGGAAAAATATGGTAACTAACACCAGTCGATATTTATTTTTTAATTCAACATTTTAACGGCATTCAACAAGAAGATTTATATTACCTGAACCAGAAGTCCCGTATGTGAGAAGAATTGAATTCGTGCCATTAATAAAATCTAACATTTTAGCTTTTACGATGTCGTTAAACGTTTCTATCTGTTTAGAATGAGAGTCGAAAATTTTTGTAAAAGAATATGTACCGAATATTCACTTTCATCACTATCACTATTAATAATTATTTCAGAGCAAGACATTTTGAAACACTTGGTGAGTTACCTACTAATTTACAACAACAATTATACATATATTTTACGCTTATTGAAATCCATAAAAATATTGACAAATATCATCGTCAATTAGATATACATGACCATAATACGAGAGGGTGTAACTCATTTAGATTGGACCGCTATCGACCAATCAAGTCAAAATGTAATTCATTAGAGGTGGGGCTTTATAATAGGCTGTCTGTTAGACAGTTATCTTTAACTCGTTTCAAAGTTGAAACAAAAAAAATTTTGCTCCGTCACTGCTTCTACACTATACAAGATTTTACTAACACCCGTTATGTGTAGGGTGCATACATATTTGTATTGCTATTTATTCTACTGTCAGTGCTATTGTTTTAGGTTTGTGTTCTTTATTTAGATGTAGGAAATTTTTGTGTATGTACTTGACTTGCCATAAATGTATATTGTATATTATATGTAACATGGTTAAATAAACACACTACTACTACCACCAACCAAATGTCTACTGTAATTTTTACCTGGCACAAAAAAAAATGAAGAAAAAGTATGGATATAAAAAGAGAGAAATATATCACAGACAATAAGAAATATTCACTTGCAGATTAAAATTATTTCCTTCATTTCACATAAACATATGATTGAACAAATTTCCGTTAAATTTGATTTTTCAAGTAAGTTTGAATTTGAATTGAATTTCTTGTACTTCTTCCCATTCCCGACAACAACCAAAAGTTCTTCTCGGCTAAAAGCAAAAGCTAAATACCACAAAATATATAACTATATCATAAAATTAATAAAATAGTTTGACATACCTGATGTTACAACAAAATTTTTTGCCCATCTTCCCAGTTTCTACAGACTAACACAAATGTTTCAGCTTCTTGTCTGTTTTGAACTTGTAAGTTATTTGCATCAACTTTGATACGTTTGTGTAAATTATCAATAGTAGATATCCACTTCGGTGCGATAAACTTCATTTTTTAATTATTCCCACAAAGTTTCAATTTTTTTAGATAAGTTTTGAATCACTCTGTATATTTCCAAGATCCCTATACTGGGTATTGTAAAAGTGACACTCTGTGAAAGTGAGTTCCCTCAAACAGGTTATAGAAGACAGGTTTAAGTAAAATCAAACAATTTTCATTAAGTAACCTGTGGTCTAAAGTATCGTGTATTCTAGAAAACTAATTACGAAGAATTATTATGATTACGTGAAAGTTGGATTGATCCTGCATGACTCTACTTTATGAACTGACCAACTGTTTCCAATACAGCACAAGGCTAGTTTAAAGTGCCTTGTTTACTGTTGTTAAGTAGACAAACTTTAAAATGCCTTATTTAGATCAAGATTTAGCAAAACTGACATCAATGTATGGAGAGTACAAGTATGATTTAAATATGACATGTATGTAACTTCCACACAATGAACAATGTAAATGAGAAAATTTCACTGCCCCTTAAGAAGCATATACTTAATATTGAGTTATGTTACGTTAATTCTATCCAGTAATCCTTCAACACTTTCTTACCATGGTCCGCAAAAAGTGTTTAGGGGCATCGTTTTTATAAGCAAATTTTCAACGAATTCATAGCTGTTTGTTGAGTCTAAAAAAAATCTGAGTACCTAAATTAGAAAGAATTTCTCTTCACTGTGTCAATTATAGATGTTTTCTTCAAGGTGTAGATCAGTTTCCAGCCTGACAAGTCATTTAAAAAAACGTCATTCTCAAGTGTTCTATTTTGTAAAATTTTTGTATAAAATCCCCCCTAAATATTAAAAAAATATATTAAATTTCAGCATATTTATTTATTTATTTGTGTACTAACGGGAGTAACCCCTTTTTAAAATTAAGAAAACATTTATAAGCAATACACACTACCTTAGGAACAATTAACCAGACCAACAAACAATGATACAATCTTTACTACTACAAATAATACAATTAATATACCACAATAAACTACAATTCAACACACCGCAACTAACGCATAATGTATGTCAACAACACTGAAATGCATCATCCATGCATTATAAGACCCAACTGATGCTTAAACTGATTCAAAGTACAATGAAATCAATGTGTCATATGAGTTATTGGTGAGTAATAACCATAGTTGGTGGAATGGTATGATACAAAAAATAATTTTGATTGTCTAGTGGTCCTCAACGAAACACCTAAACCTATTAGTGACAATAATTCAGAGCAAACTACAAAACTATGAATGATTTTAAATAAAAATACCAAAGAAATCTGACCTACGAGACTGTAAACTGTTCAGTCCAACAATATGACTTAAATCATCATAATTAAACTCACCAACAACAAAACCCAGTCTAAAGGCACAATTTCGTAAAAACTTTCTCTGAACGTTTTCGATCTGATTAATATATGTGTTATAGTAAGAATTCCTGATAAGGCTGCCATATTCCAAAATAGATCTCACCATAGCACAATACAGCATTTTAAGCGTTTGAACAGAAAAGTCTAGGGATGATCTCACTATAAATCCCAACATCTTAAGCACTTTTAAGACATTATTAACATGATTATTAAAACACATTTTATTGTCAAATAGTATACCACGATCTTTAAGTTGAATTTTGCTAGTTAATACTGTGTTATTTAATGTCGATACTTGAAAATGACTGGATTATGTAGCCTACTAACAGTGAGCGAGAAACGCTTGTTAACATTAAGGTGGAGACCATTTATCTCACACCATTCTTCAATATTATTCAAGTCACTCTGAAGCAGCACAGCATCCGTTGCATCTTTTACAATAGAACAAATTTTTAAGTCATCGGCGAATAACAGGAATTTTGACGTTTTGATAGCAGAAGTAATATCGTTTACATTTTAGCAGTATACTAATTAAGAACCTTTTTGTGCATCTTTAAATATAATTTTGTCTTTGAAGTGCCAGCCTTAAAAGTAAATATTTCAACTAGCAAAAAATGTAATGTTGGAATTGTTGTCTATATAACAGACCGGTTAAAAAAATATTTGGGCCTGACAATTTTTTTTTATCTTAAAAATATTTTTGATCCCAGGTTGTTTAATGAAAATGTTACTTAGTCACTCTTTTATTCTGATATAATGTTTTTCAATAACATTTTGTTGTATTTGACAAAAAAAGGTACTTTTACTAGAGAAAAGATTTAACTAAATTTCCAAGGCCCTTAATTTTAAAGCAAAGTACATTTCAAACTACTGAATCTCAGAAGGCCATATTTCAACATTTCACGTTTCTCATCTATCTGGGGATCCCTGTACATTCAATAAAATATAATATAATAAAAGAGAAAACTGAAATAAGTTTGAACTTACTTTATTGAAAAAAGACAATTCTTATTCATAACTGTACACTAACCTGAATGTTACAGATCATCCTAAAACTGGTTAAAAAATGTTTGTCGCATAGTTATGTATTAACCAATGATGGCAAATTCAGAATTTTTCTTACTACTTCTCCATACTTTGTAACACTATACTCATTTTCCCCTGAAAATAAGGAGATAAGTATTTAAAATATTACCTACTTGTATCTAAATAATAAATTTTCACCTTCATTCATAAGTAACGTAACAGCATCAGAATATTCAGAAATGTTTGGGATTTCCTCAGATTTTTTTCCGAAAATGGCCTCAATGCTTGCTTTAGACGGATTTTTGTTCCAATTGTAATATTCCATATCAGCCTCAGATTTCATTTCTTCCCATGGCTCAACTTTCTAAATGAATTATTATGTGATAATTATAATTAACTTAATTTATATAATACTACTTACCCACGACTCATGATAAAGGGCAGTGATCAAATACATAGCATAGTCATAATTTTGTTTTTTCAGTGGACATCTGTCCGTTATTATCACTACTGTATCACTTTTCTCATCATACCTTTCACCAACCAGCCTTAAAAACTTATCCTTTGCTCTTTGACTAAGTTGTAAAGCAGATAATTTGAATCGTACATTAACAACCCTAGCCAACGGATCTCTTATTGAAGGAGATGAATGACAGTAATCGCTAGAAATTACTTCAATTGGAAAATGCTTCTCACATTTTTCATCTGTATCAAGAGCTTTAGGCCAAGGGGTGCAAAACTTTTTCAAAGCTTCACATTGTCTTTTTATTACGGGAGGAGTTAGGTGAAGAAAATTTGGTATTTTCATTAACTCTGCATTGGCATATTTATCTGGAGGCGTTCCTTTCTCTGAGTAACCTTGTCGTATTGGTAAGGGGACAGTTGCCGGATGAAACGATCTAGGGCCTGGCCAGACGTTTCCCCAGTCTTGGTCAACAGGCATCTTATTTACCCTGTAATCATTTATTTTGTTTCACTATAATTTTTATATTTATTATCGAGAATTACCTAGGAGGCAAAACTTCTATTTTTCTAAGTGTCTTCCTTTGCTGAACTTGCCCTCTAACGTGTTTTAGATTTAGTACTCGAAACTCATCTGAAAATGATAACTATGAACGCACGTATTACATATAATACAGATCAAAACCTTTTATTTCTTTCTGTGATTCTGTTACATTGGAATAGCATGCTACTAATTGTTTTTCTAAAGTTTTTAATATAATTTTATCCAAATTTCTTGAAATATTCATCATTTTGATAGGTTAGGTTAATATTTTTGACCATTGACCACTTTTTGACATTTGACAATCAGTTGTCAAAAAATTCAAATTCCATTGTTTTATAAATTAAGGAAAGAAAAAAATTAAATTAGGAAATATTTAAACATACAAATATCACATTTTTTTTATATTTTTAGTATAGAAGTAGACGACTTATATTTGAAAAAAATATAGGGTTGAAATACCGAAATGATTACTTACACTGGAGCTGTAGAACCGTTTTACACACAATAATTATAGCAAAAATTTGTCTCCTAATTTTGCTAAAAATGTTTGTGACTTTTTAGCTGTATTATACCTACGAGAATTATGTCAATAATTTAATGAAAATTTTTATTAGTAAAAATATTATATAGAACATAATCGAGAAAGTGCGGCAGAATCGACGCAAATCTCCAGTTTGGCAACGTAGAATTTAATCTATGAACGTAGATAGCTGAAATATACATACAAATTTAGCTCTTAGTAAACATTTGTCCATAATTTTCAGAAGAAATCTCTTGTGTGTTGGTAGATATAAACGAAATATAAGTTTTTTTTCGGTTAACCGGCTAGGATATTTTGTGCGGCTAGGCTAGAAGTAGGAGCCTTCTTTTGAAAAATATTACAGGTTTTTAAGTTGGCTGTGGTCACGTGACCATCTGTCATTCTGTCAAATGTAATCGTGCGGGCACCGAGCATCTTCCTGAAAAAAATTGTCACGTCTGGACAACTGTTAAAATTGAAGTGAAATCTGAACCAGCATCACAAAATGGAAATAAGGAAACTAATAGATTTACTGAGGGCCACGATAGACCCCAACCAACGGCAGCAAGCTGAAGCCCAGCTCGATCAGGCAAGTAAAACATGTGCTTGATGCGGCATGTTGCTCCTATTGTTCCGCATTAGAAAGTTATTAATAAATGCATTCCTTAATAGATCCACAAGATAATAGGCTTCGCTCCGTCGCTGCTTCAAGTAGTCATGATGGCAGACTGTGATATGCCTGTCAGGCAAGCAGGTGCAATTTACTTGAAGAACCTCATTTCCAATAGCTGGCAAGATAGAGAGGCCGAGGCAGGTCAACCCATGCCCTTTGCCTTACACGAGCAGGACAGAGCCCTTATACGAGACAGTATAGTAGATGCTGTTGTTCACGCTCCCGATTTGATTAGAACACAGTTATGCACTTGCGTCAATCATATGGTTAAACATGATTTTCCAGAAAGGTGGACACAGATCGTCGATAAGGTTTGTTATTATATATTTTAAACATAGTATACTTTACAGTTATATCCTAAAATGCAAATTATTGATATGATAATCTTTGCAGTAGAATATTTAGTCAGAATTTAAGGAAACTGTTTTTATTATTTTTTTAATGATTTTAGTTCAGGATTTATCTATTAAAATTTATGTTTTCTATTGGCTGACCTTCAAGAATTTTTGATTAAATAAGTAGTATCTAAAATAATTGTGATGTATTGTTGATTTTCAATTAATTTTGCAGTTTGACTACTTCTTTGCTATAAGAAAACTAAAGTACTCATGTGTTCTACATAACCAAGAAATTATTAACAAGTTTTTATTAACATTTTAAAGTAGACACGTAAATGAATATGAACATTTTTAAGCACTTGCACATGAAAAAATCTAGTGGAGTGACACCCATTTGTCATGTAGAACACGTGAGTATTTTTAGTTTTATTGTCATAAAAAAGTAGTGAAACTGCTAAAAGTTTGAGAAAATTTATATTCTCCAAGAATTTTTGTTTCTGTTATTACTCTTATCATTTTACCAAGAAATATTTGTATCTCTCCACAATTATTTGAGTATTTGATTTGATTTATATTTGAAAAATTATGCTCTCAGGGAAAACCAAGTCAAACTCATATTTACAGATAAGCGTTTATCTTTCGAATCCTGATCCGAGCGGTTGGCATGGCTCTCTCCTGTGCCTCTACCAGCTGGTCAAGAACTTTGAGTACAAGAAAGCAGAAGAAAGGGGGCCCCTTCATGAAGCCATGAATCTGCTACTACCACAATTGTACCAATTAGAAGTTCGCCTATTACCAGATCCTTCAGAGCAATCCGTTCTGCTGCAGAAAGAAGGCCTAAAGGTCTATTTTGCTCTTACTCAGTATATTTTGCCATTGGATCTAATCAGTAAAGATGCCTTTGCACAGTGGATGGAGGTTTGTAGACAGGTGAGTTTAAACTGACAAAATATTTGGCCTATCAATATTCGGATACTAAATACAAAGGTAAATTGTAATGTGTCAATGCCAATATTTTTTGTGAATTAATCTTGTATGTTGGAATTACTGCTTATTTAACATTGGCCAATTAATTATAAAGAGAAATAGGATGTTGAATTATCAGTAATTTTTAATTTACATAGTTTAGTAATAATAGAGATAGGCGGAATGAGAGTAAAGTTTGTTTTAAATTGATTCATCAAGGTTAAATGCATCCTAAAATAGTATTCTGGAATTCAGATGGAGGGAAGAATTTATTTTCACTCTTTTATCATTGGAACATTTAAATTATTATGTGTATATTTACTTAACCTTTAACATCAATTCTACTTGTTATACACATTGAAAAATTATGCTTAAATAAATAAACATAAATTTATAATTGTCTTAAACTAGGTAGTAATTTTTGTTTGTTTGTCATAAAAGTCTAAAGTGGTATATAAATAAGGTTTTGGAAGTAATTTAATAGTATTCCAAGTTAAAAAAAAAATTAATAGAATTTGGTAGTTTTTTTATAGTATGTACTTCAAAAAATCTTCAAAAGTTTTATCAGTGAGAAAAACCATATAATTTTATAAAATTATCGCAGTAAAAAATAATGTATATAAGAACTACACATAATATTGCTTTGATTTTTGCAAAGCTTTTAAATTTCTCCCTGATACACTGAAAAATTTAAGTGAGCAAAGATAAACTATATATTTTTTTCTTATAACAGAAATCTCTTAAATAGAAAAATTAACTAATAACAGCTAATTTCAGTTTGTTTTGCAAAGCTTCACGGTATCTTGAAACTGTTTAAAAAATCAAAACCAATCAAATACAATAAAACAGCATTTTTGCGGAAAATGAATACTGTTTTGACTTGGTATGAATTACTAACATTTTAGTTTTGTGACTAATAATACTAAAAACCTGTTTCATAGACGGGTTTTTGAACACCATCATTAAATTTAAAAAAATATTTTTGCCTATTTTTACTTATTATTCTTAGTATTCTTGGGTTTCAATATCTTTGGAGGTACTTAGATAAGAAATAAATAAATGTATATTATGGTAAATCATATTTTATTTAAAAATGTAACGTGTTATTGTTAAAATACTATTACAGACATCCTTTAGAAATTATTAAAAGAAAAACAATGTTTTTATGATTATACTTGGTACTAATTGTAACTTAACATATTAGAAATCTAACAAAACATAAAAACAAGTAAAACAGAAAGCACTTAAAACATTCTTCAAGGGGAAAAGGGCAGTCATTTTAGTTGTTCTCCATAGAACTAGAATTCTTACTGATTACTATTAACGAGTGGCGCCGTCTTGTGTAGCATTATTTTCTAATCTATGGATAAATTACGCGGAGCAATTTAAAGAAGCTATTCACTTAGCACAATATTTTGGTTAGGGCAATGCCGTCTGTGAGACAGTTTGTTAGTAATAATTAAGGCTTAAATCATTAAGCAATTGTAAGGATAACTTCTTTTAATAATGTTTGGATCCTCTAGAGGCTCTTTATGACTGTATTCATCCGTCTTCCCATATTTCTGATGATCATTTCGTGAGACAAATTCTCAAATATTTTAATAGAGCAACTTTTGTTTCTGATGTTTTGTGTGTCACTTGTGAATGAGAAATGCCTTGCATTAACAATAGTTCATTTTGTTCTCCTGGACGTCTATACAATGTTTTTCTTCCATAAAATTTGTACAGAGATGACTCGGATCAGTGAACAAAACTTGACTCCACTGAGTTTTCAAAATGTACACACACTTATTTTGGTTCCAAGAATTACTTCTATATTTTAAAGCTGCTAGTTGTAAACGTGAAAAATGGTTGATTATTAACAATATAATAGGTGTCCGAATATATAGTTGTCAGGGCTCTATTTCATATATGTACTTAGTGGTTCAATCGAACTTTGTAAACTGTACATCGCTTTTTTTTTGAAGCAATGTCAAAACACCTCAAACACAGCGACTGCATATCCTTGAAAAAACAGTTTTATGCCTTACATCTTTTCACATACTGTTTAATTTGCCTCCTCCCTGTAACATTATGATCATTGGTTTTGATTTACCAAAAATATCGGCAACATAACTAAGATTGACCATTTTCAATCATGACTGCAGTTTTAGCGGCACCAGTCGGTGCTAAACCAGGATAGTAAGACAAACGTAAACAAAAATAAATTAAACAGTTATGAAAACCAATAAACTTTAAGACCTTGTTCTCATGGATGTGAAATTTGCGGATTAAATTAGATAAAATTAGAAATCAATTTGAATTTCTCGCCCCGAAAAACCCCCGATTTTCAAAATGTATGCACATATTTGTATTTTTTAAAAAGTTTTACAAATACCGAAAATAAAATTTCGAATTTCACACCCTGTATCTATTTAACCATTAACTTTTGACTAAGTAAGTTTGCCAACATATCCTATTAATGCTTGCTCTATGTTGCATTTATTTCCGGACACCCTGTATATACAAACTGCCTTTCGGCTTTAAATAGTTCTCTATCTTTCATTTTTGACAAGTATTTGTATTTTTTAAATATTCACAAATATGGAAACAAAATTTTAACTTTGACACCCTGTATCTTTTTAACCATGAACTTTTGACTAAGGTAAGTTTGCCAACATATCCTAATAGTCCAAGAGCCAGTGGCCGGCAACCTATAAGTAAATGATTATACCTGAAATTTTGCACAGTGAGTCTCTTATACCTATCACTCATGAGGTGATGACTCGCTAAGCCCGGCGAGGCCGACCCAACTGTTACTCAGGTGCGAGAGGTATGAAAATTTAACCAACTTCGTTATTAAATTATCAAAGCTGCCGTTTGAAAATTTTAAAATTTCAGATCTAGCAACTGAGGCATTTATTTTTATTATTTATTTAGCACCTTTTATATTAAACTAATATAAGTAACAAATAACCTGTATTTCAGTCACAGGTTCTGAGATTTGGTGATGTCGATTACAATGCTTGACATTTCTGACAGTTATTTAACGTCAAAAATAAGATTTAATCAAATAATATTTAAATTTATAATTTTTGCCAATTTCACATGTGTCTGCCATGACCTTAGAAGCACGGTAATCGTCTGCCTTTGTTATTTTTATATAGTAATAATTGTATATTTTAAAATTTTCAAACGGCAGCTTTGTTAATTTAATAACGGTTGGTTACATTTTCATACATCTCGCACCTGAGTAACTCTTGAGTTGGCCTCGCCGGCTTAGCAAGTCCCCACATTATGAATGATAGGTATAAGAGACTCACTGTTCAAAATTTCAGGTATAATCATTCACTTATAGGTTGCCGGCCACTGGCTCTTAGACTATTAATGCTTGCTCTATGTTGCATTTATTTCCGGACACCCTGTATATACAAACTGCCTTTCGGCTTTAAATAGTTCTCTATCTTTCATTTTTGACAAGTAAAAACGTCAATTTTAAAAAGTTTGTTGTAGCAAACTGATTTGGTTCAAATGATTGTATGATGTACTGGAGGGGTGCGGGGAATTCACATCTTGACCAATTTTTGAGTTGAAGTAAAGGAACTGATTGCAAACGAAAAAATAATAAACTATCATGTCAAGATATGTTACTAAATTCAGTTAATTTCATTATAAAACTGTCATGGTAGATTATCAAAAGTTTAAGACAAACTTACCAACTCCACATAATGATGAAAATAGCGATAATATTTCAACTGTTTTACAAAATTTGCTAAAAATTGAGTCCCACCATTAATAATTTCAATTAAGAACTGCGAATACCCATGAACATTGTATCCATGGGGACAAGACTTAAGGTAGGGAAAATTTGTATAAGTAATGAATAATGAAACAGCTAAGGTATGTTACTTTGTATTTGACATTGCCGGACTGTAGAATAAATAAATATTTGTAAAAAATTCACAGTTGTGTAGGACATATCAAAGGAACATCTTCTATTTCATATTGATTTTCCTTCCTTTTTATTTTCTGATGTGCACATAGAAAGGGAAAAATCCCAAATAAAGATAATTACGAAACATGTATTCTTGAAGGTTGTAGAGCGTGCAGTACCCCCTGCAGCGCTCCAACCCGACGAAGACGAACGGCCCGACCTGCCTTGGTGGAAATGCAAAAAATGGGCCCTCCACATCCTCTATCGCATGTTTGAGAGGTACGGTTCACCAGGACATGTCACTAAAGAGTACAACGATTTCGCAGAATGGTATCTGCAAACATTCAGCGCTGGCATACTGGAAGTTCTTCTTCGTGTTCTTGACGGTTATCGTGGGGGTCATTGGGTGCCTCCACGCGTCCTTCAACAGACGCTGAACTACCTCAATCAAGCCGTGTCTCACGGTTATACATGGAAGATCTTGAAACCCCACATGCCTGCCATTATACAGGATGTCCTCTTTCCACTTATGAGCTATTCGGC
The DNA here is from genome assembly GCA_025584915.1 of Monochamus saltuarius. NCBI lineage: Eukaryota > Metazoa > Arthropoda > Insecta > Coleoptera > Cerambycidae > Monochamus > Monochamus saltuarius. Next base: position 107,360,689 of record CM046721.1, on the reverse strand, counting down.
CGAGGACCATGAGCTGTGGACCGTCGACCCGCATGAGTACATCCGTGTTAAGTTTGGTAAGTAATATATTATTTGTAATAATTATAGTATTTCACGAGAGTTATCCATGACTAAGTACAATACTTTGAGGGTAGAAATATGGAATCGCCCTTCAAAAAATTTCCTAGCTTATAAAACGAAAAACATTTTTTTTCCAAAACCATATTAACCCCCTATTTATCGACGACTATGGCTCCCCGTCAGGCGTGAAGTTATATTTCACATAAGTTAAAGGTAGTGACAGTGGCAGGGTATTTGTCACGTGTAATGAAATACAGCGCATTTAAAGTAAAACTTATTTACAAAGAAAAGCACCTACCCTACTGATATATATTTCCAGGATTGGTATTTGAAGAGATTTTAAGAATATTTAACCATTTTCTTACTTGTTTATCTTAAAAGAATTTTTTACTTGCTGGTACTCAGCTTGACGACCACGATCAGTTGGATCAATTCCGTCAAGAAAACTACAAAAGAAAAACACAAATGCATTGCAAAAAACATTGCCAAGTTTACACCACTTACAGCAGTTGTTCAATGTGGTTCAAAGAAGATTCGGTATATTCTGTCTATTTGGAAAATATTTTCCATAATCAGCACCATATTTGTCATCTCAGGTCACTAGTGCAAAGTTCACATCATGCCATTCAATTTTGAAATTTCTTGCGTTATTGGTGAATTATAGGAACAATATTAGCAATAATCAATAATGTTTGCATAAAATAATGAACATTATTTTAAACTGTAACTTCTCGAGACATTTATTTTATTTATTTCTTGGTATGTCATACATTCAATTAAATGTTACATTTGTCAAAAATTACATATTGAAAATAAAAACACTCTCTGATCAGTGCTCTTTGACAAACATACATTTGACTTTGGATAGTACAGCATCCAGCGGCACAACCACGATGGACAGAAGACTGAACGGTGTTATTAATGCAAAATGTGTTGTCATAATTGAAGCCCTGTGTATTACGTTGCGAGTTTGTGTTTTCCTTTAGTTACTGCTGCGGATTCATTCTGAGTTTGTTCATTCATTTCGATTTTCTTAGAATAAATAGGCATTTTATTTAACTGTACGCGGACTGTGTGTTCTGTTGTTAGTGAAGATATGTAATGAGAGAAAATGTAGGTTTGACTTGCAATGAAGAAACATAAAACGAATCCAAATAATTCAGTTAATTGTTATCTATTAGGTATTCATCATTGTTCGTTTTTATCTTTCTACATTTGACAACACTTTAAGAAATGACTGCATGGTACTTGACGGACTTAAACCATCTCGGATGATGGTTATCACAGGTGCCAATCTTCCGAGGGAAAAGTGCATTGTGACCCATTTTTTAAACAGAGCTAGAATTCCCAAATAATTTCTTTATTGTCTCCCTAAGCACATGCTTAAAAATTTTATACTTAATGATAGTTAACCCTGTATATACATATTTGTTTATTACATTATTATTTATTGTCTGAAGCTATTTATTTGTGGCATAATTTTTATTTTCTTTAGTTTTGTTGTTTCTGCCACCACGCTGAAAAAATAATAAAGATTAATTAAATAAGCCCTTGGCGCCAAACGGAACAGTCAAGGGTTATTTTCAAACTAAGTTTGCCTAACCAAAAATCTCACACTGAAAAAGCAGATAAGTAAAAATAACAAAAATCACATCACTATCGCTCACGTGTTATTGACGCTTCAAAACTCTGTTTTCGCTTCTCAAAATCGTGAGATTTTGGTTAGGCAAACTTAGTTTCAAAATAGCCCTTGACTGTTCCGCTTGGCGCAAGGGCTTATTTAATTAATCTTTATTATTTTTTCAGAAGTGTGGCAGAAACCCAACAAAACTAAAGAAAACATTATTATTTATTTAATATCACTTGCAGATGTATTTGAAGATTTTGTTTCACCCGTCACGGCAGCTCAAACACTGTTACACTCTTCGTGTAAAAAACGCAAAGAAATGCTTCAAAAAACAATGGTCATGATCACTCAAATTCTCACCAATAATGCTACCGAACCACCCCAAAAAGATGGAGCCCTCCACATGGTCGGTTCTCTAGCGGACATTCTTCTCAAGAAACAAATGTACCGCGACCAACTCGACCAGCTCTTCATTAAGTACGTTTTCCCTGAATTTAATAGCGACCGGGGTCATATGAGAGCCAGGGCTTGTTGGGTCCTCCATTACTTCGCTGAGTTCAACTTCAAGCAAGAGAACGTCCTGATGGAAGCAGTAAACTTGACGGTTCGTGCTTTGTTATTCGACAAAGACTTGCCCGTTAAAGTAGAAGCTGCGATAGCCCTCCAGTCCATGCTAAACTACCAAGAACGATCTCATAAGTATATCGAACCCCAAGTTAAACAAATCGCCTTAGAATTGCTTACGATCATTCGGGAAACGGAAAACGAAGACGTGACGGGTGTCATGCAGAAGCTGGTGTGCGTTTATACGCACCAGCTGGCGCCCATTGCCGTGGAGATCTGTCAACACCTCGCAACTACCTTCAATCAAGTGTTGGATACGGACGAGGGTTCCGACGAGAAGGCCATTACTGCGATGGGTCTCTTGAATACCATAGAAACGCTCCTGACCGTAATGGACGAGCAGCCGGAGGTTATGAGACTGCTGGAGCCGACTGTTCTCCAGGTAATAGCCCACGTTTTGCAGAATGCCGTGCAGGAGTTCTACGAGGAGGTGTTGGCCTTGATCTACGATTTGACCAGCAAGCAGATCTCGCTGGATATGTGGAAGGTGTTCGAATTGATCTATCAGGTTAGTCTTACAATTATTTCTAATAAAAGTTTTGTTTGGTACATCGAGGGGTAGTACTTTTGATGTCAGTGAAAATAACATGTTTTAAATTTAATTTAGGATTTTTAAAGGCCGAATTCTATTTTTGACTCCGGATTTTCACCGTGCACCAAAACCCCAAGACTTTTCAATACACACTTGTCTTGAAAAATCACTAGATTTGTGGGTTGGTGGCTCGTACCATTAGATTTGTAGGGAACCAATTATTAACACACTGATAGATGATTTCCTTAAAAAAATATGTTTTGTTTTCTCGATTATATTTGTATCTAAAACCAATATCTTTGGCATCATTTTATTATTATTGAAACACAAGTTGAATGGATCTATAATTTTTAAAATGACAAAATGTAACCGGTTACGTTCTCTAGTAAGTTACGGATTTTTTTATTGTTCAGTCAATTTGCCATATTTCATAGAAACCAGATAAAAATCTGTAAATACCTAAAATATTGTACAAAACGAACATTATTGAATTTATTATGAATGAAATATTATAGAATACAATTTTTGGTATATTGTTCTAAGTAAACATGAAAAAAAAAAATATATATTTTAATCTCGCGCCCCTACTAAGAAATTGTTGTTTATTTTTAATAATATACCTGGAACTAAAAACTTCGACAAATTTTCGGAAACAAGTCAATGTGGGCTTGAAATAACATTACTGCCCTGCTGAAAACCTAACATATTATCCTTTAATAAACTGTATCGACTAATTAAAAATTTCCCAGGTATTTATGAAAAACGGCATTGACCACTTCACCGACATGATGCCCGCCTTACACAATTACATAACCATAGACACAGATGCCTTCTTGTCCGACGAGCAGCGACTGCTCGCCATCTACAACATGTGCAAGGAAATCCTCACCAAGGATTGCGGGGAGGACCCCGAATCTCACGCTGCCAAACTCCTCGAAGTAATTCTGCTTCAGTGCAGGAAGAAGATCGACCAAGCCGCTCCCATGCTGGTCGAGCTGGCCGCCACCCGATTGCTCAGGGAAGTGAAAACCAGCGAGCTACGCACCATGTGCCTGCAGGTTCTCATAGCCGCGCTGTACTACGACCCGCAGTTGTTGTTTTCCGTTCTGCAAAAGATGCCCGATTTTACGAACCACTTCATAAAGCAGTGGTTGCACGATACAGATTGCTTCCTCGGTATCCACGATAGGAAGTTGTGCGTCTTGGGGTTGTGCACGTTGATTTCCATGCCTAATAAGCCTCCTGCTTTGATAGAAATGGCGCCTAAGGTGGTGCCTTCGCTTATATTGCTGTTCGAGGGACTGAAGAGGGCTTATGCGGCCAAAGCAGCCGAAGCGGCGGAGGAGGAGGAAAGCGAAAGCTCGGAAGGTGAAATTGAAGGAGGTAAGTGACTATCAAACATTTCCTTACTGTAATTAAAGAAGAATTCAGTGTCATATAATATTTTTTGGGAGGTATAAGTTTGAAATATATTGTTAGTGAAATACTTTGTTAGTGAAAAAAAAAAAAAACTAATGACTTACAAGTTAAAAATATAATATAAAGGTGTTTAATACAATTTAAAGAACTGGAGGGAAGTTGACATTACGCTCGTATACTGCCATCTGTCAAACAACATCGCACTACATTTCAGACTAATTTATAGGTTAGTTTTTATTTGGTAGCGAATTGTCCTGACGGGACCATCTCTATCTTCTTCGGAGCAGATGCTTATTATTGTATCTAATTGCAACTAGGGTGATATGCCGTGGTGTACTGACTATACGAGGTTTGTCCGGAAAATACGTATAAAAAATTCGGGGTCACGTGTCAAGGCGTTGTGGAAGGGTGGCACGGTGGTCCCCCCTCGTTATGCAATCCCCTCAATGCTCAGATCGAGCCAGAACGTTCTGCGAGTAAGTAGGAGTTTACATCTGCTTGTTGAAAGTAACCCTTTTTTACCTGCCGTCGGCATGGAGCTCTCTCTGACTGAGGAACAACGCATCAACATCAAGTTTCTTGCAAAGCTAGGCAAGAATGGCTGTGTGATTTTTGAGTGTTTGAAACAAATTTACAGAGACAATTCTCTGAAGGAACCCACCGTCAATGTGGTTAAAAAGGTTCCGAGAAGGCCGAGAAGACGCGAAAGATGACCTTTGCTCAGGACGCCCCTCCGCATCGAGTTCTGAGGGAAATGTTGAAGGAATTTGTCCCTCTTGGCCAGACAGTGAACTGAAATTTCTACGTTGAAATTTTGAGACGTCTCAGAGCTCGTGTGGCCCGAGTTGGACCGGATTTGGCAAAAGAGGGCAGGTGGATCCTTCATCACGACAACGCGCCTGCTCACACGTCCCTCGTTGTGCGTGACTATTTGGCCCGAAGCTCAATCACCGTGACAGAACACCCGCCTTATTCACCCGATTTAGCCTCTTGCGACTTCCTGTTCCCAAAATGCAAAATGGTGCTTCGGGTGCGGCACTTGGGGGATGTGGAAGCCAAAAAGGCAGCAACCACAAGGCAACTGAAGAGCCTCACAACAGAAGACTTTCAGCGATCTTATCAACAGTGGAAACGGCGTTGGCAGAAGATCATCTTGTCTCAGGGGGAGTACTTTGAAGGAGACCAAATTGAAATACCCGAATAATTGTAAAATAAAGTTATTATTCCACTTTTATACGTATTTTCGGGACAAACCTCGTATGTACCCATGTATTGTAACAGTTCTCTTACTAATTCCGACCTAAACGTTTGGCACCGGTCACTTAAAATGTGCCTAGGAACTCCATGCCGTGTTATTATCTTTTCTGGGATAAATTTGGCAACGGGTTTTGCTTTTTTCGAACGAGTAACATAATCAGTGGCAACAACTATCAAAGTTTTTCCATTTCGACTCTTTCGAAATGGACCTAAAATGTCAATTCCTACTTTTTCAAAAGGTGTCCCCATCGCTATCGATTGGAGAAGATGGCTTTTTATTTTGTTGTTCCTTGTCCCCCAAGAGGTTACGAGTGATGTGGATATAAATTCTCAAAGGAAGGATTAATTTTTTATAATACTCTATCAACAATACGAAAATTTTTGGCTCGTCGAGCGACACCAATAGTTGCATCCTCGGGACTTTTAACTGCTTGTATAACTTCTTTTATTTCTGGGTCCGCCTCTTGTTCCTTGGAAATATCTCCTCGCAATATTAAATATAGCCATGTTGGTATGTCCTCAATATCTTGTCAATCTGCCTCTAACACGGGATTTCATGACAAGGCATCTGCGTGTGCTTTACCACTTTTATGCACAATGGAATAATCAGACTGAAAGTTTTAACGATCATCTCACCAGTCTACCTGTCGAGTCCTTCAAGGACCTTATCCAACAAAGCGCATGATGGTCGCTAACTTTTTTCATGGTTCTTCCATAAATCAGGTGCCTTAAATAGCCTAGTGCCCAAATTGCAGCTAGTGTTTCAATCTTGCTGATCATATAATTACTCTCAGCTTTCGAGAGGCTCCTACTAACGTAAGCTACGGGATGGTGTTGCCCGTCTTCCCCCCCTTGACGTCATGACGTTTTAAAATTTAATTTACCATTTTATGTGAATAAAGAGTTTTATTATATGAATGTGAACTACTCCCACTATTTTTTTAAAGTAAACTTCCAGTTTTATTGAAGTACAAACAGGACACAAATTTCTGACTTATTAATTGGAAATTTGGTGTTTTTATATTGTAGAGAACAGTGTTAAATCAGTAATGTCACTTAACCCAAACTAAGGTAACCAAACCCAACCTAACTTGCTGATATTTTTCTCACCGGTTACTGGTTTTTTGACTTTTAAGTCAACTTTTTTTCACTTAACACCAGGAATAATGTTTTCAACTTACAAGTCAGATTATTCTCACTTAAAATTTAGGTTTTTATATTACTTGTAACTTGGAAATATCTACTTGGAAAATATATATTTGGTGACCCTTGTACGCAGGATAAGGCCTCATTTTATTTTCCTAGATATACTTAGCTCCGATGAGGACGAAATTGACGATCAGGGTCAACAGTATCTCGAAAATCTAGCTAGAAGAGCCATGGGTGCCGACGCACCTCAGAGTATGAACATAAGTGCCACAATAAATGACATCGATGATACTTCAGACGATGACGACTCTGATTTCGAGCCAAATGAAGAGACCGTGCTCGAATCCTACACGACCCCTCTAGACGAAGAAGACTGTGAAGTTGATGAATATCAAGCATTTAAACAAGTTATGACAGGTAATGAATTAAACTAATGGTAGACTTTTGAGCAATGCGGCAGACAGTAACGGCAGACGACAACAACACTTGCCGTAACTATAGGCCATAATATTTTGCAGTTGCACTATTATTTTATATGGCACTATGGTAAATGATATCATGGTGCCATAGAAAATAATAACGTGAACTGAGAAATAATGCGGTCTGTCGTTACGACAAGCCCTGTTGCCGTTGCTGTCTGCCGCGTTGGTTGAAAGTCTACCTTAACCCTTTTGCGACGGGAAACTTTTCATTTAATTCGGCCGCCTGTACGGGTGCCGTCAGTGCTTGCTGATTTATCCGATTCCCGTTACGAATCAATGGTGTATGTACGCTGATCTAACCGCTTCCCGTTCCGAAAAGTGTTTTCGTGTTTTACATAAGATTATGTTTTTAAATGTTTCATGCTGAAAAAAATCTGGAACTGTATAAAACTTTTTACGTGCCATTATAATAAACAATTCAACTCACAGTACTCACTACCGCACCGCATAACATTGTGGCATAACATGCTCAACAAAGTCACACCAATCTCTCTCTCTTTGATGATCTTTGTGGCAATAACAAACACCTGTAATTGCTGATCAACGCGTTGCCCGTCTCGAAGAGGTTCCTCAGCCGTTGCGTAAATATCCGTTTCTCGTATGTCAAACACGACCATTTTTTGCGGATATAACAGGTACCCGTCGCGAAAGGGTTAAGAGGCAATAACGAGAAAACACTTTTAAAGAAAATACATATTTTTTTCTTTGTAGCTATTCAAGGTCAAGATCCAGAATGGTACAATGCGTTAACGTCTAATTTATCCGAACAGCAGTTGAAAACGTTGGGCGAGGTGTGCGTTTTAGCAGAACAAAGGGCAGCAGCTAGGGAAAGCAAGAGGATCGAACAGCAAGGAGGTGGGTGTTCTTTTTTGCCATTCTTTATCGCACAATATACACTACTCATTGATACTTGTAAATGAACTGCATATTTCAACCGCATCTATTACACTCATATTTTGGTCTCGAGCCCTAATTCCTAGATACAATTTTTTTTATCATCCAATATCCCTCACTTGTTAGATTTTGCGAATACACTGTAGTATCCGTTCTTAAGGGCGTCGTATTCTTGAAATAGTGTTTTTTACAAATACAAGTAATTTTAGACATTTAAAACCTGAATAATATAGAGTTTGGCAAATAATATCAATGTTATCTCATGTCACCAGCAAATATTCAAAGGTACAGAAGTAAAACGCATATATAGTTGCGGCAAGAATTCAGACGACTTACGTCACAGCCGACGTTACGCAATTGTTTTTATTGTCAACATAATTTTTGATAGCATTAAACATTTTTTTGCAATTTAATGCAATATACAGATTTGGAAAGTGAGGATCTTGATGGTGAATTGTATTTTGCCGCTTGCGTGTATTTGTGTCATGCTACACGCATACTTCGACCACAGCGTGTTTGCATCAAGCAGTGTTGCCAGGTGGGAAAAATTCAGTGCATGCCATTTTTATTTCATTAAAAATCATTATGTTCTGCTATTTTATCATAATATTACATTGTAATTAGGTAGTTACAGGTACTTACTTAAAAGTTATTAACCACGTAACCTTTCTAATTTATTTTATTGTTAGGCCGGGCGAACGTTGAGGCGCAGTTGACGTGACACAGGGTGACTCACGGGTCGTAAAATCTGTTGTTTCCAGAAAATGTAGGTACCCTTACGGAATAGAGTTAAGAATCACTGCAATACAGCGTGAATACACATACCTCATATCCGTAGACTGTCATACCCGTTTATGTATTCATTGCTAATTATTAAGAGAGCAGTCTACAATAAAGGACATTTCAAGTACCCAAATATTGTAGATACCTACCTCTATCTCCTCAATTTTGTCTTTATTTCTCGTTAGGTCTTTGTTTTGGTAGATTTCAAAGAGTAATTTTAATAATTTTATTATTTCTTTTTGTGTCTATTAAAAAGCATGAGATTTTGTAATCAAAATATGAAAGCATGAGATTTCCTCGGAATGCATGAGATCTGACAACACTGGCATCAGTTGATCTGATTACCGTAGTAGTGGGGAATGCTAGACCAATGCACGTCGCCGCCCCTCTTAAAGTTCGTACCTTCCCTGGAATGAAGCGGCAATTTCTACTTTCTCTGTAAAGATCCGCAATTTCCGAATCTGTATAGTGCAAAGATTTAGTGTAGGGTATTGTTTTATTATTCTCAGTTGCAGTTTCTTAAATATTTTGATGAAAATATAATGAATTATTCATTTGGTCGTATGATGTAAGTTGTCTGAATTCTTGCCGCAACTATAAAACGGGTGAAAGTGGTCTAACCAACAAATTTTTAGGTACAGAAAATTTTCAAAATATGTATTTTTTAAATTCAAAATGTAAATGATGTAAATATTGTTATAACATAAACTTACATGGTTCTGCATATAAGATTGTTCACTTTTGTTTATAAGTATGTGAAAATAATTGTTAAAATGTAGGGTTAGAATAGCAAAATAATGTGTGTCATACAAATACATTTTAAAAGATATTATATTATTTGAGGAGAATTTAAATAGTAAAAGTGGATAAACAAAACAGTAATTTTATTTTTAATATTATTATTTTGCTCTACGTGTTTAATTTTTCAAAATTTCTGTACCTAAAAAACACCACAAATTTAGCGAGAAAAATAATCGCAGTAAAATAATCAAATTTGTGGTGTTTTTTGGTACAGAATTCTAGAAAAATAAAACAAAACAAAAGTAATATCAATAATAAAATTATTGTTATTCATTGTTAAATTTTCCTCAAATAAAATAATAACTATTAAAAAGTGTGTAAAACACATTATTTTGCTATTGCCCAGATTTTAACTACTATTTTCACATACTTTACATTCACATTTACATATATTGTGAAATGTAAAAAAAGAATGTATTTTCAAAAATGTCTAAAGACTTAAAAATATATTGTTTAGTTAGCTTTCTCTCGTTATTTATTCGTTTTACTTCGGTATCTTTGAGTATTTGGAGGTAGCATCAGTAGCATTCCTATTATTTGCTAAGCTCTAGATTATTTTTTAATGGCGAGCGGGTTTATAATATGAATCACTATTATGGATGGTTACTTTTCAGTAAAGTCCCTCTCGCTGTTGTCCATAGTATAAAAAACAACGACAGGGGTTTTCTGGAAGAGTCGCCATCTAGTATTTTCATTCCTAAGTTTGATGTGTTGGCAAACACACACGAAGTTTGTGTCATTACTTTGGGTGGTGATTTGTCCAATTTGTTTCAGGATACATGTTTACTCAGCAGGCGGTACCAACTACATTCAAATTTGGAGACACCAACTCATGAATAATTTTGTGTTTTTAAATAAATGTAATTTATTGTGACTGAATGTAAAATTGACTATATTGACCAGTGAAGTGATTATTTTGTACAGTTTAATCATAAATATCTTTTTTATTTTGATTAAGTGCCTTTTTATTAGATTGTATGTAAACAGTTTAAATTATATACAGATAAAGGTCATGCTAAACAGCAGTTTTTTTCCGATGTATATAGTTTTATTTTAACGAACGACAGTGTCAAGACATGTTCCGGTTTACTAATTGCAGTAGATTATTGCATTATTTATAGTTGATTGTTTGCAGTTATAAGAGAGGTGTTACAATTATATTACGATTATAATTGAATTTTAATAAATATTTTGCTTTGACTTGTTCCTTATTTCTCCGTTGGCCTCCCCTTTACAGACTGCATTATTGTGATCCACTTGCTGCAGTTAAAATAAGGTTTTTTAACACTGCTTTAGGACCTCTCAGAAAATGTTGAATCAGTAAAATAAACTACTTACCATAAATTGACATTAGGTAATTCTGAGGAAAAATTGCTCAAAATTATTTTTGAGATACTAAGCGTTCATGAAAATTTTGTAACATTCAATCAGTACCCCAGGTATTTGATTTTTATCAGGTGTGGCAAAAATATGCTGCTGAAAATTAGTGATGCGCGTGTCATATGTGCTAATTCTTAATCTGAATAAGACATTATTAAATAAAATAACATACCATTAGCCACATTAACTAAATGAGTTAACTTAAATTGTAAACAGCTGAATAAGTTGTGATGCAGGCTCGGTCTATTAATAAAAATTACACAGATAAATACTTAATCCAGAAATACACTGTAGAATTCTGAAATCGGTGTAACAAAAATGTTATAAAGGTCCATAAAATGCAGAAAGAATTGTAATAATAGAATAATAATATTTCTAATAATTATCCAGGGATAAGAGACTTGTGCGGAAGAGTGGGTGGTATTTTATTATCTAGTAAGCCTTAACCATCATTGAATACAGAAATCTGGAAAACATTATTAGGTAGATTGTTAAACACCGACAGGTATCAATCTCTCACAATGACACAAGCCAACGTTGTTTCATCGTACCATACCCGTCAAGGTGTCTAATTCTCTCCCTACAAGAGCTAATCGATGGTCTTCCATTCACAGAGATCGAACCCGTGACAGTGGCAAGTATTAATACATCAAATCGCTTGGCTGAGGGGGTCAGCAAATATACGGAGTAGATCATTAGTGCAACAACGTTCAATAACTCCCTATTCATAATACAGAAAAATAAGTCTATATAGAAGTTGTATAGGAAAATAATAAATTAATAATAAAATTAATTTAAAACAGAGCGATTGATTGATAACACCCTGTATATTTTTAGACATGGATTGCCGTTATGTGGAAATACTTCTAGGTTTGGAAAAAAATATGATCGGAATATGTGTGTATTACTTACATTACATTATTAGTTATTACTACTGGAAGACCATAGATCAGCTATACTTGCAGAGAGATTTGTTCCCTCTCTGAGGTACTACGGTAGGATGGAAGAACATTGGCTTGGGTCAATGTGAGAGATTGATACCGGTTGGCACTAGGTTTTCCAGGTTTCCCTCATTCCTGCACTGAATTGTGGTTAGGGCCTACCAACTTAAGTCGTTCTTGGGCACAAATGTGGCCTACTTCATCTAGTATTCATCTTATTTCTCTAATCAGGATTGCATTGTAAATAAATTTCTTTAACAAAATTCTGCAATTTATGCTACAAGAATTATCTTTGAAGCACAAATGCCAGTTCTTAATGTACTCTTGACACATATTACATGTTTTTAAATATTTTATGTTTTTTATTTATATTTGTATTTTTTCGTATATTTTCTTTTTTATATTATACTTCTTTTCTTCGTTGTTTTTCATAATGTAGGTATTTCAGTTATTATTGCAAATGACGTTTGTGACAAATCCTACACCCTTTGGGTATTTTGATATAGTATTTTTCATAATGAACTAAAAAATAATTCATTTGTAGTGGACATATACAAAAGCTTCTATATTACCTAATAACAACTATTTTAAACAGGGCATCTGTATAAGATAGTTAATAGACGCTTTTGTCCAACATTTGTTTATAACTGTAAAATGATAGCAGATAAAAGTTAATACTATTCCAAGGTCGTTTTCTACAAAATTCAATGTATTTTCCACATAACTTGGCAACCCTGCATTAAAATGTTTATGTTGCAATATACTGAATTTTTCTAGAAGTTCATCTTTAAAAATATCCAGGATGTAACAAAAAAAAAAGTTCATCCCGTATTAACCAAATCCTCAAGGGTATCATTTTAAACGATGTTTAAAAAAAAACATACACAGAAATGGGGAGAAAAGGTTATTTTATATGCCCACTTTTTTCTAACGTACACCTATAGACAATTTTTTTACTATGTCATGTAAATGTAAAATTTTATTTAGAATATTTTATTACTTGATAATTTTTCGTGAAACTTTACATTTTTGACATAAATTGAGCATGCAAGGCATCATTTACAAAAATACCCTTGAGGATTTGGTTAATAACAAGAAGTATATATAAAATTTCAAATATGTGAAAATCTGCAGAAATAGCGAAAAACAAATTTACAAGTATAACTTTAACACCCCGTATCTGTTAAGGGAGGCATTTTTGTATATAGGTAAGTCCAAAAATATGCAGTTAGCAGGATGACTTACTTTTTGTTACACCCTGTATATGGTGTTACACTTAAAAAATGTAATATTGAAAGTGCCGTTTTTATTCATTGCTCCTTTCAAATTAATTTTATAGTATAACAAGGTAGTTAATGAACCTTCTTACATTAATGGCCTACACTGTACATCGATTCAGCTTCAGTATAAACACAACACAAATTAAATAATGGAGAACATGAAAAAATGACGTTGTTTTTGAGAATTTTATTAAGAAAAGTACCCTCCTATTTAGCTTATAAATGAATAAAAATAAATTAAGATTAAATGGACAACAATAAAACAAACTTAAACTTAATTGAAAAAGCCTTTGTTCCTAAAAGTTATCATAATTTACAACAATTTGTAGTTTTAACACGCAACAATTCTTCACAAAGATTTCGAAAACACCTAAACCTCCTGAGAAACAGCATTATTCTCAAAATAAAAATAACATTCAGAGGTAGTTCTTCCATTGCTTAAATTTCTTGTTGCAATGCTGCCTAAACTCAGGATCTACAAATGAAAACATTTATCAACTAAAGATTTTTGATTAGATTTACTTTACGTTATAGATTATCGTTTAACCACTCTGAATGGTGTCCTTGCAAAAGAGGCATTTATTAACTTATAATAAGTTCTTTCACATATGACAGTCCATCACTTTAAACAACGCTCAAAATAAATACCACCAACATATCCTCCGCGAATGGCCTTTTGAACATTTTGTTCGAACAATCTTCTGTTGTTTGTCAGCACTTCGGCTGCCTCTTTGTTTAATGGGTCTTCTGGATTGGGCTCTAGGAAGAGATACTGCAGACCGTAGACGATACTGTTGATTGTGAGTACAGGCTTCCAGTCTTCACGTAGAATATTTAGACATACGTTTCCTTGTTGATCGATGTTGGGATGATAAACCTGCGTTTCACATTTCACTTTTGGCGGCTCATGTGGATAGTTGGGCCCAACTTTGAAGCTAAAGACAAAGCGTCCTGTTCTATAAAAGCCCTAGAAAAAAGTTTAATTTTAATTTGGTATATTAAAAAATGACAACTTGGACAATATTACACAACATAAAATAAGCTAGATATTACTTGAACTTCCATGCATAATATACATGTCCTATATATATGAAACAACAAAAATAACCAAATATAATTACCTCATCTGGACAAATAACTAACTTAAATGTTAGCAGGTCATCTGGATCGGGAAATTCTGTTGTGCAAGTCTTCGGAAGATTTAGTTCATTTATATCTGTAAAAGAAAGTTTCATCTGTACTACTGATACACCTATTACAGTTTAACAACCTTTTGTGATTCTCAGCTGGGCAGCAGAGGCCTTTTTCTGGTTACCAGTCCTTGGCGAAGCTTCTCCATCTTTTTTCTGTTGTTTGAGTGAAAATAATTTTATCATATTTGTTTTGTTGAAAACTAACTAGCTTAAGCACTAACTAAATGTTTATTACAAAACATATAAAACGGAGAAATTTATTTATGATGTTGATTTCTTTTTTGTGATTTTTCCGAACTGTCAAAAACACTTATTTGTCACTAGCTGTCAAGGTAAATTTTTTTAAAATCCAATTATATCACTTATTAAAAAAATAGTACTCTTAATTACTTCAAGTATACACTTACCAACATAAACATAATGCGTCTTTTATAGAAAGTGAATAATTAATTATACTGCAAATATTTCGAAAAAAATACGTTCTAAACAAAATCCATAATTCTGGGAAATTGATAGCAAGGGGCAAACCCCCGATTGTGGCAACATTCATTATTGGAAATTATATAAATAAAACAAATCTATTCTAATAGTTCTGTGTAACATCTAATAAGCAAATGTATAGAAAATCTTCCAATAATTTTATTATTTCAAAATATAATTACTAAATATTAATTAATATCCAGACTTTAAAATATCTTTTGTAAGTATTGTAGAAGAAGAGGAAGACACCAGGAGGATGGAATACGCTAATTAATTATGCACACAAAAGATTATGCACATGAATCAGTAGGAAAATCAAATAAATTCGAGAACGTGTGACGATGGCTAAATGTCCAATGGGCGAAGGCCAATAAAAGAAGAAGAAGAAGGAAAATCGAAATATAGGTTAAGTTTTGTAAAATAATGATTTTTAGAAATAAAATAGTATTATCCATACCCAAACGAAAATATTCAGTCAAATCAATTAAAAGGTAAAATATGTCGCCCCATTAACATACGACTATAGACAAATATTTTTAGTAATAAGTGGGAAAGTGTGGTTGGACTCGAAGTACATGCTCAAATCAGTTCGATTAGTAAACTATTTTCAGGAGCATCTACCAAATTTTCATCACCTGTTAACACTAATGTATCTTTATTTGACTGTGCAGTACCAGGCACCTTGCCAGTTCTCAATAAGAGATGCGTAGAAGCCGGAGTATTAACTGCACTAGCATTGAATTGCTACATTAATCCAGTGTCTTCATTTGATAGGAAACATTATTTCTATGCCGATATGCCTGTAAGTCCAAATGCCGTATTTGAAATTCATTCATTTAAAAATGAAAACTTTAGGCAGGTTACCAAATAACCCAACAACGTTCTCCTTTAGCTGTTGACGGTAAACTAGAATTTCAAGTTTTTACTCCTGGTATTCACAAAACTCCTTACAAAGCCAAGGTTAGAATCAAGCAATTACAGTTAGAGCAAGACAGTGGAAAGAGTTTACACGACACTGACAGAAGTCTAGTCGATTTAAACCGAGCTGGCGTACCTCTCATGGAACTAGTTTTCGATCCAGATTTGAAGGATGGGGAGGAAGCCGCTGCTTTGATTAAAGAACTGATTCAAATTTTACGAAGAATAAACACTTGTTCATGCAAGATGGAAGGTGATAATAATTATTCAATCTTATATTTACAGTTGGGTTTCAAAATAGTAGGGTGATTCATGTTAAAAACTTGCTCACCATTTAAAGCAGTCAACACAAAGATAAATACATGCAGCCCGTATATTTATCTTATTAAATTTAAGTATCGCATGCCTCGCAGAGCGTATTCGATTATACAACTTCTACTGCAGCTGTTATGCATGCGCCACATCAGAATGCTGAATTTCTATTGGTAGAGACATCTACAGCACTACCATAAGGTGTGCACATGGGAAAATTTAGGGTATATCTATCTATATTGTAATTAATCTATTAGCGATTTTGTGTTTTAGTTCTTAAAGATGGATAATAATTTAAGCTCTACAGCATGTTCTCAAAATTATACATGCTTTAATCTAACAAGTGAGGAGTAACGGATGATAAAAACATTGTATAAAGGAATTACGGCACGAGACCAAAATATGAGTGTATGTGATGCAGTTTCAGTTTCAAGAATGGCAAAGAAGAATATACAACTGCAACAATTCATAGATGGTATTTTAAAAATAAGCTTCCGACAATAAAAAAAATCAGGTTGCTGTCTCATAGAATGAAACTTTGCCTGGAATATCTAGAAGGGTGCTTTTTCAAATTACGTGTGATATGAATTTTTGTCTTATAAGGCAAATTGAAAGAGTATGATGCTAATAGAAAAAGAGGAATTATTGCTGTGGCGAAGAAAATATTTAAGACAAATATTAGAAGGTTGAAGTCTGAATCGAAGAATATATTTCATATACTTTTATAACATAAACACTGATGAAACCATGTCCCTGGTCTGGTGGTTTAAAACTGTTTCCAACAGTTTTACGAACAAATCTAATAGTCGACGATAAGTGATAACGTGTGACCGTTATAGTAGTGACAGTGCTAGTAACCAATAGTGCAATGTATTATATGTTAAAGTGTGATATCCGCAAAGTACACATCGAGTAGGTGTAAGTGGGTGGTCTACGGGTAAGAATAACTTTAGAGTAAACTATTAAAGTCTTAGGTTCAGTCAGTGTTAAT
Organism: Monochamus saltuarius; assembly: GCA_025584915.1. Taxonomy (NCBI): domain Eukaryota; kingdom Metazoa; phylum Arthropoda; class Insecta; order Coleoptera; family Cerambycidae; genus Monochamus; species Monochamus saltuarius. Next base: position 107,343,566 of record CM046721.1, on the reverse strand, counting down.
TATTTTTGGTAATTTTATGTTCTTTGAATCCTTCTCAAGTGGGACGCCTATGGAATGTTGTCCCCTGCAACCCTCCCGTACTCATCTATGTGCTGTAAATGAATCACTCTCTACTATTTTGAAACTCGACTATAGCAATAGCAATCATTATTCAAATAAATTTTAGAGGGTGCCTTGAGAGTAGATGCAAACGTGTCAATAAATAAAGGAGGTGAGCCTTTAGGAACAAGAACAGAGATTAAAAATATAGGTTCGGTTAGAGGAGTAGCAGCTGCTATACACTACGAGATAGAAAGGCAAATAAAGTTGAAAGAATCTGGTGGGAAAGTGGTGAATGAGACCAGAGCTTGGGACGCTGTTACGAAAACAACGGTAGCAATGCGTGATAAGGAGGTGGTGCAGGTAATTTTACTAATAATATATTTTCGGAAGTACCTAAAATTAGGTTGACCAGTCGTTCTTATTTTGTTGATACTTTTATCACTTTTGCTTTTATAAATTGGGAATGTTGAAAAATAGTAAATTATGTGTATTAGTTTTCGTTGATAATTCGTTTAGGATTACAGATTCATGCCGGAACCAAACCTACCACCTTTACATATTGCCATGGGTCCTGTTCGGACAGGTTGTGTAAACGCTGACAAATTAAAAGAAAGTATACCTGAATTGCCGGAAAGGACAAGACAGAGATTGAAAGAAGAAATCGGTTTAACCGCTGAACAGGCTATCATTCTCGTTGTAAGATAAAATTTTTCCTTAAAAAACATGTATTTTTGACTGACATCTATTACGTTTTAAGAACGATTTTTCTTTGTTGAATATATTTGAGGAAGCTTTGAAAAAGAGGAAGATTGATGGTAAACTTTTAGCAAACTTGTTAATACATGACCTAAACACGCTTTTGAATAAAAAGAATTTGGAGCCTGAGCACATGTAAGACAATTTTAAATAACTTAGAAATATATTAAAGTTTTTTTTCTGCAGCAACTGTGAAGCTGATTATTTTGGGGAAATAATAGAACTGTTGCAAGGTGGGAAAATCAACAGAAACACAGCAAAAATATTGTTGGAAGACATAATTGTTGGTACCTCAACACGCCCTACAAAGGTGAAAATGTCCTTTATACCCGCGTCAAGAATTCAGACGACTTACGTCATACGAACAAATGAATAATTCATAATATTTTTATCAAACTATTTAAGAAACTGCAACTGAGAGTAATAAAACGATACCCTCTACACTAAATGTTTGCTTTATATACTGCACGAAATTGCAAAAAGTTTTTGTTTTTTACGCGACCAAATATCGAAAATTACGTTGACAATAAAGACAAAGACGCCTGAATTCCTGACAAAGGTGAAAATGTCCTCCTTTATAATGAATTGTCTTTAATTATTATTTTTTTGTAGATTGTACAGGAAAGAAACTTGTTTCAAATTACTGATGAAAGTGAACTTAGAAAACTATGCGAAGAAATTATTCAGGAAAATGAAAAATCTGTTAAGGCCTATAAATCAGGAAAAACAAAAGCATTTAAAGCATTATTAGGCGCTGTAGCAGCAAAAACTAAAAACAGAGCAGATATGGCAAGGTGTCATATAATTTTAGAAAAATTGTTAGATAGTTAATAAATTATTATTCATAGTGTTTTACGTACAATTTTTATTTCATCTTCTGAAAACAAAATGGTCATTAGCAACCTTATTACAAATAAATTATTATTTCTCATATCTGGATCCATTTAAGAAATTTATATTCTGTGTGTTGTGAGCGATAATTTTAAATTTATAATTACAAAATATTTCTGTCAAAAAAATTTGAATTCAAAATTGCACAGAAAACAGATTTCTGTAATAAATTCATCAGCTAGCAACACATTTGCCTATAGATGTCGCGGATATGTTTCAGTACTACCAACAGAAGAGAAATGCATTGTCTTTTAGCTGTCGCTGTCATCAACCTAACCCCATTTTTTTTGTAAATATGGTTGTGTGGTGTGGCACGTTTACTCTTGGTGTTGTGTTTGATTAATTAAATCACAAAATGGAAGAAGCATTTACAAGAGTGGTACAACATGTTTTCAATAACTGGACAGCATTGAAACTGGCTGTAGAACATTCTATGGGAGGTCCTAATAGTAAACAGGTAAGAAGCATGGATAACATTGCTGTTCATCGTTAACACCTTTATTTTATAGACTGCAGTAGAATGTATGAATTACATGGTTCAGTATTGCCTATATGAGCCTAATGTTGATATCCTGAGCATTGAAGAAGCTTTAGAGGACATTTTAGACGAAGAATTTGAAACTGTTTGCGAAGATAGTTCACCTAAAGGTAAGAACATTGTATTTCACATACTCTAAATATACAATATATATTTTTATTCTAGAGGTTGCGGCAATTTTGTTTAAATTCATACAACTTCTAAAGGACGGGAATATGGAGCAATGCGAAATAGAATATCAGAAATTACCAACTATGAATTCGGATTGGTTGAATCAGTCAAAAACACAGACCCCTCAGACAGTGGTATACAGCACTTATTCTGTTTTATTAAACAAAATTTTGTAAAACTCATTATTTACAGGTTGATGAAGATTCTTCCAGTGAAGACGAACAAACTGAATCAGCTGCTATGGAACACGATGGATGGACAGAGGTAAAAAGCAGAAGGAAAAGATGATAAATAAGATCAAGATATATGGGAGTGTTTTTTTTATGAACATCTTAAATGCAATTTTTTTTTATTGTAAATAGTTAATAGGTATTTAAATATATCACAATGTCGTAAAACTTTCTCTGTTTAATTCATTACCACTTCTTGGCATTTTAGATAAAAATAAGGTTACATAGGTGTTTGAAACAAATAAATATATTTATAGAAACGAAATATATTAATGCTCAAACAGACTTAATATTTACAAAAATGCAGTAAATAATTTTTCCAGAATTCAAAATTTTGTTTGTAAATATCCATCCTCTGGTGTTACGGTCACAGTAACATTTTGACCAAATCTACTAACAGACATTTTTAGTGATGTAGTTTTGACGTTTGACAAAATATTATAAATATCATTTGCATGTTTTACAGGTTTTCCATCTACATGAGTGACAATGTCGCCAGGTTGTAATCCACCACTAAAAATATATGAGTTTATTGATACAAAAAATATTAATATACAGGGTGGTCCACAATGAATGCGTCATAGACTAACTGTAGATGCTAGATATTAAAATATACACTGTGAGCTATGTTGTAATATTGAAAAAGATACAGGGTGAGGGTGTAGAAGCGAAAATTTTCATATTGATTTTTCTCAATATATTTCATAAAGTTTTAACTTCTTTGAAATTTGATATAGGGAGATTTTTCTGAGGAGTATATATCGTAAGCTCACTTTCATTATACCGCATATAGGGCGCTATTTACAGTGTGTGTTGCCAATATAATCGTATTAAATTTGTTAGTTTATTGCATTTTTTATAACGCAGATCCCCACATCTTGTAACATGCCTGGCAAATTATCTTGCAAAAATCTCAAATACGCGCTGCGCTACCATTAAGGTGTGTTGGCAATTTATAACATTCAACTATAAAATTATCAACACTGCCACATCAAATATTTATGGAAAATTTATGCTGGAAATGTGTTTCTTTCTCTAAATGAGGACTTTCTTGTTCCCAAGTATGGTTATTTCTCCAGTTGAATAATAATAATAATATCTCTACCTCTCATTCTAATCACGAGGATGAGCCCAGAAGTCGAAGACTTGTGCGGGAGAGGGGGCGGCATATTATTATTAAGCAGGCCGCATTTGCGTCCAGGAATGACTTACGTTGGTAGGCCCTAACCACCATTCAGTGCAGGAATGAGGGAAAGCTGGAAAACCTCATTAATTAGGGGGGAAGTCAAATGTCAACCGGTATCAATCTCTCACATTGACCCAAGCCAACATTCTTCCACCCTACCATACCCGCAGAGAGGGTGGCAATCCTCTCCACGAATATAGCTTATATACGGTCTACCGGCTGCAGGGGTCAAACCCACAGCAATCCAGTCACCTCGATTTAAGTACTGATGCCTTAAACCGCGCGACCACTGACCGATCCGAATACTCCACGTTTCGTAAAGGTGGCTTCATCTGTAAACAATATCTTGTTTAGAAATGTCGATTTATTACCTTGTTTTTGTAATAAATAGCTATGAAAGCTTATTCTTGCAGGTAGGTTGTTAGGCAACAAATTCTGGACAGGGATAAAATCATAATGGATAGTCTTTAGTCATGGAAAACTTAGATTTGTCTTAGAACTGTCTTGTGCCTATCTCAGGAATATCAACTACACTCAGCAAGATTTTTTCTTCTTGTTGGACAGTTACCATTTTTGGACAACTAATTCTCAAACCAGTCCTTCGTTTAGGACGAAATTCACCCGTTTCACCCAATCCGATAAAAAGTATGATAAATATTATGATCTGGTTGTCTACGGTTTCGGTACAGTTAAAATATCTTCTTGTTGAAGCATAGCTGTTGTAATTTACTTGAGCATTATGTATCAGCAACAACTGCAACATAGTTTTTTGTAAAGACACAATATTCCATTTGTTCACAATAGCAATAGTTTTCTAAATCAATGCCTCCTTGAGTTAGTTCTAATGAATATTTTTGACTCTTAACAAAAAGTCAACGTGCATTGAAATATTGAAGTTGGAATATCTTGAAAACAGGATGGTTTATCAAAATGAAACAAGTATACCTTTTTTGCTTAAAAATGATTGGGGATTCATCTGTATTATAAAGAAATGCAATAAACATACCCAAAAAAATAGTTTAATCTGATTATATCGGTAAAACACACTGTAAACAGCACCCTGTATGTCGTATATTGAAACTGAACTTACGATATAATATGCCTCAAAATAACTTCCCTATACCGAATTTCAACGAAAAGTCACTAAAACTTTTTGAAATATTAAGAAGAATCAATTTGAAAATGTTAGCTTCTACACTCTGATTCTTTTTTAAAATTGACATTCGGACTAAGACAATATGGTTCATACTAATATCTAGAATCTTTAGTTACTCTGTGGTGCATTCATTACGGACCACTCTATAATATATATGTATATAATATATTATGTATGAAATGATAAGAAATCTTTTAAACTAGAAAATATAAAATTTAAATTGGAATAAATTTTACCTGTGGGCTGGAGAACCATAAATGACCTTCCACACTAAAACACCCCCTTGGATGTCTCGCGGAATTAAATGATCTCTCTGTTGTAACTCGTGGATAATCTGAGGGGTCAATGTAAGCATAGTAATACCCATATAAAGTCTCTTGGGTCCATCTGTTTTTTTCTTTGGACCAGTTGTCGAGTCCAAGAATTTCTTTACATAATCTATTGGTATGGCGAAAGAAATACCAGCAGTAACTTTCATACTATTTACACCAATAGCTTCACCATCTAAATTAACAAGAGGCCCTCCAGAGTTGCCAAAAGTTATCGCCGCGTCTGTTTGTATGTACACCATATCTTTTCCAGTTAATCCTAAAGGACTTAATTAATTTATCATTTAATTTATCTCAGTGTCAGTACATACCGAGTTCTTGTGATCCTCTTTGAGTTGAGCTAATGACACCACTAGTCACAGTATTGCTTAAAGCCAACGGGCTTCCTATTGCAACTACAAATTCTCCTGGTTTTAAATCTGAAGAAGTGCCCAGTTTCATCACAGGTAAATTATTTGCTGGTATTCTAACAGTAGCTAAATCACTCTTCAAATCGATATCTTCTACAACCCCATGAAAAACAGATCCATCCATAAGCCTAACTTCAACTTGCGCATTTGGCTTATTTGTAACTACATGAGCATTGGTTAAAATAAGGCCATTTTTCTCTATTATAAAACCAGATCCATTTGATATAGTTGCTGGCCTACCTGTAAAAAAGTCTACTCTCCTGCTGTCTTTTATTTCTATATATACTACAGCTGGTGCCGATGTTTGGACAACATCTGCAATAAAATTAAACTGGCTTCTTCTTCCTGCAAGAGAATTGCCAGAAAACACAGAAGCAGCTGACACATTTGGTATTATAGTTATATTTCCTTTAAACGTTTTATATGCAAGATATCCTGAGGTGAAGGCTACGATGTACTGTAATTGTTTCATAAATTTACGACATGGTTTTCCTTCCGCGTTGGGTTGGACAATTGCCAATGTTGGTTTAACATTTTTACCAAGTTTTGAGGTATTTGCTAAAAAACGGAACAAAGTTTTTGTTACAAACAATTTTTTTAAAAGAGACATTTAAATTTTACTAATGATTTAGAAATTAAGGTTAGGATTTGGTAATCTGTGGTTAGAATAAATGTCCTTAGGCGAATTTTTATCAGCTCCGGTTCTGGTTTCGGTTGACATAAAATTGAGAGATTTTTTGACAGTGGTTTTACTTGGTTCTAAATTCATGACGTCATAATTATTGCCAATTGAATGCACTGGTTCTGTGGGGTTGTGCTTCATACACATTTAAAAATATTTGTTAATTGTAAATAAACTAAAAATTTGAACTGGTGGTATCAGTCTGGTTGACCTTGAATTAAACCGGTGCTAAATAAAATTTGTGCGTCTATTGTAAATTCGAAATTTTCACACTTTTATGGAAGACAATGAGTTCTGCATTACCGATTTGTATTATTTTGGAAGAATAAAAATTGCAAATTGACATATTTGTCATATTAATTCATTTATCTTCATATATATTGAACGATTTTATGTAGGTACATAATTCAAGGCTCAAAGATTAAACATATACTATATATAAATTTGACTCGATCAAGTTGTTTCATTGTTGTACTGACTACGTCTACTAGATGGCTCGATCATAATGAGTGCCTTGTTTCTAGGTCTCATTATTGTTCTTCTGATTTATTTTTGTAGTTGAGATACATCTATAATTCTATATAAAATATTTGAGTGTTCTTAATAAAGCCTTGCCCTCATGTACGCAAGATTCGCAGATATTCACGCGAATTTTGCAGTTTCGGATTTAAATTATTAATGGCGGAAAAGTCTCAATAACTTTTAACGAATTTCGCAGAACAGGAATATTATCGCTATTTTCATCATTATGAGAAGTTAGTACATTTTTCTTGTTGTTCTCTCAATGTATCATGACAGTTAATGACAGTTTTATTACAAAAACTATAGAAAATTTTGCAGTTGGTAAAATTCGCTAAAAGTCGAGATGTTTTCCGCCATTAAATAATTCTCATGAATTTTCGAGTATCTATGATGACAAGGCTTAAGAGTACACGTCATTAATACAATTTTTTGTAAATTTACGACAAATAGCTTTAAAAATGTTAGGCCCCAGGATCTTGTCTAGCAGAATTATTGTTTTTGATTATGGTCAAATGTTCATAATGATCGACTACAGTAGCAGACTACTATAGTCTCGTAAATATTAATACTTATTTTGCTTTATTGCATATTTATTTTAACATCTATATATTTTATGTTCAATCACTAATTGATTTAATGTAGAAATTAACGTATAATTCTACATTTTTAGTTGCAAGAATAAACTAAATGTTATGATGCGATGTGGTGCACCTTTTTCATCAATACTTTCTATCAGGTGTTAGAAAAGAATTTGACAATTATGCTAAATAAATGAGCAGTTACATTCTACAGTAAGATTTTTTGTGATAGTGATTAGTGACAATGAAAAGTTGACGTTTATTGAGCAGTATCATATGAGTGTCACTTTGTAGCTTGCCGAGCCTAGATAAATTTGTCAATACCAACCAAGTAAACGGCGTAGTTGAAAAAATGATGGATATTGAAAATAGTGAGTGATACCCCGAATACCATCCACTTCGGAAATTAGAAATGCAGCAGAAACTGTAATTTTAGGTTTGTTGCCAGAAAAATCAAAGAAGTTATACGAGAAGCAATATAATATAACCTATTTGTGACCTGGTGTAAGTAGAGGGAAATTTGTTAAGATTCAGAAAACGTATTCCCCGCCTATTTTGTGAGAAAGCAAAGACACCATCATTATGGTCGATTTACTAAAATTTAAAATCCATATTATCTACTAAGGATGATGTTGATTTAAGCAAGTTGAAAAAGTTTTTAAAGAAGCAAGGATATAAATAAGCCTAGAAATCAAAAACTTAAAGAATCGATTTTGATAGTTACTATACTTCTGATTTAAAGACAAGAAGTCGAACTTTTACTGACACATACAACATTCAAGATAATTCTATCAACTTTTTGTGATTCTATGAAGTATATAATGTAGCCTTAATATCTAGAAACGAAAACACACTAACACAATTATTCTTAAAATTTAATAAAGACAAGTGTTTTAATAAACTGGTAGGAATGAATGTTATTGCTAAAATACCAAACGATATTGCTCGACACAGAGCATTGCCAGAGTTTATACAGTTCGTCAAGTGAAGGTTCCAGAGGTTGCGGCTAAATGCTCAATGAACACTAATGAAATTTATTTGTATACGTCGAAGTGGGAGAAAATCTATTTCTTGACAAATCACCGTGCCCCTTGAGCGCGCGAATGTGCGCGGCTAAATGCGCAGTCGTCTAAAAAAAACCGAAATCTGGGACCTCGACATCAAAGGAGCCGACGTGAAGACGACGGATACTGTGGCATTGCTTTCGAGGAACATCGGCTCCTCTATTGGTTCATAATGGAGGTGATATTATACAATTGAAGCTACACGGAGGATGGAAGAGTTATACACTTGCAGAAGGATACATGGATAATAACATCAATGAAAAAATTTAAATAAGCCAGAAAATTTTAACTAGACCAAATAATGTACAAGTAATTGAATATAGCAATCGCAGTGATGAAAACTTTACCATATCAGAATATAGTCTTAATATGCTTTCTACATCAGGAATTATTATTAAAGATGTGAAAACTGCTCAGCATTCAAATTACGAGTGCTAGCAAATGAATTTCTTGTCTTTGATCTATTTGTTATAATTAAAGTTCTCGTTGTAATAAAGTAAGTGAATTGAAAAGTTTTATTTTATTGAGCGTTTGTAGATAAAACTTTCTATTATGAATTACGACGAAAAAGTGACATTATTGCTCTCGAGTGTCACCGAGCAATAATGCGTCACTCTTCGTTCTTAATACAAAAATAACTTATATTAAATTTTAAATTCACTTCATGTTCAAATACTTACTTTTGCTTATAATTCTAGATTATACTTTCCAACTTTATAATATGAATCTTTAAAACCATGTGGGGCCGTATAAGAATTATGATTCCTGCTTCTTTGTATTCCAAATCGTTAGATTTTAAGGACTGCTATGGAGCTCTAAATCAACACATTAATTTTCGTAAACCCAATAATTTTTATTTATTTCCTCATCTGAAGCTATAAGGAACATTATGCAGAATTTATGAGACCCATAAAAATGTTTTATTAAAGTTTATGTCATTCCCTGTTAATTATTAGGGCTAATAACAGCATATATTACACGTTCGTTCATTAGAGTACATTTCGTTAAATAATAATTTCTCTCTGAAATGTCCTGCGGTGATATTCCATAAAAATACAAAAGGATCGACCACATCAGAGGTGTAATTTCCTGGCATTTAAATTCTTACACCAGTAGGTAGGTATCTAAATTTTAAATTACACGGTAGTGAGGTTAAATTTAGTAGCAGTTTTCAGTTTCAACAATCAAACTATTCCTGGCCATTGGAACAATGAAACAGTTATACCATTATATAGAAAAAGTTTCTTTTTGTTATTGAAAAAAAGATAGTTTGACTTTCGTGCAGTGGCGGCTGGTAACTTTATTAACTAGTAAGAAAAGCAGGCTGGGATGACTGTTCCAAATACGAACTACAGAGTATAGGTAAATCAGAAAATGCAAAAAATACAGGATTATTTCAAATTGCTCTAATTTGTAGCAATGCAGTTGTAATATTTTATTTACTTTACTTGAACTAATACAATGCGTAATTTTATTATGGAATATTAATAAATCTCGCGGCAACATTTTAAATTGGAATATCCATTTTTGCCAATGTTGAAAAAGTGCGCTTATTAATTGAATAATTAATAATATCGTTAGCATATTTCTCGTTTTCGTTTTCCTGTTCAACGATGGTACTTGAAGCCCTGGGCATTGCCATTCCTATTACACAGTTACAGTACACGCATCTGAAACTAAAACCAATCAGAAACGACAATAAAATTTTAATTACAGTGCACTGAAATTTTACATATAAATTATTTATTATATTTTGGGACTTTCTAGGATTCTAATTATTTTTTAATACTTCTGGAGAAGCCATTCTCTTTAAAAAATGTTGTTTTACTAAAAAACACATACACATGTTTGCATATTAATAATCTGTCTTTTATACAAGAGAATGAAAAACGTTAATAATAACATTAAATTCAACAGTAATTTTGAGAACACAGCAATATCTGTATGTACGCACCATTACAAAACTATTCGATATGAAGTCCTCCAAGTTCAACACACCTCTCCAATGCTGCTGCGTATGTCGAATGGATCATTTCTTCATTTACTTGGGCAATTCCAATTATCCTGGCTTTTAAGAAATCAACATTGTGTTGCATTGGTTCTTTGTACCCTATTTCTTTTAAGAAGCCCTAAAGAAAATAATCAAGCCGCGACAACTCAGGGAACTCTGCTGGCCAACATAGGACCATATCTTCCTATCCACCACTTCTCTTGAAATTTTCTGTTCAACCAATTGCTGTCCAGAATTCTTGAGTGAGCGGGATATCCGTCTTATCGGAAATACGCTTTTTTTATGTATTTCAATATTTTAAATTTCCTTCTTCTAATTCTGGCCAGGAAAAACGTATTTAGCATCTCCAGGTATCTATATTAATTTAAATTTGCTTCACAAAAATATGGACCAATTATTCGGTTGAAAGTAATCGCACACCAAACATTCACTATTTTGAACTTTTGAAGTAATTTTCTTGCTACCAAAACGACAATTTTGCGACGATACTACTCTATTGGTAGAATAAGTGCACTCATCGGAAAAATTACACTTGTCTGAAAATGTCAATCTACCACAATTCTTTCTCCTATCTCTAAACATAACTCTAAACAGAACTTCAAACGATATATACATCATCACACCAACTTCTAGAAAGCTTAAACTTATTTCGGTCAGTGGTAGCGCGGTTTAAGGCGTCAGTACTTGAATCGAGGTGACTATATCGCTGTGGGTTTGACCCCGGTAGACCGTATATAAGCTATATTCGTGGAGAGGATTGTCATCCTCTCTGCGGGTTTGGTAGGGTGGAAGAGCGTTGGCTTGGGTCAATGTGAGAGATTGATACCGGTTGACATTTGACTTCCCCCCTAATTAATGAGGATTTCCAGGTTTCTATCATTCCTGCACTGAATGGTGGTTAGGGCCTACCAACGTAAGTCGTTCCTGGGCGCAAATGCGGTCTGCTTAATAATATGCCGCCCCGTCTCCCGCACAAGTCTTCGGCTTCTGGGCTAATCCTCGTGATTAGAATGAGGGGTAGAGATATTACTATTATTTTCTACCAAACATTTCTGATTATGTGTCTTGCTAACATTAATCTATACAGATCTCTTCCCTACTGACAGTCTCGGGTTTTCTTCTGTTGAATTCAAAATTAGTATTGTGACAGTGTGACTGTATCATTGTCATCATGTTTCTTGTTTGATCTTTTTAATGGTGTTGCCATTTGTATGTTTACAGTAATTTATAGATATACCCACCCGAAAAATTGTTTATTAAATAAGTTACATAGCCAATATATTCTAAAGTGACTGGATGTAATAAATTGATTAGATGATTAGTCAAAGTACTTCCTTATCATAATTTGAAAAGGTGGAAACTCTTAAACTACAGGAGCCGTAAAACCGCATGCGTTCTGTTATTAGTTATTTGATACATTTTTTCAGGTCTCACAGAATTGATAACCTGCGTTTATTAAAATTTATATCCGTAAAAACCTATTTCTATGAATAATATTCCTATAAATAATATCTTAGGCGTGTATCTGACATTAACGCATCATCTAGCGAACAATATACGACAGACTGGTGCACGATTTTGCATTTCTTCTTTAATTAAATCCGGACGGAGAACAACCCGGCGTTGTCGGGGCAATCAACTCGAAAAACAATTACTGTCTTCTCGTTCTTCCTTAATGCCATCGGGTTACATAAAACTAGCATATAGTTTTGAGATATGGATATAACTGGATGAAAATTATTTCCACGGTGCTTACGAAGTCCGCCCAAACGATTGCAAGCAAAGGGAAACATATTTGTTCTATTTTTAATGCGATAGTTCTTTAAATCTGTGATATAGAAAAACCGGTTTTGATATGATATGGAGAAAGCACAGTAAAAATACCATACTTACCTGCATTTAAGGACTATCTGAAAATGAAAATATAATAATTAATGTTAGGATGTTCCGCTCATGTTAACGAACAATTTTATATATAAAAAAAAACTAGAACTAGAACGTACAAACAACGTCAAAAGTCTTGGAGTTCCCCTCATTCTTGTTAAAGAAATCTATTTGTCAGAAAAACCAAATACATTTATAAAAGTATATTGTTTTCTGAATCTCATTTTTTGTGAAAAGAATATGTTGATAAACTGAGTACTTAGAAAATTAAAAACCAACAAATATGTGACACTTTTGACAGACTTTATTAAATCAAAAAGAAGTAACAAAGCAAGTACTCTACTTGACTAATAGTCGGTATGACCTCCACCACGTTCCAATAGCTTATTGACACGATTTCTTGCGGAATATTGTTCCATTACTCTTCTGTAGCCATGACTAACTCATCTGCAGTCTGAGGTGGAGGAATATGATTATGAATGGGTCTAGCAACAAAATCCCTCACGTTTTCAATAGAATTTATGTCAGGGGAGTTCGTTGGCTAATCTAATCTATTGATATTTCCTGCTTCGAGTGTCTCTTGAACCCTTCTCGCGAGATGTGGTCAAGCGTCGTCCATAAACATAAAATTTTCACCTAACTCATTGCGTAGGGGGTAGATAATGGGAGTAATAACTTGTTCGATGTAAATTTGACTGGTCATATTATCTGGTCGGCGGTTGAACATTATTCCACCCCAAAACATTACGGTACCCCCTTTATACGGAGCAACTTCACGGGGAAAATGAAGTCACTGTTGACGACCTGGTTCTCTCCCGATTCTGGTCCAGTCCAATTCTGGTTTCGTCTGTAAATAAGACCCACCGCCACAGGCGTGAAAGCCAATCACTATGCTCTCGCGTCCACTGGAGACGGGCAGCACGAAGTGTTGGAAGTAGATTGGGAACCCGTAATGGTCTTCTAGCACGTAAATTTGGGTTGTGGAGTCGTCTTCCAATAGTAAATGTCGATATAACACGGCGAAACGTACCTTGAAAGTGGGCCCTGAGAGCTGAAGCTGAAGATGTGCGGTGTCTACGGGCATATTGCACCAAATACCGATCCTCCCTTTCATTAGATAGTCGAGGACGTCTGCTTTCCACTGTATCAAATTCTTCATATCTGTGTACTATTCGTACAACAGATGATCTAGGAATGCCAAACATGTTCGATATCTGATGATTAGAATGTCCTGCATCATGTAAAGCAGTCATTCTTGCTCGGAAATTTTACGTCCTGGCATTGTAATGTACACAAATTCAAAAGAACACTTGGCTGAATACCATAGACCTTATAAATCATGGACGCGCCCAAAACCGTTTTCTGCATATACAAATCGTTGATGCTCAGATATGTGCGACAGAGATAGAGATACTCCGGGCAAAAACCCACAAATCATTGGCCGAAAAAACAAAAACCGTAAATGACAGACGTATGACATTTACGGTGACAGACCGTCTCCACCATGGTTTATGAGTTTTTAAAAACTATTGCTAATAAACACAACTAAATCACAAAAGGCACACAAATCATTAACAATATTAACAGGAAAGGTTTTGTCAGGTTATGTTTATATATTTTTCTGTCATAGAACATCTGTTTTTTCCCGGACTAGCTTCATCCCTCTTGTACACATCAGGACACTGAACCTCTCTTTCTAGGGCCGGTCCATGATTTATAAGGTCTATGCTGAATACACTGCCAAAATGACTAGATTTGTAAAAACAGTGGTAACAAAGTAAAGTTTCATGGTCAGCAATTTTTTATTGTCTTTTTTGTCCCTAAGCACATGTACTTTTTTACTACATTAAGAAAAATACTAGGTTTAATCGAATCATTTGCAAAATGTTACTTGAAAAGGTTATTTAGAATGTTTAATACGTTCTTTTACTATTAATTGAAATAAATTGGTGTCTCCGTAACTGAAAGACATTTATCTGAAGTCACTAATTAAAGTAGGGTTTTTAGCGTGTTATAAGAGATTACTTTATCACTTTACGAGCGATAAAATGTATTAAACGCTCGTCATCAATACCAACCAAGTAAACAACGTCCGTTTTAAGTAGTAAATTTAAGAATTGTAAATTTTCTAACATTTGCCCAGAAAAGTTGAACTAATTTTAGTTAAAAAAATGATGGAAATTGAAAATAGTGGCATTGTTATCCCAAATACAGGTCCGTAGATTAGAAATGCTGCAAAAACTGTAACTTTAGGTTTGTTGCCAGAAAAATTAAAGAAGTTATACGAGAAGCAATATAACCCATTTGTGACATGGTGCAAGTCGAAGGAATTTTATAAATATACAGAAAACGTACTGTTCGCTTATTTTTGTGAGAAAGCAAAGACACTAGTCGATTTACTCGATGCTATAATCTTCATTATCTACCAAGCATGATATTGACTTCAGCGTTCAAAAAGTTGACGGCATTTTTAAAGAAGCAAAAGGTTAGGTATAAGCCTCAAAAACTTTTTCTCAAGCGGAAATATACAGATTTTTGCGCAAAGCCGATGATGAAACATACTTATTAAAAAAGGTAAATTTTGTACATATCAATTGTTGTAAAATCTGTAATGTAATCCATTTTGATAGTTATTATTCGTGATTCGAAGACAAGAAGTCGAGCTTTTACTGTCACAGATAACGTTCAAGATAATTCTATCAACTTTTTGTCATGCTATAGGAAGAATGTAGCCTTGAGACTTGAAACTAAAACACACCTGCACGATTATTCTTAAAATTTAACAATGGCCAGTGTTTTACTCAAGTGGTAGGAATGAATGTTATTGCTAAAATACCAAACGATACTGCTAATTAAGTATCTTAACCTACTAAAGTGTCATTTATACACAGGTCATTTCTTTCGCCGAACATCGACAACTTTATTGTGGAGGTGATATTATACAATTGAAGTGACACGGGAGATGGAAGAATTCTACAGTTGCAGAAGGACACATTGATAATAACATCAACGAAAAAATTGAAACAAATAAGACAATTTCAACTAGGCCATCAAGTAATGTATGTACGTATGTACAACTAATTGAATGCAGCAGTCGCAGTGAAAATGTTACCATACTAGAATATAGCCCTAATATGTTTTCTGTAAAGACTATTCTTTCAGCATCCAAATTACGAATCCTAACAAACAAATCTCTTACATTTTTGTTCTATTTCTTATAATTAATGCTGTTGTTGTAGTAAAGTTAATAATTGAAACGTTTTATTTTGTTGAGTGATTGTAGATAAAACTTTATGCATTACTGCTCTCGAGCAATAATGTATTACTTTTCGCTTCGCAGATAAAAATAGTTAGTTATGTAACTAACTATTTTTATCTGCGCACTGAAGTTCTTATCCCACTCAAAATGAGCACCTCCAAGTCTCAAAATAATAGGTATATAAGCATATGATCTAAATAATTTAACTTTGTTAGTAACCATATTTCATCTTTGGTTTCATGTAGAAACTTCGTTACGTCTTGTTTAAATATTTGATTTTTTCGGTTTATATCGTTCAGATGTTCTTTTGAAAAATGCAATGAGCTGAATGTATTTACTGATGTCCACGTTTTTCTTCATAGATATAGTTTCACGTATAATTAAATAATACGTCGAAAGACTTGGACTGGGAGCTTAGAGGGTTTGGACAAATTCTCGAAATAAGCTAACAGTACCTTTTCATTCGCGTCGTTCTTAATTTTCTTCCAATCACACTATTCGCATAAACGTGCATAGACTGGTTCATATTTAATTCTTGATTTTTCTGGTAAAAGTGACAAAACTACGTTTGTCGCAGCTTCTTTCACGTCTAATGCAAGATTCATTATGATAAAACAAAGAGAAATTACAAATTTGCAAAATTGTTGATACACAAATTACAAAATTATTGACTCTCGTTTACATAACGTCAGGAACCATGTTCCTTCGATTGAAATAAAAAAGGTCTATTTTATATGTTATTTTTTGCACTTTTAGCAGTCGTACATCAGTCACAGATAAAAAGTTGTATTTAAATACATGGACTAACGGTAATTAACATACTCATGCTCTTACAATAACTCTGGCAAACGCCCTCGTATGCGCAATAGGCAATTTGCATGAAATTTTTAAATGCTTAAAAATATTGGTATTTTATTATAATAATTCCCCCTCATTCTAATCACGAGGATTAGCCCAGAAGTCGAAGACTTGTGCGGGAGAGGGGGCGGCATATTATTATTAAGCAGGCCGCATTTGCGCCCAGGAACGACTTACGTTGGTAGACCCTAACCACCATTCAGTGCAGGAATGAGGGAAACCTGGAAAACCTCATTAATTAGGGGGGTAGTCAAATGTCAACCGGTATCAATCTCTCACATTGACCCAAGCCAACATTCTTCTACCCTACCATACCCGCAGAGAGGGTGCCAATCTCTCCACGAATATAGCTTATATACGGTCTACCGGCTGCGGGGGTCAAACCCACAGCGATCCAGTCACCTCGATTCAAGTACTGACGCCTTAAACCGCGCGACCACTGACCGATCCAAACAACAACAACAAGAATATCTTGCTAATTCTATAAAATTGTTCTTATATTTTTCATAATTAATTATTTTATATAGCAATTTATTCAAATATAGTCGCGGGTTCGGAAACGACATTCTGATTGGTCCACGTCACAGTATATGAAAACATCCATGGTGACACATGTCAAATTGTCAAATCGACGTAGGTTTAGTTAAGTGGGTTAGCGAACTCGTTCCATAATCTGTAATCTGTGGTTAGCGTCGAACTTTGTGGTCTTTGTGTGGTGTCCGGTCTCCAGTCCAGCATTATAACATAAGTTTTGGATTGTTGAAGGGGATGGAACCGATAAAACACAAATTTTATAAGTATTGTGTGGTACCAAAGTAATCACCCCGGAAAAAATATTCTTCTCGGTTCCTAAAAATGAGAAAATGCGTAAGAAATGTTGCATTTCAATGAATAGAGACGAAAAAGAGAATGCATCATTATCGAACACAACGGCGTTATATTGTTGCGAAGATCATTTTACCGTAAGACATTTTTCACATTATTCAGAGATTATAAAGATGATGTGTGTTTTAAAATTAATAGTTGGAAGAAGATATGGAAAATAGAGAATGTACTACAACTAAAATAATGTGCAATACCCCATAATTTTAACTGTTAGGAGAAAATGGTACCTGAGCAACAAAGCGATGCAAAACGTAGACGTCTTGAAATTATTCACCATAAAATTTGGATTTTCTCCAAGAAACGAAAAGTTTGACAATGAGTCAATTTTGGGCAGGTTATCTGATTGTCCTAACAAATCCACTCTCTGTTGCCATTATTTACTATAATTCTATGGATATTATGCACAATGCACACCAACAAAACAAATAATAATTTGACTTTGACAGTTCGATTTTGACATTCATGTCACGGCATATAAAACAACATGCCGTGTTCATATACGGTGACGTCACATAATCGCCATTTTTATTTCTCACGTTTTTGTGGCTGGAATAGACGTAATAAATCTATTAATTTATTACCGCTTTATTTTTGCACATATAGACATAAATCTAACACAGTACACATAAAATGAACTGAATAACATTTTGGTAATAAAATAAAAAAATATGCATATTGCCTATTGTCGCATTCGTATGCTAATGCCGTTAGCCGACTGATTAAATATATAACTATTTCACTATTCGTCAATATTTATCCTCAGCTATAATTTAATAATAGTTTTTTAAGTTTATCCGTATAGGTTAAGAAGCGGCGTAGCTGTTTCCTATATCATTTGTTTTCTCTAGCTATTATGAATCATTAGTCTTAAAAAATCAAAGTAGAGGAAGTAGAACCGTTCCCATTAAACGTTTGCCCCCATGACATCTCCCGTCAGGCCCGTCCATGGCGAGACATCACGTCGACTATGATTGAGAAGAGAAAATTCAATTGTAGGTTGATTTTGAATTTGATAAATAGCCTGGTCTGTGATTTATCGTTGCCGTTACAATACCATTAGGTTTGCCATTACTAGGCAATACGTACTTGATCAATGGCCTTATTGATACGGCTCGGGAATATGGATAGGCGCCCATTGTGTCCGATTAACGACTTGTCAGGTTCTGTAAAATTTTGTGGGCACATGGAAAAATCCAGTTCGCGGATATTACGCGAAAGCGCATCGGATCCACTACAAGGAACTGATCAAAGTATAATGTTAGTTTTTTTTAATAAACGATGTCCTAATCTTAAGTATATTACTTATCTGTGGCCTCAATATTCTGTGTACTGTGTATAACAGATTCTTGAGATCAAAATAAAATGATACCGAAACTTGTATACTACAGTGATTCAGAACTTATCTAAAAAAATTGAGAATAGATGCGTCATGAAACATGGTGTCACTATCGTAAACAAATTTTTTGTATAATCCTTATAGTTTTCGAGTAGAAAAATATTGAAATTGTAGTATCTTCAACTTTTACATCGCTGGGCTACTGAAGTCTCTAACCAAGCGATTTCGAATATTGAGGAGGCTGGCAGCAACGCATCCAATTTAGGCAAACAAATACCACCTGACGTTTCTCATTTTTTACTTAATGTAATTTACAATAACAATATTATACATTCTTTTGTTACAAAAATCAAAACAGCAAAACAAACACAAGATAATGCAGATACATAAACAGAATAACCTAATAACCCATCTTTTTGAACTTTAAATGACTCCACAGAAAATAGTCCTATGGACACAAATCTGGTAAAAGTGTGGGTCATTCAGTAGGTCCCGTTCTTCCAATCCATTGTTGAATTGTTTCGTTTAAAAATTGTCTCACAGGCATCGCATGCGGAGGCCCCTGTATTGTTGAAAAATTAAGTTTTTGGCATCTGTAATAATAATACGCATACTTACATCTGTAACTGCATATCCACAAAAAATTAGGTAAGATTACAATCAATAATACATGATCGATAACACGTAAGTATGTGTTTTATGATAATCTTGGTCATACATAGAACACAAAAATATAAACTAGGTCAACATTGTTCAAGGCTATTTAGGTGCGTTTTATTCAAAATAAAAAGCCATAAAAGAGTATAATAAAATAATATCACATTAAACGAAAAAATCAATTAAGCCATTCAAGAATGTAAAGACTGTTAAAACAATTAAAAATCTTAAATAAGTAAGAAAAAAGTTAATTGTACAAAGCTTCCGAAATATTTCGTTTTTGAGATACTGGGTGTCAGTTTTCCTTTTTTATATCAACATTTCTAAATGCATGTGTTAACCAAATGAATTTTAAAAATCGTACAGGGTATTATTTAATAAGTTTAATATGAACATGTTAATGACAAATGGAAAAAATTTGGAACAAATATTCAGAGAATTATATTAAAATATTACTGATGGTTCATACATAGCAGAAATTACACAATTACAGTGCTTTTAACATCTTGTATAGATTTGGGTATGCTGTGAAACAATACCCTACGTTGCAATTTCTATTTCAATCGTATAAAATATTTTGTTTATTTTTGATAAAGTTTACTATATAGCTCGGTACATTAGTACCTATCAATTTTTTTGCCAATTTAAATCTGAGCACTTTGTTATTTTGTTAGAACGTACGAGAACATTCTTATCGCTATTAAAATGTAGATCATTTATATAGATTGAGGTCATTCCTTAAAATGATATAAACAGTAAACATACTATAGGTATTTAGGTACAGAGTATTCTACGTAAATACCTTTAACATCTTGAATAATTAGGTATTGTTTTTGTTAACATTCACTGACATGTGAAATATTCAGTGCACCGAGTAGAAACTGTTAAGGTCATAATTTACTATTCTGAATAATTTTGTCAAGTAGTTTCAATAGTCAGATCAATACACTAAGCTGCAAAAAAGTTCCGTCATTTAAAACAAGCATGATCTGCCATAAGTGGCGCCCTCTACTAGTGACGCCAAAATTAGAAACAAATTTAAATTTCTCGCCCTCAAAAACTACTGATCTCAAATATTAATGCAAATGTTTGGATTCCCTCTCTAAAAAATTATTTACAAATATCGAAAATAAAATTTTAATTTTGACACCCTGTATCTTATTAACCATCAACTTTTCATGCACTATGTTGTATTTATTTCGGCACACCTTGTATATATATGGAATATTTTTTGGTCACATTGCTTATTATTTCAGTACAAATTAAGTTCATTGCATCATTTGTTGAAATATAGGTTCATGTAAACCTTTTTGTTTACAATACAATTTTTGCACCGAAATGTACTAAAACCGGTAGCCACTTGTCTTAAATGTTTATCCAATCAAACTCCAAATATTATTTTCCGTCACGTCAAATTAGAGTATCCCCTCGACGCATTATCCTAAATGATAACCATTGGTATAAATGTCGAAAAATTCCAAATTATTGCCAAATTATAACTGTCTTTGAAACAGGAAGTCCACATATCTCCATCAACAAAAATGGTTAAATCACAGATTTATTTTATTTTGTTTTGTGTCTTCACTACTACCCAAGGGCTATTCGTCAACGAATGTGAGTATATTTTAAATCCATTCTATGTAAATAATGTGGATTTATAATAATTGAAACAGTACCTACATATGTAGGTATATTGAGTTGCGCATTCTTCAGATTTGTATCCAAATGACTTGAAATCGTTAATTTAGTAATAAAGAATGGTTAACATGTATTTTTTTAGGTAGCCAAGGTGGCTTAGTTCCTGAAGAGGTCACTGTAGACGACTGTGCACCTGATGTGGCCATTTGTCCAGTGAAATTCAACGGCCTGCTTAATATGACAATGAAATTCAAAGCTCGTAAGTGCGCTGCAATAAACATACGATTAATCTAAAAACATCGCAATTTGTCTTGGATATTGCTTATTGAATCATATTTTCGAAAACAGTAGTTTTTGTATATTAATATAGCTCTTTTACAAGGTGGACCAACGACAATGAAGAGTCATATATACTAATAATTGTGTAAAACAAAACTCTGCTGGACGAATGCCCCGACCAGCATTGAATTATTGCAATCGTAGTTTAAAGATAATGTAGAACAGCTAGTAAACAGCTGAGATCATTTGCCAGTAGAATCATCAGAATCATGTCGGAAATGCCTTGTTTCCAAGTTACAGGATGTTGAGGTTTTAAAAAATCAGATTTTCTAAAATATTTATGAAGATGCTTATATTATACAATTTGATCTAATGAAATAACTAATAAGTGTAAAACTCCACTGAATATAAAATATAAAATACAGAGTGTATCAAAAAACCCGTTAATTGCGTATTTTTGGCGGCAAAATATGACAATTTAGCCCTACTTACCTGTAAACAAAAATGTCTGTTTTAAAAAATACAAGGTGTTAAAATTGAACTTTTAAAATTATTTTAACTGTAATTTCTTCAAATTTTTGCACTTGCAATTTTATAGAAATACTTGAAAAATGCAAAGTTTCTGCGTCTGTATATCTCAAGGCCGAAACATTTCTAGCCATTACATGATGTTTTTTCTTATTTTTGCCATCTGAAATCATTTTTAAGTTTGACTAATGACTAATGAGTCCTAAAATGCCTTAAAGTGTGCAATATATTGCTCTCAACTATACGAACGATTCTGTCAATATTTGATCTTAAACTGTCTGTCCATAATTTTTATCACAAATGTAACAAGTAATTCACATTTCAGCACACTATTTGGAATCCATGAAACCCAAAATGATTGTGAAAACTGCTTATGGCAACATGGAGGCTAGGAGAGAATCTTCAAACAATGACGACGTTTGCGCTGGAATTTTGAACACGTTTTGTCCTCTCGTGAAAAGTGAAGTTATTGAATATAAATATTCTACAAACTTGCTTGTTCTGCCATGGGTAAGTGTATATCATATCCAGTTCATTGTGAATTATAGTAATAATAACAATAGCAATACTATTTCTACCCCTCATTCTTACCAGGAAGATTAGCCCAGAAGTCGCTAGACTTGTGAGAGAGAGGGGGGTGCATATTATTATTAAGCAGACCGCAATCATGCCCAAGAACGAGTTACGTTAGTAGACCCTAATTCACTGCAGAAATGAAGAAAATCTCATTAATTATGGGGATGGTCAAACGCCAACCGGTATCAATCACTCACATTGATTCAAGCCAGCGTTCCTCCACCCTACGATACCCGTATAGAGGGTGTCAATCCTCTCCACAAATAAAGCTGATCTACGGTCTACCGGCCGCAGGATTCCAACCTGTGGTGGGTGACCGATCTTATAAAATAAATACTTTCCAATCAAGACAATCTATTAAATATCAATATGTTTGTCCCTTCATCGCTTATTTTTTTGTTTCTGGCAATTCTTTTGATCACAATTGTATTTATAATTATTGTTCTTGTTGTTATTATTGTCTTATTTTTCAACATGATTTCAGTAATGGTCTTTGTTTCAGATACCAGTTACTTTGGAGTTCAGCATCTTGGATACAGTGTTAAATGAAACTGCTATCTGTTTCAATTTAGATGTTAGCCCTAGTAAATTATAGGATTTACTTTTATTTACTTAGACTATGTATTTACTGATTGTTACACAATTAACTTATTTATTTATTTTTTTTATCGAATAAATCTATTTTTGTAAGTTGACTCTTATTTCATGTACACGGAGTTTTAAATTCGAGGGTAATCAGAATCAGAAGACTCTTTCATAAACTGGTACAGTTTTACTGCGCAAACTGATGGAAAGAAAACTTATCCAAGAAAAGACACCTGCAATGAATCGTATTCCACAAGGTTTTACATTAGGTACACTACGTTTTATCATTTATTTAATGACATTCATCTAGGCACTAACAAAACATATGTTTATGGTACACCATCAAAATATATGCTAACCCCATTATTCACCATTAGCCTGTCCAAAAAGATTTAACTTCCATCAGCAACTGATGCAAATTATGGCTTATTCCATGAGTTTATCATTTGAATAACTACAATTACTTGCTACAGTGTAAACCAATAACGATATAGGTATTACGATTAACTCTACTGTCATGAGCACACCATATAAACGTACAAATACCAGATTACTAATATATCTTTCCTATAAAACATACTTCATTTATGTGTGGTTAATTCTTCACCACCCTGATCCAATGTGGTATTCCGATCTCATCCATGATATAATTACGATTGGAAAATGTTCAATATTCAACAGTAAGACTTTCCTTAGGACTCTGACTTTTGACTATCATGTTGAACGTCTGTCAATGACCTAGTCACACACATTTTTAACGTATTAACTTTTAGAATATTAACTTAACTTGCTTTATGAATTTTGAGTACAATTATCATAAATATCTAGATATCATCTTTATAATATTTAGGATTGTAATTTTGAACAAAATACATCAAATTTCGAGCCCTGAAGATGGTGTAAAATAATACCGAAACGTAGGCTATGAAATAAATATAGTGTTCTTTTTTTATTATTAATATTTATCCCATTCAAATATTGACTAGTATTTTCATTTTAATTTAAACATATATTGTATTCCTTTCTATAGTATCTAATATTTAATTATTTTTATTTATGTAAGCTGACAGATTAAATTTTTCCGTGTACGAATGTTAAAAACCTAATCAGGTCTACCAACATATGTATAACAATCATTACAAGATAATAAATATAAACAATTTTTTGACAATTTTAACCATTATTATCACAGAATTGTTGCAATATATGAATTTCTTTAACAAAATTTGTTTCTGGCACTGATATATTAAAAGCATTTATGTTGGAAAGGATAATTGGAATATCTTGAAATTAGATAATCCATTTGAACTGATTGGAATAAAAAATTCTGAAGAACCATTATGCTCTAAAATATTCAAAACCAAAAACAAATTATTCAAAATTTCAAATAATGTAAAGGTAATGCAACTGATTTTTTAAAATGCATTTTTGGACTTTCACTGAATTGAATCTCCAGTCGTTTTCCGTAGGTGTAGGTTTTCCGCTGTCCTTATTTGAATTGTAATAATATTAAACGTCCAAAAATTTGAATGTGACAAGTTGCGTCAAATAATTTTAGTTGTATATGAATTTTTCATTCAGTTATGCTTTTTTATGATATTCTGGGAAATGCATTAATAAAATTAACATTTTCAGACAATAGAATATGCGATTTCAGACCTGTCTCGACCATTAAAAAGATTTAAAGAGGCAAATAGAGGATGTACAATGGCAATAAACGTTTGATAGTCATTCCTGTATGTAACGTTTTACTGCAAATGTTTTTTAAAATATATTTTTAATTACTTATGCTTGCGGAGTACCCGCAATAAAGCCTTTACCAGTCGCTCCCAATGTATAAAGCACAAGTGTTTCTAAGGCAGAAGACGTAGAGATGTTACGTGAGATCTATCTAGAACCAACCGACTTTCTAATTGTGATTTATTGTTAATTATTATCTAATTCTTATTGAAATGCATTTTATAATGGCCGTTGTATCTTCATCGAATTGCTCTTTTATTCACTGTGCGGTGTTGTAAATTTATTTTTATGTTAACAGCTCCGTGTTTAATTTATTTAATTGCTCTCGGAGATTGTGGAGTAAAATTGAAACGGGAGGGATTTTATATTTGAATAATAATAAGGATTGGTTTTTACCGAAATGGGACCCGAATTAAGTGACAACAAATGTTTTTTTTTATCGGTAAAAAATACGAGTAGGCACATTAGCTTACTGCTCAAAATAAAAAATATTGAAAATTGGTATCTCGGTATTTTTTGGCATGAGAAATTCAATGATATACAGGGTGATTCATAACTTAAAATTAAAAAATGTTATTGTAAAATCCTTATAGTTTCCGAAAAAAGCACTTAAAGTGTCATAAATGTTTTAATTTCCAGTGAAGTAAGAAAAAATCGTAGAAAGATTTCTCGGTAGATGTGTGCCAAATGCATGCAGCTACTTTTATCACGGTAGTGCAACGTGGAAGTGACACCCAAATTGTAGTTATATATGACTTAACTAGCTAACTGCCAGTCACAAAATCAATATACATATCCCTGGTATTAGTTGGGATTCTTTGATCTGCCCTTGTTGTTCTCAGACTTAGACTCTGAAGTAGTCGACTCGCTATACTGATTACGACTTCCCTTAACCAATTTTGTTGATTATAATTTAACTTCGTGAGACCTTTATTACAAGCAAGATGTGAAGATGCAGATGGTGGACGGGCCTATCGTAGTTTGCAAACCGACAAAAATATTATGCATACCATAGAGGAAAATACTTTTACGAGTGTCAATTTTTTTTATTATCTTATTCTTATTACCCAACACTCATTCAGTCTTTGATCAGTTTAAAACCGTGGGTTTGAAATTAATCGAAAAGACAGTGGTGACATATCAGACGAAATTTGATAAAAGAAAAACTTCAAATCGATTTTCTTGTAAATGGTTTCCAAATTGAAATCTGGAAATTTGCATACGGAGGTTCTCGCAATATATATATAAATTGCTATTTTGGTGACACCTGGTTGTCATTCTGTCTGCTAAACATCTAATTATAATATACAGGATGATTCAGATTTAATCTTGATAACTTCAGGAATCGATAGAACAGGTTAAAATAATGTTAATTTGTGATATAAACTTATTTCCTAAAACGCATCGTTTCTGAGATAGAGGGCTTGAAGTAGGAATTTTTTTCTCGTTTTTCCCTCATAACTTTTGAACCACTTATCCGATTTAAGTGAAATTCGGAACACAAACACTCCTTATGATCTTACATAAGCTTCTTAAGTTTGAACTACCTACCCCTCATATTTTATTTCAAAACTACAAAAAAAAATTAATTTCAATAAAACATCTACACACCACTTTGATCTGATTAATTTCTAAACGTTTTCGTCTCTTGGTTTCTTTTGACGTTTGGTCTTGTTTCTGAGATATTCAAAGAAATTGGTGACAGTGTAGTGCACCAGCCGCGTAAATTTCACTTAAATCGGATAAGTGGTTCAAAAGTTATGAGAAAAAAACGAGAAAAAAATTCCTGCTTCAACGCCCTCTATCTCGGAAACGATGCGTTTTAGGAAATAAGTTTATAAAACAAATAAACATTATTTTAACCTGTTCTGTCGATTCCTGAAGTTATCAAGATTAAACCCGAATCACCCTGTATATGGAAGATATAAAATGGCAAAAATATCACAAATTTCTCGAAAGGGGAAAGGACTAAACTTGAAGCAGCTTCTATAATTTTTAGCTAAAATCTTACGTCCTTTTCAAAAATGTAATAATATACGGGGTGTTTTATTTAAAATTATAAATTTAAAACCATTTCTCTATCTAACTCAACTAGAAGTATTTATGGTATTAATGTCATTGCATAGGTCATTGCCTCGCATACTTTTCAGATTTCAATTTACGAGTATATTGGTTTTTAAAGGAACCTTGTCTTGACCACCTAAATGTTATTCTCACGTTATTCGCTCAAAACGTTGAACACTGAATATTTAGTGTTTTTCTTTATTTCACTCTCATAATTTTGGAATTAGCAGTATAAACAACCTCTCTAATCATCTACTTAATTTCATTATAGTAAAATTACAGTTTTATATCTTATTAATTATTATAAATATAGCAATAATGATAAAAACTTAATGATAAATTTGTGACTAGAAGTGAAACCTTTGATTTATTTGACGAAGCGAAGTTGATACCTATGATGATGATGATGTAGGTATCTACCAATCTACTATCCACTTAAACTGGGTCAAGATATTGAATTGCATAAATACTTGAATCGCAACTTTAAATTTACTAGAAATGATAAAGGTAATGATCTCTAGATATTAATTTATGAATTACTCTGTAAATTTTTAATTCAGTTATTGTCCGCTAGATGTTGACTGATGAAACATGAACTTGTTAATCGATTATTTAGATTAAATACGTGAAATAATGAAAATTGTGTAATATTATATGATTTATATAAGTCCTTAAATATTTAAATTGTATTCAACAACAGACATTGAAAATATCTATATCTTAAAAAATATTTGCAGCTTGTGAATCTAAAAAATATCGAAATTAGTATGGTTACGTGAGGAAATATTAATTTGCCTTGTTTTGCCAAAGGTTCTCTTAGGCACTTGCTGCAATATCTAATATTCACTTTGACCTAGCAAATGCTTACTACAGTAACCATATATAGGGTGTCCTACAATATACATAGAGTAACAGGTGATTTGTGACGTCAAAATAATAAGATTTAATCAAAACTAAAATTTTTTTTTCTATTTTTTTAAGTAACCCTCGAAGTAACTGATGCATTTAAACGAAATTTGATATCCCAAGGTTTCTGACATGAAAATTTCAAACATTCTCATAACTTTGAACTTTTATAGTTTTTTTTTACTGCACACTGTATTTTATTTTCTGATAGCAATATCTATTTTTCCGCCACTTTTACATAAAAAAGGTATACATTCTTAATGTCGCTAGGAATTGTAGTTTGTGAATGTGTAGGAAAACAATTGTGAACTATAAATGTTCAAAAAGTAAGTAGCTAAGAGAAATTTGAATTTCTCATGTCAAAAAAACCTGGATACCAAATTTCGTTTAAATATATTTCGAAAAACTTAAAAATGAAATTTTTATTTTTGACACCCTGTTACATTATTTTGACGTCATAAATCACAGTTACTATTAACTTTTGGACTAAGGTAAGATTGGCTAGATTACATTATTTTGACGTCACAAATCACATGTTGCTCTAATAATGAAATTGAAGAAATAGAAAGTTTACTAGATATCCAGGCTGTATCGTACGAAGCCCTAGAAGGGCCATGTCTACAATTCTTTTTAAGTTTAGACTATAATCTCTGAGTTCATACCTTTAACTCTGAATTCAGACATTAATCTCGGAATTCATACTTTAATTTCTGAATTCAGACTTTAATCTCTGAATTCAGACTTTAAACTCTGAATTCAGACTTTAATCTCTGAATTTACACTGCTAACGAAATTATAGGACAAGTCATAGCACTCAGAGTTTTCTAGATAGAGAATTGAGATTTAGAGGACATAAGGGAATATGAAACTTTACGATATTTGTCATCAACTATGAAATTTTACAACACCCTGTATAATTTTACTGTTTTTGATTCTAGAGACGATTTAAGGTGTGACGGTACTTGTTTGGGAAATGATTTAGACCACTTAATTTCCTTCAACCTATTTTTATTTCTGGATCTAGATTTCCGTGATGTGCTAACACCAATTTCCTGATTAAATTTGATTGTATCATTGTCATGAACAGTATTATTTAAGAACTGGATGTCTAAATAACGTTGCATCTTTGAATTACGCCGGAATTGCCTATAGCAAACAACCGCAGTTAGTCTTCAGTGGTGCCACTATTTATGTACTGGTTTCGAACTGGTTAGTTCTTATCAGTATATCACAAATGAAGCCAATAACACGCAACCTTAGCTCTTCACAATCTGTCATAATAGTTAACAGAACATGAGTACGTAAGATGTAGCACGTGTGTACACATCTAGTAGTCATTGGCTCCTCAAAGCTGGGCTTGAATACAGTCACAAGCAGAAAGCAATCCACTGTACTGAGAGTATCTACTATTAAAAGCTCCAACCATTGCCATATTTTTAAAAGCGGAATTTTAGGAAATAACTACTCTGTGGACTAATGCCCTGACTATATATAGCAACCAACCACGGTTAGTCGTAAGTGGTGCCATCAGACATATATCAGTTTCGAGCTGTCTCATCAGTATGCTATAGGTGAGGCCAACGACGAACAACCCTGGCTGTTCATGTTGTGTTATTACCGACGGAGCATATAAGTATGCGAGGTGTAGCATGTAGTGTCTACATTTGGTACTCACTGATTACTCAATGGCTGGGCCCCAATAAAGCTAGAAGCAGAAAACGACCCCATTCGGACATTAAAGTCTGAATTCACACATAAAAGTCTGAATTCAGAGTATAAAGTCTGAATTCAGAGTTTAAAGTCTGAATTCATACATAAAAGTCTGAATTCAGAGTTTAAAGTCTGAATTCAGAGTTAAAAGTCTGAATCTAAAAAAAATTGTGGACGTGGCCCTTCTACGGCTTCGTAGTATCACATAAGAGGGTCATTTATTACATTGTCTATGTCAAAATAATTTTAAAGGCCTAATTGCTTCTAATGTGAAAACCAATAAAATAATATAAGAAAATCTGTATTTTGCATAAAAAAGTACATTCTGTTTATTATTTTTTGCAGTTGGCGTCTTTAAAACAGGTTCTACATTATCTTGAGCAACACGAAAATATTTAGGTACATTTTTTTTAACTAAAATTGAAAAAATGTAATAAATACAAAAGATAAGGGCAACATGTAGTATATTGCATGAAAGACGAAAAAACAGGCAATTTTTTGTGGCCATAGCCTGCTTCAATAAAAAAAATTTTATCCGCCTAGAGGGCGCAGCGAACCACATACGATATTTCAAAAATCTGTTTATATCAGGTGGAAGGTATCAATTTTGCAATAAAAATTTATTACCAATAAGTTTTCTCTATCTCTTAAAATAAAAAAGTTAGACAGCCTTAAAGTTTGGGCACTTTACAGGTTTTTTTGTTATTACTCATAAAGTTGGCCATGGATCTCAAATTTGTTTTTACGAGCATAAAGGCCTCCAAAAATGCAACAAAAAACAATTAAAGATATTTGACGTGTCTCGCATATTAAGCGAGATACATGGGAGTGGCCCTCTTATGTGATACAGCCTGTATATACCTACTTGTCTTTGTTGTAGCTTGGTCTCTTTTCTACATATTCTTTCTGCCATTATCTCTGCCTCTACTGTTATATTTAGGAAAATAATAGTTATTATAATAGTGTAACATATAAACATATGTAATAACTTGGCGACAACTGCCACAATTGTATAATCAAGTGCTGCCACATTAAAGGTTTGTTAAAGGTTCCCAATACGTCACCAAAACTATTACAAACACTTTAAAGCTTCTATCACTTTTAAGTAATATGTAAGTGATATGGCTGGGCTGTTGTTACCTTTAATATCCACTTTAAAGTTTGAGCAACTTTAAGATACTTCTGTTTAGTTTTTTAACGTTTCAGACACCAAACAGAACCATCAAAAATTACAAACCCATGAAGTGATTTTCAATGGTGAGGATTATGTATTTACAACTATGCTATCATAAATTGGAGTTATTTTTGCTATATTGTGGTAGATTTAGTGATTACTACGTAATAGTAATTTAACTGAAGTTGCGATACCAGTGTTCGTTACCTATAATGTTACTTGGGTGTGGAGCACCCTGTAGAAAAAATTAATAAAATTTCGAAATGAAAAAATACAAACGCGTTTGTCGTTCTGGTATTTATCGACGCAAAGACACGAAAATATCATTTTGACCTTACAACGAACCCCTGTACTAATCATCCGCTTGCCCTGAATGTCCCTCGGAGTGGGAAATCTATTTTCTGGCCACAAATCAAGCCGCCAGCGAGCGAAATCGAGCGGCGATTGTTCGCGACAAATGACGGGAGAGGCGCGAGACCCCCGTGGGGCATCTCGGGCCGTAAATCCCGGCCGCCCCGCGAGTCGGTAATTACCAGGGTTGATGGATGGCGCGGGCCACGGCCGCGCTCGTATACCACCCCCGTACGAGGCACGAGGAGAGACTACGCGGCAGCGTCCAGCGACCAACGCCGCGATGGCCAGTGGCGGCCCGTAAGCTGTTCTGGAGGTATGAAATGGAGTACCGTCAAACGATAATATTCCTGTCCTCTTATTTATCTAAAAGAGAGCAATTTGTGGCATATAACGGCTTTATTTCTCCATTATACCTGTCATCTTCGGGAGTACCGCAGGGATCGAAGCTTGGTCCGGTACTTTTTCTCCTAATTGTAAATGATTTATGTGAAGTTCTTAAATGTCTGCTTTTTGACGAAGACTTGAAATTATTTCCTAATATTGTTTGATATTAAAATTGCATGAACCTCCAGTTTGATTTGAAAAAGTTAGAAGCTTAATGTAACAATAATGAATTGTTTCTAAATACTGCAAAATGCAAAGTTATTTCCTTCAATAGAAAACATACAGAACGTTTATATGATTATTCCATTAACAACTCAATACTTGTCCGTTGCGATACTATTAAAGACCTAGGTATTCTTTTTAATCGAAAGTTTTCTTTTAATCAACATATAACATTAAAGATGACTGAAGCTACTAAGAATTATCGTTTCATTGTTGGGAATTGTAGATCATGTACAAATATTAATGCGTTAAAACTTTTATATTTCTCTTATGTTCGTTCTAAAATTGAATATGGTTCCTTAATTTGGTATCCTTATTATACCATAAAAATAATGGGATTTACCCTGAAATAGGTGTATGATATAAATTGCTGGCAAACGAAATTGATTTGAATAGTTTGGATTTAAGGCGTAAATCGTGTTCACTTACTTTTTTATACAAATTACTACGAAACCAAATTGACTGTTCGGAATTGTTGAGCAAGCCAAATTTTCATGCCCCTAGATTATGTGCTAGATTAAATCTCACGTTTCACTGTGCAACAACAAGAACCAATGTACTACTTAAATCCCCAATTTATGTTATGTCTATCAATTTTAATGAGATATCTCCGTGTTGCGATATTTATGACTGTAGTTTTTATATATTTTTAGGTATTAATAATATTGTGTGAAACTAACTACTCAGTGGAATTGTTCATAAGCATACCTAGATGTTTGGGATCAGAGAACATACATATGACTTCATTGATAGGAATTGTAGAAGATTTGATTTATATTAACTTAAAATACCTTTCTAATATAGTAAAAAATGTTACAGAATAAGGAATATATGGGTAGATATTGTGGGTGTAATTCAACGCAGGTTGGGGCTTTTGTCCACTGAGTAGTTAGTTTCACATAATATTATTAATACCTAAAAATATATAAAAACTTTTACAAAAAAGGTGAACATTATTCAAGTAGGTATTGTCATATTTAATTCATTGACAGGCTGTCACTTTTGTCATTGTCGATATTTAACTTCAAATAATTTTAATTTTTATAATAATTTTTATAGTTAGATATTTGATTCAACTTAAAGGAGGCCACCTGAAGAAGTAATCCTAAAAATGCAGAAATAGATCAGATCTCATCTATTGTGGTTGAATTGTCGTGTTCCCACTGCCAAAAAGTGAAGTTAAATATTTATAGAGTGTTTCATTAAAAAAAATTATATAAATTTATATAGATTAATTTCTTTAGATAATTATTGAATAGAGCTTTGTCTCTGTGGAATTGTTCATCAACATACCTAGATGTTTGGTATCAGAGAACATACATATGACTTCATTGGTAGGAATTGTAGGAGATTTGATTTATATTAGCTTAAAATACCTTTCTAATATAGTAAAAAATTTATGATTGTAGCTTGAAAAACTTGTTCTGATTGCTATGGAACATTTAGATTTTGATGTACTTAACCAGTTTGATGTAACCTGTTTCAATTTGAATTGTACGTACCTGCTGTATTCTACACGTTTTTTTTTCATTTATTGTTTTTTGTAGTGTTAGGTTTACATCTGTATTTTTTTCTTCATTTGTTCTTCTTTTCAGTATTTTTTTGTGTATATGTATATTCAATAAAGTATTTTTGATATAAATATACGTGCCCTTGATATCCAAATGTTCTTATATTTAATTCAACACTTTTTTTGCAATGAGCCTAAATTAAAGATTCACTTAAAGAATATATTTTGTTAAAATATGAATAAAATATTATTAAATATAGGATAGGTTATTCTTCCTTATTATTTTAATCGAAATAGCGTTTGCCCTAGACAATTTCGTGAAAAATAAGCCTAAAATCGGTATTTAAGAGTCCCTTCTCTGTACACTGCTCGGGTAGCGCTCCGGGGTCGGGTGCACGGGCGTTACGGCTGGAGGCGGAGATTATCGCTCTCCCACTACAATGAATTTACGGTGGACGTATTTAGAATATTTAGATTAACCCTCCGTTAGGCGCGTGGGTATTCGTTACATGGATAGTCGCGTCGTACCTCACAGATACATTGAAACAATTTAATGTTTTTAGTGAAAATATACATTCTGAGGGTTGTAAAATCATTAAAATATTGTTTATCGTTTAAAGTAAAACCCGTATTTAGTATAAATTATAACAATTTTATAAAAAAAATACACTGAAGCGACTAATGGTATATATAAATCTAAAACAAATTTCTGACTTGAGCTGGAACTTTTTATAGCAATTGAAAAATAAAATTTCAAATTTATTTTTTTATTTACACAACTTAAACAAACATACGTTTAAATTATACAAAATTATTCAGAAGAAAAATCATATTCCTCTACCTCTGGATTGAAACACTTGTCGCATATTGTTCTTGCGTGTAATTTTAAACATAAATGTACATCGCACTTTTGACATTTATATCCCGAAAGTGAATTCTTTTTTTTTTCTAGGTAGCATGGCTGACATCTTTTTCTTTTTGTGGCTCCTGATATGCCAGCTACCGCTTCTTTTTCATCGTGTATTGTTTCAGGCTGCTTGTATTTCTGCAACATACTTGTGATTTCTCTTGATAAATTTGTCATTTGAGCTCTTCTACGTAGCTATTGATTCAATAATGTTAGACCTAATTTTTTAGATAGTCTCGTCGTCTTCAAAATTTGTTTTTATTACCCAAATAAATCAATACTACGAGGTAACTGCCGCCGATCGACTGTAACAAAAATGGGCGCATAGTATCTAGCAGGTACATATCCCAAGGCATGCCCCGTTTTACCTAATTAATAAAATTTCTAGGAAAAGTCTGGGTTTTATAATACTATAAAACTATTTAAAATATGTTACCTGAGGATTATTGCCAATTATAGAACTCTAGAATTAGTAGTTTTTGAGAAATTCTCATAAATATTAACAATGTATCTGTCAGATACATACGCGACTAATGGAGGGTTAACTGGAGTAAAATCGGCTAGCAATTATGCCGTTTTGTTTTTAAGAAAATATAACCAACGATTTTACTTATGTTCGTAGTTTTTTTACAGTTTATATAAAAAAACTACAGTACTTCTCACGGTACACACCAATTTTTAATAACTTATCGCCTTTTCGAAAAAAATTGTTCCAATGTCGGCCCAGCAAATGTGTGCATTACAAACTTATATTCATTATTTACTATTGATATGTAGTTATATCGAGCAAATGTAGTCAAAACCATAAAAAAGTTTTTTAAAAACAGTTGTCGGTGTTACACTATTCAAAAACACACAAAACTTTGTGCGCCGTGTGCATACTTGTGATGCAGAAGATGTTTTCAGAATAGGACAGCGCATTCATTCGACGAGTTAAAATATCTATATTTTCCATAATGAGAAAAACATTTTTATTGTACATATTATGATTTTATTTAATATATTTATGATATTGCCCTCTTTAAAATTTGAAAAACGAAGATTTGAGAACAGGTACATTTTTTATACAAAATAGAAAAAGATAGTGACTAAATTTATTTCAGTATTCCATGCTTTATTATTTTAATATGGAAAATAGGTATTTAATTTGCGGAGAATTTTGTTCAATTTGGAACTTACGAAAAATTACACTGTCTTAATAAGCAAAGTAAAAATTACATATCTAAGGAAGTGTAGTAAAACTTCTTATATTTCCGGGACTGTTGGTCTAAACTAAAAAATGCATTCTACAAGAAAGGTTTAGACACCACGCGGGCGTCGCGATGCCACGTTTGGACATCACAGTGGTATCTGCATAGAAAATTGAAGCCATTAACATTCCCAAAAAACTGACATTTACAGATCATCACTATATCTTATAGTTTCTCTGTAATTTTACATGATAACTTTTCTAATCATTGCTTTATTTGGATGCAACCTAGAAAACACGCATACTGTGAATGAAATTAAATAAGGGTGTGCAGTTTCACAAAAACAATTTCTACTTGCTCAGAACAGCCGGAAAAAGTTGATAACACTTCTGCCATTACAGCTGTAATGAATGTAGGTGTAGGCTATATTCAGATGAGGAACATTACCGGAGCAACGGACATTCCGTCTTTAAGTTTTACTTTATACAAAAGTCTATCCACAAATATGCATGCTTGGGAAGAAATCGCTTGGAAATCAATGAAAGAGATCGCTGAAGACAAAGAATGTAATAGTGTTGATGTCAATAGAACAGCAATAATTACAGTAGTATGTGATGGAAACTGGGCAAAACGTTCCTACCGAAGTGGAAGTAATTATAACTCTTCTCTCTTCTCCTCTTTGATGCTGCCGCAATTGTAGGTGTATCCGTAAAAATACTATATTTAGGAGTGAAAAATAAATATTGTTGCATTTGCCAAAGAGCTGAGAACAAAGGTGAACAACCTGCTAAACATGTCATTTATTATAAAAGTATAGCAGATGGATATAGTAGTCGCTACAAGAAAATCCTAGATAGTAGGCCTTATAAAACGTGTGTGGTAAAAAAAAATAAAATGTACCAATCATTTGTTGAGAAATTATAACAACAAATTACGGGAGCTTCGTAAAGCCAAAGGTATTTCCGGAGCTTTAAGAAATATTATTTCAAATAATATTTTGCGATGTACAACAGCTATACCGGAGACAGGAAGAAGGCTTAAATGAGGAAGAAAAAATTAGAAATCTAAGGAAAGATGTAATTAATAGCGTAAGCCACATATTTGGTGAGCATAAAAGCTGTTCCGAACTGAAATATTTCTGCCAAAAGAGAGAAGTTGATAAGCCGGGCATTCCAGAAGTTTGCTGTAAAATATTAACACTAACATTATGAAACAATTCAATGGTATTATTGCACAGAAAACTGGTGGTAAACGAATACATTTTTAAAATATATACAAAGACCATTGTATAATATTGACAAACACTTGAGTGGAGGGAACAGTCTCGGAAAAATGTAAAAATAACTGAGCTTAAAATTAAATAGACAAAGGAAACATTATCGATCCAGGAGAAAACTATTATTTTCTAGTAGCAAACCAGATGCTAATTATGGAGGAAACTTCCAAAGACCATACTCGTATATAGATCAATATGTCTTTGAAAATTGAAAAAAGTATTTTTAGAAAAATTAATTAAATCGGAATTAAAACTCATCCTCAAACTGATTCTACCGAGGATTCTACTGAATGGAAACATTATAGAAAACATTTATTAACATATTCCTTATTTGGGAAAATTTGTAAAATGCGTTTAATAACAAGTTGTTCGTCTACTGTTACAGACAAATTATATAAAGATTTTTTTTCTAAAGCTACTGCTTGGGGAAAAATAATGAATAAAGATCAAAAAATAAAGTATCTCAAAATAATGTATACAATATTTAGCGGTAGACCCTGACGATTATAAATTAAAAAAAGTCACAATTATTATTATCAAGTCCAGGGACAACTAAATATAGCCATTAAAGAAAAGTGTTATTTTTCGGTATGGACTATGAAATTATTTATTTAGAAGGTCCAATCGACAAAGACTTTTTCAAACAATTGATGTTACCAAACTTTGACAATTTTATTTCAATTTCCTCTTGCCGAAAATAATTGACCCCAGGCACATAGCAGGTATGAAAATAAGAGATATAATTAAATAAATGCCATTCATAGAATACTTGATATTCATGTGTAAATACGCGTTTACTTATACTGATACTTTAAATTACTCGAAAACTGTGATATTTGTCGAAGTAACAAAACCGTTTTGCGTAAAATAGCCTAGAAAAATGATTTTTAGGAAGGGATTTAATAATTCACAATTAGCAGTCAAAACTACCCCTACATCATAAGAGATGGAGTAAGTGGTAATTAATTAACCTAATGTCATATACCCCTTAAAATATGAAATTGTTATACAAGTGTCTGAAATATATTTAGACAAAAATGTTTTTTATTTCACCCCCTTGCCGGGTTATATTTCCCTTAACATTGAGTGTTGAAAAAATATATATATATTAAACTTTATTAAGGTACCCTTAGATTATAACGTTCTATTTGCTCTAGGATTTACGATACCTAACCACCCATATGTTATACATGTATTAAATTGCAGCAAAACAAATTTCACTTGTGATTGAACTTTATTTATTATCTAAGTAGCATACATTTTAAATATAAGGATATTAAGGATAATTTATATTTGACTTTTGGTCATCCTATTATTCAGAGTCGCGTTGTGATATACCTTGGTTTTTACTGTTTGGGCTTCTGTAATGTAATTTGGGTCTCTTATCTTCATGCCTCTTGTGTGTCTGGGGTCAATTATTTCAGGCAAGAGACAATTGAAATAAAAATTTTTAAGTTTTGGTAACATAGATTGGTTGAAAAAATCTTTGTCGATTGGAACTTCTAGATAAATAATTTCTTTGAGGGTCCATACCGAAAAATAACACTTTTCTTTAAGGGCTATATTTAGTTGTCCCTGAACTTGATAATAATAATTATGACTTTTTTTTAATTTATAAGTGTCACCGTCTTCCTCTAAATATTGTATACATTTGTTTGATATACTTTCTTTAATAGTCATATTTCTTGCTGAAAAAGGACATTTAATTTCAATTAGAAATCCTGAATTTCTCTCGATGCCATCTGGAGAAGCACCAAGAAATGGAAGATTATTTAGTATGAGATCAACGCCCTTTTTGCCCTTTCTTCATTATTTTTCCCCAAGCAGTAGCTTTAGAAAAAAAATATTTATACAAGATGTCTGTAACAGTAGCAACTTGTTGTTAAACGCATTTTACAAATTTTCCCAAATAAGGAAGATGTTAATAAATCTTTTCTATACTGTTTCCACTCAGTAGAATCAGCTTGAAGACGAGTTTTAATTTCTATGTCTCTGTACTCAGCCTCCGATTTAATTAATTTTTCTAAAAATACTTTTTTTAAATCTTCAAAAGCAAATTGTTCTACATCTGGTTTTTGGCAGTTTTCTCCATAATTTGCATCTGGTTTACTACTAGGGAATAATAGTTTTCTCCTGACTCCTGGTTTTCTTTGTCTATTTAATTTTACCTGCTCAATTTTTTTTACATTTATTCCGGGACTTTGCCCTCCACTTAAGTGTTTGTGAATATTATACAATGGCCTTTGTGTGTTTTTGGAAACAACCGCAGAAAAACACCGTCCTTTATAACATCGTCTTAGTGAATAATTTATTCGTTTACCACCAGTTTTCTGTGCAATAATAGCATTGAACTGTTCCACAATGTTAGTGTTAACATTTTGCAGCAAACTTCTGGAATGCCCGGCTAAATAACGCACAGCGTCCATTAGTCTTTCCTCAATGGCAAATGTTCGGAAATCCGACATATAGTTGTCTTTATCAGCTTCTGTCTTTTGACAGAAATATTTGAGTTCGGAACAGCCTTTATGCTCACCAAATATGTGGCTTACGCTATTAAGTATATCTCTTCTTAAATTTCTAATTTTTTCTTCCTCAGTTAAGCCTTCTTCCTGTCTCCGATATTGAACTGCTTTAGTCACAGCTGTTCTACATCGTAAAATATTGTTTGAAATAACATTTCTTAAAGCTCCGGGAACACCTTTCGCTTTAGAAAGCTCCCGCAATTTGCTGCTATAATTTCTCAACAAATGATTGGTACATTCAATTTTCTCTACCACACACGTTTCATAAGGCCTACTATCTAGGATTTTCTTGAAGCAGCTACTATCTCCATCTGCTATCATTTTATTATAAATGAGATTATACATCTCTAAGCTTGAACAAAACCCTTCAGCTATTATGCTTGCTTCCATAGCAGTGGAGGATGAGTTCCAGTTTTTGTAGCAGACATGTTTAGCAGGTTGTTCGCCTTTGTTCTCAGCTCTTTGGCAAATGCAGCAATATTTATTTTTTACCCCCAAATATAGTATTTTGCCAGATTTTACGCCTACAATTGCGGCAACACCAGAGAGGGAGTTATAATTACTTCCGCTTCGGTAAGAACGTTTTGCCCAGCTTCCATCACATACTACTGTAATCATTGGTGTTCCATTGGTATCAACGCTATTGCATTCTAAAGCCATTCTTGCTTCGTCTTCGGCGGCCTCTTTCATTGATTTCCAAGCAATTTCTTCCCAAGCATTGCATATTTCTGTATGGACTCTCTTATACAACGTAAAACTTAAAGTGGGAATATCCATTGCTCCGGTAATGTTTCTCAACTGAGTATAGCCTATACCTACGTTCATTACAGCTGTGACGGCAGAAGTATTTATGTCAACTTTTTCCGGTTCTTCTGGGCAAGTAGAAATTGTTTTTGTGAAACTACACATATCACATTCAAATGTGAGTTTCGACTCTAACCCTTTTTTAATTTCATTCACAATACGCATGTTTGCTAGGCTGCATCCAAATAAAGGCGAATGATTTGAAATGTTTTTCAGCGAATTAATAAACTGCTGTAGATATACAATTCGGGATCCGTCGATCGTCACCTCTCTGAAAAAAAAATATATATATATATGTGATATAATTCTATAGTATACTCGTAGGAGTAGTAAAACAAATGTCCATATATTTATTCCCTTAATTATAATAATTAACATTTATTAATCTTAGGCCCGCTACAGACTATGCGTGGTTTGTAAGGAATTCGTACATCGTATATAGGGTTTTTATGATTGGCTTTTTAACGAACAAGACCCTATACACTATGCACGAATTCCATACGAATCACGCATCGCGAATCGCGGATTCACGCATAGTCTGTAGCGGACATTACTTCCATTATTATTATATAAATTTTAAATAAAATTATTTTCACAAGTCTCGAAAATAGATTGCTTTCCCTTATTAAAACTGTAATCATTCTGTATTTAGCAAGATAGTTACTTATATTTCACACTAAATATAAGGTAAAAAGCATCAATATCAAATTGTAATGAAATAATAATACATAAATATGAATTAGTTATGACTGGCCGGGTTGTCAATTGAAACTTTTATTTATTATACAATTTCATTAGTATAAAAAGAAATAATGTTTCAGGTACTAGTGATGATTATGATAAAATTAAAATACCTAATATTTTATTTTTGCCCAGAAAGCATGGAAAAAATATCTTACAA
Source organism: Monochamus saltuarius (assembly GCA_025584915.1). Taxonomy (NCBI): domain Eukaryota; kingdom Metazoa; phylum Arthropoda; class Insecta; order Coleoptera; family Cerambycidae; genus Monochamus; species Monochamus saltuarius. The sequence goes on along the minus strand of CM046721.1, from coordinate 107,302,851 downwards.
CAGTTGAGTACTTTAAATACCTACATGAAATGAAAATCATAAAAAACATGTGTTTCTAATACTTTCTCATGCACCTATAATAAGTCCTATCTACTAACTAATCTTTCGGTAAGATATAGATATCAAAAGTTAATTGTGGGTAGAAATATGAATTGAAACATTCACATGGAATGTTATTGTATGCAATAATCTCTTCACAATTTTATTAGGGTTAGAGTTTCAATCATATTTTTACAAAATAATTAAAAAACCAACTAACCTTTGTCGTAGTAATTTAGGAGATTCCTTAGAGGGTTCATTATCTACATAAGTTTCCTTTATGTTTTTGGAGCTAAAAATAATATGCTGGATGTTATTTTATTATTCTTATTTTAACAAAGGTAATAATACTTAAAGCTGATATGTTAATCTATATTTTATTCTTACCAGGATGGTACATCATTCATAAAAACAGTCTCATCTACTTGGGATTCATTAGACACCACGTTAGCCTTCCTAAAAACAATACGTTACTGGGTAATTTAAATAAATTACCTATATATTTTCAATACTATTAATATTAAATTGTAAAATATACTTACTCTGGTTTATCAGCAAATGATAAAATACTTTTGGTTAGGCAAGGAAGATCCACACGACGAGCTCTAAGAATGAAAAAATTATATTAATTTGCGTCCTAAAAATAAAGTAAATATTTTTTTATATTTAGTCTCACTTGGATCAACAATCCACTGCCAAATAAAATGAACAAAAATACGACGACGTTAACAACTGAGTTTGTTGTAAAAACATTGAAATATCAAATTTACTATAAATGTAACAACATAAAACTTACGTATTATATTTAGCAATATTATTTCCTTTCCTTCGACGTGCAGACAAACGTAACTTTGATTTTAATCCTTTTCGATAATCAGATTCCATGATAAATAAGTTTAACTGAAGTTATTTCACCACACTAAACTAGAAACCAATATGTAAACAAAAAATGTGTAAAATACCTAAATGCAGACGGACCAAAGCTGATCAGTCACTAAACTAAGCGCTAAGTTCAATATAACCTTAAAAAGTACAATACTCGTCAATGCGCGCCAAGACAAGCATTTGACGAGTATTATTACTGTGACTGCAGGTGTATTTTCAAACAATAAATGTATAGTTTTGCGTTCTAAATAAAAGAGTATAAAAACGAAAACTAGGCTTAGCGTCGGCATTTCCTTTATTAAACATGGGTGGAGATAGAAATGCTAAAATGTTGTACCATAGTTAAATTAATTAAAATTGTATTATTAAATTTTATTGTCTTCACCGATATCGAAAACTAATAATTACAAACAGTGCATTAAAAACATTTACTACAATATTTATTTTCATAAGTCTCCGCTACAAGAAATAACATTGCCTGACTGTACCGCACTGTTTTTCAATATTAAATTATATAAATTTATTATAATATTGCCTCATGGGGTGCAAAAACTTTCTATCAATGAAAATAAAAGCATCGAACTCCATAAGATCGATTACCAATACTGTCTCAACTGAGAACGTATAGATTATAAGTGACTATGTATTTCTTTGAACTCCGGTCCTGGCCCGATTTACCAATCTCTAAGCCCATCCCACTGAGTGAAACACACGTGGTTGCAGCATTTAAAATATATTCGTTTCTGAAATTGTAGACGTTCGGCATTTAGCATAGAATTTTGAGTAATTTTTATCAATTCGATATAATTTTGGTATCGTTGCAAAGCTAAAAGACAGATTTACTTCCCTCGTGTAACCAATTTTCGATTTAAGCCTTTATTTTTAAGTAAATAAATTGTAAATATGACGATTTCTTGCACAGTTTACTCTATAAATTTAAATAATTAAAAACTAATTTTGAAAAAAATATTACACAGCAGCCTTAGGAAACAACTTTGTCTTTCCATTGTTTTTTTATTTAGATCGCTATGTTTATTCGTTGTCTAAATAATTGTTATGGGCCGAGCGTAAAAAATCGGTTTATTTCAAGCGCGCGACGGACTCTTAAAAATTTGATCTGGACACGCCTCCACAAAACGGTCGCCGGCTAGACAGCGACCTGTGACGTCAGATGCCGTTCGCACGTGTATACCTAAATGCAGCACTGTGATTTAGAAGAGTTAATTTCTCGTCATTAAGTACTAGGTTATTGTGTTAAATAGACATTGCTATTGAATAAAGTTGCACGATAGACTCATAAAATTGTCACATAAAGTGCATATCACCGAGCAAATGGAAGAAGTATTGCATTATGGCATATATCGCCTAATAAAAAATATTTCACCGCGCTAAAAATGAAAAGACAAATGAGGTGCAGGGCGATGAAGTGCGACGAAAGGAAGCATTGCAAGATTATTTGTTTGTGAAGACCATTTTACTGTACGTTTAATTGGAAATACATAAGCAGGTAAGTTTAAGTTCATCAAAATTAAAATGTAAAGTTGTAAAGAATCAATTCAACTTTTTTAGAAAATTAATAGTAAAGCAAGCTTACACATTTTCTTGCAGTCCAAATAACGTGTTTGCTCCTACTATTTACGTGATGTAGAATGTCTTTTGAGGTACCTATTTATAAAATTTTGCTATCTGATTCACTACATTAAAATATAATATTCTGAAAACATAATAAACAAAAGTAATAAATAAGGATGTTTTAAAAATGTTTAAGGAGAAATGAAGTCATTAAAAAAATTATTAAATTACTTTAGATAAATTAATGAATGTTAAATATCACTATGCATTGTCGCCGTAATTGTCACGAGCGGTGCTATATTGTAAACAACGCTTATTGCTTATGATTAACAATACCGTAAGTTCACCACATCGCCACTAATAATTAAGACATTACCTACACAGTATTTACACTATGTATCTATGACCCACAAATGCCACAAAAATACAATAAACTAACGCCTATTTACATCACCCACGCCGTAACCTGCACCTGTATCAACGGAAAAAACCGCGCTAAACGGCGTGTAACGCCACGCCAATAATATCGTGTTTTCGGCCAAGTGGTTTTGCTTACATTCTATGGCAATTTAATAATGTTAATATTTTAATAATTATGTGATTATTGCCGCTAGACACACGGTCTGGCCTGACCGAAATATATTTTGGAAATATTTTTAAATCTAATCTTAATTTTATTAACTTCTATATTTGCAGTGGTGTAAGCTACAGTATTAAAGTAATTTTCAGATACAATTTTTAAATTTACTAATATTTTACGTTATTTATAATTAAATTGTTAATAAAAATCAAGAATAAATCAAGAATATAATTTTAGAAAGGCAAATTATCCATTAATGTACGAATTAATAGGAAATGCAAACTGGGCTGATGTATTAAACTGTAATGATGTTAATACCGCTTGTAATGTGTTCTATGATGTCTTAAATAATATTTTTGATCAATCGGTGCCCCTTAAAATTAATCGTCGCCGGCGTTATCCTCCATGGTTTTCTATCGAAATAATAAAAAATATACGTACAAAAGAGTCTGCATTTAAAAATTATAAGAAATTCAAAACAGATTATTATCATAACAAATTTACCAATATGAGACGCATTATTAAAGTTCAAATCGAACAAGCCTATAAAAATTTTGTACACGATTCAGAACGACTTATAACATCAGACTCCTCTAAATTTTGGTCATTTGTAAATAGCAAAAAAGGTCATTCTAGCATTCCAGGTATAATGAAACACAATGATACGCAATATGACAATCCTCAATCCATCGTGGACGCATTTGCTTACTACTTTCACGTAGCTTCTGATCTCACCTATGAAAATAATAACATACCACATGCATATAATGATAATATTGACATACCAAAAATTACTGAGTCTGATTTTTCAATGCATTAAAGAAACTCAAAAATAAAATGACTTCTGGTACTGATTCTATACCTAGCTTTGTTGTGAAAGACTGTGGTCAGGTCTTAGTATATCCTTTGTTGTTTATATTTAATCTTTCATTATCTACAGGAACGTACCCAGATAAGTGGAAAATGGCACGCGTATGTCCAGTTCTAAAAAAAGGGGACCCATCAGTAATATCTAATTACAGAGCCATTTCCATTTTATGCAATTTCTCAAAACTTTTAGAAATTATACTTTATGAATATGTTTATGCTTCAACTAAAAATATTTTTCCCTAATCAGCATGGCTTTATTAATAAGCGTTCCTGTATTTCGAATTTGGCTTGTATTTCTCAATATATTTGTGAAAACCTTGACAATATGGGGCAAGTCGATGTTCTATACATGGACTTTCAAAAAGCCTTTGACCAAGTTGACCATGGTATATTACTTAATAAACTGGATAGTATTGGTTTATCAAATACTCTTATTAAACTTATAAAATCTTACCTAATGAATAGACAGCAATTTGTTAAATGTGAAGGATTTGTTTCATCGAGTTTCAATGTAACATCTGGGGTCCCACAGGGATCCAACTTAGGACCCTTATTATTTCTTATAGTTATTAATGATTTGCCTAATGTTATCTCCTCTTCTAAACTTCTGTTTGCAGATGATTTAAAAGTTTACACAAGTATTGAAACTGAAGAGGATTGCATTCGGTTGCAGATTCAAGTTAACCTTATTAACAATTGGTGTCATTCTAATCGCTTGAAATTGAATACTAACAAGTGCTACGTAACTTCATTTTGTAGGAAAAAAGAGCATGTATTTACGATTATAGTCTTGATGGTGTCAATATTTTAAGACGTGATACTGTGAAGGATTTTAGGCATCTATTTTGATTCGACATTTTCATTTGTTGCGCATATTAATGAGATAGTTAGTAAAGCTAATAAAATATTGGGATTTATATTCCGAAATTGTAAAGATTTTAAAAATATAGAAACATTTAAGACATTGTATTATACGTTAGTTAGAAGTAAATTAGAATATGGCTCTATTATATGGTTTCCTATCTATCAATGTCATATCGACAATATAGAATCTGTCCAGAGACGTTTTCTAAAATTTCTTTCATTTAAAGAAGATGGTGTTTATCCGTAAGAGGTATTGATAATAAAATTTTGCTGGATAGATTTGGTATTGTTTCTCTCGAACTTAGACGAGTATTTAACATTGTCGCATTTTTATATGGTTTGGTGCACTACAATATTGACTGTGAGACTCTTCTTTATAATATTGATTTTTCGGTACCGCGTATTGAGTCTAGACATAGTTCTACCTTTTATTGTGCGACACCTAGAACCAATATTGTATTTAGAGCGCCTATATATAATGCATGCACTCAATTCAACAAGATTTGTAATCAGTGTGATATAAATTTCTCATCAATAGACGTGATTAAGAATATTATTTACTTAACTAGGTGATTAAATTTATATTATAATATCCTATTGATATCCTACCGTGGTATCACATGCTATTATTTATTTTATTTTGTAATATTATTTTGTATGATTTAATTGTACTTTTCTTTTCTGTTTATGTGTTTCCTGTAACTGGGTGGGTTTTCACCTGTTGGAAATAAAGAGCTTATTATTATTATTAATAAAACCAACTGATTATGTTTTTCCTGATGTTGCCTTATATTACAATTTTTATAAATTTGTTCAGTGATGATTCAATAATATCTAATCAATAAAATACGAATTCTTGTCTGTTATAAAATTTTTATATAGAATTATGTTATGAAATAACCCTCGTATAAGAGCTAATCAGTAAAACACTGCAAATTTAAAAGTCAATTCAAATATAATGCGTAAATTTTGTCATCTGTGTATGTTTGTCGAAGTTTATCTGTTATTTACTTATCTTCGGGGAATTTTCAGGTGACATTGTTACCACAAATGTAAGTTTGGTTGCCTAACGTTCGATGTCATGTCGATCTCGGAGATTATTGAACCATCGTCTGCTAAATCGGAGAGGCTGTATTCTGTAAACTTTGGTAATATGACGCGATTTACCAGACGATGATTGAACATAAAGTATGTGTTTGAGTAACACGATAATATTTCATTTGATTTGCAACCACCTAGTGCAGTGATTTTATTTTCAATATTAAAATATAAAAGGGCCAGAAATGATGTTATGCAGAAAAAGCTTTTAAAAATAATGCAAAATGGAAGCGGTATTTTTCAAGCCCACTGAATGCTAATATGAGGCCCCCTCTTACATCTAATTTCCGATTTCTGGGCTTGTCCTTGCAATATAAATGAGGGGTAGAGACATTACATTTTGATAACTGGCAATTTAACAATGTATAAGAGATTGTTTAATGAAAAATGATTAGATAACTGATATTTCCTCGATATCACAATGAATTCGTTCATATATTACACTTTAAAAGTACTATTTGTAGACATGATTTAAGTAAATATCAGACGGGCACGTAAAGAATTTCGAAACGATTTGATTTGCTTATCTAATCTGAATCTTAAGCGATGGAAAATTACTTAATCCTAATCAAGTAAAGTGGATTTTATCAGAATTCTGAATTACCATAATTTATAACAATCTCAGCTAACATTTATTTAGATTTGTGGATGTATTATCAATCGCCTTAGGAATTTGTCAAACGAATGTATTGAATGAAATAACAAAGTTGGCAGAGAGATTATCATTGAAGGTTAAAATCGTAGAGGTTCAAATTTTAATTAAAATGTGTATACACTACTCCCTACTTGTAGTACCATTAATTTCCTTAATTAATTACCCACATATGTATAAGACATAATATTGTAACAAAATAAGAATATGTAATAAATATTAAAAATTATCAATAAATTTTGTCGATTAATGGTGGCGACAAAAGGTCGAGTTTGCCGAAATAGCTTCTAGTTTATTGATAAATTTCTGACTTTTTGTCGATAAAACATGCAATAGCGTCACTAGACAATCTGTTACTAACGCAAATTTTTATCACAACTCATAAACTAATTATAGTCTAAGTACAAAGTGGTTACTAAGTATGATACTTGTGTCATGATGATTATTTAATTGTTGGAAACAGAATTAGTCAGCACCTTGCTTTCATAAACCTTAGCGCAATGATAAATACAGTGATTTGTACCGCCTCGGCAGCCGAATCAGCAGAGTCTGTCATCGCCCTTAGACACTGAGTGCACAAAAGTGGTATCTAGGGGCAGTTTCTATGATTACAAATAAGGAAAAAAGTTTCTATAAACATTGGTCCAGAAATGCCTCGTTTTATACAGTTAGTTTAAAATTTTCTGTCTTAAATATTAATATCTTCATTTCTCGAAAACCGATGGAGATTTTAAAATGAGATTTGGTACACAACAGTGCAATGAAGGGCTACTTTTATGTGTATAAATGTATTGTGTAATATACTAGTTCAGTGGCGTTGGTACCGCTCAGTACTCATTTTTAGTAAAAAAAAAAATAGTATCCCAGTCTTTGCACAAACTGGTATCCCTGTCTTAAAGCTAAGTTAATTATGTTCCAAAAGTGCTTTCTGGACTTTTTTCCTGACCGTTTTCGAGATAAAAATTAATTTATTAATCATTAGGATAGACCAACTTTGGAATGCTAATTAAAAAACAATAATCTAGGTGGCATGTGTCAGGCATGTCCAACTTAAACAAAAAAAAGATATAGTTGCGGAAGAAAAGAGACCTCTAAAGCCCGCATTTCACTGAGGCTGGTCCAGCCAGGCTAGTGCAACCCGCCTTTGAAATGTAGTATAGCAAATGGTCATACACTCACACAGGCTGGTACACGATGAGCTTGATTTCGAGTTTAGGTGGCACAAGCCATGTTTGCAATAATTTACATTTTCAAGCGGGACCAGCTATGCGGGATCCTATATAGACCAATTAGATTTCTGCTTTTATACCACGTGAGTATCTACGTCGCTGTACAATCTCAGTAACAAGTAGACAGCCATATAGTTGTGGATCCACTCCACAGTGAGGTTAGTTTTGTTTTCTACTAATGGAAGAAGAAAACAGATAGTAACAATACAGAAATGTTTATAGACACTGTGAAAAGCTTTCTATGCTTATATGACCCTCAAAATGTGGGCTATAAAGATATAGATATTAAGAAAAATTCCTGGCTGGAGGTAGTTAAAATTACGGGAATAATTAAAAGACGGTAATATCGTGTACCCACTATCTTTTAACTTTTCGTTTTCTTTTTGTTCGCGAGCGCTTCGTCTTCACTATCGCTGGTCTGCATGACTGTGTATACTGAACATAATTCAAATGAAAAATTTGTCGATGGAGTGTACGTAACTAAAAAAATATGCTAGAAATGCAGCCCAATTAGTTTATAGCTGCACTTGTCCCAGCCACTAGCCTAGGCCGGACCAGCCTAATCAATGAAATGCGGCCTTTACGTTATGCAATTGTTTTTATTGTCAACACAATTCTCGATATTTGTTAGCGTTGAAATTTGTTGCAATTTAGTGCAATATATAATCCAAACATTTAGTGAAGTATATAGTTTTATTATTCTCAGTTGCAGTTTCTTAAATATTTTGATAAAAATATAATGAATTATTCATTTGTTCCTATGACGTAAATCGTCTGAATTCTTGCCGCGACTATAATACAAAGTGTCGAGTGACTTGTTTTTGAAGTGTTTAAATTAGTTTTTAATACATTTTTTTAGAAAATAATATGGTGAATTATTCCTTTGAAGAAAAATTCATAGAGACGGCTTGCTTCCAATTCCAATTTCCGTTTGCTCTTCTAAAAAACTATTTAAATAATAGAAATAAATTAGTGATACCTTGTTAGATATGAAGGAGTTGATTGCAACGCTTCAGTTATCTTTCTCTTATCTGACAGTAAAGTAATACATATAATACATGTAATTTCTACAATGTTGCTAAGTTGGCTATGTCAAGAGCGATCAATAGTAGCCGATAATCACTTAAAAACGTTAAAGTGGAATAATTTATTATTATAGGAATCATAGAAATTGTTGTGTAATACAACTATAATATTATACACCATAATCCGATATGAGATACACAGAAATAACGGACTTTGAATTTTGAATAAAGTAAATAATAACGTTCCTTTAAGAAACAATGAAACTGAAGTACATGATTATTATTTAAGTATTCTTATTATATTGTATACTTTCCTGGAGTAGTTACTAACTGCGCTACCCATCCTATCGATTAGAAAAGAAATACATATAGCACAGCAAACTGTCAAATTCATTCATTAGCGGCACATCAGATATATACCGCATTTAAGTTTGTAGGAGGCGAGACAACCAACAACTCATCTGAAACCTGAGTAGACGTTATGCAATACGTAACTACATCTTGCGACCACATGCTGAACCTGGCGATCTACTTACATAGGTATACTGTTTGAATACAATTTGTAAGTCAATCAAATAATGCTACAATTGTGTATATACAGAGTGTTCGGAAACTGTCCGAATATTAACGGAGCTACGTAACCTTAAATTGATTTTTTAAATTTATTTTTAAAAAGATCACTGCTTAATTGTTATTTTTATTAAGAACCAAAAGGTTTATCAATTTGACAATTAATAGATAATTTAACTTAAATTAAATTGAATTACTTGTTATAAATATTAACAACACAACTTTGGCAATTTGTAAGATTAATACCAGATGAATGCAGATGTTCTGTATTTGTATTAACAATGCTTAAAAATGTTCTTTGTAAGCACTTGAAGTAGCTTCAATGACGGCAATCTCTCCTCCAAGAACTTTTGTCGCAATTCTTTTCTTGTTTTCAAGAACCTTCACACACGGTGTTAGACTTCCATCCCATCCACCATGCCGTTTTTTAGTTAGAAGGTCTGCTCCTGTGTTGGTTATAAGTAGATGATCGTCTATAAAGGTCAATTCACACATGCGGTACTGTGCGCCGACTGTGTCGTAACCGTGCACCGACTATGTTGTGTTGTGCATATTCACACCAATCATGTTATTACGTGCCACAGTTGGTTAGTTTGTATCATGAATCCAAGAGATGAAAATGAACGAGCGCTGGCCGAAACATGACGACCACCCTCTGGTCTCACTAGAGCGGTTGTGCACGTACCGTGTCGGACCGTAACCTTGAGAAATCGCTTTCAGAGCGGTCGGAAGCAACACAGTCAGAGCACAGTCTGTGCCTAGACCTACATGTGTGAATTAAACAGTGCAATTCAATACATTTTCAATGGAAACTTCAGGTGATAGATTTAGTTCAAATGGACACAGTCGGTGCAAAGTGGGTGCCCAGTACCGTATGTGTGAATTGACCTTAACAGTGCCTTGTATATTGTTAAGGCATTTGCCACCTCTGCAACCAAGAAAAAATCTTCCATGATCGATATGATTAGGACGCAGGGGAGGGGGGTTTTCGTATTCGGTATGAAGATATGAAAAATATTTCCTTCATTTTTTACGTTTTCTAACAGAAAATTAGTTAACTTGTCCACTCTGCATGCACCTCCCAGTTCAATAATTAAGAGAGATTAAATTATGCATTTATAAATTTCAAATAGCAAATATTTTCTTGTTCTTAACTTTGTTAGCAAGAATTTTGTGTCAACGGCCTCTTGTAATTGAAACATCTTCTTTCGTCAATATTCTTGACTTTTTTGGTTTGTATCCCACTTATTGCTCTTTCAGAAAAGCAATTAAATTGTTGAATTTACTGATGTCAACATTTTTCCGCATACAGATTGCAGACAGCAGCATAGAATAGAACGCCCAATGACTAGATGATTTGTAATTGAATAATTCTTCAAAAAATGCAAATAATACCTTTTCTTTTACTTCATATTTTATATTCTTAGATGCACACCAATCAGTGCCCCAGACAAGTTACCATAACAATGTCTTTGCTTCTTGATTTTGAATCAAAACTTAAAAACTGGATCTGATTTTGGATTTTTCAATTTAAGGTAGTTGTAGATACAATTTTTTGCAGCTCTAGATACATTTTTATATAGTCCACGTAAGATAACGGCATTTTTTTATTACATTCGTGAAATGTCTCATGTATAATAATGCCTATATCCCACTTCTACTATAAATAACTATTATAACATCAATTAAATAATTTACTTATAAGTTTCCGCAGCAAATTGCTACACCCCCGACACTGGCTCGAACCACTTGTTGCCGTCCTGAAAGCCTAGGCTCTGTGTGGGAGTGCGAAGCTATGCGAGATTCTTTTCCTCTGCAGGTGCTTTCCGAGATGGGATTCCATGTGTTATTTGCATACGATTATTCATGTAGAGCGGTCGAAGGTCTGTTGAAATTCAATTAGATCGAGAATGTAATATTTTACTTTCCAGCATCCTCCTCGTCGGGACTTAATACATTCTAAATTATCGGAGAGGAGAAAAACCATCTTCTAATTGTTTCCATCTGAATGACTTACGGTGAGGATAATGTAGTCTGTTTTCAACAAGATCTTGTGCTAAATTTTGACCAAATATAAAGTGTAAGGTAGAAATGTCTAAGACATTGGTTCCCAAACATTTTTGTCTCGTAGACCACGGGCCATTTTTTCTATTTTGGTGGACCCCCGCTTTTCTAATATTAAATATTAAATTACATGTAGTGAATAAAATAATTGTTTACTATGAAATTAATAATAATTCTTATACAGTTTGGTGTTTAATAAGTATATGTATAAAAAATAATAACATAAATATCAATAACGAAAGTATAACAATAATTTTATAAGTAAAACGAAATAGGTTGATTGAACTCAGTAGAATATTATTCTAACAATTAATAATTCAAAGCAGTTCAGTTTTTTGTTTCGTCCACCGACGGAGAATGATTTCATTATCGATTTCGATTTTTCCCATGATTAAAGCATGATGGAGTTATAGAGTTCTCCAAATCTAGCTCCAGATCTTCATCATGTTTTATAAGCATTCTAAATAAATAAAAAAAAATAAATTTTACTTCATAGGTAATTTATATACATATATACTGTACTATACTAAACTTCGGTCACGACCTACTTATTTTTCAACACTTCTTCTACAGGTGAGATGTAACTGGTCTGCTACTTCCTGCTCGGCCTAAGCGGCTCGACTTGCAGAAAGCGACCTACAATATCGTAGGTAACGACTTAACCGCAGACCTCTCGCCCCGGGCGATGCGCCATTAAATCTATAAATGATACTGCAGGAAACAACCAGAGTTGTTGTTTCATCTCACCTGCACTCGATTTATATGTGAAACTACATATGAAGGAACAGCCAGTTCAATTGTCGGTCATCTCACCTATGGCATACTGATGAGGGCTAACAAGCCCGAAACCGGTCTATTCACAGAAACGTAACACAAGTAACGTGTACTTGTTCGCTGAATGTAAATTGTCCACCCATTTTCAATAACAAACAGTAGCAGAAATAAAATACTTCTAATACTAACTGTCAAATTTTAAACTTAAAGCCTACTACCGACTTTAGGATTTCTTCTAACAAACACTTTAAAATGAATGCATTTTTTCATGAAAACTTTAGAGTTTTCAAAAATTTAAATGTAAATTAAAAAGTGTTTTAAATTAAATTCTTCAGGGATATTAATATTCTTTTTAATTTCCCTGTATTTAGATGTTTATGTTTGTGACCAATCTGAATGCTATATTCGCATTTAAAGCCATTTGAGAGTAAAAAGCATTACAGAAGAGTTAATCAAAAACATTTGTATACTTATCTAATAGTTTCTTTCCGTCGGATGATCGCTTACAGTAATGAACAGTTATATAATTAATGAAAAAAGCTCATTAATATTTTTATATTTATTGAAGACCGTCACATATACATTAGGTGTTAAAATTATTCTTAGAGCATTATTAGGTAGTAGATCAAAATACAGTTTTAATTTTATTCCTTTAAAAATTAAGGATGGTAAAATGTTTTTTTTATCAATATGAAAAGTTATGGCATAAAAACTTAATTTCATTTTAAACTGTTCTTGCCGCCTGACCAGCAACATAAAAGACATGAAAATAATATGACAATTTTGACTTTCGTGCAGAATAAGGAAAAAACGTACTTTCACCTATGTTTTGTTATAAAGTTTCCTAAGTAAATTGTATAAAGAACTGTAAATATTATCACATATTGCATGATTCATTTAAAAAAACTAGTAAGACTTAAGTTGGGGAGTCATGTTCTCTAACTTATTTTGTCCCCAAAAGCTAAAGAAAATGAACAATTTCAGCATTAGAGTTTAGGTTTACGCTAAAAAGGCGCCCGCCCTTGAGTTGATTTTCTCTGTGGATAATTTTCTTACTAAAAGTAAGTCCAAAAATTGCCATTCTTAAGCCAGAGACAATACACACGTCTCATGAGCTGACATGGACGTAGCTAATTATATCATAGACATTCAAAGTGATTCAGAACTTGTCTAAAAAGAAATTTTTGAATGTACAGGGGACTCTTAGAAATACAATTTTGTAAAAATAAAATCAAAAAGAGCAGTTCAAAAATGATTTAAAAATACACTTCCGCACGGCACTGGAAACTGGTCAACTGTAAAACCGGATAATGCGTATAATCAGCGACCAGACCAAAAATTGAAAGAAATTCCTAAAGACATTTACATTTTACAACACCTATTTTGTTATTAATTATTAATAGAATCAATTTGTTGTTTAAATTACTAAAATAGTTTGACATACCAGATGTTACAACAAAATTTTGGGCCTGTTATACTCAGTTATACAAACTAATACAAATGTTTCTACTTCTTGTACGTTTTAAACGTGTAAGTTATTGATAGCAGTTATGATACGTTTGCGTAAATCGTCAATAGTATCCACTTCGGTGCAATATAATCCATTTTTTAAGTCCAAATGATTTAAAGTCAGGAGACCACGGTACAGGCCCTCCTCGTCTAATCCTCTGGTATAAATGGTTGGACACGCTGTACATGGTACGGATATAATTGTGTCTCTTGAACGCCACACGACACTGCTGCAATACGCCGTGGACGCTCTGGATCTTCATCTCGTCTACGATTTGGCTGAAAATGTCCTGCGCTACGCCTGCGTTTGCACTACACTTGCACTCAATGAATAATTCATTATATTTTCATCAAAATATTTCAGAAACTGCAACTGATAGTAATAAAACTATATACTGCACTAAAAGTTTGCATTATATATTGCACAAAATTACAAAAATTGATTGTTTTTAATGCGACCAAATATCGAAAATTACGTTGACAATAAAAACAAATGTGTAACGTCAGCCGTGACGTAAGACGTCTCAATTCTTGATGCGAGTATATATCGTATTTCAAATATCTCTGTACTGATCTAAAAACATGCTAAATTATGGTTCTCATGTTCAATGTCACGTAAACAAAATTGTAGACAGAGGTAATTATTACTAAGTACAAATATTTTAAGAGGGGATAGAGAAAAATAAGAATTAACAAAATCGTCCATCAAAAAATTTCCACTCTTAAATATAACACTATATGGTAGCGCAAGGAGGTAGCACCTACCTTACTGATAATTATTTCCATTATTGATATTTGGAGAGATTTCAAAAATGATATATTTCATTTCATTTTCTTGCTGGTTTACATTAAAACTTGTCATTGCAAAGGTGTTTCTACTTGCTCGGGACCTCTTCTTTCCTCAAATTCTTTTTGTTTAAAGCAAAGTAATTGGCCCGACATCCAGAATCAGGTGCATTTCTTCCGTCGGTAAAAGGTAACAAAAAAAAAATTGCCACAATTTTACCGCTAAGTCATTATAACAGTTGTTCAATGTGGTTCAAAGAGGATTCGGCATAATATTTTGTCTACTCGGAAAACGTCTTTGGTATGCACTTGTCACACTTCTCATAAATTAGCACTTTACCCGTCATTTGAATACATGTTTGTAACTACACAAAAAATACACGAAAACATAAATTTACGAAGACAACTACTGAAAAATTATTTCAAACTAATCACCGTATGCGAAATTTTATTTCTTATAGAATCTGATGCAGTCGCCATCTGTAGACTACTAGTGTGCATCACGCTGATATTTTTAAAGTTGTTATATTCTTGGGGAATTTTATGTTAATACTAATAATAGCAACAATAATCGACGATATTTGCATACAATAATTAGTATTATTTTAAACTATAACATCCCGCGATGTTTACAGTGTTCTGTAAAACTCCTTGACTCTTGACTCTCAGAATAATATAAGCTTTGTTCAGTGTTCTATGATGTTTGGAGAGTATGCGACTAGTAATGCAAAATTCTACATTATGGTTCAGTTATAAAGTGATTAATTTTTAGTTTCAAATGTTTTATAGTAATTAAATAAAGGAATTTATGTCAGGTACAGAATTTCCCTATAATATGATTCATGATCGGTCAGTGGTCGCGCGGTTTAAGGCGTTAGTACTTGAATCGAGGTGACTAGACGGAGTTGGTTCGAGCCCAGCTGTCCGGTAGACCGTATATAAGCTATATTCGTGGAGAGGATTGGCACCCTCTCTGTGGGTATGGTAGGGTGGAATAATGTTAGCTTGGGTCAATGTGAGAGATTGATGCCGGTTGATATTTGACTACCCCCCTAATTAATGAGGTTTTCCAGGTTTTCCTCATTCCTGCACTGAATAGTGGTTAGGGCCTACCAACGTAAGTCATTCCTGGGCGCAAATGCGGCCTGCTTAATAATAATATGCCGCCCCCTCTCCCGCACAAGTCTCCGACTTCTGGGCTAATCCCTGTGATTAGAATGAGGGGTAGAGATATTATTATTATTATTATTATTATTATTATTATTATTATTATTATTATTCTGCTATGTGCTGTTTGTTTTCTAGAGCCGAGAGCACGGAGCTACGGCAATCCTACAGATTTTATAATTAACTACTGCCGCGGTGCATTTCGAGTTTTCTATTAGTAGATATTTTTTTCATTAAATTTCAATGTTATAATAAATGTGTATTTTATTTAACACGGACTGCTACAAAGAACGCATGAAAAATTTTGCAGCTAACCGAATTAACTTTTATGTATCAAGTACTTAGGTATTAATATTAATACAAATGTATATTTTCGTCATCGAGCACATGCTTAAAATGTTTGTACTTAGTCAGAGTTTACCTTGTATACATAGCTAATACTTTTCATTTTCTTAATCTTCTACATCTGACGTTATCTTCATTCAAAAAATTACGTAGATAAATTTACCAAATAAACAGCTGATCTAACATCCGAATAAAAAAATGGGGAAATATTTTACTTATTTACATATACCTAATATAACATTTCTATAAATTAATTATAACAGTAAATTAGTAATGTAATGCAAATTTTAATAAGAATACATATTATTAATGACATTATAATCAAACCGCTACCCAATTATCTCGAAAATGATGATTTGTTTACAAAGTAAAGTTGCCTCTCTGGTTAACGTGAGCCTTATTAAGATAATTTATAAAACACATAATCAAATGCATGAAAGAAAAAACTAGTTTTAAATATAACATTTATTACTTTTTCTAGAATCTGGTTTTCTACTGTATGATGTTCTTCTAACTGAAAAACAACATTTGCGATTGTATAAACGTATTAATTATTAATCCTTGAAATATACCAGGTTGGCCACAATTAAGTAAAAATTTAGCTTTTGAATAACTGAACTTCAATTTTGTATCAAAATTGTTCTCCAAACTGTCTAATTATACGACAAATCAATATATCGTCGCCTGACAACCAAACTATTCTATGTTTATCTGAAATCGACATTTTTATATGAAATTATTCTATGCCTGACCGTAGTAGTCGTCATACCAACAGCAGGAGCTGAATTCAATATATGGGCGGGCAAAGAGATACCCATAGCGAGTCTGCCTCACAGTGCCTAGTCCGAGAATAACAAGGGCAGGTCAAAGAATCCCAGCTGCAGCTAGAAAAATGTGAACTTTAGTTCTGTTACGGGCAGCGACCAGTTACCGAGGTCACGGCATAACAACCCAGAAAATCACTATATATCAAATAATAGATTACTGATTTTTCAAATGTTTCTTTTCGTTTACTTTTATAAATATAATCGTGCATTAAACTTTTGCATATCAACGTCAAAATGAAAACGTAAGTCATCACAAGTTCTATATTGACTTGAAAACAAACAAATGTATTTAAACAAAAATACATTTACTACTGACCAAAAAACATTTACTACGAAATAAATGGTTGAAAGTTTAATGACTTCAGGTACTAGCAGTTTCATTATTAAGTAGAAACGTGCGTGTTAATATGTTGTTTCAACACAGTTCTAATAATAGTAATTCAAAAATTCACATTTACCAGCTACAGAAACATGTTTTGTATAAATGAATACACTACCAAACGTCTGTGGTTAAGTAAAATATCCCATAACTAACTTTCATCGATGCTAGTGTACACAAATGTCAAATGGATTTCGGCAGAACACAACAAAGTGTGACAAGATAAGCTTATACATATGCATTGTAAAACAAGGATAAACAATATGCCTTTATATTTCTGTTTATCATGGTGCTACTTTTCTTTTTGAATACTAGAAAGATGTTCATTATTTTATTGTAAGCTATTCAAGAAAACAGAAAAACTGAAGAAGAAACAAACTAAACATGAAACTAATATTTTGTATTATTGCACTACTTATAATTCAAAACTAGATGTGCTATCAATTGATTCTAGATGGACTATAATTTAATAAATCGAATTCTAATAACCATATAGTTAATTTGGTTATTAGAATAGCAATAAGCTAAGAATAAATAATATGAAGATGCCGACAGTGAAAAACCGCGAAACATTTGCTACCAATCATGGAGGTTACTATGGAATCTCTCAGAAGACCATCGTGGTCTGAGAAGTGTTTCCACCATAGGAGCCTTAAACCTTCAATAGAAATTCAATATAGAGGGGACAAAATAATTTACGCTATAATTTTTCGCTTCTATATCTTCACATACTAGAAAAATTCGGCTTTATAATCTTGTTGTTAACACTAATTCCATTGCCTTTATTTTAAAATGTAAATATGTTTATCATAATCCGAGCTATCGAAGGTGCTTGCACATTATTACAATTCAATGCTAATCCCCTGAGATGATAATTTTATCAAATATCTACATTCCAATTTTTCATACCAAGAATTCTTGTTGAATGGTATTTATCTAATATATACAATTCATTTGGATTCTTATCCAAAATAAATTTACAGCCAATGTTTTAAGAAATTATCTTATGATTTTAAACTCTTGCTAAGAAACAATAGAATGCAGTCATTCGAAAATACAAAATTAGAGTTTTTTAAATAATTTTGTAATTTTAACATATGAAGTTATACAACAACAAGAAATTTACGATGTGTTACAGAATATTTTGAAGTTTTTATACATATCGGGGAAATTATTAACTATAATAAGGGTGCCGTATTCTTGAAATAGTGTTTTCTACAAATAAAAATAATTTTAGACATTTAAGAACTAAATAATATAAAGCTTAGCAAATAACATAAGTGTTATCTCGTGCGAATATTCAAAGGCACGAAAGTAAAATGAATATACAGGGTGATTTACATATTATTAAAAAAATGTATGTACTGTAAAATGCTTATAGTTTCCGATAAAAAATTATTGAAGTTGTAATATTTTCAGGTCCAGGGCGTCCACAACGTATTGCAGCAACTGAGGAAAATATTTTAAATATTGTTGAAAAAAGTCCTTGAATAAACACCAGGCACATCGCTCAATAAGTACGAGGAATGTTAGAATCAACAGTGTGGTGTGAGACTCAATTAAGCCAATAACTTACGAGTTCAAACTGAGTAAAAGGAGCTCAAATGTGTTTACACGTCGGTGGACAATAATTTTGAACAGTTATTGTATCATTTTATCAATTAAAATCCAAAAATAGGTGTTATAACATTTTATTTACACACGTCAAAAGTCTTAGACCCCCTATAAAATAATTCGATTATACCTAGTGGTTTTTCTTAATGTGGTAAAAAAGTACGTGTACAAAAAAGACAATAAAAAATTGCAGACCATGAACCTTTACTTTATTACCAATGTTTTTACAAATCTGGTCAGTTTGGCAGTGTATTCAGCCAAGTGTTCCTTTGAATTTTTGTACATTATAATGCTAGGACGTGAAATTTCTGCGTTTACCCGAGCAAGAATGACTGCATTGCATGATGCAGGACAATCTAATCATCAGATATCGAACATGTTGGGCATTCCTAGATCTGCTGTACGAATAGTACACAGATATGAAGAATTTGATACAGTGGCAAACATACCACGTAGTGGACGTCCGCGACTATCTAATGAAAGGGAGGATCGGTATTTGGTGCAATATGCCCGTAGATACCGCACATCTTCAGCTTCAGCTCTCTGAGCTCACTTTCAAGGTACGTTTCGCCGTGTTATATCGACACATACTATTCGAAGATGACTCCACAACGCAAATTTACGTGCTAGAATACCATTACGGGTCCCCACTCTACTTCCAAGGTATTGTGCTGCCCGTCTCCAGTGAGCGTGATCATAGGGGTTGGCTTTTACGCCAATGGCGGTGGGTCTAATTTACAGACGAAACCAGGATTGGGATGGTTACTGCTGACAACCGTCACAAGAGTCTGGAGAGAACCAGATTGTCAACAGCGACTTCATTGTCCCCGTGAAGTTGCTCCGTATGAAGGGGGTACCGTAATATTTTGGGTTGGAATAATGTTCAACCGCCGCACCCCATTAATTCGCATACCACAGAATATGACCAGTCAAATTTACATCAAACAAGTTATTACGCCTATTATTTACTCTCTTTGTAATGAATTGTGTGAAAATTTTGTGTTTATGGACGACAACGCTCGACCACATTGCGCAAGAAGGGTTTAAGAGACACTCAAAGCCGGACATATCAATAGATTAGATTGGCCAGCCGACTCTCCTGACATGAATCCTATTAAAAATAGGGGGGGAGTTCGTGCTAGAGCCCTTCATAATCATATTTTTCCACCTCAGACTGCAGACGAGTTAGTCGTGGCGGCAGAAGAGGAATGGAACAATATTCCTGAAGAAATCGTTAACCGCTTGACTATCTCAATGCCACGTGTCAATATGCTATTGGAACGTGGTGGTGGTCATACCGGCTATTAGTCAAATAGAGAACTTGCTTTGTTACTTATTTTTGATTTAATAAATTTTGTCAAACATGTCACACATTTGCTGGTTTTTAATTTTCTAAGTACTCAGTTTATCGAATATATTCTTTTCACAAAAAAAGATTCAGATGCAATATACTTTTATAAATGTATTTGGTTTTTCTGACAAAATGATTTCTTTAACAAGAATGGGGGGATGGTTGAAGACTTTTGACGTTGTGTGTATTTGTTTCCTTGGAAAATTCTTTAAATTTTTTGTACGTTGCCGCCGTACCGGTTTCCGACTGCATGCTTTGTCTTACGCAGAGTCAGGTTTTATAGTGAACCAGCTTCCAGTGCCGTGTAGAAGTATATTTTTTAATAAATTTTGAACCGCCCTTCTAGATTTTTTTTTATAAGATTGTATCTGTAAGAGTTCTCTGATAAGTACTGCATCACCCTGTACAACGACATAAAGTTACAGAAATCTTTGAAAGTACGTATTTTTCCAATTTAGTAATTATTGTTATAACATAAACTTGCACAGTTATGCATATAAAATTCACTCTTGTTTATAAAAATCTGAAAATAATAATTGTTAAAATGTGAAGTTAGAATATCAAAATTATGTGTCTTAAAAAAGTTATTATTTTATTTGAGGAAAATTTAAATAGTTACAATGAAGAATCAAAACATCAATAATTTTATTTTTTATATTAATTTTATTCTACATGTTTTAGTTTTCGAGATTTCTGTACCCAAAGACAACACTGATTATTTTACTGAGGAATATGGCAATCTTAAATTTCGATGGCTCTCTTACTCTTTTGGAGTATTTTCATTATACTATATTATAATTATTAATTATAATAATAAAATATTAACAAACTTCATTAATGTTGATGTTAATCTTCTTAACAATTTTAAAAATAAGATAATGTAAATTTGCTTTTGTTATTTTATTATCATTTTCATATCGATATCTATCTTATTCTACAAAAAGTCAAGAGCTTCCTCATTGTCTGTATACAACTACAGACTTGTAAGAAAATAAGTATTAAGCCATACGAGATAAGCTATATCCAAGGATTATTATTTGTATATTGATTTAAATAAATATTAAGAACAACAAATTTAATCCAATTATTTAAAAACGAAGAGATAATGGTTATATCAACTACATACCTATGTATATTAGTTGAGGACATGAAAGAACTATTTTATATTTTATTTACCAAATTATAATCGTTACCAAAATATAAGTAGGTATTTATATTTATGGTAATTCATTTCTTATGTTAGTTTTATTGCAGTTTTAAAACAATTTCATTGACACATGATTTAAAAAATGTAGACTGATTCTTGAGGAAAACGTTTAAGCGTAGATATTATGTCAGTAAATGGATCGCAAAGATAAATGAATAAATTTAACATTTTTCGATGAAATTAGCTGGTAATCTGTTTTTTTTTTTTTGGAAAAAAGAATCAAGAAGCACTGGTTTCAAGTGCGATACTGCAGTACAACGATCTAGTGTACTGTGCCAGATAAGAAACAAATTCATTCATTGATTTGAGAGATATGGATAAAAATAGTTTTTTAAATTACCACTTCAACATTAACTTTAAAATGAAGCAAATTTGGATCAAGGTATATTTGGCCAAATCCTCATATTTTAATTTCAGGATTATTTGGAAGTACTTGTGTAGCTTCAGGTAAATATACCCTATATAAAATGTAAATACAACCTGTATTAAGCATATTACCTTGATGTTGAGTACCTCCTATATGCGGATGACTTGAGGATCTACGGATCTGTATCTAATGTTACACATTGTGAATTGTTACAAGATAATCTCCACCTAAATATTAAAAAGTAAAATATTTCGTCTTTTTCTGGCAAATAGAGTACATTAGCCTTTCCTTATAACCTGAATGGCATGTATCTTTTAAAACCCAAAACATTTATACTTACCGATCTCTGAGTTACATTTGATATATTATCAATTAGTAGCCATTTTTATGAAATCGTTGCTAAAAATAACAAAATTATGGGTTTTATTTTGTGTAATTTGAGGAAATTTCAGTTAACTGCTGTTTTACTTTGCCTTTATGTGTTCTAAGTTGGAATACTGTTCTTCGGTTTGGTATTCTAAATATGTCAATCAGAAGCATGTGATAGAAAATGTTTAAAGAGAAGTATCTTTACTTTAAGGTAAATCCCAATGGGTACACAGACATTTATATAACGTTTTTAAAACGTTGTTATGGTTGATTCAACGTTATGCGTTTAAAATAATTTAATAATATTCGCATTGTATCCAGAGGTAGAAATGAATACTAGAAATTTACGTTTCTTTTATAACTTTTATTCGACTGATATAAAAACGCATAAGTTTATATTTTAATAATATGAAACTGCATGTTAAGTGCAATGTTTATAAAACGTCCAATTTAACGTTTTAAATACATATATGAATTTATAATATATTAAACGTGTTATACAAATGTTAATAACACGTTTTCTACATAACGTTTTAATAACATAAAGATAAAACGTAAAACATACTTTGATACTACACAGGTTATCAACTGAAAGTAGAAATAACCATCGAAATATTATGTTCTCTGGTAACGTTTACTTCACGATATGTTTAAATATATACTGTAGGCTTAGACATTAATAATATTAAGCTGTAGTGCAACGTTTGTAAAATGTCAAATTAAACGTTTTAAACATATATATGATTTAAAAAAAAAATAATAAGTAATAATTAATTTTTTTACGTTAGTTTAACTATTTCTGCCATTAATTTATAGTGCGGCGCTAGGTGATTGTAAAGCTTTATTGCCATGTAGAATGGAGATTTCTCAAATTTGGTAGTTTTGTGCCATGGAATGCACAACAGGTTTCTATATCTAGTAAGATAGTCATGGTAGGAACTGCTTTTTGCTAAATTATTCGCATGTTCTCTTGCGTATAACAATATTTTGTATATAAATATACAAGGAAAAGTATTTATAATTAATAAAATAAGGCTTACATGATCCCCTATCCGGAACAATAAACATTTTACGTACCTATAATGCGTGGATAACAAATATTCTTTCGCACATTACAACTTAGGTGACTATAAATAAGACTGAAGTGTATATTAATAACAGCAGAAATTGGCAAAGAATATCTGATGCGAGAGATAGCATAATACGCCTTATTAAGTTTTTTACTTAACAAGTCAATATGGGCTGACCACGTAAAATTAATACGTTTTCAAAACCTGACATGAAAGATTTTATAAACGTTAATAAAACTATAAATATCTAAAACGTTTTCCATAAACGTTAACTGTTCTTGCGTTATTTAGACGTAGTTTAATAAACGTTTATATTCTAGTTAAAAATAACGTTTGCGCGACATTTTTTGTAGAAGCTCATAGAAAGCAGGGCATGTCTATAACTATATTGTATAAAATTGTACATAGTTTGATCGATTGCCCTGAAATTCTGAACAGACTGGAATTCAATGTGTAAATTGTGTAACTATCCTGCCCTGTAAATGGTTTTTGCTGTTGGGCAGTTGTATATACTAAAAATAAAAATAAAAAAATAAAATATCTCCAGCAACATAAAATTACTTCACTCAATTAATTCAAGATTGTATATGTTTAAACATACATATCAAATAATTTCTATATTTATAAAATATTGAAACAATTTATATAATATATATCAAAACAACTAGTTCTAATATAAAATTTCTCTCTACTTCTAACCACCTGCTTTCCAAAACTTTTAATGTAATATTGTCTATCATTTTGTATACACAGGTGTGCAAATATTGTGCAAAATGTTAATGATAGTGTTTAATTGCAAAATGACATCTGTAATTTTATAAAAGTACTGATTTTATCTATCATCGACATTTACCAAGCTGGTCACAATTAAATGTGTTTGGTTGTAGAAATATAGCAAAATAAAGTAACAGTTTGAATATCATTCAATTATTTCAGTGAAATTGTCGTTACTAAGAAATACTGTAACATGATTGATAATAGAGAGTTATTGGAAATCCCTTTAATACTGCCAAACAGTATTAGGAACGACTTTATTCCCTTCTTCATTTGTTTATTTATATCTCTCAATTATTGCTATTTTAATGGTGAATAAGAAATGAAATAGAAGTCAATATTTTGAAAAAATTAAAATAAGTTTACCTATCTTTATTTCATTTTTCTTGAAACATGCGACGTAACTTTTAAAAAAACGAAAAATATTTTATTTTTAATTTAGGTTAGGACGGGTATGACCGATTACAGCCGAACGACCCAATCTATCAAATAAGGAATTGCTCAACGTTACCTTAATCATGCATAAATATGATCGAGCACTATCTTTATTATTGCTGCCTTAATAATACAGCACATAAGCGCATGCTTAGATGTCAATATAAGGGAAACCTAAATACTGGTTAACCTTATGACGCGTCTAATAACTCTAATGTTGGATGTCGCCCTTATTTATGTAAATTATGAAATAAAATGACGTTACAATCTATAAAATTGTCGTTGTATTTTTTTCACAGGTTTTTAGAATTTGATAATATTTCACTGAAATACTAGAATATATGACATATGCAAGGTGCATCTAAATAATAAATAAGCGCAAAAAAAATAACAGCGATTTTTTGGTGAAAATGAAGACACGAAAAATTTCGATTTTTAGTCTTTTCCTCCCTGTATATTAAGCTAGAGAAACGAAACATATTGACCATTATCTGCTAATATAACTGCACTTTTTGAAAAATTTTGAACTCTGCAATAGTCTTGTAAAGGGTTGAAATAATCAACCCCTAGGACATTTCTTCTCATAACTTTTATGAATTGAATTTTTCTCATTTAAAAATATTTCTAAAAAGCACAACTTATTTTCTCTTAGGTCTCTCCAGTTAATTTTTAAGCAACGACAAACGAACAATAAATAAAACTAGAAATAAATGAGAACAATGTATGAATAAATTAATCTAGAGCATTTCTCTTGAAAAAATACAATAAATCCTATCAAACATCGATACTATAAGCAACAAATGTTGAAAGTGACCGCCCTCAGCTTCAATATAAGAGTTATCTTCTTCTCATATAATCTCATTCTTTTTTAAAAAAGTGTATACTTACCTATGCTTTTTTAAATAAAAAATCGTCAATATTAATTTGTTCACTTTTATTTCGTTATATTTTCGTTTGGTTGAGACATTTATTTTTTAATTTTAATTTCGAAGAAAACTGAAGAGACATAAAGTTAATAAATTTTATAAATGAGAAAAGTTCAATCTACAAATAAGTTCTGAAGAGGAGAAATGGCTTAGCGGTTGATTGTTTCAACTCCTTACAAAACGACTCCAGAGTTAAAAAGGCTTCAAAAGTACAGTGATATTTATGGATAATGTTTAATAAGTTTCGTTTCTCTAGTTTAATATACAGAGATGATAAAAATATAATTGTTCACCTTTTTCCCTTTTTGGAAAGGCGTAAATTTTAAGGAAGGATTTTTTTTTAAATGACCTTTTTCATTTTCACCGAACCTTTTTCATACTGTTTTGGATACTCCTTGTAAATCTTTCTAGCATACTATTTTTATTATTTTATTCATCTAAATTAGTGACAATATATACCATGACAGTTAAAAAATGTACAGCCACACTATTCTGTTATGGGCTTCACATTTTTTATTTTTCATTTTTGCATTTCATAAAGAAGTAAAATGTTGCAAAATTATAGTAAAGTTCTGTATCGTATTTTTTCGTAAGAGTCTAGACTAATTCAGTGTTTCAGTTTGAATTATATCTAATCTTTATCCATTTAGTTGATCTAAACGTACACCTGTAGATTCTTATAAAATACTAATCACAACATAATAATATTCGATCCACTTCATATGACGTGACATTTGCTAAGAAAGAAAAATATATCTGAGCTGACCCCCATCACAGAATGAAACAGACTTTTTTCAGAGTTACTTTGTAAAATTTTTAAACCTAATATGTATATAGAGCTATAACAATTTTACAAACTGAGCTGGTTTCATCCTCAAAAAATTTGAAAATTGCGCTGAGTTTAGCCTAAAAACACCTAATTCTTCGCATTTCCAAATCTACTATCAATTTGACACTGAATGTTATTTCTTTTTCTTCTGTAACATCTCCAGGATAGTCGCACTGACAGCAATTTTTCGTTTCGATATTCATCATGACACGATTAAACTTTCGGTATATTTTTTTTATTACATAGATATTAATAATATTGTGCGAAACTAACTACTCTGCGAACTAAAGCCCTGATCAGCATTAAATTGTACCCAAATCTAACCATACTAAAAATATTTATGAAAGAAAAGCAGAATGTCTCAGTGTTGTCTAATCACCCGAATAAAAAAAATATTGCTGATGGTTCTATGATTATTCAAAACTGGATAAAAACCGTCGATTTTAATTATGTAATAGTTAACAGTTAAGGTATAGACTTTAAAGTTGGTGTAACTAAGTTATTTACATACATCGGAATAAAATTTAACCAGTGACATAGGTAGTAGAATCAAACGGTATAGTAAATTTCAGTTGCAAAAAAAACTGTAAGGATTTTCTTCGGTTACAACTTTGCCAGCAAAAATATTCTTAACTTACTTGTATAATAGATAGTTAAATAGTTACTTTAATTTTATAGTAGAAAAGACTGAAAACATTCGAAGAAAGATAATTAGCTTTTATTTGCATTTGTAGCTTTTTGATGATACTGTTTCTGTGAAATGGTCTATCCAAATTTTTAGAGGAGATTCTTTTAATTTAACATTATTATAAATTTCAGTTGCAGAAAAGCTATCAGAAATTTTCCTCAGAAATAAGTTTGCCAGACAAAACGTTCTTGAGATTTTCCTTTAGTCAAAGTAATCAACTGTGAACTATAGATGAAAAGCGACACCACTTACGATTTTTGACAGTTTGTACTTACTTGTATAAAAGATTATTAAATATAGTTACCTGAATTTTATAGTAGAAATGATTGAAAAAGTCAAACAAAAATAATAAACTTTTATTTGCATTTGCAGCTTTTGATGATATTGTTTCTAGGAAATTATCTATCTAAATTTGTAGATGTGTGTGTTGAGGACATTCTCTTAAGGCTGTAATGTTCGCAATTTTACAAAGCCGGTTTTAGACGTCCACGCGCTTTCATATTTCTCCTCAATGGAAATTCGTATTAAGATGGAGCAAGTTTTAATCATCTAATAAAAGTCTAATTTACTAGACAGCCGAGCCATATTTAAAAAAAAAAAAATAGATCTGAACAATATTTCGGTCGCAATATTGCCCACATTTAGGACTGCTGTGAGACGTTGTTAGGCACTATTATAAAAAAAGAAAGCTGTAGGCTAGTAAATCAAGTCTTCATATAACAGACAATTGCCTCAGATTTAAATTGTATGCATTTATATTCATGAAATTTGTCCGCCAAGAAGACATGTTTTGCTAAATTTTTGCATACAATTGCCTAACTTACAGGGGCACAAAGTTAAATTTGCCGTTGAAGGTGCTGATGGGCGGAGCCTGATAAAAGCTACACTGTTTGGCCGAACATTATACCCTTAACATTTAAGTAATTGTAAACTCTTCATAAATAATTTTATAAAAATAAATTGCTCCTAACGAGAAAAATTAGAAGTAGCTACCATGAATAATTTTGCAGGTGTCTTGACTGATAACATACTATTACAAAACAATGTTTATTAATATACTTAAGAAATCTTATCAAATGCACACACTTTAGTATAAAAGCAGATGGCACCATTCGTTTCATCATTCCAAATCTCCGATTCTATTTGTAACATTAGTGCTCTCTCAAGTTAATCAAGGAAAATGAAGGCCTTCGCCGCTTTGGTTTTTTTAATATTAGTAAATTACGCGTATTCGAAGGATACCACCACTGTAAATTCTTGTAAGTATAATTGAAATCTTTATTTTATATTACTTTGATCATAGCACAAACACAGGCTGTCCTAGGGTGACGGCTGATTAGAATATTTCAGAGATTTCCATTTTCAAAATTTTGGCTTTGGGGTTTTCGGGTGCTTTTTTTATATAATATAATACAGTTCTTGTAACGGTTATACCAGAAGTCCATGCTTCCATGAATCCACATGCTTATTTTAAATAGAATACTCTTTGTATTTTTGCATATTTGGATTCTACGCGTAATTTTAGACGGACTAATATTTTAAGCTTTCATATATCTATTTCTAATGGCCTTCAAGTTAAAAAAAGTTGCTTTTTGACAGCCTAATTCAAAATTGCTTATTTTTTACATAGTGTAAGCTGAAGTATTGATATTTAAACGAGACATAGAGGGATCCCTATCTTTTGTTACATATTTTAAAAACAATTTTATTTTAATATACAGTGCTTTCGAAAAGTAACGAATGAATTCATTATTTTTGAAATTGTGCACCGTTGGCTGCCTGACAGTAGCCAAGAGGATTAATAAATTCTTTTTGGACATTATCAATAACTTTAGGAGGTATACGATGTATCTCGTGACGAATTCTTGCTTTTAAATCTTCTAAATTAACCGGTCTAGTAAAGTATACTTTGCTTTTTAAGTATCCCCACAAGAAATAACCTAGGGGTGTTAAATCAGGCGATCTGGCTGGCCACTCAATCGGCCCCCTTCTCCCTATCCATAATGGGGAGGTGCACCATCTTGTTGAAAGAAATTGTCATTTCTTGGAAAATCATGTCCCTCTATATCTGGATATAAAGTTAATAGTTCAGGAATGACGTCGTCTCGAAGAAAATCCAAATATCTTGCACCAGTTAGGTTGACGTCAAAGAAATAGGGACCTAGAATTCTTGCGTCGACTATGCCGCACTACACATTTACTTTCTGGGGACTTTGAGTGTGATACTCCATCATCCATAGGGGATTCTCGGTAGCCCGATAACGGCAGTTTTGCCTATTGACATGGCCGTTCAAGACAAACGTAGCCTCGTCAGAAAAAATACGTTTTTTACGAAATTATTATCATTATTGCCTAGCTCTTGAATTTGCTCGCAGAATTGATTTCGCTGATCAAAGTCGTCTTCAGATAGCTCATGAACAAGGCATACCTTATAAGGATGATACTTTGCTTTTTTTATAATTTTGTGAACTGTGGACACTGCCATATTGAAATCAAAAGCCAATTGATTAAGTATTGAGTTATAATTTTCTTGTATTGCCAACAAAACATTAAGCTCATCATCTACTGATTTTGACGATCGACCAGATTTACGAAGACCACGAACATGTCTAAAGTTGCGGTATTGAGACTCAATATTGCTTACCATGCTTTGGCTAATGGGATGTCGATCAGGAAGAGTTTCATTGAACAATTCAACTACTTCTTTTTGGGTGCGCATCCTGTCTCCAAATCCGATCATGCAAAGAATTTCAATTCGTTCTCGTTCAGTTAATTTAACCATTACTTTTTATAAAATGCCAAACAAAAGATAAGAACTAAAGAAATAACTAAAAAAAAACAACTATTTAATAAAGTGCGATTTCAAGTTTTTATCTGACAGCAATAAAAACATTCTCGGTCGCTAAGGCTACTGTCAGGCAGTCATGATTTTTGACGATGCGTATGTAGAATGATAAGCTCTGTCAAATGGCGTGGTCAAAATTGGGGTGTGCTATTTAAAATAATTGTCGATCTCAACAACGATTACGTCACAAATGTGAGTGGTATGTCAAAAAGTGACTTTTTTAGAAACAAAATCGACGTACCTACAAGGAGATTTTTTCGAAAACTTCTCAATTTCAAAATAATGAATTTATTCGTTACTTTTCGAAAGCACTGTACATATTTAATTTTAATTATTTATCAGGGTGGTGAAATGGTCGAATTTGCTTAACTCTGACCACTAAAACTTGATTTTTCTAAATGGAACACTATAATTTAATTAAAAACTGTTGCAGAATTTTACCTTTTATCCATATTACACGTCCCTATACTTGTCTTTTTTAATTTTTCTGTTAGGTTTTAAATAAATAAATAATTAACATGATCCTATTTTTTACGAGGATGGTTGTGTAATTGCTAGCAAATTTAAAAACAAAACATCCAAGCAAATAACTTATGACATATTGCTTGTTTTGTTTTTAAGTTAGCCAGCAATTTCACAGCCAACCTCGTAAGAAATAGGATCATTTTAATTACTTATTTATTTAAAACCGTAACTAACAGAAAAATGTATAGGGTACAATTCTACAATAGTTTTTTATTAAATATACAGAATGATTAATATAGAAAAACCAAGTTTTGGCGATTCAAAGTAAAGTAAGTAAGTAAATTTGACAATTAAATTTCACACCATGTGTAAAACTAAATAGTCTTTTCGTATCTGTAACAAATGATGGCCATCCCCCTATCCCTCTTTTAATTATCAATACTTCAGCTTGCATTATGTAAAGACTAGGTAATTTTTAATTAGGCTATCGAAAAGCAGCTTATGATAGAATTAAAATATCTCGCAGACCATTAGAGATACATAAAAGGAAGCTTGATAAAGTCTAGCAATAAAGTATATACAAAAATATACAAGGTCTTCCATTTAAAACAAGCAAGTAGATTGTAACATCCAATATAACCGAAAGTACTACAAAAATTATATTAGCTTATTTAAAAAGAGCATTCCGAAAATCTCACAGCCTAAATTTTGAAAATGTAAATCGAAAGTAGTCTGAAATATTCTAATCGGTCGTCACCAAAAGACAGACTGTATTTTGATGAATTATTCTATAGAAAGTGTTAGTTTATATAATCGCACACAGTTTTCAATGCACTAAAAAATAATAAAACGCCTTTAGCATATTTGAGCTTTAGCGTTACAAAAATTAGATGATATGCGCCCATGGTACACAAATAATCAAAAACGAAATTTTTTCACAGGTCATGATGCTCTCTTACCGGAAGTAGAATTTTTGGTAAACAGCACGATCTGCGATCAAGGACCATGTATAGTGCGACCAGGTTCAGATTTAGTTTTGACGATATCTTTTAATTCCCGTAAGTAGTTACAACTATAGCTTTTTTTCAAACCTTGGCAATAAAAACTAGATTTAATTTTATAAATAAATGTTCATATAAGCGTAGGTTCAGTTTCTTTGCTCCGCTCTATTAAAATAATTGTTTCTTTGAACATGAATAAGTAATCATAATTCAAGAAAATCAAAAAAATATATATAGTAATAAACAGAATGCATAATTTAGCTACAGCAAATATTTAACGACTAGCTAAACTCTTTTGCGCGAGTGGTAAATTCATATCAATTCTAACATCAATCTCAGCATCTTTAATCTTTTACGATAATTGATTACGATCTTTTATTTCCACGGTATTAACAAGTTCCTTGAAGTTGTCCTATAAATAGAAATCGCAAGGATTCAACTTGATGTATTTGATAATTACTTAATATTGATATCAATGTTTTGTTGATTTTTAGCTCAGTATCTGGAACATATTAAACCGAAAATCATTGCCACAGCACTAGGTATTGATCTAGATTACCCCCTCGACCAAGATGATGCTTGCGATGGAATTGTAAATACCAGTTGTCCAGTGGCAGCTGGCGAACTTATTGAATATTCTTATACTATGCACATACTTGACATCTTCCCCGAGGTAAGTTGCTTTATTAACTTTCATAGATGTGAAATATCGTACGTATTACGTGCAATCTCCTCTGATTATAGCCTAGACGGTGGTATCTATGTTAGGCTTACTACTTTTTCCTATTCTCAAGTAAGGACATTCTTGTTGTTGTTGAACAGCGGGAAAAAGGGTGTTGATGTTTTGAATTGTTATGGCATTATTCTATTCTCATCATATTGCATCTCATTACTTTTTATTCTAATAATTACATTTAATAATGTATTTTACTATTTTCGCTAAGTAACGATATTTCTACTAAAAGTGAAGACGGAAAGACATAGAGACTGTGGTAGAGTCTCAAAGTTTGCGTAGCAAGTGTCATCAATTTAAAAATTTGAGTTCAGTAGGCTATGGAAAAAAATGTGGTTAGTTGTTGGTATCACGTTAATATCACTTTTATTTTAATATGAATTGATTTTACTAGTTTATTAAATCCAGTTTCAAGAGTTTATTTTGTTTTCATCGCCCACTGAACTCAAAGTTTTAAATGTGTGGCATCCGCTAGTCAAACCAAGACATACAGACCTACAAATAATGCAATTTTTTCTAAATAATGGTTATCTGTAGGCGATTAACTCAAGATGTATATATTTTCTTAGAATAATGCAAATGTTTCAATATTGCCTGTCCCTTTAAAAGAAATACGACCAATCGAGACATTTTGACCGCTAAAAAGAAGTGGTAACCGGAAAAAACTGCCACTTACTATATCGATTCCACTAAAGTTTTAAGAAATAATATGCCATAATGTCCAGATAAATAAATGTTTTAAAGGTATAAAAACCTGCAACTTTTTCCCAAAATCCAATTTCATTATGTTGTGAATATGCAGCTAAACGTTGTCGGAAAAAATTGTGGTCATCCTATATACTTCTAAATTACGTCTACGTATATAACATTAACACAACCTAACAATATTGATGTAAATATTAGTTTTCAGGTACAATATATTGCAATAATGGTACAGAAATTTAATTAAATTTCTATTTGTAAGTGGAACAATTAAGACCTATATCATTTACATCACCAATTACAAAGAAGTCGGTAAATTCGTTTTAAAGAGTGCCATTATTATTTCAGTAGATTGTATGCATTAGATCTTGAATCAATAGGATTCAATTTATAAGTATAATAAAATAACAGGGGAGTTTGTTTGGTGGTCAATTTGACAGAAAACGAAATGACAAAAAAGAGGTTAAAGACGGTTAATTTTTTAAACACCGACTTTCTCAGTCGAAGAAAGAATATAGTGATTAATTCGGATTATAGAAAGAAATTTAACTACAATCATAATTTACTTAAATTAATTAAGACATTGCTAAAAAAAATAAATATGTTGATATGTGCAGAATTTGGGTACTGTTTCAATTTTCTTTGCCCTCTATTAATGTAATTAATTATTAATAAAAACGAAATTATTTTGTAGGCGGCAGTGGGCCTGACTTTTACTATTATTGACGAGGATAGCGACGATGCTGATGTTGTTTGTTTCGCCATTGATATTCAACTGAAGAAGACGTAAGTTGGTATAAAAGGAGACAGAAGAAGGAATTTGGAATATTACAATGTAATATAGTTATGTAATAATTATACTTTTTCTTTAAATTTATGGATGTTTTATTTATATTATACAGGATTTTTCAAAAAACATGGCAATATTGCTAGGACTGATAGAACATTGAAAAATAAGTGGGGCTTGTTTAACGTGTTTGATAACATAAACACAACATTATTCATCAAAGAGTAACATAAAATTTTAATAATATATAATGAAAATTGATCGGGAAAAAATTATGTGTTTTACTTGGCAGTAAAGTAGATTTAGTGTCTTGGCTGCATTAATAGAGTTGTAGCAAAATTGCGAAACACTTTCAATCCAAATAAAACATGCTATATTTTCTCCAACCGTAATACCCCACTTAATTTGTGCTTTGAATTTATTCAAATTTATTCAAACCAAATTTGGATAATAAAGATAAGTAGGTCAGTAGGATATATCGATGAATACTTTGTCAAACATTGGTCGTTATATTGCTATTGAGTTCATGTGAACATGTTTGTGGTTCAATTTGCTGAAAAATCTATTAAACATGGAATCTAATGAAGACTTAGGTGTACCTGAGGAGATACTGGAGTGTGCAAGAGATTTTTCTGAATCTTTTCCCAAAGAAATCTCGAGAAATTTATGAATGTGTCTACAACCGTTTCATGAATGTTTTCATGCAAAGAAAAAACATCAAATTGTATTCCGGAGATGCATTGATGGTGTATTTCTCAAACTTAGCAAATAAAATGAAGCCATCAACGCTTTGGTCACAATATTCAATGTTGGGGTCAACGTTGCATATAAAAAAGGAGATTGACATAAGCAAATATTCAAAGTTACGTGCCTTTCTCAAGAGACAAAATGAGGGAAATGTACCGAAGAAATCGTGAATATTTACAAAGTAGCAAGTTGATTGCTTTTTGAATAGTGCACCTGATAATTTATATTTGATGATGAAGGTAAATGCTTTAAAAATAAAGGAACAGAGTATGTAAAAAGCTTCTTTATAGGTTATGCTAATATTGGGGATTGCAGGCGCTTGCCGTTCTGATGAATTAGTCAATTTAACAATTGATAATGTTGAAGATGTTAAAACCGCGTTAATTATAAAAATTCTTAACATCAAACCACCACGAGACCACGTCCTTTTACTATGCTGGGTGATAATTATTTAAGTTTTTGTCGAAAATATGTTGCTTTACTCCACCCAGATTGGTAAAACGTCGGCACACAAAAAAAAGTTCTGTTCCCGAGCTCCGGCCCTTGGTTCCCCATGTATTTTTGGCTCCCGAAGCTGATCCCGAGGTCGGTATAGTCCAGACGTTCCGTATTTGCCCGCTACGGTCAAAAATGACCAAAAGTGTGTATTAATTTTTTTATTTTTTTTAAATCTGAATCAATTTAATCCTGGATACGGTGAAATCATACATCAAAGAAATGGAGTGCAGATATTAAGGAGATGAGATGAACCTATGATGGCGGATCAGTGCTGAAATTTAAAATGGATATGCCACCACTCCCCAAAAATAAAAAATATTGAAAAAAATATAAAAAATGTAAAAAAATGAAAGAAAAATGAACAAAAATTAAAAAAATAAAGAAAGGAGTTACAATACTTTGTATGTAAACGTCGTTAGCTCTGGCTCACGCCAAAGGAAAGTAATTGTGACCTGTTCACAAATTTTTATGGAACTGCAACATTCTTCTCCTGAATCGTGTTTTTTTCGATATTGGCTGTCATATTGGAGCGTTAGGCGTCTATAATGAGGGTTTGTTATATGTTGGAGCTATTTTACCGACCTTTATTCACTATGCAATGCTACATGAAGACAATCCTCTTAAATCAATTCGATCCTGAATACGGTGAAATCATATTATGATTTTTTCTGACAATTTGAAATTTTTAGGACGAATTCTCTGCCAATTCCTGGCCCTCAAGTGACAATTGGGATGTGCGGTTGGGAGGTCCTATCCAACAACTGATTCATGTTTGGACCGTTCAATAGCACGGAGATAAAGCTTTACGCTTATTCTCAGGGAATAGCCAAATTTTTGTTATTTTTTTGACCGTAGCGCGCAAATAGGGAACGTCTGGGCTATACTGTGTGTGCCTCTGTTATTTTTCAGATATGTTAGTGGAAAGTGTTATAGAATGGTGTTCGGTTTTCATAAAATCAGTGCCGTCTCGCTAGAAGTGGCAACATTTTTGAAGCTGGACATACGTTACGACAAACGTCTCCTATCCTTTTAGTTGAAAGCGGTGGAGACCTCACTTGTCTTAAAAGACACGGATGATGGAGATCGAGCACTATGGCGGAAGGCTACTTGTATTGATAATATAACTATTAATGAAAACGTGTTGGACTGCTTTGAGAATTGCTCCAAGAATGAGGGTAGTGGCAGTTTCAGTGGTTTATTTAATTTTAATACTTGTTCAAACTGTGTATTTAATATTGTAACCTCAAAATTGGGTTATCGTAGAAACACGTCACGTAGACAAACAACTTTATTGTCACTCTTGATTATACAAAAATATCCTTTAAACCAATTTCACAACTGTCGTTTGGCTCCTCAATATAAACTGACTCCAGCGGAGTGCGGAATGATTCGCTTATATAGGTTTTAGGGTTCTAGAAGTTTTCGGCGGTCTCGAGAATCAAATAGAATGTGGCCGAGAATGTTCCAGAAAACGTCAAAATAAAGGCATCACAAAAATCATAAATTCTAACATAAACAGAAAAGTAATTTACAAACTAACGAGGTAGGTGAGCTTCAATTATAAATTCAAATGTAAACAGGAACATAATTTACAAACTAAAAAGGTAGGTGAGCTTCCGTAACAATATCAATGTGGATAAACAAAAATTATTGTATATGACAGTTGGAGAAAAAAAACTATTGTTTGGTACAATTTATCATGCAGTAAAACAAAGGCACTCATATTCAGGACATCTCAAAACCATTTGTCTGTATAGAAAACAATATTTCAAGAATACGGGGACTTGATACTCCTGTACTATATTTCCTCGAATATGTCCCATTATTTATTAATCATTAAAGACTTTACGAGTTTTTGTGTACCAATCAGAGAATAAGCTGGCGTGTTTATTGCCTCCTCTAGCGTGATTTCTAATGGGCCGTCCAACCGCCACCGACGATGATCTAATACGTTCGATCACGCCGCGATGTTTACATTACCGAGAGTGCGTAATTGCAGGCGCAATTAAATAGAAAATAAATTTCCCTTTATCGGCAATCTATCAATAAATCTGTGTTTCTCTTTCGGTGTCAAAATAATTAAACGGTCGTAAATTGCGCGCACCTGCATTTGTCTGACGTCATGGCGGAGATATTGTGTTTGTAGCGTACAGAAGCGCAGTGTCACCCTACATCGATGTTTGTAAAGTGGAATACCTACATGTGGTCTGTAAACTTTAAAACCTAAGCATTTTACTTTGCCGAAGAAAATATTATAGTTTGGGTTAAAAATATAATTAATTATTGTCGTATCTTAAGGTAAGTCTAACACTGACTTGTATGCGGACATTCATGTCAAGTGTCAGACTGCTTAAATTCTGATTGAAATTGTTGCTTTGTGTCATGTATAATAATAATAATAATAATAATAATAATAATAATAATAATAATAATAATAATAATAATACTCCTGCTATGCTAATGCTTGACTCTCCAGAACATCTCCGAATGTGTCGGAGCCTCGGAAGGTGTTTACTGGAAAAAAAAAATAATAATAATAATAATAATAATAGATGTTTATTGACCAACAGATAAATCCAATTACAGGACAATTATAAAAAGAAAAAGAATATATAAAACTTAAAGTAAAGTAAAATGATATAGTGTATACTTAATGTTAAAGCGAGTAACTAACATCTGAATAACTTAATGGTAAAACAAATTAATCCTAAAACTATAACTAGGAATACTTAATAGTTACTTATGCAACAAGTACAAAAAGTAACGTGTTGTCTTCCTCGGCCTGACGGCCTCGTTGGACAATTTCACGTCGCGCGCAATATACACTTTTTGTACGAGTTGCATACAATATTTTTCCTACGTCCATGCAAAAACCAAAAAATGTTTTATTTAGATGACACTAAATCTAGGAAAATATGACGTCGATTTGAACGTTTATGTTTGTCATGATGACAAATATATATTTAAATTAAGTTCCTATTCTGTTAATTGTTTCTTATTTCTTTAAATTAATCCTACCTGCCTTGTTCCTAAAACTTTACCATCGCGCTTACCATCTAATCTTCAGAATATTTAAGAAGTTAAATTCAACTAATCAACCACTAAGACTAACCACTGGAAATTCAAAACACATAAATAAAAGTATTAACACTTGAACAATCGATTAATCGCGACACTCACGTAAATAATCTACAGTTCACAAGTTCCCTACGGTCACTAGCCACTATCACATCAATATTTTCCATTGAACTAAAAACTTGAGGAGCCAGAAATCTCGCCTCAGTCTCGAGCGGACATGGAGCGAAAAACATGGATTTTAACCGTTTCGCATGGTGGGGGAAACCATAACGTATAGGCATGTGCGACGCAATTTGAAGCTCGGAAAATTGGGCCTCACTGTGGTGGGATTGGTGGGTGACCCGGACTCCCCACGCGGGTAGAAACAGAAACGGCGGGATATTGAAATGTAAACCAGAGGTGCGTTATAACATACTAGGGCTAAAATTGAAGCAATTATTTTAGTCGTTACATTGATTTTTGATAAATGTAGTAGGCAATCGTATTGGAAATTATGGGGTATTAAAATATACAGTGAAAGCCAAATTTTACAGTGAGGCCTGGCCTCAGTTGCTTCATACGAGCCGCCACTGACAGGATGTCAGTTACACAACCGTTTTAAAAATTGTGAAGAAGCCAAAAAGCACCCATATAAGATGAAAAATCTGCACAAGCTTAACGAAGATGAACATGATTATAGACTCCACTTTTGCGAACGAATTATAGCTTCTATCAATGGTGCATCAATCACCACAACTGTCGTTATTGGGCTGACAAAAATGACTACTGGATGCGTGAATGCCATACTCAAAGATTTCAAAAAACAAACGTCTGGGCTGGAATTATTGAAGATTGTATTCTTTAATGAAAATGTAACAGGGCAAATGTACCTAACTATGCTTTAATATTAATGTTCCTGCTTTAGCGGTTTTATTCTTCAATAATTTAGATCTCAATTTATTTGACCAACGGACATGGTTTCAACAAGATGGGACACAACAATTTTGCTCGAAATGTACGGGCCTATCTCAACAAAGTGTTTCTGAATAGGTGAATTGGAATCAGGAGCCCCAAAAAAAGTAATTGTAATTGCAATTGAAAAAGCTTTAAAATGAAAAAATAGGTAATCAACCTACCCTTCTATTAAAAATGAAGAAACCTTTTTGTAATATACTCTACTGAAAATAAAAATTAACGTGTTTGCGACAAACGTTTATTGAAGAATTTCTTCCAGTTAAACTTGATTAAAATTGATGTTAGTTACGTGATGCACAGTTGGCCATGCATTTTTATATGGAAAAGTTGCATGAATTTGATATTGCTTTGAAATGTACTACAGGCTAATTTTTAAACATATTGAAAGGTCAGAACATGTGACTGGCCGTAGTATTCACATAATCATTAAAATATTAACATTAACAAATTGTCACAGAATATAAACAAAACCGCGTAACCTAAAAAGCTATTCATTGGTATGATATTTACACGCGGTCCCTTTCCGTGATGCAAGGGCAGGTTACGGTCTTGGTGATGTGTGTTTCTTGCGTTTTTGTGGCATTTGTGGGTCATAGATACACAGTGTAAATACTGTGTTGGTAATGCGATATTAGTTGTGAACTTACGGTAGTGTTAAAAATAATAATAAGTAAAAGTAATGAATAATAGTATTTAAAACAAATTTAATATATTTTTATTGCCATTTACTACCAATTTTTTCTCTCCTTAAACATTAAAAAAATCCTCATTTATTACTTTTATTTATTATTTTCGGAATATAATAGGTAATTTAATGTAGTGAAGTCAGATAGCAAAATTTTACAAATGCCTCGAATAGCATTCTATATTAAGTAAACGGTAGGATCAAATATAAAACATGTTATTTGGAATTGGATTGAAGCGCTGAATACAATAAATGTGGAAAAATGTAAGTTTGCTTTACCGTTGATTTTCTAAAGGCCCTGTATATATTCTGGTTGCTTTACAACTTTACATTTTTTCCATGAACTTAAACCTATTGTATTTCCAATTAATCAATTATACTTAGGTACATTAAAATAGTCCTCACAAACAAACCATGTTGCAATGCTTCTTTTCATCGCGCTTCATCGCCCTAGACCACATTTTTCTTTCTATTATTTTTCCACGAAATTGTCTAGAACAAACGCCATTTCGATTAAAATAATACATTCTTTCTTCTGCAGGTATTTGGAAAAATCTCCATTATACAAAATTGGATCATGCATTAATTTACTTCAATAAGTCTGTTGAAGTGATAGCATCCCTCAAGGTTCGGTTTTGGGCCCATTATTATTTGTTTTATTTATTAACGATATTGTTAGTAATCTTGTTTGCTTGGAATGACCTGAAAATATTTAGCAAAATTTCCAATATTAATAACTGTCTGTTGCTTCAGCAGAATTTGGATTCCATTTGTAATTGGTGTAAACAATTTATTTTTAAATCCTGAAAAATGTAAGAGTGTGTCATTTACTACAAAGCGGCATGTTATTGAATTTAATTATAAGATTAATAATCATTTCTTACAGAGAACACAAACTTTTAGAGATCTGGGAGTATTATTTGATTATAAATTATCGTTTAATGACCACATGTTGGATATTACTTCTAAAGCGTATAAAACACTTGGATTTATTATTAGGAACACGTCCACGTTTAAATCGGCTGATACTTTGAAGCTTCTTTATTCAACTTTAGTTAGATCGAATTTGGAATATGCTTCTGTTGTTTAGTGTCCAAATTATGTAACATATATTGACAGTTTACAATGGGTTCAGCGTCGTTTTTTAAAATTCGTCTCTTTTAAAACTGACGGAATTTATCCTCGAACCAGGATAAGCTTTTACAAAAGTTTTCTGTTAAATCTTTGGAGAACAGACGTAGCATTGCTTATTTAGTATTTTTATTTAAATTATTAAACAACCTAACTGACTGTGGTGATTTATTAAATAGACTTAATATTCATGTTCCCAGGGTGGTTTCAAGACACGCTGGTACTTTTTACTTGCCTACGCCAAGAACTAATATTAGGAGTTTTTCCCCATTGAATTTTATGTGCAATACTTATAATAACTTAATGTCATCGGTTGATATATTTCATTGTTCTCTTGCAAGCTTGAAACATGCAGCACTATGATGCTTTTTTTTTAAATCTGATGCTATTTTTAGCGTTAATTACTATTATTATAATTTTCTGTATCTTAATTTAAGTTTGTTCTGGTTTCTGTATTTTGTATCTGTATAGTATTTCTCTTTCTTATTTCTTACATATTGTTTGTTTGTTATTTTTACTATATATGTTTTTTTTTTGTATGTATTTCCCATTCTGTAATTTGGCATTTAGTCGCAGCAAGATTCGTGAAAAACGGGTCTAAATAGGGAAAAGTTCCGTACAAGATGGATCGGAATGCGGTTTTCTGCATTTGCTTCTAAAAATTATTAATCCAAAATTCACCTAGGTGGGAATATGCTGAAATTCGTAGTTGCATCACTGCAGCCAAAAATGCATTCGAAAAATGCATTTTTTGAGACGCCCTTGGACGACTTAATAAATTTGTAAAAAAGAGTCGGAATTGGCCCAGAATGGGTGCCCTGGGGTTTTTGAGGTCGCTGATCACGATTATGATGTCCAAATCGCCACCCTGACCACCTGGGGCTCAGGAACGCCGACGAAAGTCATCTCCGTGGAACTCTCACAAAATTCATCCCGGGAAGGAAAAACACTTGGTGCCCGGGGGTTTTTTGGGTCGCTGAATTCAAATATGGCATCGGCGAACATCCCCCAGACACCTGGTGCGTTCCAACCGGGACATGAACGTCATCTCCGTGGAACTCCCGCACAATTCATGCGGGAAAGGAAAAACACTTGGTGCCCGGGGGTTTGTCAAGCGAAGAAATTTTTGAAAATGGCGCGCAGCTGATCCTGGCAATGTATGGTGCTCCACTGTCATTCAGGAAGCGAAGTGTTCCTAATGGGAACAAGCTAAAATGGGACCAGTTACTAGAGAAGTACAGGATTCAAATGTATATAAAAGCTGCTGTCAAGGGGAAAGTTAATTTAGGGAAAATTGTTCCCACAGTAGACGCCATTCAACAACATCTAAAGCGGGTCTATTTTCAAGTTCAAGAATGGCTGCACGGAGACCAGGTGACCATGGATGCAACAGAATGGGGGTGGAAAAAGGAAGGCGACACACTGATCCCTGTCAGAATGATAGAAAAACCTGCGCCCAAGAACATTATGGAACTAATATTCTGTGGATGTGCAGGAAATTGTAATCTGATGAACTGTACTTGTAGGAAGCACGGCCTCCCTTGCAATGTTGCATGTAAAATTTGTGAAGGCGCTACTTGCAGCAATACCGATCGATACTCAGTTGAAGACATTATTGCGGCAGAGGAAGAGACCTTAGATAAGAAATATGACAAAGAAAATGAACAGGCTAACGATTTGTCACTTGATGGAGAATCCGATATTTAGTAACGAGTTGA
The DNA here is from genome assembly GCA_025584915.1 of Monochamus saltuarius. Lineage (NCBI taxonomy): Eukaryota > Metazoa > Arthropoda > Insecta > Coleoptera > Cerambycidae > Monochamus > Monochamus saltuarius. Next base: position 107,260,642 of record CM046721.1, on the reverse strand, counting down.
AATTATGAATGAAGCAGGTTAGGTCAAGTTACGGTTGAATTATATTTGATTTGAGATCAATAAAGAGTTTCTGAAACTCAATTACATAAAAATCGACTTTCTATTCACTCTATTTCTTTCCAGGATACATAATTGAACTTTAATCCTTTTCGACGTCAAATTCTGCTTTGGTGACCGAAAAAACCCCCCTTAACAATTTCTCGTTCGTCTTTTTCGAGTGTGTCTGGAAAGCCTGGAGACGACCTTCAGGTCTAAATTGCGGTGCACCAGGTGCTCGGGGGATCCTGTTCGACGTCAAATTCTGCTTTGGCGACCGAAAAAACCCACCTTAACGATTTCCGGTTTATCTTTTTCGAGTGTGTCTGGAAAGCCTCGGAGACGACCTTCATGTTCAGGTTGGGGCGCACCAGGTGTATGGGGGTGTTCGCCGATGCCATATTTGAATTCAGCGACCCAAAAAACCCCCGGGCACCAAGTGTTTTTCAATTCGAGCATTAAATGTGAGTGAGTTCCACGGATATGACGTTCACGTCCAGGTTGTGGCGCACCAGGTGTCTGGGGGTGTTCGCCGATGCCATATTTGAATTCAGCGACCCAAAAAACCCCCCGGGCACCAAGTGTTTTTGCTTTCCCGCATGAATTCTGTGAGAGTTCCACGGAAATGACGTTCATGTCCCGGTTGGAACGCACCAGGTGTCTGGGGGTGTTCGCCGATGCCATATTTGAATTCAGCGACCCAAAAAACCCCCGGGCACCAAGTGTTTTTCCTTCCCGGGATGAATTTTGTGAGAGTTCCACGGAGATGACTTTCGTCGGCGTTCCTGAGCCCCAGGTGGTCAGGGTGGCGATTTGGACATCATAATCGTGATCAGCGACCTCAAAAACCCCAGGGCACCCATTCTGGGCCAATTCCGACTCTTTTTTACAAATTTATTAAGTCGTCCAAAGGGCGTCTCAAAAAATGCATTTTTCGAATGCATTTTTGGCTGCAGCGATGCAACTACGAATTTCAGCATATTCCCACCTAGGTGAATTTTGGATTAATAATTTTTAGAAGCAAATGCAGAAAACCGCATTCTGATCCATCTTGTACGGAACTTTTCCCTATTTATTCCGCAACTTGCTGCGACTAATTCGCCTGTTGAATGGTGCAGTAAAAAAAATAAAAATAAAATAAAATAAAAATAATTTTAAAGTTTTCTCTTAAATAAAAAAAAAATATTTTAAGACATATGAGCCAAAAATATGACGCAAGGTCCTATAAATTTATTCCAGAAGAACAAAGGATCTTGATGAGAGTTGCGCTTGTGTATATTGGCACCATATTCCGTGGCTATAACGCAAAAAGTTATGATCTAGGTGATAATGGCAAATCTGTCATTTTTGAAAACTTTGAGTATGTCAGAAGCCAGAACGATGAGACATCGAGTTACCGTTCTCAAACGTTCATAGCTGTCGTCGACCCCCGACCTCCGCCTCTGCGAGCTATCTAATTAACAATTCTGTGCAATAAATAACAGGACGAAATGTCATAGGCTCGCAGTGTGTGCGCGCAAACGAGGAATATATTTTTAATTACCTCTTACCTGTTTGTCCGTATACAAATGAGGAGTCTTTAATAAAATTAGATATCTGATATCTTTTATGCGTGTGTAAACCGTTTGTGGGTGTGCCCGCCATTAGATGTGCTGTGCCACATATCAGGGGTCTCGACCTCGGCCCTCTCTCTCTCTCGTCGGGAGACATCATCTTTTGAGGCTGCACGAACCAGCGAGATTTACGGTCGGCGAGAGTTTTTACTACTCTTTAAGTGTTTCAGATTTTTTCGGGGCACGCTGGCTCGCTATTGTTTCCTGGTGAAACGCAAGGAAACTCTCCAGGGCGGCGCTGTTCTGTTGACATTAATAGAAACTACATTCAACTTGAATAAAATAAAAGAAAGAGAGACTTACACAGCAAGAATTCGATTTCATCTTTTATTTCTTTAGTCTAATTGCATATTTTGCTACACTTACCATCAGTTACATTATTACATCTTGAAGACTCTAAATATAAATTCCAGTTCAAATTTTTTAGAATTTTATTGGATATTCATTAAATTTATACAAAATATTGTAAATATACAGGGTTAACTATGACTAAGTACAAACATTTTAACCACGTGCTCAGGAAGGTCTAAAAGACAATAAAAAATTTATTTCGGAATTCTAGCTCGATGTTTAAAAATTGGGTCAAAACCCTCTTTTCTCTCTACGGAAAGTCGGCGCCTATGACAATCAATCATCCTCTGTCATGGCTAGATATGTCAACTACTGGTCGTTTTTTCAACAATTGTCAAGTGTAGAAACAACGAAACGAAACATTTGTATTATTAATAATAATGTCTAAGTACTTGGTAGATAACAGCTAATCCGCTTAGCTGCAGTATTTTGTACACTGCCAAAACTACATTTTCACTCCTTGCAGATTCATAATAATTATCCACTAACATATCCGACATAAAATACTTTATTTAATTACTATAAGACGTTTAAAATTAGTCACTTAGCTGATTTAAAGTAACAGTAAGTTCTAGGTTATCTTCTTCTTTCTTGTTCTTGTTTTTATGGCCTTCGTCCAGGGGACATGCATTGCTAATTGCATACCCTCCATGCTCCAAACCATCCAGAATACTTTTTGAACCACATCGAACAGCTGTTTTATGCCGTGGCGGTAAACGTGTGGCAGTGTTTTTATGTATTTGTGTACATTTACGTGTATTTTGTTGTTATCCTTTGTGCTTTTTCCCGGCGTAAGATAATCGACCTGGTCAAGACCGTCAAACCAAGTAGGTACCTCGCTTTACACAAAAAGAACGATCGAGGGAAGGAGAGGTTCACAAAAATCTTTGCAGGTTTTAATTTAAACAAGTAAGAACACAGAAGATGACTCAACATTCTTAATATCTCTCCAAATAAATATTAGTAAAGTAGGTGCTGTCTCTCTGTGTTACCATACCGTATTTTTCATTAAATCATTAAATAATAATCTACATTTTGTAAAGATTTTTTTTCTTTCAAAGCGGATTAAACTGACTGGACCTGTCACTATATTTGACACCTTCGACTGGCAGAATCGCAGAATATACCTAACCTCGCAGCTGACAGAAGGCCAGTGACAGCGATAAATAGGGATCAAATATAGTTTTGAAAAAAAATTTTTTTTGGCTTTATAAATAAGTTTGGAATTTTTTTGAAGGGTAATTCCATTGATTCTTATTTTTCCCTATCCCCTCTTAAAATATTTGTACTAAGTCATAGTTAACCCTGTATAAAAATGCAGCTAGCTAAAGTCACAGCTGACAAATTACATAATTTAAAAATAATAATAACAAATAATTTAAAATAACAAACAAATTTATATGAAGCTATTTATTTGTGGCGTAATTCTATCCATTCGGACGTGTTGGTTCTTTATTGTTAATATCATTTAATTATGTAAAAGGCCGAATTACAAAAATGTCATCTACATACGTCTACCAGACAGTAGGATTTTTATTTATATTTTGAATATAGTTTTTCTCATATAAATCTACAAAAACATTACTTACAATTGGCAATGATGACGAGCCCATTGCCATTCCGAAATTTTGTTTATAAAATTCATTGTTTAATTGAACATAATATGTTGTGTTTATAAATAGACTCAGTAGTTCCATTACACATCCTATGTTTAATTTTTTCTGTTTGCCAAATTAATACCATTTTCTAATTTATTTTTAAATATTCAGTGTTTTGTCCACTGGTACATTAGTGAATAAACTAAAGTTCGCCATTAAATAAATATGATTAAAATTATTTTACATGCTACTATTTTGAAAGCAGTAAAATTATATGATGTCAAACTGTACAGTGTCTAAAACTCGATAATATGGGCCTACTGTGAGGATACAAAAAATTTAAATAAAATTTAGGACACGTGGTGTTAAAATATTATCCAGAAACATACCCAAATCTTTTCCTGTTAAAAAGCTTTTTTTTCTGATAAACTTTTAATAGAAAATGTTTTCTGTATTATTTCCCATTTAAAAGTTACAATCAACATTCAATTATATTCCAATAGCTACTTGATCCTTCCACGGAGGCGTAACAGTAAAAATTACATACACCGGCGCATTCACCATAATTTTAAATCTATACCACTCGTTAGGACATAATAAGATAACAGTTAACATTGAGATGTCTACACACCTATGTACTTAATAAAAATATAAGTTAGCAAATAGTCGCGTCAAATTAGCATTTCACTTGCAACTTTTTGCGGAGAGGTCCGATTGAGATGCGGTTTTCTGCAAAATGTTCAGGGAATTGTTTATAACAAAAGGTACATCTAACCTCTGTACGCTCGCAAATTTTTAATTATTTATATAACAAATGACCCATTTTCAACATATGGCAAATGTCACACACGATTTAACGAAAATATCTGGAAAATATTCTCTCGGGTGTTTTCGAGGTCCCTCTTTATCACTTTGGTGTTAGCTTTATTATTTATTGCTAAATTGTTGTAACTGGGCTAATTAACAAATTAAAAACTCCACCCCCGAAATCACTAGAGAACTGGATTGTTTTCCAGGATTTCTGGCTTATTAAGGCAAATCATTGCATCGGCACAAGATTTTTGCAAATATAATTGTTTATTGTTCAATTGTTGCAACCTCGCTAATTAACAAATTAATTAATAAGCCAGAAATCCTGGAAAAAATTCCGGTTCTCTAGTGATTTCGGGATGGAGGTTTTAATTTGTTAATTAGCCGAGTTACAACAATTTAGCAATAAATAATAAAGCTAACACCAAAGTGATAAAGAGGGACCTCGACAACCCCCGAGAGAACATTTTCCAGACATTTTCGTTGAATCGTGTGTGACCTTTGCCACATGTTCAACACAAATGGGTCATTTGCTAAATAAACAATTAAAAATTTGCGAGCGTACATAGGTTAGATGTACCTTTTGTTATAAACAATTTCCTGAACATTTTGCAGAAAACCTCATCTCAATCGGACTTCTCCGCAAAAAGTTGTCCATTTTCACTTTTTTCGTGCTAATTTGTCGCGACTAAAAGCATTATTCTATTTATTTCTTGTTTCTTTAAGCAAAAAATATATTTCTTACTATGAGTAATTATTCCATTGTGATATGGCTGTCTCCTCCATAGTGTGTTGGAAGAGATAACCAACTGATATTATTTTAAATTTTGCAAAATTTTTGTAACACGTTCGCATTTACTCGATGTATTTTATATGAATATATATGACATGTTTTATGATTTTTAATATCAAACTACCTTCAAAAATATTTCTTCATGGCCATCGACGAAATGTATAGAAATTTCCGAAAAGTGAACATAATTTTGAACATTGCTATGAGTGTACAGAATCAGCTTACATAATTTAAAAATGCTAAAATAGATTAGTTACTTATGATTTGTTATATTAATATTTTATTAGGTTATTTTTTTGCATATCACTTGTCACTCGAATAAGTAGGCGTGCCTGTACTAAAATTAGTCACTGTCAAAATCACATATAAAGAGTTATATTTCATGACACTTGTGTAATACTGGCAACGTGGGACGTTGTCATACGATATTATGACTCATGATAGCTTTAATATGGGGTTGACGTCAAGGGTCCTCAACAAGTTTTCTATTGAAAAATCACGAAATTTATTTAACAATTGAATTCCTTATTCCTCATTTTTTTGTTAAAAAAACTATTAATTATGTATTTGCCGCAGTGAACTGCACTGCTGGTTCATATAATTGTCCTTAGTTAAGATTCACCCTGTATAGCAAAACATCTTACGTAGGTAAGTATCAAATGCAAAAAAATACTTTGTAGTATTCAATAAAAGCGGTTGTGTGATAATTTCAATAGATAGCAAATAAAAATACAGATCTAAGATATTTTATATATTTTTATATTTTCTTATGTTGGGAATTTATTAAATTTGTTATGATTTTCATAAATTCTTACATTATTTTTTCTTAGTCTAATGCACTTTCTATTATTACAATAAAGCTAATGCAGATATACCAATACTTATTTTATAACACCATGATAATATTTCAAAATGTGAGAGGTTAATACTGGTCGCCGTTTGACTACCCCCCAAATTAATAATATTTTCCAGGTTTTTTAATTCCTGCACTGAATAGTGGTTAGGGCCTACCAACGTAAGTCATTTCTAGGCGCAAATGCAGCCTGCTCAATAATAATATGCCGCTTCTCTCGCACACAAGTCTATGACTTCTGGGCTAATCCTCGTGATTAGAATGAGGGGTAGAGATATTTTCATATTATTGTTATTATTATAATTAAAATCAATCTACAGTCGACCGAAGGAGAGAAATTCATCATTTGATTAACTACTTTGTAGACGTTGTATGTATCTTTATTTCTTATATTTTTGTATTTCTCCTTCAAATTTACGTTTCGTAAAAACGTACACGTAGTTTGCCAATAATGACCTACCAAAAAATCAAAATTAATTAATAACAATTATTTTAATTACTGTAAATACCCATTGAAATAAAATTACACTCAACAGGTACAATTACCATAGGTATGCACGATGATCCAACACCTACAAATCAAATAATCCACTGTCTCTTGACCTTCTTGTTGAGTGAGAGACATATTGAAAATATTAAGTCATTATTAATTTGCATATTAATTAAAAGCCACGATAATCCTTGCAAATGAGCATTATACATGCGACTGCCAATATTATACATATTCAAACTCCCAGAGCTATAATCAGCAGGTTCTTTTGCATACATTAGAAATGTGTCAAAGCAAGCAGTCAATATTTTTTATGGCTTTATGGATGACTTTTGATGTAAATAGGATTAAAATAGCTGTCGTGAAATTCGAAATGAGCACGATTTTTCGTGGCGAAAGTGGCACTTTTCCGCACGATTTTTGTTACAGTACATTATAGAGTAGGCTTATCGTACTGTTGTGACAATGCTTGTGTCCAACGTAATTCAGCCAATGCAGGGAACATTAAGAGAAAACGTTTACGCTAGATTTTTCTCAGGTACTTATGAGTACCGCTCGATGCGATTTACCGCCTAACAATAATGAGCAGTAAAGTTGCTGCGACGCTGAATTGCGCTGGACACTAATATATTTTGACATAAGCTTTCAAATTTTCAGTCAGTTCAGTTTGAAGGTTGAGTTTGATTTGTTTAATTTCTCTTCGTCGTAAATTACCCAAAATGAGCCAATGATGTTTAGACAGGGATATTGGAGGCCGCATTAATTCCTGCAAAGATCAAGAATTTGCTATGAAAAAGAGCTTGTTGCCTTCAACCAATGGCGAATGCAGAAGAGCACTTCGTCTTAAAAAAAAGAGATATATTTTTGACCTATATTCAATGTTGAAACTATGCTTCAAAGTAAAGGGCACTGATATTGGAAAATACCTCATGCTAACGGCATATTTGATGAAATAAAATGTTGGTTACAAGACAAAAAAGTTAAAGGTATTAGCAAGAAAGAAAATAGGAAATTTCCCAACAAACAATTAAAGTTAAAATTACGTTAACTTGACCTCTGAATTGGTCAAAAACTTTTCATGACCAATTCCATATAAGGGAAGTTTACCTATATTCGTTGGCCTTTTTCCTTATGTGGGGAAAAAAACTAAAGTAATATGGAAGTTAATAATTGGTCGGCAAGAATTTTATACCAATAAGATAATTGGACCTAAAAGAAATACGGACCAATTTTATGTAAAAATTTCGAAATATAAAAGACATTATTACCAAAATCTACCCTAATTATGCCCTTTATATGACATACTTTTGCCAGAGAGAGACAACATTATATGTTTCATTTTATATATTCTAATAGCGAACAGGCATAGGAAGAAAAAGAAAGACTATAAGTCAGGCTACTAAGCTACAAGTAGAGTAGGAGCTAGTATATTTATAGATATTTAGATTTTAATATAATAAAGTCCGTATTTTTGGTTTCCATTCATCAAATTGTACAACCCAGGAAATGTTTTCGTATAATGTCATGACCAAACTTTCAAAAAAAATAACGCGCCTTATAAATATACATTTTTACTATTGTTTTTTAATAATATTACTATACTGAAGAATAACCTAAAATAAAACTGAATGTACTTCGTGATAAAATGTGTTTAATAATCTTTCGTCATAAATGTATTAACTAATATTATCTGTATTAACATAATTTTAATGAGTAATTAATTAGAAATAATGAACAAAACATTTAGTGTTTATAACAATATGGCCGCTCAAACAAAATCAACTTTGAAGTCAATTTGTCTGTATGTTTTAACCTATAGGGCAGATTGCCTATGCCAATGCTGACGTCACATGAAAATATTAACTTTGTGGTTGAAATTTCCTCCAAATGAAGATATTTTATGGTAATTTATTACCAATTAAATTATTACTAGGTACCTACATATAAAATTCTACTCTTGCATTTGTGATTGAAATTTCAAATTAAAGACTATAATGTTATGTATAAGTAATAACAATAACAAAATAAATATTTTCGAACGGAATTCAATTCGAATTTCAATTCACGTGCACTACTGAATTCATCTGACAAGATAACAGTCATAAGAATACTTGTATATGAAGTATTTATCGATATATGATCATTAGACTGATTTACATGATATGCAGTGTCGGCTTAAACTTTTTACAACTCTTTAATACTGTGTAGGGCTTAGTTTTAACTGCAGATCGCCAAAACACAAAACAATTTCTACGTGCTATTACATGAAGATCTGTCGGAATACATATAACAAGAAGCTTGTTCCCTAAAAGACCTTTATAAGACACACTTACGTCGAAGTATTATTAACAAGTAAATTTGTACAATAATATAGAACAATATTTCTATCAGGTTAATTGAAATGGTCAAATATTCCTTACAAGTTATCAACAAAGTTGAAAATAGGATTATATTGTAATAAAAATAAAAGAAACCAATTGCCAATAAGGCAAAATAACTAGTTATTACCTTATTTTTAACTACTAGCTGAAGACTAAAATAAGTATTTTGATATCGTAATAAATATGTAAATATTTACCTACTGTAATAATTTAAAAATCCTTGGATATTGAAGACAGATTTCTAGGCGAAATTAAGTAAATTATAACTTCGTCTTACACGTTATTGGAATGTTAGCATTTGAAAACATAGAATAGGTAAACCATATGTAATTTTGAACTGTATAAATTGACATATATTTCATTTTACTTGGAAGGCATTATATTACTCTTAGTTAACAAAGTTTTCACTAAAATTTTGGTATTATAAGATTTTGTAACATTGAAGACTTTTTTATGGAAGAAAGTAGTAAATGTTGATCAATTTAGGATTATTTTTCTTGTGTAGTAGTCTATTAGGCTTAAATGTTAGTTGGGTTGCCTTAAATGCCCCGGACAATGCATTTCTTATGACCAAAGTAGCCCCGATATTAGGAATTGCCGCTGCCTCTCGCCTCGAAAAACTTCCAAATATGATGCTTCACGATATAGAAGACAAAGGGGATATGCTTATTATTACAATACCAAACACAAAACCAATGGTTTAAGAAAATTTGTGGTGAACAACGAAGAAACAATTAAATATGTCGATATTTACCGAAGTTATGCTATATTCCGTGCTAGAGATACCACTCACGATCGGTGGGTATCAACAGCTTCGGGAAAATGCTATCTAACATCACTGGTTACTTATACCTCCCAAACCTTGAAACGTATACAGGCCATTGCTCTCGGCGCTCTTCTGCCATATCATTAACTAATTCCGGGTCCAATATTACAAACATAAAACGGCATGGTGGGTGGAAGTTCACAGTGGTAGCTGAGTCATACATTGAGAACTGTTTAGATAACAAAAAGACAAAAGCCTATAGCATTTTCAAAGTATTAAATTCTTCATCAGAACTTCAAGAAAACCGCGCTGAAGCACGTATAGTACATCAACAGACTGAAGAACAGCAGTTATTCCCTCACCACTGAAGTTACAAGCTAATCCTGTAGCACATACTTTGTCAACAGTGAATTCCACGACTGAAGAACATCTTCAAGCCGCCATTGCCTCAGCACTGAATTTACAAAATGCCACAAATTGTACATTTAATTTCAATGTTTTTCGTTAACATATTTTATTAGTTTAAATAACTACTTAATAATTACTTGTTCATGTTATAACTTGGTAGTTAAAATAAATTGTTTCGCCTGATTAGAATTGTTATGATCGTAGGAAAAATATTGTATCTAACACGTGTTCGGTCAGCAATCGAGTATCACTTCCCGCACCTGTTAGGTAAATAAAGTACTTTCGCCAATTCCAACATTCTTCTGTCATGATCTGGAAATGAAATATATTAAACTACATTCAAATTATAAATACCTACAACTGAAAATAGAGATCTCTTGCAAAATCTGTATTTTCATTTCTTAGATTAAAACATTATATTAAATTGTATTTGTCTTCATTTGAGTAACAAACTATATAGTTTGCTTTCAAATCCTTCTCAGTCAGAAACATTTAAATATCGTTGGTATGTTGAAAATTTTATATTTTTACCAAATCTACACAACAAATAATATCTAAAGTAAAGTATATATTTTTGGAATGTGTTGTTAGCCCTCTGGAAAGTCAGAATGTGTGTCATGAATATGTGGTAGAAATAGGTAAGTAACAAAGGCCGTCTTCATCCGATACAAAAAATTTGTTGATTCTTATGTCAGAAAACCTATCTTGTGTGTGCCATTCCAGGAATACCATTTCATTTGATCCTCAACTACTTAGCTATAAAGTTTTGAAAAATAGATCAAACCTGGAAATTATTGATTTAAACAGTTTATTCAATAAAGAACCATTAGAACTTCATCCGTCATACAACTCCACTAAGTATTTTATGACACCAAAGTACATATTTTGTTTAATTTAGAAAGAATGTATTGTTTAATAATAAAATAAAATATATTTACATAGTGCCTCATGTTTTATCTACAAATATAATCTCAACCCATATCTTATTTCACTTGTTACAGCAAACTTTTGTTTCAAAAAGTGTGTAATAGTACTATTAAAAATATTACAATATAATAATAACAATGATTATTATTTATATTGTTACTGTTGTTATGGTTGCTTCCACAATTCCATTAAACCTATATTGTGTACGAACCTAATAGGTTTTTTTTATAGACTGTAATTTTTATGACATAATTATTTGTAATAGTCATGACGTTATTAATAATAATAATAATTATTATTCGGTGTCTGTCAGTGGCCGTCCGGTTTAAGGCGTCAGTACTTGAATTGATGTGGCTAGACCGGTGTGGGTTCGAGCCCCGCAGCCGGTCAGCTATATTCGTGGAGAGAATTGGCACCTTTTCTGCGGATACGGTAGGGTGGAAGAATGTTAGCTTGGGTCAATGTGAGATATTGATACCGGTCAACATTTGACTAGCCCCCTAATTAATGAGGTTTTACAGGTTTTCCTTATTCCTGCACTGAATGGTGGTTAGGGCCTACCAACGTAACTCGTTCCTGGGCGCAAATGCTGCGTGCTTAATAATAATATGCTGCGCCCTCTCCCGCACAAGTCTCCGACTTCTGGGCTAATCCTCGTGATTAGAATGAGGGATAGATATATTATTATTATTATAAATATTTATAAAGTAATCATTTACACTACGTAAAAAATTAAACAGGTTTAATAGGCACTCAATAGTTCTAATGTTCATAAAAACTGTGTAAGAACCAACACAGTATATTGCAAACACGGAATACACGAATACGGAACACGGAATGGCCGATAGATGTAGTTAGTTCTACACCGCGTACAACACAGTATAACTAAAAATCATCACTGTAGCGGTCACCGACACCGGTCATCGACCTACATCTGTGATCCCTACAATTTAATGACATTTGCATTAAGGCAATAAACAAATCAATGCCAATAAAACCACTAAAGTACCCTCTGACCTGAACCCAATTATAATCAAATAAAGAGATGGTCAGAGATTAACCAGCCCCCGAGACCTTCCTCGAGAGGTCCGGTGGAAAACCACGGCAGTTACTTGTCGCTCGTCTTACGCGTAACATCCGTCCAGACTTCTGTATTGGTGGAACATTCTTCCCCAGTTGTTATATCTTTATTAATATATTTAACGTGTTACAAACCGTGGACTTGTTATTTCTAATCTAACAACCCCACAATCACTATTGTACAACATAAAAATTATATAAAGTAACTCATTACTGATTTAAATTGTACACATATTGTGAAAAAATAACGAAATAGATTGAAAATATAACTAATTTTTGTGTTTGAAATAAAACATGGTTTAAAAATCTGACTCAAAAATTGTTCAGTGTTACCCTTAAAAGATTTATTTAACTAACAAATAACTGAGTGAACATTACTCAATGAATTGTGTTATTATTTCAACACAATCGGGTGTGGATTCGTTTTAACAACCATTTGTGTTGATTTTGAGTGAAATTTTACTCAAAATTGTTAACGGTGTGGCTTCCATTTAAAGTAAATTTCTTAATACGTGTGAACCGTTAGAAACGTCAAAATTCTTAATAATTCATATTTGCGTCTTAGTAATTCCACGCTTGCCAGGTTTACGCGATAAAAATCTAGGCGCCTTGGTTCCCGTAATAAAATTTTTATATCCCCATATTTCTTCTAATATTTCACTTTTTGCCGTGAGCATCTCGGGCATCTATACCACGAAGCGTTTTCGTAAAACAAAAAATACCATTTCTATTATTAATGCTTTATAGAGGCAATAAATATCCACCCGTAAAGTTAGCCTGGAAATCCTCGAAGCAATCCTGCTATTTGATTCGCTTTATGGTGATCGTAACTCACGGGCGGCTTAGAAATTCGTCTTTTGTTTGTCGTCGGACAGCACCGCGAAACGCGCAGCCTTCTTGTTAGCCTTAATGATTGAGAGACCATCTCCGATCAAACCCAATGAGGAGAGACATAAATAATTGGCCACTTCGACAAATGGCATTAATTGCCGTTTATGGCTAGTTCTATTCAGCTCTGTTTTGATTTAGGGTGGGCCCGTCGCTATAAATACGGCCTATAGCCGTTTTGTTGGATGGGTTTGGAATTATGGTGGAGGTATTTAGGCAGCAAGTTGCGTTAAGAGGAAAAGAGCATAATATGACAAATACATTGAGGATTACAGATATTACTGTGCTAGTTTTCAATATTTGTATTAATTAAAATTTTTAACACTGTCAATAAAAATAACTCTATAGTTACAATAATCTATAAAAATATTAAACATAACAAACAAAAAGCCGTATTTTCGGAAATGAGGCTTTATATATTTGTTTGGTTATTTTATTTATTATTATTACACTGTAAAAAAAGTTGTTGTGTGAGCGAGATTTTCCAGTGTGTAATTTAGGATGTATAAAAATTCCGTGTTAATAGTTTTACACACTATGGCTTTTTTGTACGTTTTACACAAAATGTGTTAAAATTACTAGTATTATAATAAAATATACTGAATTTGTGTAATATTTACCAGTTGTGTGTTAAAAGTACACCATTTTGTGTAAACTTAACACGCACACAACTTAATTGTGTTCTATATCTCTACTACTGACTGGTTGAGCACAACTGCGCAGCTGCAGCATATCAGCTGATCCAACACACGTCACGGCGCCATATTGGTCATGTAGTGGTGTTGTTTATAGTTCTCGTTCACTGTGTTCAAATTTAAACTGAGGTTTAATCAAGGAAAATGGTAAGTACTTACCTAACTATAACAAATATTACTGATAATTGTAATAAAGCTAAAACTTATTACAGTGTAACTATTAAAAATATTAGGAGTTTACTCTGACGTTTTAGATTACTCTACCACTAAATTTTCGTAAACTCCTATTATGTAGTGCCTAAATACGTCTCTGTTTGTTGTTTCATTGTTTATGATTTCCTAGGACATTATTAGTCCCTTATTGGAATATGTACTATTATACTGTTAATTTTAATAGATACATATTTTGTTAGCAGACTTGGTTGTTGTTCATTTGAATGTTATTTTTTTAATAAAGTAAAATATCTTTTATTTTACAATTACACCATAATTCTGAAAATTTTATATATTGATCCGGAATCTCACCTACCTTGTTAATTATATTTCTGTTTGCTTTGAAATTATAGCTTTAAATACATATATTCTGACGTTTTATAGAACATTCCAGGCTATATTCAATGCGTTCTCGACGATAGGCCAAACCTCTAGAAAATAAAAGTATTTCAAAAATTATATTTATTAAAAATTATTTCGAAAGCAAGCAGGAACATAATTAACAAATTAAAACGGTAGGTGAGTCTTCCATATCAATACCTATTATACAATAAAATTTACATCTTAATGTGTAAAGCCTACACCTTCAATGATACAAATAACACTGAAATGTGTAAAAGTTACATATGACATTTGTTACATTACTACAGTGAATTCTATTAAACTTTTAACACACTGCTACATACAGAGAAGTGTGTAAAAATATACACAATTCCGTGTGGACCTCAATTAACACAGTATTGTGTTCTTTTGTGTTAAAATATGTACGCACTTCGTTCGCAGATGACGTCATTATCAGGGGCGCACTTAGGACGCCAAGTTAGTGTTTGCAGAAACCGAAATGCAAACATATACCTACAAATAGTTAAAATCAACATCTTAACCTGTACTGATAATTTATACCTATCCAACATTATTCATATTAAGATTATTAGTTTACAAACCAGTAATTGCTATAAATGTACAGGTGTTAGGCTGTAATCATCCATTTGTTTTCAACAACATGTCAACGTGCACAGAGGTTACTGGGGCATATTTAAAGTATATATAATTTTTTATGGATGGCACATTTACTGTAGGTTCAGAAAAATCTACTTATTTGCCATCAAAATGATCTATTATACGGGATAAAGTCAAGATAACCCGGATTATTCTGCAAAATGGAATCAATTTTTTTCTTTACACGTTCAGCACTAGGTTCTTATAAGTGAGAAATGAATACTGGAACATTGCTTTCACCATTCTGCAGTTGCAATGGTTGCTAGTTTTATTGCAGACTTAAAAATCTATATAATAAAGCAGACCATTTTCGGCCGCTGCAGTCAGTTTATATTGAGCAGCCAAACGCGAGTGACAAACGTCAAAGTAAAGCGTTGACAGTTGTGAAATTGAATTGAAGAATATTTCTTGTATTATCAAGAGTGACAATAAAGATTGTTTGTCTACGTGACGTGTTTCAACGATAACCTAATTTCGAGGTTACAATATTAATATTTGTGTTCACAATAGAGCATTTACATGTAGGCGGCGCTGCGATCAATGTTAGGTATTAAATCTAACCTCACAAATATTTGTTATTTAATTTTTGTTGTTTTTCAATTTGTGTAAATAAAATAGCCATATAACTGTTGTGTACCGCAGTGTTTATCTGTTGCTAATAAAAATTAAGATTTCATGTTTCGTAAGTTACCCAATAATGCTGAAAAAAAAAATGGTTTATAGCAATTGCATCCAGCAAGAAACCAACCCAGTACACAAATATCTGCTCGAAACATTTTACAGAAGATTGTTATACTATTACTAGCATGGGTAAGTACAAGCATACATGATTTATTTTCGGTGTATATTTTTCATTATTTGATATGGTTTTATTCTTATTTTAAGGACAATGAAAAGTTCTTAAAAAACAGCTGTTTCAACATTATATTTACCCGTACACGAAAATACGATACTAATATTGTAAAAAATAATGAACGTATGAAAAGGTACTTGAAAAGGCGAAAACAGGATGAAAATGTAGACAAACTTGCAGATGGAAAAATAGTAGAAATGTGACACGAGTTCATAGACTTCTAAACTAACATGAGTTAAATGTGATAATACGATTCCTCAAATTGAAAATTACTTGAATGGTAATAACGCCGGTAACCCTGAGAGTATAGCAAGTGCATCTAGTAGTAACAAGTTATTCAAAGTTATGGCGATTCAAAATGTTATTAGTTACAACAGGGTACAACTAATATCACTCAAATTTTTAAATGAACCATTTAAAACACCTATCAGGGTTTTTAGCTTTTTCTGTATTGTACTTGTACTGTAATAAAAATACCAAATAAAAACTGCATCTGTTTATTATTTATTTATGTCACATGTACATTATTTAAAACACAGATTTTTTATATATTCGTATTTTTTTCAGAAAATGGGTATTTAATAATGTACTTTTTTATTTACTAGGCATATTACAAGCAACATTTTTGCAATCTGAGCGACAACTAACCATTTTTCTATCGATTCGTAATATATAAAATTTCAATTCTTTAAAAACAAAGAGGTTTAAATTAAGAATTACCAGGAAATAATTTAGGCACTCCAACGTTAACAATTTCTGTGTTAAATAACGTTTTATTACTCCACTTTCCAAATTGGTAATGTAAAATACAAATAAACAAGGTTATGTGAGGTTAACATAAATAAAATTTAATAGGTATTTCAAGTGATTTTTTTTCCTGTTGTCTTTGTGTGTTTACAAACATTTTATTGATTTATTATAAGTTTTATTTTGATAATACGTATGCAAATTAGATTTACAATCACTATTTGACTTACACAAATTCAAATAAAAATTTATCGAATCATGAACCACAAATTAAATATATATAAATAAGAAAAATCATGAACTAGACCATAGAACATTAATATTAATACCTAACTTTGACGCTAGCGCCCCTAGCGGAATTTAATGACACTGAGTTAATGTAAATGCTCTATTGGTGGTTATGAGTATTTACTTGAAAAATAAAGATCATTACGTATCCTTGGTGTTAAAGGATCATTGCATCTTCCGCTGCGGTTAAAGTATTACTTTATCTATGATATTTGGTAGATGAAAGCAACTTTAACATTAGCTATAGAAAAAAAGTAATAAATTCACGCAAAGGCGCAAATTTAACATCTTCCTAAATGTAAGCACTTCATAAATTTATTTTCACTAGACTTATGAATAGATGGACACTGAATTCGATCGAAAATTACTTTTTTTTATGAACATTCCCGCCTGTACGACTTCACCATCTAAGTCTATTCCACCGCAATTAAAAACTTTATTATTTATCAGTTTTGCAATAGATTCGCCATGGCAATAAAACCGAGCAGCACAACAAAGCCGCCATTAACATAAATCGAATTTTTCTTCGGGTTTATGTGTGCAAGAAATCGATTATAATATAAATTGTCTCTTAATGACGTTAATTTGATAGATGTAGAATAGGTAGGTATCGCGTATCCATAAATATGCATACCTCTATTAAATTATTATGTTCTTTGACAAAACATCGCGCTGCTCGCAACTCCGCGCTCTTTGAAGGTTTCGAGCTGGGGCCATAAACTATTTTAGCACCTCTCCTGTTAGCGCAAACTGCATTACCGTCTGGCTTTTTATGCACGTGGATGCCTTCAATACAAATATGTCGGGCAGACATGCAAGTGGTGAGATATACCTTTTCTAAATATGATAATATGTTCATTATAATGGTATATTGTGCGAGTTTTGATAAAATAAAAAATGTGGTTTTAAAATATCGATCAAAGCGAGAAAATACTTTATAGCTAAATAATTATACAGAGTGAACATTATATAAGTACAAACCCAATAAACACTCATACGTATATAAAACGTTTATTTTGACTTAACACCATTTAAAATAGGTAATTTCATAACGTAGAATCAACTTTCAAATGTCGCTGGTTTACACGTTGTAAGACACTAACGTTTACACGTTATAATTTAGTAACTGTAACACGTATATTACACGATAAAAATGTACGTTTTAATACGTTATTTTTAACGTACATTGTACGTTTACATTAAAGGTTGTAAAAAATGCACTGATGTTTTTAATTTAAATTGGTAGTTTTAAAAGCTACTTTTAACGTAATTATCAATACAATTAAATAAGAACAGTTTTTCATATTTAAATTTATTAAAAAAAAATAATGTACCTACAGCTTATCAAACATTATTATTTATTTTTCGTGCCTTGGCTAAATCTAGCAGCCGAATGCTTCAGCCATTCTTTTACCGCCCAGGCAACTCGCAGATCATTTTACTCGTTTGCGGGGAAGTTGAGCTTTGCTCCTCCTAGAATCAAAAGTACAATTTGACATCAGTGGTCACATATTACTTTTTATGTTACCTAAAACAATGCTCATAGCTGTTGTGTTTTCAAATGTCACTTTGTTATAACGGTCTTTCTAATTAAATTGAATTCTAACTGATTTTCCATGATAAATTTCATTATTCATCGCATTACTCCTTCAATGCCTGACCCACCTAGGTAACTTCTAACTGGCCGCCAAGCCAACGGCCATATTGAAAATGAGAATCATCTACAATTCTACATAATGACTGTTAGATTCCTACGTAACTTCTTTCTTGCCGATAGATTTACAACAATATTTACAACTACATTTATATATAGCGATGAAATGCTAGAAACAAATATAGAGAATTACTTACCACAGAAGTAATACAACACAAAGGACAGCTTCGACAACCGGCAGATTAACCTGACTCCTGACTGTGACTGCGCTACCCTTCCCGATGCAGCGAGTATCACGTGATTTATATTCTACCAATCAAGTGAATTATTCTTAAAGGTTCTTATACATATTTAATTGGACGTGTAAAAACGTTTATTTTGACTTAAATTCTAACGCATTGCAAAATCCGTAAATGAACATAAAGATTTATTACTACATGTTCTTTATTGTGTATACAAACGAATTCTAACCCCATAGAAGTAGCTTTCTGAATGTAAATATTGGGAACACTCACGAAGTGGGCGACATCTGTTGAAGTAAATGAAACCCCTCCGGGGTGAACCACAAAGTTACACATCTTATAGAGAAGCGGCAATTTGTAAGTAAAGCAAGCTTTGATATAAGAAATATTAATTGAAGTTATTATTTCAATATTTTAATTACCTCAACACTTCAAATAGCTATATAACATTTTTCCATAAGAAAACGAACACGCACAAATAACTGCACTTAAAACAACAGAAAAATATTACTTGTCAAATGTAGGTGTATAGGTACCTTCCTAATTTACATGAAATTTCAATAAAGTCGCTTTTTAATGTTATTTTTTTAGGTGGTGGATGTGAAAATTTACATTCTCTTATATGAAATTTTTTAATAAGACGAAATGTTTTCGGTAACCGTATTTATCAAAACAAGTAAAAATACATAGGGCATTTTATTTAAATTTTCATTGTTGAAATCCGGAAGTGGTAGGTAATAAAGATGTAGGGATGTAACTTTTATGCATCCTATATTTGAAATAAAATATATAATAAAATAACGATCTGATATTCATTGTCATTGACATTTAGTACATAATTACTTAAAAGTTTACGTCATAAAAACGTTAACAACAATAGTAACCTGTAACATTAGTTTAACGTAAGAATAATGACTAGTGAGGATTTTAAATAAAACAAAACGTGTTTATAACGTTATACTATAAACCAAAACAAACCGTCGATTTTGTAACGTAACACGGTTTATCGACCAATGATACGTTGATAAAACGTTTAAAATACGTACGTGTGTTTACTGGGAATATTTTAACTGCAGATGTAATTCGTCACACAGATGAGGATAGTGAGTAATTTAAATAAAAATTCTGTTATTTACGGAGATATTATTTTCTTATAAAAAATACCCATTATTTTAAGCCGCTACCCGCTGACCAGATAGATCACTGACGTAACCTAATAAACCATATGTTTCACTGAAAAATAAATAATTTTTCAATGTAAATTCAATTTTTGCGGTTGATTCTCATTTAAAAATATCTGCTTTCGCAATAAGACCTTTGCTACCTAGTACGCTATGCAATAATATTAACCCAAACTGTAACTTCTCAACTGGCCTTACCAAAAACGATTAAAAAATGAATTTTTGCAAGTTTCATACTACCAATTAAAGTATTTAGGAAGTTCCTATGTTCAATGATTCCAAAAATTATACATAAACGTGCATAAAAGCTTATCTACTTGCTGAAAAACCGATTTAAACAGTTATAAGCAAGATGATAACATTATGGTATACTGTTAGAAACTGTACTGTACTCTATAAATGATACTGCAGAAAACAACTACTGCGCGGACTAATGTCCGGCCGGCATTGAATTACTCCTGCAGTATCTGTGTGAACACACATAGACCGGTTTCAGGCTTCTTAGCCCTCATCAGTATGCCATAGGTGAGATTACCGACAATTGAGCTGGCTGTTCCTTCATATGTATGTTTACATATAAACTGAGTGCAGGTGAGATATAAGTGGTCTGCTACTTCCTGCTCGGCCTATGCGGTTCGACTTACACAAAGCGACATTAAATCTATCGACGAGTAAGCTTATAAACAATATTTTCAAGTAGGTAGTAATATTTATTAAACATAACAAATACATGGTGTCAAGAAAATCTCATGAAAAACGAATACCGGATTCCTCAGATAATTTTAAGACAATTTAACCCAATTCACCTATTCCGAAATTGCTTCCTACGGGAACTAGAGCTCTTTGAAGATGGCGCATTGTAAATAGTTTTGTTTAAATACCTCCAGAACGCTTCTACTTAGAAAAACAAAAACTGGTACGCTTGTTTAGCCTTCAGAGATGAATCGATTCCATCAATTGCGAATTTCTAGTACCGGTCATAGGCGTTCGTTTTGGGTAGGTCAACGGTTATTTTAACGCATAACTTCTTTGTATTTAACTTTTAAGCATTTGTGACACTAGATTATTAAATTTTCAGTTATACTAGTAGTAAAAGGTACTCTTACTTTAAGTCATTAGGATACACCGTTTTCTAGAAAAATGGATTTGAAAATTTTACGTTTTTTCGTCATTAAAGTTCAATTTATTTATATTTTTGCACTAGTTGGCTCTGGACTGCCAACAAAAGTAAAACATACGCAATTGATGGAATCGATTCATCTCTGAAGGCTAAACAAGCATACCAGTTTTGTTTTTCTAAGTAGAAGCGTTCTGGAGGTATTTAAACAAAACTATTTACAAGGCGCCATCTTCAAAGAGCTCTAGTTCCCTTAGGAAGCATTTTTGGACTAGGTGAATTGGGTTAAATTGTCTTAAAATTATCTGAGAAATCTCCGGTCTTCGTTTGTCAGGAGAGTTTCTGGACACCCTGTATATAGATGCAAACACGGAATTCCAGAAAACAACTACTCTGCGAGCTAATGCCCCGCCAGCATTGAATTACACCTGTAAAACCTATAGCAACAGCTAGAGTCATTCGTCAGACGCCCACCAGACATATACCGGTTTCGAGCTTATTAGCTCTCATCAGTATGCCATAGGTGAGGTATCCAACGAATAATCCTAGCTGCTTTCGTCTGTCTAACCCGACAGAAGGGACCATGAGTACGCGGTGTAGAACTAACTACATCTATCGGCCGTTCGCTACTCCATGCCGGACTGAAAATGTCACAGGCACGAAGCGTTCTACATGCAGTAGACACCATTGAAAGCTGTCGACCTTTATCGCGATCGGCGAGAAACGATATTTTGCAAACACGGAATTCCAGAAAACAACTACTCTGCGGGCTAATGCCCCGACCAGCATTGAATTACACCTATAGCTTGCTTGCAGACCGCTTCGTGCCTGTGACATTTTCAGTCCGGCATGGAGTAGCGAACGGCCGATAGATGTAGTTAGTTCTACACCGCGTACTCAAATATATAGATGTTTATCGTGTAGAAAGTTCTATAATGAACAACATAATTTTTTAGAATTTCTTTGATGATACTGATGAGGTAGGTTGAATTTTCGAGCTGCTATAAATGCTGCTAAATTGTATATTGTTTAAATCACCTCATATACTATTTTACATCACATCTAAACCGTAAACAAACTTGAAACGTCTTGTACCACTCATTATTTTAATTACAACTGCACTATAATATCTATTACGTACATGACTGTATAGGCAAGCCGACGATTACTAGATCGGAACACTGTAGGTGCATGCGTTGGAATGTGTTTACCATAACTATCTCGTCAAAATCCTGTAAAAATACATAGTATTGGCAATTTTTATTAAATTTTGCGGCTAAAATTACATAGTGAAATAGAACTATTACAATATATTATGTAAATAACAGATTTACACACTTTAGGTATTATTTCAATTAATATTGTAAATTTTCTTAATATTTGTAAAATCGCATGAGATAACTATAAAATTATCATAACTAATATGGAAAATATTATGTAAATATAAATAATTTCTTAAAATCTAGCAGAGGTTTTGGCGTTGGCACCGCTCAGGTCCGGATTACGGAGAAGTCAGTGACCACTAGATGCAGCTATGAGCTACATCACATGTATTTAAGTAAATAAGTGAATTATCTATATAAAAATACATCATACAGGGTTAACTATGACTTAGTCAAATATTTTAGGAGGGGATAGGGAAAAATAAGAATTAACAGAATAACTCTTCAAAAAAAATGCGAAAATAATTTATAAAACCAAAATAATTTTTTTCGATATTATTTTAAATCCTTATTTAACGCCGCCAATGAACTTGCTTGTTGGTTGCATACTCTACAGATGCAACAGTCGCTCATCAGTCAGTATCGCTGTCATATCATAATTGAATTCCTGTGTTTACGTTGTAATTTTGTGTTATTCTTCAGTTTTCAGTGCCTTATTTTAATTTTTAAACGTTTCATAGTTATTAAATAAAGACATTTGTGTTGGGTGCAGATACACAATACAATACACAATATAGTTTGCCGGTTTGGTTTTCTAGGTTATGGCACAAGACTGCCGCGGTTATATTGAAACGTCTATTTATTCCATTCGTTCGATTTTGTTATAAGAATTATAACATTATCTAATTGTACCTAAGGGAAGTGTCTTTTATCGGTAGTGAGTGGCTGTAATGAGCGAATATGTAGTTCTACCAGTTTATAACGAAATAATGGAAAACGAATGCAAAATACTGGAGCTAAGTGGATTAACTGTTACCTATCTATCAGGTATAAGAATGTTAATTTTCGTTTCTACATTTAGAAATGCTGCAAAAAAACGACGATGGTAGTAGATATTGTTGACAGATGTAAGTTTTATCTATGGATCTAAGCCATCTCAGTCGGTTCTTATCATAGGCGCCGACTTTCCGTAGGAAAAAAGGGTTTTGCCCCATTTTTTAAATATCGAGCTAAAATTCTGGAATAATTTTTTTATTGTCTTTTAGGCTTCCCTGAGCACGTGGTTAAATTTTTTGTACTTAGTCATAGTTAACCCTCTATATCCCATTGATAATATTTTCATTTAAAGAAAAATTACTATACTTTTTGAATCACGTTTATAATATCCGAAAAATATATAAAATTACAACTATATCAACTACGTTTACCACATTATATCAATATATAATAGATGACTACGGCAATATTTTTTATTTATTCTGTCAATGGTAAATAAACTGCGAACTTACCTCTACATCTTCTTTTGCTACATATAAGACCAAATAGTGAAAATCAAGATTTTTGAATTGTTTAGTGATTTTACTGCTATACATTTACACTTTTAAAGGTTATCTTTCAGTGAATCATCTGTAGCTATTTTGTTGACCTTATCTCTTCAAGACTCACCATCGGGATATATTGACATCTCATTGGTTATAAATTTAGAAGTGTTTATATTGCCCTTGTTAGCTAATAATAGATGAATATTAGCATAACTGGCACGAAGCCGTTTGGTTGCTTAAATTGGTGCTTCCACCACAACTGACCAGATGTCAATAAATAATATGATGTAATTGTTGTTTTTCGACATTTTAGAGTGAGATTGGATCTACAGGGAGGAATGCTTGTGGTATTTGAGCTTTTTGAAGTACAATTACTCATATAAATATGTGGGTGATTTATTTATAAATTATTATTATCACTATCGCGCATTTCCGTACTCTCTGACGTTTCGAAAAGTTTCTGTTTTCGTTCTCAAAAATTACAATCATATTAAAAATATCTCAAGTTTGATAGTTTATTTTTTTTTACTTTAAATGATTTTTATCATACAACTGTAGCCAACAATGATCAATTTTTACTGAACAGTTTGACACACACTTCGTTCAACAATCACAGTCTGATATATAATTTTTTTTTTGTTAGTGGGAGGATAATTCTTCTCTAAAATTTTTGTTAAACTTCATTCAATCAAATGATCGCTTTCGTTTTCTCAAATTCCCGTCTCTTTATATCATTTTTATGTTCGTCATCTCTAAAATATATATACTATAGAGTGAGGTGTTTCTCCAATATAATATTTATTGCATTTACAAGGTAGGGACACTGAAAAAATTATTGGAAATTTACACGTTGTTCACATTATTCGTTAATGTAAAAAATACCAAATTCATACTGTATTATACAGAGTCTTCATAAATGATTACAAGCCACGTGACCAGGACTGTGATTCGCGAAGAACAACTCGTAGGCGAATAGATTTCTTGTCTCTCTCAATTGCCGTCGCGAGGAAAAGGATATTCCCATATGAATTGCTCTGTGATTGAGTTGAGAATCTCGGCCCTGATCACGTGCTTTTAATCATTTATGAAGGCACTGTAGAATCTCCATGAGAATATCATATATTAAGGTCGCCGTATTTCTCGCCATAAAATGATCAAATTTGTGGTATTTTTTAGGTACTGAAATCTCGAAAAATAAGAGACGAAGAACAAAAGCAATATCAAAAATAAAATTACTGATGTTTTGTTTATTGACTTTTACTATTTAAACTCTCCTAAAATAATATAATAACTTTTAAAATGCATTTGTATGACACACATTATTTCGCTATTCTAACCCCACATTTTAACAATTATTTTCACATACTTATAAACAAAAGTGAACAACCTTATATGCAGAACTATGTAAGTTTATGTTATAACAATGTTTACATCTATAGTTAAATTTAAAAACATACGTATTTTGAAAGATTTCAGTACCTAAAAATTTGATGGATAGATCGCTTTCTGACGTTATATATTGATTTTACGTCGGTACCTTTGAATATTCGCAGGTGGCATGAGATAACGTTATTGTTATTTGCTAAACTCTATATTATTCAGTTCTTAAATGTCTAAAACTACTTATATTTGTAGAAAACACTATTTCAAGAATACGGCGCCCTTAACATCTTTCGTGTAAAATTATATGATTTTTTCTAAAAATGCATAATATTGTAAAATTACATATCATGTGTACAAAAACACGGTTGTACTATGAAAAAATGCATATTCATAAGTATTAATTTACCATTACATTTGTAACATTACATTTTGGTGTGTTATTCCACACTATTTACCTAGGCAATCAATAATCAACAATCCGCTGTGTAATATAGTTAATAATTTGTATCAATGTGTAATGTAGATAAATTTTTTTAAATTTTGTATATCATTTTTTGGACGTGTTTTTGACAAAAAGGATAGTAAAGTATTAGTTGTCTGTTATAGTATCCAATTCGTTACCGATTCTTCTTAATCTTTTTGATGATATAGGAATGCATTGAATTATAAGCATTATAAGTAAAAGATCGCCCAAACAAAGCTGTACTATGTTTAGGTATAGAATGCAAACCATAATGTCGAGTAGACAGATCATAAATATCACAATCTCTTATCTTTCGGTGGTACAGAATAATTTAAACCATTAAGTACTCATTTAATTTACTAAATTTATTCAAAAGTGTATTTTTCCTTTATTAAATTCCTTATTTATTATAAAAATATAACTATTATTTTACATATGTTCATAATTCTGTTGGTTCACTGTGTTTTGTAGTTGTTCCCCTTAAAAGACTTAACTAGCAAATAACTGAGTGACCGTATTTTAACATAATCAGGTGTAGACTATAGTTTTAACAACCAATTGTGTTGATTTTGACTGATATTTTACTCAAAATTTTTCACAGAGTAGAAGAATTCAAGATATAGAGGAAATTTTAATTTGGAAAGCATTACTTTAAATTTCAAATACTTCTGGTAATAAATTGCCTTTTTATAGGAAATGTAAACATTCTCAGTGTACAATTATTTCAATTGTCATGAACCTGTAACACTCAGTTTGAAACCGATCACCTAGTCAACTACAAGGCGTCAGCTCAATAAACATCTTTCGTAACTCAATTCCCACCAGGACACTCCAACAATTTCCGTCGAGTACTTCACACATTACTCATATCCAGCAGTAACAGCGTCCCAACAAAAGCTTAAATACCTCACTCTGTAGGAAAACGTCTCAACCAGAGACGTAGTGGTTCTTACCGTTTATAATTATTCCTCATTAATATTTAAGAGTCGCGTTTCTGTGTCAAACGATTATCCTTCCTCTATAAAGCAACGTTAAATATGGCCACCCACTACACGGACAAGCACTTCTGAAACCAGCTCTCTGAAATACACTGGTTCCTGACGGTACCGATAGATAGCAATTTGTTTATGGGAATAGCACGGTATCGATGGCCTTGTCTGACAAAAGCAATATTTACAGAATCCGCCCACGAGTCGGGAGCACGCCCCCACGGCTTCGGCGGTGGATCCTGCCAGATCCTTTTTCAGATTCAGGCTGCTGTGATTAAGCACTTGGGAGCAGGCATGCCCTGCAATAACCTGCGCTGGATTTGGTGTAGTGCTGCTGCGAATCTGGGTAAGGCGGTGGCGTTTGTGAAACGCTCGTGAGTATGGAGATTCTGTGAAGGAGACGTCAACGGCACTTGTCGATGAGAAATTAGGACAAAGGTGACAATAGGTTAGGTTAGGTGTCATACCCATCATTGACATCACTGATTGATTGGCAGAAATGAATAAAGCAATTGATGCTATGCCATAAATTATTTTATTCTTATAGGTATAATCAATCACTGTACAACTTTGCTTGGAAATTAATTTAATCCTTAATTAATTACAGAAAATAATTTTCAACTACCATTTAGGTATTAGGTCTAGTGTTTTACATGCATATTGGGTCTATACATTTTTATTTTATTGGCCTAATATCTTATATGAAGGTATTGATAAAAATGAGTGCAAATTTCCATGTTTTGTTATGTTTATTTTACATGATATTTATTGGAAAATTTATATTATACAGTGTGGAAGAAAAGTATGGAATAAATTCATTATTTCTAAAACAACGAAGTTTCATGCAATTTTCTCGGACACGTCGATTTTGCTTTTTAAAAAGACTGTTTTTTCTATACCACCGCACATCCGACGTTCATTTGTTTTCGCGTGATGACGTCATCGGATATTTTTTTAAATAGAACCCCTATATTTTTTCATCGGATTCTTATAGAGCTTAACTTGCTGAATTCAAAAATGTATAATTTCAACACTTTATTCCTTCAACTTTCCGAGAAAAAAAGTAATAACCGATCCAATAAAATCGGCTTGAAAAAAATGTGAAAATTCCCATTTGTCTCTCTGCTTGAGACTAAAATGGTGATTTGATTTAATTTGTTGTTTTTGCTATCAAAAGATGTAATATTCTAACATGCAATCTAATAAAACAAAATAATAAATTAGGGGGTTAAATACGATTGAGGCAAACAGAATTCAGTTATTAATTAATTAATTAGTTGCTTATTGTTAAATTGTTTTAAAAATAAAGGGTCCTTATTTTGTAATACTGCCGATGAATTCACTATATCCATTTTACTCTCAACCAGCCCATCACAGACACAAATGGGCCCCTATTGACTATTAGTATTCATTGTTCAACTGATATCTAGTTTTGTTTGAAAATTCATCAAATCATGCTCTTAAACATTTTATATGCCAAGTGTTTTGTCTATGTAAATAATGAGCAATTTTGTATTATTCATTTCCACTATCGAAAAGAAAGTTTTAATTTATGATATAGGAATCATGTCTATAAAAAAATCAGTTGCTGGAAGCAGTGAATAAAATTTGTACCGTACACATTTTATGAATATACAGGATACAGACAATTATTTAAAACCTCATGAATGGGATTCCTGAAATTATTACTATTATTCATATTTAAATTTTAGAAGCTATTTTGGTAGCGGTATTGTATTTCTTTATGAGAACACAAGTTAGTGTCACTAAATCTGGTTTGGATGTTTATAACTTTAAATTTTTGTTGGAAAAAAATCATTTATTTTCTGATCTTCAATGGTTATGAAATATGTACAAAGTGGTCAAGCAAAAATGTCTCTATTCTGCGATATATGAAAAAAGTGTAAGAATAAAAGTTAAATAAATATAAAAGTACAACTTCCTATACTTACTACTACATTTTGGAAAACTCAAATAGGTTTTATTTTAGCAAAGTAAACTTTTCAAAATTTATACATTAATCATTAGTAATAAACTGTTATGAAAAAAATCTTAAAAATTGTAATTCTGCTGATCAAAAAATTGAAAATTACTTGTTTATATAACTAAGATAGATAGATAGATATATCGTTTATTATCCATTTTGGAGCAATACAATGCTATAAGGATTCATCTATAAAATACATACATACATACAGTATGCGCCAAAAGTATGGAATAAATTCAATAAAAACAAAACAATTATTTTTTGGGAAAAATCCTCGAACAGGTCGATTTTTAATTTAAAAAATACATATTTTAGCGTAAAATGCGATTTTCAAATGTCATTTGTTTTCGAGTAATGACGTCATCGATTTTTTTCCTTGATTCTGAAAGATCGTTTAATTCTCTATCAGACAGTACTAAAATTTTGCCCTCTTACATAGGAAAGTTTTCCAGTAAATGACGATTGAATGTTAGAAAACGTAAATTTTATCCATAAAAAAGTAACAATTCTGAGGTATGTAAAATAAAATACAATTGATTAAATTTTATACTTAAATTAAATGTTCGAATTGCCATCCACCAACTTCTTGACAATGCGCAAGTCTGTGAAGAAATTCTTCTTGCACATTATGAATGATTTCTGGGGTAACTCTGCGTATTTCGTCCCGAATGCGATTTTGAAGTTCTTCTAAACGTCGTGGTTTATTAATGTACACAGTTTTGGTGGATGGCAATTCGAACATTTAATTTAAGTATAAAATTTAATCAATTGTATTTTATTTTACATACCTCAGAATTGTTGCTTTTTTATGGATACAATTTACGTTTTCTAACATTCAATCATCATTTACTCGAAAACTTTCCTATGTAAGAGGGCAAAATTTTAGTACTGTCTGATAGAGAATTAAACGATCTTTCAGAATCAAGGAAAAAAATATGGTATTTCCATTTAAAAAAAATCGATGACGTCATTACTCGAAAACAAATGGCATTTGAAAATCGCATTTTACGCTAAAATATGTATTTTTTAAATTAAAAATCGACCTGTTCGAGGATTTTTCCCAAAAAATAATTGTTTCGTTTTTATTGAATTTATTCCATACTTTTGGCGCATACTGTATAGTATAAGTAAATTACATGACATACATAGTAAAAAACAAACAGTCGTTAAAATCACATTAAAACAAAATACACATTGAGAAAACGTTATTAAGATATAAACACTCATAAGACATAAGATATAAATAAACGTATATGAACACAAGAAAAAAAGAAACAGAACTTTTATAGTCACTGATATCCTAGGAATTCCTCTACAGAGTATGCATTAATTTGAAGAAGATACTTTTTAACTTGACTTTTGAAGTTAGGAAGAGTTGGTGAATGATTATATAATTTCAGTCCAAGGACACCATGAGCCCTCGAGGTAATATTGAGGTGTCTATAAGGAACACAAAATTTATTTTTGTTTCGAGTGTCATGGGTATGATAAAAACTATTTTTTGTAAATTTTTGTCTATTCTCATGGATGTAAACCAAAATGTGAAATATATATAAACTTGGAACAGTTAGAATGCCATATTTTTTAAAAAAAGGGCCTACAGGATTCTATTGCAGAAATGCCAGCTATGCATCTAATTATGCGTTTTTGAGTAATAAATACATTTTGTGATTTCGATGATTTTCCCCATAAGATAATGCCATATGCTAATTTAGATTGAATTTCAGCATAATAAAACAATAATAGACAAGATATATCTAAAACACTTTTTACTATTCTAGTTTGGAAACAGTTGGAGTTCAATATATTAACCAGCGTATCGCAATGGGATTTAAAAGATAAGGTATCGTCAAATACAATACCTAAAAATTTAGTGGTGTCCGTTCTTTCAATTTCTAAATTATCTGACTTTATCTTCATAGTAAAATCACTGCGATTTTGAGCAGTATGGAATATCATACATTTAGTTTTAGAAAAATTCAGAAATAGTGAATTTGTTTTATACCAGTCACTTAAATGAGTGATTTCTGCATGATTTTTACCCTGAAGCAAATCTTTGTTTGAATTAGAAAAAAGAAAGGTGGTATCATCTGCGTATAGAGTAGTGAATGCCTGGTGCATTAAATTTGGTAGTTCGGTGATATATATAATAAACAAAATCGGTCCCAGGACTGAGCCTTGTGGAACACCAATGTTGTTATTTAAAATAAAGGATGTACAGAAATACTGTTTAAAGTTATTTTTACCATTTGTTTCCTATCTTTAAGATATGACCGAAACCAATCAAGTGGCTTACCTCTGATACCGTAGGAATATAACTTAGTTAATAGTAGATTATGTTCAATGCAATCAAAAGCGCGACTAAAGTCGCAGAAAATTCCAATAGGGTTACTTCTGGCTTCAATAGCTTCTAAGATTTTCTCATAATACGACAGCACAGCAGTTACAGTAGAATGCTCTGGACGAAAACCGTGTTGACCATCATTTAATACATTATTTATGTCAAGAAATTTTTCTAATTGGTATAATATCGCATATTCAAATATTTTAGATATTACGGGAGGCACAGAGATAGGACAGTAATTCGCTATATTCTTGGCATCACCACTCTTAAAAATTGGAGACACTAAAGAAGTCTTTAATCTGGATGGAAATAAACCCTCTCGAAATGACTCATTAATTATATGTGTGATCGGTTGAACAATGAATTTTTTTAATTAGTATAGCTGACATGTCATCGTGCCCAGCAGAAGTTTTATTCTTTAATTTACATTTTATAGTATGCAGAACATGTGTGTCCACGGATGGAGTTGACAAGAGGAGAAACTCATTTGTTTTTGACTTTATCGAAAAATGTCACTCCTTATAAAAAGTTCTGCTTCTCGAAAAATTGAGATTCACATAGAAGCGTCTTAGATCAGATATACAGGGTGCTCATAAATTAAGAAAACAAGAAAATACTCAAGAGAAAAGTACCATTATTTATTATTGTATACAACATTTTTATGAAACAAATCTGTTAATAACTTCAAATAGAGTCCCAATACAAACTTTAAAATCAAAATTTTAATTTTAATATTTACTCTACCTCCCACCTCAACATTTTTCCGCTAACTTAATAAATTTTTCGAATAGTTAGCGGCTCATTCAGATCATATATTTCTTGGCGTATGTGCTCTCTCAACACTTCCCTATCATGTGGCAAACCATTTGAATAAATGTTTTGTTTTAGGGCACCTTGGAGAAAAAATGTCAAGAGATCTAAGGTTAGCATTGGGCCAAATCATCCTCTGAGCAGAACAGCTGTCCTGTTGCCAAAACATTTTGGAAACATTAGGTTTACCATTTTTAAATACTTGAGAGCCAGAAATACGCAATAATCTGTTTTGGCAACAGGACTGCTGTCCTGCTCATTTTACAGCCTTGCTCAGACAATGGTGAACTGTGGATAGGAAGATTTGGCCCATTATCCTTCTAAACAACCTGACCTTACGCCCCTTGACTTTTTTCCTAAAACAAAAGGTTTATTCAAATGATCTGCCACATGATATTAAAAGAGCGCATAAGAGAAGAAATAACAAACTATTCGTAGTGTGTAGAGTAAAAGTCAAAATTGAAATTTTGATTTTAAAATTTGTATTGGACTCTATTTCGGGTTATAAAAAGATTTGTTTTATAAAATTGTTGTGTAAAATAATAAATAATGGTATTTCTATCTTGAGTATTTTCATGTTTTTCTAATTTATGAGCACCCTGTATATCTGATCTAAGATGTTTCTATGATAGCTTCGTATTTTCGAAGAGCAGAACTTTTTATAAAGAGTGACATTTTTCGATAAAGTCAAAAACTCCATCCGTGGACACACTGTATGTTAAGGGATCGTATAGGAAAATAAGAATTAACGGAATTGTTCTTCAAATAATTTCCAAAATTATATTTTTTTAAATTTTTGTATAGTTTGTAAACATTGTACCATAGCCACTGCTCCATAGCAATAATCTGATAGGCAACTTAGCAAATGCAATCGAAAATTATGACAAAACTATTTTGAATATTTATTTGACGATTTTGTACTTACCTGTATAATATTGAACAATTTATAAATGAAGATTAATTGAAAATCATACAAAATGTCCCTTGTTACAAATTTATAATATTAATAGTTTCACATTAATGAATATAAGAATAAAATGCACTTTGACGGATTTAAATAAATACAATAGTTTAAAAGAAAAATTGCTTTGTAGTAAAAGACAAACTTAAAAATTACAAAACTTTCTTTCTACAAACCTGAATTGAGGCCGTTAAATAAACATATTTCTTATCAAGAGCAAGCTTCAGTTACCACTATAAGTACCTTAGACCTGAAGTTATAATACTGATTTATGAGCACCGCCGTAATTTTAAACTAGGATCGTACATCGTACTCGTCTTTTCTATCAAGAAAAATATGTCCCGTCTTTTAAGTGACCAAACTGAATAAATCATTAATAGTGTACCACCGCATAAAGAACATAAAGAGCGTATAATTCATATAAAAGTTAAAGGGTTTATGACCTCACATGAGGTAAATTTTATTTGAAAAACGACCAGAGACCCTCCATTTCCATTATTTCGTTATAATCGGACCATTAAGGGTATTTAACAAAGTTATACGTCTGCCGTGGAATGTTGTAGTAGATGTTATCGGGGAATATCCTCGTATTTTAATTTAATATAATATTGCTGCTCAGGGCGTATAAAATATTTTTATTTAGGAGTATCATCTGCCCTCCGGACGGGTCTGTCTCATTTCTCCTACCTACTCTCTTAATTGTTCCACTGCGTCCATCAGATACTGCCAACTTTATGGAGGTGCTATATGGATATGACAACTGCCATTAAGACTAAAGTTTAATGATAGCTTATTTATCGTTATGCCGTTTGTTTTTGAAGACAAAAATGAAACGAGGCAATCGCCATTAAGTCTAGTTGTATACGATCATCTCTAAGGAAAAGATGTGTATACTTACATATCGATGCATATCGGGATAGTTTGCAGTCTGCTTGTAAGCATCGATATAATTTTTTGCGCAAATAAAGTATTTTAAACCAACATGAATCTATAAAATAATAAAATATTCATTAACAGAAAAATAACAACAAAAAATTTGCATGATTTGAAAAACCACTATTCGCAAAATGTAGATAATTATTTAATGAAAAAGACGATATGGTAGCAAAGGGAGGTAGCACCTACCCTACTGATATGTATTTTTTGATATTTGGAGAGATTTCAAGAATGTTTTTTTTACATTAAAACTTGCAAATATTTATTTGCGTGCTACCTCTCTTTTCTTGAGGACCTCTCCTTCCTCAACCATATCTACACAAATACATAAAACCACGGCCACAGTGCCACACGTTTACCGTTAAAGCATTATAGCAATTGTTCTTTGTGGTTCAAAGAAGATTTTGGTATTAAGCCACACAATAATATGCAATTGTCATATTTTCCAAAAATTACACAAGAAATGCGAGAAAAATTAAATTTACGAAGGCAAGTACTGAAAAATTAAATCAAACTAATACCTAAACCGTATTCGTACCCATATCTTATTTTTGACAGAACCTGATCATAGACTTTTAAGGTGTATGAATCTGATGCAGTATGCAATCGCCATCTGTGGGCCACTAGTGCAAAATGTATTTCACGCCGATACATTTTTAAATTTCTTGTGTTGCTGGAAAATTAAATTCTGTTAATAATAAGTGCATCAATATTCCTATTAATCGACGATGTTTGCATAAAATAATTAGTATTATTTTAAACTATAACATTATCCGATGTTTACAGTTTTCCGTAAAAATCCGTTAGAGTATTGATCAGTGTTCTTTGATGTTTGGAGAGTATGCAATTAGCAATGTAAAATGCCAAATTGTCATCATAATCGAAACCTGGTTCAATATTAGTGACTAATTTTTAAATTTAAACGTTTTATATTAATTTAATAAATGAATTTATTTCGGGTATGAGATATGTTGTTTGTTTTTCTAGTCAAGGGCAAATCCAGTGGAGTTAAGCAATCTTGGACGATTTTAGATTTTATACAAGTACTGGACTGCTGCGGGTGCATTGTATTAGTAGGTATTTTGGGTTTGTGTATTCTGTTAGTGGATGTGAAAATTTTCAATATTTGCAGTGTGCAATGAAGGAACGAAAAACGAATGCAAAATATTGCAGCTAATCGGATTAACTGTTATCTATTATTAATAAAAATGTTTATTTTTGTCGTTACTATAATTGTAAAAAATAACAGGTAGGTAGTTGATAGTTCTAAGGCATTTTGGACGATGATTGTCATAGGCGCCGATTTTCCGCGGGAAAAGAGGGTTTTACTCCATTTTTTAATTGACATTTAGCTAGAATTGCAAAATAAATTTTTTATTGTTTTTTAGGCCTCCTTGAGCATGTTGTTAAAATTTCTGTACTCAGTCATAGTTAACCCTGTGTATCTACAAAAGGAATAGAAAATTTATTTTTTTACCTAAAGTTTACATAAATATTACCTTTCTTATATTTGCAGCACTGCTTACCGTTGCAATATTTCTATGTCCTGTCTCGCAATATTTCTTTTAAATCTTGTTTTGCAATTCTAGCTCTCCAGTCTTATCTTGGTTCTGATTTGTCTTGTCTTGGGAGCCCAACAAATCCAAAAAAGCAAGACATGATTACCAACACTATTTACGACTTTCTTAATGCGGCATAGGTTGGCAGCATTGTTTTAAACATAACCTCACAAGTATCCGGTAACCAGAGATTTGTTGAATGTTGTTATACCAGCTCATTGTGGAGACATAATTGTCCTGTAATAAGTTGCATTGAGAAGCAGCGTATTAGCTTTAAGTTCTGTACAAAGTTGGGGAAGATGTTTATAGAACCTTAAAATAATGCAAACTGTTTACTGGTATAAAGTTTAGATTTGATGAGGATATCATCCATGATCAAAAGGTTCAAGGAAGGGGGGCAATCAGTCGTGGAAACCGTCAATATCAATAGACGAAGCATGTTTTATCACAACTTTACAAAGGTACATTTTTGGTGATGCTGAATGCATTAGTGTTATCAGTTTTTTTTTAAGTAGAGGGCGCTAATTGTTAGTACTTCCGCTGACATATTGTTCTGCAATTCATTTTATAAATTAAGTTTTCCCTATTCTATGTCACGCGATATTATGTAATAACTACTTAATTTTACACAAAAATGATACTCTAAATAAATTTGGTAATAATACACCGTTTTCGAAGAAAAAGTATAAATCTGTAGTAAAATCAACCACGCGATCTCTATAATAGTACTTATCAACTGTGTTCAAGGAAAGAAAATTGTATTCAGATAAGTTGATTTAATTCACATTATTTTGTTCAAATAAGCTAACCTTAAATAATGGCCCACTCTTTGTGGAACACCCTATATACAATAATTTTACTTGTTAAATTATAAACACTTCTATATTGTATGACAGCGTCAGTATCAGCAAATTCTAGTGCCTAGAAGGAGGTGTGAATGGGATATATTACTTTCAATTGTAGGCAACATCTAGATAGAGAACTACCAAAATTACCAATTGGATAAGGACACAGTATACCCCAAGAGACACGACGGGATATATTTTCACATGGGAATTAAAATGGAATATTTTACTCTACATAAAAGTAGTATTTAATGTTTCACCTTTTCCAATATTTATGTAATTACATATTTATTACCCAATGAATTTATTCTTTTCAATGCAAACTTTAAAAACATCATTATTATCTTGTTAGAAAACGCACGCGCTAATGCTTTCCGAACTCTTGTCGATGACGGCCGATCGTACCGGAAGCTGATATCCGTTGTTGACATTTGCCTTATTTATCCCCATTTGCAAACAAAGCTTGAAAAGCCTTCTTCTAGGGGTTATAATTCGTTGGTCAGCACCATTTTGTTTCTCATTGTTTCTGTCCAAAATGTATCTCCAATAAGTAAATTTTATGAAATAATCAAAATAAATTGAATATTTTTAATATTTTTTAGATTGATGATAGCTTTTTAATAATATTCTATTTTTGAATCTATTTTCATCTTTTAGTTCATAGTCTCAGTGATTATGTAGAGGTAGAGTGGTGTATAAAAAATTTGTAATTTCAGTATCCGTTCTTATTTCTTCATCCGCATGTGTAGTGTGTTAGCCAGGTATCTCAACAAGATAAAACGCAACCAGGATATTTTACATATCATCCTAAATTATCCTGTTAATTAGGTCTGTTGTGACAAGGATATCAAATTTCCAAATACGCCATAAAAATTTGAATACAAATTAGAGAGCTCGACCTATGTTACATTATCTTCATATTAATTTCCAAACATAAAAAATACTGACGATCTACAAGTAACAAGATCCTCTATGCCAATAAATAATATTTAACAAGAGACTTTATTAATAAATTTAAATATTAGCAGTAAACTTCGGACATAACTAGCCACATCGCAGTGAAAGAATACTCTGTATATATCTCGATACGTTAAAATATAATAAAAACATCGCGAAGGATCATATTTTATTCAAGGATTACTGTTTATAATTTGAATAGCTCCATTCAAGCGTCTCTGTTTGTGGAACCCACTTATTAATGGCAACTAATCTTGTATTTTTATACATTTTAAAGTAGTATTTGATGTTTATCATGGACACTCCCACAACTGAATAACGTTACGAAATGCGATAGTTGCTCGGAGAGTGACTTTTATGAACGATAAAAAATGTTCACACAGTCTTCTTTTATTAAATATATTAATAAATAAATAATAAATTGTGCTTTTAAGAAATATGTGAGCTAAGCGGCTTTAGATAAGTTCCATTTTGGTAAAACTGTTTGCAGGTTACAAATTTAGTTTTTAGTCACATACCTACTAATATGTCAATAATTGTGGAGGGTTTTTCGATCAGATCCAAAAAAAATTTCATATATAAAAATTCGCTTGAAAGTTAAATAAATATGTCTATCTTATCAATAAATAAATAAGAATAATACAGAAACAAAATTTTGCCATGTAAATATGGGGCGTGTTGATTACATATCCTTAAAAAGTGAAGATACGCTGCCAAAGTATTACAATTTTTGAAACAGAAAATTTTTAATATTTTAGTTTCAATTGAAGAAATAACCGTTTTTGAAGATAGACTTAGTTTTAAAAGAAAGTTTTAGAAACATATTTAATATCATTTATGTGTACATATAAGATACTTCGTGGAGCCACTAAAAAAATAATAACAAAAAACCAAACAGCTTGTAACATTTTTTGCTGTATTAGAAAGGTATTTTAAGCTAATATAAATCAGATATCCTACAATTCAAATGTATGATCTCTGATACGGAACAACTAAGTATGCTAATAAACAATTCCACAGACAATCAATCTAGCTAAATTTACTAACTTGGTTTAATGAAAACATTCTATAAATATCTAAGTTTACTTTTGAAACTGCGTGAACTCGAAAATTCAATCACAATAGATGAGATCTGATCTATTTGGCTCAACTTAAAGGAGGCCACCTGCAGAAGCAATCCTAAAAATGCAGAAATCAGAGAGCATTCGTATGACTTCATTGATAGGAATTGTAGGAGATTTGATTTATAGCTTAAAATACCTTTCTAATACAGCCACAAATGTTACAAAAGCTAATAATAAAAGATATATGGGTATAGATATTGTGGGTGTAATTCAACGCTGGTCCGCAGAGTAGTTAGTTTCACACAATATTGTTAATACCTAAAAATATATATATAAAAAAGAAAAAATATATAATACAAAAAATATTAAAAACAAAAAGGGGACATATTAATTGATGTCAGAGAAATAATGATCAGAAGAAAAGAATACTTCAAAGAACTGTTAGGAACGGAAGATGAAATAGAGAACAATGGATACGAGGAACAAGATGAAATTAATGAAGGAAGTAATGAGCAAAAAGTAACGCTAGAAGAATTACAAGAGATAATAAAAGAAAAAATAATGTAAAAGCAACAGGTTATGATAACATATCAGTGAGAATGATACAAAAATATAGGTGTATAAGAAACAGAGCTATTTCTAGAAATGTATAAGGGAGTATGGGAAACAGAACAAATTCCTAAAGATTGGTAAACATCAGCATTAACAGTCCATATACAAGAAGGGGAACAAAAACCTGTGCGAGAATTTTGCGTGTGTCGCAATAAACATTTTTGAAAAATTACTGGATAAAAGATTAAGAAACAATAGAGAACTCTCTAAATTAATCACAAAGCGCGGTTTTAAAAAAGGACCAAATGCATAAGATCATATATTTACATTAAAACAGCTAATACAGAAGTGTGAACAGCAAAGAAAGATAATATACATGAAGTTCATTGATTTAGAGAAAGTTTTCGCTAAGGTACCCAGAAATATACTATGGAATATATTGAAAAATCGCAGCAAAATATTAAGACTTATAAGAAATATTTACATTAGTAATAACAACACAATGTCCGAGGTGTTCCCAACAAAGGACAACATTCGTCAAGGAGGAGGACTAAGTCCAACATTACTTATTATATTCATGAATGAAATAATAGTGTTCAGGTCAAAACAAGAACATACATGTAGGATACATAAAGATGCAACGGGTAGAAATATCAGCAGGAGCATTTGCAGATGAATGATAATAATAGATAGCAAAGATCTATAGGAAAGGTTCGATATATGGAATAAAGTACTGAAGGATTACATAATGAAGATAAATAAAAACAAACTAAAAGAAATGATAATAGGAAGGAAACAACAGAAGTTAGATATAAAGATAGAGGATGTACCAATAGAACAAGTAAATTACCTTTTAAGAATCAAGAACTCAAAAATTTTACGGAAGGTTACTGTCCCGCTTAAAGGGACAATTAGGTAGTAAATATAGTACTTCAGAGAGATTAGTTTTACAAATTTCAGTGTTTTAAAGCTGCCTAACAATTTTTTAGATAAAAATCGCGTATCTATTTTCCTATCTATTAAATATAGCAAAAGAATTGCGGAATAAAAAATTAACAAATAATAACAATACAAAACAATATCAATTTCAGAATAGCTCAAAGAAACGATGACCATTTTAAATTATTTATATCTACTAATAAAGATATGTACATTTTTGTTATAGTTGTTACAGTAACAGAAATAATTAAACCAAATTTGTTATATAGTGTAAACATTTAAAATGTTATAAAATCAAGGACTTTCAACAATCAGTGGCGGAGCTGGAGATATTTATTACCCTGAATAATATTAAAGTTGTTGACATTGTGAAGTATACGAGTGCAAATACTGTATTTTAACTTATTTCCGTATCTGTTATGGTTGAAAGGCAAATTTGACATTTTTTATTTATTTTAGTGTTTCTACAAAAAAAGTGTTAATAATAATTTCTATTAGGTAATAATCCCCAAACAAAATATTTCTAGCAATGCTCACCTTAATCGGCCGTTTATAATATGACAATCACTCTGTACATACGGAGAACATAATCTAAGCTTTTTATTATCTGATCTCAAAAAGCCCCGCTTCTTATGTTTACAAACTTCTGAATTACATTGAGTTCCTCTATAGAATTTCGTCTCCGTTATATCCTCCCGCTCATAATTTAGCTTCTTTTTCAATAAAAATCAAGAGCTTTATCGACGATAAATAATAATACGTGAAATACAGAAACGCATAAATTGTACCACACCATTATCGGGACCTTTCCTCCGGGCGAGATGTACTATCCCGACTCATCTCACAAATCACCGAGACCTTAAAAGTATTAATGGAATATTCGTATGCTAATGCCCTGCCAGCATAGCGGCGGTCCATTCCGTCCACAAATACGTCCGAGCAATATGCTGCGTTTCATTTAAAATAATATTACCAGTTTTTATGTGGACCGGCTAGAAATTTATTTGGTATAAATAAGCGGATAAAGGATAAGGATGACACAACCAGAATGCTTTCGAAAACATGCCAAGCTGCATCGCACACTGTTAAAAATCATTCATCCTGAACTGCAAAACATACACGGAAATAAATCGAAAGCAAATTGTTGCACGAAAATTGCGTTAAATATTTTTATCACTGACGCTCAAACCATAATTTTCGCTATTAATTTTATATGATATATTGTTGATGTCCTTAATAGTGTATTGAGGATGAAATAATCGGAAACAGGATAGTACAGGGTGTCTCAAGCTCGATAGTATCAGTCTACTGTGAGAATACAAAAAATTAAATAAAATTTGGGACACGTGGTGTTAAATGGGATGAGGGATCAGTAACTACAACCGTACCGCCTGTTACAAGTCCAAGTCATGGGTGTGGAGAACCGTCGCTATTTTTGTCGTTGGCATGAAAATAACCCCCATGTTATAACCCTCCGTAGAGACCAACAACAGTTTGTAATTAACATTTGGGCCGGCATTGTGGACGAGTAGATCATCGGGCCAAATTTGCTTCCACCACATTTGAATGGACACGTTTATGCACAATTCCTGCAGCATGCGCTTCTAGAACTATTAGAGGATGTGCCACTGGTCATAAGAGCTAACACGTGGTTCCAATACGATGGCGCCCCAGCCCACTTTGCTTTGCCAATGCGGCACTATTTGAATGAAATATTTCCTAACAGGTGGAAAGGCCGAAGTGGCCCTGGGCATTGGCCTACGCAGTCACCTGATTTAACCCCCTTGGATTATTTTCTCTGGGACCATCTAAAAGCTTTAGTGTATGAAACTCCTGTTCCGAACCAATAAGAGTTACTGGGAAGAGTGATGGTCGCGTCCGCACAGGTTCAGGACATATCGGGGATATTCCATAGAGTTCGCCAATCGTACCCAGCTACGCACTGAGCAACGTGGAGGAGCAATTACTCTTTCAATACTCTGGTACTCTTTCAAATTTTTCTTTTTTTTGCTGTAGCGGCCAAATGACTTATTTTCGGACAGGGGTTTATAAGGCAAAATTGATTATTTTCATGCCCTCTACAACCCCTATCATTATGTCGCAATAATTATGGGAAACATAAGGAAACAAATTCAAATCTAAGCAAAAGATAAAATGTCAATATGGCAACTATATGCTACAGCAAAGAACTAAATGATAAGCGAAAATGTATACAGGGTGTTCCTAAATAAGTGTCGCAACGGAAAACTGTAAATTATTTCTGGAAAAAGAAACATTTTTCTTCTTCCATTTTTCTCTCCGGGCTTTCGCTTTCGAGAGCTACTTTTTCGCACCCTTCTCGAATTTATTGCCAGTGGTGGAGATTTTTGGGTATCGAAAGGATTTTTTCCTTTATAACTTTTACGCCACTGGAAAAATTGACATTTGACAGCAAATTCTGGAGTGCCAATGAATTTTACACAAAAATAGTTTTCTTGGTTCATTGCTCTAAAGTCAACCGTTTTCAATAAAAATGACTTTCTATGATGAACAAAAACAAACATTTTGCTAACGTTTCGAAAACTTTTGTAATTAAAAAAATTGGTAGTAATAATTAACAATATGATGAGACACCCTCACATTTTGCAAGTGCAAGACCTCAAGAGAACATCCGGAGAACAACGAATCGAACCGCCGGATGGTAACATCTGAAATGCATCGTTTATGAAATCCATGTCAATAATATCGAAGAGTTGACCGATAGGTGAAGCCGCAGCGGCAGAAAGAAACATGATTCGAAGATGTAATGCGTGCATTGAAGTCCGCGAACGTAACTTTTAACAGGTTTTGTAAATTTTACTCGCTAAATTGATAAAAAAAGTTAAAATCCTATCTGTTGTTAAATCTCGTTAAATTTGTGGCGTAAAAGTTATGGGGAAAAAGAAAAATCTTTCCGATACCTTAATATATCCACCACTGGTGTCCAATAACTAAAAATAAAGTTTTGACACCGTGACAAATGTTTCCTTTTTTCAAGACGAATTTACAGTCTTTCGTTGCGACACTTATTTAGGAACACCCTGCATATTGTAAAAACCGGGATAAAAACCATGTGTGTAGGGTGAAATTAAACCATTTAAATTTAAACGTAGAAAATCAGCCACTATGGATGGATACAAAACTTTTGGAAAATAGCCCGAATTAATTGAAATTTGGAAAAGGATTGACAATGGCCAAGCTAGACATGGACAGCAATATTTTAAAAAGTATGGTGGAATTCCATCTGGGCCCATATTAAAACTTTCTTTAAGATTTATTAATTTATTGAAAACCATGTCAGAATTAATATTAATGTAAAAGTCTGTTTAAGCATTGATAAGTACTAATAAATGCAGGTTTATTATCAGGAACAGTATAAAAATGAAAAAAAATCTGCAAAAGCATTACATATGTCGACACTGGATTGTAGTGTGCGGTTATTGAAGTACATAACGTTTGGAATATACGTGGTTTTTCTTTTAGATTTAATATATTTCCAAAATGTTTCGATGTGAAATGATATAATATGATGTAAAATGTTTCATTTTATAGCGGTCTTTGGTGCATGTAATATTATAATTATACCATTCAGGGTACTATTTTATTAATTTCCTATTCCCAGAAAAATTAAATTAAACGGGCATGGCTTCTTCGGCGTCTTCAAATCTAAATGTATGCGGTGGGGACATACCATTCCTTATAACTATCGTTCTTAATTACGTTCTCCTCCATATCTAATCTTAAGTACTCCTCACGGTGCCGTTATATAAATTAGACAAATGCGTGCAGCGAATAAAAGCGTTTTTCAAAATATTAATAAACTCCCAGATATTATACACGCTAGAACGGAGTTAATTAACTTTTTTTAAATTCGGTGTTAATCACTCCATAAATACCGGACTGTCCTTTGCCGTGGAATGGGAACTGACCGGCAGACAATTCAAAGGAACACGTAGGTTTAGAAAAGCGATTATCACACCAATATATTAAAAAATGACCACAATTGACTGAAATTATGGCCGTTCATATGGGCCAGGTGGATCGGTATTAATTGCCGAAACGTATTATGTAAATGATATCACTCTAAGATTACATTTTGTTGAGGTTTCGTCACCCAATCGATAGAAGCGATTGAGAAGTGGATATACACCGAACCAAAAATGTCTATAAATATAATTGAAAGTTACATTGCTATAATAATTATCTTCATTGAAATTGAGCCGGTGAAGCCCTTAATTGAATTATTGTACAGTGTGTTCCAATTTCGTTGTTATTAATAATAATAATAATAATCATTTATTAGCCCAATAGAAATACAAATTTCCAATTACAGAGCTAAATTACACATTTTATCAATCTAGAAAAAAAAAATATAAATAAATATCTTGAATTAATAACACTTAAAAATAGTAGTATGTATATACAATACCATATACTCATAACTTAATAGAAACATACACGAATGTTTACGTATACTTAATGGCCAATGTACAAATCCATAAAAATAGACATCAAATAAAAACAAAAGAGGTTAAAACGACATAAACTAACAACACGATGCAGTATGCAAAACAATATAGTTAATTGTTAACATGGTTACTAACACATGTATGCAGTGTCTTTAGAGAACAATCATTTATATCCCAACCATCACAGATTACATTAAATGTCTTACACATAACATATATAGGGGACTTTAATATCAAATTAGTGTTAGCCCTTGGCAAGTAAAAAATAACATGATTTCTCACTGCATTACGAGGAATTAGGAAATTAAGTTGAGCAAGCAAGTTTGAACAATCTATTCTATTTCCAACTAAATTGTAAAGAAACGTCACTGACTGTTATAATCTGCGGGTTTCTAATGCCTCAACGTTAAACATGTTCAATATAGTTCTGTCATTAAAATCTTGTTCGGGGTAAGTACCAACTGATTTAAATTGTAAATTTTTAGAAACTTTCTTTGTACCCCTTCGAGACAATCGGAGTGAGTTTGATAATAAGAGTTCCACACCAGTGAACAATAC
This sequence comes from Monochamus saltuarius, assembly GCA_025584915.1. NCBI lineage: Eukaryota > Metazoa > Arthropoda > Insecta > Coleoptera > Cerambycidae > Monochamus > Monochamus saltuarius. The sequence continues at coordinate 107,216,121 of CM046721.1, read as the reverse complement.
TCAAGCTTAGATCTAACATATGCAAAGAATAAAGTTTTTAGAGCTCGAATATTAGTAAATGTTTGACAGTTTCGAACTATAAGACCCATAATTTTCCTAGCCTGCGTTTGTATCAGAATAATATGATCAACAAAACTCAATTGACAATCAAAAAGAACTCCAAGGTCTTTAATTTTTTCTTCATATTGCAAAGATTCGTTACTTATTTTATACTCATAATTTACATAATGCAACTTCCTAGTGTAAGTGACCACTTTACATTTAGCAACATTTAAATGCAATCGATTTTCTTCGGACCATTTATAAATATTATTAATATCATCCTGCAAATTAGAACAGTCCGAAGTATCGCGAACTTTCTTGAAGATTTTCATATCGTCCGCAAAAATTAAATGTTTGCACTTTAAGACAGAGCAGATGTCATTAATGAACATTAAGAATAACAAAGGTCCCAGATTGGATCCCTGAGGGACTCCTGAACTTGCGAAATGCTGTAGAGATTTAAATCCCTTGAATGCAACGAAGCAGGTTCTGTTGTTTATATAGGAGAGCGCTTCCAACTTTTTCAGCAAAATACAATGGTCAATGCGGTCGAAGGCCTTTGATATATCTGTGTATATGACATCTACTCTGCCATGCGAATCCAAAATATTAGAAACATATTGAGTAAATATTAACAAGTTGCTTTGAGTAGACTTACCTGATAAAAATCCATGTTGCGCAGGTGAAATAGAATGGAGGAATAAATACGATTATATAAACATACTTCAAAAAATTTTGCAAAATTTGATAACAACGGGATAGGGCGGTAGTTATTAACTAATGAGACATCACCGTTATTAAATATTGGACAAACCCTAACGGATTTCCAACTATCCGGAAAAACGCCAATTTTCAGGACTAGGTTAAATAAGATTTGAAGAGGTACAGAAAATGTATAGACACCGTCCGTGATTATGAAAGGGGGGATCTGATCCGACCAGATGTAAGCTTTGGTTTGAGTTTCTTAATTGCCAACTCTATCTCCTAGATTTCGAAAGAAGGTATTGAAATTAGTTCATTATAATCAAAGTTGTGTACATAGTTTTCAAGGATATTGTCATAAGCCAAATAAACACTGTTAAAAAATTCAGCAAAAACATTTACAATATCCTCGGGCTGAGTACGTTTGGTTTTCGTATTTCATGTTACCCGGGATCCTAGCGGATTTTTTTTGCCACTAAATATGACCAAAAGAATTTGGAATTCTCGGGCAGAGCGTTTTGAATACTTAAAACGTAATGGTTGTAAGCTACCCTAATTTGCTGTTTAATAACTGCCCTAAGTCTCTTAAATTCCGCAAACTGAAATGGTGACTTTGTTTTTCTATATTTTTCATAAAATTTATTTTTTAGTTTAATGTTTTGTTTCCTTTCAGCAGTGTACCATTTTGGAAACTTATTTGATTATGAATTTCTATAAAGTGGCACGTGAAGATTAAAAATTGAATAGCTGGTAGAGTAAAACTCAGCTACTGCCATATTTATGTCATCATACTGTAATAGAAAATACCATTCCGTATGGGAAATACCACTATATAATTCAATATAATTAGTAAAATTATAACTTCTCCATTTTCTCTGATTTTTATTTTGAGGAAAGTTTATCAATCTATAACTCACTCTACGTACAATAAATAAAGAACGATGTTATTTTGGGTTTTGGGCTTTATTGGGTAAAAGTTAGTAAATTAGTAGAAATCGAACGTTTTGAAATAAATCCATGATGTCTTGGGCTAACGATATTACTAAAATGATTTCATAGTAAAGAATGCAGTATTTGTTCAAAAACTTTAGCAGGAGCAATAGGTCTTTACTGTTTTAAGCTAATATATATCAAATCTCCTACAATTCCTATGAATGAAGTCATATGTATGTTCTCTGATACCAAACATCTAGGTATGCTAATGAACAATTCCATAGACAAAGCTCTATTCAATAATTATCTAAAGAAATGAATCTATCTAAATTTACTAACCTAATTTAATGAAAACATTCTATAGATATCTAACTTCTGACAGTGGGAACTCGAAAATTCAACCACAATAGTTGAATTTTCGAGTTCCCACTAATAATAAAGAATATATGGGTAGATATTGTGAGTGTGAGTAACGCTGGTTGGGGCTTTAGCCCACAGAGTAGTTAGTTTCACACACTATTGTCAAAACCTGAAAATATATATAAAAAAGGTCTATACTGTTCAATATTTGGTTTATCACCCGATTATTTATGATTGGATTGATTATGAACCAAACTTTTTTCAGTGTATCCCAAAAGCGATGGCCATAAAATAAAAATCAGTTTAGTCATAACGTCATAACTTTTAATGTCTCGATAATTAACGTACAATTAATTAAGACGAGCTTTTATATTTGGATTATGCGTATTTTGTGCCTCACCCAGAAAATATGGAAATCGTGTGAGTATCGCCGAGTGGTCTGGCGATAAATTTGGACGCGCCAATAATTGTCGATCGTAAATTGTCACAAGGCATTAGTTTAACAGTGCTTTTTCGGAGATTCACAGTTATTACGATTATATCGTGACAGAGTTAGATATTTCCCTTTTAACTTTATTATTTCGATACACGTTTGTCTAATGAATTCAACCTATATTTCAGATGAAAGCCGTGCGGCTAATTGAACAGCCATTATTGAGTGATAATAATTATCTGTTGACAGGATCGGCATTTCAAATTGTTCTCAGGTGAGGAAGGATATTTATTTTCTTGCCACGAGTGTCACTATTTTTTTTAAGTCGTTCTGAGAGTACAACGACTGATTGGCAGTGAAGTGTTATTATTAACTGTAGGACTATACAGGGCCCGCTACTAAAAACTCTCCAGGTCTATATCTCCGTTATTTTTAAAGATATCTTAGCGATCAAGGTATCATTTTGTACGCTATAGTTTGTCTACAAAACTATGTTGCAAAAATACAAACTAAGATACAATTACGGTTAAGTAAAAGCTCCTTTAACGTAATTTGCTGATAATTTATTATTTGTATCAGTATTAATGAAGTACCTAAACAATTGAAGTTTCCGAGAAATTCCTTAAAACTGTAACGTTCGACAACGTTGCAATGTGTCAAGCTGCTGCTGATAACCTAAGAGTAATATTAGTCGTAGTAGTATTATTGTAGTGTGTAGTGCGGTTCATTGTTCTCTAATTTTTCTTTGATGTCTGTGAATGTACATAAACAAAAATGAAACAAATTATAGTAACCATGATATGTTAATTTGTAGCGAATCTAAGTAAAACACTGCCTACGAGATGTTTCTACGGTAAACTCTTCTTGCAAGCAATGGAAGCCACTTTGAACACTTGTAACTATTATGCTGTGTTGTGAAAAGAAATCTAAAAAATCCATTCACAGTAAGTACTTATGTTGAGGTGTACCTATTTGTAATTATTATTTTCAAATACCTAAAATCCTAATATGGTATGTAAGCGACGTTGTCAGATATTCAAGACCTATTTACTATCATAATTCTGTTACCATTGGTCAGAGAAAAAAATTATGAAGTCAAATGTGTTTTTTTTTGGTAAAATTTATCATACAGCAAAATTAAGGCACTCATATTCCGGACGCCCTGTAGAGTGCTGGCAACCATGTTATAACTTTAGGAACTTCTTCCTTAGGTTGTTCCAGACCAAATGCCTTCATCAATAATAATATATAGGGTGTTGAAGAAGAGTTGGAAGAATATCGACAGACCAAATACTTTTAAAATTAAATAAGTACCTACATTTATTTCCAAATATTTTAAAGAATGGTGTCGTCACCTTTATTCGAAAAACATAATTTTCAAATTACTAAAATTCGAAAACGAATGATACAGTTAATGTCAGAAGAAAAATGTATATAGGGTGTCTAGTAAAGCTACAAATTTTGAGTGCTGGCTGATAGTACATAAGAATATAATACTAAACTTAATCTCTTAATCACACAGTTGTGTACCTTAAAAGGTGCAACTAAAAATCTAGATTTTATAACGTCATTTTGTTGGAAAAATAAATCAAAATAATGAAATTATCAGGAACTAGTCAGCTTTAGGAAATCCATAAGGAATATGAAAATCAAGAGAACTAAAAGGCAAAACATTTTTTCTACAGCAAATATCACAAGATCTTGCCTATTGAATTTATATATATATATTTTTTGGTCTAATAAATAAATTAGTTATCTTATTTGCTATATGTTAAAATTAGTATGTAGAAATGAGCTGTACCTCATCTTGTTAAATGAAAGAAATGTATGTGGTAGCGTTAAGTTGTATGAGCATCATTAAAAAAATTGACACACATATCGGTGAGGATAATATAAAAATCTTGATGTCTTAAGTTGTAATTACTAGTAAGAATTTTATTTATAAAACGATACAAATTCACTGTACTGACACTACCTCTATATTAATTACGACTTATGTAAGGAGGCAAACGTCAGAGAAACTTGACACTTGTCAAAATCTACAGAAATAATAAAAATTTAAATATAAATAAGTTGAGTTCAAATTATAAAATACAAGCCAAAGATGTTAAATATTATATAATTTCACCATACAATACTAGATTTTAAATTCAAAAAATTCAAAATTTTCCATGAATGTACCCTGTACTTCGTAACGGGCTAAAGGAGTTTTAACTGTAGAGTTTGACATACAATGAAATGCATAAAAAAGTCAAATTTAGAGTATCCGGAGCTAAAATAAATACATGAAACCGAAATTGAATCCATACATAATTTCTCATTTTCAGTGGCTTTGCGGAGTCCCACTATAATCACGGAATTTGTCCCACTCACACCCAAACCGACGACTGTGGTATCGCGAAATGCTAAGATTGCACCGATCGCCCCTACACGATTCTGATAAACAAACAAAATGCTGCAGATCGAGACGGGACTGGAAAAATCGGGAATCGATGAGAAGCATTCGAGTCGTACGAAAAAATGGATCTAGAGATACTAGAAGATACCTGGAATATTCGTTGGGTCTATAAAAGAAGACTAAACGGCCAAGTTAGTTAGTCTTGTATTACAGTGTTGAAGTGAAGTGTTTAGTTAGAGAGATCAAAGCGATTTAGATAGCGATTAATTAAATAAGTGTTTAGTTGACCTGTAATTATTAGTCAGTAGTGTACTGAGCAGTTAATAAAGAAGTGATTAATTAACGGATTGTTTTTCTGGAAGTAAGAAAAAGACGGATTGGGAAATTTGTGACAATAATTTCCTAAGTCTATGCGTATAGGTTAAGAATCATCCTGTATAATATTTGTCTATTCTATTTTAAAAATTCGTAAAAACTTTATATTCTTATTTTTGTAAACAAAATATTAAAATAATTGAACATAAATAAAATATTTCAAATTTTTTAAAATATCAAAATGAGTCACTATCCTAAAAACATCATAAAGTGGAAAAAATAATTATCTACTACCTCATATATATTGAGAGGCTTAGACACACGTGATTTTCTCTGAATTGTGTGAGAAACTATATGAAATCAAATAAATAGTAAAATGTTTAAGAAGTTTAGCAAGCTGAAAATCTTATTATCTTAATTTACAAGAAATTATTTCCTTTTTCGAGATATAATCAGGAACACAGTATATGTTGAGTAATATGTAATTAGTTACCATTATTATTAAACAAACTCCCTTCCATGACCTGCTTTGTCAACATCAGTTTTATTTAATTTGTACTCATGCACATCAGATGTGTAATGCAGAATTAGGAAAGTCTTTTGAGTGGAGTCGATAGCATGAAACAACTGTTTGGCATTTAAAGCTGATCATCTCTCTCGTAAAAAAATGTATGTTACCGTCATTCTTTCCGCCAAACGTTGCATCGTCGATCATTAAAATGAGATTTGTATAATGAATGTTTAATATAAAACGGCGCCGATTTTAACCGTTTAATGATAATCACGGACAGATCATTAAAGTCCATTCTACTCTCCTCATTTATTCGGAAATCTGCCAGTAGATTCGAACGATGCATGAAAACCGAACGTTTTGTCGGTATCTCACGTCCACAAATTACATGGAATTTCAGTTATTCCCTCCCTCGCTGCTATACGACTGACGAACTTAATTAACTATAGATTTATGTAAAACTGTCTTAAATTAATTAAGGTTTTAGAAAATTAACCTTTAGCTGAGGCCGACTGAGTTCCGTGATCAACCGAAACCGCTGATTGGGGTTACAAATCATATTTCGGAAATATTTTGAGTGATAATAATTATAAATTAATAAACAAGTATATTCAAATTTATTTTTAGGCAGTCATCGGTGTTGCGGCACGGCTTTCTAGATTTTGAAGACGCTAACGATTTATGCGTAATGATGCGTAGTTAATGAGTATATTGTTTTTCTATACATTCTATAAAATAGACAATAGTAAATCTGCCATCTGACAGACACAATCATTGGAATTCAGATCTAGTTGAACTAGACCTTTTTGGTCTAAAAACGACTATTTTTAATATTTATGGATACTCCATATACAAGGTGATTCAAAAAACCATGGACAATTATATGTTCATCAAAATATTTAAGAAACTGCAACTGATAGTAATAAAACTATATGCTACACTAAAAGTTTTATTATATATTACACAAAATTGCAGAAAATGATTGTTTTTAACGCGACCAAATATCGGAAATTACATTGACAATAAAAACAAATGTGTAACGTCAGCCACGTAAGACGTCTGAATTCTTGACGCGAGTATAATATGTATGTTCTCTGATACCATATATCTAGGTATGCTAATGAACAATTCCATATATAAAACTGTATTCGATAACTATCTAAAATAAAAATTAATCTAACTAAATTTGCTACATAAAATTCATACCTAGAGATATTTCAGTCAAGTGGCAGTGAAATTCAGCAGAACTGGATCTCTAGACTCAATAAACAATTTCAAAAATGACTGGATGTCCTTTAAATAAAATATACAGGGTGTTCCATAATGATGGTCAAATATTTTACCAGTGTATTCCACAAGTCATTTCAGGGGGGGATCTTCATACGAAATTTTTCAATTTAGGTCCTTCCTGTTGAGATATTCGAGTCTCAAAATGGCAGAGAAAATAGTTTTCTTATTTTTATTTAAAAACGGTTACAAGCAACCCCTAGATTTATTTCTTTTAGAACTTTTTCCTGCAATAACCGATTTCAACAAAACTTTTTTTAAAACATCTAATTTTACTACTTTTTTCCCTCTTGTATTTTCTTCATACAACCAACAGTTTGCGCGGAAAAAATAAAAATAGTTTTCCATACTCTAAACAGATTTTCGTCACCGGTTACTGATAACCGCAGTAGGCGGTTGCTATGTTGATGTTATTCTGTTATCTTGTCAAAAAAATCGCCATTGGGTCTATAATTGACAGTTTTTGCAAATATTTGTAAACAAAGCTATTGTATGAAAAAATTACAAGAGGGAATAGAGTAGTACAATTAGGTGTAGTATTAAAAAAGAAGTTTTGTTGAAATCGGCCATTGCAAGAAAAAGGTCTGAAAGGAATAAATCTACTTCTTCACAACCTTCAGAAACATGAGCTAAGGAATAGACACCACTATAAAATAGCTTTTGACTAGCTGATAATGTGTACCAAAATTGAAATTTTTTAGTGTAACCGTTTTTAAGGAGAAATAAAAAAAATATTTTTTCCGCCATTTTGAGACTCGAATATTTCAACAGGAAGGACCCAAATTGGAAAGTTCATATAAAGATGGTAAAATATTTGAGCATTATTCTGGGACCCTGTATACCTACAATAGAAGTACAATATACAGGGTGTCATTAACACAGGTACATAGCTTAGGTGTCGACTATTAACGTCAAAAAACGATTGAGCCCAACATGCTTTATTCAATAATTGTTGCTCCTTTTCATTCTACAGGGTGTTATAGTTGAAAAAATGTTTTGAAAATTTGTGGTCTTATGTTTTTAAATAGATGAGGTGCACCTGTTACAAATCGATAAAATAAACCGTTTTCGAGAAACAGATGATTTCATTTTCGTGATTCGGCGGGAATTAAATTATATCTGTAAAACTTCTTGCAGCAATACTTCTTGTCTCGGACATTTTTTTCAAATCTTGTCTAGCAATTCGAGCTCTTAAGTCTTGTCTTGGTCTTATCTTGTCTTGGGATACCAAGACAGGATCAAGAAAAAAGCAAAACCAGATACCAAGACTAATTTGGTCCCACCGGAAAACGTGTATTGTCGTAAAAGATCTTTTACGAATAACGTTCATTCAACTACTTTAGGAAACGTATCTCTGACTCAATAAGTCAATGTGATTTATGAAGTAAAAGTAGAAGCTCTGGATGTTCGAATGTCGGTTTGCCGTTATAGAAGAAAAGAAATCGTAAATATCGACTGGGAACAACGCATTAAATTAGAAAAAATGTAAATTCCTTCAATATAAATATTGATTTTGGAGATAACATACCAGCGCCGCTGCATGAATAAATCAGTCCGTCGATTTCATAAATATCACGGACAGCATCTGTACGCCGCGAGAAAAGTTTCTAAACTATATATTAGAGGCTAATTAAAATTGTAGGTGTTATCGCGAGCCAAGGCGCATAAATATCGGATTCAAAGGTCCCGTCGCGTTTCAAAACCCGTCTAATTATAATTTAATGCAAAAGCATTAAACAAGTTATTATTGCCCGCGATATTATTTATTATAATGACGGAAAATTCTAACGACCATAAAAAGTGTGAGCGGCAGTTATGCCACTTCCCTTATCAATTTTCGATCTAATAATATGAAGCATACTAGGTTAAGTTTTATAGGGTCTTGCTCGCTAACAGGGCCATATTTCAGCGGAGGATGCTGTTGCTTCCCAATATGGCTCTGAGCGCTATCGTAATTAACTGCTATAAAGATATTACGGCTGGTATCGTTGTAATTATTTCGATTGTACACGTTCATGAATACCTGAATCAGATACCGGGCTTCGCTGAATAAGTCGCATCCACCTACTCGCAACACAAATTAGGAAAATAGTTAGGTATCTAGTATACGTCCGGCTTTCCTCCATATCGGTTAAAGCACGTCTGCTTCACAATTAATAAAACAGGTGATTAAACACAGAGTGTTTAGATCTGTAATTTAAGAAATAGAACAGAACATTTGTATATACAGTGTGTTTCGCATAAGAGCGGTCATAGAGCAGGTGCATGTAGGGGGTTTCAAAATATTGCAATTTAGTCAAATATTTTTTATTGTATTAGAAGAAATCAAATATCCTACAATTCCTATCAATGAAGCCATATGTATGATCTGTGATACCAAACATCTAGGTATGCTAATGAACAATTCCACAGACAAAGCTCTATTCAATAATTATCTAAAGAAATTAATCTAGCTAAATTTACTAACCTGGTTTAATCAAAACACTCTATAAATATCTAACTTCGCTTTTGAAATAGTGGGAACTCGAAAATTCAACCACAATAAATGAGATCTGACCTATTTCTGTATTTTTAGGATTGCTTCTTCAGGTGACCTTCTTTAAGTTGGTCAAATATCTAATCATAAAAATTATTGTATAAATTAAAATTAAATATCGACAATGTCAAAAGTGTAGCATGTCAATGAATTTTAAATTAAATATGACAAATACCTGTTTAAATAATGTTTACCCTTTATGTACTCGTTTTTTTTTATATATTTTTAAGTATTAATAATATTGTGTGAAACTAACTACTCTGTGGACTAAAGCCTCAACCAGCGTTGAATTACACCCACAGTATCTACCCATATATTCTTTATTATTAGCTTTTGTAACATTTTTTACTGTATTAGAAAGGTATTTTAAGCTAATATAAATCAAATCTACAATTCCTATCAATGAAGTCATATGTATGCTCTCTGATACCAAACATCTAGGTATGCTAATGATCAATTCCACAGACAAAGCTCTATTCAATAATTATCTAAAGAAATTAATCTAGCTAAATTTACTAACCTGGTTTAATAAAAACACTCTATAAATATCTAAATACATAAAGGGTTAACATTATTTAAGTAGGTATTTGTCATATTTAATTTAAAATTCATTGACAGGCTTCACTTTTGATATTGTCGATATTTAATTTCAAATAATTTTAATTTATACAATAATTTTTATAGTTAGATATTTGATCGAACTTAAGGGAGGCCACCTGAAGAAGCAATCCTAAAAATGCAGAAATAGATCAGATCTCATCTATTGTGGTTGAGTTTTCGAGTTCCCACTGTTTAAAAAACGAAGTTAGAAGAATGTTTTCATTAGCATACCTAGATGTTTGGTATCAGAGAGCATACATATGGCTTCATTGATAGGAATTGTAGGAGATTTGATTTATACCTTTCTAATACAGTAAAAAATAATACAAAGCTAATAAATAATAAAGAATATATGGGTAGATATTGTGGGTGTAATTTAACGCTGGTTGGTGCTTTAGTCCACAGAGTAGTTAGTTTCACACAATATTATTAATACCTAAAAATATATAAAAAAATTAGTCAAATATACCTATACAGGGTAAACCTTAAATAGGTACAAATATTTTAACCAGCAATATAGATCTCTGTGTAGAACACATAGTTAATAGTTTTTTATTTTACAAAAAGTCAGAAATAAAAATGTCAAGTTTTAAATAAATTTCGTGATTCTTCAATAAAAAACTTATTGAGGACCGCTGACCAGACGATGTTTCTGAGTCACAAGTGTTGTAAGTAGATTGAATACGTGGTTTACAGCGTTGCCAGTGTTACACTAATGTATTGGCTTCAAGAAAGTTGTAACCTCTAAGTATACATTACATTAGTAAAGTTACAATACATATAGCTACCTATAATAGAGGTTAGAATTAAAAAAAAATAAATAATTGAGGCGGAAATTTTACTTTAAGGTGTGAAAACCATATACTTTTTCGTTATTTTTTATGCATGTTTTATGTATAATTTTTTTAATTTATGAATAAAGTAACGTTCATTTTATGGTAATGTCACACCTACCCAATTTTACTTGTCTTATCACTTAAAACAAGAATTTTTTAATTCAATCTATGCAGATTAACGTTCAAAACATTATTTATTTTAAAGACGATATGGCAACCTCGCCTTGAATGGATCATCTGGTTCATTATGTTATGTCAGTGCTCTGTTCTATCTGATCAGCGACCCTCAAAATGTGGGTATTTAAAAAAACTAATATCTCCGCAAATATTAGAAATTTTTAAAAATGACTCGCTAGACTCATCGATATGATAAACTACACCGGTTAAAATATTTGTACTCATTTAAGGTTCACTCTGTGTAGGTACAAAGTTGCACACAGGCGGAGTTACAGGTCTTCAAAGTGGGGCAAATATTTCGAAATATCTCTGGAATAACCATGATTTAGGTTCATTATTGTTCTCCTTTAATTATAAGTTCATGTAAATTGAAATACTACAAGATGTTTATTGACGATTCACTTTTAAAATTATAGGTACCAAACTTTTTTCCATTGATCGAATTTAAAAAGAATGATAATATCCAGCATAGAATTTAATTGAAAACACTTTTTTTACTCGTTAAATTTAAAAAATATGTTTTCAAGAAAAAATGCACCAATTGAAAAAAATAGATTTTAATAGTGTTTTTTAGAATAAATGAAAGTCAGTAGTACGCTTTGTCTTTAAAATTTGACAGTTAATAATAAAACTATTTTTTTTCTGCTACTATTTGTTATTAAAAATAGTTCAAAAATTTACATTCAGCGAGAAAATTGACATGTGCTAGGTTTCTGTGAAGGAAACTGTAGAAGAAGTGTGGAAGAATATCGAAGATTTCCAAATCGAGTGATTCCCCACAGGGAAACATTTTTTAATGTTGAATAACGGGTTCGAGATACAGGAAAGTCTTTAAATAATATCCGATAATGTCCTAGTGTAATAAGGGTACACGATGAAAAAAATATTTTGCAAACAGTTGAAAATAAACCTCAAATAAGTACCTACTAAACTGGATATCAAGAACTGTATACCGAATTCTTAAACGTAATCTACTACATCCATATCACATAGTCAAAAATTGCAACAGCCACTGCCTTGAGATTTGGATCGACGAGTGATCTTTTGAGAGTTTATCTTACATCAGGATATTAATTTTCACAAGAAAATTATTTTCACTGATGAGACTTGTTTGACAGGTAGAGGAATTACAAATGTTCACAACATTCATAAATATTTCGATGTAAACCCCTATACAATAACTCCTATACATTTTCAATGCGACTTTAAGATAAATGTTTGGATCGATATTATTGATCGTTATTTGACTTGACCAGTTATTTTGCTTAATGGATTAAATGGCGAATTTAATTAGAAATACATATTTTAGGTATTCATTCAATATATCTAGGTCACTTCTTAATTTAACAAAATATTGCACAATATTTATTCAAATGGAAATAAGAAATGCTCAATTCCATTTTATATCTTAATCAAATTAATAGTAGACACAATGTTTAACATGATAAATCTATCCCAAGTAACACAAGATATTTTATAGCAGTGGTTAAGAATGTTCATGTAACTAATTTTTGGAGAGTTAAAGTTGCAAGGTTTAGTCGCATAAACATCTTATTGACATCAACACAGCAACTAATAGCGTGAAAGAGGCACATTTTTATAAAACATAGTTGCTGTATAAAAATTATATAATTGTGTTTTAAGAGTTCTATATAAAAGAAACTATGTTTCAGCAATATGATTACAGCATTTATACAACGATTTCAATAAAGCATGTCATGATGATGTCTTATAAAACTGTATACAATTATTCGACTTTATTTACCAAGTCCATCACAACTATAAAGCTAATATTTGACTCATAAAAACTTAATTAAATGACTACAATTACCAACTAAACAACTCTAACAACGAATAGAAGCATCTCTCCACCAAAGAGCGTCTTAATTTTCGTTGAAAATGTTTTATGTTTCACATTTCATTCGAATACCCTATACCTAGACTATCTGGCGACTTAGCTGTTACACAATATTTCCTCGAATATTATTCTTCTATCTGGTATCTTTTGAATGAATGTCACTATTCACAATAAATGATTGTTTATTTCTGAATACATAGATACTCATTTCAAATATAAATGAAGACGTAAGAACTTTAAGGTCTACAAAAATATTTCAGCAAGTTTCATCACTTTTTGCACCAGACATTATTCTTAAAATACGTTTTTGTGTAATGAAGACTGATTCAGACATGGTAGAGTCGCCCCAGAAACATATTCCATAGCGTAATCTTGACTCGACCTATGCATAATACATATTCAGTAATTGCTGCTTTGTTAATATCTCCTTCATGCATTTAAATAAATAAGCTACAGAGCTCATTGTAGAAACAACAGAATTACAATGTACTTTCCAGGTTAGGCTCTCGTCAAAAAACATACCCAACCGTACCATACCCCATCTGCACCAACACCATCAATCGCGACATTATTAACATTTGCAGTGATAGTGTCACATTCTTACTGCCAGTTATGAAATCTTATCATTTTTGTTTTTAATATATTAAAGTATAAATCATTGTGACCAAACCAATTACAAACATCATTTATAACTTTATGTAGAGCAATGATCAAGTTTTCTGTGGATTTATCTGAAAGGGCCAATGTTAAATCGTCAGCATATATTAAAAAAAAAAACTGTTGCCAATAGCACCCTCCAAAGAATTAACATAACGAAATAAACAGCACAGGTCCCAGTACTGAGCCTTGTGGTACGCCACGTACGTATGTCAATATTACAGATCTCGGAATTAATTTTTGAACTTACATGTTTAAAGGAAACATACTGCTTTCGATGCTTTAGGTAAGTGGATAACCAACAACAAACAAACAAACAGAAATTAGGTGAATATATGCTTATTTTTCTGATTCTAAATGACTTGTCAGCTTATAAAAAACAACTATGAATTCGCTGAAAATTTGCGTGTAAAAATGGAGCCCTTAAATTATTCTTTTTTATATATATCTATTGGACTATACTCTGTGTGAATTTACATTACAACACTCGTAATTTAACGATTACTATTTACTCATTTGAATACTTGCAACTCTATTCACCATCATTGTTGACTTATATCGAATCACCTCAAACGAATCGCGACCGTTAATAAATTCCCCGGATTCCCAAAGGTATTATTAAGGAATGACTTGTATTTGTTCATGTCAGTGTATCTGGCGTAGGGATCAGTCTGCAGCCCGCTGAAATATCGCCGTGGTTGAATTGTTCCACATGTGCCGATATTTGTGCCTGCCTCTTGTGTGTAGGGGCGGACAAGCGACTGGTTTACATCAGTAAGGCACCTGTAGGTACGCCCAGAGCGCAGCGTCTTCGCAAAGTGCTCTGTGAGAATCTATTTGTGGGGCTGTGTGTATTTATCCATACAGAAACGTCGACCAAATGATAATTCTCAGTGAAGATGTTTGTAATACTTCTTCTTCATATAGAGGGTAAAACCTATAAGACTTACGTTCCAATATTTCATGGGTTAATGCCTTCAGTGCCAAAAAAATCCGTGGGGCTCGCCACCACTCTGGTGCCACGGACGGAAATTCCCGTCGCTTTTCTAATATCATGTACTGGGTATTTTTAAATAAAGTAACCAAAATGAGACTACAGATTCCGTAGGTGAAAATAAATCGATTTAACCTAACATGCTTAGATCTCAAGTCGCATAATAAAAAAGTTAAAATTTTATTTTCAATATTTGTAGATATCTTCTTAAAAAATCCAATCCTGTCGTTCGTTCTTAACGCGGTCCGACGTTTACACTGAACACACTCTTTAACCTTCCAGTAATCTTATAGTAGTAGTTGAATATTCATCCCTGCATTATTATTGTTATTACATTTCTTGGTGGCTTTGCTTGTTGCTGCTTGTTTTGTCCGTTCTTAGTACAAAGTTAATAGTTATAGAAAATATGATAATATTCACAAAGACAAAAAGTACACTTCACACATGACATGATCGAATAATTACAGACATTATACAATGACGAACAGCATGAAGGTTTTTAACTTTGGGAAACTACATGGTAAAATTTACTTCATGGTGAATTTAAGAGGTGATACCTAGGCGCTTTATAGTTGCTGTGCGTGATGCTGCTGAACAGTTCTATAAGTAGCAATAACCTTGTTTGGACTAATAAATATTACTTAAAAGTACGACTTTAGACACACAAGGAAAGCTACTTAGAAGTCAAATAACTGTAAAGTAACAAGAAGTAGTTGAAAATACGTACAGTCGCGGCAAGAATTCAGAGGATTTATTTTTACAAATGAATAATTCATTATATTTCCATCAAAATATTTAAGAAACTGCAGCTGAAAATAATAAACCTATATACTAGTCTAAATGTTTGCATTAGATATTGCACTAAATTGCAAAAAATGATTGTTTTTAAGGTGACTAAATATCGAAAATTATGTTGACAATAAAAACAATTGCTGGGAAACAACTACTCCGCGGACTAATGCCCCGACTGCCATTGAATTACTCCTGCAGTGTCGGACACATCGCCAGACATAGACCGGTTTTGGGCTTGTTAGCCCTCATCAGTATGCCATAGGTGGGATGACTGAAAATTGAACTGGCTGTTCCTTCATATGTATGTTCATATATAAACTGAGTGCAGGTGAGATATAAGTGGTCTGCTTACTTCCTGCTCGGCCTAAGCGACTCGACTTACAGGAAGCGACCTACATTGCAGCGGGTACTTAACGCAGACCTCTCACCCTGGGCGACGAGCTATTAAATCTGTAAATGATACTGCAAGAAACAACTACTCCATGGACTAATACCCCGACCGGCATTGAATTACTCCTGCAGTATCTGTGTGAACAGCCAAGAACCCTTGTCGGAAACAATTGCGTAACATCAGCTGTGACGTAAGACGTCTGAATTCTTGCCGCGACTATAGGAGTGACTGTAACATTGTTACGCGGTGTAGAACTAACTACATCTATCGGCCGTTCGCAACGATGTAGTTAGTTCTACACCGCGTACTCATGGTCCCTTCTGTCGGGTTAGACAGACGAAAGCAGCTAGGGTTATTCGTCAGATACCTCACCTATGGCATACTGATGAGAGCCAATAAGCTCGAAACCGGTATATGTCTGGTGGGCGTCTGACGAATGACTCTAGCTGTTGCTATAGGTTTTCCAGGTGTAATTCAATGCTGGTCGGGGCATTAGCCCGCAGAGTAGTTGTTTCCTGGAATTCCGTGTTTGTAACATTGTTGTATGAACTTCATACATAAAAGTAGCAAATTTGGTGATGATTACGTAATAGTTACTCTTTAATGGTTCAAGCATCGTCTGCTAAATCGCGTCGTCTTTGTCATAATTGTCTGCCGAATCACCTGAATTTCAATCTAAAATTCTGTAATATGCTGTACTGTGGCAACTGCAATGTCAGTTTTTGGTAATACACATATCACGCCCTAAATGTCAAAATTTGATATTAGTATTGACACTGTAATAACTTATCTTTTAATAAAGCCTGCTTATGTGATTTAGTTTATTTAAAATGTATGTATTTTATATCTCCTACTTTAAAACTTTAAAATATGCGATATTAATACCATTTCTGTACTCCACATAACGTACTTCTGTCTAAATGCTGTAGATTGTCATAAACTACATACACAATAGTGGACTGCTACTTCACTTTCATCATAAAACCACAATGCTTCAATATTTTAAGTTGTATCAATTTATAAATTTAAAAATAACACATTAACAGAAAAGCACACTCAACAGATAAGTGAAATCTGTCAGAATTTTTAAGAAACTGTTGACATCTATGACACATAGAATACTGTCGCGAGCGGTGAATCATTGCAAACGGGCAAAAACACAGACTAGAAAAAGCGCGGACGCTGCGATTTGGCAGACACTGGTTCAAGTTTCAGTTACCTATTATGTTAAAAATACAAATTAACTTTTATAACAAAAAAAAAAGAATTATTAAAAAATTATGCCTAATGATCATTTTCACATTATCAAACTAATAGGCCCAACTATTAGATATTCAAATTTCAGAAAATTATGTCAAGATCGGAGGACGCTTATTTATACGTCTATTTCTACTTCTTAACGACCCCACGGTCCAGAACGGACGCGGGCCCCTATAAATCTAAGGCCTCTCCATTTAGCTCTCTGTAGTTAATTAATTTCCTTGGATATTTTATAAATTCCTAAACCGGAATGCGCGGAACGTCGGAATAAAAATATCTACAACTCGGCTCAACGCGACGCTTGTTTTTCTATTAATTGTAAATTATCTTTAATTGCCATTATTTAAACTTTAACATTAAACAAAGGGAAATTAATTGATTATTTAAAGAATGTTAACTGTCAGCTTATGCAGATATAGATCCTAATCCTAATATGGAGGAATTTAAATGAGAAATGTCAAGTCGGGAAAAAAGTTGAAATATCGTTATTGTAGATAGAATATCCTGTTTTCGTAAATACAAGGAACTGAAATTAAACTGGAATAATAATTCTTCCAGCGAAAAACAGAGAAAAAATGGACAATATAATAATATCTCTACGTGTCTAAGAAAATATAACTGTATACAGAACGTCCCGAATTTTACCACAAAAATTTCGAAATTTATTGGGTGTTCTGAAAAACACTAGAATAAATTCAGGGCCTGATTGATTTTCAAAAAATTTTACATTTGTTCCTATGAATCATGAGCGTATCTTTTTTGTTTTCAAGATACAGGGTGTTGAAAATAACTTTTTATAACCTAGTCTCGGTCCCATCCCACAAAACTCGACCATCTAAAAGAGTATTCAGAACGTTTGAAAAATACAATGTTTTCATTATAAAAAAGAATTCGTTTATGTATTCGGGAAAATGGAGGATATTTCGAACACTTAGGTATTCTGATTTTGTTTTCTATAAATTTAGTTAGTATGTGTTAAACTTTTCCAGAAATAAACTAACCATTTTAATTACCATTAATAGAATAACTTTGATTTTTTTTAATGAAACTAATCGTAATAGTAACTAGGTGGCAAAGCCTACTTGAAATAAAAAATAACAATTTGAGATACTATCTGCTTGACTTTGGTGCACTATGCCTGGTTTTTCCCGAAACGGGCAAAGTTTAGCACTTCTTACAAGAGTACCTATTTTGTTCAGAATAAAATTTGCCGTAACAGCAAGTGACAAAAGGGGGAAAAATATAATCCTCAAAAAAGTTAGGACCTAACATGTTCCCGCGGAGTACTGCATTGAACGCCGAATTGTATGATGTAGCCAAAAATTAATAACTTCAGAGAATTTAGCACCCTAAGAAATCCAACATAACAAAATTTCAGTTCATTTGGTTGAATTTTGTGGAGGATAGGAGAAACTAGATCCTAAAAAATATTTTCAGCGCTCTGTATCTTCAAAACGGAAAAAGAAAAGCCCTAGGTTCATAAGAACAAATTGTAATATTATTTGAAAATCTATCAGGCCCTGAATTTATGCTAGTGTTTTTCAGAATAGAGGAAGAGGAAAATATTTCTTTACAGGTTGTTTTACGGTAACGGTCTATTAGAATACTTCAGGGACTATCGATTTCAATTTAAAATATATGCTCTAGAGTTTTCGTGAAATAACTTATTTATTTAGCATACAGCCGACAACCTAAGCTAGTTAATGGGTGGAGATAACATGAGATTAGTAAAAAAACTTAGATATAGAGAGAAAAGACGTAGGGACATGTATAACAAAAGAATTACAGATAAAATACAAAAAAAAAACGAATAAAAGATAGAACTTATAGTAAATCAAGTATAATTAACATGATTTGCTAATTTGTAGACTATTTGTTTAACGCATCTAATGGTATCATGAAAAATATGCACTGAATTTTGCATCTGACATTAATTGAGATCCATTACGTATAAAGGCTAATATTTTAACAGATTAGTTTTATTTTCTATATTATTAACGTGTTCAACAAAACTAAACTTACCATCAAAGATTATCCCGAGATCTTTAAAACTATTATATTTTTTAATCGGGTTACGGTCAATCTTGTATTTAAATAATAGGATTTACTTTCCTCCTGAAGCACATAGAATTGCACTTCGAGAAGTTCAGAGACAATTTATTTTTAGAGCACAAATCAGAAATTTTATCCACGTTTGATTGAAGCTGCTACAGACAGATACATGTGCATAAAGAAGGGTCTCGTAATTCAGGTTCCGGACAATGTCAGGAAACAATAACGGGCCGAGACTCGATCCGTGAGGGACCTCTTTATTTCTATACATCGAAAACCACGATACTCCACTGCGAATCTCCTTTGAGAGCGATATATGCCGTGAAGAAATTAATAAATGGTTTAGTTAAGCCGATATTTGATAACAGTAGAATACCATGATCCAACCTATCGAATGCTTTGGAGAAATCAGTACAGATTTATATAACATATTTTAACAACAAAATTTAAAATTTTTTTTTAATTTTTCAAACATAATTTTAAAAAAACAACAAGCTCGGCATAACTCTTAACAAATGAAGAAAAATAAGTATGTTAAAATCTTTACTAAGGGTACTAGCATATTAGCTAATCGTCGAAGAAAAAAAACACAAAAATTATGCAACATAAATTTCACAATCAAGAAAAAAACATTAATCGGAAATGTTGATTTTGGCTAATGCAACTCAAATAAGCAAGTTTTTTATTTAAATAGAAAATATTTTCAACTCATGGTGTTGCATAGGACAAATTGTGGGGTTTCTGAAACAAGTTTACGTATATTATACAGGCTGTCTATATTGAAATCGTTAAATTGAATACAACAAAATTAAACTGAAAGCAACCAAATAAAAATAAATTAGGAACAGAATTTGTATCCCAATAGCAAATTGAAAATGTCATAGATATAAAAATAAAAATTTACTACGCCACAAGCCGTAACAACGAAGATAAGAAACAGATCTTCTATTTCCAGAAACTCATTCCAATTACTGATAAAAATGTTCAGGGTCCTCATATAAGTTTAGAGAAGCTATTTTGGGGCAAAAATTTGGTTTTAAGAGATAACAAGAAAGTAGGTCGACATGCTTTTATTTTTTATTGATATAGTAAGGAAATTAAACTATTTAAATTCATGAAATTAACAGTTCACTCACCTAACTTTACGTACACTTGAAGAAAAAGTTGTAGAGAAGTAGGTGGGCCCTAATAAGGACCAACAATTATTTCTCTAATCTGATGCTATGTATGCTAATTTGTAGCCGAGATGCTATAAAAACCGGAGACATCTAGAACATTAATAATTTGTGGGATTTTGATAGCTATTTGTATTCAAATTTGTGTCCTAGAGTCAAAAGAACACGCAGCCAAAGATTTAATAATTATCGATGGCTATATTGAGTTATTTATTCAAATGTTGTTGTTAAATAAAAAATTAATTTAGTGTAATGTCGATTTTATGTTACGTTGGTCCGAATATGTGAATATTTATGAGTATCTTCATCAGCAGTTTTGACTATTAAAATTTTACTAATATATTTTTAGTTATGTTAGGTAACGTTATATTAATAATGATTTATTATTCAGAAGGGGTAAATTTACACAGTCAGCTGTATGTAGTTTTACTGAGTGCGTTTATACGCTGCTGGATGATAGAAGGTGTGTGGCTGGTCTTTTCTTCGACTTAACTCGAGCTTTTGACTGCCTTAACATTTGTTTTATTGAAGATAAATTATATAGAATTGGATTCAGAGGAGTATTTTTAAATTGTATAGTCAATTATCTCTCTGACAGGACTATGGTCGTAAGTGTTGATAATGCTATTTCTGACAGTCACAATGTTAATATGGGGGTAAGTCTAACACACTTATTGTCAACCTTGATAAAACAGAATTAATTTATTTTCGATCTCACAGTGGTTTGGACAGGCAATTATATCTTAATGTTGATAACACTATCTTGGAATCCATTGATAATACAAAATTTTTGGGGATTCATATTGACTGTCAACTGAAATGGTCCATACATATAGATATGCTAAGCAAAACACTGAACAAATCATTCTATGCAATATCGCATATAAGGAAGTCCATGCCCTTATGCGCATTATTAAATGTGTACTACAGCTTGATTTACAGCCATCTTTCATATAATGTTATTCTCTGGGGTAACGCAGTCAATAGTAGCAGAATTTTCATAATACAAAAATGAATTATTAGAAATATATTTAATATTAAACCTCGTGAAACATGCAGAAACGCATTCATCAGTAATAAACTATTAACTTTCCCGTGCATCTATATATATAAATCACTAATTTATATTAAGGAAAACATTCATCGTTTTATAAAAAATGCTAATCTTCATGATTATTCAACTCGTCACTGTGATTTGTTCAGTATACCAAAACATAAAACAAAAAGATATGAAATGTCTCCCAACTATTGTGGATTGAAACTCTACAATAAGCTTCCCAGGAATTATAAATCTTTGAATAATTTTTTATTTAAAAAGACCATCAAAGAAGTTCTGATTGCCAAATGCTATTATAGCATTGATGAATTTATTTTAGACAATAATATGTGATTTGTTAGTATTTGTTTGTTGTGTTATATCTGTTTTATGACTTGTCCTATACACTGTAAATGTCTCAAAGGATGAATATATTATTATTATTACTTTTTAAGAAATCGAAATGAAATAAATACATTTCCATAAGCTATCAAATATTTCGAAAAATATTGCTTTGGTCTTATAAACATAGATATTCAACTTTTGAAGGAATGCTGCAGAGAAATAAATGGAAAACGAAAATCTAAGGAAGGTAAATGTAGAAATAAAGAAAGAAAATTAAAAAGAACTAGTAGAAATCAGAAGGGATTGATAAAGAGAAAAATAAAAACAACGTAATCATAATGGGTCTTCCAATAAGCACTAATAATATAGATGAGTTAAAAAAGAAAATAGAAAGCATGATAAAAATACAGTTAGACCTAGAAGTACAGATCAAGATAGCATATAAACTAGGAGAAAGAACATGTAGGGTAGAGTTTAATGAGTATCAAAAAAAGTTAAAGGTAGTCATGCAAAATAAATACAGGTTGAAAGAAACAGACGGAAAAATCTATTCATAATAACGATTTAACAAAAAATGAAAGGGAAAAGAAAAAACAAATGAGACTGTTGAGCAGGGAAGACAGAAGGAAGGAAAAACTGTGAAAGTTGGTTATAATAAAATTAATGTTGATGATAAGGAGTGGAAATGATCTGCAATGGGAACAGCAATGGGAAATTAAAACTGGTAAATTAAAAAAAGGAAAGGCAAAGTGTATAAAAAAATGGAGCACGGCTGGTGATGAATAAGGAAAGGGAAATGGATAACGAGAATAGAAAAGTCATTAACAAAATTGAATGAAGAAATATAAGTATTTATAGGCAGAGTACACTGTAAATGTCTCAAAGGATGAATATATTATTATTATTATTATTATTATTATTATTATTAACATTAAGATTAGCAGCGATCTTGCTAGTATTTGGGTCTTCTTCAGTTTCGTGTAGAATAGCTTCTTCTAACTCAGGCGTTCTAACGCTCAAAGGTGTTCCAGGAATTGGATCTTTTTGAAAGGAGCCTGACTCCGAAAAACATTTTTGAACATTCTTGGATTTGGAGGATTTGAAAATTTTTCCATATCAATTCCCCTAGCCTCAGTACCATTTCCATCAAGACCATTAATGTAAATCATAATAATCATTTCAACATTTGAATATACGTAAGCTATTATTAAAACATTTTTTTTTAAATAATCTTAATTTAACAATACACAATATTAAATAAGGTTTAAGGTATTAACGACGGTTAGATAATACAATAGTGCATATGACGGTCTATTTTATTAGTAATATTATATAGGGTGACAATTTTTTTTGCAAATAACGACCGATGATACCCACACCTCCGCTACGGGTAAGTTTCTAAAGATAGTAATTTTTTGGTTCATACTTACTGTCATACTAAATATGCACACCCTCGTGCACACCAAATTTGTTTAAATTATCTCAAGGGGTTTAGAGATTAAAAATTAGAAACTGATTTTCTAAAAAATTTGACACACTGTAGCTGGACAATGGCTGTCCTAAGATCCCACATATATAAAAAAATTCGTACTTTTGACCACAGAATAACGATTTTTAACCTGCACTGAATAAACACCCTGTATATAACAATGTTTCCAGTATTTAAATAAACAATTTTCTATCAAATTATTTTTTATTAACAGTGACATCTATATAGTATCATAAACAATTTTGAATTTAGTACAATAGCATATTATCACTCAAAATGCAAAAAGCAATATGTAGCACATCGAATTTTGGTGGCCATTTCAAACTTCTATTCTCATAGGTGATCAAAAAATAATGTAGTAGCATCTTTATTCATAAAACCTAAGCAGGATATGATAATAATAATAATATAATCATATCTCTACCCATAATTCTAATCGAGAGGATTAGCCCAGAAGTCGAAGACTTGTGCGGGAGAGGGGGCGGCATATTATTATTAAACAGGCCGCATTTGCGCCCAGGAACGACTTACGTTGGTAGGCCCTAACCACCATTCAGTGCAGGAATGAGGGAAACCTGGAAAACCTCATTAATTAGGGGGGTAGTCAAATGTCAACCGGTGTCAATCTCTCACATTGACCCAAGCCAACAATCTTCCACCCTACCATACTCGCAGAGAGGGTGCCAAACTCTCCACGAAAATAGCTTATATACGGTCTACCGGCTGCGGGGGTCGAACCCACAGCGATTCAGTCACCTCGATTCAAGTACTGACGCCTTAAACCGCGCGACCACTGACCGATCCAATCTAATATGATGCGTCAATACAACTCGTATAGGTACATAAAAAATATAACAGTGATATGAAATCCCAATATTTGATATAATAATACATATTTTTTAATCTAGAGATAAAATTGCGGAAATACGTCATACAGATATTAAATCTAATTTTACGTTAAGTATTTATAGGTAAAACACAAGAATAGAAATCCTGTAGAGAGTAAAAAGCATGTTTACATAAAAAATTACGTAGTTCTGTTTTGAATTTCTTTAAAGTACAAATATTTTTAATATTTAAAGGTAAATTATTGTAAACATTGGCACATAAAAAGAACGGACCTCTTCTGAAAGTGCTTAAATTATAGTTTTGGATGATAACAAGACTCGCATTTCTTGTACTGTGAGTATGCAAAGTCTCTCGTAAAGTGATTTTGTTAAAAAATATACGCCTCATAAATAAGTATTGAATAAAAAGTGAATATATTGTTTTCTTTAAATATTATTCTGCAGAAATTTAATAGATTTAAGGAAAAAATCAATCTAAGAATTCTCTTCTGCAAAATAAATATTCGGTGTGCATGTGTTGATGAACCCCAGTATATAATAATTAAATATTTAATATGTAAATATGCTAAGGCATAGTAAACATTTAGTAAATATTGTTTGCTAACAATGTATTTTAGGTTCCTTATTGCAAAATAAGCTGAATTTAATTTACTAGCAATGCAATACATGAACCATGAGAGATTCTCGTCTACATGTAGGCCCAAAAATTTGGTATTTGTGACAGTCTCCAGTGGTATGTTATTTAAAATTAGATCAATTTTTTGTTTGCATTTTCGTAAATGGAATAGTACATATTTTGTTTTAGTTGTATTTATTATGAGTCTATTTCTTTCGCACCAGCTGTAAAATTATTGTTGGAGAACTATATTTGCTTGACTTTGCAATTCACTAAAATTGTTACCTACAACGTCAATAGTAGTATCGTCGGCAAACATCAAAAGTATTACGCTGTCGGCCATATGTTGTTTTAGATCATTTACGAAAAGTAAAAATAGAAGTGGAGAGATCACACTTCCTTGCGGAACTCCAAAATTTAATTTAAGCTAGCTTAACACCGAGTTAGAATGAACTAATCCATTTATCTAATGGCTCCCTAATCCCCAAACTATTTAATTTCTGTTTTAAAAAACTTGCCTTGACACAATCCAATCCTTGTTAAAAAAAAGAGCGTAACTAAAATTTTATCTTCAACAAGCTGCTTGTAAACATTGGTAAGTAGTGAATATAATGCCGTATTAGTTGAGTGGTTTGGACAAAAGCCATGCTGGCTCATTGATAACAAATTACGACTCTTTACAAAATTAAGAATTCTGTCATTAATGATTTTTTCAAATAATTTAGAAAAGCTAGATAGAAGTGCTATTGGCCTGTAATTATCAATGATGGTAGTATCTCATTTTTTATACAATGGTATGATTGTTGCCAACTTCAGGGCATTTGGTAAAGTACCTGATTTTACTGATAAATTAAATATGTAACAAAGAGGGTAAATAATAAATCTAGAAATGTATTTCAAAACATTCATTGGAATACCGTCAAAACCACTAGAGCTTTTGTTTTGCAAGTTAATAAACTTCAATAGTAATTATTCGCAGAATCCGATGATTTTCAGCCTCTGACGGTTGGATTATTATAAGAAGAATTAAGTTCGAGTATTGTTTGAAATGGTAACACAATCGAGAGCAATCGGTTCCTTATAGGCGTATCAATCAGATTTGTGTCTTCATCTGAATCCACCCATCCTACTAAACGTTTAAATTACCGATGTTTCCGTTAGATAGCCTTTCATGGCGTCCGATAAAGAACTTTGTTTTAATACAGGCGTTCCAACCGATGTACACGATGCCTACATGTAGATAATTCCCTACAAGTGCTACAACTAATAAATAACTAAATTTCGTAACGTAAATGGAAGACAAACACCCTAATTCTACGTAGCGGGAATATTGAATAGTAAATACTTTCACAATTAAATTTAATTTGTTTGTATAGAGGATTCTCTTTGATATAAGTGCTGCATTTAAGATAAAATTCCCACACTTCAAGCCGTCGTTGTGGGCGTGATGACGTTGCGTAGTTTAACTCTATTTTCTAATGAAATAGAACAACTACTCAACTGTGCGGAGTATGTATTAGGTACCTACAAAACTTACAAACGTGAAGAATTACTTAAACAAAGTTGATAGTGTTACTATTTTTTGTAAAGGTATACATAGGTACACCAATAATTACGCAGGTCCACAAAAAAAAGTGGTGTGTGCTGAGGGTCCCATTATATTTTTATTACGATTGTTGGAGCATCCTATTTAATTTTTATATTTAAAAACAGATCTAAGGGTGTATATTTATAGACTGTCAATTAAATTAATTTTATAATACATGTAATGTCAATCAAGTTTTAATACTTTATATTATACGGTCCTTCGAGTTTCTTATTCAAATCTTCGCCTGGTCGCCGATCCTCCAGATACGAAGCTGTTGCATATTCGCCTGGTTGTTGATCTTCCAGATACGAAGCAAATCAAACAACGATATAACCATAAAACCGATAAAAATCTCATCAAAAGTTTACACAGGTCCACAAAAGAAGTCATGTGTACTGGGAGTTAGACTATATTTTTCTTTTGTATTTTTTCCCGGTGAAACGAATCTGAAGTTAAAATTGGGGGTTACACAGCAAATAAGTATATGAGAAAACCTAAAAAATCGATAAAAATCACTTTCTCGTAATTTATTCTGCACGATACTTTCTAAAATTGAAACAATGGGAAATGCAGTGAATTAGTGAATATTTACTATTTTATAGGTATTTGGTATAATATAATAATAGTAAATATTTATTTATACAGGGAGAAGACGTGTACAACGGAAGACCATATACTTCTGGGTTCAAAATAAGCCGATTTAGCTCAATTTATTTATTTCCAAAATTGCTTCATTTAGCCGCTAGAGAGCGCCAAAGTTCGCGAAAAATTTTTGTTTATTCCGAATATTTCGAAAACGACTTCATCGATTTTAACCATTTTTGGGCTACGTAGTTATATGTTATTTAACCGACACTTTTTGACATTACTTAAAATATTTTGTAGTAATTACAAATATAAGAAAAATCATGTATCATGCAAATACAAGCACATATTTTTTTAACCCCCTGTATAATAACTCTCAGTTTTTTTCTATTAGTAGCTGACTTTATTTAGAAACTTTTTTTATACTTTCAGAATTTTGAATAGATGAGTCGTTTAGACAGAAAAAATATGTTTCGTGTGTCAACAATATCAGCATTCGTTCTGCAACAAATAACGAAAATTTCAAAACTCTCATTTATATCTTATTTAATAAATACAAGATAATAAGATATTAATATAACAAATAAAAAAGAGTTATGATCTCTTTACATTAAATGCTCAGTGACCACCGAGGTGACCACCGTATTCTCGTACGCAACAAATAATCTGAAATATTGAAATATTGAAAAATGACGAACAGAAGCAAACACAACAATAACAACAACAAATAAAGTAAGATCTAAAGTAACTAAGTAATTGAGCAAGAAGAATAAACCGAGAGACTAATTTCAGTAGCTGATTAGATTTGACACACAACTGATACTTAAAATATCAGAGCCAGCTTCTGGTACTTCGTTATTTGTTGCAGAACGAATGCTGATATTGTTGGCATAAGAAAAATATTTTTTCTGCCTAAACTGGTCATCTGTTCAAAATTTTGAAAGTATAAAAAAAGTTTCCAAATAAAGTCATCTACTAATAGAAAAAAACTGAGAGTAATTGTAGAGGGGGTTAAAAAAATACGTGCTTATATTTGCATGATACATGATTTTTCTTATATTTCTAATTACTGCAAAATATTTTAAATAATGTCAAAAAGTGTCGGTGAGACTTATAACTGCGTAGCCCAAAAATGGTTAAAATCGATGAAGTCGTTTTTGAGATATTCGGAATAAACAAACATTTTTCGCGAACTTTGGCGCTCCCTAGCGGCTAAACAAAGCAATTTTGGAAATAAGTAAATTGGGCTAAATCGGCTTATTTTGAACCCAGGAGTCTGTGGTTTTCCGTTGTACACTTCTTTTCCGGACTCCCTGTATATAAATTTATGATAATAGTTGCATTGACAGCGGGGCTTGCAGGTTCCTGCAGGCGTACTGAATTGACAAATATGCACCTATAAAATGTTAAAAATGACGGGCAATGCATTTATATTATTATCCCGTATGCGAAAATAAAGATACCATGGAAACATTGGATGGAATAAATATGGTGGAAATGGTTCGAAGATATATAGCGTGGGGCCAAGCTACATAGATCATACTCGTTTTTTTATGGGATACAGAAATGGAAAATGCATCAAACAGCCATTGGTTTCAGGCGCTGATGGCCTTTGAACAAGTCCAAGCACTCGTGAAATATACTTACTTTCTAAAAATACAACCCTCCATTCATAGGCTGCAATTAATTTAACAAATTGTTTCCAATGTTTACAATAAATAAATTTAAAATTGATCTCTAACTTTGTTTTTGCTAATTTTTTACTTTAAAATTTTGCATGTTATTATGAATTCATGATGGCACTGAGTGTTATTTTGGAGTTTATAATGGCATCCAAATGAGGATGGTAAATATGCCATAATGACACCGTCCTATATTAAATTTATAAAATATCATTTTGAAATCCAATTGGGCCTGAAATTTATTGTTGCAAAGGTAATGGAAGTTCGATAGTTTATTGACAAGTAATTTCAAATCTCATGACATGGAAAGTGATCAAGAAAATGAATTGCTCCTGGCGGAAACCGAATAAGCTATTAATAAATCTCAGCATGGTGTGATCTGAAAAATGTTAAGTTCGGTGAAAAAGTGCTTTTGGCATAGTCCAAGATATGGAAATTGTCAACCCTATGGTCAAATCACTCCATGTTGAAGACGATGATGAACATAGAGAATCAAGGCATACGCAAATATTACAGGCTTGTTCCTTTTTTAAATCAAAAGTGCAAAGGATATCTGCAACGGATTGCGCAGGATGAATACAGAAGAACTTTGACATTCAATAATATCGAATATTTGAGAATTTTATTATTGTGCATATACCAGACACAAAAACTAATGTGCAACAAACTTTCGTTATTACTGGTACGTTATATTTGAACTATTATAAAAAGTACCTACATACCCTTTCGTGCAGCGAACACTAATTATTCTAGAATTTTCATAAAATGTATTAAAAATGAGTATGCCACGACTCCAGTTTGAATCAACACATTTGATAAGATTCCAGCAAATTTTGCTGAATTTCTAAATTCTTACCTTTACACTGAACATTACTTCCGACGATCTTCGGCTAGTTTATTGGCAGACCCGGGTGCTGAGCTAAAAAATAAATTTAGGAACGCATTAGATGATTTACCATTAAGATACCGCCTTAATTTAAATTTACAGTTAGATGGTAGTACTACTCATAAATCGTTTGATAAGAAACTGGCTAAATGAAAATTTCGAAGACTGTTGGATAGGGCGTCCTTTCTGTGAGTAACCACCGAGATCCCTAGACTTAACCCCCCAGGGGTTTACTTAAAAAAAATGTATAAGTCAAGACCGCAAAATGTACGATTATTACGAGATAGAATAATCCGTACTTGTGTGGAAATTACTCCACAGCAAATACGAAATGTAATCAGAACATACGCAAAAGGAATGACAAATGCATTGGAAAAAATGGTGGCTTGGTAGAAGTTACAAAAATTTAGTTGCTTCTTGTGACGTAATATTTTTATTTTTTATTTTATTTGTTCTGTACAAGACCATAACTAAGCTGTTATAAACTATGAATTTTTGAAAATAAATAAGTACTTAGTGTGCATTTTTAGTTCTTCTGTAAAATGTATAGTTCATCAAGCTCTATAATTAAAAAAAATCCGGGCTAAATCGCACAATTAATAAACTTTTTACAAATTGACCCCAAAACAAATGGGTCCCACTGTATATAAAACTGTATATCTCACGGTAAGAATTCAGACGTTTTACGTCATGGCTAACGTTTCGCAATTATTGTTTTTATTGTTAACGTAATTTTCGATATTTGGTCGCGTTAAAACAATAATTTTTTGCAATTTAGTGCAATGTATAACGCAAACTTTTAGTATAGTATATAGTTTTATTACTTTCAGTTACAGTTTCTTAAATATGTTGATGAAAATATAGTGAATTATTCATTTGTTCCTGTAACGTAAGTGGTCTGAATTCTTGCCGAATAAAAAATCAAATCGTTAAAAATAAAATATTTCTAATAATTCTATCTTGCATTTCTCCACTGCTTGAAGCTTTTCTAAATATTTAATAAGGTGACTGGTTTGACGTCATGGACTTGACTTTTGGAACGTTTATTTTTATTCACCCTGTCATCTAGTGAAACTTATTGCCAGACAAGTTACAATAGAGACAATTTATGTATTTTACAGCCGATGTAACCGTATTGGTAATATGTTAATAACATGGTTCGTTACCAGTGCAAAAAATTGCAAATGTTCCGTGAGACGGACGAGTTGAGTTGTTCGTCTGTTGTAGCACAATCTCACCTGTCTTTGTTTTAAAGTGTTGTCCGGACTTTGAGGAAGATTGACGTGAAGTGCCGTTTTTGGGACATTAAAGTATTACAATTGAGAAATAAAATACTAAAATAGCAGAACAAAAGCTTTGTAGTAATAATGAAATTGAATTCCATTCTTATTACAAACACATCCTTATTGTTTTTAATGGCAATGATGTTTCCCGCTTTCTTTTTTATACGAGCAGCTACTCTGTTACCTATAACGAGGAAATATCTTTTAGTCTTTAGTAGATATTGATACTACCAGCAGAACATTAAATAAGATTCAGACTAGTTGCTTAGCTATCTTAATAAAAACAATTATGAGAAAGAAACCTAATAGTAGTTAAAAAAGTTTTGTTTAACTTTAGATTTATTTCTGCAATCCCATCTACTTGTTACAGTAGCTACTGCAATTTTTTACTCTAGCAAAAAATTATATTGCAAGTAGAATTTCAGTCTAGAATGACTAATTCTGTAGCAATACCAGCAAATATATTTTCTTTTGAAATAAGTGACTTATAATTATTAAATAATATTGAAAAAACACTACACTAGATCAAGTCAAAATACATTTTTTGTTTGAAATTAAATTCTACATTTATTATACAGGGTGTTACAACTTTTCTTTCTAAATTAATGGTAGGTACAATCATTTGCAATATTAATCACACTCACTAAAATTAATTTTGCGATTTCGTTTGAACTTCTGACGTATTCATATTGAAATATACTTTAAAATTGTAATATTAGTTATTAGTTGTTTCACTTACCAAGATAGATTTAATGAAATTTCTATTCAGAACTTCCAGAAGTTCAAACACTGTTATAAGAGAGTGTCATTATAGTAGTAGTCACAGAAAAGGAAAATAATAAAAATATATAACAAACTGTTGTTTGCGTATTAAAACTTGAATTACTCTGTATAGATAACAAAAGGCATATATCAGTAACAATTTCACTAAAGCGTTGGCTGGTTTTTAGATAAAACGTAAGTGCATTCAATGGAATGTAAATTATAAAGCAACAATACATGATATATAAAATTATTAAGTTCCACTAACCCAGTTGAGCACATAAATAATGTAACTGACGTTGATAAAATCGCCCTTGTGTGTTTACCATTAGCATAATTATAATAATTGCAACACTCATGGGAGTTAGTATTCATGATTCTCGTAAATGCGTTCTTTACAAGCACAAGTTTAGCAACACGAACCTCAACTGTAAGAAAGGGAATTTATGTTCGAGGCAGAGGAGGCTGTTAAATGGCTTAATTATTTCTGTTTTGGTTAATAAAATCCGTTTAACAATTAAATAAATACGGATTCAAATTGCTATGCACTGTGTTTAGCCGAGGAAATGCATAGAGAATATGTAAGTACTTATGTTTTTTTGCATGTTGACGTTGGATGTGTATACATTTATTTTAGAGTTTCTGAAATCTGTAGAGAAAGAAGTTGTGATAAGTTGAACGGTGTCCCTGAGGGGACGTACAAATTTATCGGGTTATACTCATTTGTGTGATCTTAGCCCCCCATATTTTGTTAAAATGAGAAATATAGGTTATGCTGAATTGTGCTGGAATTGTGATATATTGCGCTGTAAAAATTTAATGATAAATAATACCCATTTTCCTAGAAAATGACAATTTTTTATATCTGCCTCCGTTTCCCAAAAAAACCGGAATTTCTATAGCCCCCCATATTAGCACAATTCAATATTTTGGATCGTGAACAACGGTCTATATAACCGGCACAATTTAGCACAACTACGCTTTTTAATTTTTGGTTTTGCCGGATTTCCCGACAAACGAAGGCAGATATCAAATTTCTTTAAATGACACTTAATGAAACTAATAGTAACTAGGTGTCAAAGCCTACATAAAAACACAATTTGGGATATTAGCTGCTTGACTTTGGCGACTATGCCTGGTGTTTCTAGAAAACGGGCACATTGTAGCACTTCTTGCATGAGCACCTTTTCTGTTTAGAATAAAACGTTTGGGACAACTAGCACAATTCAGCATAACCATATTTTTAAATTTTTGGGCAAAATGTGGAGGGTAATAAGGTCGTGTCAAAATTTCCGATATCAAATTTCTTTAAATGACACAATGTAGCACAAATCCGGCACAATTTAGCACAATCGTTTTATTTTATCAAAAAGTGGGGGACAAAGTTTATGCTTAAATTTGGGATTTTCCGGATTACCCGGAGAACGGAGGCAGATATAAAATTTCTTAAAACAGCACATTGTTCAAAATAACTAGCACAATTCAGCTCAATTCGGTTTTTAATTTTTGGAAAAATGAGTGGCTAAGTTCATGCCTAAATTTCCGACCTTTTCGGATTTTTCCGAGGACGGAGACAGATGTCAAACTTACTAGCACAATTCAACACATTAAAGAAAAATACAAGTGGGGGACACAGTAAGGTTGGCTTTTTGCATTTTCCGTAGAACGGAGGTATATATCAAATTTCTTTAAACGTCACAATATCCAGAAAAACTAGCACAACTCAACACATCGAAAAACATTGGATTGTGGTAAAATGGGGAGCTAGGAAACTCAGTTTTTTCCGAACAACGGAGGCATATATCAAACGCACATTATAGCATATTGGGAAAATACGAATTTGTCATTTTCTAGAAGAATGGCTATTTATTTTTCTTTAAACTTTTACGGCATAATGTAAAGCAAATCTATTTTATATTTTATCAAAAAATGGGGTTCTAAGCTCACGCACATGTTATGCTTCGTACCTACATTCGGACAACATAGTACCTACTAAAACTCTAATAACATTTTTTGTATCGCGCAAGCCTACTGAGATACCGGTTGTTAATTTTTTAAAAATAACTCAATAACATTCTGCATAAGAAAAAATTTAAAATCAAGGTGGATTTTGGTCATTGAAATTTTAATTTACTGAGAAAATAATTAGCGGAACATCAACATACTCAAATAAATAATTGTTAGTATCAGGAATAATATATTTGTACATTTGTAAAGATTAAAAATATAAACTAAACGCAATATATGCATACATTCTAATACCAAATTCTTTTCTTATTGACTAATTTAACAACATAAATTCAGTTTAGAATCATATAGACGTTACCAATATTATTTTAAACTCGATTTCCTACAAAATTTTAGGCATCTTGTTGATATTTTTTAAAGTGAAACAGTAATGTTTAGTAGATTTTAAAATTGCAAATAATACAAATAATGTTTATGGAAAAAGTTTTTCTTCCCCATAGTACATAATTT
This sequence comes from Monochamus saltuarius, assembly GCA_025584915.1. Lineage (NCBI taxonomy): Eukaryota > Metazoa > Arthropoda > Insecta > Coleoptera > Cerambycidae > Monochamus > Monochamus saltuarius. The sequence continues at coordinate 107,182,214 of CM046721.1, read as the reverse complement.
AACAATTGTGACATAGAGATTTTGGTTGCCTAACTGGATTATACAGGGTGAGTCAGTGATAATGTCATTAATTTTAACCACGTATTCGGGAGGATTAATACAGGCAGAAAATCGAAAAAAATTTTTACTCGACCTTTAAAAAATAAACAAATCACCCTATAAAAATCAGTAACACGACGCTTCTGGTACGCTACGATGGCGCACCCGACGAAATTCTAATGTCACAGACTTGCCGTATTAACCATGGATGCCACATTTACATACATAATATCATCTAACACATCAGCGTGTTATTCAAATTTACCTCCATTTAGCACTCTGCATTTCCGCATTTCTTCCCCTCAAATTTGTAGATCATGCCACACATTGGAGGGGGGATTTAGAGAATACAAGCAGTAGTTTGTTTATTTCGGTCTAACCTCACGTATTTGGCGTAAATTCACAACGCATAATTTTACAAATTCCGATTATGTGGAAATGGTAGTGTTATACAGAGAATGTTTACGAAATGCGACTGAATTTTATTAATAAAGTGCTATGAACGGATAAATGCAGTTATACTTATGTGGGCTGTAAACAGGTTAGTATCATACTACTTAAAAAACAATACATTTCTAGGCTAGATGTACGTAATTACAAATTGTACATTTGGTTATGTGTGCGGTTAATTGTACTTACGAGTAATACTAAAAATTCATATTTATTTGTAAAACGTAGTGAAAACGTAATATCAAAATTATTAAACTGTAATAGCCTAGCATTCGAAAACATTTATTTATTATCAACATTTGTTTTATTAACAAATAAATCAATATTTAAGGAAAATTCATTCATGTATCTAGATTAAAAAAATAGTTTTACTCCTTGTCGTTAAATAACAATACAAAAACTAGGTAACTAGGTTATTGACCTAATAAGGTCAAGGTCAAGATTAACTCTCGATTAGCGGCGTGCCATTTCGGTCTTGGACAGTTTTCTGTCGACAACACAATGGTTTTTTATTAAGTACTTAGTATTTAAACACGAAACACTTTTCAGCTTTTCAATAATTTACCCATTGGGTATAGGTTTTTATGTAATGTACGTAAATGGTTTATTACTCAGTTTATTATTAGACACGTTGGAGTTTTGTTGCAGTCATAACGGCTACATTTGCTCAGAGAAAAATCGACACGCGAGTGTACGGGTATCGTTTGATTGGGCCGTATTTTCTACGGGAAGACCTTAGTGGACCGCGTTACTTGCAATTTTTAATAGAATTATTTGATTTTATTGGGTATTAACATTTTAAATTATTATTGGCTGAAGTTGAACTGAGCAAGAAAAAATGATATTCTAAAATAGTCAGTACAACCGTTTATTTGTGATGTCTAAAACCTAGGTGGGTAGGTACTATATAGAAAAATATTACAACTTGACAACATTACATCAGGTCGATATCGAGTTGAACTGTGAGCTGTAACCGACCAAGGCTGTGACCGGTCAGTGACAGTCTGAAAAGGGGTTTAAATAATGATTTGAAAATATTTTTCGGCGTAAATATGCATTTAGATTTTTTTAATCACGTATTCGCATTATACTCATTCTTCCCTATCTCCTCTTAGAATTAATGACATTATGACTGACTCACCCTGTATATACTGTAGTATTTGAAATAAAATTATTTTTCATTCATCCGTGTCTTTTAAAACAATTCAAGTGATGAATCTCATTAAAATCACGTCACCAATAACAAACAAACACAGAGTTAACATAAACTTGATATCCATTTCTAAAAATTACTTGATCTATGACTCAGAGTGCATAAGGCGCAGTATTTTTTTATCCAATCCTTATTGATACACTGGTCAAGCATTTAAAAAAATATATTGTGCTATTTGTGACTTCTATAATAGTTATAACGATATTTATTCTTCGATTAAATCCTAAATCATTACTCTGCATCTGCTATTTCTTAACAACTGACCTTTATTTATATCTGCAAATCATTATTAATTAAGACTAATTAAGGATTTAATTTACTCAATTCACTCAATTACCAGGTAAATCCCCAATAGCACCGGTAATACCGACAATGCTTATTGTGTGGCCAGCAAAATGCGCGATTAAAACTTGATGTCGTACGATTAAATTGCTCGCGTCGCGCATATTCTAGTGTATAGAATTACAATTATTCGAGTCTCAAACCGGTTGGCGAATTATAATATAAATTCACTGGTCTTCGGGCAAGAATGAACGTTATGTGATTCAGATTTCCTGCAGTTCCAATGCGCGTATCAACTTATGAATATTTTTGGTAACGTTAGCAAGTATGGAACGTGGAATATCATTGTTGTTTTTTGGTTGCATTTAGAAATTCTGAAATGTATTGAAGTGACGGATAGACAATGTGTTATGTTAAGAATATGAATTCGGCACAGTGCTAATGCTACAGGATGATCAACTTTACCATCATCCATAAGATCGTTGTTTGAAAATTGGAAAACTAAATAAACTATACATATAAACATGCACTCGTAAATGTATTTTTAGTATCACAGTATATAAAAGAACCCTTTTTATATGAAAAAACCACAGGGAATAATCTCTTGAATTTTCATACTTATTTATTGACACCCTGTATATTGTTTCTTCTGTGCATTTTTCTCCAAAAATTTCCCCCAATTTTTTCTCTCACACTTCCAGTCTTGTTTGTTCTGGTTTATTGAACGTTCATGTCCATGTCCATGGCGTATGCCGCTACTGGTCTTACTACTGTTTTGTATAGTCTTATCTTTGTTTGCATAGCAATATTCTTATTTCTCAGAATTCTCTGTAGTCCTCTTACACATTTGTTTTCCTGATATTATCTTGGCTTCAATTTCCTCTCCTATTTTTGGATGCCTGGCTAATATAGTTTCTAAATACGTGAACTGCTCTACGTCGTCAAACCTGTATATTTCCCCCCGATTTGTGTCTATTTTCAAAACCTTATGATATACTTCTTCCTTCCATTTCATGCATTTACTTTTTTCCTCATTAATATATAACCCTCTTTTAACTGACTGTTCATCTATTCTCTTTATTACATCCTTTAACTTTGATAATGCTTTTTATAGTATATAATGCCTGATGTATGGACTCCTGCATCTCTTATGACATTTCCTAGTAAGCTAAATAACACTGACGATAATAAATCTTGCCTCAACCCGTTGTTTTTCAAACACTTCCTTGGTTCTATTATTTACTTTTACTCTATTATCAGTCTTTTTCAATATTGGGTATATTATGTTCCTTATCATCTTGTTGACTTCCAAGTCTTCTAAAACCTTATACAGTTCTTTTCTTTTTATTTTGTCAGGTTTGTTTATAGTCTAAAATAGTATTAAGGTTGGTTTAACACATTCAAAACCTTAAGACTGAATTCACAGAATGAAAACTTGATCTACTGTACTTCTTCCTTATCTAAAGTCCCACTGATATTCCCCAGTTTTATCCTCCACTTCTGCTACCAATCTGTTTTTATATACGTGACTAATATTTTATATGCAACATTCAGCATTGCTATTCCCCTGTAGTTCTGGTATTCCCTTCTATCTCCTTTATGTATGGGGCAAATTACTGTTTCTGTCTATTCCTTCGGTAATTCTTTCTTTTCCCAAAGTTTTTCAGATAGTTTCTGCAACTGGTCTATTAATTCCTGTCCTCCATATTTAAATAGTTCAGCTGACACTTTGGCACATCCTGGGCTTCTATTATTTTTCAATTTTGCAATTATTTCTTTAGTTAATTTTTTACTTGGCGCTGGCATCCTATTGCCTTCTTCTGTATTGTTATTTTTTCATTTCTTTTCAGTTTCATTGAAATCATTCACGTTTAGTAACTCTTCAAAATATTCTGTCCACCTATTGAGAAGGGTGGGCAGAATGAGGAAAAAAAAATGTATACAAGGAAGTGAGTATAGCAGCATAAACGTGGCAAACTCACAAAAGTTAAGGTGGCTAGAGCAAGAGAATGGTAGAGACAATGATACCAAAAATGGTACGTACACGAACAATTGGGGGTAAAAAGAGAAGAGGGCGACAGAAAGCAAGATGGAAAACGGAGGTGGTGAAAGACTTACAACTACAAATCACATGATATCTAGGTACAGATAACACTCAATGTGTAAAAGTTATACATAACATTTTATTTTGTTATATTAATACAGATAATTGCGTTAAACTTTTATACTTCAATTACCACAAAATTGCGTTTTTTGTATTAAAATGAATATTTTTCACACCGTGTTTAAATAAAAGTGAATAAATCAACACCCAAAATAAATAAATAATAAGGTTTAAAATTATGTTTTCAGGAAATCAGCTTTGCACCAATCATGCAACAAACACTCAGTTTTTCCTGACATACAGGGCAAACGATCTCGCAACAAACTCCACAAATAATTATAAACAACATGTGGGAAGTAATGAAATTGAAATATAGTCAAAATATCGTGGGACACTAGCCTGCGTAGAAATTTCATTACTAAAGTGCATCTATAAATAAATTATGTATTACGATAACGCCCATGTTGAAGGTTCAGAGGTTAACGCAATAACATCTGATCCTTTTAGTTTCATCTCCATAAAGGTATGTGTGTGCATTCGCATGTACGTGTTCATAAGATAGATGTTCTCTTAGCTAGTATTTTATACATGCCCTTTATCACTTTATGAGACTCGGAATGGCAGGGAGGAAATGCTATTTTTTGACAATTGTGACAGGTGGTGAAGTTTCACGAAAACCAGTAACGTTTTATTTTATGGCTTTTATATTTTTGCTGTTTATGTCTGTGAAATGCAAAAAACATACGCTATTTTTTATAAATTTATTACTAACGAGTTCCATTTCAAAAGTTTAGTTACGGAATGGAAGTTTACTAAGTATATGTTTACGAATAGTTTTAGCGTTATAGTATATTACACTATTAGCGACTTAACAATCGTATATAGTGTATAACGTTTTTCGCACAATCGAATTTATCAAATAAAATAATAATAAAAAAATATTTTGATTGCTGAAATGGCGTGGCCTATCTAGCATGTTTTGAATTTATTGTGTTGGAAACCAAAAAAAAAAACAATTTGAAGTTTGAACAATTTGGTGTTTTGTTGTCAAAACTGTGCTTATAATGGCTGATAAAGACGTTTCAGAGGTAGATTCGAACATTGAAAACCGTATCAAATAGGTTGTGGGTTATTAATTTCCACGAAATCAAAGGTGAGGTATGAAAAAGTCTATGATGCCTTCAGGAAACGGTCGAATGAGAAGAAAGCGGAGATATTTGAAAAAACTTTGCTGACTTATTTTGTTCAGATAAAGGTATTTACCAGAGAAGAGATGAACAAATTCCAGCTGGAAGCCCCCGATGAAACTTATATTATGATGATGCAGTGATCATAATGGGAGGGGGTCTTAGGCGTGATGAACTTATGAAGATGTAAGTTGATGACATTACGGATGAAGGTTCGGTTGTCATTGTTAAAATGCTTGATACCGAAACACGTATTGGTCGAATTTTTATAATCACTGACACCAATAAAAAAGTCCCTTTTTTGACGATTTTGCGAAAATATACATTCTTAAGACTTAAGGAGCCTAACTCTCGTCGATATTTCTACTCAGTTCGTCAGGGAAAATGTGTAAATCAACTTGTGGGTATAAATACATTGGGATAAATACCACAAAAAATTGCCGAATATTTAAAACTGCAAGATCCAAAATCCTATACTGGACATGCTTTTAGAAGGACGTCGGCGACTTTGTTAGCAAATACTGGAGTTGATGTTATGGCACTCAAACGTCAAGGGGGCTGGAGGTTTTAGTGATAACATTAATGTATTATTTGACTAACAGAATATGTAATTTTAGGTCTTCTGGTGTCGCGTAAGGATATGTTGCAGAGTCTTTAACAAAGAAAATAGAGTTTGCTGATAAGATTTTGCATACCAATAGCGGCAGTGACAATGAATTTGACTCCATTCCAGTGTTTGAAGACAGAACTAACGTTTATTCTAATCCTAACATATCTAACTCAGTAAGTAATACAGAAAACTCAATTACTAACTGTAAAAGCAATAAATAAAAACGAGGGAAAAACTATTACGTTTAAGAATTGTACAAATTGTATCTTTAATTTTTACAATAAATGAGCCCAGCAAAATGAATTACTGATTTTTACTTACCGCATTAATGCTGTAATGAACTCAAACAACACTATTATTTTTTTGATTTCTATGGAAACAAGCCACAGTGTTGTATATTCAACTTACAGAATGTGTCAACAATGACAGTAAGTGCATATTTCAGAACGATTGTGCGAAAAAATTATTAATAGAAAGTGGATTACTTTGTTTTTCTCAGTAAAAATATGTATACAGGGTGATTCAGAACATTTTTGAATGCACAGGGGACTCTTATAAATACTATTTTGTAAAAAAAAAAATGAAAAAGGGCAGATCGAATGTGATTTAATAATGCACTTCTACACGACACTGGAAACTGATCCGCTGTAAAATATGGCATTGTGCAAGGCAAAGCATGCAGCCGGCGACCGACACGGCGGCGAAGTGTAATAAAAATTGAACGCACGAAAAAATTTTCCAGAGAAAGAAATGATATTTTTTAACACCTTTTTTTATATCAGCAAATTCAACTGCTTTTGTAGTTATTGTTATTATTAATTAATAAAACTAATTTGCGGTTTTAATTAATAAAATAATTTGACATGGAACTGTTCAAAATTTTGTTCACCTGCGTGTAAACACATTTGGGCCCGTATTACCCAGTTTCTACAAACTGACACACATATGTTTCTTGTTTTTGTTCGCAAGTTATTCAGGTAAATCATCAATAGTGTTTACTTCGGTGCAATATACTTCATTTTTTAAATATTCCCACAAAAAGAAGTCCAACGTATTTAAGTCAGCAGATCGTGGCGGCTATGGTACTGGTCCTTCTCGTCCAATCCATCAAACCCCCGAACATTTTGTCAAAAATAAGTGGGAGCATCATCGTACAAGAACCACATTCGTAGTTAGACAGCTAACGGTACATCCAGGCAGATAATTTCGAGGAAATGCGAGACAATGAACTCCATCCATTCGATCCCATTAAATCGCATGCGGAATTTTGACATACCAAAAATGAGTATTATGAATGTTATACATTCCATGCTGGACAAAAATAATAACCTGTAACTAACATGCGAGCTGTAAATTTGGAATTTTGAGAATTTTGTTGCAGCAAGTATCCACAAAATCTAATTTATAAAAGATAATCCTTTGGTATTATTGTTTGAACACGCTGTACACGGTACGGATATAATTGAGTCTCGCTTATGATACGTCACACTGCTGATTGGGACATTCTTTGTACTTATTGAGCGTAGGAAAAACTAATGTAAACACTATCGCAAAAACGTCAGCCACGTTAGCTTTAGGGAGTGAATAAAGTGGATATGAATAAAATCGAGAAAGCGGAGGAGTGGTTTTTAACACCCTGTATACTATTTTCTGCTAATAAATTCTACGAAGGTACAGAACATTTTTCAACATTTTTAAAAAGGCTATCAAATTTAGATTTTTTTTCTGAATTTTTTTCTAGTAAATTTACAAAATTCTGAGGGATAAATGCTCCAGTATGGTCTATACGCGAGGTTGAAAATAGTATAAAGCGACTAATTTACGGTAGTTCGATGAATAAGGGGGTGAGAGGCGCTGTTGACAAGCTCCATAGGCGTACCATTTGAGAATTGAGAATTATTTGAAGATCAGGAAAGTAAACTACTAAAGTGGTAGGTTCAGTTAACGTCGAATTACTAACGGTTTTGCGTTTATTGAATTATCTCAAGTGGTACGTCTATAGTCATATTCTTTATGTACCTACTCTCATCACCCAAAGTTTGTAACGTACTTTACGGGTATATGTATATCTCAAGTCTGAATATATCGATATTGCATTACAAAATATCTGCATATGTACTGGCACGTACGTCGGAAACACACTACAAAATATTTATGCGAGTGAGGCCATTGAGTTACTATTATGAGTTACATTTAATATCGAATATTTTGACAATGTCAATCGTTAATTATAATGTTACTAAAACTAATAAAGTATACTGAGTACAACATAATGATTATGTAAATACTCCCAGTATAGTATATATTTTATAATACCTATTTGGTTTGTTTACCAGTTTGATATTAGGTATTAGTTCTCCAGTTTCATCCATAATATGCATTTGTCTGCTCTTTCATAGGCTATTCATCTTCAGTCGAGATAAGTTTGAAACTGTAAGGTGAATATAATAAAGTAATCTCTATTGAAAACTGTGTGTGATGATTTGTGATAAATAGTTCATGTTATCAAAATATTCATTGGATTATTAGCTGTTTTGTAAAAGTTAATGCCTTTTGCATTTGTTATGTACATATGTTATTAGCCATTGTTGTACCCAACAAAAGAAAATTTACCAAGAAAACATTTTTATAAAAACACAGAGATAAAAATAATTTTATTAAGTGCCGAATATATATATTTTTTTCTACGTTCATGCAAAAAACAATACTTTATTGAACTATATTTAGTGGAAAAAGTGGTTCTTTATTGCTCTAGAGCAATAAACATTTTATTGTACTCAAATGAGTACTTTTTGCACTTGTTGCATAAATACCGTAAACTGGGGCTACTTTGACATACTTTAGGGAGTTTTTCCATTGTAATTTTTTTCTTAATTATCTGAATCAACAAATTATTGTTTGATTGAACCAATAGATGTCTTTAGCATATTGCCTCTAGGCAACAGCTTTATAAAAGCACTCCTTGATAAGAAAAAAAAATATATTTTTTGGTGTCAAAGTATATTTTTTTAATTTTGTAGTATTTTGAAGGGTTAAGCATTAAAAAACAGATTCTGTTCAAGCTAAACTTTATTTAGTAAATGTTATAACCTTGTTTATGTACTTATAACAAGGATTATAATAAAATGTGAGAAAAGCGGCAGGTAACAAAATACAAAAAAAATGATAATACCAACAAAAACAAAAATAATATTCTTTGAGTAAAAGTTTACATCTTTATTCGCCGTCCTCACATCTTGAACATTCAATCCGAGGATTCTTTGTGCCCTTGTTAGAATTGCCGCAAATCCACTTCTTTCAATTGATGCAGCAAACCCAATTCTTTCCAACATAGTTACGGACATTTTTTAAGTCTTATTCGGTATAGTTTTTGTATCCACGGGCACCCAGTTTCTTTTTATAGGTTCTAACCATTTTTACACAATGTTTTCAAATATTTAGGGCACAATAACACCTCAAAACAAAGTGTAATGCTTACACACTGGCCTACCACTATTTACATCAACATAACCTCAAAATTCCGGCCTTCTCACTTCTACGAGGGACGTTGTCAAAGTAGCCCCAGTTTACGGTAACTATTATCCTTGAGTATATACACCAAGAGAGTCAGTCCTTAATAAAAACCGATATAGTTATCATAATTCCTGTTAGATGTCCTACTGTGTAACAATACGCATTTATTCAAACGAAGGAAATAAAGCGCTACTATTTTAATCTGCAAAAAACTGCGAAGGCGTTTCGAGGGCGTGGCCGCGTGACCCTTTTTCATATACCTGCCTAAATAATAAGATTGTGGCAATATATTTATATTCAAACCACAGATCCAAAATTTGAAGCATAAGCAGTTTATGTTATTGCGTTAGAGTAGTAAAAATATGAACTGATAATTAATTAAAAAAAAACAGAAAATACGATGATAAAAAGAGTTTTCAGCAATATGCCAAAATTTACAGATTCCATTTTATTTGCTTTAAAGATATTAAGATAATTCAAATGAATTCGATATACCAAAGTTTTCTATAAAGAGACATATACAACTACAGATTATCGTGTGGCTTTCTCTTATTGCATAAGATGCATTATTTTGCGAAAAATCAAATATTATTTTTAAGAAAAACTCATTAGTAAAAATTATAAAACAATAAGTACCTATACAAATCTTTTTTCAATGTTTGGTCTAAGTATAATTTTGTGATGGTGTGAAACAAATATTATTTTGTAGTCTCTTTGAAGAGTAATTTTTAAATTAAATTTAAATTTATTTAAAAATTCAAATAATTTAACATTTGCGCATGCAAATTTAAATAAATTTACATGCGCTAATGTTTTTAGTAAAAATAATTTGTGAACTTTACAGGTCTCACAGAAAAGAATGCGTTTCAAAATTTATTTATTATTATAAGTATTATATAGGGTGAACCATTAATAATGTGCCAGAGTAGAAATGACATCTTTGGAGCAAAATATGTAGATATAGCTAAATATGCCTTACTAAAATGTTGCTATGGAAAAAGATACAGGTTTACATTATTTTTTTCGTTTTTTTTTATAATAACTATATAGGATTGCTCAACCCATTGTCATCAAATTTGGTAGAGAAACATATTTTAAGAAAAGTAATCATAATTTATGTAGTAGGTACCTATTAAAACAGATATACCATTAACAATGCCAGAAGATGACAATTTCTCTCTTATTTATTGTTAACGAAATTCCTACCGTTTTCCAGAAAACTGATCTAAAACAACCACATGTATTTTTCGACGTGAGGAAAGCTCTTAGGAGCATTAGAAAATTGCATAGAAGTGGAAGGCCATATTGAAAATTTACTGTAATCAGCTGTAATAATTAGTTTAATTAATTAAGACATGTAGTAGAGGTAGAGAGAGTTTGCTCAAGGGCTAAGTTGTTTTTAGTGCTCTGTTGTTATTTTTGTAAATAAAAGTAAATATGTGGGTAATTTTTTCAAATATTATTTTTTTCCCAAAGTTACTCTGTATATTTAAAAAAATAAACGACTCATTGATACCTACTAATTTTTTGGAATTAAATTTCAATAGCATTTTTCAAGTCGCGTGTAAGCAAAACGTAGAAATGATGTTCGGATACAATTTTGTAGTCGACCGAATCAAAATGTTTTATCAACAAAAAATAAGAAAAATGCATCATTAGACATTGTTAGTGCGACGCCCTTTATTGGCAAAACTGATTTAATACATAAATTATTTTTATTTTTCTTAAAAAATGTTTCACTACCAAATTTGGTGACAATCAGTTGAGAGATACTCGCGTTATTACAAAAAAAGAAAACACAAATAAAAATATTTCAACTTTGACACCTTGTATCTTTTTCCACAGCAATATTTTACTAAGATATATATTTAGCTATATCTTCATATTTCCTCCCATTGATGTTACTCCTCCTCTATGTTCCCTTATTAATGACCCACCCTGTATATTTTTATCGACACGTAGGTATTGAATGACTTCTTCACTTGAATTTACCAAAGATGGAGCAGTATGATAAAAGTGTTATCTGGCGGTTAATATATTTTAAGCTTTGACTTTCATTGATACGTGAAAGTGAATATAAACTGGATAACTGCACTTCTGTAATTTGTTTGTTTTCTGTAAATATGAGAATATTTTTATTATTAAATCATGTGATGGAATTACTATAATTACTTATCACAATTCAAAATCTATTATTATAGTCGATTTTCGCCTTGCGGAAAAGTTTTATTCCTGGAATCTAGTTTTATTACATTTAAAAAAATACCATTTATTTCCTTCCTGCTTCTTCATGACTAACACATTCACTTAATAATAAATTAAATAGTAATCCTATTTAATGTCATTAAAGTTATAAATTCTAAGTACATACAAGCTTTCGAAATAATAATGACTCTCTCAAAACAGTTTTGAACTTCTCGAAGTTCTGAGTAGAAATTTCATTAAATATATATTGGTAAGTGAAGCAACTAATTACTAATGTTAAAAGTTGAAAGTAGATTTCATTATAAATACGTCAGCAGTTCAAAAGAAATAGCAAAATTCAATTTAAAGGGTGTCATTATTACTGCAAACGATTGTACATAACATAATATGTATGAACCAATCATCTTCGATGGGAGGAGCTTTCAAAATTATATATCCAAATTCATGTCATTTTAGTACCTAATATTGCGCCATCTATTAGCAAATAGCCCAAGCGTAAACGTACTTTTTGAGATCGTTTCCCATCACGCGAGAGTTGGTTTCCCATTCAGGGCAACAAGCTCTCCCATTAGATTGACTAGTCTTAGTGTATATAGTCAAGGCTATTATACAATGTTATATGAATTGACAAAATGTGGCATGTAATTAATATCACAAAAATTAAATTTATTACACAATTAAATTAAATTAGTAATAATTAAACTCTAATTGAGCTGCACTATGCTCCGAATTTCACTTTTTTTAGTGTATCATTTAAAGAATAGATGTGTTTATCGCTATATTTATGTAAGTCTATGCAACTTAAGCAAGTGTATTATTATGTTTACCTATTCCATCTTTATGTTTTGTAATATATCAATTATTTTTTGTTATTGTTTTCCTTAAAAGTATATATTTAAACTGTTTAAATTATTCGTGTAGAATTACATTGAACTCACAGAACTATCCAGAATATTTTGCAAATTTTAATAGCTTAAGTAACATTTACTTTTACTATTATTATACTACTTATATTATAGTATACGAGTTGTATGTGGAAAGGAGGTATGGGTCGTGGAATAAAATTCGCCATCTCATATTAATATTTTTATTTTGTTTTATTACAACATGCAGGCATCCATCTACCACACACGCACGCACAACTGGCCCTAGTCCCCTATTTTCAGACAGGATAGCTATCAGAACGCACACAATATTAACAAAACATATAAAATAAAATACATTTACAATTTGTATATAAAATGCCCAACTAATAGTTGCCCAGGAACTGGGTCTCTTTAAAGATATAATTACAGAAACGTATAACAATATTCTCTAACTACAACGCCAGTAAAAACCGGCTATTTATAAATAAATTAAAAACAGATCTCAACATTGCACTGCTCAATAGAAAAATAGTTTATATATATACATTAACTAACAATTGTTTAGGGAAGCTTATCTTAGATACATACTGGCCGACTGTATTCATCAATCTTCATGTAAAAAGGAGCAGTTTTATCACTAGACAATTTTTACAGTTTAATATAATTTAAATACTATATACAGAGACGTATTTACATAAAATTTTAACTAAAACAATCATATTGTCTCGCAAGAAGCTCGTTATAAACTATTTTCATTTTTACGATACTAACAATTTTATGAACAGAGTACCATATTTAGAGATTGAACATCACCATGGTAACGGAAACAAGTCTTTCGTACGAAACAGATCACAAATCTGGGCGGTAAGGTTGTCATAATGTAACAAAAAATATTGTACTAGGGTTCATGAACCAACTTGACACCAATAAAATAGTAAAAAGGACGGAACATAATAGTAAAATGTAACTCTTAATTCTGATGTTGGTGTCTGTGTCATAGCTCAGATAATAAATATCTTGTACTAAAAAATATATTTTTTTGCGAAGTGACAATTATTGAAATATCACAGACGTAGTTTCTTGGTGCGGATTATTATTTTAAGCTTTGTACGATTGTAATTCAAAATTTCAATGTGACCAAAATATTTGTCTGATGGTTACTGTGGTTGGTAATTTCAAGACACCCTGTATCTGACAATCACAGATTTCGATGGAGGCCCAAATACATCTAAATCATTCTTAGTCATGTCCTCGGTGTTGCTGCTTTTGGGATGCCTGTCAGAGGAACAGCTCTCCTACGGCGATCTAGATCTACGTTTCCTAAGACAATGCCCAACAATTAACTCTCGCTGCGATCGATCGATCCACAATAAAAATTCCGCGGCGCGGTCGCGCATTCATAGAAAACACCTCGGAATCGTCCGGGACGGCATGATCGGCACGTCTGATGTTATGTGCAAGCTCATTACCCTGCGTGAGACGCGCTCAGCCGCCTTTGTGATGTGTAATGCATCTCTGCGAGTCACGACGCACCAGGTACTCCGCAGAACACAGTGGTGGTCAGGCCGCTGCCAGTCACACCTTCGTCGTGAGGTCCAGTGGAGTGGGTCGCAGGATCTTTATCCTTTTCAGCTCCTTCTCGGATTCACAGTCGCTTTCTTCATCCGCTTCGCTTCCGTTTCCTCTTTCGGTAGCTACGCTTCCCGATCGGTCGCTATGCGCAGGAGAAGACCCTCTCTCACTAGCGGTCTTCATGGAAAGGTCTATGGGGTCCTCCTGAATGGGGGATTCCGCAGGAACCGGCGTTTTCACTTCTTCAGGGGTCGGAGAACGCTGGGATTGCAACACGGCGTCTAGGAACACTCTTTTGTTGAACACTTCTACGCCAGGATTATGGTTTCTCATCAATCTGTTGTTGTTGTTGGCGGGTTGGAGCAAACCAGGGTATAAAGGTGGGTAACCTGGAGGAAACAGCAATCCTGGCGGTGGAAGGAAAGTGGGGGGTAATAGTCCGGGGAATAACGGTAACCTTCTGGCATCACTGACTTCGATAGATGAATCAGAGTTGTGGGATTCTGGGGAGCTGACCGAAGGCGACGCGGAGTTCTTGTATTCATCAAGACCTAGCAGCATGAGTTCCTCCTTGGTCTTAGGCAAGTGAAGGAGAGGTGGAGGGAAACCGTTAACTCCGAGTAAACCCATCCCCAGAGGTTGGTGGTGGAGTGGTGGCGTTTTCTGAGGAGGTTTTATACTTTGTTGCATGTTCATACTGGCTTGTTGTTGCTGCTGCTGTTGCTCCTGAAGGAGGCAGTGGATTTTGAACCAGTTGGATCGACGACCGTAGCGGGACCCGCTCTTCGACATCCCCACTAGAAGGCACTTGCGGAGGCGGCATGCTTTGCAGGCTGTTCTGTTCTTTTTGTTGATGACACATTCGCCGTTGTTCTTACATTCGGAGATGGAGCTCAGGTTGTTGTACGACCGACCAAAGAATGACTGCAAAGAAAGAAAATAATTAAAAACTAATATACAATTTATAGTTATGATTCTAATAGTATAATTACATTAAGATTAGAATGTTAATGATTCCAAAATCGTCCATTAGACCTTCAATTATGTTACTTTCAAATATACGATTGTAGAATCATTATGGACAAGTAATTGTGTTATTAAATACATTTTAAGCTCTTCTTGAACGTCTTGCTGTATCTCTCATAAATGATTCGTGCTACATTCGACCTCTTTACTACGAATTCCCAGCACGTTCGTATTCAGGATCCATTTTTAATATCTAGCATATAAAACAATTTGATTTGACATTATTTTAATAATACGGAAGGTATAACATTTGTAATCTTTTGCCCAATTCGTTCGTTGATGGACTTGATAAATAAAAGGTTCCTCAACGTTTACAAACAACAGCTTATTGGGCTAGGCTACAGATAATTAGATATATTAGCGGCATAATTGCATGTTAGGTTTTATCTGATGAAGGTGTAGCTGTTAAAAGACCGGCGGTTTCCTGTACGATCGACGCGAACGAACGGTTTCCTGGCGAGGCTTGTGTAACTCCACAATAAAAGTGAAATTGCGCGTAGAGGTATTGTTTAGGGCGGCCGCGCTGGGCCTCGCCGGCCCGCTGCCCATCTAGTTCAGTGGGTCGGAAGCCCAGTGACGTAAGGCATGCTCGGGTTAGCTCGCCCGCGACGCTCTTTAGCACTTTCCCGCCACAGCGCTCCACCGGCCAACTGTGTAATCGGCGACTAATTGTATGCAATTATATTCAAATCGGAGGGCTGCCGTTATGCAAATCGGACACACGACGGAGACACGGATTGTACACTGAGAGAACAGTCTACGTTTGCGAATTTACGAATATGTAGGTCAAATAGACATTGAGCAAGTAGTCTCTGGTTTTTGAGGGCAGTTTCATATTTATTAATCCTCAGAATGAAAAAGTAAATAGCATTCCAAATGTTTACTACATGCTACCTAACACAGCTACACTACGCTGAGAGATAATGAAATTTTTTGGGCAATTGTATATTGAATTATATCATTCATACTCAACTGGGTGTTTGTGCAAACATTAGGAATACATTCATATTTTCTCAAGTCATAATCTATGCTATTTTGCTATTTTAAAGTGTTTTAAATAGAAAAAAGCGCCAGAAATGAAATATATTCTTACTAGGGCATCCAGTCCCGGGATCCCGGGATCACATGAATAATGCCAAGAACCGGGACAATAGCTTTAGTCCCGGGACCTACGGTGGTCCCGAAATTTTTACGAAGTAGTTTAAACTCCAAGTGTGCGTCGGCAACGTGGCGAAAGATGGAGCCACCAAGTGCTGTCATTTCAACTGAACAAGGCAGCTTTAAAACCATTATACAGAAGGAAATGTCTCTCTTTCAGAACGGGGGTAATCGTGGCCGATTCTTGCAGTTGGCCTACGAATATTTCTCAACCATTCCTCCTACTAGTGTTGAAGCTGAGAGGGCTTTTTCAGTTGCCAGTTCTTTCGCCACTAAAGTAAGATCGTCTTTGGGAAATAAATCTCTTAATGCTTTGATTTCTTTAAAATCTTACTTTAACCAACCGAGAACGAATAACGATTAGCAATATGTTTCATTTATATTTATAGGGAATCTTGCGTTTATGTTTCTACATTTATTCCATTTTATTTATGTACCTTAACAAGTAGCAACTAACTACTAAGAATAATTTAGGTTTTTGTTTTATGTTACATGTTTCTTTGTTATGCACTAGCAAAGTTTTCTTTTCATAATAAACAGTTGTTTTATTTACTATTCGTGCTAGTCAGATTGTAAATAAGGTAAAGATCTACTTGCCATATTCGGGACTTCGGGACTAGTCCCGGGATTTTTCAGCCGGGTCGCGAAGTCCCGATTGGCCTTTTGGTCCCGGGACTTGGATCCCCTAATTCTTACTATGTAGAATGCAACAGCCAATATAGCCTCAATCACATATCGCTATTAATAATGGTTTATTTTTTTCCACATGTTTTGTATAACAAAAAGCTTTAATCTAGAAATGCAATTTTTAGCAGTAGTAAGATTGGCGTTTCCAGAACAATATATCGTATCTAAAGATGCACAAAATATAATGTTGCAATTGAATCATTTCCTTTAACTTTTGAGAGGGAAATGCGCTAGAGAATATGAAATGTGAATTGTATCTTATCACTGTGTTTCATACACCGTGTAAAATGTTTAATAATTTTCATCAAATCAAGTGGTACTAGTTTTTTTAAAGAATTCTGCGGGATGTCATAATGTTTATAATGTCTTATATACATTTTTCTCTGTGTGCAGTTGACTTGTAAAATTCAGGTATTATGATAAAACGTAACAGGTGAAAATTATGTTTTTTTTTAATTCTAAATGACTTGCCTGGAAACTTATACAACCTGGACAAAATTTTTATAATTGACGCAGTGAAGACATATTTTTTCTAACTAACATAATTTTTTTTAAACTAACTCAACAAACTATGAAATTTGTTGAAAATTTGCGTATAAATATGGCGCCTTAAAATACACTTGTCTAGGCTTAACGCAAAAATTTCCCATTTCATAATAGGTTTGTACAAAATATAAGTTATAAATTTTCGTTTACAATTTGGGGTTACATAATAATTGTAAAAATATGTATTTGGTAGGTATATAATATCGAAGATGGGAATAACAGATTATTCCGAGTTTAGAATGTTCTATGTTGAGTACTAAAGTCTGTAAATATTGCGAATAAATTTAAGTAAAATTAGTTCCTATCTATGTCAAAATTTAAAGAACAAACACACAAAACAATAACTTATTTTTAAATGTTCTGTTATTCGTCACAATTTTTTTGTAATTTTGGCCCGTTAGCTTCTACATTCCTGTCTAGTTGACCTACTGATCTTTAAGTTTTTTACTATTGGAAAGCTGATTGGCCTCTAAATACGCACGAAAATTTGAAAACAAGTTCTGATCTGTCCTAAGTGTGAAGTTTATGAAATGAAACTTTTAAAACCAAATAGGTATCGCAAATGGTTTGAAACGACATTTACCAAGCTTATCTTTTTTTTAGAAAAGAACGCCGTGGAATAATAATTTTTTATTAAAAATTCAATTTGTCTTTTAATCTAATTAATTGAATGAACCCGTGCACCAAAAGGATCACTTAAGGGTTATTTTTGAAACTAAGTTTGCCTAACCAAAAAATTTCACACTGAAAAAGCAGATTAGTAAAAAATAACATAACTATCGCGCATTTCCGTATTTCTTGACGTTTCGACAAACTATCTGTTTTCATTTTCAAAAATTGCGAATGTAAAGAAAAACTTAAATTATGCCACAATTAGGGCACAAAAATGTGACAATTTAAATAATTTTTTATGTATTTACTACAATCGATAATAAAAACTAATACAAAATTGTAATTTCAATATCAAACTTTGAACTAAAATAATCGATAAAATTGTCATTTTTTGCATTCAGGAATAAGCGATACCATTTGTTCGGACTTTCTAAAGACACCCTGTATATTTATTGCATCATAATATTTTTCTCTAAAATGTAGGAATATTTGTAGCTTCTTAATATCTTTCGTGATTATTTTTATCTATTTCTGTATTTAATTTTATGTATTTCCTTTATGTGACACTTTAGCTTATGAAAATTGTTGAATTCGTTCAAAAAGCGATAGAAAAGTTCTTTTCAATAAAAATTGCAAGCGATCTGTTTTCTCAATGCGCCCAATAATCAACAGGGCCACGGTTATGCAACCAGTCACAGGACAGAGACAATGGCTTGCATTACACCCACGACATTGTGACATTCGCGGTTTTTCTAACGAAATTCTCAACCGAGACTTAGCCGTGACAATGAAACCGTTGGAAAGCGAGTTGACAGTCCGCTTGCGACTTCACTTGAGCCTTAACCTCGTAGTTGCGGCAGAGAGTTGCCTCAGTGCTCAGTGCTACCCCTGATTTACATTAGTAATAGAATTAGCATTAAAACCTCGTTTGCTAAATATTTTCGAATCAAATTACCCGTGACGCGGCATTTGGCTCTAATGAACCTTCTATAATGCGGAGGGCATCGCGAGGATGAATAGAAAATGATAAGTTGTGTGTCGGCTGTAACAGATTCTAGATAGTTTGATGATTTGGTTGCGCAATTATCGGCTACAGCAGAGAGGATTAGTTTAAAAATATAAATAATCGCTAGTCAATAGGTATTAGGAAACATTTCTTTTTATATAAAAAACATCAAATAAAGAAGAGAATAATTCTTATATAATGGAGTTTACATCTCATTAAACATATTTAATAGTATTTTCTGCTACTGTAGGACTATTTGTAAATATTAGAAGACATTTGTCAAATTATTGGCGTGTGAGGCGAAATGAAAGGATTTCAGTCTACTGCGATAGGTTGTATGAAAATACACTATTTCAACATTGGTGATGTATAAAGCCTCATCCTCATAGACGCGATTATTAAATGGTTGGAAAAGTGTCAACTTTTAGCCAATTTTGACAACTGCAATATTCTCTATATATAATTTTCATCATACAATTAATTGTCATTGACTGTCATGGTAGATTGTCAGAAGCTCATGTTAAACTTACCAACCCCACATAATGATGAAAATAGCGATAATATTCATGTTTTGCGAAATTCGCAATAAGTTGACACTTTCCTGCCATTAATAACACAGGCACACAAAAAAAAAGTTCTGTGCCCGAGATCTGAGCTATGGTTCCCCATGTATTTTTGGCCCTCGAAACCGATCCCGGAATCTATATTGCCCAGACGTTTATTTTTTTGTCTTTATTCACTGTGCACGAAGACAATTTTCTTAAATCAATTCGATCCTGAATACGGTGAAATCATATGATTTTTCCTGACATTTTGAAATTTTTTAAGTGACAATTGGGATGTGCGAGGTCCTATCCATCATCTGCTTCATGTTTGGACCCTTCAATGGCACGGAGATAAAACATTGCGTTTATTTCCAGATAATGGCCCAATTGTGGTCATTTTTTGACCGTAGCGCGCAAATATGGAACGTCTGGGCTATACTGACCCCGGGATCGGTTTCGGGAGCCAAAAATACATGGGGAACCATAGGTCGGAGCTCGGGAATTTTTTTTTGTGTGCCTGTGTAATTTCATCAATCAATCAAAATTTGCGAAATTCGCGAGAATTTTTGCAAATTTGTGGTTGAGTTTTAAGTGAAGTTAGCTTGAAAACTTAGTTTTGCCTATGTATCAGAAATTGATAGATTATATTTACAAATCTCAATAATAGTACAGCTCATTTGAGTACTTTGAAAAACATAATACTGTACAGTCTTGTGCACGTCAAGCGGGACAAATTTTGGAACAGGACAAGTTTATGTATTATGACTTTATGAGCTTGCAGCGTATTTTACCCGTAACTGTACATCTATTGATTTAGAAGTTATAACTTATTGAAAAGTTTTCATTTTATTCGTCACAGAAATGGTACGCGTAGGAGAGTGTATGTTAGTCTTAGCTACTGTATTCGACAGTAAAACCGACAACTCTTAGACTGTTTAGTTCGAAAAACTATAATTGATTTGTTATGTTTTTATTAAAGGACTCAGAACCTCGTTTCTCTAGCAGGACTTACAGCTTTGTAAAAAGCACTTCTGGAAGCATTTCCAGCAAGATAACGACCTTTAGGTTCTGAATTAATAAAGCAGAAAATTACTAATGTATAGTATATTCTATTAAATAATAAAGTAACTATTTAAGATATAATCATCATCAATTACGTTTTCTAATGTTAATACTTACTAATAGAAAGATTTGAACATGATCTGGTAACAGGGTTGTGAAATATTAGACGAGTGAATTGTTTCAAAATTCAAAAAAATAAACATTGCAAAAGTGCAATTTTCAACGAAATTTGTTGCACATTAAAAATCAAGTTCAGTTTTAAATTTAGTTCACTTTAGTTACAGTTAAGTATTAATTATACACCTAATTAATGAAGTCGCGGTTCCAGTGGAGTAACAATAACTTTTACTACTCAGGACGATGTTACCTTCTATAAATAATAAACATTCTTGATGCACCAACAGACATCGATAATATACTGAAATCCTACAAACAAAAAATCTATATATTGCTAGTAAGGAATTTGTCAATGGGATATTACAGCTCATGTATTTGTTACTTTAATAGCTAAATATTGATAACCAAAGTGATTCTGAGAAGTCTACCAAAATTATTTCCCTACTTTCAAATTTTACCGCTAGATGGCAAATCGAAAAGTGGGATTTTCTCCATGAAAACAACAGTAAGGGGGGTAAGTATTATGTTGAAGGATTTGGGCTCTTCGATTGATAATTGTTTATTTGACATTTTACTCTATCTGTTAAAGTAAGGGGTAGGGGGATATTAGAATCGTAAAAGTTGAAAAACTCCCGACTATATTAACCGATTTTGCCAAAGTTGGTCTTGTTTAAAAACTATTTAATAGCAGAATCATAATGTGTAACAATACTTAAGTTTCTGTTTAAGCCTGTACCGATAGATAACGTTATTTGATATCTAGGTTTACTCAGTTTTCTTTGAAAAATTAAATTGATGACTATAGTTTTCATTTTACTATCGTATTACTCTAATACTAAAATTGTTTAAAAAATGATACAAACCGGAACTAGTTATCATTCTTCAAACTTAAGTTATAAGCGCAAATATTTTATAACTTCTAAAGATATCAAATTGCGCCATTTAGTTGTTCAAGCTGAAGCAAAAACTTAAATAGGAGCGCGAAAAGTCTCAACTGCTTGCGAATTTTGCCAACTGCAATATTTTCTATCATTTTCATCATAAAGCTGTTACTAATTGTCAAGGTAGATTGACAAAAATTCAAGTTAAACTTACTAATACCACAAAATTATGAAATTAGGGATAATATTCCTGTTTTGCGAAATTCGCGGAGAGTTGAAACTTTCCTGCCATTAATTATTTAAATCAAAATCTGCAACATTTTTCGAAACTCGCGTCCATGAGAGCAAGGCTTTATAGATGATGATTTGGCTATTGAACAGCTTTAAATCAAAACTAAGTTTGCTAAAATTGGTTAATGTAGTCGGGGTTTTCCAACTTCTTTTGCAATACTATTGTACCCCTCCCTCTACCTCTTACTTTAGAAGATAGAGCAAAATGCCATTCAAACAATTTCTAAAGTGTCAACAGGAGAGTTCAAAACTGTTCAACATAATATACTTAGGTTGGACTGTATGCAGAAAATTGCACTTTGTGATTTGAATTTAAAAGTTCGCCATCTAGCGGTAAAATTTGAAAGTTGGAAACAATTTTAATTGACTGGTCGGGCTCATTTTTGTTATCAATATATTTTTTTGTAGGAACTAGTTTCCGAGATATAACGACTATATATCTTGAATTTTAACAGGGCACACGGTATGCTTAATACATTGAATAAGAAGATTTTATGTTAAATGAAGATAAAAGCTTTAACGTCTTTTAAAACTTTTTATGATATGATAGGTTAAATTCACTTAAAATAATAGTACCTATATTGATTTTCTTCTCTTTTATATTTTCTTGAAACAATTTAAAAATAGTCGAGTATCAATGAGATTTATAGAACATAATTCAAAATTTATTTAAAAAGTGAAGATTGACCAACCATAATTGATTAAACAATAAGTTTTTACGTTAGGCTAGTTATTAATGGTGATTAAATCTTTTTACAGTTAGGTAGGTAGGTTAAATTTACTTAAAATCATATATTTAAATTTTCTTTTCAGCGCACAAGCAATACCCAATTAAAAAAGTAAAATCATTTACCTAACCTCACTTTAAAAATCACGTTCTTCACCAAAATATCCGTCAAACAATTGAGCATCTACAATTTTTATAGAAATTATTTCAGATTTTAGATATAAAGTCAAAATGGAATAACCATAATTGATTAAGCATTCAGTTTTTAGGTTTAGTTGGTTATTAACACATTAAATCTTGTTAACGTTTTAATTAAATTTACTTAAAAATCGTGCAATTAAATTTTCTTTTCCTTTTTCGGTGTATATGCAATACGGTATTTAAATAGTAAAATACATTTACTTAAAACACTTTGAAAATCACGTTCCCCGTCAAAATCTGACTATCTGCGAAACAGTCGAGCGTCCATTCACGGCCGCCGCAGATCAGCGCGGCTCATCGCGACGGACGAACTGCGCTGCACATCCCAATGTTGCGTAAGCGCGGCAGTTACACGGTCTGGTTGCGGAGCGCGTCCCTGGCGGCGCCCCATTAGCACGCACGTCCGTCTCCTGTGGCGCGCGTGACGCCCGCGCCGGTTTACGTCATCCTTTTCGATTTCCGAACCGGCCTACCGTGAAAACTCGGTCGGATTACACGGTGGCTAGCTCGCCCATTGTCAACCGAGTGTGGAACGGTAGAGGGGCGGATACGGCTCGCGATCTGAGAAATTGGTAATTGCGATTGTAATGTAAAGTCTTCTTCGCACGTTTTTAACAGTTTGTCATTCCATACACTGTTAGTAGAAAGTCTGGAGGCTTTTAAATATCAACAGTTGTATACAGGGTGATTCATTACGAATGGGCATTCTCCGAACTGGAGATACTACACACCAAAATATGGCGATATCCGAATGTTGCTGGTTTAAAAAATACAGGGTTTAAATGCTAGAATTTTATTTTGAAATATCTCAATAACTTTGAAACCTGTTGGAGTATTAAAAAAAAAATTGGCACAATTATGTTTTTTGGCACGCCAAATAAGAATTTTGAACTAATTTTGACGTCACTAGTAGAGGGCGCCACTTATGGCACAGCATGTTTCTTTTAAATGGCAGAACTTTTTTGGTGTTTAGTGTATCCATCTGTCTATTGAAACAATCGATTCTCCTACCTGTTGTATCTAAAAAAGGTGTACCTTGTTGAAGTCGTTAGGAGTAACAGTTTTCGAAATAATCCTATTTGAAATATTCAGTGCACCGATTGAAAACTTATCGTTTCAGGTAAAGTGCCTTTTCTACTGAAAATACAGCAAAATTTTACTTGAAAAAGGTGTTCAGAATGGTAAATTATGGGGACGTGCAAAATTTCAAGAAGATCGGCCTGCCTTGATAGAATCTGTGCTTTGTTGAAAAATGGTTTCAAAATCAAACCTCGCCGATCTTCTTGCATGAATTACAAAAGTAGATAATAATAAAAAACGTATCACACGTTAACTGCACCATTTAATGGTTTATTTTCTAAACTAAAATGCATAATTTGATCACAAAGTATATAAAATTTTAATGTTTCTGACTATAAGAGGATAATAGGTAAAAATTTAAAGACGGACATAAAAATGTATACAGTTTATTACTATTGTTGTCTATACTTTTGAACTAGTAATAAATTAGATGATGTTATAGCAATAAATGTCAGAATAGACAGTTGTTTTGATATTTTTATGTATTTTCAGTACTATAAACATTTAATAGCTCTAGAGGTCTAAGTTATTTTTTTATAACTAATATAATATACTAACATATTAATTGATTTTACATTTACTTTAACAGATTCAGTAGATATTTCACCAAGTTAACTAGTTTTCTGTTTCTAAAAACTGCTTGCTTTGAATTGAAATCAAGATTTTTAAAATCACTTTACAATGTCGAGCCAATATTGAGAATCAAATATATATGTTTAGAACTTTTTATTTATAATCAGTAGGCTTCGGCATTGAGTTATATATAACACTCTTATATGCCATATCTCACCCACACACAGTACCATCAGTGGTTATAAACTTTGGCTTACATATGCTCACATATACAGTGTTAGCTACCACTAAATAGTAAATACAAATATTTTAACCACGTATTCAGGGAGGCCTAAAAAACCAATAAAAAAAATATTGCGAAAATTTAGCGTGATGTTTAAAAAATGGAGCAAAACTCTCTTTCCCTATGATAACCATCGTCTGAGTTGGCTTAGATTTGTTAACTACCATGCGAAGGTTTTTTTATAGCGTTGCCAAATGTAAAACCGACGAAAATTAACATTTTCATTAATAATAATACCTGAGAAGGAACGGTTAATCCGGTTACCCACTAATAATAAAACACACTCCGCGTACAGTTAAATAAGATGCCCATTTATTCTAAATCGAACCAACGGAATACGAATGCATCCGCGGCAGTTTTTAATTATAAAATCTTGTCCGATTACAATGAATTTTAGCGTTTAGTCTTTCGTCCGCTGTAGTTGTGTTGCTTGTTGCCGTACTATCCAAAAGTCAGACGTGCTAAATAAATTACCTCGTGGCAAATGGGCCGCCATGGGGTTTAATATCGTTCCGAAAAAGATTTTTTTCGCTTTATAAATAAGTTTCGAAATTTTTGTAAAGGTGACTCCATTAATACTAATTTTTCTCTGTCTTCTCTTAAAATATTTGTACTTAATCATAGTTAAACCTGCAGAAATATAGTTTAAACTTTCGATTTTCGCTTAACACATTATCAAATTAAATTAAATCTTTGAAATATATTTGCTTTCGATTGAATTATTGTTCAAATTTGTTTTTACATGGAAATGTTTGTAAACAAGTGAAATAAATAAATCGTACTGTTGCGCGTATATCTGTTTTATTATAAGTGGAAAAACAATTTTTCCAATGAGTTGGTCAACGAGAAAACGTAGAATTTCAAGGTCTCCGCTCCTCTACGGTGACATCCTAATTCGCGATTCCGTCTGCGTGTCGTGTTGCGTGTCGGGTTGCGTAACTGCGATAGAGGAAAAGTAATCGAAATTTTCTACTTATCCTTAATGGATTACTATAGTTACTTTAACATGGTCGATACGTCTTTGCAATAAGTAAAACTAAAACAGGTTAATGAGTGTCATTTAACTATTACAATACCGTTGCGGAGGTTTTGTAAAAATTAATGTAGGTATATTATGTTTCAATAGGTGACTATTGGACTGGATAATTTCAGAGAAATCTAATGTCTTTTTCTGGTAGGTTATTGATTAATTGAAGGAATTAGATCAGTTGCTCGCCGCAAAAAGTTCGGATAAAGGTCAGGCTATCCGAGCGGATCAAGTCGCGTGAGACTTGTGTTGTGAATGGTAGTTCTACAATTCAAGTTTCAAAAATTACTGTAAAACTACTGTTTATAGGAAGGCTTTATGTTACAAAAATTAAGCACCTTGAAAAGTGTGCGGATCGCTGTGAGGATATTTTTATAAACAGATTTAAATACATTTTAGAGTACTAATTTTTGATATAAAAAATATATTCAAATACACATGTTATATAAATACCCTATATAATATAATGCGCAATGATTTCTCTATATAAGGATAACTACTTCTAAGTACAAAAAATTTAACTCTTTGCTTAGAGATGACTAAAAGATAATAGAGACATATTTCGGAATTCCAGCTCGATATTTAAAAAATTGGGGAAAAACGCGGAAAATCGATGATACCGATGATAAGCATCTTCTGAGATGGTTTAGATCTGCCGAACCAATCTACCATGCGATCGTTTTTTACAGAGTTTCCAAATGTAGAAATGACAACAATGAACATTTTTGTCAATAATAATAGCAAATAGGTAGGTAACAATTCGGTTAGCTGCAGTTTTTTTGCATTCGATTTTTGTTTCAAACTGTCAAAACTACATTTTCACTCATTACAAGTCCGTTAGGATTATCCACCAACAACAAAACACACTTCGCGTACAGTCAAAGAAAATCTCCATTTGCTCTAAGAAAACCGAACAAAATGACTGGACCGATAACCTAAAAATCAAACCGGCGAACTATATTATAAGACAATATCTGTATCGACTTTAAAGTCATCATACTTAGTCATAGTTAACCCCATATAAGCCACCCTGTATATATTAGAGTGTTCGAGATTCCTATACTGGGTCTCGTAAATGTGATACCCTGTATACTAACTGTATGTAATGCATATCTATATTATTTTTTAATATTTTTATTCCTGTGTTCCTGCGCAAAGAGATTGTACTTTGAACATAAGTTTTACTTGAATCTTTTACAAAAAAATTTTTATTTAAATACTTTTTAGAAATAAGTCTTATAGAACAAATGTAATATTAGTTTTCTGAGGGCAACAACAGACGTCTTTTGTGCTTGGAACGTTCAAATTTCAAGGTTCGGGCGAGTTTACAGTTACTATTTTTAATATTCATGTGTGCATATCTTACGTCGATTTATACGTGACAAAAAACGAAAGTTGACAGACGTAGTCGATCGATTCGACACGCATATTTTTGAACAATACTAATTTAACAATGCGTTATTTATAGACGGGTAGATTTACACGAATTGTTAACAACGTAGGTCTTATGTGTGGAAGAGTAAACCGGACAAAGCCTCGTACAGGATGTCTGGACCAATATCGGTTTGAGTTAGTTAGAAGGTCTATAGTATATTCGCTTATTTATTGATTAGATATCTAGCCTATTAAGCTTACAAAAACAAAACAACTATTATACACAAGAGTTTCGTTTCCTGAAATTTTTAAAAGATGAATTCATTGTCAAATACGTTCAATAACTATCCGTATTAGGTTCAAATAAATAGTTTTGTTTTTAACTATATGATCTGCAGTATTTGAAATAGATTTTTTTTTTGTTTCATGCCGGTAATAAATTCAGATTCAAATTTATTATAATTTCATATATTCAAGTAAAAAAAATAAACGATTGGTCTTTATACATGTACCGAGTGATTTGCAATAAGTGTCGTCCTTCAAAAGAGCAATAAAGGACAAGAAAACCAATTTTCAAGTCTAAGGCATCATGTATTAGGTAGTAGAAACCGCAACCGAAACACTGCATTGTCCAGCTTATTCAAATGTTTACAATACAATCCGTCAAGTTCAGTGTAGTTAAAGGCGATTGCGAATTTATGTTGTTTTATTAAAAATGCGTTATTCCAATGAAACATTAGCAGATATGATGTGAGTGTGATTGTGTTTGTATTGAACGTCCATTTTCAACAGCATACTTCTGCTAGATATGATGAAATAAGAGCAATGGCAAGAGACATATTTTTTTATCGTCGTTTAGAAGCGTGCCACTATTAGCTAGTGGAAAAAATTGTGAGCAATTTTTGATAGTTATCCAATATTTAAGTTAAGTAGTTGGCTTTCTAGCCAAAAGCCCCTAGAAGTGTTCAGTGGTAGCTAGGCGACATCTTTGGCATTGCTACGTTCACTCTATACACCAAAGCCGGTTTCAATTTTTTTTTATTTATTTAATTAGGATTTTTTTTATTTTGAAAATATGAGATTTTAGACAATTGGTTGCTAGAATGAACATTGCTTATTTTTATGTCTTCCATTACCTCTTTCAATTAATGTTTTTATTTTAGAAACACTATGTATATACACGTTAAAAATTGTCATTAAAATATATTTCTAATATATTGAAGCATTTAATATTATTTAAAACTCTTTCATTTTTGTATACTAGTACCTGCGTATCGAAAAATTTGTTGGTGTATGTTTGTGGTAAAAGTTAAAAGATATAGAAGGAAAATAATTATGAAAAAAAATTAATTACCTTGCATCCTTCACAGGTAAAGGCACCAAAGTGAAATCCTGCTGCTGGTTCGCCACATACTTTACACGTTTGATTCATCTGAAAAAAAAGTGAGTATATAAGTCTGAGTATAACATTCTGCTATTACGTGAAAGAGGACTTCACTTGATAATATAATAAAAAATATATTTATTAACTTCTTTAGTCAACTAATTTGTAAATGTCTTGAAAAATCGATTGTTCATATAATTTTTTAATTAATAAGAAATGATTTTGAAAAGTGAAAACTTTATATCGGGTTGATCATTTTGATTATGTATGGATATTGGGGACTCATTATTAAATGAGAAAATTTAATATTATTTTATTATTAACTTAATATTTTTTAAACAAGAAGAAATGTTTCATTTTTGAAAATCTACTATTTTTTTTTGAGGAATTTTATAAACCTGTAATAGTATTAGTTTAGCAACTTTTTGCTAACAAATTCAGAGTACACCGGAGATTTTTAACGCTTCAATTTTTCCTTGGAAGCTAAAAAGTGTGCAAAAAATTAAGAAATTGATCAAGTCTTCTGTTTTTATCGATTTAAAAAAAATGTTTAACATGAAGCTAACCAAACTATAATGTTGAAAATAAATCAGTTTGTTTTAAGTTTCGTAGGAAAAATGAGTTAGAGATATGGCTCGCCATTGATTGGTAAATTGTACCTCTTTATATTGTACGTTACATCGCAAAAAAAATAATTTTCATGAAGTCTTACAAGCTTTTTAAACGAATTCTACGGAATGTGATTATGTGTATAATGCTATATACAATTTTCTCACTGTACAATTGGCGTCTAAAATTCAGGAAACTTCATGATAGAACATAGCAGGTGAAAATATGCCTCTTTTCTTATTCTAAACAACTTATCAGCCTGTAAACACAAGAAAACTTGTACAATTAGCACACTGAAGAAATATTTTTTTCAACTTGCTTATATTTTTTTAGACTGTCTTTAAAAATAAGTTACCTTAAATAAAAAGAATTAATGTAGATAATAGTAAGTAGTTTAGAAAATACGAATAAGATTCAGTGTATACAGGGTGGTTAAAAAACATAGGCCAACGCTCAGGATCAGATTTCTAACCAAAACTATTCCGATGTAGCCTAACTTACTTTACACCAAAAGTTGATACTTAAAGATGTACAGGGCGTGAAAGTTAATATTTTATATTTGATATTTGTAAATAACTTAAATTTTTTTTTAATATTTGCATTTTATCGGAGAATACAAATTTGCTGCCAATTTTGACGTCACTAGTGGCACATCATGGTTCTTTTAAACGACAGAACTTTTTTGCGACTTAGTGTATCCACCTGACTATTGAAACAATCGATGCTCCTACCTTTTTATCTGAAAAAGGTATACCTTTTTTAAGTTGTTAGGGGTAACCGTTTTTGAAATAATCCTATTTGAAATATTCAATGCACTGTCAATGTACTAAGCAGATGTGTGATACAGTATAAATAAACCTTGGTTAATGCTTCATAATTAATCAACTGTACATTTGGGTGTAGTGAGTATTTACATGCTTTAGCAACAATAATGAAACTCCTTCAAAACAGTTTTTAAACTTCTAGAAGTTCTGAGTAGAAATTTCATTAAATCTTCACTGGTAAGTGAAACAACTAAGAACTAATGTTAAAAGTAGATTGCATTACAAATACGTCAGAGGTTCAAATAAAATCGCAAAATCCATTTTAAAGAATGTCTTTATTATTGCAAACGATTGTACCTGTAAACACTGTAAACGAATATACTAAAACTCTGTACTAATAAATTTTAATATTTTGAATTTGAACAAATACGTCGAGCATCGATCATTTGCCCGACCTGCTAAGCTTTAATAAAATTGTGAGAACAGTTTAATGGTTATTAAAACCTGTGTATATTACGAGCCAAAGAAGAAAAAAGCATGAACACGTAACTCTTCGATTACGGGCACTATTATAGTACTTAGATGATACACTAATTTGGTACTCCATCGTTTTTGGGTCATGCTCGGCACTTGGTTCGTGGTATATTGCGGTCAGGCAAGTTCACGGCACAGATGGAAAATTTCAGATTAGTCTCACACGCAGCTAAATGCTAAGCCGTTTTTGCTAATGCACCATCTAATTACGTTCGTCATTAGGAAATACGAGTAGTAAATAGCTAGATTACAATAGAACGTTAAATTTGTCACAGTCATTTTGACCGCTCGCATATCTCTCTAGAGAAAGAGACGGGGAAAAGTCACGTGAAATGTTTGTAATATGATGGCTTAAGGCAAACAGATATTAATGCTTTTTATTATCAATCTCTTAAAATAGTTATATTGTACATTGTGCTACTCTTAATTTTTTTAATATAAACGTAATCTTAATTAATTCTTCTATAATATTGTCTGCAGGTGTTGAATTTTAATAGGAAACTACAGAAATTGCAACTTTATAAGAATATATAGCTTCGAATTTTACAACTAACATTTATAGTATTAAAAAGTCACTAAATTCACAATATTTGATGGTGGTAATTTCGAGAAATTAATAATTTTTAAGATACTTTTTGAGTAATTATTCAGTCTCCCTTTAAGTAAGCGTACAAAAATTTGCAAGGATTTGTTAAAAAAATGACTACAAGAACAAACAAATTTTTTCTCGCAAGTTTTGAGTTAATATAAATATAATGATATACAGTGTGTCCACGGATGGAGTTGACAAGACGAGAAACTCTTTTGTTTTTAATTTTATCGAAAAATGTCACTCTTTATAAAAAGTTCTGCTTCCCGAAAAATTGAAATTCTCATAGAAACTTCTTAGATCAGATATACAGGGTGCTCATAAATTAAGAAAACAAGAAAATACTCAAGAGAAAAGTACCATTATTTATTATTGTATACAACATTTTTATGAAACAAATCTGTTAATAACTTCAAATAGAGTCCCAATACAAATTTTAAAATCAAAATTTAAATTTTAACATTTACTCTACCTCTACCTCCCACTTCAACACATTTTTCCGCTAACTTAATAAATTGTTCGAATAGTTAGCGGCTCATTCAGTTCATGTATTTCTTGGCGTATGTGCTCTTTTAATACTTCCCTATCATGTGGCAAACCATTTGAATAAATGTTTTGTTTTAGGGCATCTTGGAGAAAAAAGGCAAGGGGTGTAAGGTTAGGATTGGGCCAAATCTTCCTGTGAGCAGGACAGCCGTCCTGTTGCCAAAACATTTTGGAAACATTTGGTTTACCATTTTTAAATACTTGAGAGCCAGAAATACCCAATAACCTGTTTTGGCAACAGGACATCTGCCCTGCTCATTTTACAGCCTTGCTCAGACAATGGTGAAGGGTGGATTGGAAGGTTTGGCCCATTATCCTGCTAGACCACCTGACCTTAGGCCCCTTGACTTTTTTCCTAAAACAATATTGAAATGATCTGCCACATGATATTAAAAGAGCGTATAAAAGAAGAAATAACAAACTATTCGTAGCGTGTAGAGTAAAAGTCAAAATTGAAATTTTGATTTTAAAATTTGTATTAAGACTCTATTTCGGGTTATAAAGATATTTGTTTTATAAAAATGTTGTGTAAAATAATAAATAATGGTATTTCTCTCTTGAGTATTTTCATGTTTTTTTTAATTTATGAGCACTCTGTATATCTGATCTAAGACGTTTCTATGATTTTGATGACGTCTCATTTTTTCGAAAAGCAGAACTTTTTATAAAGAGTGACATTTTTCGATAAAGTCAAAAACAAAAGACTTTCTCCTCTTGTCAACTCCATCCATACTCATTGAAATCTGTTATTGTTTTTATTTCATATGTGTCTTTGGTAAAAATTTGAAGCATTTATCTTACGTCATTTTTTGTATGAATTAAATCCATCAAAACTTCTGGTTTTGCTCACACAATGATTTTTGTTTATAATTTTATGCCGTTATTAGTTACACAAAAAAGTTATAAGCAATATCATCCTAAAGAGTCTCAATAGAAATTCCACCAAAATCACAATAGCGGTGGAAGGATCAAGTAGTCGTTGGAAAATATTTGAATGCTCGTTGTTTAGAGTGTAAATGTCACAAACTTGTCATTGTTCAATACGAACGTCAAATTCAGTATGTTACACAATGTTACAGGTATTTCGAATAAAATCCACGAAATTATATGCCAGGCTAGCCAAGAATTGAATTTAGATATATCAACCGTTCAACGAATTTTAAAGACGTTAAGTTAATTTTATAGCTCAAATTGTAATAAATGTAGACACTGTTGATCAGAACCTTTTTCGGTACGTTATTTGGACGGACGAAAGTTGGTTTGTCACTATTGAGTTTGAGACAACCATTACGTGAGAAGTATGTAAATAATTTTGTCTATTTAATTTACGATTATTATTAACTTTTCAATGTCTTGCGAATAGAAACTTATATTATTTCATTTTGAAATTTAAAATACGATATAAGAATTTAAATATACAAGTTTCGAGATATATCAAAGCTAAATTATAGTGAAAATGACGAAAACTGTGTAGCAACTCGAGAACTTACTTACGTTATCCTATTTCGTTGACAGATTAGCAAAAAATTTGATGTCATTTCTGCATGAAATCCACTCAAATAATCAACATGACTTCAGGTTTCTTTTGAGTTTCATAACTTATTCTAAATATGGTCAAGGCAATTGCTTTACGAACGCAAAAATATGGATACAATAACGATTACCTTGATTACCAAATAGAACAGCACAAATAGTCTATTTCTATAGATTTTTTTGTACATATAATTAACACAGTTCACCTAATTAATCAGCAATTACAGCGCCGCAACTTTTTTTGGGCAACAGGTAATAGTTTCTAAAATTAATGAGAATATGTTTAGTTAATTAAAATTTGGCAGTTGCTAAAAGCATTTTGCGATATCATTTTGAGATGATTTACATTTTTCTTTTGTGTATTTGCTGATTATACAGAGTGTTCCAGAAATGTATGTACCAACGAGCCATTTTGGATTCTTAATGTCAAAATATGCTAATTTAATTAAAAACGAAAACAAAGTTGAACAATTAAAATGAAATAGGAAGATATTTTGGTAAAAGGCTCCTGCACATATGCTTTAAACTGGATACCTCTGTTAAAAATATATTCATATTTTGGGATATCTAAACAGCAAAAAGTTTTTGACAATAATTCTATGCTTGTCTAGATATAACAATTTTTTTTTTAAATCAATCAATCAGTTATTATTAAGAGGTTATACAAGTATTGTGTTTTGATCACACCTGCTTCCTCTACCTATACCTATTTAAAATTTTGAAGGTAAAAGTGTGACACCAAAAGTTCAAGTGAGAATTACCGAATATTGATTTATGGCATGTAATTAAATTGTTTCATTTTGTTAGTTTCAATTTCAGTAACGCTCAGCACTTCCTAAACTAAAAAAAATCGTAAAAGGTAACATTTCTAGTGTTAAAAAACGTCGAGATTGACGTCTTTGACAGCCATCTACAAAATGTTCGGTTTCTTTGATATTGACATTCTTGAAAAAAAAACATTTTTTGTTTGTAGACCCAGGACTTAAAAATGTTCCCTTTTTAGCAAAAACTCAATTCAATCATTTAATATCTTAAGGCAGCTTTACATTTAGGCAATGGAGCATGCAATGCAATGAAAACTATTTTGCAGCAAAATATTTCATGCAATATTGCAAGGTGTCATTTGTTTTACATTTATGCAATATATTGCCCATTGCCAAATAAGTAAAATAAAAATGATTTCGATCTACTGGTCTTCTGCAAAACCATCAAAACATACCGGTGTTGCGTACTGTCGTGTGAAGTTTCAATCAACCTAGAGTTTCAATGGATGAAATAAAAAAGAAAATGATTATGGCTAATTGAGGCTAATTCACTTTTTACTTAATTCCTCGCTGTTAGTTCCTTTTGAGTAGGATGGCAAAACTGAATATTACCAGAAAAGGAACCAGAACTTCACGTGCAATGCAATCAAATTAGAGCAGACTCTATATTCGTGCAATGGACTGAAAATTGCGTCGGTCATCAATTTTAACTTTAATGCGAATGCGCGCATGCCATATTTCTTTGCATGCAATAAGAATTGCATAAATGTAAAGCGGTCTTTAGAAACTCTGATGTTACTGTTTCCAAAAGACAAAAATCGATATTTTATTTTTATCAAGTACGTGTCTGGAAAAGAAATGTTATGTGAAACTTAAAGTCTTTTGTAAATATGGTCATCAATGACCATAAACCTGAAACTGACACTTAAACTAGAGAAAAACATCATTAATGAGCCACCTTTAAGCTCTCGTATATGTGTCAAGATCATTTCATTTGTCAGTGACTCTGTTCTACATAAAATAGCTACTATGTCAAAGATATAGAAACTGTGGAAGATAATGTAAATAATTTATCTAATACCTTTTTTATTTTCTTTGAATAAACAATGCAAAAATTGTTTCCTACATCAAATTTGACAAGGACTATTCATGAAACTCTAATCAGATTTTTTTTGTCAAATCTAACGCTTTCAAGGATGCAGCTAGTTAAGACGAAAATTTGGAGAAGATTGAAACATTGAAAAGAGAACATCATTACGCAACAACAACAAAGGCAGGGATTGCGATCTTACCTAGTTGTAAAAAAATCAGACCATACGAAATCCTTGGGCCGAACAATGCAATAAAGAATTCCTAAATCGAACCGATGTAACTCCACTTCCGACTATTGTCTCCGGGTTAATGGAGCCGCACATACAAAACTAATAAATCAAACTATCTGGCACCGTTTGAAAATATCAATTGACCATGGTAAGTGTAACACAGAGTTCCTGTGTGTAACATTGTGCAAAACCTGACACGGTAAATGAGCGAGAAATCAAGAGTGTTGGGCTGCTAGCGGAACCGTTAATTGTTGTATTTGTCACTGCGGAGACCTCCAAGTGACTAACACCGTGTTTATTGGAGCTTTTCACCAAAATTAAGCATAAAAACGGTCGGCGTTTCTTGTTCTACGTAGGTTTTGGGCAACCATAAACGAATTCCGTGTTGAATTAAATATTTTAGCGCGGTTGTGAATTAAGTTATCAAAATGGAGCAACTGTTTGATTAAAAACCGTTGTGACACCTATTTTCAAGTACGACAGATTACAATGAACAAAGTTCGGACTCGCGGACCATTTTAAGCGAATATTTCTTCTCTATAAAACAGATGATTCTTATTTGATTGCAGTGGTGAAGACTATACTGTATTTGATCTATAACTCTGATTCTGATGATAAATTTAAGCAATATACATATAACCAACAACTTTCTTAAATAAATTTAATTAATGTCTAAAGTGTTATGAAGAACTCAAATTCCTATACGCATTTGTCAAATATATTTTAATATGTTTTGCATTAGGATAAAACATAACGCCAGTATCTTATAATATCGGACATATTATTTTCCGATAAAACAACATTAATTTTTACTATTTTAGAAAGGTATTTTAAGCTAATATATATCAAATCTCTTACAATTTATATCAATGAAGTCATATGTATGTTCTCTGATACCAAACATCTAGGTATGTTAATGAAAAATTCCACAGACAAATCTAAATTTACTAACCTGGTTTAATGAAAACACTCTATAGATATCTAACTTCTGACAGGGGAAACTCGAAAATTCAACCACAATAGATGAGATCTGACCTATTTCTGCATTTTTAGGATTGCTTCATCAGGTGGCCTCCTTTAAGTTGAGTCAAATATCTAACTATAAAAATTATTATACCAATAAATTAAAATTATTTGAAATTAAATGTCGACAATGTCAAACTGATTAATCTGTCAATGAATTTAAACATCATAACGACCTACTAAAATAAATAAGAAAATGTTACCTTTTATGTATCGTTTTTTATATATTTTCAGGTATTAACAATATTATTTCTAACTACTCTGTGGACTAAAGCCTCAACCAGCACCTGATGAAGCAATCCTAAAAATGCAGAAATAGGTCAGATCTCATCTATTGTGGTTGAATTTTCGAGTTTCCACTGTCAGAAGTTAGATATCTATAGAGTGTTTTCATTAAACCAGGTTAGTAAATTTAGATAGATTAATTTCTTTAGATAATTATTGAATAGAGCTTTGTCTGTGGAATTGTTCATTAGCATAACTAGATGTTTGGTATCAGAGAACATACATATGACTTCATTGATAGGAATGCCCTTTTAAAACAGTAAAAAATGTTATAAAAGCTAATAATAAAGAATATATGGGTAGATATTGTGGGTGTAATTCAACGCTGGTTGGGGCTTTAGTCTACAGAGTAGTTAGTTTCACATAATATTGTTAATACATGAAAATATATAAAAAACAACATTAGTTCATATTTCGATAAATTCGACGGTAATTTATTATCTAGTCCATTTTAAGTTACTTTGAAGGTTAATCAGTCAGTAACCGTTTGCGTAAAGCAAATATCAAAAGGTCATGCCATTGCAATATTATTAATAAAAAGTATAAAGAGAAGAGTGTCCAGTACCGACCCCTGCCGAACACCCGAAGTGTGAACAAACTGAATACTATTCAAAAGGTAAGACAAAATCACAACGGCCAAATGCATTAAGATAATTCATGAACAAACCATAATCAAGTCTATCGAATGCTTTGGAGAAGTCAGTGTAGGTAACATCTACCTGACTTGCCTCACCATTGACTTGAGATATATACTGGGTTTTGCAAAAAGGGTTGGATATGGTCGTTTGGCTTTTTGCAAAAACATGCTGGTCAGAAATAATCAAGTTAGATACATGATGTGGTATAATGACTGTATTACATTCACGTATGCTAGAATAGTGAAAACAGTTGTTCAAATACTGTGGTACAGTGAATTTTTACATCTTGTTTAGGAAAACCCAGCTGTTTCGAATTCTAGTGCGTGATGGTGGTGTGTGTGCGTGTGTTACGGAAGTATTTATTGCACTCTTACTATGTATAACGTGTGCAGGCTTTGATTCTCAATGATTTTCAGGTGCACGTCATTTTGTGGTTGGTTTCGGCAGGAAGAGATACAGCAACCAAATTATACAAACAAGATACTCTTCGACAAATCCTGCTTTACAAGGTACGAATTACTGAATTTTCACAACATCCACTATTGATGTGATGATATCCTCACGATTTACAAACTATACGTTTCCAGCAATGATTTTCAACAATTTTTGGATAAATATTTCTGTGGATTGCATTTCTCAACATCAACATGTTTTGAAACAGTATCGTTTTATTTTGTCACACTCTCAATACTGTAGTTCTAATAAGGAACATATAATAGAAGAACGAAGGTATTCCTTTTTAAAACCAATGAAGCCAAAAATTATCTAGTTGAACAATATAAAAATTGGCACGATCATGTAATCGTCACCTTAAATCGGAGTGATTAAGATTCTTATTAGTAATCTATAACTCCATATTGATCTACAATTAATATTTAATGTCCCCCTAATTCGATCACGCTCCATATCTAATTGATGCAAGCGCCAATGATTACGTTATCAATATGCATGCTAACTATCCAATTACCATCCAAGATGCTGAAGTGATTAATACCTGTGATTTTCCCAGTGCCATTCGAATGAATCTTAAAGTGTGTGGAATTGATATCGTTACACTTTTTTATATCCGTCGTTAATTATTTCCAACTTGGGACAGGACGTCATGGCATTGATATATTGTTTTCATGTCTACAAGTGTAACAATAACATAAATATGATATTTATTTCCAAAGGAACGCAAAAGGGGCCCGTGTGATTGCCTTGGGGTACGTCAAATGTAATGTTAACTTCGAAATAATATACAGGGTGAGTCAGAAGTAGGTAAAACATTAAACTGAAGATTCTTCTCGTCATAACAAAGTTTTTATTCTAATATGGCTGCTTACAAAGATACAGGGTGTTGAAATTTAGGAACATGGAATGGAATGTTTTAGATAATTTTACTATAAGTACAAAAATTTGTTTTGAGAACTGTACGTAGGGTCTTTTACATCCTTACCACTATACAGGACAACATTACAAATCTTCGAGACTTGCATCATTATTCATTGAACAATCCACATGTTAAGAGATATAGACGATTCCAGCAAAAATTTTCAATCAATACTTGGAGGAGAATCTTCAATAGACATTTATTGGAGTTGCGTGAACTTAATAAGCGCAAATAGTTACAGTGATTTCTTCGAAAACCATTTGTATGACTCACTAGAAGGCATTCTGTTGAATAGTAGGCAACAGATACACTTTCAACAAGATGGTGCACCTCCTCACAATGACTGAATAATAATTAATAGATGGATTGGTTAGTTTGGTCTTGTGAGGTGACCACCAAGAAGTCTCGATTTAAACTCGATACATTCCTTTTTATGGAGATTTTTAAAGTAAATTTATTTGAATAAAAACTTTAAGCCGAGAAAAATCTTCAGTTAAAGCTCAGTTTTTGACATCTACTTTTGACTAACCTTGCATAAAGAACGTTTATATTCGTTTTAAAGGAATTCATTTCTAAGTAAAGCTATTCAATAATTTGAAAAAGTAATGAATCGGAACTACCAATTTGTCGAATACTTACATTGCGTAAAAAGAAGATATTTATTCCTTTGCCAGTTTCGTTCAAAAACTTTCTGATAGCACTAGAAGGCATATAATATCTTGATTTCATGTGACATTAATAAATCCGTTGAAATATTGCCCCGATTTTTTAATTCTATAAAGTCATACTGATGGGATCTAAGATAATAATTTATTCCGTCTTATGCCACTAAAATGTTTGGATTTAATAAATTATTCGAGTCTAGGGTACACCATCATTTATATTATGAAATCTATGCATATTTCTTCATCTATCATCGTGCTCTCGGTAGCCACATGTCCCTCGTTAGAATATTTCGTAATGAGTTCCGGCTTCCCTATAAATCCTAAAAACGCGACACCTCAGCGGTCTAGTTTGTTCTGATTCTGGCCACTTCTCACTACAAAAGAAACATCTTCAGCGCCGCGTTTTGGTAGAAAATCTCTGTTAACTGGAGCACATGGAAATTGCTTCATTTTCGTAATTATTCACAGCGAGGCCATCATCTTGTTTCGGATCTTTTTATGATGTGTTTAACAGTTTACGGAGATCTAAAGATAATTCTTTTGATGAAGTTATGAAATGAATCTTGAATTCCTAATTAGCTAAGTTGTGAGGATGAAATAGAAAGTGTCATCTTTAGAGCAGTAATGTTATTATGTACAATAGTTAAGTGTGTGAAAATATTAAATTAAAATTAATGGTATGTCGATGCATTTGACAGAAGAAATTAGAAGCAAAAACATGTTGCCATTATTATGGAATTAAGGTTATATTTTAAGTATCTCTTTTATGTACAGGATGAAATAATAAAGCGTTATACGATAAAAGCTATACAGAGGGGTTGTTTTGCATAGAAGAGGAAATGCTATGGATTTAGAGTAATGTCACAAATCCTTTTTGCATTATTTTTTAGATTAAATGTTGACTTAGTTTCTATGTTTTTCTTAAAACACGTTGATATTTATTTATGTACAAATTTTTACACTTTTGTCTTTAGTCGATTTAAGAAAAACCTTAAAAGTAACATATTGTATTTCGGAAACGTAATAATAATAATAAAAAATTACATTCCTAAATTTTTTTGAAGTATAAACGAGATATCATATACTATCCCCCGTTGTGACTTTCATTTTGAAACAATTTAGTTTAAAAAGTAATGGGAAGGAATGACAGAACAGTACACGGAAAAAATCTAATCTGGTTTTAAGTATATTAATCCCACTTAAAATTCTATAATTCACTCAATTGTACGAGTATAGTCTGTAATAAAGTATATTTGATAAACATATTCTTGACCTTCAACCATTCTTATACTAATTCAACACTTTTTTTACTATGACACTTAATTTAAGATCATATTTTGTTAAAATGTGAATAAAATATTACTAAATATGTAATAAGCCATTCTTCCTTATTATATGAGTTTATAAATTTGCGCAAATTAAAAATATTAATATTTTGTAATAAATGTAATATTTAAAATGCGGCTATAGTGCAAAATAATAATATTTATAGCAGGTATTAATACAACACTACGCGGTGATTTTTAACAAAACTATAGAGACACAACTGAAGCATTATTTACTACAGATTGTTATTAAAGTAGTGTGTGCAAGTGGTCGTGTGCAAAAGTTAGAAAACATGTTTTTTTTTTGTGCGACGGTCAGGTTTAGCATGTGGCTATGCGCTACATCACGTCTAGTCAGGTTTGCTTCTGTCGAATAAGTCGTCGGTTGCCTCATCTATGGCATACAGATTACCGCTAACAAGTTCCAAAGTGGTATATGTCTGGCGTGCCTTTAATAACTGACTTTATAAGTCTTCCAGGTGCTTAGTGTTGGAATAAGTGTATTAATTTTGATACCAGTATTGTTTTTTTCCAGGTAGTCCATGAGTGTCTACTTCCTAGAGAAGATGAAGGTAAAATATTTGTGTAAAAAAGTATAAAATTACAGAACATACAGTATACAGTAAATTGATGAAGTGTTTAAAGCGATAAATCCACAAGTAACAAAAAAAATATTGCCAACATGAATTCCCATTGTGAGATTTGGATTGCATTTCATTATATTCCTAATTATTTAATCGACTATTTCAATGGGATACCTTTTAATTAGTAATCATAAAAAACACTTAAGGATCCATCTGAATCAGTATTTGTCTTTTAAATAACCATATCCGTTGCTATTTTTTTCGGAAAGCGCTATTAAAAACTTATTTCATCAATTAAAAAGTGACATTTCAAAATAAAATTTGAGAATTATTAGGATTTAATGCTTCCTTTGTGGAACGCTCTTAATATCTCGATATTTTAAAGGCAAATTACTTGAATAACCAAGCGACATTCTTTGGTACACATTTAGTTCGTAATTTAAAAGATAAACCAGCGGCTATTAAAAAATTTCAAACATTTCTAATGTAGGTACTAATTGCTGCTACATCCGGATTAATCACCGTCCTAATTCTGACGTTGCTATTTCTATTTGTTGACACAAATTCGTGGACGCAGTTACAGAACGAATTAACACTTTTCGCTCTAAAAATGAAAGTATATTTCCAAACATCGGGGAATATTAATTTTTTCGAGGAGATGTAGAAAACTTGCCAGACGTTTAAGTGGTTAGGTAAACCTATAATTGATTCCTTTTTTCCGAAATATTTGTTTATAGAAATTCTGTTTTTATGGCACTGTTACGCGTCGCGAACTTAATGCTAAAATGTTTAATAAATAATGGATTAGAATATTTTTTTATTAAATATGATCTAAAATTTTCTGACATTAAAAATATCTGCGTTGCGATATAAACCAAAAGTTTTATGTAAAATATAGACTTTTTCAAGCTTTGATAGTCTGGAGCACAATTTTTAAGATACTAAGCTGATTTCAATTGATAATAAAATACATTTTTTATTACATAATGAAGATCTTATGGTTTCTTTGACATTGGTTGTCTAAAGAAGCAACTTTATAGAGACATTATAAGACAAGTGTCATTAAAAGCGACAACAAATTCAAAAATATACTTTGGATTGTCAAAAAATCAGCATATTTTGGTATTAAGGAGTATATTAGTACTTAGTATAATGCTTAATGCTATTTATATAATAAATAATAACTAGGTACCGATAACATTCGTTTGGTGTATATTTGATATAAAGTAACATAATCTGTATTCCTTTATTGATAATTAGTTTTATTATATTAAATGTAGAAGTGGTTTTGAGTAATATTTACATAATTATTTATAAAACTGCAATCAGTGCTAGTGTCAATATGTCGACGATTAAAAAGTTGTATATACATGTCAAAAATTAAAAAATGGTTTTGTACAATTTTGAGAATTTGATTTTTTAACAAACATTTACTCTTGAAATCTTCATTTTTAGGATGAAGGATGTTTAAAAAAGTTATATCTAAATATACAAGGAGTAACAAAAAAGCTGGTCATCCCTTTAACCGTAATTTTGGCGACAAAATATGCCGATTTAACCCTACTTACCCATATACAAAAATGTCTCCCTTAAAAGATACAGGGTGTTAAAGTGAAACTTGTTTTTCGTTATAATTTCTTCAGATTTTTGCGTATCCTTTTGAAATTTTATAGAAATTCTTCTTGTTATTAATCAAATACGTAAAATTCAATTTTTAGGCATGCAACGTTAAATAATGTCATACGAAAATGAGTTACATTTAAGAATATTTTTAAATTTCAAAGGAACAATTTGTTATGTTCTAACTTATTTTATACCATTTTTATGCAAATATTTTTATCAATGTAAATTCATTTATTCAGAAAAGAAACAGAGATTTAAAAAACATATTAATTATTAAACAGATTTACTCTATTTGCACATACTCTATACATAGTTTACCAAACAAGTTTAGATGTCGCGACATTCCTAAACTTTGTGCATAATAATTTATTCGCAATCGACAATTTGCCAGTTCGTCAAAATATGTGAATGCCACTTGATGGTACTCCACCTCGTCTTGGATTAAATGTTAGACAGTTTAAGTTTAACTATTCCAAATTGATGAATTAGACGTGGAAAGGTACAACTATTCAGTCGCCACCACGCTTCCCCGATTTTAGTTCATTGGACTTCCGTATTTGGGGATTTATGAAGGACGACGCTTATTCCAATTCTGTTTAAGATTTAATGTTTTTATAATATTTTGTTAAGTAATTAGTTACAAAATCTTTTTAGGTCTAACCATTGGAACAATTTTTTTTTGTAATAAATTAAATAATACTGAAAATAATATTCAAACAATATGAGAAATTGCTTAAAAACTTGAATATGTTACTATTGACGAACTTTGAGTAATGCCACGTTGTCAGATTTGCGATAAAAAATCGCTATGATTTTTAAAAAAATAATTACAAAAAACAATCATAGCATGTCACTGACTTGGAATATAGTGAGCGTAATATGTTCGCTAAGTACATCTAGAAAGCTTCTACTTCCAAAAAAATTCACGCAGATCGCACAATCCAGTCAAATGTATTGTATGTGTAAATATTAAATTATTAAAATAAACATGTTCCTTAACATACCTAGATATTTGGTATCAAAGAACTTACATACGACTTCATAATTAATAGGAATCGTATGAGTAAAAAAAGAATTTAAACTATTATAGTCTCTACTTGTACATAAATGGTCGCTAGTGGTTCCGTAAACACGTTTTTCTTAACCATCGTGAAAGTGTTTAGTTGTATATAAGGGCCAACGAGACATCAGATAAATCTGATCGATAAGACACATTAGCTGAATTTCACAATGACAATGGTGAATGTATTTCTCACAGCCAGACAATAATTATTGTAAATAAGCCAGTGTTAATCACGACTTCTAGTGTCAAATACCCTCCTCGTCCGATCCGCCATCTGTTCAGGTTCTGCCTCACTGAACTCTACAATATCGCATCCCCCACACCCCTTTGTTACGGCAACAATAGCTTTATCAGATCCTGAACGCAACTCCGTTTTTGGTCAGGTCGAAACGCCAATTTCTTGCATAACTGCAGCCAATAAGGTGTCTGCAATTAAACAAACGGTCGTACAAAAGCCGGTAAAGTGTCGTTGATTTTTTAGAGAAATAGTGTTTACGCCGTCACGATCTCCATTGTGGGGCGTGTAGGTCCCATTTTAAAAGTGCTTAGGTCACTGAAAAGAATCGCCTAGAGTAAACAATAGTTTTCACTTTCCTTGGTTCTATTTTATGTATCATTTAGCTAAACATCGATTTCGAAATTGATAAGCTGTTGCACAAGTGCAGCGAAGCATTATCTTTGTGCAATACACATTGTTTATTAAATTACTGCGTTAACGTAAATAAATGTGTACTAAGTATCTTTTTGGGTCCTGGCCTTGCGAATTTTCCCAGCCGTGTGATTAGCGGCTATTTTCAATGTAATTTCATTAATTTATCCGTCGCGAAAAGGACGTAGTCTCATATT
Source organism: Monochamus saltuarius (assembly GCA_025584915.1). Lineage (NCBI taxonomy): Eukaryota > Metazoa > Arthropoda > Insecta > Coleoptera > Cerambycidae > Monochamus > Monochamus saltuarius. The sequence continues at coordinate 107,137,508 of CM046721.1, read as the reverse complement.
CTATTATGCCAGCGCTAATGTCTAGGATATGTGTGAGATTGTGAGAAGATACTTCTGCAATCCTGGGTTCCTCAAGGTGACTCTGCAATTACCGTATTTGGTCCGACAAAATCTTACCAAGATAAGATTAATTTTATTATATTATAGAACACGATTCTTTGTATAATTTGTTTATCTGAAAAAGTTACAAGTGCATTTCAAATGTTAAAGCACTGTATGTTGTGAATGGAGTTTACAAAATTTTTATTAAGCACAATTAAGTTCGTTAATAGTTAGTTTCTCAAATAAAATGTAACTACGGTACAAGAAAAACGATTTTAGATGCTAATATGTAAGAAATTTTATTGTCCACGAAAATACTTAAAATATAGTTTAAATTTGCTTTGATAAATCAGTCACAACTTTCATTTCAGAAAGCAGAAGTAAATGTAATAATTTGAGTATGTAAAATAAATGGCATAAGAACTACATAAAGGGGGTTCGAACCATTATCGTACCATTACAGAAAGGACTTGTATATCTGACTAAAAGCAGCAAAACAATTTTATGAGAAAAATGTCTAACATTAATCATTTTTCTGCAAATACTTTTCACAAATTAAAATACAGTAAAATGGAAAACTGTACAAATGCCCCTTTTACGTAATTTGTTTTTTATATCAGTATTAATGAACAATAGAAGGAGTTTAAATTGTAAGTGTTATAACGTGCGGCAACATTGCAAACCATTACCTGGTATTGTTAACCCCAAACCTGAATGAACAAGTAACTAGTGCGTTTCGCTTATTTGTACCTAGTGTCTGCTTGATGAACGTAATGAGCTGCATAACCTGTTAATTTAATTTCAAAATTAAATTATTAAGTTAATAATGTTTTGCTTGCTGCAATTTATCATACAGCCAATAAACTGTCACCTTGTATACCTAAGTGTTATGTTATAAATATCAATGCAATTATATGTTGCGTATATTTCAATTGTTTTAACAAATGTTTTTGGTTGTGCTTTTATTCAAGATTTTACTTCTTTACATAGACAAAAGATAGAAACAATATTCCATGATGAAATTTTCTTCTTCTTGTGCCCGTTCTCTGATATTTTCGACCAAAATTATACAGGAAGTGTGCTGACTTAAGATGAAAATATATGTCAAATTTCAAACAAATATCTCTAAAATCACCGGAGCTGTCAATAAAAATGTGTATTTTGAAAATGGAACTCTCAAATGAAAAATGGCATAAGAAAAATCGCATTATTTTAGTCCAACGGATATGTAGTTAACGGTTTATCCTACTAACGTCTAACACCCTGTATATTTCAATAAGAAAGTAGCCAGTACAAAATGTATACATTGCAACCCGATAATAGCGACCAGAAAAGGGTAGGCAACCTAATTTTTGCATGTTCCTTAAGCTTTGCACTTTTAATTGGTATCAAATTCGTTTGGTAAGCAAATGAGCGCAATATTAACAAATAATAATACAGTATTTTTAATTAAGCGTAGGAATAATCGTATTTCATTAGATAACCCATTTGAGGTATATTTGTTTACATATTATCTTTGATAAAAAATCCTTTTTCTACGTTCATGCAAAAAATAAAACTTTATTGAACTATATTTAGTGGAAAAAGTAGGTATTTTTTCCACTAGTGCAATAAAATGTTTATTGCATTCATCTGTAATTCCACTACAGCGTTTTGTCATCATAACAAACATAAACGTTCAAATCGACGACACATTTTCCTAGACTTAGTGTCATCTAAATAACATATTTTGGTTTTTGTAGAAAAAAATATTGTATGCAACTCGTACAAAAAGTGCTTATTGCACTCGACGTGTTGTCCTACTCGGCCTGACGGCCTCGTTGGACAATTTCACGTCGCGTGCAATAAACACTTACTTTTTGTACTTGTTGCATAAATAACTATTTTCTACGTTCATGCAAAAAACAAAACTTTATTGAACTATATTTAGTGGAAAAAGTGGTTCTTTATTGCACTAGTGCAATAAAATGTTTATTGCATTCATCTGTCATTCTACTACAGCGTTTTGTCATCATGACAAACATAAACGTTGAAATCGACGTCACATTTTCCTAGACTTAGTGTCATCATTATTTGGTTTTTGCATGAACGTAGAAAAATATTGTATGCAACTCGTACAAAAAGTGCTTATTGTACGCGACGTGAAATTGTCCAATGAGGCCTCGTTGGACAATTTCACGTGCAAACTTACTTTTTGTACTTGTTGCATAAATAACTATTTGATCCCGTACGCAGATGGGCGAAGTTCGGATCTTAGATTACAAGATTTTCGATGCAATTAAGCCAATTCTTTACTTAAGTCGGACGTGAGTCTGTAAATTCAATTACTTATTTATTTCAGATGTCACTGGACCGCGTCCCACAATAGCAATTGGTACGAACTCTTGCCATAAATTCAGCAGCATGCCGAGTATTGACAGAACGGGGGCAGTTTTTCCCAAAACTCGAGCCGAAACTAGCTCATAAATAATGCATGCGATCCGACGAGAAAAAGACTCGAAATGGTAAATTTTATTTACCGGAATTGTGTCAGCGCTTCCAGTAAAAACGCGGGCAGCTGTCGCGAGTCCGAGGCGAGGTGACTTGCATGTCTAACCCAAAACGTTTACACAAAGCGCTAATAGGCGTGATCCTAAAAAATATAAACAGGTAGAGCGCTCCGTTCCGAAGGAAATAGTTTGATAAATCGATTAATAATGATTACAAATAATGCGAGATTGTGCATTTCATATTCCGACTATAAATTTATATGAATCTTAGAAACGCTTTCAGAGGATATCATTAATCAAGGTATTGTGTGAAAACGTTTCATGAAAAGGTGTGTTGGATATATTTATTTCAACAGATCTCTTGTGACAGTAGAAAAGAGAAGAGACCATTTCTAAACTGTAACAGTCTGGTGGGCGGACTCGACAGAGTTCTAGGTTAAAAAACTTACAATAAATTTCATTGTGGGTAGGGCTTTCCCGCGTTTTTTGATACGATCATAAACACCGATTTGAATGGAAGGTACAAAACGTTGGGAGCTTGGAGATTATTTCAAGGGAAAATATAGCAGGTATCGAAAATTGAATGGATTCATTGAAAGAATGATTTGAATAAAACAAAATTTTATCGTTGGCAAGTGAAACCTGCAACGGGTAGGGTAGCAGCATCTAAGAGTACATATCTCTTAAAAATGCGCATTTGTCTTTTTAGTAATTGGCAAAAATTGTAAAAGGAGTTGACGCAGTGTTTAGGTTGTTATGACTGTGGCAGTTGCTGACTAGGACTAGAAGTCAGTGCGCAGTAGTTCTTGTTCAATAAGTAATGTGATGTGTAGCTTCACCAACAACAATATTATGACAAAGAGTAAAATATAATTATTATATTCAAATCCGGTTACTTTTAAAAAAATAAAATATTGTATTAAATAAGACAAATTGACACAACAATGTAACTTATTAGATTTCTCATAATACGTGATGTTCACGAATTGGTGAGGATTTTTTAGATAGAAAATATAGCATCTTACTGGTTTAAAAAATCAAAATCAGTCAAACCGCAAAATTGTGAATAATTAAATAAATATTTTGAAACTGTTTGAGAACCTCTGCAATTATCGTTGTGCTGCAATAAAATGCCGTAATATCAGATGGAAATTAAATTTGTTTTAGTTAGTTCTGCTCAAGTTTTCAACTAGTACTCTCAGCGGTACCCAAAAGCGTATTATTGCATTAAGCCAATATTTTTAAAGAAACACCGTCTTCTTTGCAAAAATATTTCTGTCAATCGATGTTTCTGTTGAAACCAAATATACTTTCTACATTTCTAGACACTCTGTATAAAGTTTATGTTTAATATAGTATTGTACTGTAAATTCACTAAAGGAATACTGTGCAGTTTCAAGAAAAATACTCTAGGTCGAATTTAGAACATGCAAATTTTGACGATACCTCTAACTACCTTGGAGATATGATGTCACCGATATATTTTAAAGGAATATCTAATACAAATATTGAATTGAATATTGATTAGACAACTGTACAAGTGGTGCATGTTGAACTTGTGATGGTATCCGTTATACATAATTTAAAGTAAATTCTTATAAAGATTCAATTGATAATGTGTGTTGATGTATGTATGATGACAGTTTCAAGAAAGTTTTTGTGTATTCATCGCAAAGGATCTGCCGTCAAATACCGATAGTGCGCAACTGATGCTTGTTAAGATAAATAAATGAACTAGAGAATAGTCGGTGGGTTTTGGTTCAATTCAATCAAAATCCTCTTACAATCACAGCCTTTCTGAATCAAATTTTGATGGTCTATAAAATAACACCTGAAAAAATAAATACATACATTTGCTATATGTATTAATTTGATATATTACACTTTTAAAAATTTATTGTGAAATCTTCTAAACCTTCATGAACTATTTTTTAAATAAAAGTCTTACATTGTAAGTCAGAGGACAGAAGTTCCATTTTCTAAAGTAATTTTTCTACAAGTATCCGCTAGATATCTTACTGACTGCTTGGTAGATGTGCACTGTAACGTGTGACAATATTGCAATCCATTACCAGTAGCTGTTAACCTCAAACTAGTTGTGCATCATAGTTCTTACTTCGTATTATAAATAACATGTTTTGTTATTTTGTATTTATAGTGTTTCAACGTGTATTTGTAACTGTTTGTGATATTTTTTGAATTTTAACGTGACATTTTGAGATTTATTTGAAATACGAAGCTGTCAAACTTAAACAATCTTGATATCACCGTGACTGAAAACATCCCTGAATGCTCTTATCAGTTAAATGTTTAAATGATTAGGTGATTTGTGACATGATACAAAATAACGAAATTTAAATGGCTGCTAGAACTGTCAAAAGATTTTCATTTAGAAATACTTGACATCGTTAGATATGCATTGTCACATATTTTTGTTTGCTGTCATAAACCTAATATCGTTGGTCATCCAAAAAAAATTGTTAAATCAATTTTGTTTGGTGTAACTTATCATGCGGTAAAATAAATGCATTATATTCCTGTATACCGTACGTATTTACGATTTTAGATATTTATCGTGTAGATTTTTTAATAATGAGTAGTTACCTGCAATTATTAGATACATTTTAATTTTACTACAATTTGTTTTTTATTTTGTTCATGATATTTCTCTGCGATTTTCTTTTTCTTCTGCATTTAGACATTTTTTCCCCATTTTATGATTTGAATGATTTCTTTGTAAAACAATGAATTCTATTCTAAGATCATTTTTTTTGGCATTTCGTAATCATCTGTTAAAGATTCTGTGGAGAAAAACTAAAGTAATTTTAGACTTGAATAGTTATAATAACTAAACACTTGCTCACTGTAGCAACATAAATATTATAATTCCATAATGCTAAATATAGATCACGAAATATTTACATTTACTCAATGCTGCTAAATGACAAGAATTCGATCAAACGTAAAAATGTCCTAATTGTTACATTTTTCATTATAACAAGATAGTAAAAGTGCAAATTGAAAAAACTACTAGGAAATGAGTTCAAAATATATACGCAAATATATTCTATTTATTCTATAAATCTATTTTTTTTTTAATAGATGTAATTAGGAAAGGAACCTGACGTCAAACGGTGTGAGATACTTGACAGTTCCAAGAATAGCTACACCTGTTTGTTGTGTTGTTTGGCATTACTCTATTTATCGCCTCGTTCCACTTTGCAGACGTAAACGTTTTTAATGATATCTGGAATTAGCTGCGGCAGAAATTGCTCGTCGCAGATAAATAATATCGCGAGCGAGATTTACTGTTACAGATTAACATCTGATCTCGAATCAAAGCCAGTAAATTAGCAGAGACTTAACGGGCGAAATTTATTGGAAATGGAGTTACGTAATGCAGCATCGACGTCCATTAACCATACAAAATCGCGAATGTCCAGCTCGGAGCCCGCTGCCGGCCATAAAACCAGAAGAATGTCCTCGGAATTCATTGGGATGCATTGTTGTGGCGTTATTTTATGAACCCGCATTATAAATTCATTGGTCATCCATTGTACAGTCGCTCCAGAAATTAATGTCTCAACGAGAAATTACCAAGGCTTTATATTTTAATAAATATTTATAATGCATTCCCATTATGCAATATAAATGCTCAAGTATGCCCCGGTGCTCGGCCACACACTGGTTTCGATGGTGGGTAGACTTCCACTAGATATATTTGTAACGAAATCAAATTGGTTTCTTGGTATGTTGAAGGGGGGCCGGCCGTTGCGAGGACGGCTCCCCGTCCGAATTATTATTCATAAAGTTATCTGTATCACTTTACTTATGCGTATCCCACCTTGTCCATTGTTTTGTCAAGTCGACATATTGTTGTAATAAATTCTACAGTCAACTGTTCGGGCTTCAACTTCTAAACAATGGAATGACTAGATGATGGTACTGTTTCAAAACTTGTGCGTTACTATAAAAACATCTTCATCCCAAAGCTACTTACAGTTTGGGTACAGGGCGTCGAATTCACTTCTTCACATTGTTTTGTGGACAATCCTCTAAATAAAGTCACCAGTCTTTCTCGTATATCCGCGCTGCTTATGCAGGCATCTATTGTAATTGAATTGATATAAGCATAAATAATGACACGTCTATTTTTGCTTAAAATTTGATGATCGCAGAAAATGAGTCCACTAAGAACAAACATCACATATCCTCTATTCACTGTAGTTGCAAACGAAAAACGGAAAAACTTCCTGTAAAAAATACCCTACCATCTAAACCACCATCTAAAGTCGCTTATAAATTGAGAAAAGTTCCCATTAAATAGAAAAAAATAGAACGCAAGAGAAGAATAAGATCAATATTTTGATATATTTGAAATACCCCGTACTACTGTTTTATTGGTCAATAAATAATAGTTTTTTTTCATTTCATCATAATTTACTTTTGTAATAAAACTTTCCAATAGTTAATACGCAGTGGTAAAGCTACCTCTAGTGGCCATTCGCTACTCCATACCGGACTGAAAGCCACAGACAAGAAGCGTTCTACATTGCCGTGGAAACTATCGAAAGCTAGCGACCTCTATCGCAAAACAGCGATAACGATATATTGTAAATAAAGAATTCCAGAAAATAACTACTCTGCGAGCTAAATGCTCCGACCATCATTGAATTACACCTGAAAAGCTGTTGTTGTTGCAAGAGGTTTTTCAGGTGTAATTAATAATAATTTGGTCAAACAAATTTTATATGCTGAATGTCCTTTAATTAAATTATATACCAGTAGAAATACAATATACTCCCGCCTATATTACAAAAATCTTATATGCTTCACTGCCAAAAAGACAGTGGTATGAGATTTTAATTGTACTTAATAGATGGCGCGATTATCACTTTACATAATATACTACAACTGATAAAATTGTTTTTCTTTTGTACTTGTTTAAATTGCTAGGAAAATAAATATCTCATAAAAAATATATAACTGAGAATCAAGTTTTGCTATGGTGTCATGTTACTTAATTTTATGATAGTATACTAGAAAAACAACTTCATAAATTCTTTCTATATGATTTTTGTAACAAATATTTATTTTCTATGTCTTAATTAATTATAGAGACTAAGGCATTTAGCAGCCATATTATATCTGTTGCATACTAGTTTACAGTTTCTTCGTTATTACAAAAGCAAACATACTGTACAAAAGAAGTGAACATAAGCATTTCAAAATTACATGTATGTATAGGTATTGTTATATAATATCTTGGCATCATTTGTTATTAACCAATAAAATTTCACTTAATTTTCAACCAAAATAGAGTTAATTTGTGATACAAAATCAAGTGTCCCAAAGTAAAAATGTTTGAACAAATTAAACGTATCTACATAACCACCAAATTCAGAATTACTATTACATTTTATACTCAACGGCTAGAGTTGTCGATGATAATACGTATCGTTTTTATTATATACGAAGGAATTAAATAAATGTTCCTGTTTGATGCATTTTTAAAAAGGTAATGCAACGGCATGTTAAAATATTTTTGCAGGAATAAAGACGTATTGCAAACAATCTTCCGGCTACAATTCCTTTAAGCCAACCATCAACAGTGTGATTACTTGTAGAGTTTTTTGCTACTCTAGGAAATTCAATATACGTCGACCTATGATTGATCGACTTAGGACGCATATGGGGAGTTGTAAACAAAAACAGTTAAATTTAAATGTGTATTATATTGCACGCAGCAGTAAATCAAGCTGGCAGGGTATAAAAGCCTAGATGCAACAGGTGAAATACATGCATAAGATGGAGGCTGGCCAAGTGCCTGTTTCACATCTCGTAGTTTATTACGGCCTCTGAACTGATGCCACATACAGTGTCATTATACAGAGCGTTCGGCATTTGCGGGAAATTATTGCCAATTCAGCATTGAGAACGCCGTATTCGTATAATAATGTTTTTATACAAATATAAATAATTTTGCATATTTGAGAACTGAATAATATAGAGCTGAGCAAATAACAGGAATGTTATCTCATGCCACCTGCGAATATTCGAAGGTACCGAAATAAAACGAATATATAACGACATAAAACGGCGTAACCAACAAATTCTTAGATACAAAAACCATTCAAAATACGTATTTTTTCAATTTAACTGTTCTGCGTATAAAATTGTTGACATTTATTAATGAGTATGTAAAAATATTGTTTAAATGTGAGGTTAGAATAGTAAAATAATGTGGGTCTTTCGCTTTTTTGAAACTATTATTTTATTTCAGGAGAATTTAAATAGTAAAAGTGGATAAACAAAACATTAAGAATTTTGTTTTTGATATTACTTTTGTTCTGCTCTTTATTTTTCAATATTTCTGTACCTAAAAACACCGCAAATTTGATCACTTTACGGTGAAAAATACGGCGACCTTAACAGAATATCGATACGAGGAGAGGGACGAAACACTTCCTTATAGTGTCAATACGTCTTAAAAATATATTTTTTGAAATAAAACATTACATAACTGAAAAAGAGGCACAAATTCCGTAAACATATGAATAATTTTAGGTTATGACAATTCATTAGTTTTGGTACTGTGCTGAAAAGTTATATTTCAAAAACTAGCAGCAACTATCGGCCGATGTTGGCACTGCCAACATAGAAATGTAATAAGACACGTTGGAATTGCCGAGGTAAATGAAATAAAAATCAAAATAGTGTTGATGTTACATTTATATAACATTTAATTCTATGGAAGAAATCGTCATGCATAGAAATATCGATATTTAGATTTGTAATCCTCAGAAATGATGAGCCATTATTAATAAAAATTTGAAGTTCCTTGAATAATTTTGTTAATAACGTCTATAATTTGCACCAACCTAATTAAAACATTAGCTGGTATTTTTTTTTAAATATCGATTAATGTAAAACAGATGACCATGCTTTATTCCTCCATTCCTAAAATATAAGAGATGTTTTCGGTTTTAAATAAAACAACATTTCTGAAAACATTCTAAAAAAATTGAAATGGCTTCTGAATATTCTATTTCCCCAAAACAATCATATTTATTCAATTTAAAAATTGGAAGTTGTAACTTGCTACATTGTGCACATAGTTGGAGCAGATATACCTATATATATCTAATATACAGGGTCTTAACATAAGTTTGGCTAAACGTCAGTTACATCACTGTCTACCGATGAAAATAATTGAAGGTTGTTATATAACAGTTTTTGATTTAATGTTGTGCAAATAAGTTACAGGTCGCACAACCTTTTAAAAAAAATTCTTTTATTTATTTATTAAATATTAAATTCTGGAAACGATTATTCGGCAAATCGGAAATAATATATTTCCAACATGGGATTTTTCCTGTAAATAAAAGAATTTAAACTATACTGCAGTGAGTAGGTATATATTTTTAAGAAAAAATGGTACGTCGCTGTAACAATACATAACTACGCCAGTGTAATATATTTTAAACTATGTGAAAAACCCTACTTTTTTTAAGAATACATCGGTGAAACTTTTTTTAATGAAAACGATAAGTATATTTGAAATATTTAAAAAAACATGGTCAACTATGACTACAAATATTCTAAGAGAGAATAGAGAAAAATAATAATTAACAGAATCGAACTTTAAAAAATTTACAAACTTATTTATAAAGCAGTAATTTTTTTTCTAATTATGGCACACCGCGCATTTAAAGAAAAGCTTTTTTACAAAATGTATATGATTATTTGATCAAAATACATGCAAAACATGATTTATAAGACACAAAAAAATTCACCCATTAGCCACTAAATTGGTTCACTATTTTTAATTTCTTCGATCTCTATGAAATTCACTTCAACAATACTCAATTCTAGTGTTATGGCAATCAAAATGTCAGACATTCTCCTGCATCTTAGCTATACAACCATCAACACAAAAATTGTCTTGTTAGCTCTATTATAGATGACTTCGTACATTGATCAATAATCTCAAGGTATATTGTCCACTTTGTCAATTGGAAATTTGACCCCAAAGGTCAATTTTTGAAGAAATCATTGAAAGACTGACCTCAGGCCAGCTGACCCGACAGGCGATATAAATATTTTGCCGCATCCGTTTCGCACTGCCCTCGTTCGACAGCGTTACCACCATATAGAAAAGATCTGGAGCTCAGGTGTCAATTATAATCCATTATGAGCCGTCTCACGAACCTGGCATCGGGATGATACAATTTTTCGATGGTATCGCGGCCAACAATGCATTTATTCGATAAATCACTCTAAATTACCGGTTCGCTGAGAAGCGTTTATCTTTTTGAAATGGTGTTGATGCAATCACAAAGGCTTTTCAACGATGGCCGAGTTGCAGTGTGCATGTGTTGGATGTTCTCGAGTAGTTCGATATCGGAACAAAACGTTTTTTTATCAGTACGTCATTTTTTTAATAAGCACTGCTTTAAAACCTTAGTACAGGTTATTGAAGTGGAAACGTGTACCATTATCATCGATTTACATTTTATTTACTATACTACGTGTCAAAAAAGGTAAACATCCATTAAATATTATTTTATTTTGCATGTTGATTTCTCTTGGTGAGAGTAAAAAATGATTAAACTTTTAGGTTTACCTGTTAGTTTTTTTGGAGTTTGCCGAAGTAAATATTTTATCAGATGATAAATTATATTTAATTATTACGTTTATACAATGTAGGGGTGCCGGGTTTGTCCCACTGCCACTTGCAAATGTTTATTTTTGTTTAAATATTTAAAAATATTCAGCCGTTATTATATCCATATATTTGCATGCATATCCCATACGAATGCTGATGGCTAGGGGCTTTACCACTAATTTATTTGGGTTTACAGTAGCACCATGTATATATAGCACAAATTCATGTTAATAATAAATATTTATATTTGATATTAATATAATACATACATAATTCATATTCATGGCTGGTTTCTGTCTTGGTATCGGGAATTTGGAAATGACAAAAGCTGAAAACAAAAATTCGTGTCAGAAAATTCAACGCATTGTTATTTCTTCAGAGAAAATATCTCTAACAACAGTCATCACTATAGATATTTTATTTTGCGCGGAGCTTTTGTCTTAACAATTGTTTGGATGTCAGGAAAGAGAAGACTTTTACATCTACTATGCAATTAGTCAAAAATCTGTTACGCGGTGTGGCGGTCAGCTGTAAGTTCTTTTGTTTTGCTAAGTAATGTATCTAAAAATCTATTAGAGAAATTCGGTGTTGTCCCGAAACCTCTAATCATCCGTCTGTCTGTGTTCAATCTATCCGAACCAATGACACGTCCGTTGTTTTCTAGACATCAATGGTGATGTGGAGAATGGGATATTACCGCACGATCAAAGCATGGGCGTACCGAAAAATAATTATTACAGACGTCTCAATTAACAATATTAATGTCTTATTTAAATTAATTATGTAAATGATCCGCCATAATTATGCGCCTTTCTCTCTCTAGACGAGGCTGTGGAAAAAGCTGTTTTGTCAGTGCCGCGCACAGAATATTCTTTAACTTCAATGTTTGATAGCTCATAATACGAATGTAGGAGACGTACGGGGTGATTTGAGATATCATAGAATCTACAATCCAGTTAATTATATATGTAAAATTTGTGTTCTCAATCCTTTTGAAGAAATAGTTATTGTTTCTCATTGCAATCATGATAATTTATGAAATATATGGTATTTGACTTTTTACTAAATTTTTTATTCCTTAAAACGGATCGCTTTGACATTTCGGATACCATAAAATATACAGAGTGACTCTGAACTAAACAGATCTTAGATATCTGCTGCTGAAAAATTGAAAATAGCAATTTTTAGAAAAGGCCATCTAGCCGCATTATTTCTACGGCCACTAGTTTCGGTTACGCAACATTCAATTGTTTTTTTTTTATTATGAGCGTCATATTGGATCTTGGTAGTGACAGATGTAGAATAAAATAAAGAACAAATCAATATGTAACAATACTATAATCAAAGTACATATTTGAAAAGCGGCAATTTAAATATTGAGACATTTTTGCACAATTATAATTTCTAATACTTAGGTATAGGTTAATGGAAGATTAAAAATGCATTTTTCATTTAATATTTCTAGCCTTAAAACATTTAAATACTTCTGAGAAGTAAGGCTTCCTACAATAAAAACAAAGTTAGCAAATGCCGAATCTGTCAAAACGTTTTTTGATTTTTTTTCGTCAAGAACAACTAGATTTTTTATTTAAATTATTGTATTCGTTAAATTTAGGAGTAAAGTCTGCTTCAGAAAACAATGTAGTGTTGCTGGCAACATCCCCACAACCAGTTTAACTTCAGTGAAATAAAGATGAAGGTGGTTATGTTTTTGTTGGTTATGATGTTATGTACAAATGTTGCATCTCTGAATAATTGAAGTTAAAAATTTTGAATTTCAATCGACTTCAATAAGGAATACAATTAATTTCATTGGCTGAGAGTCACGTGATTTAGTGTTGCTGGCAACACTATGTCGTTCTCTGAAGCTCAAATGAAATAGTAGTGTTACATGTTCGCAATTTTATTCTACATCTATTACTGCCAAGATTCAATATGGCGTTCATAAGAAAAATATAATTGAATGTTGCATAACCGAAACTTGCCGTAGAAATTTTTATACGACAAAAATCGTTTTCTCGTATATTCTTATCCATCCATACCAAACTGTCTTTCTGTTGACAAATAATGGCGCAAGATGGCATTTTTTAAAATCACTATTTTTAATATTTTCAAAATATTTCAACAACGGCAGCATACATCTGTTTGGTTCTGAATGGCCATCAAAAGCTGCAACTTCTTTTAATTTGAGCCGCCCTGTATATTTCTGCACACTTGATGCCATCTAACGTCATTATTTGTCAACAGAAAGAGTTGAAATTTGGTATGGAGGGATAAGAATATACGAAAAATAGATCACGCTGTATAGAAAATAATTTGTTGTTTTTTTAAATGAGAAAACGTATGTAACTGAATAGTTTAGATATATTTATATTTTGTTTTATTGTTTTCAATAAATAAATAAAATATTTTTTTCTTATCGAGGGACTGATTCTCTAAAAACATAAGGGTTGGTACAGGGAAAGAAGCGGTATATTAGAAGCATACATTTATGGTCGCAAGTTTGGGAAAAACATACAGAAGAAATTAATTTCAGCAACTCATATTTGAATAAGCTCTTATGTTTCAATTTAATCAGAATGCAGTAATAATAAAATTTTTATATTTAAGGTAGTAACAATTTCATTAATTTGGTATTTAAATAGTATGTTCTGAATTATTGTAACATGGAAAATAGATTATCTTTAAATATTTGTGCTCTCTCTCTCTTTCTCTATCTATCTATCTATCTATCTCTATAATGTATCAAATTTCTGTTTTACTGATTATTTCGATCATAAAATGACAAAATTATGATATGCTCTTACATGTTTTACATTATTGTAATAAAAAACCAAATGAAATTTCCTACAATTTCTATAAATTAACTAATTTGATATCTTTAGTCTCTATAGATAAAGTTCAATAATTACAGAATACACCAAGAACATACATTATCCACCCTGCGCGCTTTCTGTGGATACTTGTAATAGTATAGTAAAGTCTGTTATCTTTTTGAGCTGCCTATATTTGGATTAAATGTTTCTTGTTTCAGTTTTCACGATTGTTTCCTATACAAAATGTGTAGCAACGAAAGCGTTGGCTCAGTTCAGATATTTTATATTTAGTTTATTATACATGTAGCCAGCATTGGCTAATTGAACCACACCTTCGAATTGGATTGTGTATCGGTTCCCTTTTGCATTTCATCATGTTTGCGTTTAAATCGTATATCAGTCTTTGTAAGCCTTATGTCATTTTTGGTTCTTCTTGACGGTACCTGTTATTCATCTGAATTCCTTCAGGACTATTTGAATTTGTGCAATCATTAAGCGTATGCAAGCCATAGAGCAGAGCTAATCCTTTCCGAGAACGGCCATTGAAAATTTGGCAGCGGCCGTCGTACCGTGGCTTTGGCGGCGAGAACAAAGGGATCCAGATCTGAATATCAGGTGTGCTGTGATTGATGGGCAGGGTTGCGGGACCCCGAAGACCACTAAACGGTGGATCCTCGCATCGTGAAACCTCAATTCAACACCTCCGTCGGCCGATCGAGCCGAGATACCCGCGCGGATCGGTCTTCATCTACTCATTATGTAGTAGGTGGTAACATTTAACGTCGTGATCGGGTATCTTTATTACTTCGCATTAAAAAAACAATAAGAATTTCGATAATATAAAAATCTCTGCGGTCTGCGATTCGAAGGGAGAGAGTGAGGCAGGATGCTGTAGTGCAATTCCTCGCTTTTGCCGTTTTGTTCGAGCTGGCGTTGAAGTGAAACTTTGAAGAAGAATTTTGAGCTTTATCTCCTAAGAACTTACTAGGTTTCGACCAGTGGCAACTCGTACAGAATGTAGCACTGATATTTTGAAAAGCAACAATGTCGTGACCTTCATATAGTGGAAGCACAAATGCTTTGTTTGTAGTGTCAAGGGTTACTTAAGAATTTTTTAACACTGTCGATAAAATCGACTAGGAAAGGAGATAAATGTGTTATTAGCTTCAAAATAACCAAATAAGATTATAAATTATACACTATATAAAATAATTATACAATTTAACACAATATTGTGTTAATAAAAGTCCATACAGTGTATATTTTTACACATTTCTCTATTTGTACCAATGCGTTAAAGGTTTAACATAATTCACAGTGTTAACATAATAAACATTATGCATAACTTTTACACATTTCAGAGTTGGTTCTAGCATTGAAAATGTAGACTTTACACATTAATGTTAATTTTATTGTATAATAGGTATCTATATGATAGAGAAGCTCACTCACAGTAGTAGGAATATAGAACACAGAACTGCGTTAAGTTTGCACAAAATGCACTTTTAATATACCTATCACTGGTAAAGATTACACAAATTCAATATATTTTATTATAATACTAGTAATTTTAACACATTTTGTGTAAAACATGGAAATTTTACACATCCTAACTAGCTTAAACCTGTACTTTTGTATATTTTAACAAGTAGAGACTTTTTCTATAACATTAAAAGTAGAAACTATTTCCTCTTTTCAACTTCAACTGTCAATAGACTGAATAGATATGGCTACAAAAATAATATAATACATTTTTCAACTGACTTTTGTTACAGTATTCAACTGTACAAACAAAATGTAAATATTTTAACTGAACTTTGGTACTTATATACATTTTTATTTTTTACCCGTTGGTATTCAGTCATATATGTGAAATAATATTACTTATTGAAAAAGTTTTCCTTATGCATATTTTTCAATCTACGCGCTTGAAAATCTCACTTACACAGCAACTTTTCTTACAGTGTAATAATGGCATGTGCTTTGTTCAAAAATAAACTGCACAGTTAAGTAATATATTTACAATATATTTACTCTACACTTAAATTGCACCAAATAGACCAACTTACACGTTAAAATGACAAAATAAATTAGAAGAGGGTAACGCCATTTTCTTGCTAAATGATATTAATATAATATTATTTATAGTAATAATTAACTTATTCGCCATGTATAACTAATACGGTGCTTGTTTTTTTCTTCTCTCCTTTGGCATGTTACTTGACTTCATTCCCTTCTCCCCTTAACAAATAGTTAGCTTATGGAACTATGTGTTACTACAAACACAAAATTGAATTATATTATCAATACATTTAATTGTTTTTTTCCACAAATTGTCTCTCTGATCAAAAATTGTGCTGATAAACTCTTTCTTCTTTGTTACAATGTTTGATTGTTCAAAGCTCAACACCGAAATAATTTCGCTCATCAAAAATAAGAACAGTTTTTTCTTCTCTCGTTCATTCGATTATTTCATGAGAAACAACGATTGCTAACTACTTTCTACTGCAGTGGAAGGCGGCCCCCATCTCCCCCACCGTTCCACATGTGCAACCACATTAGCAGAGATATGTAATTACAAGCTACACGTCTATTTTCCGGCGTGAGCTTTGCGTCCTTGGGGAACCCCCTCGATCCCTGGACCCCGTCGATCACCAGATTACCAATCCATCGGAAATTAGACATTCACATCATTCGGGGGTCGAACCATCGACACAGTTACGTCACTGCGATTGCCTTTCCGTTTGCAAACGGACACACAATGGCGGTCCGTTTTGAAACCGCCAGCTCGAGGAATATTAATCAGATGTCAAAATATAAAATTATTTTCAAATGACCCGCGTACGTGGACGGCGTTGTCGATTCGTGATTGTTTCTGTTGCACTATAAATCACGGGGATTTCTAGGGCAACCGCGATCGAAGGATTACGGCAGGGACCGCATATTGGGAAGGTAAGGATTGATGAAAATCACATAAGGAAGGATTTTGCTTAAAAGGTATTAAGCTAATTTTTTAATAATTTATAACATAAGTATGATGATGATCCAGGTACGTTAAATAAATAATAAGAAATAATTATACACTGTAAGTATATTATTACCAATTATTTTACCAATACCTTCACAAATATCTTGTAGGGCAACAATTTTATTACAATAATATGGTTTTAAAAGTGTAGGTATATAAAAATGTACATTTTTTCACTTTTCTTTATTATGACATAAGATTCCAGTAAAACTCAGCACAGACCTAAAAAATAACACGATAGAAAAAATGATACCGATTTTGAATGGGTTCTGATGAAAAACAAAAGAGTTCAGGGTTGTTTTGTCACCTCGCGGCGTCTAGACCGTAAAACATCGCACGACAACGAAATTTATTATAGCTGCGAGTACTATCTTACGCCGCTTATATTTGTTTAAGTGGAGAATTAATTTTTTCAGACAAAGATTTGATCACGCGTCATTGCCACGTATTTGCAATCTGCTCCTGCCAATACGCTAAATGGCAAATCCATGTCAGATTAATAGGTACAACGGCCGGCAGAAAGAATGTTAAAACTTTATTGATTTACAAACGTGAACAAATAATCTGATTTATGGTGCCATTTATCAATAATTCAGAATAAGAAGGAATATTCGCTATTTATTAGGTTAGGTTTATTAGTTTTTTTGAACTACTATAAATCTCTGTGCCCTTATTATTATTCTCTTAAATATTTTAAATAAAAAAATGTTATAAAATGACTGAGAAAGATGACTGAGACCAAACGTTATAGCTTGTATCAATAAATGTTTGTCAATTGCCATCATCATAATTTTTATACATTTCATTGTGAAAGTTTGGACATCATTGCCCTACTTTTAATATTAATTACTTTATTTTGATTCAATAACATATAAGGGCGCCATTTTACATACCTACAGCTTTCAAAATTCGTAGCTGTTTCCTGACACATATCTCTTCACTATGACAGTTATACAAGTTTTTTCTAGGATATAAAACTGTTTAAAATAGTTATTTATGCTGCTAAAAATGACATTTTATTTTGTGAATAGAGTTCCTTCTAACAAAATAAAATTACTATTAGCTGATATATTATACACTATTTTTTTTACAAAAACCATTAAAAGTATAAATCAACACATTTATTCTTACATTATTAAATTCATAAAGTAGCATTTTGATGTCCAATTGTCCATGAAGTTTATTGTTGCCAAGGTAACGAAAGTTCGATAGTTTGTTGACAAGTAACTGAAAATCTCGTGACATAGAAAGTGATCAGAAAATGAATTTCTCCTGGCGGAAATCGAAGAAGTTGCTAATAAAATCACTTTCGAGTTATTACCTAGTAACTCAAAGCAACAGTACCAGTTTTCGTGTAATCGTTTCTTGAGAAATTCTATAAAGAATCAGGACATAAGCTAATATTACAATCTTGTTGCTCATTTGAAGTACAATGGGGAAGGTTATAGACCGATTAATGATTGGCCAAGGAACAAATCGAAAAATTTCTTGCAGAAGCGCAGGGTGTATTTGATTATTTACATAGAAAACTTGTTACAAAAGAAGAAGAGCATCATCAAACTTTGTCCAAGACATCCCTAACATTACAAGTTTCATATAATGGATTGGCCGTGGAATTGCTTAATTTAATTGTAGTTTCTCTAACTTTACAGTTAATAAATAAATATTTCTTTGATTTGAAATTTCTTGCTTCCTTTCAATTGTCGCACCAAAAATAAATCACGTCATTTTCTTTTAACTAAAGGTAAATAAATTTTAACGCCAGTGCGTTAAAATTACGTTTTAAACACTGATATTATGCGTTAAAAATTATACTTTTACTGATGTTCGTGGAAAAAGAATATTTTCACCTGTATGTTTCATCGTTACCTATCTATCGAAAATACTGTATAGCATTATAAACCATTAACACTTTGATATTATAAATTATTAACAATGTTTGACGAACTGCGATACACAATGAAACAATACAATTCACTATCTTTAAATTATTATTAGCCATGGCATCTAACGTATTTCCCTCCGAAAATTAAGGAAAATCATTTAATTTCAGCGAATTTCAACTTTACGGTAACAGGAGTCCTGGGTGAATTTTCCTTTTTCTGTTAAATGCCGGTCTTTAGACATGTGACTATATTTCACATCGCAAATAACTTATGGAAACGAAGGAAGAAGAGTTTGTTGTTGTCATTTGACCTTTTTCAATCTCCGTGTAAAAATTCATCAAGTAGGAATATCGGCTGCCTTCTAATTGAGCTAAGGATACCCCAAGGATATTTATCTAAGGCTCCATAAGTGATAAACAACACCAAACACGTTTTGCGCCTCGCTTGAGGTTGATTTTGGTGAATCTTCATTTAAATAGAACACGTTCGCTTAATTAAAACAGCTAATATAACAGAGAGCAACAGTATGCATAATTAAACGTTTATAATTGTTTTAGATGTTAAGATACAGTTTGACATTTCGAAATGTCAGGAATACACCGGCAACACGAAACGTAATCACGATTAGCGATATTTTTTATGCGGATCTACAATAATTATGCCAAATGAGAGATCATAACATTTAAATATAATGCGGAGATTATGGTCGATGCGCTCTCCAAAGCCGACCGCGATGCTTGGGAAACTATTAGCGGATTTGTTTATACGCTGTTTTTTTTTGGTTGCTCATTACTGCCCTCAAAATTTGATTGCTGTACGTGTCATTCTTTACAATAATTACCGAACTTCTTCAGAAAAAAAGGCAGAATTTACGAAATTATGAGACTTGAAAGGTGAATATCAAACAATTTACATCATACTTTGTTATTCCATTCTCTGCACATCCTTGTTTTCTCTACGGAGTATCTACTATGCAATTATTAATTATTTATTTTATGATGTACTGAAATCCCAAAGAGTAATTACTTGAAATTATAGAAATATAAAAAAAAATAATTAAAAAATTATTTATCTAAAACACAGATAATTACAGTTGGTTAAAATACAAATGCTTATACAAATATATTACTAATTGTTACATGTTATTGTAATTATGCGTTATATGTCACAAAAACAACAACTAATGTTTCAGTTTATTTACATAAGTATGTTTTTTATGCATATATCAGTCAGAAGTAGGTGTAAACAATTTAACTTAAGTAAAGTAAGGTAAGAAGGAATGTTAGAATAAAAATGTATTTAAATAAAAATGTTGTTTTGACGAGAAGATGGAACGAAACTGTCAAAGTCATTCGTTAGTGGCACACCAGAACTTGTTAACTTTCCTCAGTATGTCATACTTGCCACAGGTGAGGCAACCGATGACTTATTCGACAGAAAGGAACTTGAGTACACGTGATGTAGCATGGAGCTACATCTAATGGCCACATGTCAAACCTGGCGGTCCCACAAAAATGTAATTCTTTTAATTCTGCATGCGATTATCTGTACAGACTATTATACAATTTGTAGTAAATTTATACATTAAGACATTTAAGACATTTATTACAAAATACAGTAAAAAAATGTAAAATTATATTTACAATAACCCAATTACTATTATACTTTTGCATTTACCACTACAAAATTTTAAGCTTAGATTTGTAGTAACTGTTATTATTTCTTTCAGTGTATAATTGTAAAAAACTCTGTACTATTATTTTTTTTCATGCCGCTTCAAATTTATTGTATATTTATCTTCATCTACCAATCTTACTTGACGCAGTGAAGAAAGCTAGTTAGCAGTAATTCACGGATTATCTTTAGCTCCGAACGATTTCCATTTAAGTAGTAAAACTCAAAAAAATACCACACCGTTATCCATTTTTCTACTCTGTCGGCACCTAGCAATTGTTCGCAACATTGTAAGGACATATTAACGTTAACGCTCTCGACGTGAGCATGGTAAAGCGCTGGATACCCGTTTAAACACAATAAAAAGCGAGTTACTTCGATTTGAGCTGTTTACATATCCCAGCATGTAAATTTTCTCTGAATTCCATGTCAGATTCGAATTACGAACAACAGAATCGTGAACAACATTTGCTTACAGTTATTAGTACACTTTAGGTATATTGATGTCACTTTTTCGTTACTTATAAATGTAAGTTTTATATAAATTACTCGAATTTCTTGTCTGCCCCATGATATTTGTGATTATTACAAGCCAGTCCAAAAAACTGGTTTGTGTAATAGGGGTAAGAGCTGTTTTGGGACAAACTTTCAAAACAAATTAAGAAGGAATGACTAACATTTTTCCTCAAGTCATTACTAAGAGCTTTATGAAGCTATTTGTCAATAGAGGTAGTCGAATTTATTGTAAATTTACTGCTAGCTACTTTTGACCGTTGTTGGTATTACTAACTAGCAATACAGTGACATATGAAACAGTTACCAATGTAAATGAAAGGAAACAAATGTTTCTAATTCTAAAGCTTACCTCTACTATATTATTTTTTAATTAATTGCAATATTAATCATTTTGTTGTATTGTGTTTTAGGTTTGTATAATATTTTATTCTTATGAAATGTTCGTAATTCTCAATATTATTTTAATTTTTAGCTCATTATGAAATTTTTTAAACTCGATGAAGAAAATGATAGTTGTACTATTTATTGATTTTACTTCAAAGGTATTTTAAAATATTTTAAAAATGTATCTACATAGACACTGCTTGGAATATTTTCATACAACTTGGGACAATAACTTGAGAACATTGCCACTAACAAATTTAGTCTTAATGCTATTAATAACACTTAATGAAATATCTTTTAGTTATTAGTAGATATGTATTGGTCAATAAAAATAATTTTGCTGAAGGAACTTACTAGTTAATGTTAAAGTTAATTTTTAATTTCTGAATCATTAACGCTAACCAAGTTTTTTATTACAGTAGATTTTGTAATTTTTCATTCTAGTAAACATTAATATTGAAGCCGCTAGGCTTTCAATCTAGGATGACTATAGTTCTATAGCAATACCAGCAAATAATATTTCTTTTTATTTCAAATAAGTGACTTTATTAGCCAGTATTAAATAATTTTCTTGTCATTACTATGTTCAAGTTTAATAATGATCTTTGTCTTTCGATCTTATCTTTACATTAAAAGTGCTATGCTTGGCAGCGCATCATAGTCTGCACAAAACTTGCTGGTCCATGCTGGACAATTGTGCAAAGTTGTGCAGGTTTGCCGGTCCGCGCTGTGCTGGTCCGTGCAAGTCCATGAAGGCATAATGTGCTCGATCTTTAATTCGTGTATTGCAAATATATCTATAAGTAATAATCACAATTCTAACATTGCAGGAATACCAAAAATCAACTAATATTTATACTTATATTCCCAGCAAAAAAATTGTGGACAAATCCGCGCCCATTTGAAATTGTGATATTTAAAGTATCGTATAAACAACCGGTACAACAGGAAGTGCTAGATATTTTAGTTGTTTTTGTCCTAGGGACTTTGCCATGTTTCCAAATTTTCAAGTTTTTCTAGTCCGTATTTTCCCAGATAACGATCGACGCAGTTCTCCACAGGACGTCCTGTATATACGGCAAGATTTGTTAATTATCGATTATTAGTTAGTTGAAACACACTTACGTTAGGCTTCATCTCTAATATAAGTGCCTTCGTCGCACAATGCACCTCTAATCCACCCAGAAGGATGGGCCATAAAATCCGTCAAAAGATATTTGTGTTACTATGTTAATTGCCGCCGTCATTAGCCGCGGAATTGCATTTCGTCTTAACGTCTTTTGTCCCGTCCGTACACACATTAGTTAAAATAATTAAGACATTTAAATCTCCTATTACGAAATTTTAATTACCGGATTTTTTGCGTTCCGACTAGGAAAAACGGGAGTCAAACAATGGGTGCTCATAAACCCACCGTAAAATTAATATTCCATTACATAAACTCAACTAGGCGTTTTACGATTTCAAATTATAGAAATTAGCGATCGTTTAAACGAGACCCTGTTTCCAATTACGATTTTTCCTCTAACACTTCTGACTATAATTAAGTATACATTGTAAGAAGTCTGTGTGTTAAGAGAAAGCGAGCGTAAATCATCTCCACTAAATGTCGCGAAATATTTATTATCATGGATTCAGGCTTTTTTATGGAATCTGTTACGCCACTGTTATTGTTCTACGTGTAGAAAATCAACGCACTTTTTGCCGGCCTCTGCCGCAGATGCACGCTGTTGCAACATTTATTAGCTATAAATCCTTTGAGTCCGCATTAAAAGAATAAATTAAGTAACAATGGTTCGGGCGACACGTTCGATGCGTCTCCGACAGATGGCGCTTCCTGTGCCGTTCTGAACTTATTTCTGAATGAAACTACTTGGTCCTTAAAGTGTAGTTGTCTATGACCGGTGGTAATATATTATACAGGGTATGGTACTTACAATATACTCAAATATAAAAATAGATATTTGACACTGCAGGATGTTTTATCAAAATAGTTATAATTTGAGATATATTAAAGGAAGCTAAGGAACGATGGAGCTTTTAAGGATGCATTAAATATATTGAGAACAAAAGTTATTTAGCACTATAAAGTTTTGATCATCATCCAAGACGGTTCATTTATGTGGAAAAAAACTAATCAGTATATAAGTACAATATACTTAACATTTTAAACTTCATTCAAGTGAATATGTACTAATTTAGTAATAAAGTATATTTGATATAAATATGTATATATTCTTGACATACAAGCATTCTGATACTTAATTCAACACTTTTGTTTCTTAACGTTATTTTTCCTAATTATGTTTTCATACGAATTAAAATTATTAATATTTTGCAATAAATGTCATACTGTAAAATTTAAAATGCGGCTACTGTTCAAAATAATAATATTTATAGATGATATTAATATTTGTAGTGGTCATTACCAAAACTATACAGACACAATTATTTATTATTTACTACAAATTGTAGGTACTAAAGTTATGTATGCAGGTGGATCATCATGTTCAGCATGTGGCCAAAATATGTAGTTCCATTTTGATCGCGTCTACTCATATTACCTTCTGACGGATAAGTCGTTTGCTCAAAAGCGGTATATGTCTGGTGTGTCGTTAATACTGTCGTTAAACTGACTGTTTGCTATAAGACTTTATTTCCTTATATAAATACTACTGAATCAGTAGTTTTTAATTATTTATATAAGGTGAATAGAGCAGTAACTACTCTAGAAAGAAATACAACAGCAAGAATACTGAAATAGTAAATATGTACTTTAGTTTTATTTATTCTTAATGAAATGTTATAATTTACTTTATTCAAAATTATTTTAAAAATTTGCAGAAATTCTTTCAAGTCAAAACCTCAAATAAAGAAAACATTCTTGAGACAAGTACTTCGTATTATCTTAATAAAACAATTATTTAAACAAACATATTTTTATCTCAGGTCAAGTATAGTAGCTTTCTTGATTTCAAGTAATTTTATTCTTAAATGAAGAATATATATGTACGAGTATAATCTTATTATATTGTCTGAAGCTATTTATTTGTGGCATAATTTTAGTTTTTCTTTAGTTTTGTTGGGTTTTTGCCACACTTCTTATACAAGAATAAGTTAATCTTTCAATAAAGTATTACTGATTGATATTAGTGTATATAGCTTTCTTTCCGTGTATATTTTCAAGTTTTGATGTTCTCTATGTTCCAAAATTTGTAACCTTTTTTTAAACACTCTGTATTTATAATAAAAATGTATTATTTGAAAAAGTTGCTAATCTCGTATGTTCAGAATTAATATGAAAAAATTGTTTAATAATTAAGAGCTCTTACTAATATAAGAAAATATAGTTTAAGTCCATATGGTCCCTATTGAACGCCTAATACTACACAATTTTGTTAATTTGGATACTTGCTGTAACTATACTATACCTATTATATTTAATTGTTTTGGAAACGAAAATTAACTTTGCTTTTTCCTGTGCAGGATTTCTTTTTTAGTAAAACAAGTAATTTCCGTTTTTGAGAAAGACTTGCTTTTCTTTGTATCATTTTTCCTAATACTCGAAAGCTTTATGTAAACTGTTTCTATAAACTAAATTATGCATTACATAAACAAACAAAAAAAATGTTCAACAAAGTTGTGTATACCTACAAATATATTGTAAACAAGATCAAAGGTGCACCTTTATTGTCGCAAAGAACTTGTTACAGAGTTTAAAAACATAGTTAAAATTTGCATAAAGGACGGTAAACGCTCAGCGCTGTTCGCTAAAGGCTTTTACACACGTTCAATTATGCAAATAAGCAAATTTTTTATTAAAATTCTATACAATCTTTTCTCGAGTATATTTCACGATAGCTACTATATATAAAATATATTTACTAGAGGAACTTCTGTTAAATTTGAAATGTCAAATCGTCCCGTAAAAAGTGCCCATACCTGTTCGTCTTCTTCCTTTTCGTGTCGCAAAACATAATCAACATGGTTGTTATTAATTTTCGAATTGTGCCGTAAAATTTTGTCATTGAACAAGTCGTTAGTAGTTTTTTATGACGATTCTGATTGAGTTAACACACAGTCTACACGGACGTATATTGATTTTCGCTTTATGGTGTTTAAATTATGGTGATAAACCTGCTTTATGGTGCCCGAAAAATGTCGAGCATGCGGACCAACAGTCTAATCGCATTTAAAAAAGCTTTAATAGACACCATAAAATAAACTATCCCCTCGTTTAAATTTGGTTAGTACAAGATTTTGTTAAACTGTACGATTTTATGTTTGTGCGTCCGGGTTTTTTAGTACGGAATAAATTTCAGAGGTTTTTATTGTATGAAAGATGGGATCAGGAGATGTTTTGTGAGATGAGATTTTAAAGCTCTGTCAGAATTTACCTGAGCTTCGATTAATTATTTTTTTATTGTTGCTGTAAAACGCGGTCGCTCCGAATTAGGTTTATGCACATTTTATTGTGGTATTGCTGTTAACATTTTTTATACGGCGGCATATTTTGAAGTGATAAGAAATTTCTTCATTTTGGGAGAATGTAGGAACGCGTTCCATAAAATAAAAAACTGGAGATTATAATCCGAAAACTGTAAATTTACTTAATATTTTGCAATCTTAAAATTATGAATATTTTTCTCTATAAACTTATGATTTACATGCAGTGACTAACTTCAGAAAGTTAAAATTTGCATTCTAGTGGCCAAAATTACTAAAAACGATGATATGGAGATAAAAGATCCAATTAGCCACTGAATATTTTAGAAATTTGTTCCCTGTTATACTTAGGAAAATTCAAAATTATATTTGACAATTTTTTTAATACATTTTATTTAATACTTCATTTCCAGAACAAAGGTAAAATCTTATAAGAAGGAGTTAAGTATGATATAAATAATTTCAGGCCAATTTTATTCTGTGCAATCTTCTCATAGCATTTGAAATATTGATCCATGACTCCATCTATTCTAATGTTAGCTCTCAAATATCTGAGCTTCATTATGGCTTTATGAGGGGACAGTTAACTACTACAAAACTGCTCTGCATTACCCAGAATATAGCTAAAACTGAGGCTAAAACTCTATAGACTAACGGCAGCAAATCGACGTGATCTATATAGACTTGATTAAAGCATTCGACAGACTTGATCGCGGTATATTACTTAACAAACTTGATAATTTTGGGTTTTCTAATAATATCAAATTCAGTTCTTCAAATCGTCCTTCTCCAATAGGAAACCATAAATGTAACTTATAGTGGTTCCAAATTCATTGATTATCCAGCAGCATCTGGTGTGGCACAGGAATCTATACTTGAACTCTTATTATTTAATATCTATGTTAATAATATTGTAAGCGATGTTGAGTTCAACTGCTTATTATATGCTGATGCGGGAAAGTAAGTTTATTTTTCGAGTGCTTGCCTGAAACATTTCCCAAAATATTAGAGGCCACTATCTTAATTTGTTTTTTGAATCTTCTATATAGCATAGTTAGAGCGCTAACCACCATGCCTCTTAACAGTTAATACTCCTGAATTTGCAAGCGACGAAGCAGATGATCTACGAAAACAATGTTCAGTGTATTTGGGGACCCAGGAACAATGCTATGTTGTATGGTATTTTCCCAAAAGTATTAATACCAACTGGCCGCTTAATGTTTTTTTCATTTCTATACCCCACAAAAAAATCGAATATTATCTGTGCTGCTTGGCCTCATCGCTATATATATTCGAACCATCTCCACCATGTTTCCGTTTGCGATAAAGAAATCTCGTGACATCATTGTTTTCGTAAACGGAATAATAATAATATGATGCATTGTCCTTCATCTTTAACATTTTGTAGGTGCAGATTTGTCAATTCAGTACACCTGCAGGCACCTACAAGCTCCACTATCAACGCAACTTTTATCATAAATTGAGTTTTATCATCGGCTTTCAGCAAAAATTGAGTTATGTTTTCTTTTGTTAAAATTTTAGATGTGCTTGATCGAAATTCTTCGGATTTTCTTTTTAGAAACACGATTAAATGGACGTACTTACTAATATCTGTATTTTTCTTCAATGATATAACTGAATGTAGCATGGAATAATATACCCAAAGCGACGAAGGTTTGCTATGTTTGTAAGATAATCGAAATGTGCAAGAAGAACCCTTCAATTGCTGCTATTCTTGATTCCTTTTCCTTTAGACCAATCTTCACGTTTTGCATTACTTCCAACTCGATTCGAATCTGTAAATAAAATCTATTTGGACCGTCGTAGATTAAATTTTGAATGATACACGTTCGGTATGACCTTTGTTAATAAATCATATCGAACTAGTATCATTAATAACTATAAAAGGAGTATTTTAAATTCCCCAATGAATCTAAGAGAGTTGCAATTTGTGAAATTGTTTATTCAGATGCGATTCGAGGTAGTGAAAACTGAGCGTCCCTTATCCTTGCATTAAACTCTTTACTGGCAAAAGGAGAACGAATTTATTAGTAAATATGCAAATTGAGAACGCAAATTTATGAACCATTGTTGTGACCAACTTTCGCGAAATTTTATCTTGCTGCCAATTCGATTCCGACCGCAAGAGGATTTACGTGACAATATGTAGTTTTTACTTGTACAGCGGGTCATGGAAGGAATTTATGCATTCCGTAAAACAGGAATCTATCTCCACTAGGAAATTTCGACTGCAATATACAAGGTGTCCTGAAGAACCCGAAATTTACCACATTTAAATCAAAAGAAGTCATTTCAAATCACCAAACAAATTTTATACTATAGAGTGTGAAATATAAATCTTTGAAAGCCTTTTATCATTATAAATTTAAAACGATTATAATGCGATTTCGATCAAATCTAGCACAGCATGATGCAATAAAAAATTCTACGTCAAAACTATGGTAAACATCAATCCATATGCATAGAACAACGCATTCTTGTAGCTGTACTAGTACGAGTATATTTAAAATGTCGTACTTATTGTATAATTTCGTAATAACCTCTAAGATTATTTATTTCAGAGTACGTTATCAAAGTTATTATTCCTTAAGGCCCTCATAAACTTTCCGGAAAAACTGAAAGGCACCACTGCGCAGTCCTTGTGCATTTTTCCGTGTGGTGGACGCGCAAACTCCGCAGACTTGGAGGACTGTTCAGGTGGCATAATGAGAATGGAAAAATAATTTTGAGTAACTATACCGGAAGTGAAGGAGTGTATTTGGCGTTGCTTTAGGTCATTTTAGATATAATAATAATATGAGTTGAAAATATCTGAACTGAGAAGGATTTTGTAGTGTCTGTATCGGAGGATCCATTCAAGCATTCCCAGGGCCAGAACTGCGTAGTTTTTCCTCAGAGAATTTCTGAATTGAGTGTGGGCCGGGCTGATCAGTTTTTTCTTCCAGTTTTTCCGGAATGTCTTTCTTCACATATGTCTTGTACATCACGAGGTTCAGCACCTTCCTTAAAAAATATGCCAATAAACATGGGTCTCTAAACTTAACATGTTCGTCAGTCTGCAGTTCACACGACCATCTTTTTATTTGGCTACTGCTAATTTTAGTGATTTCAAAGATTTAATGACAATTGTAATGCACCACCTATTTCTCCGGTGGTAAATTTCGCAACGCATTTTATATGCTGGAAATACATCGTTAAATACACTACATTGGTAAACATTACATTACATTACATTGGCAAACAAAGTATTGATGCCACAGTTTACCTTAATTTCTCTTTGTGGAATTCCGAATCATGAGAGATGGCATTCTGTGACATGGATAGCAATGTTCTTTAAGTACATCTTTGAAACTACTTCTCTAAATATTTTTTGCCAAATGATGTTCTCTGACAAATTCTAAAATTTATTCTTAATCTTAAAAAATTCTTCCAAAACGTCGTCTTTCACAATCAGCAATTTTAGGTGCAAAACGACCAGTCCCTCAAACGTCTATCAATAGTAACAAATGTTTGGCTGCATGAGGAATGTTGTATGTCCACAACGACATGGAAACCTTTTAGAAGATACTCTGATACATTCTTAAACATTTCCTTCGCGTATTGATTGTTCAGTCATGATAAATACAGGAAAGTCATGCCTTTGAATTATTTCAGTGTTTGTATACTGAAAATATATAATTTTTTATTGAATTTAATCTATCTCTGATGAAACAATAAACACAATTGTGAGATGTCGGTAAGACTACACATAGGTTAATATTAACAATTAGCCGCTACAAATTTCCGTAAAATTATAACATCTGGCAATACTGACTTGACTGGTTCTACGACGATTTGGACTCCTTTTGTTTACGAAGCTGTTTGACGCAGACGTGGTTTCAAATTTGTTAGTTCTCCTCAGCTTAGCTTTGGCAATCTTTTATTGCTTTTTCTTGATTTTGCACCGCAAGACAAGACAAGACTTATCAACTCGAATTGCAAGACAGCAAGATTTAGAAAGGTTTTTCCAGACAAGATTAGAAAAATTACTACATTTGCGAACATTAGCTGAAAAATTGCATTTCTATTGTAAGTATATACTTATATATATTTTATTTATTTGGGTAATGGGTAATGTAATGCAATATATTACATCTACATTATCTAGCAAAACGCTGACGAAACAATAAAGAAATTGTTTACGATTAAAAGAGTATTCTTTCACACACTTATCTTTCGCTTATGCAAAACTATTCCAATGGCAACAACATCGGTCGATCACGGTAATGTTCCACATTAGCGTCAAAACAAGGCCGAACACAACTGTTTAGAGTACATTGTAGGCGAGTATAAAAACTAATGGAATATATTTGTCGACTAATTATAAGCAAACGCGTAAAAAGTAAAGCAAATTATCGGTCGCGATAATTGGGAATCCATGTAGTCGTAATCGAAATTGCAATACCTCAAATTTTTATTGGACCTAAATGCTCGCGGATTATCTTTGTTGCGCAAACGTTGTGAAACCTTTAATTGCAACGCAGCAGGAATGTTGTATGAGGTCTGAGGAAATATCTTAGTCGGTATTGTTGTTTTCTGTTAGTCGGTGCATTGGGATGACACCAAAATGGCAAAACCAGAACAGGAAGCAGAAGTGACTGCTTGACACAAATTGGAGAAACTCTATGTATGGTTCTAGCTTCAATCAAGGACTAATGCAGTGTTACTAGAGAACACTTTATATTGTATAAATTATTATTTAAGATTCATATTTCTAGCTCTTTGTAATTAGATAGTTCAAAAGGGTACATAGTTATTGTAGGAGTAGAAATATAAGTACATAAAGATTAAGAGTTGTGCATGTAAATGAAAGCTTACTAAATATGATTCTAAACAGCTATACTCAAGGGAGAACACAAAGAAGATTTAAATAATATTTATATTATATATATAAAATGACAAATAAAATAAGAAATCAGGAGTACGATTATAGTTAGACATTTACATATGAAGTAGCGTTACCAGGAAATTTAAATAATTAAACTGTGTAATGTATTAACCCACCTACCAACATTTCGTTTTGTTGCAAAGGAAATGTATCAACATATATTTTCATACCATGCAATGGCGTCTGTAGTGGTCTCACATGCGTACGTTTATCAGTGAAAAGTGCAACATAATATACTTTATCAGGCTTACACTAAACATTTTGTTATTTTTTCGTCTTTAGTTTTGCTTACAGTTGCCCATAGTATTTCCGCCGTACATTACTCATCTAGTGATTATAATCGACGGTATAGGATCAATCATACCCACTTTGGTGTATGTACAAACACTGACCATAGATATTATATCATATAAAATACATAGTACGGTATTTATAAGCGTTCATTTTTTTATACATTTGCCTTTCAAAACGATTTTCTTCCTTCTAAAAATTTGCTGTTAGATGCTTAGTGTAATATTCTTTAATACTACAAATAATCAAATTGATGCATTTTGATCTTCCTATTGCAACTACACGTTCGTGTAGTATATCACATCCTCTTACATGTATATTTGAAGTAGTTCAGTTGTGTAAGACAAAGTTGATATGTGATATCTTTAATACTAAGTAATTGCTTTTTTAATATATCTTATTGCTTCTCAAGATATGTGTGTGAGTTTTACCCCGATTAATTGTAATTCAGCCTCCAAGTTAGACAACCCATCGTTCACATCGTGTGCTATCCAGTGGCATTCTGAGAAGACACTTTTCTATGCATGGTTCAATACTTGCCACGTTTTGAGCTGTGTTATAATCAGTGAATCTTTGAAATGTTGATGGTAACTAGATAATTGTAAATCAGTGTTCATTAAATGTACACATTCATATCGTATTATATATCAAAATGTTGCAAACCGGAATTTCCGCTGATAAAAAAATCCTTTGTGATTCAAAATGACATGAAGTTATGTTAAACCTAATATAAAAATCTCAATTTTAATTTATTGTTGTAAGTAAGAGCCTTAGAAATGAATTTGCTATATTCTTAGATCATCGTATTGTATTTCATAACTATTTATGAGCACCTATTATACTTGACGAACATTTTCGCTTTGCAACATATTTCTACAATCATTCTTTGTAACATTTATTTGAAAGCAATACTAACTAAAATTATTTTATTAGTAGTATACATAATATAATTAATAATAATATCTCTACCCCTCATTCTAATTACGAGGATTAACCCAGAAGTCGAAGACTTGTGCGGGAGAGGGGGCGGCATATTATTATTAAGCAGGCCGCATTTGCGCCCAGGAACGACGTTGGTGGGTCCTAACCACCATTCAGTACAGGAATGAGGGAAACCTGGAAAACCTCATTAATTAGGGGGATAGTCAAATGTCAACCGGTATCAATCTCTCCTATTGACCCAAGCCAACATTATTCCACCTTACCATACCCGCAGAGAGGGTGCCAATCTCTCCACGAATATAGCTTATGTACGGTCTACCGGCTGCGGGGGTCGAACCCACAGTCTAGTCACCTCGATTCAAGTACTGACGCTTTCAACCGCGCGACCACTGACCGATACCAATTATTCTGTTTATTTTATTTTTGAATTTTCTCAAAAAACGTACGGTATATCCTTTTTCATTTTTGTTTAATTTAATCTAAATATGGTCCTGATTTACATAAATTACCAAAGCTAGCTGTGATATAAAAGCACACTTAGGATATACTTTTCTGAACACACACATAAAGGATATATCTTTCTGAATCACCTAAAGAATATCATCGAACACATCATATTCCACTGATTTATATGTTCTAAACCAAGACAAAATTTCTAATAAAATAAAAGCGGAAGAAAAATGGCAATAAATAAATAATATTCGTTACTGATAAAAATATAAATAAATAATATTCGTTACTGATATAAATATGTTTGATTACGAGTATACTATACATTTGCACCAAGGACAATATTTTATTTATATGTTTGTTCCTTTTGCTTTCTGAGAAAAGTGTATGTGAACAAATTACTTCTGTCAGTCTATAAATGTAAATAAAGTTGTTATTTTTTCAATTAGTTTATTGTAAATAGGTACCTGTCGAAACAATTTGTTAAAATGACAAGTTTTTTCTAGGTATCTGACACAGATAATAATAAAACGAAATCACCAATGCAAATACTTTTTAAAATTAAGTAATAAGTATATTAATAGAGCCGGTGTTTACCCAAGAATTTCAAGAGCGTCTAAGTGGCATTTATAAAGTTGTAAATTAAATTTGATGCGGACTTATTCCCCAAATAAGCGATATTGGGAAAAGTGTGTTATGAAAATAACATTAATTTGTGCAACATATTAACACGTACCCAGACGTGTTCTTATTCCTCGCGTATATTGGAACACGCCCGGAGGCCATTCCGAGCAAATAAACACATATATGTATGTGTATAGATAGAAAGTAAAAATTTCAAATTCCCACACTACAGATCCTGGATCGATGCGGTTGGTGACTTACCGCGTTCTCCGAAAGCAGACGTGTTCGAAGAAGAAGAATTAGACGAGCGTGACGTCACACGCATGCTGCAATTATCTGTATTCATCATCGCGCTGACCGATTACTAGAATTTTTTTTATGGTTTTGAAATAACTATTCGACCGCGGACTACTTACTCTTTATAACTACTAATTGCTTAATCGTGGAAATTCTTCCAATTGCATATTTATGCTAATTGGTCCTATAAATATATATGATACACATATTTAGTGTCGCCGGTTATGGATGGTAAGCGGTCAGCCACTTGCTAATGCCTTCGACTCATATTCAGGTATTCCACAGAAGCATAACGTCACAATGCTTCGAAGAACCCCCTGAATGGGGTTATATAATATTATTTTGAAGTGATCTAAGGAGAATTCATTGAGATTATGGGAAAATCTGTGTTCTTGCAACAATTTAATTCGAAGAAAAATCACTAAGCGCGTTGTATCTATTGCATCACATGAAAATAGAATCACTAAACGCGTTGTAGGTATCCATTGCATCACATGAAAATATTTATAGAAACAGGGGAACAAAACTGACAGATGCTTTTGCATGTCGTTCCATAAATTGTGTTCCGTCCATAATTCGATTGGATTTTGATGAAAACTAGTAGAATTTAGAGTTGGATGATTAATGATTGTTCATTTCAAGCATTAGTGGAAGCGGAAGTATGTGATGTTACAAAATGCCTTGCATATGTCTAAATCAGTGTCAGCTCATTATTTTTTAAACTAGGCTGAGACTGTTCCAAATATGAACTATAGAAGTGACATTTTTTGGAAACATATTTCATAATCATTATCTATAGGTAAATCAGAAAATACAAATACAGGGTTATTTGAAATTGCTATACTTTGTTCATAATAAATTCATTTAAGTAATATTTTTTTAACTATTTGACAATTTTCTCGATCTTTCAAAATAATTAATTTTTGATTTCAATTTTACTCATATCATTCAATGCCGTTGTAATATTTTATTTACCTATACTTGATTTCATTATGAAATATGAATAAATCTCGCGACTTTTTAAATGGGAATATGCGTATATAGCCAATGTTGAAAAAGCGTGTTTATTTATTGAATAATTAATAATATCGTTAGCAAGTGGCAGTTACAAACTGCCTTGCACATGTTACAGTACATACATCTTAAACTTAACTAAAACGAATAAGAAACGTTGCACTCTCACAGAGACGATGCATTCCTCTAAAAGACCTCTACATCGCAATTGGATACCAACGCATTCCTTGCTCTCCATCTCTTTCTTACCTATAAGTTATCGGTATGAGGCAAGTCTCAGATGCGTCCTTATTTATCTTATTGTACTTATGAACGTATTGAAGATTGCCTATACACATTATTGCATATTAGTTATTACGATTCACAGAGGCAAATTCAAAACGGTTAATGCTGTTGTTGGTGTAACATTTGTGTGTTTACAGTAACTTATAGATATAGATAGAAATTACATAGCCAATATATACTAATGTCAATGGATATAATAAATTGATTAGATGATTAAAGTAAGCAGTTAGTGATTCTTATTTGTTCCTTCTCATTTTCATATTCTCACTGAGGCACTACCTCACCTACTTCATCGTACTGGCCGACGCCACTGGTCCAAATCATAGTTTACTGGACTTTGGCACAAATAAAAATCTTGAAGAAGGGAAATTCATAAGCAAATATGCTCCAGAAGGTTCCACATATATATTATAAGATTATTAAGATTGTGACGTGTTGGGATTTCTCTATAAAACAACAACATAATGTTTTATGAAAAAAAAAAAACTGTGTAGCGATTTTTGAAATGCAAATAGGATTCTGGCGATCTATTATATACTAATTAACTACTCCAAAAGTATGCAAATTAAATATCAATACATAGAAAAAGTGGTTACGGAAATATAACTGCTAGAATACAGTATACATCTGCATAAACATTTATGTTTTTAAAAATTTATGTGTTACAACCGCTTCTCCAGGACTTGTAGCTAAGCATTGTGAGTATCACAGGAATTCCAGGCCGACATATCTGAATTTATTGCAGATTATAACCAAACTGAACAATTCTTAAAGGATTATTAGGTATAAGTACGTCTCTCGCAGGGATTCGTACCTCTGAGTTAATTATGTAAATCATCCCCAACATTCAATCCTTAACAGAATGATTTACAGTCCCTTAATTAGTTTTGTCAAATACTGCTAACACTGCTACTAGCTTAACTATCCCGCCAAGTAAGCATTTTAGGTTAACTTTTTGACAGTTTGAAGCAAATCAAAGGATAAATATAGAACAACTAAACATTGCAAACTTAAAAATGAACATCTAGGACATTCTCTCTTTCTTTTCTTTTTCTAAGCAGATTTGTATCTGGATATACCCGGTCCTGAGTTCTACAAATGGCGCTGTTTTTGAAATTAGTTCCATACCATCAAAAACTGCGCTTGCCATAGTTTAGCCTAGTATTAGATTTCTATTATTTGAAGTTTTACTTATTCATAGTTCGAAAATTCATCACAGATATAGTCCTTAGTCTATCGTGCCTGTTTAACCGTAATTCGTATGTTACAAAATAATCATGAAGACTGAAATGAAAAACGAGTGATGTAAAATTAATAACAGCGCTAACGGTTGGTACAAATTAGTGACGGTCCGGAATTGCCTCAAACATATGTTCTAATGGGTCTAATCAAATACTATTTAGGTGTTTAGGTTCGTATTTGTAAAACCAAGACCTGCTGTGATTTATTATGCGGAGATGATTTGTAAATTACACCAAGAAAACTGTTTGTAAACACATACAGGGTGGTCCGAAGTTGGTTATTAGTTTTTTAATATATTTTTTTTGCAAGAAATTTTAGTTATTTCCAGATTATAATACTTATGCTCATGATATACAGGGTTAACTATGATTAAGTTCAAATATTGTAAAAGGGAATAGAGAAAAATAACAATTAACGGAATCATTGATCAAAAAAATTCCAAACTTATTTATAAAGCGAAAAAATTTCGCAGTCGCTAGAATAGGTATATTACGCATAGTCATACGTATCGATTTACGCCGTTTAAAGCGAAATATTGATATTTGGAGAGATTTCAAGAATGTTGAATCATTTTCCGTTTTTTACTTGTTTACATTAAAATTTGTCGTTGAGATATTTGTACTTATTGCAAGCTTGCTGAGGATCTCTCTTTCCCTCAGCTGCTCTTTTTGTTTAAAACAAGGTGCTAGGTCCGACGACAACGACCAAGTGTATTCCCTCTGCTGGGAAAGACCGCAAAGGGAAAACACCACACACAAATGCATTATATTTATATATATACACATAAAAACTCTGTCACACGCCAAAGTATTACAGCAGTTGTCCAATGTGGTTCAAAGTGGATTCGGCATAATATTTTATCTACCCGGAAAACGCCTTTGGTACACGATATATGAACTTGTCGCACTTTCCATAAATTAGCAGCTTATCCGTTATCTCCGCATCTGAATATATGTTTGTAAAGACACAAAAAATACGCGAAAAAATAAATTTGCAAAGAGCAAATACTGTAAAATTATTTCAAGCTAAACACCATATGCGATATTTTATTTTTGACAGAATCAGATGCAGTTGCCATCTGTAGGCCACTAGTACAAGGTGTACTTCACGCTGATAAATTTTGAAAGTTCTTGTGGTGTTCCTGAATTAAATTCTGTTGTAACTATTAACAGCAACAATAGTAACAATAACTGGCAATGTTTGCACAAAATAATAATCCAGTGGAGTTACGGCAATTGTACAAAATTGTATAATTAAAGACTGCTGGGGGTGAATTCCGAGTTTTTTATTAGTAGGTATTTCTTACAATAAATTTCAATTTTCATAGAATAAATTTAACTGAATACGGACCTGTAATGAGTGAGAATGTACTTTTAGCAGTGTGCAAGGAAGAATGAATGCAAAACACTGCAGCTAATTGGGTTAACTGTTATTAAATAAGAACGTTTATTCTTGTCGTTTCTACATTTGACAGTGCTGTAAAAAGCGACCGCAGAGTAGTTGACATATCTAAACCGTCTCTGACGATAAAATTGTCATAGGCGTCAAATTTCGGAGGGAAAAGAAGGTTTTGTCTCATTTTTTAAACATCGATCTAGAATTCCTGATTTTATTGTATTTTTGTACTTAGTCATAGTTAACTTTCTGTACAAACAAATCCATTCTTCATTTAAATTAATTAAATTAAATTAGCTGTAATATTTTTCTATGTAATATTTGATTGAAGCTTACATTTTTTAATTGGTTTACATACATTGGTCTTACAATGCACTAGTGTATTTTTCTCAGTGTATAAATCTATTTTATTTACCCAATTGCGCTGTAGTTGATTTAGAAAGGTGATTTATTCGTGTTAAATAAATATTTACGAGACCGTTTGTCTTTAATATTAAGAACAAGAGCAACGATTGCAACTTTCGGCTCATGTTTGTTTCGGTGATTGAATTTAAAATGTCTAATTAACCAGAACGGAGAACAAGTAAATATTTCCCGCGACTTTAATTAGAACCCCAGAAAACATTCAAGATAATTGGATTGGCGATATCCAACCGAATAAATCGCTCAGATCTGGTATCTCAGGCTCCGGATTACTGAAAATAACAATTTGCTTGGCTATTTCAGCATAGCTAGAATACGGACGGTGTTAATATAAAATAATTGACTCTTTATAAGGTCCTTGTTGCTAGCCTCGGCTCTTGGGCTGGTAATGACAAGGTAATTCTTGCTATCAGACGGTTCTGATCTCGATTATCGCTAATTTTCTTGGCTGGTAGAGCTCGTCCTTATAGGGGCAGGATAATTACGATAAAACTGAATTGATTCAATAAAAGTTTTCAGAAAAATAATGCGCAGTGACTAAATAACTAAAATTTTGAGACATCTTTGCGATATTTATTTTAAGCGTGGGTTTGGACACCACTTCAACAGTTCTCATGAAAAGGACCACCAGGAAAACATCAGATGATCTTATATTAGGAACTAAGACAGGACTAAGAAAATATATTAATTACCTGCAATTATTTTATATAGTACATATTTGGAAAATTTTAATCCAATATTAGAAGATATAAATATAAGGTTTTAATTTTATTTTATTTTGCAAATGCAGATATGTATTCATGAAATCTAATTCTAAAATGTAAGTTGCTTAAAGTAATAGTTTTTAGTTGATGGGTGGTAGTTACTATGGTTTTCAGGAAGAAATTAAGACATTAAGATAGGATAATCAACTTAGAAAATTTTTATTTTCAAAAAGTTACACATTAAAAAAATAACATTGGGTAATCTCAAACATTTTAACAAAGAAATGATCTTGACAACACAATTTTTTGTCAGAGAGATGGTTTATGGTATGTCTAAACAACGAAATATATTGATGATGTGCTTGTAGCAACACATAGATACCCATAAAAGATTTATGTAGCTAACAACTGAGTGATCCCTACTCAACGGATTGTGTTATTATTTGAACACCAATTGTGTTGATATTGAGTGAAATTTTACTCAATTTTTTACTGTGTATACACATTAGATGGTTGAATGTACCTTTTTTGTGAATATTTTTTTCTTGAACTAATACTTATTAAGACGAAAAAGGAAGAAAATTTCATTCATAGATAATCACTGTGAGTGTATGCAAATCAGTCAGAATTCCTCTTTGAAGGCTAAATCTTAGACCTAAGACCCTGCTAATTCAAGATGATTATCTGGGCAACAAATTTCTGTCGAGATGGCTATCTCCAAGTGTTCCCCGTATTATCCTTTACAAATTGCCTGTAAAATCACGGAAAGGACGATTGACTTCAACACATTGTATTGTGGTTAGCTGGTTGACCACATTTACAGCCCGATTTCGGAAGATCTAACCCCACGGCTGGCAACCCTGGGCGTGTAATTCTCCGTGAAATCGCTGGGCTACCGGATTTGAAGTTCCCAAATAATTTCACTTATAATGAGGCTTTGGAAGAGGTAATTGAGAGATTAGATCTTCCCCGAAGTAAGCGGGTATTCTACGACTTTTGCAGTAAAAGGGTTGGGCGGTAACCTCCAATTTACCTACTTCTAGGACCATAAAAGTGTAGGAACGTAAACAACGGTAAGCCGTGTCAACATTTTTTATTTTCCGGCTGTCAGCTAATAGGTTGGTACCATTAAGTCGCTAAATTCTGACTCTGACATCATTGCTATTTTTATACTACTTTCAGAATCAAGAAGCTTATAAACCAAACATTTTAGTATTTTATACCGTATAAGAATGCTCAATTTTTTTATTGGAATATAAAAGTTATAAATATGTAGATTCAAAATGTTATTTGAAAGAAATATATGTTTCTGTAAATTATTTGAGGCAACTGCTTACTGAACTAATAAAAGTGATATATATATATATATACATATTTTCTTCAGAATCCTTAATAGGTCTAGTAGTATATTATTAGTATTACTGGATACCGTATATTAAGAAAATATAATAAATTTGTTTTTAAGTAAGTTTAAACTGCTATTTTATTCTAAACGATTAATTTAATAAAATATTAACCCAAATGTATAAGTTAGGTAGGTATAAACTACTGTGTTTTTTTTCTTGGAAAAAGTTGGTTTCAATTTTGTATCTTATATAGCATCTCAGGGTGGTGATGTTTGTAGGCTGATAAATGTCAGAAAGTCTAACGGAGTCACACTTTAAATTTTTTCCAGAATTTCTTGTCATATATAACTAATGCGACGTGTACTCAATGTTTGTATGTATCTGTATAAATAGACATTTTTTCCATTGCCATTATGATATTTTGTAGAAAACATTATTGGAGGCAATGCAAATATTTTCTAAAGTAAATAAGAACTGTTGTTAATTATTTTATCTTTGATTAACTTATTCAATTTATTTTTATTCTATTATGTATGTATTTCAAAGTACCTAAATACCTAATTTTTCTTTTTATCTGCTTATTACGTCTCTAATTAGGTGGCTAAATATTTTCAGCTATTCCCTTATTTTGGCCTTTCTTCATATACATTTTATATCTATATTTTAGTCGCAATATGTTATTTTTTTAATGTAGAATATTTTAATTTGGTATATTTAATTATGAAAATGCTATAACAAAATGTCCAAATCAATCCAATCCAATCTTCTATTAGATACAGATCTTATTATATACTACTTTATATAAAAAAATCCTCTAAAATATATCCAGAACGTCTTTAAAACATTTGTTTAATCAGTATCTCACCGGTTACAAACTTTTCGAGTATCTTAAATCAATACATAGTGAGAGTATTTGTGGCATCAAATTCAGAAAAATAAATGGTTCAGATCGCTTAAATTATTATTATTTGTGTTTATTAAATATATTAGCGCAGGAAATGTCATTTTAATGGTATTCTCAGCCGTTTGCCGAATCCCATATATCACCGGGTTGCTCGTCTAACCGCTTGTTGCGGTCTCCGGCGGCAGGTTTCGCGCCTTATTGCCCGTCGAGCTCACCGCATCGCTTCCGCCGTTCTACCCAAAGCAAACAAGCAAAATAGCACCTACCTTCAAGAAAATCGCTCCGCGACGTCGGACACCGCAAAAGAGCTCTCGCAGGGTCCTTTCACACCAAACACTACTCGCTTGTCACTTCGCACATCCAGTCCAGTTTGACAATTCGGCACTAATCACTTCGTAATCTGATGAACAACTACACTTTCACTGGTGCTAATTTCGAAATCGCACGTTGTTTGCGCCGTCACTTCACACTGTCAGCGGAATGAGTCCAAGAGATGAGCCCTGTGGTCTATCAGCTGATGCGGCGGCTAGTATCAGAATCTGTCAGAGTCATCTGTGATACCACAGCGAGGATCTGGCGAGGAATGAGTAAGGAACACCTCCGACTCAGGATGCTTACTCGGGAGGGGACTTCAGATATAATTCTACCTGTTGAAGACATCGGTGGGCTGTGGTGGGGTCGTGGGGAGGGGTAAATTATTGATATTTGAATTAGTGTCGTTCGGATAGTATCTCGGTTTTTATGTTATAACTCCAAGTCATTGGTGTGAATCTAGGGGTGGGGTACGTGCTTAGAGAGGTCTACGGCGATTTTTACAAACCTCCAGTTCAGTTCACTTGTAGAGAGCTCGGCGCGTTGCGGCGGACTTGCTAAAAATTACGTCGTGAGCCTTCGATTCCTTGCTACATTATCAGCGCAACTGAATGTTGAGCAATGCTGAAATTGGAAAGATCTCCAAGGACTTTAAGAATATTTTTGATACGATAATGAAATAAATCAATCATTGGTATATGTTCTCTTGGCTCATGAAAAGGTGGCTTACAATTAATGACAAAAAAGTAAACATACGAGTAGCTGTAATATCTAAAGCTGTAATTTCCTTTCCTCGTTGAATATAATTCGAAACAACGATAAATATTTATAGTTTCACTTGTGTCTACTATATTTCAAAACGTATACACAAAATGCTGTTAATTTGTTAAATATAATTCCAAACAACGATAAATATTTATATTTTCACTTGTTTCAAAATGTATAAACAAAATGCTATTTTATTTATTTTAATCTTCACGCTCTGGTTAAGGTGATGAATCCTTGCCGCATTTATTATTTTTTGTTATAGTTAATTTGCCTGTACTTATAATATGATTTGAGATAAATGGTGTTGCTACTATTACCTGGTATTACTACTAGTACCGTTAGCTCTAACTGAGTTAATAAAAGTGATAATATATTTTCAGAATACTTAATAGATACAAAATATAATAAATTTGTTACCCAGATCGTTTGATGAAAATAAAACAAGTAACTGCTGTTTTATTCTCAATGAATTTATTAATAAAATGTTAGTAATCCAAATATATCATTTAGGTTTATACTACTGTTTTGGGACTAGTTCCCAGCCCCAGTCCCAGTCTTTGAGTTAAAGTTTAAGTTAATTGCAGATATATCTCGATTCTCTCGATAAAAATCTTTTGTTAAAAAGTCAAACAAAGTCATATTTTTCAGAAATTTTGGTTATAGTACTATACTATATTTAAAAA
Organism: Monochamus saltuarius; assembly: GCA_025584915.1. Classification (NCBI taxonomy): domain Eukaryota; kingdom Metazoa; phylum Arthropoda; class Insecta; order Coleoptera; family Cerambycidae; genus Monochamus; species Monochamus saltuarius. The sequence continues at coordinate 107,094,931 of CM046721.1, read as the reverse complement.
CATATAATACGATGTGCTGTTATTTCAATCTTCATACTTTAGTTAAGGAAGCGAATCGTTTATGCTTTTATAATTTTTTTTTTATAGTTAGTTTACTTGTACTTGTAGTTTGATTTGAGTTAAATGGTATTGCTACTACTACTATTACTAATACTACCGTTAGCCATAATTTAATAAAAGTGATAGATATTTTCAAAATAATTAATAGATTTGTAGTTTATTATTAGTATTACCGGGTACCGTATATTCACAAAATATAATAAATTTGTTACCTAGTTCGTTTTATGAAACTGAAGCAAGTTTAAGCTGATATTTTATTGTAAAGGATTTTATCAATAAAATGTTAGTATTCCAAATATATCATTTAGGTATAAACTACTGTGTTGGGACTATTTTATTATAAATCTATAAATACCCAGACTTTGCGTTAAAGTTTAAGTTGATTGCAGATATACCTCGATTCTCCATAAAAATGTTTTATGTTAGAAAGTCCAACGAAGTTATATTTTTCAGAGATTTTGGTCATGTATACTATATTTTAAAACATATAATGCGAACTGCTGTCACTTTAATCTTCACACTATAGTTAAGGTGACAAATCGTTTATGCTTTTATAATAAATTTGTTACCTAGATTATTTGATGAAACTAAAGCAAGTTTAAACTGATATTTTATTATGAACTATTTTATTATTAAAAAGTTAGTAACCTAAATGTATCATTTAGGTATAAACTGCTGTTTTAGGACTGTTTTATTCTAAATCTATAAATACCCAGTCTTTTATTTAAAGTTTAAGTTGATTGCTGATATGCCTCGATTCTCCATAAAAATGTTTTATGTTAGAAAGTCTAACGCTTTTGCTATTCTAACCCCACATTTTAACAATTATTAATTATTTTAGTATTTATATTCACATACTTATAAATAGAAGTGAACAGTATTATTTGCAGAACCATGTCAGTTTATGTTATAACATAACAATATTTACATCCACAGTTGAATTTAAAAAATATTATTTTTGAAAGATTTCTGTAGATACCTAAAAATTTGTTGGTTAGAATGCTTTCATCCGTTATATATTCGTTTTACTTCGGTACCTTTGAATATTTGCGGGTGACTTAAGATAACATTGCTGTTATTTGTTAAACTTTATATTATTCAGTTATTAAATGTCTAAAATTATTTATATTTGTAACAAACACTATTGCAAGAATACAGCGATTATATATATCTGAATGTTGAAATAATAATAATGTTTATTTGTTCAGTATTGTAATATCAAAGCAGTAGATGCATTAATATAAATATTACAAATAACCAATAAAACTCACATAATAATTTCAATCATATTTTCTGTGGCTATTTAGTAGTAGCAATTGTGTATCTAATAGGACATACCTACTAAACAAATAAGATATTATAATCATATTTGGATTTATGTTTTACAAATTACAATTTTTAAATTTTATTTTCTGACTTAAATTTAGTAGTCTATTCGCTACTTCTTCAGTAAAAGGCATTATTTACATATGCAAGTTGGTTATATAACAGGAAATTAATATAATTTTACACTTAAATAGAAATTTACAAGTGTGAAAATAACTGCATCTTATAAACACAAAAATTGAAAATGTAAATTGCAACAATGACATTTTAATATGCACGTAAGGTTGTATAACTTGTAGGGTATTCTGTAATTTATCAATAAATTGAAAAATAAGTATCTACTTTGAGAGTAATTTTCTATTAAGATTTTAATTAACAATTTATATAACTTATTGTTTTGAAAAAATAATTAAAATCATGTAAAAGCGTCTTTTTCCATGAACTTGACGAATTTTTTCCACGTAAAACAAAATGCATTGTATTTCATTATTTTAACTCTTTGATTTTCGTTCTGCTCCTGATAAATTTAATCTAATTCTTACTAAATTACTCAGTTCAGTCCTTGGTTTCCAAAACAAATATAAGCAATAATATCGACATACCCTCTAACCCAAGTTCATTTTTCTTATCAAATATATCAATTAACGAAGTATCAGATCTCCTTTTAACCCCTCTCACTTACTTAATAAATATTTCATTTGAAAACGGTTATTTCCCTGATCAATTAAAGTGCGCAATGATTGTCCCTCTTCATAAAAAAGATGATGTTAGTAAAATAGAAAATCATCGACCAGTTGCACTGCTTTCAGCATTTTCAAAGATTTATGAAAAGCTTTTCTTCAAAGATTAAGTCCTTTTATTTACAAATATAATCTTATATCCGCGAATCAATATGGATTTGTTAAAGGTCGCTCTACCCAGGATGCACTAATGTCATTTTATAGCAGTATTATTGAGTCAATCAATGAAAACCGAAAAACCATCGGCATATTTTACGATCTATCGAGAGCCTTTGATGTCATTAATCACACTCACTTACTCAATAAACTTGAGAAATATGGTATTTGCGGTCCACCGTTAGTGTGGATTTCATCATATCTAAGCGGTAGAAGTCAAATTGTGAAGGTTCAAGATGGGGATGACGTTTTCTTATCTAAAAAAATCCCTGTAGACACCGGGGTACCACAAGGAAGTGTTCTGGCCCCAACGCTATTTATATTATTTATAAATGACCTGCCCCTGAGATTGAATGGTATTTGTTCTAGTACGTTATTCGCAGACGACACATCTTGTTTGATTAGTTCAAAGGATCAACGTGAATTATGTAGACTATCCGAGGCATGCGTTGCTCGTATGGAAGACTGGGCTGTTGTCAAAACGGGCTAGTTCTGAACTTAACAAAAACAAGTTTCATAAAATTTTCATCTATAGTTACACGGGATGACTATAGCTTATTGATTAAGGCATCAACGGGAAGTCTATTGCAGAGTGATGCTGTTAAGTTTTTGGGCGTACACGCAATCACCTTTCATGGGAATTTCATGTAAATGGAATTTTGAAAAAATTGGGTACACAAAACTACGTTATATGGAATATTAAAAAGAGCCTCAGTTTAGAAATTTTAAAACTTTACTATTATGGTTGCATAGAATCTGTATGGAATTTTTTGTTGGGGGTGTAGTAGTAATTTATATAAAGTTTTTATAATGCAAAAAAGAATAATCAGAAATATGCTCAATTTAAAACGTAATAGTTCTTGTAGGTCTTATTTCAAGCAAACTGGCATTTTAACTGTTTGTTCTCTGTTCATCTTAAATTGCGTAATTTATATAAAAACAAATTTAGAGAAATTTCCGAAGAGAGGTGTTCTGAATCCATACGCATTAAGAAATTCGGATGATCTACACATATCCCACTCTAGAACTACCCAGGTCTCCAAATCTTCTGCAAAATTGTCACTTAAGTTATAATCATCTGCCTCACGATATCCGTAACAGTTCAAATATTATATCTTTTAAGTGTAAAACAAAGAAATTATTAAAATATTATTCTTTTTATAATGTAGATGAATACTTGACTAGCAATTTTTTGGACTGGCATTAAGGACCATTTTAAATTTGTTATACATTTATTTTATATGTATTGTCCATTCACTGTTAACTGTAGGTAGCTTTACTGTTAATTGTAGGTATCTGATTTGCTTGCTTTTTTTATGTACTATTTACATTTTATTTTAATTTATATTTATATCGACAATTTCTCATATTTACTAATGTAAATCTATAGAAATAAAGATTATTATTATTATTATTATTAAATAAAGACGGCACAATGCTGATAGGATACTGATTTTTGTAAGCATTTTCACAAAATTTTACATATTGTTTCTCAGCCAAAAAAAGCAGAGGCTTCTGCAATTTTTCTATAAATAGCGTAAGGCTTGCTATAGACTATGCGCGAATTCGAGATTCGTTATACGTTATTCGTGATTTGCGGAGAATTTGCGAATAGCGTGTAGAGTCTCGTTCATAAAAATCCATTCATAAAAACCTTACACAGGATACACGAATTTCTTACAAACCACGCACGCGAATTGCGAATTCACGCAAGCTCGGTAGCGGGCCGAAGACAAAATTAAAATGGCACGATCTCTAAGAACACGTATTCATAATCTCATCTATTCTTGCTTATTCTTATGAATTTATATACTTTACGTCACATTTGAACGTCTCAGCATAACGGCATAACGTAATACAAGTTGATTTGGAACATTTTTTATAATTGAAATTAACATTTATTAGAAATTCCAGATTCTCAAGTTCACCTTCAAAGTAACTAGTAATTATTTATCATATATATATTTTTTAAGAATGTGTTATCTGTGAGCAATACACTTCATTAGTTATTTATGACGAAACTATGTCACGTGGCAGTAATTACTATCAAGTACTATTTGCCGAAATGAATGGTGAATAGTCTTTCAACTCGCATGAATATTTTAGGAATGATATTGAAACGTCAATTTTGTCTAAATAAGGAGAATGTTGTCGTCCTTATTAAAATGCAAATGTGATATTAAACAAACGAATTTTATAAAGAAATATTGCTTGAAAATATATCATCATCGTTTCCTGTTCGCAAATATTTCAATTTTAGAAATAAATTTGGAAATATAAAGTTTTTTCGTGTTTTCATTAAGACACCTATTTATAAATTATCGATTCTGTTTAATTATACATATTTATTGTGTTCTTCAAAATGTTAGCATATTTTTAGAAACATTAAATATATTTAATTATTCGGATTCGCTTTTCCAATTGGTGGTTTATCAAACTGACAAAAAATAATGTTGAAAACTTGAAATAATTTTAATAAACGTAATCCATACAATCTTTATAATTCGTTTATTATAATTTTTTTCTAATACAGTCGTCACTATTTAGAATTTTATGTAAAATTATGACTATAATCCTTAAATTCAAATTCTCAGTTAATATAAAATAAACAATTCAACAATGTTTGTGTCTTTAGGCAGAACATGTATTAAAAATAAATATAAATACTATTATATAACTAATAAGTGTGTTAAAAGAATTAGCTAAATATGTTTTACCAAACTATTTTCATACTTCGGTTAAAGAAACCGAAGTCTTAAAAAAGCAGACGAATAAAAACTAAAAATAAGCATCAATGTATAAAATAGTAATCTTGTTACAAATATTAGGCAGTAATATTTGAAAATTGACCTATTTTGGTTTACAAAACTTAAACTGCAACTGTCATTCACTTTTTCAATAAATTTCACAGTTGCCCATTTACTTATATATAGACGATTTGATATTATATTTCAAGAGCTTTAAATCAAAACGTAGTTTTTTCCTCTCAAAAATATGAGGGAATTTAAAACAAATCTTTACTATTTGCACAAACAACAATATACAAACTACATTATTGAAAAATACAATTTTTTTTTTTATTTTAAAAATTTCTTACTTAATCTCATTTCTAAATCTTCAATTTATCATTGTTGTGTTCTTCACTCTGTCTGTCACCTTTGTCATCTGCTTTGGCTGTACTAGTTTTGGTTATTAATAAATATTGGTATCATTGCAGTTTTTTATATATTCCAGCAATTTTCTCAATTGTAATTGTTAGAAGAGATTCAATATCTTTTTAATTTTTTATTCTGACTGTTCTTTTTTTTGAAGCAGAATTTTCTTTATTTTTTCATAGAACTTTTCGGTTCTTTTAAAAAAATAATTAAACACTACAGTTTGCAGTATAGAATATCATATCAAAAACAGCGTTACATTTCAAACACAAATAATAATGCATTTTGAAACAATCATCAATAATCGAAAAATACGTTTGAACAGATTTATTGGTGCTGTTTTTATATTACTTTTTTATTTGAAGCAAGTGTCAAACAATCTTTGATTTAGGGTTTCTCATTTATTCTATTATTTTTTTGCAAAACATGCATCCAGAGATTGAATATTGAATTATCAATGAATTATTGTAACACATTCTACAACCAAATTAAGTACTTATATAAAAAAACTAACCATAGTATATTAAATAGTTAATAATAATAGTATTTTATACATTTTTTTATTAGGTATTAATAATATTAGGTATCTGAAACTAACTATTATGCGGATTAATATCCTGACCAGCATTAAATAGTTTACCTATATATTTTATTACTAGCTTTTGTAGTGGTTTTAGTTTAATATTGTGTTTTTAAAGTTTAACTATTGAAATAATTTTTAATTTATATATTAATATTTATTTATGTTTAGATAATTTGATAGATCAAAGTTTTGAATTAATCCAAATATTTTGATATTTGTTTTCTATAAATATTGAAACAATAATTGAATGAGTCATATCATATGCTACATCGAGTTGAAAGTATCCCCATGTTGTAATTATATTGTAAAATCAGGCATATTATAATATGCCTATGCATGACTGTATGTATTGTAAAACATTGATAATGTTACAATTTTATTGAAAATTTTAGGCGTATTGTAATATGCCGGCCATTTCTTATTGTCAGAGTTTTCGCGCAAGTGTATTACAATTCGCCTAGATGAAATCCGTCATATTATAACGGAATTGACGGCCAAGCAACTCATGAAACAATTGATCCCAGTAAAAACCGAGGTGCAAGTAAACGATAAACATTCTAAATGAGGGTAATACATATGAAAAAGTTTTGAGACAGAAACTTTCTATAAAATGAAATAACATAATAATTATTCCTAAAGTTGATAGATTTTTTTTTACAATAACTTCAATCTTTAAAGGTACAAAAGATGTTTTCTGTCAAAGTAAACTCGCAAAAAACGGATACGACCCAATAACATTAGTATCTTATAGGTTAGTTAATAAATTTTGTTTTGACTGATATTAAAATTTGATTTATTTTTCAAACGGTACCTATAAATTTTGATTGCAAGCTGTACAATCTAATAGATTCCAAGCTTCTAAATATATTTTCATGCCATCAGCATACAGAATGTTGAATCTTGAAGTAGTCCTTATTTCAACAAAACTGTACCCACAATACAACGGCTTACGTAGGTAGATTATATTTAAAAAAATCGACAAGTTGTCTAGTGAGTTCAAAATTAATAAATTGCTGCAGAAAATTATTGTGTTTCAATCTGTTAAAGGCTTTTGAACAATCTGTATAAATGTTGTTAGCATATCCTGTAGAAATGACGAAAATGTTTAAACTTTTATTAACAATAATATCAGGTACTTGATAGATAACAGTTAATTGCAGGATTTTGCATTAGTTCTTCGTTCCTTTGGTTCACAATGCCAAAACTACATTTTTACTTATAACAGATCCGTCAGAATTATCCACTAACAGACTACACATTCCGTGTTAAATAATATACCCATTTATTCGAGGTAAATTGAAATCTAATGTACTAATAGAAAAATCGAAATGCACCCGCGGCAATCTTTAATTATAAAATCTTGTATGATTGCCGTAACTCCGTTGGACTCTCGACTCTAGAAAAACAAACAGTATAGAACAAATTATGTGATAGGGAAATACGGAACATAAATTCCTTTATTTATAATTATTATAAAACTTTTAAAAACAAATATTAGTCACTTTAATACTGAACCATAAACCTATAAAATAACTGCTGTAATGGCGTTAAACGCGTGGCAGTTAAGGACGGAGGAAATCCACCTCGTCGTGGTCGTCGGCCAAGTACCTAATTTTAAACAAAAAGAACGTTTTCGGGAAGAAGAGGTTCTCAGCAAGTACAAAAATCTTTGCAATGATAAGTTTTAATGTAAACAAGTAAGAAAACGGAAACTGGTTCAACATTTTTGAGATATCTCCAAATAACAGTCCTGGAAATAAATATCAGCAAGGTAGCTGCAACCTTTCTGTGCTACCTTATCGTGTTTCTCTCTAGGTAAATCATTAAAGAATCATTTACTACCTTTGACACCATTGCGTCATTCAATAATCATCTAGATTTTATAAACATAATTTTTCTTTCAAAGCGGCATAAATCGATACACGTGATAATGCGGTACCGTCACTACTTTTGACACCTTTGACTTATGCTAAATATACTTAACCTCACGGCTGACATAAGCCAAAGTAGTATAGCTCTGTTTTTTTTCGTTTTATAAGTAAGTTTGGAAATTTTTTGATGAACGATTCCTTTAATTCTTATTTTTCTCTATCTCGTACTAAAATATTTGTACTTAGTCATAGTTAATTCGGCATAGTTATAATATAGAACATATATATTAATGATGGTAAATACCTGTTCTTGTAGAAGCCGTGTCGGATTCAAGCTATTCGATGTATAACAACGAAAATATGGAATGCATCTTTCATAAAATGACTTTTCAAATCGAATTTCAACTCCGTCGGTTGCCACAACGTGCTGAATGCTACATGCCAGAATTGCAGACGTGACATAAAGACAGGCCGCTTTAGCTGTCTCGCGCAAAAAGTGTAACAAATCATTTTATGGCGCACTGACAAAATGGAAGTAAAATGAAAATAACGACTATTACATTATCCCTTATAATTACTGTGGCGCCAGTTACAGCCATTTGACGCTTCCATGGAATGGCGGCGGTGCGTTGCAGATATATCCTGAAATTTAATAAGCTACTATAAATTTAGCAATGAAATTTACATATTAATCATATACTCGTATATTAGTTTTTAAAAGCCTTAATTAGATATCTTCTGGCTTTGTTTCTGCCGACGCTTCTACGGCTTCACTCTCCACAGGAGGATATTGTTTCGGCGGCAGATATTTAGCCATAGAAGGAAAAAATTAACGACGATCTCTCGTAAAATATTGTGAAATTCCCATAACTATACATAAAGTTGGTCGGTTGACAGCGCGTGAAAGATTATGTAGTTAGGAATATAAAATACCATAACAGACGTATTCGAATTCTGTTAAAATAACTGCTGATGAGGCTCAAGAAAAGAATGTGAACTGAAAGTAATGTGACTCTCCTTCTTTAGTTTATGAGGAAAAGAAGAAATAGTAAACATGATGATTTAAATATATTGGAAAATACGTTGCCATAGAAATTACAAATATGTCTAGGTTTGCCAAATTTTTTGAGGAAAGTTAGTAAAATAAAGTTCTGATATAAGGAATAGCTATTGGTTAGTTCTCGATATAGAGCCAGATTAAAATTGTTCTGCTTGAAGATTTTTTACCGGATAATATGAAATCCTTACAAAATGTTGGGATAATCAATACTTGCGTATCACTTTGAGTATCTTTTAAATCAATTGTTAGTAGTGTTGGCATATTTATTGTTTTACTTTTTGTTGATCTTGTCTTGGTCTTGCAAAATCATGTAGGAGTCTTGTAAAATTGCGAGACAAGAAATTTGCGAAACTCGTCAATATAAGACATCGTGAAAGATTGAACAAGAACAAGACTTTAAAGAAGTTTTGCAAGACAAGACAAGACTTTTTCAAATTTTGCAAGATTTCTTGTCTTAGCCAACACTAGTTGTTAGGCATATGCTAAAGTTACTTTAGTGTCAAATCTGAAATTGGGCGCATAATATGCAGATAATTATTAAGTGTGCAGATAATTATTTTCAATAGAAGGAAGAACATAATGATCTTTTCTGATATGTCATTTTGTAGATTTAAGGCTTCTGGTGCTGCTAAAATCATAGGTGTGTTGAGAACGCCACGGTAAACAGTAAAACACAAACATTCTTTTCTCATTTTAATGAGGATTGATATGTAGGATTCTACATCTTGAGAAAGACTATCTGAATTTGGAGGAGACCGTTTAAAGACATTAATTAATTAATTATTATTCCGTAAATTGGGTATTACGATGGATTATGATTAGTCTACCACATTAAGACATTTGCAAAGTTAACAAAATTAAAAAATGCACCGCGTGTCCCGTTAAGGTTAGCTCATCTGTATCTCGGAGACTACTTGTCCTTCAGCTTCCGGAAAAAAATATTGAAACAAAAGTGACCCCTAGAAGAAGAAATTATTTTCCACTTTCATATTTTACCACTAGATGGTGAACTTTTAAATTCAGATGTAAAAGTGAGAAATAAAGGTATGTTATGTCGAACTGTGTTCTATTGAGAATTTAAAAGTCGGTTAACTACGTTAACCGATTTTAGCAAGCTTAGTCTTATTTCAAAGCTATTTAACAGCCGAATCATTATCTGTAATAGTATTTAAGTTTGTGTTTAAATCTGAACCACTAGATGACGTAATTTAGTATATTTAGAAATTATAACGCATTTTCGCTCATAACTTAAGTTTGGAAAGTGACAGCTGATTTATGTAATTTTTGAAAAAAAATAAGAGCAATAACTTTTCATAGAAGATTGAGTAAACTAAAGATTTTAAGTAATTCCATCAGGTTTAAACAAACAATTAAGTATTGTGACACATTATGATTCGGCTATTAAACAGCCTTAAAACTAGTCTAAATTTGTTAAAATCGGTTAACGTAGTCTGGCAACTTTTTCTGCAATTCTACCTATTATGTACTTTAAGAGATAGCAAAATGTTAAATAAACAATTCTTAAATTGTCAAAAGCAGAGTCCAAAACCGTTCAACATAACATCCTTATTATTGATTTTATGGAGAAAATCTTCCTTTTCGATTTGGGTTTCAAAGTTTGTCATCTAGCGATAAAATTTGAAAAAGTAAATATTTTTAATAGACTTCTCGAGATCATTTTTGTTATTAATATTTTTTCCTGAAGCTGTAGGACGAATATTTTCCGAGATATAGTATCTGACCGACCTTAACGGGACATCCGGTATATAAGTAGCATGTTTTGAGTGAAAATAAAACAAAATTTACGCTTCTTTGGCGGCTCAACATCAGATTTCCATCTCTTTAGGTCTGGACTGGTGAATTCTTCACTTCCCAATCAATGAATCTTGTTAAGAGTATTATAGAAAAACTGCCAGAGAATTGCAAAATAATTATAATCAGTGAAGTGAAGTACTTATTGGTCTTGTTCTACTTTTATTTGTGTACAAATCCGTATAAACTTTATCCTTCGAGATAATCAATTTTTTTAAAAGACATCGAAAACCTTTTCCTCTGACCCTACCACGGGAGTTAACATGGCGATCCAAGACCTGCTATGATTTTTTTATACCCCCGAAATTTAATAAAAACGTTTAGCGATTTTTTTATTTTAAATCTGATAAAGTGCCATCTTAAACGCTGTGATAGGATTAGAAGGATCGGTCTTCGTTGTCATTTAAAAAATAAAAATATTTGTTGCATTATTTGGAAAATAAAGTTTTTACAGTTTTACAAAAATAAAACTTTGAGAACGTGTAGAAGAAAATACTTTGTATAGTTTTTGTTCAAATTTCACACATACGGGTTCTGAGATGGCCTTATCAGATTTTAAATGAAATATCACTAAACGTTTTATTGAATTCGGAGGATATAAAAATAATCATAGCAGGCCCTGAATCACCATCTTAAACGCCGTGATAGGATTAGAAGTAAAGGTTTTCGATGACATTTAAATAAAAAAATATTTGTTGCGTTATTTTGAAAAATTAAATTTTTACGAATTTTAACAAAAACGAAACATTAAGAACGTGTAGAAGAAAACACTCTGTATAATTTTTGTTCAAATTTCACACAAGGGATTTGAGGGGTCCTGATTAACACCACCTTATCAGATTTTAAATTAAAAAATCGCTAAACGTTTTCATTAAACTTCGGGGGTAAAAAATCATAACAAGTCTTGAATCGCCATCTTAAATGCCATGGTAGGGCCAGAGAAAGTGCTTTTCGATGTCATTTAAAAATTGTTTTTTTTTACTATCTTGAAGAATAAAGATTTTACGGATTTGTACACAAAAAAAAGTAGACACCCTGTATATCTTGTTTATTAGTTCATATAGGTATTTTATTATGAACATGTACTCCAATATAAACATGAAGTATTGTATAATAGATTCAGTATAAGAAGATCACCTTTGACGGATATATTAATTCCTTTCTAAAGTCAATTTTACATCCATTGTCATGGAACCATTTGTGTACTCAGTTTACTGACCTTTAATTATTTTGAATGAATTAATGCTTCCCCTTGTCCTTTTGACAAGGAACTACCTGATTATTGATAGAAAATCCGAGTTAAACCATCAGTTCAGTCTTAACTTTATGGTTTGTTAGAAAAGGTGTTTACAAGCTATCCTAAATAATTTAATACCTTCGACCGCAATAACTGTTTTATTATTTGGATACAATAAAAAATATAATTTTTATTCTTTTCTCCATAACAGGGAGAACAGGCAGAGCTCCATTGACTCAAAGTGAACTTACATTATCTACAGGGTACCCGGATAGATTCACAGTTAATTATCAAGAAAACTGAATTGACAGCTGATTGATTCTTAAGAGATGTTTGTTATACATATTTGTAGAATCATATGTTAAATTTATTTATAAGGATCATTATTAATTAATGGATTTAACAAAATTATGTAAATTGGAATTTTATTTATAGGTGATGATAACCTACAGTATACAGAGTGTCCTGAAATGATGCGTCAATATTCCGGACGGTATATTTTCGAAAACTTAAAATTAGCAGGGTTTTAGAGCGTCAACATTTTTTTTATGAGTTTCTTCTAATATCTTTTTTGTCAATACACGTATCACTACTATTGCTTTGTATTCACGTTTTTAATCTGATGCATATCCTCCAACGCCAAACACCCTGTTCTTGGTTGTCATATAATGACTTAGAAACTTTTCTGTTTGAACATTTTTATAGATTTTTATAGAACTGCACAGATTTACCAGCACGTTTGTAACTACCACTACAACGTTTTATAAAAATGTAAATATATTAAAAATTACCAGAGAATCATAGATACCATTTCGATTTTTAAATTCTACTCGAATATGTTTTTAAATTTATACATTCTGAAGGCGGATTATTACCTTAACAAAAGACATAAGTTTTATTTGATTTATATACATAGTATTTACAGGCAGTAGGTATTAATAACATATTTCTGTAAAATATCAAAAAACGTGACGTGACGAACTTCTGTCATTATTAGAACATACGTAGACAGATATGAGGTATTTACCCCATAATTTCTTAACACGTTGTCTAACGGTGTATTATTAACGGGTATTATTTACCTAGTTACCTTCTTAAGTTGAGAATGAGTAAGTAATTGGATAAAAATTTCTGACAGTTTCAAACCGTTTCCAACTACTGCAGGAATAAGTCTAATATGATTAATTGTTAATAGTGTATTTACATAAGTCTATTAGTAGAAACTAAAATTGTTCATAATCAATATATAGTCGACTGCAATTGTGTGTCTATAGTTTTGGTAATATTGAGTATTACTGCTGTATTATTACAATCTATAATTATTGTTATTTTCCACTATAATCGCATTTTAAATTTTACAATACGACGTTTATAACAAGATATATTAATTATATTAAAATTTACAACAATCTAATTACTATATTACTTTTTCATTTGATACAAGAAGGAATTTATGTGGTTAACTACATTTCTTGTAGTTTATTCTTCGACAAAATTGTAAGCACACGTTTATAGTAACTGTTTCAGTAGAATTTCTTTCAGTGTATGCATGGCCAACTGAGCAGAAATTACGTTTTCATTCAAATATGACTGAAAATTTACTTTCAAAATAGCTTTCGCAAAAGACTGACGAAATACATGGAAAATAAGTACGAGCATATAAGATTAATAAAGTGAAAGTTCAATGTTATAAGAGTACTAAGGAGCATCTCTGTTTTATCTCTTTTGAGATCTCCATGTGAGCATCCGTAGATGAATCACCCTTTATAGCAAATTTTGAAGTAACATCTTTGTAAGAACAAATAGTGTTTCAAATGTTTTTAGTAAAATTACAGATTTTATACGCGCACAATACTTACCTTCATGACTTAATACAGCTATATATTGAGTAACATTCGAATTTTCCAAGTTTTACGCTATTTTTTCATGATATATTTTTCTATGCACATAATACCTCAGTTGTAATATAGTATCGTATTGTTATTTATATTAAATTAACGACATTCAACAATTGTCAAATGTCAAATCTAATATACTTTTGAAAAAAGAATTAAGAATTGAAGGGTGGAAATGCTAGAGAGCCTAAGTGCCAAAAATATAATTTTACAGGGCAGCGAATTTAAAGTTTTGGCACTTGGGTCCCCTAGCTTTTACGTGCTAAGAAGGTTTAAAATTGAAGGGCCTAAGTACCATTCTAATTATTTGACATTTCACACAATAAATTGCCTATTAAAGTTAAAAAATTTAATTTTCGACAAAAAATACATTACGTATTAATACATTATGGATTATACTGTTTTTGTATTAATACTGTTTTGTATTATTACTGTTACATACTGTCAATTTGATACGTATGTATTGACGATTTACATAGGAGTATGGACTTCGGTATTTTATGGGACACTGATATCAGTAAGTAGATCTGTTTTACGCAAAGAAGATCAAATCTTGATTTTTGGCACTTAGGCTCTCTAGCTTTTCCACCGTTCAATTATTTATTGAGAAATGGGTTTTATGATTTCAATCAGTTTTTATCAAGTGACTTCCACGGTATTTAATTGTTTGTCTTAACTGTTTGTTAGTTCTTATTGTCTGTACTTATTTAACATGTTTTGATTTGTATGTTTGTAATATATTTAATGGTATTTTAGTCTGTAATTATTTTACATTGATTTTATCTATCTTTATATAAACTTTTAACTTTCTTAAAACTGTAATAAGTGATCTAGCGTACCAAATTATGTTCGTTTCTTTTTTCTTTTTTGACGTGTGTAAACACTCTGGTGTATATTGACACGAATTGAAATAAATAAATAAATAAATAAAAAATAAATAATCTACACTAACTACATGCAAATATTAGACATTCAGTGTGGAAGAAGCAGAAATATCAATCAATTTCACACCTTTCTAAGTAGAACTAAGTATCATAGAATTTGTTATTAGACCTCTCATTATATATAATAAATATAATAATAATAATAATGTTTATTCAGTTTTTAAAATCCAGAACAAATACAGAACAAAAATACATGAATAAAATTGAATAAACAGAGAAAACACAGAAGCAACTAGCAAAGTTACTTGTTTGTGTTGTAGGCACAAATTATTTTAAAAGTCTATATAAGATTCTACAAATAAAAACATTCAGTAATATTAATTTATACATAATAGGGTAATTTGTCATAGCCAGTAAAATTTTAAGTCACATTCAGGTAGGTATAAGGTAGGTATACTATACTATATATGCATTCATTTTATAAGCAACACTTTATGAACACAAATTAAAACATAATTTGATAATGCACACATAAATATCACAATCAAGTAAGTATACATTCACAAATTCACAAATACATCAATACATTTTTTTTTCAGTTTAGGTTCAGAAAGATGTAGAAAAGTGTCTATCAAAACTTATTTAAATACTAGGTATTTGTTATAGCAAGAGTTGACTATGTCACTGAAAAACTGTCTGTCGGTCTCAAATATCCATCTTTTCAATTTAATTTTAAAACTAGAAAACGTAATATCGGTTCCTATGTGAAAGTGAAAAGGGGACAATGCATACAATCTTGGTGCTATATAGTCTACATCTCTTTGACCTACTGTTTTTTCAGTACGAGGTAGAAATATTCCATCATTTTGTCTGGTATTATATATATGTTGATATGCTGATAGTATAATTTTTTATTTTTATCCATTCTAATATTTTTGACAAAACAGTTGCCTCACATCACAAATTTTGCTATATTATATAAGCTATCACTAGAAAAAGTGTACGGTTTTTCGAATATTATTTTTAAAATCTATTTCTGTAGGACATGTAGAGCATCTAAGTGACTGTCATTTACACCACCCCAACTCATAATTCCATATGTCAATTGAGACTGAACTAGAGAAAAATATAGCGTCTTTAAATGTTTTACATTTAGAAATTCTTTTAAATATTTAAATTTAGGTAATATCCCTCTAATTTTTTGATAAGGTACTTAATTTGCAGGTCCCAGCGCATATGTCGATCTATTTGTACACCAAGATATTTAACAGATATAGTCTCAGGAATTTCAGAATGATTGCCAATTTTTAAGGGTCCGATATTAGGTAATCCAGTTTGGTAAGAGCTGAAAGGCAGGTAACTAGTTTTACTGAGATTTAATGTAAGCTTGTTGTATTGGAACCACTGAGATGTCAACGGAAAATCGTCAAATATAACTTGTAATTCCTGCCATGTACTGCCTGTATAGATAACAGCAGTATCATCGGCAAAACTAATAATTTTGCCAACAGTATCTACTCTAAATAAACTATCCATATATAAAATAAATAACAGTGGCCCCAATACAGAACCCTGAGGAACGCCGCTGGTATATTTTTGCATTACTGTAAACTCCATTTATTTCCACTCTTTGCGTTCTGTTGTTTAAATAGCTTTGTATAATTTCACCAGCTCTCCCCCTAATCCCAAACAAACTCAATTTATTTATTAATTTCTTATGACACACCGTGTCAAAAGCTTTCGAGAGGTCCAAAAAGATACTTATAGTTGGTATTTTTTTGTCTAGTGTTTTGTAGATATAAGATGTTAATTTGTAGATGGCGTCCTCTGTAGATTTGTAGATTATAATTTTATATTCCAAAGTATGATTTTAGTTGAAAATATTATTTAATCATATTATTCAAATCTTGCACTGTATTAGAATGTTCTAGCGATTACAAACGTTAGTGTCTGTCAGAAATTTCCGAACAAGAATACCTTAACTTGTTGAAGCTAAAAATATTCGTTGATACACAAAAAATTTTCGCAGTGATTGTGAATAATGAAATAACTAGGAATAAATATTTTCGACTTGCAGAAGACATCTCCTAACAAAAATGTTATGTTATAAAATCGGCCAATAAATGAAAAAATGCGAAAGTGGAACACGCTGTGTATCGTAAAAATTAGAAAACCTTTTTAAAAGGCAAATAAAGTCCAGCCCGGTTCTGGGAATGTAACATCTCTCGGTACCACGCAATATCCAACTCAAATATTGGGTATTTGCACAACAAATTAGTTTAAAGTAATTCTTATAATTAACATAAAGTTATTAACTGAAATTAAAATTTTTAATTACTCCGCTAATTAAGTTAAAATACTACTGGTGTAGCACATGCAACCTTTTGTTTCACGCGGCCATTGTTAGCGAACCTACTTTTGGAGAGCGAGTCGAAATTTGCATAAAATCCATGGCGGCAATGTCGTTTTAACTAATTTAATATGTCTTATTAATCATAACATTGAGTTTACACGAGCTGTCCGTGTCGTTCAATATTGACTCGGAGGAATTATATATGCGTGTCAATGAGTGAATAAATATAAGGATTTTGTAATTTTATAATGTCGAAAATATCAACGGTTTCGAGCGGAATTTGAAATTTAAAATAGATACCTGATATTATCTGTGTAATTTGTTGTTTTGGAACTTTCTCACATATTAATCGAATCCGATATAAATTGCTTTGGCTTTGGATTTTGTTTTGTTTATCTTTTGACATTATGCCGAACGCTCGTTGTCATGGTATCGATGTATCGCAATATATAATGGCGTTTCTTTACCACAACTTTTTATATTCTGAAATTGTCTAAATCACTGATTTAAATGTTATAAGTTTACTACGGAATTTTACTTATATTAATAAGTTATCAACCCTACTAACCTAGTTCTTTATACAGTGCGTCCATAATGTAACGCATAAATTCATTAGACAAATAATAATATAATAATCGGTAATAATAAATAATGGATCGGTCAGTGGTCGCGCGGTTTAAGGCGTCAGTACTTGAATCGAGGTGACTGGATCGCTGTGGGTTCGACCCCTGCAGCCGGTAGACCGTATATAAGCTATATTCGTGGAGAGATTGGCACCCTCTCTGCGGGTATGGTAGGGTGGAAGAATGCTGACTTGGGTCAATGTGAGAGATTGATACCGGTTGGCAATTAACTACCCCCCTAATTAATGAGGTTTTTCAGGTTTCCCTCATTCCTGTACTGAATGGTGGTTAGGGCCTACCAACGTAAGTCGTTCCTGGGCGCAAATGCGGCCTGCTTAATAATAATATGCCGCCCCCTCTCCCGCACAAGTCTTTGACTTGTGGGCTAATCCTCGTGATTAGAATGAGGGGTAGAGATATTATTATTATTATAATAAAATCTCTACTCCTTATTCCAATCACGGGGATTAGCCCAGAAGTCGGAGACTTGTACGGGAAGGGGGCGGCATATTATTATTAATCAGAGTAGTCAACTGTCGACCGGTATCAATTTCTCACATTGATCCAAGCTAACATTCTTCCAGCCTACCATACCCACAGAGAGGGTGCCATTCCTCTCCACGAATATAGCATATATATACGGTTTACCGGCTGCAGAGTTCGCATCCACACCGACCTAGCCACATCGATTCAAGTAGTGACACCTTAAACAGCGTGACCACTGGTCGATTAATATTTCAATAAACAGTATTAAAAAAAAATCCCGAAATAAAAAACACGTCGATTTTTTTATTTTAATTGGAGCTGAGCTGATTCAAAAACTGTTGCTTCAAATTGGTACAGGGAGGCAAGAATACCAAAGGTGTTTATAGAAACTTAATAGAAAATTATCCGTTACTCAATTCAGATACAATGCTCCTGTCAAATTTTCATAAAAAAAAACATGAACCAACACTTGTATACTCACGTCAAGAATTCAGACGTCTTACGTCACGGCTGACGTTACACATTTGTTTTTATTGTCAACGTAATTTTAGATATTTGGTCGCGTTAAAAACAATCGTTTTTTGCAATTTAGTGCAAAATATAATGCAAACTTTTAGTGTAGTATATACTTTTATTACCATCAGTTGCAGTTTCTTAAATATTTTGATGAAAATATAATTAATTATTCATTTGTTCGTCTGAGTTCTTGTCGCGAGTATATTTCTCACAACAACAGCCCTGTGACCAATACCGGGTGCTTTGTCGATTAACATGCTCGTTCAAATAAAACGTTTCTTTGTCGGAAAATAAAACGTTAGCCATGAAATTGTTATTTCGATTATTTTGGTATCATATACGCGCTGTTCTTCGGTCAACGTCGTCTTCAGCCAATTCATCGATGAGACGGAAGATCACTAATAAACGTGTTTGGGTTGTTTTTTAATAGTTTATTAAAGTGGTTGTAATAACAATACATAATTTCATTTCATTTTTGGTATTGTTGCCCATCCTGTACCAATTTGAAGCAGCTTGTGCTACATTTTTGGAATCATCTCGGCAAGGGAAATCCGGAAATGAGATCTTCCATTTATAGAAACTGGTGATGACATTACTCGAAGGTAGATCACCCTGTATATTAAATTATATTTGACAAAAACCGTACCTAAATTAAAATAAAAAATCGAGCTGTTTCGAGAATTTTTAATAATATTGTTTATTTAGCTAATTTTTGGCGGTTCGAAGTTAAGCAAATTCGACAATAAACTTTAACCACCTTGTGTAAGATTAAACAGTTTTGAAGGTCTTGAAGACCATTAGAAATAGATGTAAGGAAGCTTGATGAAAGTTCCTCTAAAATTACGCGTGTACTTCAAATATGCAAAAATATACAGGGTGTTCTATTTAAAATAAACAAGGAGATGGCGGCTTCCGTTTGAAATCGAGATAATCTTTAAAATATTCTGATGGATCTTCACCATAAGACAACCTCTGTATATAGGCTGGTTAAATTAAAATATTTTGGACACTTCCGCCTTTGTAAAATTTGACAGAAAGGAAAACAACATTTTTATACATACATATAATAATAATATAATAATATCTCTACCCCTCATTCTAATCACAGGGATTAGCCCAGAAGTCGGAGACTTGTGCGGGAGAGGGGGGCGGCATATTATTATTAAGCAAGCCGCATTTGCGCCCAGGAACGACTTACGTTGGTAGGCCCTAACCACTATTCAGTGCAGGAATGAGGAAAACCTGGAAAACCTCATTAATTAGGGGTAATATGTATGTATATATTTTTTAATCTATTTCAGATTCAGAAATATTAAATATGCTTTTGTTGCGCCACAAATAAATACATTTTTCAGTCATATACAAGATATTTAATCTTAACTTAATTTCAGTTAATTGTTATAACATAGCATTTCAAATCCTATAAGCCAAGATATTTTCCCTTCAAACATTTTCTTTTATTACATAGACCGATCTCAGCAAATAATCATAAAACGTACATATTACACGCAACTACTTACTAATTAACTCACAAAACTGCTGATCAGCAATCAAGGTGCTAATAACTTTCTTCAATAACTATAAACACAAATTTCTACTTTTCTGTAATACTGTAACTATTTGAATGCCGGTTGTATACGGACTTTTACTTTTCTTTCGGCGTTTTTATGACGGCCTTAAAAATACAAAAAAGGAACGTGTCCCCTGGACTTCCCGGAAAACATAAAAATTTACACCACGCTTCCTAAGTTCCAAAGAAACAGATGTACCCGCTGTCAGAGAGTGGCAAACTTTTGTGAATTTCTAGATTTTTACTGCGATAATTATTTACCTTATTTACAGTTATTATTCCTATTTGTCGAAAGTTTAGATATCTGTCACCGTTGCGGAGATAAAATTTATGTTTTAGCACATTTGTTCTGTCGATAAGATAGAAATCCTTGACTTTTAACTATTCGCAGGCTGGTTGGAGGATCAAAGCGGGTGAAGAAGTGAGAATTCGTTATTTGGGAGCGCACTCATGTCGCAATAGAGATTTTGATCTTGTTTGGCTTCCCTTATGGTTAACAGTAGGCATTTGAATTGATTTTCAGCATATGTTTGGTTTTCTCTCCCAAGATTTTCGTTTCAAGATTACGTGTACATATTTTTTATTGCTCTTTATCCATAGGGCAAGTCTTGCTTTGGGCTGGATTGAACGGGAACATGAAAAAAAATGTTTAGAAAAAATTACACGTGTGAATTTAACACATTCAATTAGGAAAACAATTTTTATAGAGGTGAGGTACAGAAATAGATATATGTAAATATTTATATTTTTTTTAAGTTTCAATAATATTTGCTAAGTATAATTAATTGAAGAATTTTCCATTTGGTTGCTATGTTGTCGGTTTTGATTTCTTCATGTTTTGAGAGACCTCTCGTTCTCTTCTTCAGAATTAACTTTGAAACTGTACAATTATACAAGGTAAAATTATATTTACTTTATTTTAAAAGTATTCAGTCAATTCAAATCAATTATTATGCACTTTTACCACATGTAGTCACGTATGTTCTTCGTTTTATATATGTTTGCTAAAAATTAACTTCTAGACTTTGATTACGTAGATAATATTAACGAAACTTAATATTAAAATTTAAAAACAAAATTTCAAAACAAAAATTTCAATTATTGTCTGAACGAATTAAAACCTAGTCCATTCTAATATTTCTTCTTTTGTTTATATCTTTTTTAATTATACAATTTTTATTATAATCAGATTTCAAAATAATAATAGAGAGTGACTCATTTTATAAAGCCGCTCATAATTTATAGCAGGCAACATAGAGAGAAATACAAGCTTACAGTAAATTCTGCGAATAAAATTGTGTATTCCGCATACCTCGTAGAGATTACACTTCTTCGGTTTCGATTTTCGTTACACTTGCGCATATCAGAATGCTTGTTCTCAAAATCGTAAACGCACTAATCTAACAAGTGAAAAATATCGGATGATAAAAAATATATGCGGACGGATTATGGCGTGAGATTAAAATATGAGTGCAAATGATGCGGTTGAAATATGTAGTTCATTAATAAGAGTATATCGTGCAAGAAAGAGTGGCTACAACTGCGGAAGGGATAATAGTGGAATGTCGAGGAAACAGATAGAGGTTGATGACGACACAAAAAACGCGATTCGCAAAACAATTCATAGATGGTATTTTAAAATTCAGATCTCGGTAAAAAACATGATGCTATGTCACAGGATATTTGTTTAGAAATTAGAATATTTAAAAGGGTGCTTTCACAAATTATGGGTGATATGAATTTCCATTTTTTTTGTAAGAAAAATCGAAAGAGTGTGCTGATAGAAAATGATAATATATGATATGGTAAAAATATAATTTTACTGACCAAAAGATGGATAAATAATGGCCAATATCCAAAGCAAACGACAGGCAATTCTTAAAATATTTTCCACTGGATTAAAGTCATTTTCTAATAATAATGCACATTGCACCAGGATTTTTGGAACAGGGTTTACTTGTTTTTAAATCACGATAAACAGGAGACTATCATGAGGATAGTGATAACGAAGTATTTAAAAATTACTGAATAATATATGTTTTGCCATATGATGTAGTTATAATAAATAATAATGTACCGTGTTATAACCTACGATAAGTGTTAATGTGTAACCAGTAGTACTTGTATAGTTATCATGAGGATAGTGATAGCGAAGTATTTGAAAAGTACTAAATAACATATATTTTGCCATATGATGTAGTTATAATAATAATGTACGGTGTTTGTTATAACCTACGATAAGTGTTAATGTGTAACCAGTAGAACTCGTATAATGTGTACTCGTATGTATAGTGCAATGTATTATAAATGTTAAAGTGTGATATCTGCATCAAGTAGATGAAAGTGGGTGATGGTGGGTCATTCCCGTCCAAAATAACGGCATTGTACAATTGAAAAGATGATGACATGGGTGAGTTTTAAACTTTTTAAAGTAAGCTATTAAAGTGCTAATTCATTGAACGTCAACTTATTTTTGGTAATTTTGAGTTCTTCAAACCCTTATCAAATGGTACATCTATGGAATCTTGACTCTTGCTAGTCTCACCTCCTTTATTCATCTAAGTGCTGTAAATTTGTCACTTTCTGTAGTTTGAAACTCGGGTATGTGTACTGATAATATTGCTGGAAAGAGCTACTCTAGAGGTTAATGCCACCAGCACTGAATTACACCCACCATTTCTCATCCACATACCTAGATATTTGGTATCAAAGATCATACATGGCTTCATGTGGTAAGAAATATAGGAAAAATGATTTCAATTAGCTTAATATATTTCAAAGTAAAATTCCATCAGTATCAAATGTTTCCACTGTGTGCTTCCACGCTGTTTTGGTAAATGAGCACTTCTCTTTTATTTTTACTTTAAAAATACGATAAAGCTTATGAGTAAACAAGTAGGTTGTTCAAATGCATAGTAGTTTATATTTGGACATTGGTATATATAGAACAAGAAATGTTTTAATCCGGTTAACTGTGTTAAATTGATTATGTTAATTTAGTTGGTTAATTAATAGAAATCGATTAAATATTTGTCAATCAAACGGGATATTTCAAATGTTCACTAAATGTGTGAATATAGATTTTGCCATAGTATTTTCAAAATTTGCTATTAGGCACCATTTTGTTTAGTCTAAATTATTATTTACAGCTGGAACAAATTTTTTTTATTATAGTTAATATTAATACTGTTAATTTAGATAATAGCATCTGCTGCAAAAGTCATGAGATTTGCAGAGAGTCGTACATTTTTTGTATCTGCATATAATTCTGTATCTAAAAGATTTATGTTATTACCTATAACTACGATTATAATCTTTTACAATATTTTTCTTTAAACTTACTTTCATAATTCAGAAGTATACATTGGAAAAGAATTGTTGTGTAAATGACATTTTTCATGTATAATTCAGGATGTGTTACATTTCCGTTTTAATAGTTTAATACGTTTCGTACTTGTATTATAATAAAATTTTCTGGATTGGTGTTAACTTAACACACCTTTTTTTTCTACATTTCTGCTCCGACTAGTCGTGTACAATTGCGTAGTTACATACTAGCACTCAGTGCTCCTTTTTGAATACGTGTTTATTTAATTCTTGTTCACAGAAATCAGATAGAGAATATTCAAATTTAAATTAGGATTTGGTCAAAGAAAATGAAAAGTATCTGCCTAAATATAACAAGTATTATTGCTGATAAAACTAATCAACAATATAACTTTATGGAAAATTGTCTTTGATGGTTTAGGTTTCTATCTCTGTATTTTGTTTCTTGTAATTTTAGAGAAAGAAAATATGTTCAGATCACTACGAGTTAAGTTTTGTATGTAGGACCTAAATGTATCTTTGTTTTGTTGTTTATGATGTACTAGAATGTTATTTGTCCTTTATTTATTTATAATGAAGTTATAAAAACTTAAAAGTCTTTTATTCTCGCCTGCAATTTGTTATGCTTTATCAATCTGAGTAAAGCCGGGGATACATTGCTTTGAGGCTACGCCACGCCATGCTACGTGACGTGGTGTGGTATCTACTCTGTGTGCTGCACACTGTTACCACTCCATGCGATGCCACGTTACGTTACATTCGACAATTCCATCAATTTAAGGAATATTTCATATCAGAAGAAGGTCAAACTCAAATTGTGAGTCGAAGATGAATACATTTAAGTAACATAATCTATTTAGCCAGAGTCGTTAAAATTTATCTTATTGCATTAACAATGTGTTGTGGGAAACATTTCTTGTGTAATTTGTTACTAAGCTCCTCTAATAATTTGTTCTCTATAGCGCTTACATTTTATTCTATATAGATATCCATGCTCGCAAATCTTTAAAATAACAAAATTTTGTCAATATTTTATGCATGTGACATCGTATCACGTGCACACAGCTACCACGCGACACGTTGCGCGTCGGATGGCATGTCGTGACGTAGTGTAGTGTCAGACCAGTGTGCACACAATATATAAAAATACATAAGAATACACGGTGTCAGATCCTTCTGACGTGTCACATGGCTTGGCATCAGAGCAATGTGCCTCCGGCTTAAGGCACAACTTGTTGATCTAAACTCTTTTTTCGAAGTGCACCTAATACTGCTGTATGGGTACAAACACAGTGGAAGTATGTTTCATGCTTACTGGAAACTCGCGCTGATCGGCTTGGTTTTCTCTCGCCTTACAGAGTAAATCCATTAAAAGCGGGAAAAGGCCAAAATTTAATCAGTTACGCCTTAATTTCCGTGCAAAACATCATTATATCTGATGAAGAAACAAAATTCTAGTCGCAAAACGTACTTACTTACGCAAATTTTTTCTCACATCGTAATCACGTGTCAAATAATGTTTTTGTTCAATTTGGAGGAACAGTTTTTTAATAACAAAAGCATTAGTTTATATTTTAAGCAGCTAACATTTAAATTAGTAATAATAATTTAACATATTGATCTGTATGATTTTTAATTCCGAAAATTGAATTCTTGAAGGGTCTCGCCTTCAGACGGCCCTGTACACATATGTGTGTAAACTCCACTGGCATTTATTCATAACTTTATATAAAACATTTCCTGACACCACGGCCGTAAAGTGAATTATAATTTTTCCGTGTACTTTATTGAGTAAGAACGTTGTTTTACATAACCTTTGTCAACAGAAATATACGATTAGCAGACGTAATAAATTTGAGCAAATAAACAAATGCCGCAACATATTCTCGGCAAGAAATAAACTATTGGGGATTATTGATTTAGTAACTAAACACGAAATTAACGCATCTCTATGTTTGTAGCGGTTGGATTCACATAATTCATCGCTACATTCTGTAATAATTTAATAAGAAAAATGCGTAAGATATCCGATAAGAGTCGTTTTTAATCTTATATTTAAACTTCACATGCAAATCACATTTCTTATTGTCGAAAAGTATAACAAAAATGATCCAACAGTGTCAATTTTTTTATTGTTGCCGCAAAAATATTTTTTTTGAAATAAAACAAATATGATTGAGATAAAATTACGCTATTTAAACTAACAAAAAAAAATGTTGACTTCTACTTAATTTAATAATTTCTCATGTTTGATATTAAATCATCTTTATAATTTGTTTGTCTACATGTTATTGTTTCTTACGTGTTCTGATGATTTAATTCAATGATTTTTCGTTATTGTTTTTATTTTCATTATTGTTTGGAATAAAATTACACCGATATTAAATGAACTGTTATTTTGTTTGACTCAACGATGTCAAATTATTAAATTAAACATTTCTAATTAATTATCTAAAAAAAAACCTTTAATTTCAAAGTGTAAACTATGTTAGTTTGACATTATGACATTGATTCAAATATCTAATCTTTTACTTGTACATATTTTTGGTTGGTCAATAAAAGCCACTGCCGTTATTTGTACTGCATGTCCTCCGTCCATAGAAATCATAAAATATATAGCACGCCACAAGCCTTTACATAAGGCACTCAAAAATAGTCAGACTATGGAGGGGCTTAGAAATCAGAAATCCAGGGAAAACTTAATGTAAGCAGTAGGTTACACTGCATTTTAAGCCTAGCATACAATTGAATTCAAAAGGGAAGGACCATAGAAATCACAAATTGGACGTAACATTTTGAAATTCCCGCCTATTAGTGTGAAGCTGCCTCGTTAGTGTAACCAACTCATGAAAGCTAAGTTACTGAAATATTACCAGACTCGCGTTTTCTCCATAGGTTGACTATTTTCGATAACTCTTGGCGTTCTATATATTTTATGATTTCTATGGCTCCGTCCGACATGGAGTAGCTAATGAACGCTAGATGTAGCTTGCTACATTTCGCGTACCCTGTAGAGCACCTTTCCGACAGGGTTTGCGAGAACAGGAGATATGAGAAGGCTCCTTGTAGAGCCGCCCGCAAACGTAGTCGAGGCTGAGCGGAGAAAGGAGCCCGGGGGTCCACCTTTACAAGGCGTCCGGTCCTACAACGCAAAAATGTGGGTGAAGAGAGATAATTCCTCTCGGCCTCGCACATCCAACCTTATTTATCCTACAAGAAATACTGGTGCGCACTACAATATTTAAAAACTGTTAAGACAAACACAAAATTTAAGCTTTTCATACGTTAGATTAACAATATGATGTTTATATAGAACAGTTTCGTAATTGTTGTTTGAAGTCTTTATTTCAGTTAATAGAATCAACATCGTGGATTGAATAAATACATTTTTAGATTTCTCTAACCAATACGTTTACGTCGAACTAAAATAATAATGGAATATTGAATTAACAAATACTTGTTGACATTAAAAAGCTAAGAGAAGAAGTTTTTCGGTTCGCCATATATAATTATTAGTATTAAGTTGTTTAATTATTACCAAAACATTAATACATTTTCGGAAATCTTTAATTCAAGAAAAGTTAGTAGAATAGCAAAAATAATAAATAAAATATTGTAAATAATTTTAAAATTACTTTTTTGTTCGGTTTTGTACGTGAATAGCATATGTGTGCAAATAAAAAAGTGGTAAATAAGTACAACCGTGAAACGGAAAGTGATGGAAACTTGCGGAAGGAAAATAGTATTTTTAAAATGAGTTTTCCCAAAAAAATTATATTGCTATATCTTACAAGATCAAACTTAGTCCCTATAAATGAAATTGAAAAGAGTATACTGATATAAACGACGAAATAGTGATATGGCGAAGAAACTATTTAAAATAAATATTAAAAAATAAGAATATGGATCGAAGAATATATTAAATTTTTATTTTGTCGAAACATGGACGTATGAAGGTCATACGGAAAGCGGTGCGATATGATATAATAAGTGTTAATGTGTGACCTTTATAGTGACAGTGCTAGTAACCAGTAGTAAATAGTGCGTATGTATTCTAAAGCCTTTTGTCCTTTTGAATGCGGAATTTGCAAATATTTGCGCGATTTATTTAACGGTGAAAAAATCTCTATTTGTAACAAATATTGTCAACTTCCTATAACATTTTCTATCATTTTCTTCATGAAACTGCCATGGTAGATTATTAGAAGTTCAAAACAAATTTATTAACACCACATAATAATAAAAAAGGCAATAATGTTTGTAGTGTTTGACAGTTTCGCAAATTGCAATTGTCAAAAGTTGAGATTTTCCCGTCATAAATAATTAAAACAGAAGTTGCAAAATTTGTGCAAAAATCCGTGATTTCGCGTCCATCAGGACAAGGCTTAAGTGTGATATCTGCGGAGTGCGCATTAGGTAGGTGTAAGTGGGTAGTAGTGGGCAATCGCCGTCCATAAGAACAGGGGCAGATTTAAAGTAAATTGTTAATGTGCTAGGTTCAGCCGACGTCAACTTATTTTTTATATTTTTGTGTGCTTTAACTCTTCTCAAGTGGCACGCTTAGGTAATCATACCACCCGTACCTTCCGTACTCATCTCTGTGTTGTGAATTAGTCACCCTCTATTATTTTCGACCATGGGTAATTGATAATACAAGATAAAAACTTTAAATTTTGAAAGAATTCTTATTATTTTTATTATCTAACGCCTCAAAATTGGTAAAAACTGTTATATCACTGTTGCTACTCTAAAAATAATGAATGTTATGTAATGCAATTATTTCTTGTAATTTTTGTATATTTTTTTATATTTGATCGTCTTCAAATTTAGTACGCCTATGAAATGATGCTCCTCGCACGCTTTACCCGCCGCGCTTTTCTACAAGCTAGCGATTAGTCACTACAATTTTGGAAGTCTGGTATAGTTGAGCAGAATTATGTCCAAAATTATATTTTCATAGTTTTATAATGTATATACCTATCTGAAATGTTGACCAAGAATAACCGTAACAATTAAGGTCATTATTTTCACTCCTAGAAACTATCATACTGCAATTATTTCTATTGCTAACGTTCCTGATATTGCACAAATCCTAAGTGCATTGTTGCTTTTATAATAATTCCAAAACGACGGATTTTTAACTCTCAATTTCATGAATGACAAACTACGGATTAACTAGACATGAAGTAATGTAATGTTTACAAAAACATCGTTTCACATGCCTCAGCACACCGGATGTATGGTCGTTTCTTTTGAAACAGAAAGTAACTATTATACGGCATTTAGCGCAATAAAAAGGGGATTATATGGGTCACCTTGTTTAAATGGTACGGTAAATTTACGGCTGGAAATGGCCCAGAGTTCAACGGGTCACCGTCTAATAAAGCTGTAAACTTTTAAAAGGGACCTAAAAAATATTTGCGGATGGATAAAAAGGTTGTAAATTTATAGGTACTGGCCCTATTAAAAAAAAATGGGGACCAGAGGTGGTAATAAGTTTGGGTATAGTTTTAAGTGAACCTTTCTTTCATTCTATTAGGTGTTTAACAAAAGGATATCATAATTTAGAATACCTGCCTATTACATACAAGGTGTTTCGGAATAAATTTTAGGGGTTATAGGATCGTCGGCGCCGGATTTCCAAAATCTGCATGGGGCAAGAGACAAGAAACACTATATTAAGAGCTCAAAATTATAGAAGAACAAAGTTCATTTTTTGTGAAATGACAGATGTTCAGATGTACATAGATTTGTCTACAACGATGTACCAAAGTTTCCTCCCCAGGCATTTTTCTCGAGGAAATATTTTTAGTAGTCGACAACAAGTGACAATATCTGTTAGGCATAAACCTAAGCTTTTTAAATCTAATTTACTGGTTGAAAACGGGAGGCGCTAAGCGTCGCGGCGTCATTTATATTTTTTTCTCAGAAAAAAAATAATTTCTGTGGTTTATTGAAAAATGCATTGAATTTTAATAAAAAAATCTTTATAAAGTTTTTACCTACTTGCATTTGTTAAAAATAAATTATTGCATTCATGTAATTGATTATATAATATTTAGTAATTGTAACAGTAACAGTGGAACAAAAATAAAGAACAATTTGATTCACTTCCATCGTTATCCAGACAACAATTAAACCTTTTAACAATATTACGTTTTGCGACTTTCTGTATTACATCTCCAGACAATGTCTAATCTTATACTTTGTTGCAACTGGTCGATATTATATTACCTTTGCTTATCGAAAACGTTCCTACGCACTCTCACAAAATAATCCAGAGGGGTTAAGTCCGGCGGTATGGGTGGCCACTGTATTAAACCAATCGGTCCTATTCAATGATTTGAAAAGTGCTGGTTCAAATATTCTTACAATTACAAAATTGTGATTAGGTGCAGCATCTAATTGTATTTATGCTTTCATGTCATGTTTTCTTATTTGTAATGGAATATTCTCAAACAAACCTGCAAGTTCTCTATCTAAAAACCGTAGAAACCTTTCACCTACACATAATATATCTCACCTGCTATACCATTACTAATAATTTAGTTAGTCTATTTCTATAGAAGCTGTTTTCCTCAGCAGCTACTCATTTGAGTAATAAAATGCAATCTTTGATGTCAGTCGTCATTTGTTAGCAGTTGCACATTTTGTAATCATAATAGTGAACACTTTCTGAATTGTCGATTTAGAAATATGAAAAGCAGCCGAAGCCTGTCGAATTTAATTTTGCAAATTTTTCTAAAATTAGTCAATAATATTGAAAATGCTCATCATTTGCTATACTCCATTTCATGTTTTTTATACTCCCTTGAAGGAAAAGCATGTTAATTATTTTATAAAAATCTTTCCAATTATTGTGAAACGTTTTATAATTTGGCTCTGGAGAGTGTAAACTCTGGATATAGATCAGCGTAGAGTCTCCTTGCTAAATGTGGGTTTCTACTTGCTGCTCCAAATACTAATAGCATATCCATTTTTTCATTATAAGTAGGTAAATATTATAAATTTTTAATCAAGGATTAGGTATTTTAAATATTAAACACAAAACTTCATACTTACTTACTGTTTCTTATAAGCACGCCTACTTGCCATGAAGTAAATAATACCGTAATTTAGTTTTCATATTTCTTCTTTTGCACATAATTTTCTAACGAGTACAAATAGATAAAATCTTTATAAAGGTTTTTTTCATTAGAATGCAATCTATATTTAAATGAACCACATAAACAAATATGTTTTTGACGCTCGTTGTCTACTTCACAAATTAGACACAAACAGAACTTAGGTATATGCCTAAAAGATATTGTCACTTGTTTTCGCTTATTAAAAATATTTCTTCAAGAAAAATGCCTTGGGAGGAAACTTTGTAACGCAAGTGGGAGAGTATTTCTACTTAGCTCAATGTTACACTCTGACTGCATTTGTGTTTGTCTAAGACTATGTGATTTGTTTGTTATTTTTACAAAAGTCTATAAATTGGCACAATAAGATGCAGACATTAAAAGCCAGGAAGTTTTACTCAATCCAGTGGCGCAACATAATTACATTCAGATTTGAATCCTAAAGCTGACTTTTCTAAAAAATTACTCCTTTCCACAACATCATTCACCATATGCATGTTTAATGATCTAATTTCCAGTTATCAGGTTTTTAGAACATGTTCTTAATATTATTTCAGGTTCCATTTCAGTGATATATCAATTTGAAAATCCATCTACAAAGTATAGTAATGATGGTATACCGTGATTTGTTGAAGATACCAACCGTGAACGATGAATGAGTTTGTATTACGTTAATATATTCGTATTGCGGAACTTGCAAACTTATTGATGACATAATTTCGCGAACACGAAATTTACTGAAACATCGCATAATTTAACAAAGACAGTTCTCTTTTTCGATCCTATATGTGTCGATTTTATAAATACTTGTACGATTAATTCTGATGACATATTCAAAATTTAGATATCGAAATTGAGCACAAACATATCGATTACTTTTTAAAATGACTACAGTTTCAGATATTAGTTTAGGATTCATATGCTAATGATCGTAAACGCACACAGTAAGAAAGCCACTCTACACGCTACTATTTTGGAGGTAGTAAAATAATATGCTGTTAAATTTTACACTCTTTATTTGTAGAGATGTTGAAAGAGTAAATATATTTACAAGAATCGAAAAGGGTAAAATCTAGAATTTTAATTATTTGGTAAAATGTAGTAATTTACCAAATCAAGTTTAAAATTTAAACGAGAGCGGGTAAATGTTATGATCACGTGAACACTTGCAGTTGTTTATTACGCCTCATACGAGAACAAGTATTAATTCGCATTCATATTGTTAACGGTTAAAAGTAAATCAAATTGTATAATTTATTGTGTAATAGTGATTGTTTGCGCCTGTGGTATATTTTCCTTTGAGGATGATATCATAAGAAGCACATATCATTAAAATAATAATATAATGAAAAAGAACAAAACAATAAATTTGGTTAAATATAAGAAAAATTATGTGGAATACATACACATACTTAGTTGTATAAATCAATATTGTTATATATATTGAAAATATACACCACTCTGTACTTAACATAGTTTTTACAACAGTTTTTATGTATCTAAATTAGTATAAGAACCAATGCTTATCATTGAAACAATATAGTATGTTTTCGGCTTTACTGAAAAATATAGTGTTTTAGTACAAGTGTGAGTTTTAATTATTTAAAAACTTCGAAAACAGAACAAATATGATACATACACGAGTGCACCTATAAAGATGTCATGAAAATGTGATGAATTTTAATATTTTTTAAGGAATACCTTTACACACTAGCGTTGTTTTTTACAAATACGTGTAGTAACAAAATTGTTAGCAAAAGTAAAATGCAACGTACTTTGATTTGAATTCCAACGGCGATGTCATAACATACGTGGCTTATTTTATTTTTGAGCTTATTTATACACTTTTCTTGTAACTTATTCTCGATATGAAATTATAATATCTACATAAAATTATTCAGAAATCAATTAGTTCACCTGTCCACTACTTATATGAACTTAAGAAGAAGACACTTCATTCAGTTTGAGTAACTATATACAGAGTGTAATTAATTGCATACGCCAAATTTTACCTAGTAATATACATATTACATATCAGATTTTTTCAAGTAATTAAATTTTCTTCATAGTAAAATTGCGTATTACTATAAGTACTTGTTGTAACTTTTTGAGAAAAGTATGAAAACACTATTTTATATATGGTTACGAAAAAAATAGCTATATCTACATTTGCTTGATCTTTCATCATGAAGAGGTATAGAAATCATGCTATAAAAGTCAAATGTAGGTCCCACCCCAGCTAGCAAAGTAGTTCTATAAATTTAGAGTAATAGGAGTTTTATATTCTGTTAATATTTTACAGTTGTTTTAGAATACTAAATTGTTGCATTAATGTCGCACATGAGACTATTTTGCCTTCAGAAACTGAATTGTTTTTAAATTTGTTGCAAGAACGTTCTTAGAGCATATTTTATAGAGCACTTATAAGATAACTGCTAATGTAGCCCTATACAATACACAATTTTACAGCAACTGTGCTTATAGAATCAAATTACTGTAAAACCGATGCAAAATACTGCTTTATGGAATTATACCATCTCCTGTGAGACTCTTATAAAATTATTCCGTAATGTCGCTTATAGTTTAATTATAGAACTATTGTATAAGGCGTTGTTAAGTTACAATTCTGCTGCGGAAAACAAATTACAAATATAGAAGCTGCTATCGAACTTAAGAGAAAAAGCTCTTTAAAGCAGTTGTAGAGAATAATAATACAGTTGTTATAAAATCATTATAGAGTAAATAAGTAACAAAAGCCTTTTTATTCCATAAAGAAACGCTATAGAACTATCATTTTTTATAGGTATATGTAGGTTTCCCATAGCCCCATCTGACGAGACCTGCCTGTAATAGTACGAAATATTTTGATCAAAGTATAATGGGGAAATTTGTATAACATAGTCGTGACTTGTAAAAATTATTATCTGCTTGCAGATAGAAAATTTCATTACGATAGATAAGATTTATTTGATTGCTAAGAGAAATTGATTTTGTTATAGAAATTTAGTAACATATTTAATTTAGACCATTCCAAACCTTAAACATTTTCACTTTTAGATGTTGAAGTTAAAGAATTTTAATAGATTTATTAAATAAGATTGAAATAAGTGAAATTACCACAATAAAATATGACAACACTGTGAATATTAAGTAGTTGCTTACGAAGCATATTTGCTCTATAATCATTGCAATCGACACAAAAATGTCATATTAGTAAGAATCCATTGGAAGTACAAGATGAAGCCTTTCTTTCTGTCGCCATATTGTGAAGAAGGAAAAAAAATCTTAATTAAAAATATGTACAATATAAATAGGTGAAATGATACCAATAATATGGATATACATACTTTCTGACTAGTTTATGTACAGTTGGTTGTTAAATTCATCTTTTAGAAAAAAATTTTAATAATTTTTCAGGATCATAGGAAATATAAGGTTAACTGAGGGCGCGTCAAAAAATTACCATTGTGTACCACATATTTCACGATAAAACTTTTTCCGCATTAAAATGTACTGCTCCCTGATGGACAAACAAACTAAGCAATTCGTAATGATGTAAGTAAGTACTCCTATGCAGGCTGATTAGGCCCATCTTATTAGTTCTTATTGGTCCGTCCATATTATTTCTAACATGTGCGATACAGAAACATTTTGTTTTTAAAAGATACAATTAAACTATTTTAAAGTTCTTTAAATATAACACCATGCAACACAAAATTGTATAGCGAAGTGCTATAGAATTTTATGAGATTGCTTTGTAACTGTGTTATAAAAATTCTTTAAGACTTCTATAATTATTTCCTGCAAGCTTTACAGAACCGCTTAAAGAACTAAAAGGTTCTATAGAACGGTGCCCATTTTTATGGTATAAGTGTTGTAAGAACGTTTTGAAAATGTTCTTAGAATAAACATTGCTCTATAAAATTTGCTCTGGAAACGTTCTTACAATTTTTACAGAACAAGAAATTGTTAGCTGGGAAATTTAATTTCAGTATAACTTTAAATAGAAAGAAAGAACATTTTGTAAATTTTACACCAGTACGAGTAACTGATTTGCATTATTACAAGTAAATTCTACCAAATATCCGTTAAAATACATTACACAAGCATTTTTGTAAAATTTACCAAATTTGTGATGAGATAGAATTTACTCTTTTTCCGTGCGGAATTCCCTGAACTGAACTAGTATAAATTTCATGTAAAATTTTACCTGCCTGGTTGATCATCAATCAATCAGTTGGATTGTCAACAAGCAAATCTAATTTTGGAGTACAGCAAAGTTTTATAGAGGATCTAGAAATTGTCGACAACCATTGATTTCAATGATTTTTTTATGCGTTTAACGGTAACCGAAGTTTAACTTCACTTAATAAAGAGCGGTGCGAAGATTTTTAATTAAAGATCGTTAAAATGGGCTTTTTATGGTAAAAACCAATTTCTTAATTCGTGAGTGTTTAATGGTCAGAATTATACCAATAAAGTTACACCGTCACGCTATTCCAATCAGCTGTTTTAAACGGAATGGCTTCATTAACAGTATCGTGATGCGGAGCATTGTGCTTAATATCTTCATAAACTCCATAATAATCTAAATGAAGAGCCCGATCAGACGAAGTGTATCTTTTACTTCGGTTAACTGCTTCAATCATTGGAACATGGTTGATAGATTTTCATTTAGTTTATCTACCACAAATAACCATAGACCGTAGGTACTCCAAATGAAAGATTATGTAAATAGTACGAGATAACGTGCGTAATCATAATGCGTTTATACCGGGTGTCCCGAAGTTAATTCAACATAGAACAACAGCAGATATCTGACAAAATAATGCCATGTAGCCAAAATCACCTTAGTCAACAGTTGATGGTTAAAAAGATAGATCAAAATTATTTTTTTTTCTATATTTGGAAGCACTTTTAAAAAAAAAAACTAATTTTTGCATACATTTTGGAGATCGGACATTTTTAGAGGCGAGAAATTCAAATTTGATTTGACAACATTAGATGGCGCCACTTATTTATTTATTTAAAAAATACACTATTCTGACAAACAATTTCAATAATAGGGCAGAACTACAAAGAAATAAACATACAATAAAGATAATTACATAATCAGATGCAATCAATGACCTAAAATACATAATTTAATCTTAAATATACTAGTATCAAACAATTTGATACATTGTGATTTTCCGGGCTGTTATGCCGTGACCTCGGTAACTGGTAACTGCCAGAAACAGAGTTAAAATGCACATCCCTAGCATTAGCTGGGATTCTTTTGCATGGCCTGGTTGTTCTCGGGCTAGACTCTGTGGGGACAGACCCGCTATCGGTGTCTCTGGGCCTGCCCATAAATTCATATCGGATTTTTTCATATTTTGTAAGATTTCTCGTCTCAACCAACACTAGATGTGACCAGTTGCAGAGGCTACTACAGGACGTTTTAGAACACCACCACTATCCGAAGAGCGGTTCTTACCGTATCAGCAGCAATACCAACAACAGGAATCGAAAACACATACATATGGGTGAGACCAGGGGTACTGATAGCGGATCTGTCCTAATCCGAGAACAACAAGAGCAGGTCAATGTGCACACTAATTATGTTACTGGCAGCTACCAATCACGTAAGTCACGTTTTACATCGCCTTTATTGTTTTTTTTTTAATAATATTTAGTGAAATGAAGCAGCAAAGTAACTAGCTCACCTGTTATCTTCTAGTTCTTACGATCAAAGACAATGTATAGACCATTATGAAAGTGATAAATTCCTTTCCCATAACAATTATCCAATCAGTCGGAAATCCTGAGGTAATAAATTAATAAAGGCATTTATTCTGGGGTCGGAGTTCGCGCAATAATTGTATTAAACCAATAAATAACCTGCGTGCTGGATCAGAATGGATCTAGCTTGTTAGTGCCTTGAAAATATTTATAGTCCTCATTAAGGACCTATGTTCCAGATGCGCGAATCGAGTTTATTTTCAGGAAGAAATATGTTGGAGTTATAACGGAGAAGTTTTAAGTGGTAATTTAATTGAAATGTTCTCTTGTAATTAATACTAAAATATTAGTATCTAACAATGTTTGATAATGATGTGAGAATAGGAACTGTACAATGCTCAAACGCGCACTCCTGGGATCAATAACAGTCAACACCTACTGGGATATAACCTACACTATTCCTGATGAAAATTATAGGACATTTAATACGTTTGCTTATAGGTAATTGGTGACTGAAATAATCATTGAGCAAGTACATCCAACTAAACTGATGCTAGGCACATACTGCAAAAAACGTACCTGAATTTATCATAATAATGGTATTATATTATATAAGTAATTGACGAGTAACTATAGTATCTAACAAAGCTAAGTATATATTGTTAGCTATGACTAAATACAAATAATTTAAGAGGGGATAGAAAAAAAAGAATTAACGGAATCACTTCAGAAAATTTACAAACTTATTTATAAAGTGAAAAATAATTCTTCGAAACTACATTAAACTCTTACTTATCGCCGACTATGGCAGCCCATCCGCGCGAGAGTACGGCAACCAGCAACAATAAACGGTAAAACTCGTTGTCATAATTGAAATATTGTGTGCTTATGATTTGGTATTTTCGTTAATTTATAATGCCTTTTTTTAATTTTAAACGTTTTATGGTAAATAAAATAACGGAATCTTTGTCGGACACAGATATTTTCCCATAATACAGTTTGCCGGCCTATTTTAATTTTAGACAAGACTACCGCGGATACATTGGGCATTTTATTTAGCTAAATGTGTTTTGTTGTTAACGGGTAATCCTGCTGAACTTGTAATTACTGAAAATGTAATTTTGATAATATGGAACGAAAGAATGCAAAATACCACAGCTATCTGGATTAATTATTACTTATCAGGTATTATTATTAATAAAAATGTTCATGGTAGTTGATAGATCTAAGCAATATTAGGGGATGCTTATCACAGGCGCTAATTTTCCAGAGGAAAAAAGGCTTTTGCCCCATTTTTTAAATATCGCTGGAATTCCGAAACAGTTCTATTATTGTCTTTCAGACCTCCCTGAGCACGTGGTTAAAACTTTTGTACTTAGTGGTAGTTAATTTTATATATTTGTACCAATACGTAATACCTACGTGTCTACATCTAGTGGTCACTGGCTAGCCTGAACCTAAATGCGGTCACAACAGAAAGCGACCCGCTATACTGAGGGTAATATTGCAAGCCCCGACCTGTTTCACCATCGAAAATTGATATTTTCAAAGAAGGAATTTCAGAAAGCCATAAGTGAGACAATCGACACTAACCCTGGCTGTTCAAATTCTGTTTTAACCAATGGAAGGATATGAATACGCGAGACGTAGAATGTGTCTACATCTAGATGGGTTTCGCGTCAAATTAGCATGAAAAATGTGAAAATAGTCAACTTTTTGCGGAGAAGTCCGATTGAGATGCGGTTTTCTGCAAAATTTTCAGGGAATTATTTATAACAAAAGGTACATCTAACCTCTGAACGTTCGCATCTTTTTAATTGTTAATTTAACAAATGACTCATTTTTGTTGAACATATGGCAAATGTCACACACGATTCAATGAAAATGTCTGGAAAATGTTCTCTCGGGGGTTGTCGAGGTCCCTCTTTATCTCTTTGGTGTTAGTTTTATTATTTATTGCTAAATTGTTGTAGCTAGACTCAATTGATCCCAGAATTATTGCAAAAAAATTCGATTTTCTAACGATTCCGGGAGAAGAGTTATTAATTTGTTAATTAGCGAGGTTGCAACAATCGAACAATAAAACTATAAATTATATTTGCAAAACTCTTGTGCCGATGGTTCGCCTTAAAAAGCCAGAAATCCAGGAAAAAATCCGGTTCTCTAGTGATTCCGGGAGTAGAGTTATTAATTTGTTAATTAGCCAGGTTGCAACAATTTGAAAATAAACAATGACGTGCAACAACCTTGTGCCGATGGTTCTCCCCATGATCCCAGAGTTATTGCAAAAACTCTAACGATTCCGGGAGTACAGGTATTCATTTGTTAATTAGCGAGTTTGCAACAATCGAACAATAAACAATTGTATAAGCAAAACTCTTGTGCCGATGGTTTGCCTTAAAAAGCCAGAAATCCCGGAAAAAATCCGGTTCCCTAGTGATTCCGGGAGTAGAATTATTAATTTGTTAATTAGCCAGGTTGCAACAATTGGAAAATAAACAACGACGTGCAACAACCTGGTTCTCTAACGATTCCGGGAGTAGAGTTATTAATTTGCTAATTAGCGAGGTTGCAACAATCGAACAATAAACAATTATATTTGCAAAAATCTTGTGCCGATGGTTTGCCTTAAAAAGCCAGAAATCCTGGAAAAAATCCGGTTCTCTAGTGATTTTGGGGGTGGAGTTTTAAATTTGTTAATTAGCCCAGTTACAACAATATAGCAATAAATAATAAAGCCAACACCAAAGTGATAAAGAGGGACCTCGACAACTCTCGAGAGAACATTTTCCAGATATTTGCGTTGAATCGTGTGTGACATTTGCCATATGTTCAACAAAAATGGGTCATTTGTTAAATAAACAATTAAAAAGATGCGAGCGTTCAGAGGTTAGATGTACCTTTTGTTATAAATAATTCCCTGAACATTTTGCAGAAAACCGCATCTCAATCGGACTTCTCCGCAAAAAGTTGTAAGTGAAATGCTGATTTGCGACTAGTTGGTTGTTGGTTGCCTCATCTATGCATACTGATGAGAGCTAATAAGCTCGAAACCTGTATATGTCTGATGATGCCGCTGACAACTAACCGTGGTTGTTTGATATGGATTACTCAGGTGTAATTCAATGCTGGTTGGGGCATTTGCCTGCAGAGTAGTTTCCTGAAATTCCGCTTTTGTAACTATTAGGTGTATGTGTTTAGTGTCCAACTTCATCAGAGACAACGCTTGTTAGACATATCTAAATGTATGATTGTTTTCGTTTATTTAATATGTATGATATTTCTAAACTTCATGTTGACTTTTGGTTGTGATAGTTGAAAGGATAATGCAGATAACGATGATTGAACTATCTAAATTTATTTTAGCTCAATTTTTATTGTTTAAAGTCATAATTTAATTAATTTTAAATCTTGAAAATATTACGGGTGTGGGTGTAAGTACATGTAATTTACTTGTTCATACCATTTTCTGTTATGAAATTATCGGGTCTAAAGGTTTTACGTGGCTCACCTTGTATTTCTTCCACTAAACTCAGCACCAAACGTAGATAAAACGTATCTTTTCCGCACTCTTTTACGGTATGTAATTTTTGTTGGCATTGAACTAGGTATATAATAGCAAAATAAACATCACTGTAATGCGAAATAGATAATTTGAAAAACTGTCAGCTTGCGTAACATAGTTAATTCCAATATTGCAACAATTTTTTTTTACAACTTCCGAGAACGATTTTTTCATAAACTAGAACACTTTTTCGGTAGTTTTAAATGTTCACCGGAAACGAAGTGTGTTATTATTAAGTACCTGGTGATTCATAAGCTTAATATTACGATTGCAAGGATTCGGTAATTTACAAAGGATCAAAAATTTTGATGTTCCTTTACTGTAATCTAATTTTCATGATTTAAAAAATAAAACGTTTTACTGAAAATAATGTTACTTAGGTAGTCTTGAAAATGAAATCAAGTAAGACATGGAAATTTAGAAGGAATAGGTAGTAATTTCTGAATCAAGTTTCTTAAAATGGAAAATTAGGTATGTAAGTACGCAAAATGTCAATACCTTCAGTCCACTTTGGTATTTTGCTCGATTTTATACAGGGTGATTCTTAATCTATACACATAAACATGGGAAATTATAGGTGAGTACAAATAATGATAATAATATTTTTAGGTTATTAAAATATTAAAAAGTAAACAAGTCATGGCGATATGTTTGGTATTTGTAGTAGTACTTTATTATCAGTTGTGTTCTCATTCGAGATCATTTTCACGCGATTATAAAAGTAGGGCGCATACTTTCTCAATCGAAGAACTTTGGAACATATTATCGTACTGAGAATCATTTAAATTCAGTCGCTGCAGCTTATCTTTATGCCCAAAGGTTTTTCCACAGGTATAATCCCAGTTGTGAAGCCTTTTTATGTGTAGCTCAGCGGGGTAGAGACAATGGTAATTTGCGACCGAGGCCTGGGCAACATAAGGGAGCCATGTCCTAGACACTTTATGAATCTTGAGGAAGAGATTTTAAATACTGTCCAGGAAAAGCGTGGCAGAAACAGTAGGAGAATTGCAGGCAGCTTTGGGATATTACAATCCGCAGTTTGCACACTATAATATACGACTTACTCTACTCATTTCACATGCAGCGGGTACAAGCATTACTTCTAAGGGATCTTCCACATCGAGTGTACTTTTGCGAGTGGTTGTTGCATCGGCAGCACTTAACTCAAACTTTACCATCAACATTTTATTGACGGATGAGATACTTTTCACACATGCTATTCACAATTTTCATGGGAAAATCCATATATCACAACGATTTTCAGTAAATGTGTGAGCTGGAATTGTCAACGGGGTACTTATGGGCCCTTTTATTCTAGAGAATCGAATAAATTGGTCCTTATTTATAGTGTTTACGTACTAATTTACCGGTTCTTGTCGAAGAAGTTAATCTCAACGTTAGATTTTATTTATAAAAAGATTCATAGGTATTTCCACCAGTGAAATTAAAGATGATGATTATCGCTGTCAAATTATTTGCTGTCAAATATTAAAACTTTTGCCGCAATATGACGATTTTTTTGTCAGCGGTTATTTCGTAAAGAAATAAATAAATATCTAAGACAAAATAAAATTCAACGCCCTGTATCCCAGAAACGAAGCTATTTAGCACTTATTTTCAGAAATATATTTATAGGAGGAATTTAAACTTACAGTATGGTTTTCTAAAGAAATTCTAAAGTTTTGCTATTTAAAAGTGAGACACTCTGTATATACACATTCATACAAAATGCAAGACCTGCTACGTTAAATTTTAGAACTTATGGTGTACAACACTGGATTCAGCACCCCTCAAATAGAGGATGTATTAAATTATATCGAAAATGAGGATTACATAGGTATACCTACCCATTTTTATAAATTAATTCTAAAAGTTTCGTTATCTATGAAAAAAACTAAACTTAAGCAACAAATCAATAAAAAATCAGTATAAAAAACAAAATAAAAAGAGACTCCATTACAACTATAAAATTCTAGTTGCTTCCATCAATCAACAATATATTGCAATGCACTTAACATTCCTTTTACCTGCGTATTTTACAAGTGTATTGAACTAAATCGTAGAATTGGTAGAAGCAACCAGAATTTTATAGTTGCAATAGCTTTTTTAGTTTTGTTTTATTATTTATTGATTTGTTA
This sequence comes from Monochamus saltuarius, assembly GCA_025584915.1. Lineage (NCBI taxonomy): Eukaryota > Metazoa > Arthropoda > Insecta > Coleoptera > Cerambycidae > Monochamus > Monochamus saltuarius. Next base: position 107,052,726 of record CM046721.1, on the reverse strand, counting down.
AAATTAGGCTTAACGCTTAATGTTATTAAATTTTGGTTCTTCATAGATAAGAAAACTAGAATAAATTTATGAAAATATGTAAGTAGTGTTCATTTTTAATTTGGATGTAAACTCGTTATTATTTAAAAGTTTTTGATAAAATTTACATGTCCGTTCTGAGGGTTACTTTGAAAATCGTAGCAGGCCCTGAAATGAATGTGGTTCTATTTGCTTATACTTTAGGACAAATTATTTTGCTTATTAGTTTGTAGGCTTCCGTCAGTGGTTTGGCTGCTTCCGGGCTGTTGGCCACGTCGTTGGTTTAAGACTCTGATCAATTTCAGATTTTCTGAAGAAGAGAGCGACATGTCTCTCGAAACGTCAAGAGTCTTAAACCGACGACGTGGCCAACAGCCCGGAAGCAGCCAAACTATTTTGCTTATTTATAATTTTTGTTGTTTTCTATAAACTGTGATACACATGCTAGAATAAAATGAATTGAATTAAATAATAAAAATCGATTAAAATCGCACAATTAGTACAAATTTTAGAGGGTGACCGGCAAACAAATCGTTCACACTGTACATATATACTTCTTGGTTTTTTCATATTTTCTTTGTTTCTTAAATTTTTATTTTATTTCCAATGTCCTTGAGTAACGTTCAATATATATAAATGTAAAACACACATATTTATCTTCACCATTTGATTCTGGTGCAAATACAACTAAATTTATAATAATATATTTGCCTTTAATTTATGCAGTTTTCATTTCAATACATCTGCAGAATTAAAAATTTAGAAAACAAACAAAAAGCGCGCAACATTTGGGAAGGCTAAAACAGGCGACAGTTAATTAAATTTTACCGTCTCATGGCTAACTTTAATTAATCCAAAAATCGCTACGTGCAGAAACCGTCGAACTCTGAAACGATAACGCACACAACCATAACCCCATATAACCCACATATTGCGTTCGCTTTTGACATCAATTTGTCATTAATACCTATTGTATAATTAATATAATTGGTATGCAATTAGCGCTGCACTTTATCAAATAAATTACGGTTTTCAGTGTAAACAGTGGTATCACACAGTGCATTGTAATTATCCGTTAATTAGAATACGAGATTAATCACAAAACTTTCCTAATAAGACCTCAACGCATGGCTAGACAGAGAAACTAGCACCGTTTTTATAAATCATTTAGCACAATCCAGGCATTCGATCAGGGACGGACTGGCTTCGGTGATTGAATCAAACCGATCTGATGGAATCGGATGAGTTCAGCAAGTTTTTAAAATAAAGATTCTAATTCATGCTCTAATGCAAGTATAGTTATATGAAACATTCTCTCAATGTGTAAACAATCACAGTATATTGTCAAATAACAAAATATTCTGAAAACAGCATTGAATTCATCCAGGCATCAACATGGGGATATTTTCAACAAATATTGATCAAGGAAGACGATTGAAATACTGCTATTAAGAGAAGACAGACTTTTTACTGGACATTGTGAGATGTACAATATCAACTCTACAATAGACAACATAATAACTTATCATGCAATAATTGTAAAACATTAGATACTAAAAAACATAATCTCTATGAGTAATCAACGTTTTTTCAGAGCAGTATAATAGTCGGTGAGATATAAGTGGTCTGCTTACTTTCTGCTCGGCCTAAGCAGCTTGACTTACAGGAAGCGACCTACATTGCAGCAGGTACTTAACTCAGACCTCTCGTCCTGGGCGACGAGCCATTAAATCTGTAAATGACACTGCAGGAAACAGCTACTCCGCGGACTAATGCCCCGACCAGCACTGAATTACTCCTGCAGTATCTGTGTGAACAGCCAAGAACCCTTATCGGACACCATCAGGCATAGAAAGGTTTCGGGCTTGTTAGCCCTCATCAGTATGCCATAGGTGAGATGACCGACAATTGAACTGGCTGTTCCTTCATATGTATGTTCACATATAAACTGAGTGCAGGTGAGATATAAGTGGTCTGCTTACTTCCTGCGCTCAGTTTATATGTGAACATACTATTCTTTGTTATTTATGCAAGTGACATTCAATATCTTTCCACAAGCTCGTTATCGTTCTACGCTGATGACACTAAAATATACGCTGATCCCACAACCGATTACCAAAACCTTCAAAATGACATCGATACATTGCAGATTTGGTGTACTGACTGGCTTATTCCTTTGAACGTAGATAAGTGTGTTGTATTGCATGTTGGTAGAAACAATCCAAGTTCTCCGTACTTTATTAATGGACGGCTACTGCTCTGCTCTTCTATAATTTGTAATAATAATAACATATGAGCCAGTTCAATTGTCATCTCACCTATGGCATACTGATGAGGGCTAACAAGCAAGAAACCGGTCTATGTCTGGTGGTGTATCCGACAAGGGCTATTGGCTGTTCACACAGACACTGCAGGACTATTTCAATGCTGGTCGGGGCATTAGTCCGCGGAGTAGTTGTTTCCTGCAGTATAATTTACGTGTTTACACGTAGATGGAGAAAATTTTGAACACTCATAACAGCAGATATGTCAAACTATTTTTGCTGATATAAAATGATAAATTCTTTAAATTTTTTGTCTGTTTGCCGCCGTGCCAGTCGCCGATATGATTTGAATGGCGCAAGGTCAAGTTTTACAGTGGACCAGTCCAGTACCGCACAGAAGTGTATTTTTAAATCATTTTCGAACAGCCCTTTTTAGATCCCCAATACATTAAAAATTTGTTTTTGTATGAGTTTTTAATCACCCTGTATGTAAGTAGGTAGAATAGCGACATAACATTTTAAATTTATGGTGTCGTACCAGTATGGGTTAGTCCGCCCCTGCGCCCGACCATATTTGACAGGTCAGCTCCTGGATTTGACAAGCGGTGACACAACCGCGGAGAAAAAGAGACCGAGTTTCTAAGCCCGCGAATTGGTTTAGTCACAGCATTGACATAGATTTAGTTTTTTCGATAAATCAGGTGAATCTGTAATAATACGGAACCACGCAATAAGGCGGCTGCAATTTTGTGGAAAATCTAACCCAAATCCGATTAGCTGCAATTGCCTGGTCGAATTATTTATCGATGTGTGGTAAAGGTTAGAGGAGTCGGTGACCGGTTATTTATTGCGAAGGATTGTTTCTATATGGAGTTTGTTTGTGTGAGACGCGGATTTACAAATTTTCGGTTCAATTTGTCTTTGTATAGATATAATGTTGAAAAATGATGGTATTTGTTTACAATGCTATGCAAATTGTTTGAAAGGTGCTACATTATTATTTCTCTGAATCCTTTAATGTGGTTTAGACGTAAATTCCACAGAAATACAGGATGTCCAACCGGAAACTGCCTTGACACGACAATGTTCCTGTTGGAAAAATACTATTAATAGACAGACTAAATCGTTTGCTGAGGCTATTGGCTTAAATGTAAAGGATAAAAAGATAGCAAACTATTCGAACAGGTCGACAGCTGTTCGAATGGTGGTGCTGAAAATTACTGGTCATACACAATCCAAATTCTAAAAAAACATACTTAAACAAAGAGAACCACAGTACGATCATAAGTACTATGCGTAAGGCCCGTCTTACCCAGTTTCTACAAATATAAACAAAAATGTTTCAGCTTCTGTCAATCGTCAATAGTATGTATCCATTTAGGTGCGATATACTTCATTTTTTAAATATCTCGACAAAAAGAAGTCCAAATTATTTAATGTGAAGAAATCGTGGCGGCCATGGTACCGGTCTCCTCGTCCAATCTCTTGGTATTAATGTTTGGTACGAATATAATTGCTGCAATAGTCCTTGGAGGTCCTAGACCTTGGAAGTCCTAGACCTTCATCTCTTCCACGATTCGGTGTCAAATTTCCTTTGCGTTGCACTACACTTGCATTCACTGTACATCGCGGAAAAGTAGCTGCATTTGGCACAAGTTTACCGGAAAATGGTTCTGCTAAAGTAGTTTAACAGCGTCATAAATTAAAACAATATCCATCATCTCCAAGTGCTACATGTAAGCCATTTTTGACGCTTGAAAATCTAATGTAAAGACTGGTGTAACAAAAACTCTAGTGCTTACGAAAAACAATCGGATTTCAATATTCGGAATCGCCTGTCTAGAGACTACAGTAGCCCAGCTATGTAAAGGTTGAAAAAACTACAACTTCAATGTTTTACTCGGAAACTGTATGAGAAGAGAAATGTGTGATTCTCTTCAAATTTCTGATACATCCATACAGTGTCCAGGAATATGCAGTGCAATTATTTTGCTGTATGTATGTAACAAACAAAACATAGCTGACTTTATACATAATAATTATAACAATTGTTCAAAATCACTACTGTTGTTTTCAAAATAACGCCCAATGTACAAAAATATGTTTGTATTTGAAGATTTGCTCATTTAAAAATAAAGGTTGAAGTGTCCTAGTGATTTTTATTATACAGGGTGTCCCTTAAAGGTTGGTACAGCGTTTCGCCACATACAGTATAGCTGAAAATAAGTCGATTTAACTAAACTTGCCTTAGTCCAAAAGTTGAAAATCACGGAGCTACAGGGTGTCAAAAGTTAAAAATTCGCGTTTTCCTTAATAACTTTCGACTGTTTCACGTTAATTTCACAAAATTGTGTATCCAGGGGTTTATTGGGACGGCAAATTCAATTTTATTATCCATATTGGTATATCTTCTAGAGGGCGCCACCGGCGACGATTTCGAACCATTTTAATCGTTACAGCTTTTTTGTTCCACCCTGTATATTATTTTGGACTAGAAAAATATCTTCCCTAGTCTTTTATAGTTAAGGAAGGTTACCTTATTGAAGTCGCTTGGAGCAACGGTGTCCGAGAAAAACACATCTAAAACTGATGACTTATTATTTATCTACAAAATTCAAAATTATTCATTTATCCTCAAGCAACACTGGTAATTTTTCTTGAAGAAAGTACAAATAGCTTCCTGTAATTAGACAGTAGGACTTATTAGATTTGATTCTATTATACATTTTTGTGGGTAACACTTAAGAACAAGGTCTATTCTGTCGTTATAAATAACGAAAATGAGTTAAGAAGACGAATTCGTGCCACTGCTCAAGATATCGCTACGAGTGAAGTGCTACGCAGAGAACAAATAAATTTTGTACGAAGAATAAATCTCTGCAACAAGAAAATGGTGGCCATTTCGAGCATTCACTTTAATTATTATTTATGTTTGCGTCACTGCATACAATAGATTTGGATGTGGTTTTCTTGGAAACCGCTGCTCCAAGCGACTTTAATAACGTAACCTTTCTTAACTATAAAAGTCTGGGGAAGAGATTTTTATAGTCCAAAATTATATACAGGCTGGAACAAAAAAGCTGTTACGGTTTAAATGGTTCGAAATCGTCGCTGGTGGCGCCCTCCAGAAGGTATACCAAGGCATAAAATTGAATTTGCCGTCCCAAGAAACCTCTACATCCAAAATTTTGTGTAAAACAGTCGAAAGATATTAAAGAAAATCCGATTTATTTTTTAACCTTTGACACCCTGTAGCTCCGTGATTATCAACTTTTGGACTAAGGCAAGTTAAGTTAAACTGACTTATTTTCAGCTATACTTTATGTGGCGAAACGTTGTGCCAACCTTTTAGGGACACCCTGTACATATTTTATTGAATTTTTTCAAACCTCTACGTCCCCACTGTATTTCTTTTAAGTATATGAAAATTACGGTTAGGGTGTTTTTAAGGTCTCTTAGAGTTACACCTCTAAAAATAAACGTGAGCAGAAACACTTATTGTGCGAAGAACTGCAAAAAATATGAACACGATCAGCTTCCTGAATATTGATTGATGTGCGGATGAAAATTTTCGTTACATTTTCGAGTACCCTTGATATTTGCGGTACTACTCGATTACTCACCCATGTTAGATCACTGTTATTATTGCCTTTAATTGTTGCCATTGTTTCTGATTCGAGTGTTAATTACGTTTTTTTATGCGAACCACTTTCCTTATATAGAACTAGACCGGCGCTTGCATAACTCGGAGATCTGTAACAGCGTAGGAGACTTTATCCGATAGGTTTCAAAAACTTATAATTAATTCAGAGAAAACGTCGGAATGGAAAGTTGGATTTTGAAAATGTTACGTGCCGTGTGGTTTTAACCGTACGACACTTTCCTCAGTTTTTAATTATAATTGAATTTCAAAATTATTGTGATATTCTAAGCAATCCATAATGACATAAACACGTATTTAGATAAAGTTTGTTTATTAAGCACAATTGTGTTATCTTTGGGCATGCATATTGCAATGATGTAGGCAGATGATTAAAAAACAACAGTTAACATTGTATTTCTCTTTTCTTATAATATGAAATGCATATGTATTATATTTGAGGCTTAAAATCTGATCCTGTTATTTACTGACATAATATTAATATAATATGGTAGCATTTAATTACAAATAAACAGAAAACACAGCGCAGTATTATTACATTAATTTAGTTATTTCGGCAACTATTACACGACTAATTTGGTACGTATATCTCAAATAGCATCAGAGTAACATTAACTGAAACTGGAACCTTCATATAGTAACTATTACGTAACCGCCATCAAATTTGCTACTTTGTTGTATCAATAACTTCATATAACAAAGCTAGTCATTACTACGTATTTTCAACTACTGCTAGTTACGTTACTGTTATGTGACTCCTAAATAGCTCTCCTGGTTTTGGGAACGTCATAGTTACCAGTGGAATGACCTTTAAGTTTTCAAAACTTGAAAGTGGCAATTGAATGTAGTAGCGACTAACTCATGTTACTAAAACATGACTTCAAAGTTGCAGTCACTTTCAAGAAACTTGATAGTTGCCGTGACGTTTAGGGAACCTTAATAGTTCCTTTAAAGTCGTGGAGCTTATAAATAATATTTATTAGTTCAAATAACGTCATCACTGCTTTTAAAAGTAATATGCGTCACCAGACAGCAACTACAAATAAGTGAGTATCTTAAATTCACCATTAAGTAAATGTTATCAGGTAGTTTCTCAATTTCAAAAACTTTCACGCTGTTCGTCACTGCGTAATGTCTGTACGTGTGCAGTGTACTTTGATCTTGTGAAAATATATCATAGTTTTTGCTACTATTAACTTAGTGCTAATAATTATAGACATCAAAACCCCATATACATATACTAAACTAGAAGCTCTAACCTGTAATAAATAACTGGGTCAAAATGCCACAAAAAAATCAAAGGACAGAGCATGCAATAGGGCTAACAATCAAAACCACAAAGAAATGTAATAAAAAATACGAGTAATAATGCAGGAATAAGTATTCAACTAAACATGGGATGGACTGTGTTTTGAATGAAGAACAGAAAATAATATTACTAAGAAATAGCAGAGGAAACTTTGAACAGACAGTGTGTAGTAGTCGCAAGATATTACAGAATTCCCGTTACTTTTTTTTATGACACCTCGTATATAAAATAATTTTATTCGGTCTATTCCAACACGAGTCAGGGATTGATTTCACCTTCAGGCGAACATTTCTGACAGTTTCAAACTAGTCCCTGATCGTTGTTGGAACAAACCTATAATATATTCATAATGCTATTGATATCAAGCAATTATAATATTTAAAATTTTTTTTATGAAAATATTCACAAATGTGTATTACCATCTTTTGATCATGCGTAAAGTACCAGATATAAAATTAATGAAGTCTGTCACATAATTAAAGCTGGAAAAGCCACTATTCGAGAGATTTGCTTTTATGTAGGACCAGAAAGCTTTGATTTGATTCCGAAATAACTAAACAAAGTTTACTGTTACAAAAGAAGATTCAAAGAATGGTTGAATAGTGTTCCTAGAATAAACATACATAGTTTTATAGACAATACTAAATTCTAATTCACACTTGCTTTATTAAAAAACCGACGTTGCAGCATTCTTTAACTTAATTTCATTGATTTACATGTTTTTTTTTTTAGAATATTTTTGAACTTATTTGTTATTAATACCTAACATTAAAATATTTTGCAATGATAAAACAGCAGGTGCTAATGAAATAAATATATAAAATCTAAATTGTCTTCAATAAATAGATATGTGTCCAAAAAATTACTCAATATTTTGCATTTATTATCTCGAAAAAGTATCTATAGATATATTTTTAAGTTATACATTTCAGCTCAGTACTTCTGACTTAGTAGCTATAGTTAATTTTATAAAATTTATAGTTTTTTTAATTTCAAAAGAAATTTTGAATTTTACAAATGAAATAAAGAAGTGCTTTCTAAAATATTATTTAAAATTCATTCATGTAGTACATTCTATAAGGCTTGTTCAGCATCTTTTATATGAGAAACCGAAAGTACAAGTGAAAAATAATGGATATATTGGAATTTTATTCGCACGGTTAGAAGCTTAAAACTAATCACAAATCTCTAGCGCGCTAGAATGGGGCGTGCCAGGAGCTACGTCACTATACGCATATGCCCAGCGATTGCGTTCAACTGTATGTGCTTGTTACATGTATTTTCAGAGTATTGCTCGTGTTCCGTACTGCTTGTTTGATTCAATTTGAGTTAACACAAGAATTTGTAAATATGCATAGTTACAGAATGCACAAATATAAGTACAAATGCTTCGGAAAAATTATTTATTTGTTCCCAATTGACCAAACAGTGTGGAGATCTGATTTTGTATCCGACAAAGGCACAAGATTTTGTTATGAAGATCACTTTAATGCAGGTTTATTCAGTGGTACAAATACTCGTATATGAGGTTTTTATCTCATCAAAATTACAATCCTAGATCCTGTTTCCATGTAACGACTTCAGTTTTATCTGCTCTGAGCCTGTGAAATCCTTTGCAAATTATTCGAATCTGCCTCTGCTCGTGTACCAATTAAAATTTGAATATAATGGGCGATTATCAAAGCGTTGCGCAGAGGTCACCGTCGAAAACAAGAGTCCCATATCCGTGAACTCCTGGTGCAGCAATTTAGTTTAATGAAATCGTAATAGAAGAATTACGGTAGCAAACAAAGTGTATTGTTTTCACTTTTAATTGAGTTCCCACATTTAAAGAGCTGACATTGAACTAAATAATATTGCGTTAGGACGCGTGCGACTCAGAGGCGTAACATATATATATTTTTTAACCAATAATAATAATATTAATAATTTAGTTTCAGATAAAAACAACATGAATAGATAAATCGACATCTCTATTTGTGGACAGTATTTTTCATTACAACGAATTTAAATAAATTAAAAAAATTGATTAAATTTAACAAATTATGAAATTAACTACTCTTATTTAACCAATGAGTAAGCAACCAATGAGCTTTTATCATTATAATGTTGAAACTGTGTTTTGGCGGTTCATTTATTAAATGTATGGTGTAATAATCTGATATGACAAGAGTAAAAAATCAGCAGGTAGATATGGACAAAGATAACCTACTGATTCTATTGATAGATTATATAGAAGTAATTGAGAATAAATCTACGATAACTGTGATGATTCAGATATAATTTCCAAATCAAGCGGGTACATTTGATGACTCTTTTATACAAGTACTTATGTATACTATTAGGGCTGACGGTAGCCGAGCGGCCAGGGCGGCGACGAATAGTTGCTATCAGGGAAGTACGAGCGGCCGGAAGTTGGTTCGAATCCAACACGAAGCAGAATTTTTCTTGCAAAACAAGGCAATAGTTTCTTTAAAGACTTCTTCTTCTTGCGTAATCTTGCTAGATCTTGTCTTGTCTTGTGATAAGCTCCGCAATTCCGTGTCTCACAAGAGTCTTGCATGATTCTTGCGATATTTTTGTATATAAATGAGAAACATGAGACTTCATTCTCGGTCGGCTACAGTCCCACTTGGAGTTCACACATAACTGATCGATACGGTCGATCGTCGACAGTAGTCGATTGGTAGACGGTATAAAGTATAGAAACGGTTAGTTTTACATAATAAGTTATAAACAATGGACGAAATAGCAGAAACAGAATGGGAACTCTTTCAGTCAAGTGGTAGTGAATTTATAATTATTTCATTTCAGCAGAACTGAACCTAGACTCAATACACTTTGATTTTAAAAATAATTTTGTATGCTTGATGTCCTTTAAATAAAGGATATGCCTACAATGCAAATGCAATATTTATTTTTACAGCTAATGTTCATTAAGTATTTACCTGTTCTTACATTTGCAAGACATTACTTTCTTAATTCTCCTCTTGTCTTGCGATTTGAACTGTCAAGTCTTATTTTGGTCTTGTCTTGATGCCTAGACAAAATCAATAAAAACAAGACAAGATTGTCAACACTACTTAAGTATGTTAATTGGTAAAAAAGATTAGCCTTAAACAATATATGTAACGATTAAAACAAAAATATTACTATATCTTAAAATATGAATAAATAATTAATTCAAGTAACATCAATTTTAGTTAAATGTTCAATATCCATAAATACATACCTACTTAACTATTATCATCTTTTATAGTTTAAAATAATTATTTTTAGTACTTACTAATTCTTTTATATCTTTGTTAGTCATATATGTTTTATAAAAACAGCTGCTTTTAAAGGATATTTTAATTTTGATTGCCAAGCAATTAGTATCTGCTCGATTAATTAATACATAACATTAAAATATTTTGCAATGGTAAAACAGCAGGTGCTAATGAAAAAAATATATAAAATCTAAATTGTCTCTAATAAATAGATATTTGTCTAACAAATTACTTAATAGTTTTCATTTATTATATCGAAAAAGTATATAGATATACATTTTTAGTTATACATCTCAGCTCAGTACTTCTGGTATCTACTACTTATAATTAATTTTATAAGACATATTTATAGGTACAATTTTTTTAATTTCAAAAGAAATTTTGGAGTTTACTAGCGAATTAACAACTAAAAAATTGTATTCTTGATAACTAAAGTGAGTCTTATTTTTATTGTTTCATCTTATAGTATCATCATCATCTTATATAGACTGGTTCAACATTTTTTAAATTTTATAAATTGAAAGTACAAGTGAAAAATAACGGATCAGCAAAATATTAGAATTTTATTCACACGTTTAGCATTTAAAAAAGTAATTATAAATATCCACCGCGCGAAAATGCACCGTGGCCTAGTGACGTACTACACTATACGCATATGCCCAGAGATTGCGCTCAATTCGATGTTTTGTCAAACAAGCACTACACACCACGGTACTGCTTGTTTGATTCAATATGAGTGCAAAAAAATAATTTTAAGTATGCATAGTTACAAAATGCACAAATATAAGTACAAATGTTTTGAAAAAATAATTATTTGTTTGCAAATTGACAAAATGCAAAGAAGAGTATGACAACGTGCAATGCGAGGATTTGATTTTGTTTATGTTATGAGAGTTAACTTTTGTTATGGAAAAGAGCACTTTTATGCGAGTTTGTGAAAATATAATTGCAACCATAATCGTTTCGTATTGCACATTTTTTGATCTTGATTATTAACACAGAGAATTCAACAAAATACCATAATAAAAGGATTATTGAGTACAATTTCGGTAAGTTCACTTAGACTAGTAATTTTGAAGCTTCTACGGCTAGTGCTGTTATTTGATTTGTAGTGATTTTTGGAGATGTGACTTGAACTAGGTAACTGGTCGGTGCCAGCAACAGACTTAATTTGCACATCTCTAGTCTTACCTGAGATTATTTGATATGCTCTTATTGTTCTCGGACTAGGCTTTAGGGTGGGCAAACCTTAGGCTATGTTGATTTCGGTTCTTTCTCATATTGTTGCACTACGGCTGATACTGTCGACACTGCACATCCGATAACAATGGTCCTCCCAGACGTCATTTGACAGCCTTCTTATTTTGATCATTTAAAGAGAGCTGTAAAAACAGGTAAAAATAGATTTACTCATTTCATTTTGAATATATTTTTTTAACTATTCTCCATAAATATAACTTAATCAAAAAATTAAGTTTTCAATCCAAAAAATAAGCACTATATTTTTTTATTTTGAGAAAAAACTAATTTTATCTTTGTCATTTTATATCGAGTAATAATGTATTTAAATAACAGTAATTAAATACAAAATAATTTGGTTTTAACTTCATTTTATAAATCTTAACCTAAACGAAACGAAATAGAAAGAAATATATAATAATAATAATAATAATACTTTATTGGCCAAGAAAAGATACAAAATTGTATATATGGCAAGTCAGGTATAAAAAAAGAACAAACGGTAATAAGGTAAAAACACTAACAACTTATAAATAACATAAATAAAATATAGTACAAAATAACATACATAGTCAAATATATATATACAAATATAAAAAAAGAACAGATGATACGGTAGAACAAACAACAACTTATAATTTACAAATATAATCATACATGCATATATAAACATATGCACGCACGCACGAGAATGAGGTGAAAATCGATAGCAACAGCAAAAGCCACAGTTACCATCACTTACCATTTACAAAATCATCCACACTATAAAACCCTCTAACTGATAAAAATGCTTGGTCTTACTTTTAAATTTCTGGTAATCAGATATACATCGAATTTCCTTAGGAAGAGCATTGTACAAAATTATGCAATTATAATATGGCGATTTTTAAAAGCGCTTGTATGGTGAGTAGGAATACTGAGCAGTTCCCCGTGTCTTGTAGTATAGTTGTGAAAATTTGTCCGTTTTTTAAAGTGACTTATGTTATTTTTCGTAAAAAGTAAACATTTTAAAATATAGATTGACGGTGTTGTGAGAATTCGTTTATCCTTAAACAACTCCCTACAACTCACATTAACTTTTAAGTTGAAAATTAATCTTATAATTTTCTTTTGGCATATAAATACCCTTTCACATTCACTACCTCTACCCCAAGCAAGAATATTAAACGCTATGTGACTGTACACCATGGAATAATAAACATTAATTAAGCCCGCTTGATCAAGGGTATGCTTTAGTTGCAAAAGAGCAAAGAATGCTTTATTTAACTGACTACACACATGGTCAACATGCTTACACCAGGAGAGTTTAGGATCAAGGATGGTGCCAAGAAGTTTCACTGAATCTGACATGATACCTTCATAAGACATAAAGTTTGTGGGTAAAGGCCTTTGAAGGTGAAAATTAATGTAAATAGTCTTTTTGTTGTTTAGAATCAGTTTATTCCTCTGGCACCATATACTCAATGATTCCACCACGCTACATATAATTTTTCTGAGCTCATCTGGTGTATTCGCCGACACAGTAATCGTTGTGTCATCAGCAAACATTGTTACATGACCGTGCTCAATGTATGTTGGCAGATCATTGACATAGAGCATAAACAGTAATGGGCCCAGTACAGAGCCCTGAGGTACCCCAAGAGCAACACTATGTAAATTAGATTTTTTCTCATTTACACTAACTACAAGAGACCTATTTTCCATGTATGAAGTCAGCCAAGCAAGAATGCTACCTCTTATACCCAGGGTATATAATTTCTGACTTAAAATCTCTTTATCTACAGTGTCAAATGCTCTGGAGAGATCAAACAGAAGTGAAACTACATACTTACCAGCATCCAGACATTGATATACATATTCAAGTAGGTGACAGGAAGCTGTCTCAACCGATTTATTAGATCTAAAACCATGCTGAGATGTAGTCAATAGATTATTAATTTCAACAAAAGAAGTTATTCTGTTATACACTAGTTTTTCAGGGATTTTAGACAGGACACTCAGCAAAGAAATTTGACGGTAGTTTTCTAATTCGCATGGATCACCTTTTTTTAATAGAGGTATAACGGTTGCTAATTTAAGACAATCAGGAAATATACCAGTTTTAATTGATTTATTTATCAAATAAACAAAAGGCTCTAAGATATTGCTTTCTATATTTTTTATTAATTTAGCTGTTAAACCATCATAACCGCTTGAATTTTTATTTTTAAGTTGTGAGACAATGTCATGCACCTCCTCAACCGCAACATCTTCAAAGACCATTGATTTTACAAAGTTATCGTTAAGTGTACAAGGTAAAGAAAGATTTGCCCCAAAATGCTCTTTAACTTTATTTTGTGCTACAGTAGAAAAATATCATCCAAATTCACTGGCAACTTTATTACAATCACTTATGATGCTACCATTAATCTTGAGTGTGATTTGATCTCTGTTGGTTTTTTCCTATCTATATAATATATTTATTATATTAATAAATTTTAGCTTTATTTCCTTCATTTCTTATAGTTAGTAATCATCATCAATTCTGAAACCACCAGTAACTTCTGGTAGGTTTTCAGAATTTCAGCTTTGCTAAATCCAACTTGAACTGAACTTGAACATCTTATTAAATATGTTTAACACAACAACGACCAACATAGGTAATTTTAATATGATTGGGTGTTAGCGGTAGATCTCCCAGTCTAGAGTTGCGTATAGTTACATCACTAGCACCAATTTCAACCTCTTATATTTTGAAAACGCAAAATGTTAATCATATGAAATTTTAAGAACTTAATGAAAATACCGAATACTATACGAAAATGCATAAGAATCATGTATAAAAAAATCACATTACGAGCCTATTCTGTGGCAGAATTTAACATATCTGTGATTATTAATTCCTAATATATTCTTAAATGCTAGAGTAACTCCAAAAATAATTAAGATGTTAATTTTAATCCGCTGAAAGACCCTGAAGCACGCTCTTGGCGATCGGTCAACGGTATGGATCAAGACCGTGAAGCAACAAAAACTATTGTTAGTCGCGAAAACCACTGAATTACATGCTCAATTATCTAGAGCATGAATATTAAACATTGTAATACGATTAGTCATTGATATCAGGAAATAAACTGTTGCACATAATTTATAAATGCAACATTAACACCCACAATCTAGATTTATATCACTCTGACATAATGCATGATATCGAAGTGTTAATTTATGTGTATTTATGGGAAGTTGTTGCGGCACGAAAAAAAATTAAAGCAACACAATAGATATCTTAATAGGAACAGGGTGTAGATATTGGGAGTCATAATAGAAGCATTGTTTTTATCGATTTCATATTTGTTGCTTCGACATAATTGTTTTTTTTATAAATGATACAGGTTAAAGTGTTTTAGGATATATTGCTTAATGTTTTGAATAGCAGAATGTAGAACAAAAAAAGTACTATTGAGTATCAAGTCCAATAGCAAATGATAGTAGAACACGAAATGATTGAATACAATTTAATAACTTAGACATAGTGATCACGAAATCATTCAAAACTATTGTTTAGTAACGCAAATTATATGTTATGGTCCAGATACTTATAAACTCAAGAACCAATTGTTGGTATATTGTTGTGGTTTGTCAGATTTGAATATCCAAAATTTATCCAACAAAGTTGTCACACTGACCTTAGCTGCTGAAAGCCAGAAAGCTATCTATTATTGAATAGCATAATGTAGAACAAAAAAAGTACTATTGAGTATCAAGTCCAATAGCAAATGATAGTAAAACACGAAATGATTGAATATAATTTAATAACTTAGACATAGTGATCAAGAAATCATTGAAAAATATTGTTTAGTAACACAAATTATATGTTATGATCCAGAGGAAACGTATTTTTTTTAAATATTTGGAATTTTTTTTTATGGGATATGCTGCTCATGCTATCACTGTGTTGTACCACAAAAATATTTGATTTATATAGTATAAGGAGTAACATTGTCAAACTGATTGAAAATATATTTCATAATTTAAAACAAGAGGTGGAGTGCAAATACAGAGTGTCCTCGATTTTTTGTAACTTTGGGAAAAGATAAAACATGAAAGGATAATAGTTGTCTTTTCTATAACATTTTTGTTTATGACACTCCGTTTTTCTGATACAGGCCGTTCAACTTTTCAATTTTATTTTTTGTCTACTAAACAAATAAATATTTTTCCTTCAAATTTGATATGCAGTAATCATAATAAATGATTAATATTTTGACGCGAATAACTTTTTTCAACTAAAGCGGCGTAGGTATTCTACGCCAATGATAAAAAGTATATATTTTCTGGAATAAGTGCTATTGAGGAAATTCACTACGAAGCTTTGTCGATACTTTGACTTTTTCTAATCAGTGTTATTTTATTGGATTACAAAGATCTTACAAAAATTATAGGATTAAATAGACATTGCTTGTTTCTATGTTTGTAACAATAGTAACAATATATGTCATTTTTTTTATACATTTTGTTAGTCTGTTAATTCTATGAATTATTACGCATGTTTTACAAAATTGACTTCTCATTGCATATATACTGTGTATGTCTCTAATGGTGAAGAGTTAAATAAATAAATATAAAAAATTATATATATCCAATTGCAGGCATCTGTAGTTGAAATAGAGAATGAAGCTGATTTGAAAGCAATTGTTTATATCGAACATCTATTAAAATATACTTTTATGTTTCTCTTAAGTTTTATTAATTATAATACTTATTTTTTTTGTTACGTTTATTATTATTGTTGTCCTCCATGTATCCCATGCATCGGTTAGTGGTCGCGCGGTTTAAGGCGTCAGTACTTGAATCGAGGTGACTGGATCGCTGTGGGTTCGACCCCTGCAGCCGGTAGACCGTATATAAGCTATATTCGTGGAGAGATTGGCACCCTCTCTGCGGGTATGGTAGGATGGAAGAATGTTGGCTTGGGTCAATGTGAGAGATTGATACCGGTTGACATTTGACTACCCCCCTAATTAATGAGGTTTTCCAGGTTTCCCTCATTCCTGCACTGAATGGTGGTTAGGGCCTACCAACGTTCCTGGGCGCAAATGCGGCCTGCTTAATAATAATATGCCGCCCCCTCTCCCGCACAAGTCTTCGACTTCTGAGCTAATTCTCGTGATTAGAATGAGGGGTAGAGATATTATTATTATTATTATCCCATTTATGGGATATTTATTATTAAGTCAGTAATTGAATTTATAGTGTTGCAAGTTACTGCACTTGTTTTCATTAAAGGTTATTTTATATAATTTTGATTAAAAAATAAAACAAAATTAAAACACTAGATACCTAATGTTCTTCAAGCCACATCTGATCTAAATTGACGATTGATGTAATAGCGAAAAATCTCAGTTACACAATAAGTGGCATGTATTTTTTGAACTTCCAAATACAACAAAAAGTTATTTGAAAAAAACATCACCCTGTAGTCAATAACACGCAGAACATATTCCCCCTCTACGTATTCTACATGCCTTTAATTTATCGATAGAGACATAAAATATGACATATGATTCGCCTTTTAAGTGGTCAATTTCCAAACATAACCTCAAAGAATATGCCCTGTTTTTGTTTTAGTAATTTCAATACACCGACACGCATAAGAAATTATTAGTGAACGTTATAGGCTAGACATATAAAGTGCAAAGTTTCAATTAAACTTTCAATGGAATAAAGAGAAGCCCATTATCTCTGGTCTTCAGACAATTAAACAACAATCAATTTGCATAAAGGACAAAGTCCGCTTTTTGTGCTACTGCACAATAACGATTAAAATTCCAAATCGACTTACATTGTGCACCGCGATTGTTTCGACCTCTTGTTGGAACTAAACCTGCGCTTATTATTTTATTGGTCGTAACAGCTCATATTCTATAGATTCTGTCTATTATGTTGCTTTAGTATCCCGTATTAATGTAAGCGGTTTTAAATGTTTTGCGTTTATATCACTAGCCTTATTCAATTTTCTCGCAATTATAATGTGTCATAAAACAGAAATAACTATTTTAGGATGTCACCAGAAGCACTATAAAAATGCAAATATTCAAAGCTCTCGTTATGAGAGAGTAAATTGTAAGTGCCTATATCGAAGGATGATATTGTTCAGATCTGTTTCAACTGTTACTATTTCAATAATTTCTAAGGAGGAATTTGACACTAGAATGACTATAGACATATACAGTGCGTCCTTAAAGTCACGCACAAATTTATTATTAGGTAAATAAAATACATTATTGAAAATTCCCGAAACAGGTTAATTTTTTATTTAAATTTACTTTTTTTTCAAATAATAATTTAACATACAGAGTGACCTACCTTCGAGTAATGACGTCATCTTTTTTTTAATGCAACACCACATTTTTTTCCAATTTTCGGATTACCCTAGCTGAGCTGTTTTCAAAAATATATCTCAAGTTGCTCCTAATTGTTACAGGGTGTGCAACAATACCCAAATTATTTTCAAATACCAAAGTTTTTGTTTAATGGAACCTGCTCGTACATTTTTTACAGGCAGTCAATTTTAAACAGTTTGCTAAGATTGTACGAGTGAATATATTTTCACAGGTTCTTTCTTAAAGTATTAAGTATTTTTTATTTAATTAATTTGTTTCAGTTTTGTAAAAATATGAATCTAAGTGAAACGGATTGAAATTCTCATGATGACCGGGTATGGTGATAGAATTGGAACTCATGAGGAAGCTTGTGTTTTGTTTAATAAAACACATCCGAATCGTCCACCAATAAATCGATCCGCCAAACTGAAGCAAAGTTTCGAAACCATGGTCACGTTAAAGATCTGCCCAGATCAGGTCGACTAAGTATACTAAATGAAGATGTGCACTTTCAAGCCCTTTTGGCCCTTCATGAAAACCCGCATTACACTATGAGAATCATAGCAGGTGGTTTAGATGTGAGTAAAAGCGCATTAGGTAAATTTCTTCAGAAAAGCAGGTACCATTCCTACAAAGTTCACTTAGTGCAAGAATTGTCCGACGACAGACAGACAGACAGAGTTTTGCGAAATGATGATGGAAGAATGTCAGGCTGATCCGGATTTTGTCAAACGCATAACGTACGTATCTTTTTATCTGAGTGGCGCCGTTAATAAAAAAAATTGTTGGTATTGGTCAGATCACAATCGACACTGGACGATGGAAGTACAAACTCAGCCTCCCCAGAAGGTCAATGTTTGGGCCGGCATTGTTTATTATCGAATTTTGGGACCGTATTTCTTTGAAGGCGATTTAGATGGTGCCAGATATTTAGATTTTCTTTGATTTAGTTCCTTCCTTGGTTGTACTGTTCCCCAATGAAGAAAAACTATATTTGCCCAACGACAATTTGGTTACAGCAAGACGGTGCACCCCCCCACTATGCTATCGCTGTTCGCTACTTAGATGACGTGTTTCCTCATCGGTGGATTGACAGAAGAGGATCAAAGGAATGTCCCACCAGATCGCCAGATTTAACGCAGCTAGATTTTGTCCTTTGGGGATATGTAAAAAGTAAAGTATACGTCACTAAGCCAAATAATCTTGACGATCTCAAGGAACGAATTCAACAAGAAGTTCGTGCCATCCCGCCTGAATTTATTGGAAATGTACAACAAGAATTTGTTTCTCGTCTGGCCCATTGTTTGGCAATAAATGGTCAACAATTTGAAAATTTAATTTAGGTTTTTTGTGTCCAAAAGTTTTATTAGCGAACAATATAAAAGTCAATGAAAAAAGTCACATCAGAAAATAATGGAGCAAAATGTTTCTTAACCTACCAGTTATGCTCGCCTCTGAATTATTCTGGTTCACAGTTGTCACTTTA
The DNA here is from genome assembly GCA_025584915.1 of Monochamus saltuarius. NCBI lineage: Eukaryota > Metazoa > Arthropoda > Insecta > Coleoptera > Cerambycidae > Monochamus > Monochamus saltuarius. The sequence continues at coordinate 107,033,118 of CM046721.1, read as the reverse complement.
TCAAAGAACAAAATAATATTGATGTAAATTTTCATTTAATTGACTTTAAACGCTTTGTATACAACGTGTCTTCGTATAAGTAAAATGTCACTTGTAAGAGGCGAATAATATTTACGTTGAAATATGTTTATGAGACAATGTTTGTAATGGTTGCATTTCCATTCAACCTTGCTTGGAAATTCGGAAAAGTCTGACTGTGCTTATTAGTAAGGTAAATTTCTATGAGATGTCACAAAATATTATTAAGAAAAGCAACTCGGAATGAAAAATGAGGTATTTTGCAAAATTTCAAAGGTTTAAGTTTACTTTACCTTTTGACTTGTTCCGCAAATTGACCTTTCTGTGTGATACATTCACACAAATGTTAGTAAGAATCTTAATGAAGAATTGAATAGATACGTAATAGTATATTAAACAACAAGGTTTGAAAACGACTCTTTGCACACGAGCGAGTGTGCAAAGAGGTTTTCAAACGTGTTTTTTACGATACTTTTTATAAACAAAAATCAAATTTTAATTTAAACTCAGCCAACTTGAAACATTGCATAATTTGTGTGACAACATCAAACACAAATTACAATCTGGAGACGCGTGTGCCAAGATGACATAACCGTGTGCAAAATACCGTTTTCAGAGCGTGTTTTCCGTGTGCAAAACCTCCTTTTGCAAGGCAGTCGTATAAAAAATATTTAATGTCGTAAACTTTCTTTGAGATAAAATTAAGAGAAGTAAACATAAAAATAGGCTTAGGACACTGAAAACTTGCTATACTAGAATGAAAAGTATTCTAAAAGTTTTTACAAGTAGTCTTGTGTAGTAAGTAGCTATCTAGTGCATATTTTGAAAATGACTTGTTGATGAAGTATTGTTTTTGCTATTGCGTTTTGGTTATTTTTGTATTTCATTATTTGTTAAATGTATTTTTTCATATTGTCATACTACTCTGTGTTGGGGCCTACAACTTCTTAAGGAAGCAAAATTGTGCTAGGATAATTTAAATCACATTATTTCTGTCCAAGGAAGCTAGCCTTAAAGCATGGCCCATTCTTCGCTGAACACTGTATATAAAAACTGTTTAACATATTTTTCTTTCAGCGAATATGTCTCTTCTCAAGATTGATGTATTTATATCCATCTTTTATATAAATTTTGCCGATTTCTTGGAAGGCAAACAGATTCCATAACTGAAACCTTTCCTTTAAATTTAACTATAATCTCTATTTATGAGGCTTACCGCCTCCCTCTGTTGCTAAAAATGGTATAATTTCCAAATACAGTACATCAGCACTACGACTAAACCCTGTTGTAACCTGATGTAGCTATAATTTCAACTAAATGCGCATTAACATCTGTACTCTCGCACATTACGGCGGTTAGTAACGGCCTCAATAACCGTGGATCAGGGTATTATAGACCATTATTGCACATTAAATTCAGCAACGCGGTTAGCGATTTCTTTGGGGCCAGATCCAACTGCAACTTTGTTAAATACTCTGATATATTTTGGTGGTAATCTGGTTGTATACGGAGGTGGCTCTGGTTGGCATATAATGGTAGACCTCTGGATAGCTATAATTTAGTAAAAATAAGTGTTATTTTGTATGAAAAATGTCGCAATACTTAATGATGCTATTTAGTATTACATAATTAGTTGTTTTTATGATATTCATCATATACTTCTTCAAAAACAGGTAAGTATTTACACCGTAAAGAAAAAAAGTAAAATTTCACTCAAAATCAACACAATTGGGTGTTTAACTCATCTACAGATTAGTTAGTGTTTCCTTTGAGGCCTCATTCAACTAGAACTTTGTTAAATACTCTGATATATTTTGGTGGTAATCTGGTTATATACGGAGACGGCTCTGGTAGGTATATAGTAGACCTCTAGATAGCTATAATTTAGTAAAATTAAGTGCTATTTTGTATGAAAAATGTCGCAATACTTAATGATGCTATTTAGTATTACATAATTAGTTGTTTTTATGATATTCATCATATACTTCTTCAAAAACAAGTAGGTATTTACACCGTAAAGAAAAAAAGTAAAATTTCACTCAAAATCAACACAATTGGGTGATAATCGGCACCAAATAAATCTTATGAGTAACATTGAATAATTGTCTACTTTGCTTATTGAACTATGTGTTACTACAAACACAAAATTGTTATATTATCAATATATGTCGTTATTTTATCCACAAACCTCTGTCCAAGAATTGTTTTGACAAGATTATTTATTTTTTTGTTATAAATGAGTTAGAGGTTACTCAATATAATTATGTACTGTGTAATGGTAAACGTGTTTTGCGTAAATCGTATATTTTGTGGAACATTCTGCTTGATGAATTATTCAGAAACGACTTAAAATACAGACATCTTAAAGCTCTATCATAAATTGCGTTAGTATGAAACTTTTCTACATTCATTTTGAAAACGAAACTAAGAGTTTCAGTTCACCACTTCCAAAATATTTCTTTATCAGTGAATACTTTAAATTTTAACCATTTTCATCCACAGCCTGCTGTTGATGAAACTCATAAATGTGTTAGTCTCTTTTCGTGTATCAAAATGTTATTGACAAAAATAGCATTCAAGTCACAGCCATTAATTATTTAAAATTACTGAAAAGAAAAAAAAGAAGAAACAAGACAAAAAACGTAGACAACAAATTTAGTTTCATTCTGCGAATAATCCGAATAAATATTATGTGTAAGCTTCATATATTTCAGAGTCTGAGTCATCTGCTGCTTTAGGTATAGTGTTCACTGATATTTAAATTAATGAACAAATTTGAACGGTAAAAACTCTCGTAAATCGAAAAATGTATAAAATTGATGGCGATAGAAGCAAAAGAATACATAATTTAAAATATATACAACATTTCAAGGTTTTTTTATTTTGGCAAATATAACCATTGTTTTAATTTTTTTTATGAACATTGTGTTTCTTCATAGGGGATATACTTTAATAGCTATCTTATCCTAGTTACGCTACCTGCGCATAAGGTACACTGAGAAAATGCATTTGTTAGATTTAATCAATTTCTTCTTAAATAGGAAATTTTATTTGATATTTCTTAGATTTCATTACACACCATGTGCATTATTAAAAATTAATTTCCTCATATTCTTTTCAGTATCGTCGAGTTACTTCCATACATTTTTATTAGACTGCTATTACATTTTTCAATTTGTAATATCGTTAGCACATTGTAGTAGGTATTAACATCGAATATTATAGGTTCAAAATAGAAATTTGAGGTTTCTTTCTTGATCGACCGTTGAAATATGGAGACTTTAGTGGTAGATCAAGGAAGAAACCTCTAAATTGATATTTAGATATTTTATTACTACTTACTGACCAGTTCAAATCCTTTTATGACAATGCCACTTATTGAATTTTGGGAAGAATATTAAAATATTCTAATTCTTATAGAAAGTAGCAAATTGTCACGGCATTTAACAAGACACAATCGTAAAATATAAAATAAATGATAGGCAGTAAATTCGGATAAATAATATTAATTTTTAATAACTTAATTTGAATTCAGCCTCGAGAAAATGGGACCGTGGCTAATTAACAGATAAGAGTTAATTCTTTTTTAATGAAAATCCAACCAATTGGAATCACGAAACGGATATTAAAAGTAATTCCTATTGCTGTAACTCACATCATTTTATTATCTACTAATAGTCCAATTTCTTGCGTATCCTGTTAAGCCTAATGGTTCGCTATCTTTCATAAAATTGAGACCTTTTGATACTGCCGATGTTTGGCGGCTAGGAAAACATAGTACACAGAGTAGTGCCTTTATCAAATGTGACAATAAAACCACATTGTAACACACTTATCGAACGGCCTATAAAAATAATAATAAGTAGAATATGTTAGATGTAGACGCGGATTATTTATTTGAATTGTTAATGCTGTATTTATGTCACATCGTAAATAATTATAGATCATAAAGTTTTAAATGTTATACCTAATATCTTTTTAAAATGTTTTGTAGTAAACCAGAGATTTATGGACATGTTCTAAAGGACACCGTGGTGCTGAATGCTTCGTCTAGAACGCATCCGTATTTTTTTATTTCCATTTCGCGCCTCTATGAGATAGGATTTTTAAAAATCCCATTTGAATGCAAAGTGCCGCGTTAGAAAAAATGTGCAATGCAACAAATCATAAATATTCAGGCGGGTATGAATGTAAATTCGTCACATCGGCTTTTGATAAAATGGACCGCGGTTTTCTATTAGTCTCGCATCGTACACCTGAAGAAAGAGTGTATAAGATAAATAATCGTAACTGGAAATTTTGAATTCAATAGGTTTCCAATTATTTTAAAAACACTTGATATTAAGCAACTAGTAACTTAAACTAGTTACTGAATACTTGCATCTAGCGTTGAGTTTAAATTTTTTATGTATATTTTTCCCATAACTTATTAATTTATTCAACGTAATTGTAAATATAATTATCTTGATAAAGATAAGAATTTATATATAATTTTAGCTTCTTAGTTTTAGCAACTATTTAAATGATTTACATAAATTGTGGAAGGGCCTAGATACGAAGTCACCAGTGACCACTAGATGTAGACACTTACATCTCGCGCATGTTTGTCCCCTCTCTGTCGGTTATAACAAAGGCAAAGAGTTAACAGATTACAAGCTCAAAACGAAACTGGTATATGTCTTGTACCACTGCTGATAACTAATTGTGACTGTTTGGGATAAATTTTTCCAGTGAACTGTAGGTAATTTATCCAGGTCGGATTATTAGCCAGAATAGTACTTGTTTTCTTCTGCAAATATCGTAATCGTCCACAGTATTGTAGTCACTACCAAAGAAGTGAGTCATTCTCTGCTCGTGAATTCTAAAAAATGTCTGTAAAATTTCAAAGAAATTACTTGTATTTACATAATATTCCATATACAGGGTTAACTATGACTAAGTACAAACAGTCCAACCACGTGCTCAAAGAGGCCTAAAAACAATTTTATCTCGATATTTAAAAAATGGAGCTGAGGAAAGTCGGCGCCTATGAAAAGCATCAACTGAGATGGCTTAGATCCAAAGATAAAACTTACATATGTCAACAATATCAACTATCAAACAGTGTTTCTAAATGTAGAAACGACAAAAATTAACATTATTATTAGTAATAATACCTGATAGATAGGTAACAGTTAATACAGTTAGCTGCAGTATTTTGCATTCGTTTTTCATTATTTCGTTTCAAACTGACAAAACTACATGTTCACTCATTACAACCGCTCACTACCGATAAAACACTCTTCCCATAGGTACAGTTACATGCCTATTTATTATAAGAAAATCGAACGAAAGGAATTGGTAGGTACTAATAGATAATAGAAAACTTTTAATTCACCCGCGGCAGTCTTGTTCTATAACCTAGAAAAACAAACCGGCAAACTATATTGTGAGAAAATATCTGCACCCGACACACATTTCTTTATTTAATAACTATAAAACGTTTAAAATTTGAAAACGGCACTAACAACTAAAGAAGAACACAAAACTACAGCGTAAACGTGGGAATTAAATTATGACATGACACCGAATTTTACCGTGGTGTAGCTGGTTGCCTACTCCGTAAACGTAAACCGTGCGGTGAACGGGTCGCATAGGCGAAGTTAAATAAGGATTTAATATAATTTAAAAAAACATTTTTTTCGCTTTATTTAAGTTTGGAATTTTTTTGAATTGTGAATTTGATAATTCTTAATTTTCTCTCTCACCTCTTAAAATATTTGTACTTAGTCATAGCGTTGAGTGAGGATAATGTCTTACTCAACGGTCATAGTTATCCCTGCATTTACACTTATCTCATTTAATTTTACATGTATTAAGGAAATTTACAAAATGAATTAAAATAATTTCTAAAGTGTGTAAAACTCCTGTTAATCACAGAACATAATTATATTTCATTTTATACATTTTACCAGCAAATCGTGTAAAATTCTGTAAATTTAATAGAAATTACTATTATTACGTATTTTTACAGAAATAGTTATGGTAAACACATTTCAACGCATGTGTCTACAGCGTCCCGACTCAGTAATGGTCGGCTTGTTTATATAATCATGAGCGAGACATTTCAAGTCTGTATGGTTTAACTTTTACATAAGTATCTAAGTATACCTACATTATTTAATTAGATTGGAATTTTACGGAGAATTCGTTAATTTACACAGTATATATGTAGGTACTTCATTTCCAAGTATAATATAACCACAGTCTAATTTTACATAAAAATAGTAAATTTACATATTATGTACGAGTATACGTAATTTTCATAGTAGAAATACATATAATTTTTACGTGTATTATCTGTTTAATTATACTAAAATTTCATTTCTCATCATTCATCATTTCATTCATTTTTTTTATTGTAATTGACAGTGATGTAGACATTCCAACTTGCCTAATTTTGAAGTATCTTGTTTGAACATTATGTAATTTCATAAGACAATTTAGGTAATATTTAAATTTGATGCAATACTAATTTATAAAATGCAGAAGGATACTATTCCTAATTATTTGTACAAATTGTTCTTGTTGCAATTTCAAGACTAATTTGAAGAACTATTGTACATAATTTGAATCAACTTTGATATAATTTTATCTCTGTCTTGGCTTTAAAGTACCCAACATACATCAAATTGAAGCGAAAGCTTAAATACGCTTCCATTGTTTGGTGTATATGGCATGAGTGTAACTTAAAAGATCACTGAAAAACCTTTAAGCATGGTGAAGTCTACCTTCTTGTACAGTTTCCGAGAATAGTGACAGCAGTGACAGTCAAGAGCACAATAAGGTAGTTTTTTTGTAACAGTGATGCTTCAATCTACGAAAATGAAAACTTGCAATTCAAATTTTTGGGGTCAATGTTAGCACGTGTAAACAAACCCGATGAAAATATGCAAATGCCTTCAACGACATTCCGTCGACCCGCGCAAACCAAAACCACCGCAATAATTATTTGTCGTCGAATCTATAATTTTACCCATATTAACAAGCTATAAATTACTACGGTTAAATAGGTGAGGTTAATAAAAAATTATAAACACTACTAAACGGTCTTCAGCACTGGCTATAACTCACAAAAATGGGACAAATGCGGTCATAATTTAGCAGTACCTGTTAATTAACTTACTAAATTTTGATTTATTCAAATCGCAAGGCATAAATTACGTTGTACGTGGGTGGATGAAAGTAAAGAAAAGTACGAAAGCGCGCAATGTGCAACGCGAATTTTATGAGAGGTTACGGTGCTGTATGGACTTGCCTAAGAAAATAATTAAGTGGTTGTTTATTGCTGCCAATGATACGCTTAATTTATAATTTAGTAATTAATAATTGCAAAATTGGTGGTATAGTCAAAAAATCCATTTGCTGTTAATAATTGCAGGTTGGGAATGATAATGTGTGTTGTTAACCTCGCGATTGTGCCGATTTTGTGCCCCATTGGACGGAATTAATTTTATATCTAATAGTTAATACAATAATTTATTGTTGTGTCACACATTCATGTAAAATCGTATTGCTCAACCGTAATGACAAAATATTATTGACATGTTTCGACATGTAATGAATGTATTATCGTATAAAAATCTTTTGGGCATTTTAAAAACACATTTCAATTGCATTAATTTTACCCAGAATGACATTTTGTGTGAAGATTTTCAAAGATATGATAAATAATTTGATTGATCATGTTCTTTATTACTTAGTAAATACTAACGTTGCAAAAAAAGACTAGTAAAATGTTATTCAAATGTCAGTCAATCTCAATATCTATTGAGAAGATATTTGTCAGTTTATTTGACACATATTACAGATGTTTTGAAAACTTTTAGTAGTAGATTTAGGTATTAATAATATCCCCTAATCCTCATTTTAATCACGGGAATGGGCCCAGATGTCGGAGAATTGTGCCGGAGAGGGGGCGGAAAACTTAATTAATGAGAGGGGTAGTCAAACGTCGACCGGTATCAATCTCTCACATTGCTAACATTCTTCCACCCTACCATACCCGCAGAGAGGGTGCCAATCCTCTCCACGAATATAACTGATATACGGTCTACTGGCTGCGTGGCTCGAACCCACACCAATCTAGCCATATCGAATCAAGTACTGACGCCTTAAACCGCGCGACCACTAACCGTCATCTTCTGCAGCTACATAAGGATAAGCCATGCATGGTCTCTTCTACCGTCATCTAGAGGGGCTTGGCTTATCTGAAAGGCTGACCTTTGCTTTTTTGAGGTCAGCAGGGCTGAACTCTGAGACCGAGGGATTCATAATGGCTTGCCAAGATGGTGTAGTTAACACACTCGTCTATCGTAGTCGTGTCTTGGGTATCGAGGTTCCTGATACCAGCTGCAGGGCCTGCCGCCAATCACCGGAGACGCTTATGCATCTCCTGTCTGCCTGTCCGGTATATGCGGCCACAGCGTATATCCAAAGACACGATTCAGGCTTACGGGTGTTGTATTATCATTTACGACACTCGTATGAGATAGACGAGACGCCAGTGCTGCCTTCTGCCTTATGCTCCGGGGGATATAGAATCTGTTGTGGGGAATGAGAAGTGCCGAATTTATTGGAACTATTCATTCCCCACCCTCAGGCAAATCCAAGCCAATAAGCCTGATGTAGTCCTCCTCGACCACCAGCTTAGGACGATGTTTGTGATTGAGTTCTCGGCTCCCGCAGAGAACAACATCGTCCTAAAAGAGGAGGAAAAACGGAGGAAGTATCGAGATCTTCTCTCCGAGCTCCGCAGGCTGTATCCAGACCACTCTGTTAAGATTGTGGTGCTAATTATAGGCGTCCTGGGTGGAATGAGGCATACGTTGCTTTCTGACTTAAAGATCATACCGGCTTGTCGAAATTCGGCAGAGATCTTAGCCGGCAGAATGCAGAAGGCAATCGTCCTTGGTTGGCTACGTCTGCTCAGAACACACGATTTACGGGCGCAATGATTACTGACTCCACGGGGTGGAGAGTGGTCATTGCTTGACTCTCCAGAACATCTCCGAATGTGTCGGAGCCTCGGAAGGTGTTTAATGGAAAAAATAAAAATAAAAAATAATAATAAGAAGAAGAATAAGAAGGAGAAGTAGAAGAAGAAAATGTAAATGGATTATATTAAAATTTAAGAAATTACAAATAATTACATTATTGATATGGACTTAATAGCATCTTCAACTACCTACTCGAAAATGGAGCAGTTTATCCGAGTGAAATAGGAGTCTTCATGTAAAATTCACCAAAATTTTTTATTTTTTTAAAACTATTAAACAAAGAACTCCCAGTTTACCACGCCTATGACTATTAGTACAAAATGATTATCTGAACACTAAATTTGCTATTATGATGATATTCAGTTCAAAATTTTAATGTTTGATTTCGGGATTGATATCGGTATTTGAAATATTTATAAAAGAACGCAAATTAAGATATAATTAAGGTTAAGCAAAAGCGTCTTTAACGTAATTTGCTTTTTGTATCTATATGAATGAAATAAACAATAGAAGGATTCCTAAACATCTTCAAACTGTAATGTATTGTAACTAATTAACCTCAAACCTAGATAAAAAAATGCTCATCGTACAATCGTTTGCAATAATAATGACCCTCTCTTAAAACAGTTTTTGAACTTCTGGAAGTTCTGAGTAGAAATTTCATTAAATCTCTATCGGTGAGTGAAACAAGACAAGAGTGTCATTATTATTGCAAACGATAGTACATACTTGATATTATGACTTGTGCGTTTCGTTTATATATACATAGTGTCTGTTCTGTGAACGGACCTACATAATAATTAAACATTTAGTAATCATGAGCCCCATGACATGTTGAAAATTTACTACAAAGCTGAGCAAAATTCTCCAGCTATCAGACTTTTATTCTGTAACGTTTTCGGCAAACAACGGCCGTCATTTTGAACACTTGAACACGTCAAACTTTATTCTGTGCTGTCAGAAAAGCCCCAAGAAAACCATTTGCGGTAAGTATATTTATGGGTACTTGTTATTACTACGTAGAAACACCTTACGTGGTAGAAGTGCGAAGAGAAAAAAGTTAATTGTATACGTTTGTTTGATACAAATAATTTATCATCTAGAAAAATAGAGACCCACATTGCGGACACCCTGTATGTGTGACATATGTCATACTGTTATGTAAGCATGTGGGAAAACTTACCATCCTTTTCACAATTATTGTTTTACAAACTTAATTTTCCAAATTCCTTATTTTACAGAAAAACTAGAGGTACCTATATACAAATCAAATTATGTAACATAACATTTAGATTAATTTGTTTCGTGAATATATTTACTTCAAACTACTTTTTAGCTTTAATTTGTTAGAGTTCTGTTTTTACCGTATACTCAGTGGCATTTGTCAGGGTTAGTTCAGTCTAATCAGAAATTATAATTAAAAAATGTCACGTACGCTTCATGTTTATGTAATGATTACAATATCACTGCGGGTATGCGCTAGGTTGGCAATAATGTATTCAAGCAATGCGATACAGATATTATTTCATCGATGACCACACACTGTGCAATGAAAGCTCAAATGTATTTCTGAAGTGATTGACTTTAGGAAATGTTTCTTTTTCAAAATATAAGATATCCAAGAAAACATTAAATTTGACATTTCTAAGATGATTTCTGAAATTTTAATAACCACCCTAACTTATATTATCAAAAAATATGCAGATACGTTTATTAACGTTTTTAGGGAAGACAAGACGTTGTATCTACGTAGTGTGTTAAAACATATGACTGCCCAGTTATGTAAAAAATTATGCAGATACGTGCATTCGTCTTTTTAGTGAAGATAAGATATTGTATCTACGTAATGTGTTAAAAAATATGATTGCCCAGTTACGTAATCTTAAAATACGTCTCAAAGGAAAATAGGAGAAATATATAAATAATAAACAATGTGATTTAATTAGTACTTAAAACAGTGATTATTTAGACATCTACACATTAATAGTCAAATATTTTTTGTTACTTTAGTACAATACATATTTAAAACAGTCAGAATTGATGAATACAAATGATATAATACTAGATATATAATTTTTCATATTGTTTGTTTAAATTTTTGTTTACCTTATGTTTAAAACAAAATGTTTATTTTATTAGCAATTAATACAATAATACGAGAAATAAGTCAAAAAACGACAATGTGATTTTTTATTAAATATGGTTTTTCCTTTCGATGTAAATGAAAATAATTTTATTTGTCATTTAAAAAAGCAATGCAATTTTATTTCTTTAAAAACAATTTTAAGTATTTTTTTTTAGAGAATTATAGAAACTTTTGAAATATATTTTACTGAAGAGTAACTAGTTTTATAGTTATAAACCTGATGTCTAGTGTATTAAGTTAAATTGGTTTGTTATTTAACTTTAGGTTCATATACAGGGTGTCCCAGAAATCAACGTTAAGCCGGAAACGGGCGATAGGCCAAGTCGTGACAGTTATTAGAAAAATATAAAAAAAATCTTTGTCATGTACTTTTCAACTTCAAGTACTTTAAACATCAAAAAATAAATTGGACAAACTGACATCCTGTGATGATCTATCAAGTCCTATGACTACAAATATTAATGTTTCGTCAATGTTTTTTCTGTAATGTAATCATGAATAACCCTTCTGTAAATTACAGTTTCAAATTAAAACAAACATAACTGCCTCAGTTTCAAATAAAATGTTGGATTTTTGCCCAACATTAAATTCAAAGTAATTACATCACCCGACTTTAACCGACTGTACTGTAAAAAAATGTACTACACTATTTTGGCAAGTAATTTTAAAAGATGACGCATTTAGTCCGGATTCTAAAATGATATGATACTTGCCAGATTACTTCTTTGTTTAGGAAAAAAAATTTTTTTTTCGTGGAACCGGATTTCGGGCCAATTTTGTTTAATTATTTAAAATGTTGGTAATGCAGCCTGGGACACTCTGTACATATAGTATTTAATTATTGTCTGGAAAAAGCCAACGGGATTTTAAATATGTAACGTACATTACTTTTAAACCAATTGCGATGCTGCTAGCTATATTTTTTGCATGTGCAATAATTTGCCTTGAACTTTTACAATTTTCTGTTCAAAATTCCTGAAGATGTTTCAATGAAAAGACAAAACATCGACGATTACAAAGTAATTTTGCCCCTGTTTATGATCCAAATACAGCAAAGTTAAAAATAATAAATGCGTTAATATTGCAGAAGCTACAATTTGTATCTGTTATATCTTACATAGCTATATTTTTGTATCACTCATTACTAGACCTCGGATATGTTAAGTATATGACGTAGATGATAAGAATGGACTCACAAACATTGATTTTCCATAAGCAATTTTGAAATATAATTAAAATTATAATCAAACGCTAGCTGAAGTGTAAAACATATTGCATTTGCAGTAAATGACACAATGCTCTGAACTATTTGAGTTTTATATGAGAAAGCTTCATGATATAGTACTAATATAAACTCATATATTATAATGTTTGGTACATGTAAGTATTTTTATATCTACATATTTTATAAATACTGTAGAAATGATAAGGATATAAAAAGGCAGTCGGAATATTAATTCAACTGTAAATCATCGGCGATTCCAGGAAACCTTAGTTGCCATAATAACGATGTAAATAATCTAAAAGATATTGTCAACGCGTTTGCAAAATTTTTTGAAACTACTTTTTTACCTTCTATGTCCACTTTTAACAAGGAATATTCGTTTAATACTAATACCTTTCACTCAGTGACCCCTACAACGGAAAATATATTCATGCATTAAATTAAGTCACACCTAAGTTTTTTTTAAGTTTCTTATCTATATGGAAAAAACTGTATGTTGAGTTGAGTCGACAGAAATCCGTTAAAATTTCGGGAACTGGGGTTGCTCAAGACTCCATATTATGCCCCTTTTATTTATAATATTAATTAATGACATTGCTGATGTATACTGTCTGCTCTAACTATTTTGATAAATTCTAAACTCGAATATGCTAGTTTAGTTTGCTATCCAGGATATAACATTTACAACCAGTGTATTGAAAATGTAGAGTAAAGATTTCTAAAATTTCTTTCTTATAAATTGGATAGTAACTATCCTTCTATATGTGTACCTCAGAATAATCTTCTCGGAAGATTTTCACAAGCTCAGTTGATCGAAGCAACAGTCTGTAATATTGTAACCTCTACGTTGACTGTTACTAGAAATACGTCACATAGAAAAACAAACTTTATTGCAACTACTTATATTCCTCAACCAAATTTCGCCACTGTCAACTCTTTACTTGGACGTTTGTCAACTGCAGTTCAGTGTATGTCAGTTTTAAGTTAAGAAGCCAAACGCGATTAACAGAAGGCAAAGTAAAGAGTTGACAGTGATGAAATTTGGTTGAAGGATATTTGCTCTGTAATCAAACTTTACTGTCACTACTTGGTTACACAACAAATACGCTTCAGCCAAATTTCAGCAATGTCAATCACGTTCGGCTCCTGAACTTAAAACTGCATAAACTGAAATATAGTGGTGACACGGATCTGCTTATACAGGGTGATTCAGAACTTATCTAAAAGAAGTTATAGTTTACCAGTAAAAAATTATTGAAGCTGTAGTATTTTCAAGTTTTACATCGCTGGGCTACTGCAGTCTCTAGCTAGCAATTTCGAATATTGACAAGCGATTTATTTTTGCAAGTATTAAACGTTTTCGTAATGAGAGTCTAGTTTTTCAAATATCAGACATTGCTTACGTGTATAGCAACTCGGAGATGATGGATATCGTTTTAATTAATAGCGATGTGAAAATACTTTAGCAGAACGGTTTTCCGATAAACATCCCAACAAACAATTAAAGTTGAAATTACGTTAACTTGACCTCTGAATTAGTCAAAATCTTTTCATGACCAATTCCATATAAGGGAAGTTTACCTATATTCGTTGGCCTTTTTCCTTATGGGAAAAAGCTAAAGTAATATAATTGGTCGACAAGAATTTTATTCCAATAAGATAATTGGACCTAAAAGAAATATAGACCAATTTTCTGTTAAAATATCAAAATATAAAAGACTTTATTACCAAAATACACCCTAATTATGACATACTTTTGCCAGAGAGAGACAACATTATATGTTTGATTTTATATATTCTTATAGCGAACAGGAATAGGAAGAAAAAGACTACCTATGTCACGCTACTAAGCTACAAGTAGAGTAGGAGTTAGTATATTTATAGATATTTAGATTTTAATATAACAAAGTCTGTATTTTTGGTTTCCATTCATCAAATTGTACAACCCAGGAAATTTTTCGTATAATATCATGACCAAACTTTCATAAAAATAACGCGCCTTATAAATATACATTTTTACTATTGCGTTTTAATAATATTACTATACTGAAAAATAACCTAAAATAAAAACTGAATGTACTTCGTGATAAAATGTGTTTAATAATCTTTTGTCATAAATGTATTAACTAATATTATCTGTATTAACATAATTTTAATGAGTAATCAATTAGAAATAATGAACAAAACATTTAGTGTTTATTACAACATGGCCGCTCAAACAAAATCAACTTTGAAGTTAATTTGTCTCTAAGTTTTAACCTATAGGGCAGATTGCCTATGCCAATGTTGACGTCACAGGAAAATATTAACTTTGTGGTTCAAATTTACTCCAAATGAAGATATTTTATGGTAATTTATTACCAATTAAATTATTACTAGGTACCTACATATAAAATTCTACTCTTGGATTTATTTGTGATTGAAAATTCAAATTAAAGCCAATAATATTATGTATGCGTAATAAAAAAACAAAATTAAGATTTTCTAACGGAATTCAATTCTAATTTCAATTTATGTGCACTACTGAATTCATCTGACACTATCACATTCATAAGAATATGAAGTGTTTATCGATATATTATCATTAGATTGATTTAATATGCAGTGTTGGCTTAAATTCGTTTTTTACAACTCTCTAATATTGTGTAGGGCGTGGTAGGGCTTAGTTTTCACTGCAGATTGCCAAAACACAAAACAATTTCTACGCGCTATTACATGAAGATATGTCGGAATACATATAACAAGAAGCTTGTTCCCTAAAAGACCTTTATAAGACACACTTACGTCGAAGTATTATTAACAAGTAAATTTGTACCATAATATAGAACAATATTTCTATTAGATTAATTGAAATGGTCAAATATTTTTTAGACGTTATCAACAAAGTTGAAAATAGGATTATATTGTAATAAAAATAGAACTTAACCAATTGAAGGATTTAATAGGGCAAAATAACTAGATATTACCTTATTTTTTACTACTAGTTGAAGATAAAATAAGTTTTACAATTTCGTAATAAATATGTAAATATTTACCTATTATAATAATTTAGAAAATACCTGGATATTGAAGACAGATTTCAAGGCGAAATTAAGTAATTATAACTTCGTCTTACACGTTATTGGATTGTTAGCATTTGAAAACATATAAAATGCAAACAATACGTTATTTCGAACAGTATAAATTGAGATACTATTTCACTTCACTTGGAAGTCATTATATTAGTGTTAGTTAACAAATTTTTGACTAAAATTTTGGTCTTATAAGATTTTGTAACATTGAAGACTATTTTTATGGAGGAAAGTAGTAAATCTTGATCAATTCAGGATTATTTTTCTTGTGTAGTAGTCTATTAGGCTTAAATGTTAGTTGGGATGTGCCAAATGCAGCTACTCTTACCGCGGTGTGCAGTGAGTGCAGGTGTAGTACAACGCGAAGGAAATTTGAAACCGAATTGGGGAAGAGACGGAGGTCCAGGTTGTCTACAGCGTATTGCAGTACTGTGACGTATCATACATGAGGCTCAACTATATCTATGTATAACGTGTCCAAGGGGATTGGACGAGGAAGACCGGTACCATGGCCGCGATCCCCTTCCTTAAATCATCTGGACTTCTTTTTGTGGGGATATTTAAAAAATGATGTGTATCGCATCGAAGTGGATAGATATTATTGATGATTTACGCAAATGCATTATAGTTGCTGCCAATCACTTACAAGTTCAAAACGGACAAGAAGCAGAAATATTTGTGATAGTTTGTAGAAACTGGGTAAGACGTACCCAAAATTTTATTGTAACGTCAGGTATGTCAAACTATTTTAATAATTAAAATTAATTCTATCTTCTAATAATTAAAAAAAATAAGTAAAAGCAGTTGAATTTGCTGTATAAAATGGGCGTTATAAAATTGTATTTATTTCTTTTCTCGGGAGTTTCTTTCCATTTTTTGTCCGGTTTCCGATTGCATGCTTTCCCGCCTTATCAGGTTTCACAGTGGACCAGTTTCCAGTGCCGCACAGAATTGCCCCTTTTGATTCTATTTTAGAAAATTCTATTTGTAAAAGTCCCCTGTACATTAACATTTTTTTAGATGCGTTATAAATCACCCTGTATATATTTTTAGGGTTCTCGAAGTCTCTGCGGTCTCGATAATGTGTCGAGAACTAAATCGAATATGATTTAGAATGTTCTACAAAAAGTAAAAATAAAAATATTAAAAACTTAAAACTAAACTTAATAAATAAACTAAAAAGAAAGGTGAGCTTCAGTATAAATATTTTTAAATAAAATTATATTAAGCATTTCATATTCCGATATTACATACCAATTATTAAAATTTTCACGCATTCTTATCATGTGTATTACTTTACTATAAAAATAATCTGCGGAATAACATTAATATATTTTCTTGCTCCGAAAATAATATTCCAAAAGTGTTTTTTTATTATTGTGTAAATTAACTAATTTTACTATTCAATGTTGTGGTTTAATATCAACTATTCAGCTCTGTGTACTTTGTATGCCGTTTTATGTTTTCCTTACGTTTTACTTAACTTAAATTAATGTAATTTTTTTGTTTTTTTAACCTGCTTTGGCTGTTGGTTATAGTACCAAATAAAATCTGTCTCTTTTCCAATAAATATTAAAATTATTTGCCAACGAAAAAGTAATTCTAGATGGCTAGATTTAAATTACAGCATTAGTAATTTTCCTCAGTGTAGACTGGGGCAAAAGCTCGGCCGAGCTATTGCCATCCTTAGAGCACTTTACGCACTTCAGCGCGTGCACAGTTCCACAACCGCTGGCATTTAAATCAGCAAATATCAGTCGCAGATAAATCCTGCCCATGATCCGGCAATCTCGGCTCTCGCGAGCTGGCGAATGCGGCAATTAAATGACTTACGCAAGGAAAAACTGATGTCGCACGTGTGAAGATCACGCCCGACGCCACAGGACCTCCCCTGGGATTGGCCGCCGCCCGGTCACGTGACGCGCAAATTCGCCTCTAATCACGCTTATTTATGTCTATTTCGCGCAATCGCGGATGCCAGTCTCCTATCCTGCGTATATCGTGTAATTTATTATCTTTCTCGCTGGCGATGGCATTTTCCAAGGCTAGTCGGATTATTGAGATAATTGATTTAGGAGAAGTGGAAGTGCAATGTGGTGTAATGAGGTAAGAGGTATTTTTAGATGAAATGGGAAAAATGTGGTGAATTGCCAGTATAACGGCTATCGTGCTACAACAGCATTCAATATGTAATAGTACGGCAGTAGTAAATTTTGCATATAGATGTAGGATATGAAATAGTTTGAATAGTCTTAATTACTCGTATTATTTATAACTGGTTTGTGGTTACATTTCTTGATGGTGACATTAATCTTTATCTATTAATTGAAAAAAACACACTGAGGAAAATCAGTCAATAAAAAAGTCTTGCTAAGATAATCTCTACCATAGTTATAACATTTCTTATTGGTGGTAAGAGTACTATGTACTAAGCATAATAAAAAATATTTTTTTACCAATTTCAGTAAAATTATAATTTTTAATTCATGCTGTCAATGTTTAAAATGCCATTTTAAGGCGCTGGTGTTAAAAGTAATTTACTTATAGCACTGTTGCTCAAAGTAAATGATATGATCTTTTGACACTAGTGTGAAAATAGAAATATCAATCAAAGAAATGTTTACTTACTTAAGTACAAATATCCATTATCCGTTGAAGTTTTGGACAAAATTTGGACCGCGATGTTTTTCCTGTTTTGTAACAATCCTTCCACGGCTATTATACTGGACTTCCATCTATATTAATTGTAGTAAGAAGACTAGCATGTCTGTCAATAAACTAGCCATAGATTGTCCACTATAAAGGTGAGTACCGGGTAAATTTAGAAATAATTATTAATGTCGCTGGACGAAGGACTATGCACATTTTATAATAATTTACTTTTATAATGTACATGTACAAGTAATAACGAAAGTTCGTTGCCTTTTGGACGTTCTGTTTTAATTATTTATGGGGGGAAAATCTCAACTTTTGACAAATGCAATTTGCGAAACTTTCAAACACAATAAATTAAATTGCCCCTTTCATTATTACGTGGTGTTAATAAATTTGTTTTGAGCTTCTGATAATCTACCATGGTAGTTTCATGATGAAAATGATAGAAAATGTTATATGTAGTTGACAAAATTTGTTACAAATAGAGATTTCCCACCATTAAATAAATCGTGCAAATATTTGCGAATTCCGCATTCAAAAGAACAAAATGCTTTAGAATACATACACACTGTTTACTATTGGTTACTAACACTGTCATTATAACGGTCAGACATTAACACTTATTATATCATATCGTACCGTTTTCCGTATAACCTTCATGCGTCCATGTTTCTTCAAAATTTAACATATTCTTCGATCCAGATTATTATTTTTTAATATTTATTTTAAATAGTTTCTTCGCCATATCACTATTTCGTCCTTTCTGTCAGTATACTCTTTTCGATTTCATTTATATGGACCAAATTTCATCTTGTAAGATATAGCAATCGATTTTTTTTACCAAAAGCTCCTTCCGCGAGTTTCCATCACTTTCCGTTTCACAGTTGTATTTCTTTACCACTTTTTTATATGCACACATATGCTATTCACGTACAATTTTGTTAATGAAATACATATTTCAAAATCACTTACGCCTCGTGCCGTAAATTTTTCATACATGTCATCACCCGATATTCCTCACTTGTTAAATTAGGACGATTTTGAGAATACGTTGTAGAGTTTGAATTATTCTACATTCTTAAGAACACAAAATTACTAATAAAATTACATTACATACATTACATTCATAATTAAATTAAAAAAAGATATACCTACCCGAAATATTGCCCGCCCGAACGATATACCCGCCTATGTTAGCGCTGGAAATGAAACAGTTGGATTCGACAATTCGTCGCAACCAATCAAAAGCTGGAACGCATGCTTACTTACCGCAGCAGAATCTGTGTAATCGGGTATGCTCTCAAATATGCGGCACATGATTTTGTAGGAAAAATATACGGGCTGCATGAATATTTCTTTGTGTTGACTGCTATAATTGTGAGTAAGTTTATAACATGAGTCACTCTCTACAATTTTGGACATCAACTATAGTAAAGTACCTAAATCCTCGGTATTATTGAATGTCAAGTTGTAGTAGATACACCGAAAATTAAAACCTTTTGCATGAAATATGTTTCATTTTGTGCTTCTGAAAATCTGTCGATTTGTTCCCTGGTCAATACTTTTAACATTTTCAGTTAATATTCTTCGCGCTTTCGATCTAAAGAATGCAACAATCTTGTAATATTTGCCTATATCCTGTATTTTTATGTTCATCATCACTTTCAACATTTAGTAATTTGACCAAAACGTTTGAGATTTTCATTTTGGAAGGTGCTTTTTCACTGAACATGTCATTAACATTTTTCAAATCAAACCATCTCGAGGATCAAGAAACGATTGTATGAAAACTCGTACTGTTACTTTGACTTACCAGGCAATATCTTAAAAGTGGCTTTTTCGATTTCCTCCGGGAGAAATTCATTTTCTTGGCCATTTACCATGTTCAGAGATTTAAAGTTACTTGTCAACGAAAGATCGAGCGTTGATTACCTTAGCACTATTTCAAAGATATTTGTATAAATTTAATAACGTAACGTAACGTTGATTTGTATTTTTAATGGTGTTTGTAGAAAAAGTAGTGTACACTTCTAAACTTCTCACAAAATGATAACTATTATTAACACAATTTTACTACTTTAAGTCGGCAGTTTTCTAAAACTATAGAACACTTTATGCTAATTATGTAGTTTTTTTTTAAATTAGAAAACTTATTATGGTAGGCACAGATTTTAGTCGAGGCCTATTTCTTAACGGTTAAAAATAATTTTGTTATGATTACAAAATTTGGAACTGTACCAAGTAAAAATTTTATACGAGTAACTACGAGTATATATTTTACTTGAAACTATTTAAATGTAAAATAAAAGTGTTAAGACAATATTTATAATTGATCCGATTGACTAAGGAATATGGTAATAGTAAGAAAATTATTTAGTACTGTAAACAAAACTTTAGTGATAGCCCCCTGGGATAAAAAAATACACTTTAGTACGTGGTGCAGCTTAAATTCGAAGTTGCAAGAAGTATTGTATCATGTTAAATAAAATGCACTATTTTATAGTCTATGGAATAAAAATATTGATATAATCTTTATATTCAGAGATTAAAGTGTCGTGATGTTAATCTTTCAGGATTTAATTTAAATAATAATTCACATAGGTACTTAATCATCTAATCTTCGTACGACTAATTTTTAATTCTTTTTAATCCCGTCAGTATTTCCTAAAAAAAATTGTGTAAAATTTATCTTAAAATTAACAGAACTGTTTGTTAAAACAAGCCCACACTCGATTGTGTTAAATTAACACAATTCGTTCACTCAGTTATTAGAAAGCTATTGGAAATCCCTTTAATATTGTCCGGCAGTAAAACACATTGGTTAAAAATTTGTCAAATTATCTTTTGTTTATTTCTCTCAATTATTGCCATTTTAAAGGTGAATGAGAAAAAGAAAAGAAGTTTATATTTTGAGAAAATGAGGATAAGTTTACTTATCCTTTATTTAATTTTTCTTGAAACATGCGACGGAACGTAATAAAAAAAACGAAAAACATTTTATTTTTATTTTAGGTTAGGACGGGTATGAGAGATTACAGCCGAACGACCCGATCTATCAAATAAAGGATTGCTCACCATTACCTTAATCATGCATAAATATGGTTGATCACTATCCTTATTATTACTGTCAAATAATACAGTCAACATAAGAGAAACCTAAATACTGCTTAACCTTATGACACGTCCAATAACTCTATTGGTTAGCTAAATAAATCTTTAATGAGTAACACTCAATAACTTCTAAGTTAGATTACTGAGCTGTGTTACTACAAACACAAAATTGAATTATATTATCAAAATATTTCATTGTTTTTTCCAACAACCATCTCCGTGACCAAAAATTGTGTTGATAAGCTAATTTCTTTGTTAAAATGTTTAATTATTCAAAACTTAACACCAAAATACTCAATGTTTTTACTGTGCAAAGAAATAATATATAAGTTCTTTGAATATAAGTACCAAAAGGTAAATACGATATAACCTACATTTAAGAAACTTTTTTTATCACATAATAAATAAATTTAATAACATTACTTTGTTAAATAATATAAAATAATATTTTTAAAGTAGATGCAAAGTTTTGTGTACTTAAATTTTTTTTGCAAACGTCCCAACAGATGATTACTAAGAAAGTTGAAATGTCGACTTGGTAACTATGCCTACTTTTACGATCTGTAGTAGTGATAAAGTGGTAGGGTAGTGGGGCTTTAAATAAAGTGGTAAACGAAGTATTATGAGTACTCTTTCGATTAACTTGAATCGTGATAAGAAAAAATCTCTAAGCAGCAATTTGAGTAACGACTATAATTTATTATCTATATTTATCACCGTGGCATTATCAAAGGCTACTAAGATTATTGAGATAATTGATCTGTACCTAGAAGTGGAGGTGCAATGTGGTGTAATGCAGTAATAGATATTTTTAGATGATAAAGTGAAAAAAATGATATGTTAAACTCCTTATTTGAATTGCTAATCATCCTCTGACTATTGATTGTTTATTTGCTTGTTGTGGCATAAAAACGCTGCTTTTGTTATTCAAAATAGCCGAGGAGAGAACTAGACATGTGAATTCAACCTGTTCTCTGGCACATCAAATAAATAAATCCGATATTCTGTTGCATCATCTCTAAAAGATACTGTTTCTGTGATTTTTATTTTTCAATCATCCAGGCAATGAATTAACTGGTCACAAGCCGACATTTATTTTGTTGATTATTTTGTTTAATGGCTATAGTATGGTAAATTTTAAATTTAGGCAATATTATATCGATTAAATTAACAAAAACCGTCAGTGGCGTAGTTTCTAATACCTGAGATTATAATACAGTGTATCCATAAAGTCACGCATACATTCATTACTATAAATAATGTTATTATAAATTCCTAAAACAGGTCGATTTTTGATTTTAATATACTGTTTTTCAAATAATAATTAAATATACAGGATGACCTACCTTCGAGTAATGATGTCATGACCGGTTTCCTTAAATGGAAGACCTCATTTTCGGATTTCCTTCGCTGAGGTGATTCCAAAAATGTATCACAATCTGCTTCAAATTGGTACAGGGTGGGCAACAATACCAAAGTTATTTAAGAATAAATGTACTAAAAATTAAATGAAATTATGTATTGTTATTACAACTTTGATAAACTATTAAAAAACAGGCCAACCACGTTTATTAGTGATCTTACGCCTCGGCCATGAATTGACTGAAGACGACGTTGACTGAAGAACTGAATTCTGTCCGTATATGATGCACCGAAATAACAATTTCATTGCTAACGTTTTGTTTTCCGATAAGGTAACGTTTTATTTGAACGAGCATGTTAATCGGCAAAACATCCGTATCAGGTATCATCCACATTGGATGAAAGAATACCATACGAAACGGCCACCAATTGTTGGTTCATATTTTTTTGATAAAAATTATATAACTAAATTTAGTCTATTAATTTTTTATAAATACCTTTGGTGTTGTTGCTCACCCTGTACCAATTTGAAGCAACCTGTGATACAATTTTGAAATCAGCTGAGCAAGGGAAATCCGGAAATGGGGAAAATGGGGGTGTTTTATTAAAAAAAATCACTGATGACGTCATAATTGGTAGGAGGCCACCCTGTATATTAAATTATTATTTGAAAAAACACTAAACTAAAATCAAAAATGGACCTGTTTCGGGGATTTGTAATAATATTGTTTTTTTTTTAGCTAATAATTTATGCGTTACTTTTTGGACGCTACATAAAGTTTACAAGAAATAAGGTCTCTTCTTCTGTTTCGAAATCCCTGTGCGTTTCCCAGTTATTTTGATTTTTAGTGTTTGATGTATTATTGCTAACAATAATTGTTATTAATTCCACAATTGTTAATTAAATATTGTTATAAATTCAAAAATTTTCTCCATAATCATTAACATCAATGTTCATTCAACGTTATTTTTTTTTGTAATTTAGTTGCAGTACATTAGTACTTACGCAACACAAAATAAATTGTTAAAATTTGTGTACTAAACAGATTTCAACTTATAAAAGTCTTGTATTTGAGTATGGCTTGATATAACAAATATTTATTTTTACTACATTGGAAAGAGATAAAGAATAAGAGATTTAGGCTTTTTAGAATCCTTAACAAACCATATTTAGGTAGGTTTCGTTGAAACAATTAAATATTTAGCCAATAATTGATAATAAATAAATTACTTAATTTAGTACCACCAAATATTAAGAGTCAAAATAACTCGGAAACGCACAGGAATTTCGAAACAGAAGAAGGAATATTATTTTTGGTAATTGTATGTAGGTAATATATTTTTCTTAAATAGTCATTGGCGTAGAAGGTTTGTTTAAGAAAGGGGTTGAGCACCCCTCCACTCCGACACTGTGCAAGTTTTTGATCATTTTTATGGTTTGTTTTATGTTCCTTAATTAATAGGCACTATCCCCCAAATATGATAAAAATCTAAGCATTCCTTTATAAGATATAATCAAAATTCGAGAACAAAAAGTTATATTCAGAAACTTTTCTTCTTAAAAACATGTGTTCTACCTTCTGTTAAAGTTTGTCTACACAAAACTGACTCATCCTGTATACTTACAAGTGATACAATGTTATAAAATTAGGTTTTAAGTTTAAAAATACCATACAGGATGATCGTAGGAAATATATTTACGCCTATATTGCCATAAAATTATTAATTAGAAAACTTTATAATTGTCACCTTGGAAAGTACTATAATATCCTTCTTAGAATTTTTACCTAGATTATATAAGTCCTGTTTATTGAACAATAATAGTGAAATATATAGGTTGTTATTTTTTAATGATACATGAAGGCGTTATAGGTGTTGTTATATTAATCTACGAAGGCTAGGCAAGCTATCAATCTACGTTATACTGAACTTGTAATCCAGATTCTTGTAGGCATTTTATTATATGATTTTGTAAAAAATAGTGTGAACAGAGGAAATTGTTCTGATTAGTTATATATGTATTTTTAGGTAATAATTAAGTGAATATTTTTTTGAGACTGAAACTTAAACGTAATGTTAAAGTGTAAATTTTCTGAAAAAACATTATTACACATTGTAAATTTTAAATTTGCAGGACATATCGTGCAACAAATTGTTCTGGTATGCAATATCAATAATGCATTATTCTGCAAGAGCCAGCTAGTCTCAATTCTAGAGCTGTTTAGGTGTAGGTATTAAGGTTGTGGCTGTTAATAAGTTTATATTTTTGATTTTGTTGGTATTTATAATATGGTTAATTACACATGCTAATATTTGTCTTGGCTAGAGCCGTGAAATTCTTTTCGCCAACATTTAATTGAAAAGGGATTTTGATTAAAAAGTTAAAGATTATGATGTGAATGGGTACCTACACGCAATCTTCGCAAATCTAAGGCCACTCATCGCTAGCTTCTAGACTAATACGACGGGTCAAGCGGGCGGACAGCAACAATCCATAGGCGTTCACGTTTAGAAAGCGCCCAGATATAAAAAAGACAATAAAAATAATTGTGTTACATTAGACCACATAATTATATAATAATTTTTTCCCCATTTCCAGATATTAGATAATAAAACTGATAAAGTTCTTTTCAAATTTAAAGCTTGAAGTTTATCTTGTATCGCTAGTTAATTTAGAAATATTTTCAAGAAACATTAAAAAACATTGTTAGCAACATTTTAAATATGAAAATGTTTCCTATACTTCACATAACTTATTTTAAAGTTGATCTTATATCATGCTATTTCATTTTTAATTTGTGTCCAACTAACTCCATTGGATTTAATTCACAGTGGTATGAATTCCTCGAATTCTGGCTATCTCATCCAGGGCATACTTAATATATTTACCCTTTTCTCTTTGGACAATTTTTAATAATTTTGCTTTAGCAGTTTCCCAGTTAGTTGACCTAAGCGGTACTTCTATATATACGAGTTTTTAAGCTAAAGAATATTCCCTACTAACAGCATTATGTTGAGCGTAAAATTCCTACTGATGATTTCCTGTTCTCTGTTGCGGTTTTGATGCTTAAGGAGCAGAAAATACTGAGTTGGAGATTTAAGCATTTTTGCTGTTAGTATTATCAAGATGACGTGGCGTTTGTCGCAGTCTCTACTTTCTCTATTTTCTCAGTGTCTCCCGTTTTTTCAATATCTAATGTCTCTTTATTTTTCTCATCTGATGCTTCAGTTGTTAGGAAATTTTCTAAATCAATGTCAATGGGTCCATCGACGTTTCAAATTCGATCTTCGCAAGTGGTAGAAATGATCGAATAGCTCAGCACAAGCTTACAACAGCTGAAATTGTCTTTGCATCCACAGGAGATCATTTTGAGTAATGCTGGCGGCGCTTCTTTTTCAGTGGTTTTCAGTCAACCTTTCCGACTTCATTCCGCTGGTCCCAAATGAATTTTTCCAACTCTGGATTTGGTGATTAGCTCTGTACGCATGCTGTCGTGCGGCTGGTTGGGTAGGTAGCAGAGAACGGATGTTACAACAAATTTTGACCACTGCCTCTTTGAAACACAGAAATTTTATTACGCATGAACCAGTGCTAGTGACAGCGCTGTATGTAGGTATACTACTTGCACAACGATATCTTAAAAACTATTGCCCTAATAAAAAAAACTCAATAGGCTTTCTTCGAGCAGAATTTAATTAGAATTTTCTTTGAATTCTATATATTTTTTTTAAAGTTAATATTTTTAGAGATATTTAAGAAAAACGCACATCTAATTTTGGTGCCCATTTCAAATTTTTCTCCTCATAGATTTAACTTGTGATAAAAAACTAAAAGATTTCAATAACAATTATTATTATTCGAATAAACTGATTATCTTCAGTCTCTTACACTGTATAAATTACACCATTATAGGAACGATTGGAAACTCGGAAAAGTCGTTCTAAACTCGTTACTCGGGGGTTTTCTGGGATGCTGAATTCAATTCTAGCATTAGATTTCCCCGGGGGCGCTCGGGGTTTGTCTGGGGGTGATTGGGGGGAAATGAATATATGTTATTTGAATAAAGTGTTATTTTCATAATTTGTGATTTTTCACTTTCTCCTTTACCATTTCCCACAGAGCCACCCGCGAGCGCTCCCGGGGAAGTCTAATGCCAGAATTGAATTGGGCATCCCAGAAAACCTCCGAGTAACGAGTTTGGAGCGATTTTCATGGACGCTGCTATTTCCCTCCCAATCACTCCCTGACAACCCCACAGAGGGACCCCGAGCGCCCACGGGGAAATCTAATGGTAGAACTGAATTCGGCATCCCCGAAAATCCCCGAGTAACAAGTTTGGATCAATTTTCATGCACGCTGCCATTTCTCCCCCAATTCACCCTCACGGAGCCACCCCCGTGCATCCCCGTCTAATTCTAATGCCAGAATCGAGTTCGGCAGCCCAGAAAACCCCCGAGTAACGACTTCCGAGCGAGTTTCCAGTCATTCCTATAATGATACAAGTAGTGATGCCATTGGAAAATGCATTTTTCGGCCCAGAAAGCATTTTTCAAAAAATGGCTAAACCAGACGATATGGACTTTTTTTTCTGGAACCTTCCTGAACTCAATGCAGAAAACCGCATTTCGATATCTGCTGTGCCTAAAAATTTCCGCTATTTTTCCTAACTTCTCTGGACTAATAAGTCAATTTTGCTGCTAGTTGATTTCCATGATTTATTCCGAAAAATTCCATATCAATAGATTTAACATAATTTGAAGAAAACAATTTTTAGCATAAGAAAGAAATTTATGGTCCGTATCCGATTATAGAATACATGAATAACGCCAGCCATAAAAGAATGATAAACACAGATCCATCGGTCCGAGCCTTGTTTGTACTCGGGCTAATAAATCTGTCAAAGAGAGAAATTAATGAATATCCTAATCCGAACAGTTCGGTACGTATTAAAAAGTGATCATTTTATCGCCACGGCACAACTTTGTCCGCATATTGTTTCTTAATTCGAAGATAACAGCTGTGAAAACAGGAGAGACGATTAATCAAATTCCATGTCAAGCACTCGCCGTAATCAAACCTGAAAATTATTTATCTACGATGACAAACTCATTACGGTAAAACATGCTGTATGCTAATTGTTGGATTGCTTTGGTGAAACTAGCTGTTGTACAATTCATCTTCAAGACAGTCCGATAAAAATTAAGTTAGATACATATACTTTATTGTTAGAAAGTTCCATGTGGCTGAAATTGAATTTAGATTTCTATTGATGCGACTGTTTAATCATGAAATGAGTATTACACGTTGTTAGTTGTTGTAGGTCACAGACTATCATGAGAAACAAAGAATAGTATATTCTGTAATAAGGTTAGAATGAACAAATTCGAGACAAGTGGAACCACAAGTATCGAATTTTTATTGTAACCGAGTAACATACTATATTTTTTCCACGACCAAAAAGTATGAATCAAAAACAATTAAATTCAATATAAACAAAATAAATTATTTATTGGGACGTTTGTATTACACTGTATTAATATTTATATTATAATCACAATTACTGAGACTAAAAACAGCACTGGAAACATTTTCTGTGATATTTTTCAAAACAGATTGGTTTGTAGAGGCAGAGTTAACAGTTGTGTAGCAGGAACAATTGGAGGTTGAAGGGAGGGTTACTAACGAATTAGATCCAGTAATTGAAGAAACTAATTTATTTGATTCTATAGACAATTTTTTATATATTCCTCTACTACTTGAGAAGACTTCCAACCACTATGTCAGTTGCTGAGGCACGGCTGGAACAGTGGCCAGTATACTCTTGTGGGTTGTCTAGATTCAGAAATGTGACAATTTGTTTAGGCATATTGCTCAGTTTATTTATCCTAATTACTTGTTGTGTACATTTATTTTTTCGGAAATTAATAAAAAAATATCAAAAGTAACATTCAGACAAGGTCTGAAAGTACAGTATTTTCTATAATATTATAAAAATCTCCTGTGATTGTAAACTCTCTTGTTTTTTTTCATTTTTGTATTAGGAATTGCAATTAGTATTGCGAATTCCAAATCTTTACTGTCGGAAATGTTGTAAAGCTCATTCTTGAGACAAACCCACAGAACACCAATGCGAAGGGAGACCTAAAAATAACAACTACATTCTATTAAAACTGCTATTTAAGCTACGATTTGTATTACCTTTTTTTACGGTATTATAAAGGTATTTTAAGTTACTATAAATCAAATCTATAATTCCTATCAATGAAGTATGTGTTCTGATACCAAACATCTAGGTATGCTAATGAACAATTCCACAGACAAAGCTCTATTCAATAATTAGCTAAAGAAATTAATCTATCTAAATTTACTAACCTGGTTTAATGAAAACCCTCTATAAATATGTAACTTTCACTTTTGGCTGTGGGAACTCAAAAATTCAACCAGAATAGATGAGATCTGACCTATTTCTACATTTTTAGGATTGCTTCTTCAGGTGGCCTCCTTTAAGTTGAGTCAAATATCTAACTATAAAAATTATTATACATATAAATCAAATATCGACAATGACAAAAGTGACATTAGTTATTTTCCATTTTTTAAAATAAATCACCGAATGCAATTAAAACATTTTCGGAAAAGGGGTGTGTTTTCTTGTATTGTTGTCAATCCCTAACCAATGCAAAATACTTTTCATATTCATGTCTTGATTTTTGCGGCAGCAGGTTCTCGCTTATATTATTTGCATAATTTGTAATTTCATGTGGAGTATTATCAAATCCTACATCTGATTCACTAAATTTTTCACTCATTAATTTATTTAAATAATAATTATTCCAACGCCGCCATTTACACTTGACACTGACAGTTTCGAAATCCATGGCAATCTAATCGTTTAGTTCGATTACAGAATTCATTCTGTACTTTGTTATAGAAAGAAAATACATGCAAAACACATAAGAAGCAAGTATTTCAGAATAAATATTCTGAAACTCAAGAGTTAGAATTTTTAAATTCTATTATTAAATATGATTTCGGAATTGTTACATTCACTAATGATCGTGGAGAAAGAGTTGACACGTTGTTAGTTGTTATAGGTCACAGATAGCCATGAGAAACAAAGAAACTAAATTTCTAGGTGTCAGAGTCACGGCCTGCTAAGAAAAATTACTTGGGAAGTGATTTCCATATTAAGACATGTTGACAAAATAGAGTTATCTTACACGACATAACAGTCCTTTTAGTCGTGTCAGATTCATATGATTATCTCGGAAATAAATATGTGAAACATAAGTTATTAGCATCTCAGTACCCGGGTACCAGATATCTAACTTCGGACAGAATGTGTATACTTTTAATGTGAAATTAAAAAATTATCTAAATCTCTGTTATTTTGTTTAAAAGAAAAAAATATATTACATTACATCCTGCTTCACACGGGATCACAGGTTTTTCAATTTTAACAAGTATAAAATGTGGTACAAAATATTCAATTCTTCTGTGTCAGATAACGCAATTTTCAAAAATTATAGAATGATTCCTAAATTTAAAATTGCAGGAATTGATTTATTGTCACAGGAGGCTTAGTTGCGAGATACAATGTATTAAAATTTTTTGGGCGTGGGCTAGTGACTTTACTAAGGAACATTAGCAACTCACTGAAATTATAAAGATGCGTGTCACCAGTGGTTAAGATGCAGACATAAATTGCCGCTAGGATTACTGACTATTGTGAAGATATCATTGGTCCATTTGATTTCTAATAGGGATGTTGCATGAATTTTATATGGTGAAAATACTGTGTAGGTAATGCTATAATTATTAGTGGTGATGTGGTGAACTTGCCGTATTGTTAACCGTAACTTATTCCTTTGTTTACAATATAGATCTACTCCAGACAATTAAGGCGACAATGCTGTTGGGTAAGTAGATAGATGGTTTTACTTGAGATATTTACAAAAATACCTGGCGATGATAAAAGTGATATATTTCACCACCTAGATTCAGTTAATGTTCCATCACTGCTCGTAAATGAATTTACCGAGGATGAGATATTGTTGGCGTTGAAAAGACTTAAGCCCAATTTGACTGCTGGACCGGATCTTATTCCGGGATTTTTCTAAGAGATTGTGCCATTGTACTGTGCAAACCTTTGTGCTTGATATTTAATATCATTTTAAAAGAGTCAACATTTCCAAATGTGTGGAAAAAAGCTAGAGTCTGTCCAGTTTTCAAAAAGGGTAACCAAAATGATCTCAGAAATTACCGTCCAATAACTATACTCAATAACTTTTGTAAAGTTTTTGAAGCAGCATTACTCAAACGGATCTTCTATCATACGGAAAAAATTATTTCTGAAGCTCAACACGGTTTCTTGGCTGGTCGCTCAACTGTGTCAAACCTTATATGTAAGACATAGTTCATTAGTGAGATCATTGATAAGCGAAGTCAGGTAGATATAATCTACACTGATTTTTCTAAAGCCTTTGATAAAATTGATCACAAGATTCTCCTTTTAAAACTAAGATCCTATGGCTTCTCTGACTCACTGATGGATCTGTTTTGTTGTTATTTTTCTAACCGACAACTTTATGTGCAGCTTCGAGGGTACAAGTCTCGTGAATTTCTTCAGTCATCTGGGGTACCTCAGGGTTCTATACTCGGTCCATTGTTTTTTATTTTATTTATAAATGATATTATAGAACAGTTAAATGTTAAATGTTTAATTTACGCAGATGATTTGAAGATTTTCCTTGAGATAAACACACTGCAAGATTGTGTAATGCTTCAGAGTAATTTTAATCGAATTAACGAGTGGTGTCTTCAAAACAACTTACCCCTTAACGCTCAGAAGTGTAATATTATGTCCTACACGAAAAAAACAGGTAAGATACTTTTCGATTACACGCTGGGCAACATTACGCTTAATAGGCCTGAGTTTGTCAAGGATCTTGGTGTGCTGTTTGATGAAAAATTATCGTTCAATGAGCATATGTGTTGTACTATTAAATCTGCTGGGATTTGTTCTTCGCAATTCTAAGAATTTTAAAAACATGAAAACCCTTAAATTGCTGTATTGCTCATTTATCCGTTCCAAGCTTGAGTATGCAGCTATTGTTGGTCATCTATTTATAATAACTAACAGACTGCAATTGAAAAAGTTCAGCGAAGGTTCATGAAATCTGCTCTTTACTTAATTGATGGTGAGTATGTTCCCAGGGGAATAGCAAACGACATTTTGTTGCAGCATACTAAACTTTGCAGTCTCTCTTCAAGAAGGATAACCTCTTCAATTATTCATTTACACAAAATTCTGCATAGTTCCATTAAGTCAGAAGAACTTTTGTCGCAGATCGCTTTTAAAATACCATCTTTTAATTCACGAAACAGTGCTGTTTTTAAGTTGCCTCAAGCACGGACAATTTCTATGATTGCATCCCCATTATATCAAATGATCACGCATTATACAAACATAGAGAATTCGCTTGATATATTTGTCTGTTCTATTGAGCATATTAAGCGAATATATTCTGTTTAGGTATTTTTATTTTTTTTCTCCATATTTTTATATCTAACTCTATTTATTTATTATTATTATATATATATTTTTAATTTCTAACTGTAATATGTAGGTAACTATGTGTGTTTACATATATGTATGTGTATCTATTTTATTTTATGTACAATTTTGTATTGGTGTTGCTTTGTGTATTTCTTTTTAGATTATTTTATTGTACTCACTTTATGTATTTTACTTTATGATTCCTCATCCCGTAACTGGGTTAATCCCGTGGGATGTTGTAATTAATTAAATAAATAAATAATTAATTAAAAATTATGCCATCTAATTTTACATTAAACTACTTGTTCTTATTTCAAAAATAATAAGTAAATGTAAGAATAATGATGATTCGTATTTCGAAAAATATCCTTATTTATTACTTTTGTTTATTATTTCTCAAAATAAAACAATTAATTTAATGTAGTGAAGTCAGTTACCAAATATTTATAAAAAAAATCGCCTGATCTGAACCCTCTAGATTTCTTTGTTTGGGGATATTTGAAGACATTAGTGTCTGGTACTCCTTTAATAGCCTGGAAGAGCTGCAGCTACGGATTAATCAAAAGTGTCAATAAATCCAAATCAAGGAGGGTGTTTTTCGAAAGAGTTCGAATATCGTTGAGACAAAGATGTCGTGCCTGCTTGGAAATGGACGGAGGGCAATTTGAACATCTTCTGTAACTTTCTCTTTTGTTTGTTAAAAGCTTCCTTTGTCGGTTTATTCCTAATAAAATAAAATGTTTGAATAACGTATAGTGGTCCATATCTCCGCAACCGTTACATTGCGGACCCATGTTTATTAAGACTTTTCTGCTTATTTTGGTTCATACTATTACCTCCTTCAATATTTTACACTCTTTTTTTTAAAAACCCTGTATATTTAAACACCTATTTAAATCATCTACAAAACAATAAAAACAAACGAATTACCGAACGTAAGGAACCGTGCGCGAAAATTCTATACCGGTTATAATACTATGGAATGTCAGGATGTGTACTTCGCCGAGGCAAGCCTAGAGAGAGAGAGAGACATAGACTTGTACATATGCATTTGTTAGACAAAGATGACAATGTATTTTACGCATATCAGCTGCGCGTGTGTCTCATGCGTTACCACTTTTCCTTTAACGCTATTTAATAAAACAACAAAATCAATAAAAAATGAACTGAACATGAAACGTTTATTTGGCAATATTAAACTTCTTAGGTAAACATGAAATAGACGATAAAATTTATACATCTTTATACCAGGTCATGGTGCATGGTAAATTTACATTTAAGAAGCTAGCTATTGGCCATTGTTGGTATTGCCAATTTAGCTAATGGTACAAAACCAAATTGCTAATATAAGTTTAAATCAGAAGCTTTCTCAATATTTACCTTCATTCCTCAACTATATTATTTCTTGAAATTTCTTAGAAATAATAAAACCAATGCTTCTTCTTTCCTATTTCGGTTATGAAAGCGATCTTATAGCTTAAAATGCGATCAGCTAAATAATTTCAAGTGTAAAAACGACTGATGAAAATAAAACGCAATGCAAATGACCTTCAAAATCGACATATCTAATAAATTGCAGGACATAATTTAGTTCTAAAAGACGATGAATGTTATGACTTTGTATCTATTACAAGCTACCAAGGATGGCATCAATACAGAAGCATGCTGTAAAGTAAAAGTCACTCGGATTATATTCCTAGGCTTACAACAAATATACAAAACTCATTGAAGACCGATGCAGAATTAATATCATTAAAAAATAATTAACTTTATGTAATACTATTTAAATTTTTTCTCTTTCACGAGGACAAATGTTAATTTCGCTTTTACTACTTCCGCACTCCTTATTTTATGATAAATTTTTGATCATCATTCAGCGCAGTAAAAAGTTATTTGTATTAACATCAATTATAAATAAATACTGCCGCATAGCCATTCAGCAGAGAAAAAAATAACGATCTATAATTCCTAAGATCGTTAGCAGTAATACCTACCTTTAATGTACTGTTCACATTTATTAATAATAAAATTATTACAGTTAAGAAGGTTACTCTTACCTACATTACAAATGTCAAATCAATTAAAAATAAATATAATACAAGAGCTAATTAAATTAATATTAATTTCTAATTACTACTTTATTTGTGCACGGTAATGGCTTAGAGGACGTTATTTCAAACGGCGTGAGAATAATGCTAGTTTTTTTAAAGACGTAATAAAATGTTTAATGAAATAAACGAAGGTGCTAAGTAATTGACAATAAACCTAAATACCCTCGTATTTTCATTATCTTCCTGTTCCTATTAGAACCCCTGCTAAGTCTTACAAACCAAATTGATAAACATTCGATTATGACCGTTTGATCAGAGAATTCAATGGTTTTATCTTTTATTCACTCAATACAGATAGTAGATGTATTAATAATATTGTGTGAAACTAACTACTCCGCAAACTAATACCCCAACCAGATTTGAATTACACCGACCATGTGAGATGTAACTGGTCTGCTACTTCCTGCTCGGCCTAAGCGGCTCGACTTGCAGAAAGCGACCTACAATATCGTAGGTACTTAACCGCAGACCTCTCGCCCCGGGCGATGCGCCATTAAATCTATAAATGATACTGCAGGAAACAACTACTCCGCGGCCTACAGTATCTGTGTGAAACAGCCCAGAACCCTTGTCGGCCACTCCACCAGACATAGACCGGTTTCGGGCTTGTTAGCCCTCATCAGTATGCCATAGGTGAGATGACCGACAATTGAACTGGCTGTTCCTTCATATGTAGTTTCACATATAAATCGAGTGCAGGTGAGATGTAACTGGTCTGCTACTTCCTGCTCGGCCTAAGCGGCTCGACTTGCAGAAAGCGACCTACAATATCGTAGGTAGCCATATACCTATTCTTGATTGTTAGCGTTTGTAGTTTTTACTGTATTGTAATAATTATTTATTTATTGCTCATTTGTAAACGTCAATTTATCAAAACACCGTGTTAATCAAAAAAGTTTATTTTTGCAAGCTACTAACTAAAATTTGTAAAGGTTAACTGTCAATTTTATAAGTTAGTAGCAATATTTTGTTTGTCGCGGTGTCATAGGTAATTACGTATTTGCCTGTACCGTCTACGTCATTCATGCTAAGGGAGGAAAGTTTATCGCATAGACAACAACCATAAATCACGAAAACTGTTACAATGTCAGTAAGCCAATGGTTATCAGGATCGTCCAACAGAAAATGGTCAACTTCTTCTTTAGTTAAAACTTTGACCTGTTTTGGAATGTAACGCATAAATTGAGAAGTTCAATTGCCTTTAGAAATCAACTAACAAATGTCAACTAAATGTCATATTTTACTATATAATCAGTGGTCGAGCGATTTAAAGCGTCAGTATTTGAATCGATGTGGCCAGTCCGTCGTGGGATCAAATCCCGCGACCGGAGACCCTAGATCAGCTGTATTCGGAGAGAGGATTGACACCCTTTCTGCGGGTATGGTAGGGTGGAAGAATGTTGGGTCAATGTGAGAAATTGATACCAGTCGACGTTTGACCACTCCCCTGATTAATGAGGTTTTCCAGGTTTCTCTCATTCGCGCACTGAATGGTGGTAGGGCCTCCCAACATAAGTCGTTCCAATAGAACATCTTCTGTCACCCCAATCACACCTTTTCTTTCTGCCAGTTTTTTAAATCACTATATTCACACTTACACCTTAAAGATGAAGGCAGGGAAATCTGAATGCGTCATGAAATATGGAGTCAATGTCGTAAAATAATATTTTGTAAAATCCTTATCGTTTCCGCGAAAGAAATGATCTAAGTTCTAGTATTTTCAACCTTTACATAGTTGATTTTTACTGCGGTAGTGCAAAGTGGGTGTGTCAGCATCTCCTGACTTAAATCTTTTGGACTTTTTTTGGTGGGCACAAAAAAAAAGTTTGATAAACGTATTATAGCTGTTGCCAATAACTTAGGAGTTCAAAATGGACAAGAACCAGAAACATTTGTGTTAGTTCGTAGAAACGGAGTAAGACGGGTCTAAATATGTTTACACGTCGGTGGATAAAATTTTAAACAGTTGTCAAAATTTGTATTAATTAAAACCGCAAATTAATTTTACTAATTAATAAATAATTAATAATAAAAGCAGTTGAATTTGCTGTAATATAATATGCACCTTTTTCCTTGGGGAATTCTTTCAATGTTTTGTTCGTTCATTTTTTATTACACTTTGTTGCTGTGCCGGTCGCCGCTCCAACTTTCCATTTTTTACTTGCAAAATTTTATTTGTAAGAGTTCCCTGTAATTTTTTTTTGATGTTCTGAATCTGTATAAATAGTACACAAGGGTCAGATTCGGTCTGTACAATTTTAACTATGACTATTCCTGTGGGTTGCCTAAATATGTGACGTCATATTAAACGAGTCTATTGTTGATGAATTTATAACCAAATCTTTCAGAAGATTGTTGAAAAGATAGTGGTTAGATGTTTTCCAAAGAGAAAAAAAATTACTAATAAATTGGTTTAAATATTGAATGTGTAAGACAGTCTTCAATAAGTTGTAAAATTGATCAATTTCTTTGCAAATAAATTGTCAATTTACTGTTCAATAAATTGTGATGAGTAAAAGAAATATTGGTTTGCAAGTTCGTAGCGCAGTTTTACATAGTAGATGTATTCTTATTTCTGAAATGTATTTGTAGAAAAACTATTCAATTTAGAAATTTTTTTTTTCAATAGAATTTTTTGCTGCTTTTGGTCAGATATATAAACCGTTTCCATATTGGCATTCACATCCGACACCCTGTATGGCAATTGTAATATTTTTTCAAAATAAAATAGTTAATGTTAGTATGTGTGCATAATAAAAAAATGCCGCCCGAAGCAAACCTGCCGGCTGAAGAAGACGGCCAAAGAATAAATTCTGATTGCGCAAACAATGCAACAGCCGTTACCTGAAGATATTCGAGTAAAGACTGTAACTTTCATTTTTTTCCTTTGTAAAACGTAAACTCACCATTAACAGTTAAACATTCCTTCTTTTATAATGAAAGCTGTTTATACGAATACTTATTGAATATTGATTGAGATAAAGAAAGGAAAAGTGGCTGCCGCGGTACGCATCCAGCTAGATAGCAGGAAGACTCGGCTCGGAAGACAAATTATTACCGATTGGTATCACTACCTTACTATACAATCAAACACCTCTATATCTTATTACTTTATTACTGGCATCTATCTTACGTACAAGTATAAAAGGTAGATATGAGTATAGTTATTATTATAACAGTTTATTGATAGTTTACAAGACGACACGGGTTCTGTTATTTATGGGAAGGCTCGACAGAGTTTGCTCTGGCGTTGGAGAAGCGATACGATACACTGTGGAGTCGGTTTCTGGTTACGGCATACTTTGATGCACGAGAAATTAACGGAATATTTGAATGTTCCAATAGAGTGAATATGTTGGTAACATTTTGCCAATGGTTCCAGCAGATGTTGAATGTAACGTATTTAGAGTCAGTGGGAAAACTTTTGTTTGAACGAGAACAGATAGAATACAATCATTACTGTGTCAGTATATGCCAATGTAATGTGGAACCCTATGTATATCATGTATATACATAAAAATAGTATTGAGCGGACACTTTTTCTTAAATATATAAGTATTAAAGTAGATGGTTACCTCATGGTATTGATCAAACAGAGTTGCTGACCAAGTTTCACATGACTTATCTCTAAGAAGAATACAGGTTTAAGTAAGACAATACCATATGCAAAATGTCTTTTACTTATAAATTCTTAGAAATGCAATAGATTTTATTATTATAATTTAATAATGAATACACTATACTAGTTATACTTTTATTTCTAAGATGTAGAGATAACTTCTCCGTAGGAAGATTTCTTAAATGAAATTTGTTCATCCATCCTCTAAATGTGATTTATCCATTCTTTTCTCAAACGTGTATTGTTGATTCACCATTTAAAAATGTATTGCAATGTATTTCATTTGCATTAGAAAATATGGGAAATACATACATCCCTTGGTTTTTGCAAATGTTTGGAGATATATCTATGTGAAACCAAATATTTCTAGCTCGAATTTTAGTTACAGGAAATTTACAATTAACGTAACTACAACTAATGCTAATATATATTGTAAACTATTGTTATTTTTACTGTCACAAAGATGTTGTTTGAAATGAGTGTTGTATGGTTTAGTGACACAAGCATCGATGCAGTTTTGATGCAAGCATTTAAACAACGTACCGTTTCAGTTTCTATTTTATTTATGAATTGTATAACATTCAAATTGGAATGAGCTGCAGGTGCACACGTATCAAAATATGATATTATATGAATATCCTACAAAAACCTCTTATTAATAAATCGTGCATATTTGTCTGTCACACCTTAATACATCTATAATGCATTAGGATAGAAAATGAAGAATTCTAAAATATCATAATAAATTGAATAAAAGTAAATACTTCCAAGGTACTTGATTTTTCCATAACATATAATGTACATTAAAATTTGCCATTAAATATTATGGAAAAAGAACATATCAGAACATGGAAACGTCCATCTATTTTTATCAGTGTACAGGGTGTGTCA
This sequence comes from Monochamus saltuarius, assembly GCA_025584915.1. Taxonomy (NCBI): domain Eukaryota; kingdom Metazoa; phylum Arthropoda; class Insecta; order Coleoptera; family Cerambycidae; genus Monochamus; species Monochamus saltuarius. The sequence goes on along the minus strand of CM046721.1, from coordinate 106,994,311 downwards.
TTTAAAATGACAAAACTTGGGCCTATATCTCGGATATACGATATTCATTTGTCTTTGTATGCTTTAAAAAATTTTGAAAGTACCTACAACTTTAGTACTACAACAATAGCTATTATATTTAATTTAGTAATCAGGTCTAAAAAATTGGACATTGATCACGTTTTTTCAAAGTAACAAATGCATTACAGTCTAATTGATATTTTTAAGATGGCTCTGTGCAGTACATAAAAGCAAGGTCTGAAAGAGTCTATACGGGGTGTTAAAAGAAGAGTATAAAATATTTAAGGAGGTAATAGTATGAACCAAAATAAGCAGAAAAGTCTCAATAAACATGTGTCCGCAAAGTAACGGTTGCGGAAATATGAGATGTTTTATGTTTTTGGCCCCTTTTTTTATTTTGCAAAAACGTTGTGCATTTTGTTATAGTCGTTGGTTGATGTTTAGTGAAATAAACAGTACGTATTTGACAGTTGTTCTCAGTGCACAAGTTTTCGTTCGCTATGGCTGGTTACTCTAACGCAGAATTAACAGACATGCATTTCATGTATGGTCGTGCTAATGGGAACGCCACCAAAGTGCGACGTCTTTATGTTGACGCTTATCCAAATTGCAAGATTCCTTCACAACGCATGTTTGGAAGAATTCACCAAAGATTGCGTGATACCGGTTCCTTGAGCAAACAGTGTCTTCATCCGGAAGACCAAGGTCGGTATCCACTCCTAGAGTAGAAAAAGAAATTCTAGCACTGACAGAGCATAATCCAGGTACGAGTGTGCGGAGAATATCAGCCGAGGTAGGAATTAGTGGTCCTCTTGTTTGGAGAATCCTTCACGAGCAACTGCTTTATCCATACCATGTGCAACGAGTACAGGCCTTAAATCCAAGAAGATCATCAAGCACGTTTGGTTTTTTGCCGCTGGTTTCAACGTCATGATGCTGAAGACCCTCGTTTTCTTGCAAACATTCTTTTTACTGATGAGGCCGGGTTCACAAGAAATGGAGTGTTTAATTTTCACAATACGCATATTTGGGCCGACGAAAATCCTCATGCTCTAATAGAATCTGGACATCAGGCACGTTTTTCATTAAACATTTGGATGGGTATTGTAGGTTACAAGAAAAATAAAGACACATTATTATTATTATTATTCCTTTGAATCAGAGGCAACAAATGTGGTTCCAGCATGATGGTGCTCCAGTTCATTTTTCCATGGCTGGCATGGTTAGAGAGCATTTACACCAAACTTTTCCACATAGATGGGTAGGAAGGGCCGGACCTGTTTTATGGCCTTCAAGATCGCCTGATCTGAACACACTAGATTTCTTTGTTTGGGGATATTTGAAGACATTAGTGTATGGTACTCCTGTAAATAGCCTGGAAGAGATGCAGCTACGGATTAATCAAAACTGTCAAGAAATCCAAACCAAGGAGGATGTTTTCGAAAAAGTTCGAATATCGTTGAGACGAAGATGTCGTGCCTGCTTGGAAATGAATGGAGGGCACTTTGATAATCTTCTGTAACTTTGTTCTTTGTTTGTTAAAAGCTTCCTTTGTCGGTTTATTCCTAATAAAATAAAATGCGGACCCATGTTTATTAAAACTTTTCTGCTTATTTTGGCTCATACTATTACCTCCTGAAATATTTTACACACTTTTTTTAACACCCTGTATAGCCATTTTAGCCAGGTTCAGTTACAAATAAGAAAATATCGTTATATTCTATTACGATTTTATATTACCAATTTCATATACAAGTGTAAAATCTGTTCGATTTCCAGCCTTCTCGACGGCTGGAACGTAGTCCACCAAAATTCGTTTGAGTTTGAATCCGAAGGATAAATTATTTTTTCTTCGATAACTTTTCCAAAATATGAATAAGAAATAAATTTCATATGAAATATTAATCATATTAATTAACATTATTTTTACATTTACCATTCTGTTCTTTTTAAATAAATACATTGTCGACAGCAATCAATCCCGAGATCGATCCTGGCATTGGAGATTATAAATTTCTAGCCCATAAATTGATTTTTTCCCCTGGAATGACAGCTCCAGTTAGAAGTTTGCTTGGTGGCTAATTTTTAACCCATCTCCATCTTTATCAATTTTCGGCCTCTTAGCGCATCTTGGGCAAGTGGAAGGATAGGATTAAAAGACGTGCAAATTTCTTTTGCATGCCAATTAAATCGATTATAACAGAACGCGGGCCGCGTAGCTCCTCCGAACGCACATTTTTCCTAGTGTAGCCGCTCGACTGGCGTGCACGCGGCTCTTGACTCCGGCTGACCTCTTGGCCTCTCTCACATTACCGCGGCCGCGCTGCGCTGGACCGGCGCAGCGGCCGCCGTCCCCGACCGCCGCCAGCTGGCGGCCACGACGACACGTACCTCCGTCCGGCCACAATTAAAACACTTATACGTATAATTACGGGTTGGTTGTGCGGTGCGGCCCACGCGCCCGGCCCCAGCCCCTTCGGTTGGGCCGCGCGTCCGTTATTAAATCGGAGTACGATCGCGCTCGCACGGTACAATAAGAGCGGTTGGGAAAAATGACCGCGGTTAGGCAGGCGCTCCGCTCGGCCGAGGTGTCTTGCCTGAAGATTTGTGGCTTCCACTTCCTGGTTTCCAATTGTTGGAGTCTTCTTGGGCACCGACTGATGACGCTAAAAGGAATTGGATTATGTTGATCTAAAAAGTTAGAGGATCCGCCACCGAGCAAACTTTTCGCCCATTGGAAATAAACGCAGTTACACGGAAGAAAGCTACTAGATAGTATTAAAATTATTGCACTTAGTAACACTAGCTTAGTTTCACTACTCCTCAAGAACTATACTTTATGGAAAGATTCACCTAAGCCTCGTCTTTATGGACGCGAAATTCGCGAAAATTCACGCAAATTTCACAGATTTTTGTTTAGTATTAATGACGGAAAAGTGTCAACTTTTCATGAATTTCACAAAACCGGAATATTATCGCTATTTTCGTCATTATGTGGGGCTAGTAAGTTTAACTGGAGCTTCTGACAATCTACCATGACAGGTTTATGATGAAATTGATAGAAAATATTGCAGTTGGAAAAATTCGCCAAAACTTGAGACTTTTCCTGCTATAAAATAATTCGTGAGAAATTTTGGGAATTTCTTTTCCATGAAGACAAGGCATAATTCTTATATAATAAGAACATATATATATTTTTTAATAATAAAAATTACTTGAAACCCAGATAATTAATATACTTAATATGAGATGAAGTTCCCTTTGTATAAAGAATTGTTTGTAACAGTGACAGTTTTGAAAACATATGTCAATATTTTCTTCTATCTTTATTATCAGGCCAGCAGGTTGGTTAAAAATTCCCCTAGGGTACGATAATCTTTTTTGATAACGAGGGAAAAACTTTTTCTTTTTCTTGCTTAAATTCTGGCTGCTGAGCTGCTCGCAATTTGCGGAATTTTAAGAAATTAAAATACTGGGCAAAATATATAGTTTGGTATATTTACCAACCTTAGAGTTGGATATTTATTGCCCACAAGGAGATCGACTAAAACTTCAAATTTTAAAGGCCGACCTACATCCGAAGTAAGTATAGGTTAGTTACACATGTGCTTTTATTTCAAGTCTAGTATTTACATTTCAATACGCATATGTAGTTGTATTTAGCATTTACTCTACCTTTTATGCCTTTTTTCTTTTCCGACTCTGTCCTTTTCTGTTTGACATAGTAATAAACTGAACGCTTTACTGAAAAATCGCCCTGCCGTACATTTCTGCATGATCGTAGACTTTAGAAGTAGATTTGCTTTGCTTGATTGCTTGCTATAAGCTGTGAGAACCACCCCTCAATCTACTTGGACCTGGTGTGGTGCCTGCTGCGCTACGTTAATCGTGGATTCAACCTTACCATCCCGAGGGAACCCGACCTGAAGCTGCGTAGTACACCACATTCTCCCAGTACCAAATAAGCTTAATTTTACGGATTAGTTTAGTTCATTGTTAGCTCTTAAGATTTGATTGTTATGCCATGAGCTTCACTCTGGTTTTCAATTATAATTAGTAGCCTGAGTATCTCAGATTGCCGAGGTGCTAGAAAGCATCCCAAAACCATTAGGCTGTAGCACTAGGGGAATTCCATCCTTATTTACAACTATAAGAGATATATATTTATATTATGCACATCTTTTAGATTTCAACTGGTTTACCAACCATGTAAACATCATTGAGTACAGCTGTATTAAGTGGTAATATTTATTTTTCATATGTTCTAGAGCACGGATTTTCATTAATATTATATATTATGATCGTATAAATGTATAAATTTATTATTTGTCCAGGCTATCTGTAAGCTTGGGCAAGTATTCCACTATATTTCAGGCATAAATCTATACCATCGAACTGTCTTCATGTAGGTTGGAAAAACTTAGACTTACACGCAGAACGATAAAAGTCTTTTCTGATAGCCAAGCATCTTTCAAAGCACGTGGATCCTACCGGTGTAATTCAAGAACATCTTCCAGCTTTATAGGTCCAGAACTGGCTCTTGGCTTAGCTTCGGCTACTGCCAAAACAGTCATCTCGACCTGGGCGGAGAAAAAGGTGTGTGAGTACTGGCGAGATTTGCCAAGATTACCTCACTCGAAGGTGTTTATAGGGGGTACATCGACAAAGAGAGCTAAACAAATTTTCTTGAGTTAGGCTTAACCTAAACACTCTGATTGACCTATGGGCACTGTCAGTTAAAGGGCCACATTGTGTTTGGATAGTGACGAATCGGCAGAACACATATTATGTTACTGTCCAGCTGTAGAGCGGAGCAGATTTTCTATATTTGACAAAATGCATCTCTTCCTAGAAGATCTGGACAGAATCTCACCCAATAAGGTTATTTTGGCTTCATAAAGAGGCCAAACCTGCTGGGTGAAGTATAACTAACTAACTAATAATAAGGTTATATACGAGTATTCATCATTTAAGAATAAAAAATATTTTAAATCAAGAAATTACTACACTTAACATATAATATTTTAATTTGGGGTAGTGCGACTTCATCAAATCGACTCTTTCTTCTGCAGAAGCAAATACTAAGCCTCATCTTTGGTTTTAAAACTAGGGAAACGTGTTCAGTGTATTTTAAAATGTACAATAATGTACCCTCGATATATATTTATAAATGTTTACAATTCATTAAAAGAAAAGATAGTTTCTCCAAAAATTCAGACAGTCACTGCTATGCTACGAGAAATGGCAATTTATTACAGATTCCTTACCATCGTACTACCATCTTACTCTGGTATAACGGTTTTTTAATACTCTCCCCAGAAGTATTAAAGATGAATCAAATTTCATAACACTTTCAAAAAGAAATTGAAAGTCCACTTAATTAATTTGTGCTGTTACAGGGTAGATGATTTTTTCTCTTAATCTTTATAATTGTTGTATTTTTTAAAAGTGTTTGTGTGTGTCATGTTTGATTATGTAATGTTACTTTTATGTGTGTTTATATATTTTGTCTGTTATATACACAAGTTATTGTGACGTTTCTAATATCATGTTATTATATGATCGTGCTGAAATAAATATTATTATTATTATTATATATATATAGATGAATGAATAATTATATAACGTGCTTATCGGATCAAGAATTATTCGCGTTTTATGCCAAAAATTATTATATCAGCAAGTAGGTATTTCTGTTCAGTTTTATTACCTAATATATTAAAAAATATGCACTACTTGAGTACATTATATAAAAAGAAATACACAAGATTTTAGCTTATGAATTCACTATTTGTTACGTTTCGGTTTGAGTTATAACCGTTTTTATTTTATAAGGAAGACATTTCTGAATTTATTCAAATTTTGTAGCTCCATGGCTACCTTAACGACCATTTAAAATGCAATAAATTTAAATAAATTGGCTAAAACTAAGGAGAAACGTGATATAAAAGAGAAATGGTCATATCAAATAACAAAAAATACAGGCAGCCAAATGTGTTCAGTATTCCATATCAACTTACATTCCTTTTCTAGAACTTAAAAGAAGCAGGTACTCACTAAAAGACATTGAGATAGCGATTTGGTTATTTTTTTAAATAATATTTTTAACACGTCAAGATGTACAGAAGTACCTATTGTTTTTTTTTATATATAAATTCTTATACTAGAAAAACAATCATTTCAATGTCATTGAAGTATATATGAAACTTATATCTACGTATACGATTAATAAAATCACTAGTAGATGTTTCCAAACAACAAAATTATTTTGGTACGATCAAGTTTTAGCTTATGCAATTGTCGGGACTTACAAATATAAATTATACGCTAATAAACAAGCCTAGTGTATGAAATTGTGAAACATTTGTATGTCACTGTTCTATTTATTTTGTGCTGATGAGGATAATGTAACGACGAAATTTCACTTTCTAGATAAGTACCTATGTCATTAATATAGCATATATGACACCATACGTTTGCTAATAAATTCTATCTGATTTGACCGATATGGGAGTATAATATGATGTCAGCAAATTGGAGAAGAGGAATCTTATAGTACAAGTGCTGTGCAGTGCATTGTTCGTTTCCACAGCAAGACGCCTTGGCTACCTAGAATTCTGTTAAACAATTATTATTGTTTTATGAACAGGTCGTCCACAGAGTTGACAGCAACAATTTTTTTCAAGAAAGCAAACATTGCATAAGTAAATATTTCTATTATACAGAACTCTCCCAGCACTCACGATAATCGGGGACATAACTCAGACAGTTTCATTACAATTATTATAATACCATAACACCAAACAGCACAATAAGTAACACTTAACGCACAATTTAACTTTTAGCAATAATTAACAATTAAGATGCTCATCATTTAGGTGTGGCACAGGTTGAGCTTTCAAAACAGCTTCTTCTGCAATAATTGCAGGGCCGTATTGCGGAAACAATTTTCATTAATAATCATGTTGATATAAGTAAAAGCGCATTTTTTTTTCTACGTTCATGCAAAAAACAAAACTTTATTGAACTATATTTAGTGAAAAAACTTCCTTATTATACTAGTGCACTCATCTGTCACTCTACTACAGCGTTTTGAGATCATGACAAACATTAACGTTCAAATCGACGCTATATTTAGTCCATTTTCTGTAAAAATAAACTTTGAGTTAAATTGTTCATATCGTTCTAACATATTAGTTCCTAACTTTGTCAATGCAAATAGATAGTGCTAATAAATTATTAAATATTTTGCTACTAAAGTATGCTTTTTATTTTCCTACACTTAGTGCCATCTAAATAAAACATTTTTTGCGTAGAAAAATTATTGTATGCAACTCGTACAAAAAGGGTTTGTTACACTCGACGTGTTACCTGACTCGGCATAAACACTTATTTTTTGCACTTGTTGCATATTTCTTTAATGTACAGGGTGTACCAAAATTAATGGGACACAGAGTCTATCGACAAAATGTAGTCAAACTTAACTTAGCACAAAACTTAAGGGTTAAAATGGTAGAGGGTGTCAAATTTAAAATTTTATTTTAGATGTTTGTAAATTACTTTTAAAAAATTCAAATATTTGTATGCATTTTGGAAATCAGGATTTTTTGGTGACGAGAATTCAAATTTATTCCCTTGACATCACTAGTAGAGAATATCACTGCACATCGTGCTTTTTTAAAACTGCATACTTTTTTACGGCTTAGTGTATCTATCTGACTATTAATTTTCCTATTTTTTTTCTATACAAAAAAAAATACGTTGAAGTCGCTAGTAAACATTTTAGAAATAATCCTGTATACAAATATTCTGTCAATTTATTTATTACAATGCATGTGTAATATATTTACAAAAAACAAAATACATTTATTTATCTGATTTAATTTTTGATAACTAATTTTAAAAAGCATATTTTAGTAAATTCAAAGCTATAGGCTTATCAACAATTTTTGTCTATAATTAAGACAACTGGAGAAAGAAAAAAGATAAAGGCAAGATAAATACAAGTTCATGTACTAAAAATATACAGAGTGGTAACGATATTCAATCGTTAAAGATAATTGTGTTACAATTTTACATTCTTTTGATTTTCTGTGATCATACAGGAAAAAATTATTTGACAATAGGCAGTGATATTTTTGTGACATGAACTATTTATTTATACCTCCCGTGTCGTAGCTACTAGGTGGACAGGTACCTATATTTCTAAAATTAAACTGATATTTCTAAAATTTCGAGATATTTTTAGAATGTGCGATTAATTCCAATAGTGATTGTGGCATCGACAGATCTTGAGAAAATTAGGGTTGTTAAACAGCTTAACGTTATTACCAATTTAAAATAAACAATAAACACACTAATTATGACAATACAACTACAAACCATGTAAGTGACACTTTTAAAGATTTATTGTCATGAACAATTATTACACTTCCATACCGACGACATTTTGTGACGTAGGTAAGTTGTCAAAACAAAAAATTGTTAACTCCTTTATTAAGCATTGAATAAAAACTTATTACAAATATAACAAGCTCCAATTATTTTTCATCAATAAATCGTTGGTTGTATTTTATGATCATTAAAAGCAGAAAATTGTGGTGAAAATCCTTAATTAATCGCACTTTCATACATAAAATTGGGGATTTGTTTATTTTTTTCTGGAATATGGTTGGGTTTAGGACCCATGTCGTATATTGTGTTCATTTTGATATATATTATCTATATAAAAGCATAGTGAATACGGCCCTGTAATATTTCTAGGCTCACTATTTAAACGGCCATCAAATTAGTCTCATCGTCAAGTGTAAGAACAACATAAACTAAAATATTCAAATTACCGTCGTCTCGAACTGAAATTCCCGGTAGAATTAGGTTAAGATAATAGTTTAGAAATTCAGAATGGAAAAAAATGCACTTACGGATTCTGGTTTAATTACGTCTTAAAGTATAAAGCACACCTGCGATAAAAACGGAGATTGAAGCCGCGTTAGATCATTTATTAATAAAATGATAATAAACCCAAATTGATTTACTGTGGTTTCTCTGGGAAACTATACATCATGGGCAACTCGTCAACCGCTAAACGAAAACAATGGTAGTAAATGTTTTAAAATTATACTCGTATTAATACTGGATTATATAAATCTCTCTAATTGCAGTATAAATATGATTCATTTTTGTCCACTACTGACAATAATAATAATAATATCTCTACCCCTCATTCTAATCACGAGGATTAGCCCAGAAGTCGAAGACTTGTGCGGGAGAGGGGGCGGCATATTATTATTAAGCAGGCCGCATTTGCGCCCAGGAACGACTTACGTTGGTAGGCCCTAACCACCATGCAGTGCAGGAATGAGGGAAACCTGGAAAACCTCATTAATTAGGGGGGTAGTCAAATGTCAACCGGTATCAATCTCTCACATTGATCCAAGCCAACATTCTTCCACCCTACCATACCCGCAGGGAGGGTGCCAATCTCTCCACGAATATAGCTTATATACGGTCTACCGGCTGCGGGGATCGAACCCACAGCGATGCAGTCACCTCGATTCAAGTACTGACGCCTTAAACCGCGCGACCACTGACCGATCCTGACCGAATTAAGAGGCATACTGTTTTCTGTACATCATGTATTAAATATGGTTAAAACATTTTGTAAATGCAGACAATCATCAGTTTTAACAAATAAATGTGTATCAGCAGCGTCCACAATCCATAATCCTGCTGAAACTACCACTGTCCTAAGAAGAAACCAAAATGGCGAGAAATTACTCGTGAATCTTAACTCTCTCTGTATTCCCAATTTCAAATCTATATCAGACCACTTACAAGTAGGAACAGGAAATAGATTTCATGGAGAAAAACAATATAGCTTGTTATTTTCACAACTGATTACCTTTCTTTAAAATCTAACGCGACGTCACTGCTTTAATTGACATTTATAGTGGCACGTCATTAAATTTTCTAATTTGCCGCTAACTTTAAAGATGTGTGATGTGTACAATATACACACCGGTTTACAGTCGATTATTATTTAATTACTCAATGATTTTTTATGTTAATTTAACTTATTTCGTAACGTCGTTGCAAAACAGTAGAATGACACAGAAACCTAATTGAATTTTGAATGGTAAATTATAACCGAACTAGAAAATAAATTCTGCACGCTATGACTGTGAGATGTCGCCAGATCAGTGGCCAATATACATGGTGTTTCTGAAATTATTGCTAGTGTTATTTTAGAGAAAGAAAGATATGTTCAGATGGCCACGATACAATTTTTGGAAACTTCCATTATTAGTAAGTTCCTAAATAAACTTTTCCGCCGATCGAAATAAAAGGCGTAGTTTTAGTAAGAGCTCACATGCAATAAAGTGTCACATTTAGGTACTGCCACTAAATTCAAATATCCCTTGTCTTGTTTGTTTTGAAGCATCACTTCGTTTGTGTAAGTTGAAGGGTTCTTAATATTAGAGAGTTTATTAACTACTGAATCTTCCAAAGGGGTTGAACTATTTAAAAAGTCGTTCTCAACAATTGATGTACTTGCAGTAGGAACTTTAGTTTGCTAACAACTGATTTACTCCTCAATGTAGTCTTCAGCTGCCGTTGAAGATTTCCATCCACCATGCATTTTTAATGTTGTGAAAACAATGTCCGGTATATTCGCAAGCGTCTTTCCAACTTGTTTTGGCATAGGAACAATATGGCGATTACTCTATACCTGTTATTTACTTATTAACGCTCGTCTCATAGCAGCCGCTGATGACCTGATAAAATTATTATTGTTCATGAGGGTATCATACAATTTTATTAATATAAAATAAATATATTTGTTTTCTACTACGATAAAATTAAAATTGATGGGCCAAAAAATTATGTGTTTAAGCTAGCAGTAAAGCAGATTTAATGCCTTGGCTGCTTTAGTAGACTCGGCTGCGCTTTATATATTAAATATCAGTCGCGGCATTAAATCTTGTACTTTACTGTCTAGTTATAAAAATAACTATTGTTTAAAGTTTTTATTTTATTTTATTATATATGATTTACTAGAATGTTATTCATTATTAAAATAAGTCAAAAAACTAAACTTAGAACACAATTTACACATAGTTGTTGTTCATTTTAACTAACATGTTACATTATTTTAGGTAATCCCTGACTGCTCTACATCGAATTGTCACAAGTTGTGACTTCATCAGAAATGACCCCAACATGTTGTTTCGTGTGCAAAGGTACTGACATTATTTTGACTTCCCCTGTATGACCTTTATTGGCCATTAGCTTCAGATACCAATACAACATGTCACATGGCTATGCATTCCATGAATGCATGATGTGATCTTAATCATTGTGTACTCTATCCATGAGATCAGATGATAAACGACTCATCAAAATCTGAAGCAAATGTGTTTTTAGAGTATCATCTATGGCCTCCTTCTTGAACGTTTCCATATAGATGTTTATCAAAACAGTGAATAAGGGTGATCCCAGAGGTGTTCTTTCAATTTGTTAATAACACTGCTTTGCTAAATCAACTAAATTATAATCTCCAGAAGCCATAAAGCAAGTTAAAAGGTTCCTTCCCTAAACACTGTTTTTCCAAATGGTAATTAAAAACTAATAGCCATTAAGATCCGTACGAAATATGCGCTATGCAAAACACAACTGTTTTTCGTCTGATTTTTATATACAAACAATCGATTCCTAATTTATAAGACTTTATAACCAACACTATTTGATCTGGGTAACTTAACACTAAGGATAGTTGTTTCAAAAGAATCCGGAATGCCCGGAGTGCAAATCAATTACCCAATATATCCGAGAGTTTAATCTGCCATGGAAAATTATTAGTTCAAATTGTTTCTGTAACAGAATAGCCCATAAAGTATTAATTTAATTTTAATATCGAGTTAATTGTCTCCTCCGTCACGACTTGCTAGACACGCCCTCTGTGGTAACTAGCGAAAAAGGCAGCGAACAATGTATAGTTCCAGAAACGTTGCACGCATTATTATTAACCGAAAGCTTACAGATATATACGAGAACGACTTAGCCGTCTTGAACCCGTTCGGTTAGAGGTTACCTCAAATGAACCTCGACGAATTTTTTATATGATTTTTCAGTTATAACAATGGTATGTTTGAGAGGAAGATGCATTTAGAAAACTAAAGAAAATTGCGATTAGTAATTGAACGCAAGTTGGCAACTTTTAAGACATAAACAATATAATTCTAAACTGTTTAACTTATGCCTGTTAGCAGTTTTATCAAGTTTTATAATTTGACAAGAAATATATTTCAAAAGGTTTACAGGGTGAAACAACTCCGCCGAATGAACTGAATATTGTGACACATAATAGCTACATGCAAGGTCACAGTGTGCACCAATTTCCCTACAATCGTAGGGAAATATTTAACCAATTCTTCGATTGAAAGAAATTAAAAAAAACTTAATTTTACAAAAAAATTTAAAACACTGTATCTTGAGAACAAAACACGATCAGACATTATACAGGGTTAACTATGACTAAGTACAAAAATTTTAACCACGTGCTCAGGGAGGTCTAAAAGACAATAAAAATTTAAAAATGGGGCAAAACCCTCTTTTCCTACGGAAAGTCGGCGCCTATGACAATTAATCATCATCCGACATGACTAGATATGTCAACAACCATGCGGTCGTTTTTATCAACATTGTCAAGTGTAGAAACGACGAAAATAAACATATTTATTAAAATAATAATGTCTAAGTACCTGATAGATACCAGCTAATCCGCTTAGCTGCAGTATATTGTATTGGATCTTGGTTCTTTCGTTGCACACTGCACATTTTCATTCCTTGCAGATTCATCATAATTAACATATCCGACATAAAATACTTTATTTGATTACTATAACACGTTTAAAATTAGTCACTTAGCTGATTTAAAGTAACAGTAAGTTCTAGGTTATGAATATTGCATTGCTAGTTGCCTACTTTCCATGCTCCAAACAATGCAGAAACGCGAAGTTAGCTATAATCTAAGGGTCATTTTTACAGAACACTGTGAACATCTTGGGATGTTATAGTTTAAAGTATTACTAATTATTTTATGCAAACATCGTCGATTACTGTTAATATTGTTGCTACTATTAGTATTAACAACACATGAAAATTAAAAATTCTTCTTCTTCTCCTTGTTTATGTGCCGTGAGTAGGCCATAAAAAGAAGAAGAGTGCACCTGGCATTAGTGACCTACAGATGTCGTTTGTAGATGTATAGTATACGGTTACAGTCTGATAGTTTGAAATGATTTTTCAGTACTTGTTTTTCGAAAATTTAATTTGCGTATTTTTTGTGTATTTACAAACATGTTGTATTCAAATGCCTAGATGACGGATAAGGTGCTGATTTATAGGAGTGTGACAAATGCATATTATCGTGCAACAGCGTCAAAGACGTTTCCCGAGTATACAAAATATTATGCTGAATACTTTTGAACCACATCGAACAGCTGTTTTATGCCGTGGCAGTAAACGTGTGGCAGTGTTTTTATGTATTTGTGTACATTTGCGTGTATTATGTTGTTATCATCTGTGCTTTTTCCCGACGTAAGTAATAGGACTTGGTCAAGACCGCCAAACCAAGTAGTTACCTCGATTTACACAAAAAGAACGATCGAGGGAAGGAGAGGTCCACAGCAAGTACAAAAATCTTTGCAAGTTTTAATTTAAACAAGCAAGAAAACAGATGATTAAACATTTTTCAAATCTCTCTAAGTATCAATCCTGGAAATAAATATTAGTAAGATAAAGGCTGCCTCTCTGTGCTACCATACCGTATTTCTCATTAAATAATAATCTACATTTTGTAGTTTTTTTTTCTTTGGAAGCGTGTCAATGCGGTGACCTGTCACTATGTTTGACACCTTTAACTTTGGCATATTATACCTAACCTAGCCTCTGGCAGATTATACTTAACCTCGCGTCTGACAGGTCAGTGACGGCGATAAATAGGGATTTAATATAGTTTCGAAAAAAATTTTTTTTGGCTTTATAAATAAGTTTGGAATTTTTTTGAAGGGTGATTCCGTTAATTCTTATTTTTCCCTATCCCCTCTTAAAATATTTGTACTAAGTCATAGTTAACCCTGTATAACTTTTTTTATTATTTTTTGTCCTCTATCGCGTGGTGTATTGTAGTTTTTTCAATGTCACCCATAAGTATCATAATCGAGCTATATAAATAAAAGTACTAGATACTCTAGAAAGGAATGCAATATATATTTAAGACAAAAATACTAATTATGTACTCCAGAACAATACCATCCGCAATCAGAAATGATAAGAAATATTAAGGGTCCTAATATAGATCCTTGCGGAACCCCTAAATTAATTTTCCGTTCTGAGGATTTAGTCTGATTCACCCTTACAACAATCTTCGATGTTCGAGATACGTCATAAACCGAGTATTCTTCCACGAAAGCTCATAGTGTGAAGCTTGACTTCAACAAATATCAAATTCAAACAGAGATGAGATGGTCAATACTTATAACTTATGACCAAATGCTATCCAGTAATATGCAAATGCGTTTAATAGAGGGAAGATCTAGAAGAAAGTTGCTTTTGAAGAAGAGAGCACTATATCTCTAGAACCGTCAAAAACACTAAAATTGACATCACCGACTCCTGAGAATTATAAACCATTTATCGACTCAATTTTTTTACTCGTAAAGTTTGCATCATTTAAAATGTTACTCTTCCATGAAATTGTAGTGGTTACAAGGCAAGCAGGATATATCGATGTTTGTTCCTTTACCTGTGGTTCAGTTCCCAAAAGGCACCTGAAACACCTCAGGCAAAATGGAAATCGTCGAAATTGACTTGTGCTTTGCATAAAGTCCAAAACTCTTTTAGCCGGCTTTGTCGCATCTAAGAAAGTTTACCAGTAAGTCGAAATCTCAGGCGTACTAGGCCTTCTCTATTAATCTCATATTATAGAATGTTACTTAAATCAACAGTGTTAAAAGTCCTACGATATTCCTGAGCTTAATCTCAACTCACGCTCAGCGTTTCATTTGCTCTTTTTTTGAGAATGAAAATGTAAGGCTTTCTTGTTGAGTTTGCCCTGGTTTTGAAACCTAGTTATTATTAAATCTGTCAGATCTGACAGATCAATCCAGTCTTAGAGCTGAATATACGAAGACGTGCTAGTGCAGTAGAGTAAAATTCGACTAGTGTTTAGTGACTATTGTGCCAGTGGATATATTATTTGGGTAAAATGTCGAGCTTATCACATTACGTACCTGCTAAACGCGTGAAAAGATGTGCGCTGTCTCAGAATGAGACGACTATTATATTAAATGTATTTTATGCATTGAAACACCAAAATCCTACCAACAGTGTTGATGACATCGTGGAAAAGTGTTCCAAAATGACAGGGATTGGAAAATCGACTATCTACAGACTTTTAAAGGAAACAAAAAATGAACAAGATACTGTAAATCCCCCAAAATCATCTACAGGGAGGTCAAAAGTCGTTATAGATGATTTCTTCAAAAATCAAGTCATTCGCAGAAAAGTACACTCATTTTATTTTAAAAAGGAAATACCAACGCTAAACAAAATTTTGAATTTTTGCTGGGAAAAGCAGAACAGGAAGTCAGTTCTTATCGATAAAGATGACATTATTTGTTGGCGAAGATCCTACTTAAGATCAATTAGAAAATTCCGTGAGGAAGGGAGGAATATTTATTATCTAGACGAAACTTGGGTCAACTTGGTACTGTAACAAAAGTATGGCAAGACAAAAATGTAAAAAGTTTACCATAAGAATTTTTTGATGGAATATCAACAGGGTTCAAGGCACCTTCAGGTAAAGGACGAATATTAATAGTGACACATATAGGTAGTGCCATTGGTTTTGTAGATGGCGATTTACTTTTATTTGAATCTAAAAATACAGGTGACTATCACGAAGACATGAACGCAGTTACCATTCACGACAGACCGAGCGGACGCCTACGACTGCTTGGAGGAAAGCCGAAAACATTTCTTTTGAAACAAATATGGTGAAATAGGAACTTTTGACACTTGTCAATCTTAATAAAGATCAGAAAAAATATATTATCGATGAAATGGCAACAAATCGCCAAATAACGGTACTTACCACCTTATCACTGTGAACTTAACCCAATCGAATTAGTCTGGGCGCAGGTAAAAGGAGATGTAACGCGAAATAATACGACGTTTAAATTAAGTGACGCGAAAATTTGTTTAAAAATTCCTTGGAATGAGTAACTGCAGACAACTGGCAAAGATGTATACAACATGTACAAAAATAGAAGTAACTAACTTTTGTGTAAATGCATCATATAATATAGTTTTATATATATAAACTTTGTATTGTTTATTTTAAATATATAAATTTACCCATACAAAAAGTATATATTTATGTATTTAAAATAAAACATTTACATATAAACTACAAAAATAGTAATATGTACAGCTGCTGAGAATTCAAGTGACCATCACTCAAGTTATCAATCGGTTTTTGATATCACTTGAATACTCAGTATTTGGTTTTTGAAATAACTCGGTTTTTCCCAACACTACTTATGAGAGAAATGGACCGAGAAATTGAAGCGACATAGACAAAGACGGATTGTCGGAGATTAAATTTTAGCTACCTGCTACAATTTAGTACGGTTCGATCACACAAAGTTTTTTTAAAAGTACAACTACCGATAACACATAATATAAAAATATTGAATATAAGCACCAGTACTACATTTATTTACGATTTGCATACATAATAATCCTTTATTGCTCTCTTTCATTTCTAAACAGACTGTAGATATTTACATGTGAGCTTATGTTCAAAACAGTGCTACCAATCACACGCTATTGCGATGACTGCGTAATTCAAACAGTTTTTAATTTTTTTATCAAACATCGTTGTATAGGACTTCATATATTTTGTTGCACTTTTTTGTACGTTAATCGGATTTCAGTATTCAGAATCTGCTGCTTTTCGATTACGTTAGGGACTACAGTAGCCCTGCGATGTAATGGTTGAAAATACTACACCTTCAATAATTATTTTTCGGAAATTACAAGGATTTAACAATATTTTTTTAACGATACTTGTTCCATTTTTCATGACGCATTTATTCCTATTTTTTTTTTTTTGGATAAGTTGTGAATCACCCTTTATGTATTTGAAATGCTATGACTGTAAAGCCGTAATTAATAAATACGTGTTCATGATCTATCAAATTCTCTTAATTTTGAAACATTTAATCAGTGTTTATACATTCTCTGTCCAAATAAAAATTCAAACACGACGCACACGATCAATGAGAAAAAAGTATTAATTACTAGTCTGCTATTTACCCTGACTAACAATTAGCCTGTATTTTCAAATGATACGATTAGCAGAAACCTAGACCAACCGGCAATTACCGCAGTAAGAAATGAATCCTTTCAGCATAATTACCTTCTAAATTGCGATATTACTGTTCGCATCTCAGGTAATCATTATCGTGCCTGTGCTAAAATTCTAAGTGATATCTCACTGACAGCCCGTCAAAGTGCAAGGCAGGTGAGTACAGATGGGCAATTTAGCTTCGCAAAGCAACAAGCAGATTGGCTAGGAACTTGCAGATCTGATTACTGGTACTGAAGTAAGTACATAGTATCTTGAAAAACAACCCTTCACACTTCAACTTTGATTAATGCGATTAGTTCTATAATAACGGTTGTTTGAAAAATCTATTGCGTAAAAAATTAATTGGGTTGGAGAAAATTAATCTAATTTTGATCAGAAATCAAAACTTACCTGTATACAAAAGTGATCACCTACTGATATACATGGTGTTCGGAATATGCGCAGTAATTTTAAGTGCGTACACTATAAAAAAAACTGCTGTGTAAGTGAGCTTTTCCCGTGTGTAATTTAGAGTGTGTACATTTTCCGTGTTAATAGTTGTACACACTATGACTTTTTTATACGTTTTACACAAAATGTGTTAAAATTACTAGTATTACATTAAATATTTGTGTAATATTTACCAGTGATGTGTTAAAAGTACACCATTATGTGTAAACCTAACACATCTCTGTGTTCTATACTACCCCTAACTGGTTGAGCACAACTGCGCAGCTGCAGTATATCAGTCTAACATACGTCATTACGCCATGTTGGTCGTGTAGCGTTATTGTGTTTAGTTACCTCTCGTTCGCTGTGTTCAAATGGAGAACCTTTAAATTTAAATTGAAGTTTGATCAAACAAAATGGTAAGCACTTACCTAACTATAATAAATATTGCTGATAATTGTGATAAATCTAAAAAGGACTAAAACTATTAAAAATATTAGGAGTTCACTCTGACGTTTTAGATTACTCTGTATTCTGATTTTCTTATAACTTTACAGAAAGAAAATGATATGTTCAGAAGAGTACTAGTTAATTTTCGTAAACTCCTATGATGTAGTGCCTAAATATATCTTTGTTAAATGTTTGTTGTTTCGTTGTTTATGATTTACTAGAACGTTATTAGTTTATGTCTCATATTAGAATATGTACTACTGCTACTACTAATTACAACCACTAATAATTTTGTTAAATATTTTGTTGGAAAACTCGGTTGTTGCTCATTTGAACTGAATTATATATTTTTAATAAAATTAAAAAAAAAGTAAAATATATTTTATTTCATTATTACCGTAACACTGTAATTCTGAAAATACTACATGTATATTGATACAGAAGCTCACCTACTCTTTTTTATGTTCCTGTTTGATTTTGAAATTATAATTTCTGCAATACGTTTATTTTGACGGCTTCTAGAACATTCCAGGCTATATTCGATGCATTCTCGATGACTGGAAAATCTTCTAGAAAACGTCAAAATAAAGGTATTATAAAAATTTAATTTATTAAAAATTATTTCGAAAGCCAACATTATTAACAAACTAAAAAAGTAAGTAAGCTTCCATATCAGTACCTATTATCCAACACCTTCAAAAATACAAATAACACTGAAATGTGTAAAAGTTACACATAACATTTGTTATATTAACACAGTGGATTGTGTTAAACATTTAAGACACTATTACATACAGAGAAATGAGTAAAAATATACACAATCCTGTGTGGACCTCGATTAACACAGTATTGTGTTCTATTGTGTAATTATTTTTTTACAGTGTATGTATCTGACCAAAAGTAACAAAAAGCTCTTATGACGAAAAATATATAAAACAAATAGTTTGTCTACAAGTACATTTCAAAAATGAAAATACAACTAAAAATTTAAAACTATGTTATGGAATTACAAACTAAAGTACAATTAAGGTTACGTAAAAGTTCCTGTAACGTAATTTGTTCGTAATTTATTTACATCAATATTAATGAAGTAAACAATTCAAGTTTCCAATAAACTCGTTAAAACTCTAACGTTCGACAATGTTGCAATGTGTCAGACTGCTGCTGATAACCTAAAACTAATATTAGGTATAGTAATATTGTTTTCCAGTATTTTTTTGATACTTGTAAATGTACGTAAACAAAAGTAGAACAATTTATAGTAACCATAACTAACTGCATGACTGCATGTTAATTTATGGCGAATTTATGCAAAACGGGCTAGACGTTTGTACGGTAAACGCTTCTTGCAAGCAATACTTGTAATTATTATTCTGTTGTGAAAATAGCTCTAAAGAAACCATTCACAGTAAGTACCTGTGTTTAGGTGGATCTATTTGTAATTATTATTTACAGATATATAACAATCCTGGTATGTGAGCGACGATGTCACATATTCAATCGAGTCATATTTATTTATTTATTTATTTATTTATTTAATACGTATCCAAACAGGCACATGCCCAATTACTGGATACGGTAAAAAGTATAAATGTAGAAAAACAATACCATAAAATACATATAATATCAACAATATAACATAATGCACCTAATAAGCCTACAAAACCTTAAATGTATCTTACATGTACAGCAAGTTGGACATACATTATTACTAAAAAAAAAGAAAAAGAAAAACATAAATAGCAAAGCAGAAAACAAAACATAAACATAGACAAATGTATTATTTATAAATAGCATTTTTAACTGCTGAATGGTACAAAAATATATCAACCGTGGTCTCTATGTTGTTGTACTGTGAAATCATTTGATACAACGGCGATGACATCAGAACATTAGTGCGTGGTGTGGGTAGACATAAAACGTTACTGCTGCGAGCGGACAGGCGCGGAATCCGCAAGTTGACATTACTAAGTAAATCAGGACAATTTAATAAGTTATTCAGAACTTTATATAAAAATATAACCTGATGCGCAGATCTCCTAATTGCAAGTTCATGTACATCAAACCTTGACAGCAATAAGCTATGTGAGAAGCCCACTGGAGGATAAATGTGATCCAATATGTACGATGCCGACTTCAAGAACCGTCTTTGTACTTTCTCTAATGCAGCAATGTGAGTGCCGTAAATCGGGCTCCAGACTACGGATGCATATTCTAATTTAGAGCGTATGAAGGATATATAGAGCAAACGTAGAGTAGAAACATTAACAAACCCGTTTGAGTTCCTGATAATAAAACCAAGGCACTTAAATGCTGAAGAAGCAACCGTTTCTATATGTTTTGTAAATGATAGTTTAGGATCGAAAATAACGCCAAGATCCTTTACATAACTAGGCCTGCAAAGAATAGAGTCACCTAATTTATATGCGAAAGTGAGAGGGCTTGTTTTCCTAGTAAATGTCATGACATTACATTTTGATGCATTTAAGGGTAAGTTATTGCAAGAACACCAATTATCTATAGCTTCTAACGCTCTTTGTAATTTTTGACAGTCACTTACGTTATCTATTTTACATAGCAACTTGAGGTCATCCGCATATATCAGATAGTTCACACGTAATTCAGACACAATATCATTCAGGAACATAACAAATAGAAGGGGCCCAAGCGTCGAACCCTGAGGGACTCCAGACACTTGTAGGAATTTATCAGAACAATAACCACGATACTGTACGAATTGATACCTATTTTGCAGGTAGGATTGAAACAAATGTAATAACGAATTAGAAAAGCCATACATATCCAGCTTGTGTAACAAAATATCGTGATCAAGTCTATCAAATGCCTTGGTAAAATCAGTGTATACTACGTCAACTTGACCACATTGGTCCAAGGACTCACTAATAAATTGAGTTTTACACACAAGGTTCGTCACGGTGGACCTCCCCTTTATGAAACCATGCTGTCGAGGCGATAGAATTCCGGACACAGAGCTATATAATGAATTGTGTAGTAGTATTTCCAAGATTTTAGATAAATTAGAGATAATGGCGATCGGTCTATAGTTCGATATTTCGGCTTTACTATTTTTTTATGCACAGGACATATCCTCGAAATTTTCCACAAATCAGGAAAGCTAGCTGTTCTAAGTACCAGGTTAAAAATGGTTGTTAGCGGACTCGCAAGAGCAGGAGCACAATCTCTAACAAGAAGTGCCGGTATGAAATCTGGTCCCATTGTCAAATTGGGTTTAATTTGCTTTATTGCAGATTCAACTTCAAGTTGCTTAAAATTAATGACACTGATCAAATTGGTACAAGAATTAGGATGAACATGTAATCGATCGTTTGGACGAGTGAAGGATTCTGCAAAAACTGGCAAAATTGTCAACAATTTCTTGCGGGTCGTCTAAATCTTTGTTATTGTACGTAAGCATCGATGGTATAGTCGAAACATTCATTTTCGCATTTAAAAAAGACCAGAATTTCTTAGGGTTGCTCTTCAGATCATTTTCAAGAGATCGGAGATATAGTTTGTATGATACGTCTATGTCCTGTTTAATTTCAGACCGCAAGTTTTTGTATCTGCTTAAAAAGTTAATATCACAGGTTTCTTGGTACATCTTAAATGCCCGACTTTTTTGTTTTATTTTAAATATAATTTTACCGTTAAACCATGGTGTGTATGCACGTGATCCAGACTTTTTACGAGGGATGTGGCGATCAAAAATACTATACAATTTGTTATTAAAAGCTTCAACTGCCATATTTGGACAGGTGCACCTGTTGAGAAAAGTCCAGTCTGTGTTAAAAATTTCATTATACAATGTAACAAAATTTGCCTTCCTAAAATTATATTGGATGCCCACTTTTACGGGAAATTTACGCCGATTAGATAGGATCGTAGTTTTTATAACAAGAGCTGGGTGGTAACGATCTTCAGGAAGAACAGCATCAACTCTGGCAACTATAGAGTTCAAGTTCGTTAATACTAAGTCTAGCAACCTATTTTGAAAATTTGTAATGTTATTAGACTGATTTAGACAAAAGAAATTAGAAAAGTGCTGCGTCAGCTCAAATATTGGCGTAGTGTAATTTCCATCACAACAGCTCAGATACTCAGGGATATTAAAGTCACCTAGGACAAGCACATCAGAATGATAAAGTTGTTGAAATGAAATCAAACAATCATATAGAGTCTCATAGTCGTTATAAGTACAGCGGGGAGGGATGTAGATAACTACTATATAAAGCCAGCGGTAATTTAATTTTACTTTCACATATATGTTTAGTTCGGTACAACTTACACCCTGTTTAATCCACTGAATGTGGTATCACATGGTATAGAATAATACTCTTTTTTTCTACGAACGCGGATAAAAGTTTTTCCACAAGTATTTTCATTTGAAAAGTTGCAATAATTATTTGTATTTTCTAATCAATTATAATTACAATTTGACAGTGTGTTAGATGCCAATGTTTTTCTTTTATGTCTTCTTGTTTTATACAAATTTAGTGAATTTAAAACAACTGTTATTTACACTAATCCTTTTGAATAGGCCTTTGGAACTTGATATGTCAATTATGTAGCACAACTATCAAAAATGTTACCTTTTTCATTAATCTTGTAGCCATGACTGTCTGATTTTGACAAACATTAAGTCAAACAACATTTTTTTAACGTAAAGACTAGTTTTTTAATTAAAAAACATATCCAAACGGATAATTCAGACAAAGGCTAATCAGAATGTATCTTGGAAGAAGCAAATATCGCAAATTTGAGTTTATTGCCTGCCAAATCTACTCACAGATATGAGAAGGAGCATGGACGTATACGAACTAGTGCCAAGAAAAGGGTGTAAATAGTATGAAAGAACAAGGAAGTTTTTTAGCCCTTGTTTGTAAATTTAACAAGGTATTTAGACCAAACATATTGTCGTCAAGGATGCTAAAGAACTAAGAAAAATCAAAAATGGCCTAGATATACGTAAATTTGAATATATTAAAAGAAAATATGGGATTTAGATAAAAAAGTTTTGATCATTTTGCAGTTTGACTATTTCTTTGCTACTAGGAAACTAAAAGTACTCACGTGTTCTAGATGACCAATGGTTGTCATTCCATTACATTTTTTCTTGTGCAAATGCTTCAAAATGTTAATAAAACATTATTCAATTGTAGTGACCGTACTGGTAGCCGGTAGTGTAGTAGTGTGTATGTAAATAATGTGGCGCATTATGTGTTAAAGTGTGATATCCGCGGAGTGCGCATCAGATAAGTGTAAGTGGGTGGTGGTAGGCCACGTCAACTTATTTTTGGTAGTTTTGTATTCTATGAACCCTTCTCACCTATAGAATCTTATCCCCTGCAAACCTCACCTCCTGTACCATCTCGGTGCTGTGAATGAATCACTATCTATTATTTTGGGCTTCGGGTATAGTCAGTTTTACATTAAGATGGTCTTTTTAGTTTATAAGTAACAGCCTATACAGTACAGTATTTATAATTGATTGATTTGACTTAATTTGATCCACTTGCAGATGCAGAGACAAGCATAAGCGGCATCTTGTGAAACATACTATCTTAAGATTTGAAGCAAACTTTATTTATTACCTTTACGCCCAAAGGTAGCGATTAGTTGTCATAATCATGTTCTCATCGCACTAATGCTCAGTTTATGCCTAAACAAGCCTTCACCGATTGATTTCGTTTAGATTAAGAACGAGATATGATTGAGCAATCAATAATAACACAAAATGGAGGGTTTCGATCGGCGCGATCTTCCAGCGCTCCTAACAAATTGCAATTGAATGCCGTCAATAATTCGATTTTTCATTTCCAGTTATGTTATGAAGGGAAACAGTCTTGGCAATGGCAAGGATACACTAGTCGAACGAATCTAGCCCGGTTGAAAATAAGGCACGTCAATTAAATTGATGTAGACAGAATACTTGAAATTGAATTTATTAAAATGCAGAAATTAGTAGGTGATAATAGTTATTTACATATCAAGGGTGTGTAGGACCCGTAGCGTGAAGATAATAGCCCTAGACTTAAGCCGAGAGGTATTAAACATATAACGCACGAGATTTATGCTTAAAACACTTATAAATTTCATATTGTATATTTGTGGAAATAGAGGTGTCTCTAAAATCAAGTAATTTTCAAGTAATTTTTGTTGCAGCCGAATTGACAGCTGTGACGAATGCCTAGCAATAATATCAACAAACACGGTTTTCATGTAAGCCACATTTAGTACCTACGCAAAAAATCTCTAGCAAAGGGTCAGATTTTTTCATATAAATGAAAGAAAGGAAAATTATATATGGATTTCAATAGTGATAGTAGTACTGAAGACATTCCAAGTACGTCTCCTGAAAAGTTTAAAGCGACGAAGGAAACAAAAGGAAGCCTGTTGCCTGGAAAATCAAAAAAACTTTACAGCGAAACTTACGATGATTTTGTTAAATGGTATTCTTTTAAAAACCTGAAACCCAGCCTGAAACACTGGTCGTTTTATTCCATTTTAAAGGCAACGGTACTTTTACATCGTAATATTGACATCAGCAAAGATTCAAGATTTATAATATTCTTAAAAAGAAAAATTGATGGATACAAACCGAACAAGTCAAGAATATTGACTATACAGTTTGGAAGAAAAGTATGGAATAAATTCATTATTTCTAAAACAACGAAGTTTCATGAAATTTTCTCGGGCCCGTCGATTTTGCTTTTTGAAAAGACTCTTTTTTCTATACCAACGCATTTCCGACGTTCATTTGTTTTCGCGTGATGACGTCATCGGACAGTTTTTTAAATAGAACCCCTATATTTTTTCATCGGATTCTTGTAGAGCTTAACTTGCTGAATTCAAAAATGTATAATTTCAAAACTTTATTCTTTCAACTTTCCGAAAAAAAAAAAATAATAATAACCGATCCAATAAAATCGGCTTGGAAAAAATGTGAATGTTCCCATTTCTGTCTGTGATGGGCTGGTTGAGAGTAAAATGGATATAGTGAATTCATCGTCAGAATCACAAAATAAGGACTCTTCATTTTTAAAACAATTTTACAATAAGTAACTAATTAATTAATTAAATTCTGGTTGTCTCAATTATATTTGACCCCCTAATTTATTATTTTGTTTTATTAGATTGCATCTAAGAATATTACATCTTTTGATAGCAAAAACAACAAATTAAATCAAGTCACCTCAGAAACTGTTTCTGGCAGCTAAACCAAATCTAATCAGAATTGACATCTGTCAACTGCAGCGTTTATTGGATCGTTATTATTTTTTTTCTCAGAAAGTTGAAGAAATAAAGTGTTGAAATTATATATTTTTGAATTCAGCAAGTTAAGCTCTACAAGAATCAGATGGAAAAATATAGGAGTTCTATTTAAAAAAATATCCGATGACGTCATCACGCGAAAACAAATGAACGTCGGAAATGCGTTGGTATAGAAAAAAGAGTCATTTTAAAAAGCAAAATCGACGGGTTCGAGAAAATTTCATGAAACTTCGTTGTTGTGAGAATAATGAATTTATTCCATACTTTTCTTCCACACGGTATAGTCAATATTCTTGACTTGTTCGGTTTGTATCCATCAATTTTTCTTTTTAAGAATATTATAAATCTTGAATCTTTGCTGTTGTCAATATTAAGATGTAAAAGTACCGTTGCCTTTAAAATGGAATAAAATAGCAACAGCTAGAGTCATTCGTCAGAAGCCCACCAGACATATACCAGTTTCGAGCTTATTAGCTCTCATCAGTATGCCATAGGTAAGGTATCCGACGAGTAATCCTAGTTGTTTAGTCTGTCTAACCCGACAGAAGGAACCATGAGTACGCGGTGTAGAACTAACTACATCTATCGGCCATTCGCTACTCCATGCCGGACTGAAAATGTCACAGACACGAAGCGTTCTACATGGAGTAGACACCATTGTCGCGTTCGGCGAGAAACGATATTTTGCAAACACGGAATTCCAGGAAACAACTACTCTGCGGGCTAATGCCCCGACCAGCATTGAATTACACCTGGAAAACCTATAGCCTTTAATTCGACAGGTCGACAGCTTTCAATGGTGTCTACTGCATGTAGAACGCTTCGTGTCTGTGACATTTTCAGTCCGGCATGGAGTAGCGAATGGCCGATAAATGTAGTTAGTTCTACACCGCGTATCCTTACTTTAGTTCAAAACGGACGATTTCTGATCAGCTGCTGACGTCAGTGCCTCCCACTGATACCTCGCGATCCAAGGCAAGTGTTTAGTTCTTCGAATATTTCGAAAACTTCATAAAAATTAGGCAAATAGGGTAATTTCAGATTTGACCAAATGACGTTATTATACCAGTTGACTGAAAGGTCTCGTTCATTATTTATTACTTATTATGTAAAACTGGCCGTTTCCATACTTCTACTATGCTGTAACGTCCACCAATCAACCACTGTCGACCGAGAGTAACCACCAAATTCTTACTAAAGTTCCATGTTGCTCATTTGTAGGCAAGTCTCGCAAGAATCATGCAAGAGTCATGCAAAATCGAACTCTTATTTTGTTTAGCTGCACAAGACGACTTTTTAAAATTTTACAAGATTTCATGTTTCAGCCAACACTAGTCCTAACTTATTTCGACAGGTGTATTTCGCTAATCCCGTGTCCATGCTTGTATTAGAGCTCTCGCCACTATGGTGAGGAAGTGTTCGAGTTCGTGCCCAGCAATTTCGTTCGTACTCATTTTAATAAATAATTTGCTGGAAGTGGCTTATGAAAAAACTACGTGATTTATTCCTTTATAGGTGTGTTTCTCTCGTACTACAATAATTCTTACCAGTGTTATTTAGAAAATGGAAAAATTTTAAAGGACAATTTAATACTTACAATGTATTGCCGGCAATGATTTTGCAATCGTAGTGTTTATCTACGATTGCTGGTAAGAATTGGTCCTTGCTTGTATATTGGATTAAAAATTGTGTTTATGAGAAATGCAATTACTGCTGGTGCTACAATTACCTGGTCTCATTAATTATATGCTACTGTTAATGGCAAAATATCTACTACAGAAAGAAGTTTTCCAGTGTTGCTTGACTTTTTTATAATGGGGACATTGCATGATTTATCCAAATACGTGCAGATGAGAAGAATGTATTATCTTAATCGAAATGGTGTTTATCCTAGACAGTTTCGTGGAAAAATAAGCCTAAATACGATATTTAAAAATTTAGTCAGATAGATCGCCGCCACAGCGTATATAGACTGTGACGTCATACGCCGTCCGCACGTGTGTACCTAAATACAGTAGTGAACTTTAGTTGTACACTTCAAACCAATATAAATTTCATGTAACTTCCTCATTCCCAAACTTAATTTATTCTTATAAATACCTAAAAAATGTGGAGGTAAAAAATGTATGCAATGCTTATTGAAATTAATTTTTGTTGTTCCTAATAAAATATCATTTTCGACATTTATTTCATAGCACAACTATTTTTGTTTGTGTTGCTGACCATAACGATATATGATTAGTAAATTATTTGACATTTACGACATTACATTACTGCACGGTTTTATTGATTTTATTATTATTTCTTGATATCTCTACATATTAATTTTAATATTTTTACAAGTTTAGTTGGTACATTCCAACATTTTGTAGTTGTAAAAACTACTTCACGAATTTTGTCACATATTTTATCATTTGCAAATAGCGATCTAATCTTGAAATATTACGTATAGGTGGTTCTGGATTAATACTTTGAAATACTTGAAATTCATAATTTTTTACTTAATAAATAACGTTCTTTAAGCAATTAGCATATTTATTATACTGTTACGGAGGCTCACCTACCTTTTTGGTTTGTTAATTGTGCTCCTGTTTACGTTAAAATTTATAATTGAAGCTCACCTACCTCATTAGTTTGTAAACCTTGTTTTTGTTTATGTTAGAATTTATAATTTTTGTGATGCCCTTATTTTGCCGTTTTCTGGAACATTCTCGGCCACATTCTATTTGATTCCCGAGACCGCCGAAAACTTTTAGAACCCTAAAAGACCTATATAAGCGGATCATTTTCGCCGCTGGAGTCAGTTTGTATTGAGCAGTCGAAGGCGATTGGCAAACGTCAAAGTAAAGCGTTGACAGTTGTGAAATTTGTTCGAAGGATATTTCTTATATAATCATGAGTGATCAAGTTTGTTTGTCTACGTGACGTGTTTCCACGCTAACCCAAATTAGAGGATATAATATTGTTTTTGTCGCATACGTGTACTTATTGCCATCTGGAAGCTATTGAAATTTAAAAATGTAATTAGAGTAATAAAAAGCAATATCAGCCATTGACGTGTTACATAATGTATGTTACTGTGTGGACTTGAACATAATAAAATTTAATAAAACACATAATTAAACAAATCAAATAATAGGACAAAAACCGAGGGATTCATTAAAGATAATCTTTATAACAAAGTAATAAGTTTGCGCTAAGAAACTGAAATTTCCCTTAACAAAAATTATTAGTTTTTTCGAGAACAAGTATAAGTCGTTTATATTTCGTATTGTGAATTGAATAATATTATATATTTTTGGGCGAGTGCAATTTATATATGCCTTCTATAGAGTTGAATATGGATGTAGTACGGTGAGGTTTCGATGAGTCCATGTTGGATGTACATAATTTATGGCATTTTTCACAGTTATATTTTTGGGTATATATAAATTTGACCACGTTTAGTATATAATTGCTTTAAAACCAACTACACCTGAATCAACAGCAGGATATCTTTCCTCCTCCCCACAATTACTCCATATATCATTAGACTGAGCCAGTGATTTATAAGTTAATTTTAATTTGAGCAATTTAAAAATTTTTCAGAAACATTGTAAGACAACACTTGGTAGGAATCCTTTTTTTAATATTTAAAATATGGCAGTAAATCTCTGAGCATTCTAGTTATATAGTCTCATCTTAGATGTTTATCAGTCAAGATACTCAAATATTTCACCGATTCAGCTTCTGCTGCTTTCGTTGTTTCGTGTATATTCTCCAAGAGAACCCATATTAGGAAAATTGGTGCTGATAGATGTAGGTAAACGGTATTGTATTTTTTCGCAATATAATGTACGCTTACTGTATTGAAACCAGTGTATAATTGTATAAAATCCGCCTCTGCTTGGATCTTTAGTTATTCAATGTTTGTAAATTATTTATATACTAAATAAACGATAAGAGACCCAATACCGTTCCCTGTGAAACACCAGACGTAACGGTTCTAGTTTCTCTGACGACTCCGTTGATATTGGCACTGATTTGACAAATAGCTATTTATAATATGCTGCATCAAAGGCATTGGAGAGGCAACGAAGATGCGAAGCTTGGGTATAGTTTTATACTATTATTTTGATCGCTTGCCAGTTGTTGTCCATCCAACTGGGTTGGCTCCAGAAGCTTCTGTTTTTGAATTCTTTAATTTTTAAAATAGAAATACATTTTAAATCACATCTCACTTAATAAAAATTATTTATTTTCACGTTCTCTATTACTTCTGCGAACAAAAGTACCTATTTCAGATATACTCTGTATAATAAAATTTTCATAAATGTAATAATGTAACATATGCTTGCAAAGTAATGAATTGTAACAACTGAACATCTCCATTTTAGCATTGTGTCTCGATAGTCTGCAGTAGTTCTATAGCAATGTATACTGAAACAACTTATTAATTACACAGTTCTAATTAAGTATACTAAAATATAATAAAATATATACGTATACAGGGTGTTAAATTCAAAAGCATTATTGGGGTTGTAAAAATTATCAATTTGAACAAGGATTTACGTTTATTTTAAAATACCTTACTCAAATCAAGGATTAGCAGATCTGGCCTGAGTGAGTATGTGTTTGTACACTAAACGTGTCTATAACTCGAGTTGATATTGATTTAGGGTAAAGGGTTTGTTTTTATTATTTGGTTATTATATGGAGATGCGAGGCAACGTACGAACGATAAACTCCTTAAGAGCAGTTAAGTAGCAGAAATAAATTATATACGACATAGAGCCATTTTTAGAAACTGCGTCAAGTTGTAGAAAAACGCTCAGACCCGTCGATTTTATATTACAGGGGCACATTATTTACTGGTATTTTTATTTTCGCCACATTCACCCCCAAGCAAGGGTAAGTACCACTCTAAATATTTAAATGACATTGGGGGTTAAGTAATATTTATTTTGAAAGCTCTTATCTCTCTTTACAACATACTTTAAATTTTATAATTCCGCGCAGTAATTAAAAAAATTTTTTAGCTATACATATAACGAACACCATCAAGATCGACATGTCAGGAGGAAGTAGGTTCTAGAGTTAGTACAAAAAAATTCAAGATACAGGGAACGTAGCCAATAAAAAACGAAAAATTGAAAAATCTATAGTTAATGAAGCTAGTGAAGTTTCAGTTTTGGGACAAGTTCATCTTGATCCTACATTAAGTACGAGGCAGCTGCATCTGTGTCTGGGATCAATCGAAGTAGCATACAAATCATAAAGAATAATAAATTCTATCCATACAAAATACATTTTTAGTCCAGGAACTTGATGAGGATGATTATGACCGCCGTTTGCAATTTTGAGAAATAATGAGTGAGCAAGCAGGGAACTATCCACAGTTTCTTTTTAATATCTGTTTTTTTGATACAGTTTTGTTCTTGAACGGGACGGTAAATCGTCACAATTGCCGCTATTGGTCAGATTCAAACCCAAGAGTTTTTCACGAGGTGCATACACAGCAACCGGAAAATGTATAGGCTGGAATTTTCAGTGACCGACTGGTGGGTCCTTTTTTCTACTTGGTAATTTGACTGCCCAAATGTATTTGCAATTACTGGAAGACGCTGTTGACCCTACCTTGACTGATATAATTGAAAATGTTCCAGAGTATGATGAAGATCATTTAATTTTTCAACAGGACGGTGCTCCTCCGCATTATGCGTTAATTGTCAGTCAGTATTTGGACCAACATTTTCCACGGAATTGGATTGGGAGATGAGGCAGCATTGAGTGACCTCCATGATCACCGGATTTATCGCTCCTTGATTTTTTTTGTGGGGATATCTAAAAAGTGAAATCTATAAAACACATCCAGTGTCGCTGCAAGGTTTGCGTCAAAGGATCGTCGACGAATGCCGTCGAATCACCCCGGATATGTTTCAGAATGTGCTTGAACGTTTCGAACAAACTATTTATTCTTGTATGGAAGCGGGCAGTCATCAATTTAAACATTTAATCAACTAAGTAGTAAGTAAGCAACTAAACATAATTTAAATTTTAAAATGTATTTTTTTTTTCAAAGTATTTGGCGGAATGATAAAATTTAAAGTCTGTTGTAAAGATAACTGTAAGAGCTTTTAAATTAAATATTACTCAACCCGCAATGCCAATTAAATATTTTGGGGTGATGCTTACCCTTGCTTGGGGGTGAAGAATGTCCCCCTCTAATCTAAAATCGACGGGTCTCAGCGTATTTCTATAATATTGACGCAGTTCCTGAAAATGGCTCTGTTTCGTTTTCATTTGGCCGCCCTGTATATAGGTATGTTTGGCTAATTCCTTACATGCATCTGCTTTATGTCGGTTTTTATGCGAAACACCTTGTATGTTAGTGAAGAAAATCGACATTTTTTTCAGTGTTTAGAGTGATTTAAGTTAGTTATCAACTGTTCTTTCTATGTCAGTGAAGAAAATCAATCAAAATTGGTGTTTTTATTCTCGTTACAACTCCCAGCAACATTTTTCTTAGTGTGCAGGGCGATTTAAGGCAGACGTAACGATTTCAATGTTGGAGTAACATGCCCCGTAACGTACTGCCGGTGGGGCCCGTACGTTACAATTTGAACAACATTTATTTGCATATAATAGAAACGCCAGGCGTATTTATAGCTGACACAATTGATGGAGCACATTTCCATCTCGACTAGTATTTCTGTAATTAAACTGTAGCACGCAGCATGACTCGCGGAATCGTTCCCTGTGCTTTGGTTTGGTATAACTGGAGTAGGCATTGAGGCTCTCTATTCTGTTGTAGACATCCCCTGATCCCCTGATCAGGGTTTTCTCTATTTCTGTAGTTTGATATTGTTTGCTAAATTTTTTTCGCAAATTGTTTATGAAAAAGCATTGTTTGTACTTTGGAGAACATAAGAAACAACAAATATTACTGTTAGTAGTAATAAAGCTTGTTAATCAGGACTATAACGCTAAAAAATATGTTTACTAAGATTCACTCTGAACATTTAGATTATTATCTTTCTATTTTGATTTTAGAGAAAGAGAATATGTTCAGATCACTGACTAAATTTCTATGTAAATTTTTGTATTGTTTATGATTTACCAGTATGTTATTTATCTTTAAGTTCTCTATTACAGTACGTTAAAACTTTATTAAATATTTTTTCAGAAAACTTGGTTGATTTTGCATTTTCACCGAACTGATTACAATTTTGTAATTCTTATCATAAAAAGTCCTATTTTTATCACTCTATACACCCAATTTTATAAATACTAGACATATGTTATACTCTAAAATTAACACTTTAAAGTATTAACTTGACACCTTGAATGATACAAATAACACTTAAATGTGTCAAATTAATGTTGGCTGAGACAAGAAATCTTTTGCAAAATTTGAAAATGCGTTATATTGCCTTGCAAAACAAGACAAGAATTTCTGTAAAATGTAGGTCTTGCAAGCCACGATCTTGCTATCTTGGAAAATTCTTGCGGGACTTACATACAAATGTGAAACATAGACTTTATTACGAATTTGATAACAGTGGTGGTTACTCTTGATCGGGTACGGTCCCTCTCGGAGCTCACACATAACTATCAATATGGTCGATCCTTGACAGTGACCGATTGGTGAATATGACTAATAAGCAAAAAAGTAAACAAGTTTATGTGAAATGGCTCATGTGTACAGCAATGCTGAGTTAATGGACATGATCCTTATTTATGGTAAAATTAGCTACTGTTACAAGCAAAGTGTTAAACTTGTAGTGTATGTGTTTTTTCTTTCTCCGATTGGTATCTGTTTTCACTTTCATGGGAATCAATAATAATAATAAATTGATAAATAAGTTGGAAGCTCATTCAGGTACAATGAAAAAATTAGTGGCAGGAGTACTGATCCCTGCGGAACACCAAGGCGCATTGCATGGTTAGTAAAATACGTATTTTTAATTTTCACACGCATACATGGAGGAGGTTCCCTTTAAATCCTAATGCATATATTTTGTCAGAAATAAATGTGTTTTCAATCGTGTCAAAGGCACGACTGAGGTCAAAAAATAACCCTACTACATGCATTCCCTTATCCAACTCGTCATATACATACTGCATAAATGAATACTAGCAATATCGGTAGAGTGGTGCTCTCGAAAACCGTGTTGGCATTCTGTCAATATGTTATATTTATTTAGAAAAATAGTTATCATATAATTGTCAATATCTTTTTAATCACCTTTCTTATACACCGGTGTTGCAGAAGCAATATTCAGACAAGTTGGAGAAATGCCTGAATTAACAGAAATGTTTATGAGATACGCCAATGGGCCTGCAATAATATGGCTAATATATCTTAATCTTTGACGTTATTATAATTTTTAATTGTCTGATGTTTCGTCTGTTTGTTTGCCACCCCAACAAAAACATTTGATGGGTGCTGAATAGCTTGGTAATATTATCTTTTTGATAAAAAAATGTCTAATACCACTTTCTGGAAAAACGACCCTTTTAAAAAATTATAGTAGACCAAGCTTTTGTCACATCAATAAAATGGTTAGCAAAATACAACCTTGATTTAGGGTATTAATTGTAAAAAATTGGCTTGTCGAAATTCCACAGCCTTCTTACAATTCCAGACCTAAAAACGAGACACACTGTATAGTCAGGATAGTTGAGGTATCTAGGGTACATCCCACGCCGAAGTTATACGTATACGTGAGACACAAATATTGAAAACCGATAGTTTGCACCTTCTGCTCTGCCAACGTATGCCAAAAAAGTCGCCCACTCTTCGCACCTCTCCGATACTCTGCGATATTTAAACAATTTTTATAGCAGTGCGATAATAATGTCACGGCACCGCCAATATTTGTGCACACGATGATTGTTTGCTTTTCGAATTTTATTGGGACGCCTGTCCCCGTGAGTTAAAATATTCGTGTTGAACACGGCAAAGTACACACAGTCGATCTCGAATCTGGGAGTGGAAACTCGTAAAGTGAATTTTCTATTGGTCTTGGCTGAGTATTATCATATTGTGTTATTTGCACATTGTTCCTAATTGCACACCCGAGGCTAGATATAATTGTTTAGTGTCTTTCGACCAATACCGGTTCACATTTAGATGCTGCTCACGTAATTTCATACATATTAATGCATGCGGACGGTAAAAATGAGAAAAACAATTTCTGTACGTACATCATCGCCTCTGGATTGTGCTGATATTAATTCCGAGATGGTCCACTATCATTGATCCATAAAAAATATATTGCTGTATTGAACATTTACATACTTGTGAATAGTTTTGAGACTTCTTGCCATCGCAATATGTCTTGTCAATTTGGTACAAAAATACATCACATAATTAGTATACATATACGGCAAAATTCTCAATAACATTGACAAATTATCATATAATTTTGCTGAAACGGTTTATAGGTATGTGGTATTTCTACAACTTTAGTGAATCTATTTCCATCGTACTTGTTCCAGATAATACAGTATGTTGAATATAGGGGATTAAAATCTAAAATCATAAATGTATTGCCTGGAGTTCCGCAAGATTCCATTATAGGACCCCTAGTGTTCAATATTTTACTTGAATTACATTTTTTGTCAATATTTAAATATTAGCTTCTTACTCTATACCAATGATATGAAAATATTTATTGAAATTTATACTTTAAATGAGTGTCTGCATTCATAAAATGATAATTTAATAGTATGCAATACATAGTATACACAAAACAGCATTCCTAAATAAGTGTAATATAATGATCTTCTCTAGAATGACTTGCTCTATGACATATGATTATAAACCTGAGAATCATTCTTTTACTCATCCCAGTTATATATAAAAGATTTTGGAACTACGCTTGATCAAACATTGTCTTTCCTTGAACATATGCGTAACATTTCTTCATCGTCTTTAGAAAAGCTTCTAGTACGTTTGTACAATTCTTTTATAAAGTAGCACCTGGAGTATGCAATAATAGTTTGATATTCCCAATATTCAGTTCAATAATAAGCATAACAATATCTCTACCCCTCATTCTAATCACGAGGATTAGCCCAGAAGTCGAAGACTTGTGCGGGAGAGGGGGCGGCATATTATTATTAAGCAGGCCGCATTTGCGCCCAGGAACGACTTACGTTGGTAGACCCTAACCACCATTCTGTGCAGGAATGAGGAAAACCTGGAAAATCTCATTAATTAGGGGGGTAGTCAAATGTCAACCGGTATCATCATCTCTCACATTGACCCAAGCCAACATTCTTCCACCCTACCATACCCACAGAGAGGGTGCCAATCTCTCCACGAATATAACTTATATACGGTCTACTAGCTGCGGGGGTCAAACCTACAGCGACTTAGTCACCTCGATCGATATATCTGTACAAAGTTATTAATTCTTTATAGTTACGACTGTCCTAACTGGCTTTTAAATTTTGTTTATTTGTTGTACTTATTTGTTGGTTTACTTATTGTATATTGGTAGTTTTATAATACTAATAGGTTTTAATTTATTTATTTATTTAACAAATACACTACCCTACAGTACACCACCAATTACAGGGTAGGAAAAATACAATTTGCCAAAAACAGAAAACAGAACATATACCTACAGTACACAAAATACATACATTATCAGATATAGTGAAAAAAGCAGTAAAAATTAAACTAACACTTAAATGTACCAACGTAAATATGTTACAGTAAATTAACAAAACTATAGAAACTCTGAGATTTTATTGAGGCCATAGTACAGTTGAAAATATCGAAGCCACCTTGCAATCTATTATAATTTTCACAAATCCGGTGAATAGGTGAATATTTAGTTGTATTAATTCTCGGCGTTGATGTGTAAAACAACATATTAAGCCTAGAGCCATGTCTCGGTATTCTGAAGTTAATCAAGTTAAGCATATGAGTGCAGGCAACTAAGTTATGCAATAGTTTATACAAAAATATTTGCTGAGCCATTACACGGCGGGCAGCCAGACTACTGATACCAAATCTGTGCCGTAAACTCTCGTAAGGATATCCAACAATTGGATAAACCCCGTCCTCCCTGTAACATAAAAACTTCAGGAAGCGTATTTGAATACGTTCTATACGATCAATATGAATGTTATAATAAGGACACCAAATTAAAGAACAATATTCGAGTTTTGACCTGACAATAGACTGAAATAATAGTTTTTTAACATGAGTGGAAGAAAAATCATTCATATTACGAATTACAAAACCCAACTTTCTAAATCCATCACAAGTGATATTTTGAATATGATGTGTAAAGGATAATTTTTAATTATGAAAACTTTCACCAACTATGTAATTGGTTTCAGTAAATTGGAACAATAAATAAATAATTACCTACTATTCATTAAATTTTAGATTTTATGCATGACTATTAAAGCAAACTGTTTATGCAAAAAGCCTTAATCACAGATTGTAAATTTGTACTTTTGTATATCTTACAACTATTTTTTATCTTTAGGCTTATTACTGAAATTTCAAAACATTTAGTTTGTTCTATTACATTCATTTGTTTAATTGTTAATGACAGTATGTTATAAAATTGTTGATAGTATAGATAATGACAATTTAAATATTTCCACCTTATCATACACAAAATTAATTAAGACTTACTTTTATTACAATGTCTAAAAGCCATATGGTCACTACATAATTATTTAAACCCTCACTACACGCCTAAACTACACTTTCATGAGTAGTTATAGTCCTGTGATCGACTTCATAAAGAAATTAAGCAGGTATGGCAATAGTAGAGTAAAACAGGACAAAAACGAAAAAGGTTGTTGATTTTGTAAAAAAATAGGGGACGCCAGAATTTTCGTTAGTTGAAAAATTTTTACAAAGAAATATTAAGAAAACGTGTACCTGAGTCCAGAGACATAACCTCCAAAATAAATCACCATTGTAAATTATCTGCTATAACCACTATGTGCCATATCACTGGAGAGACAACACAGAGAAAACACCCTAAAAAGGTAAAAGTTTTAATAAAATTTCCCAGAAGCAGATCAAAACAATGTGCTGACCATTCGGAAAGTTGATGGAGAGGAAATCTGCCAGTTCAGCTGATTTTGAGGCGCGAAATTTAAAAAGTAGCAGTAAGCAGTACTGAAAGGTGTTTGCAGACGACGGCGAGCAAATAAGGGCATAGAAGAAACATTAAAACTGAAGATTGTGACGGTAAAGAATTTGACTAATTGGTGTTTTAAACAACGCGCCCAAAACCGTTTTCTGTCTATACAAATTGTTGATGCTCAGATGTGTGCGACAGAGATAGAGCTGGTCCGGGCAAAAACCCACAGATCATTGGCCGAAAAAAACAAAAACCGTAAATGACAGATGTATGACATTTACGGTGACAAACCGACTCCACCATAGTTTATGAGTCTTTAAAAACTATTGCTAATAAACACACTAAACACAACTAAATCACAAAAGGCACACAAATCATTAACAATATTAACAGGAAAGATTTGCTCGGACTAGCTTCATTCCTCTTGTACATATCAGGACAGCGGACCTCTCTTTCTGGGGCCGGTCCATGATTTATAAGGTCTATGCATTCTTTAAAGTAATTGATTGATTCTAAACTATCCGAAAATAAACGTAGAACACACAACAAACATTTTCACAAACATTTAACTCATAAGCGAAATACTTTTTATGGAATAATAATAGGTTTGAGAATTTTTTTGTTGCTGTGTGAGGTATATGAGCAATAATTATATCATATTTCTGTAACATCCTCTTAATATTTTCAAATAATGATGGAATATTTCTTGTTTTTATTATTATTTTCTATATTTAAATTGTTATTATTGTTATAAAAATTGTAAATTCTTTTTTTTATAATAGTTATAAGGATAGTTATTTCTTTTAAGAACATTTTTGCTTTTTTTTTAATATTTTTAGGTGTATTGTGTAGATGAGATAATCTTTTTATTATTAGATACTGTTGTGTTTAAATTGTTATAAAAATTGTAAATTCTTTTTTTAATGAGGTTATAAAATTTTTCGGAATAGTTATTTAATTTAAGAACATTTTTTAAATAATATATCTATTGTGTGGATGAGATAATCTTACGGCATTGTCAGTTAAATTATTTATAACATTTTACATCTGCTATTTATTTACTTTTTCTTTTACCTCCTAAAGTGTTTGTAATTTATTCAAAGCCGACTCTTAAGTTTTCTGACGATATACTCGACGTAACCTCATCAACAATGTTTCGAATTTTAGCAGGAACGACGCAATTACTTCTGTTACTGTCAAATTAATAACTAATAATATGCGATGTACAAAAAGGCTATTTCAAAACGACAATAGATTTTTTGTTCTCAAGTGTTTACCTAAATCATTATTCTAACACTACATCTCAACAGAATGCGTGCGTGGGTAGGTGTAAAAAGACTTTCATGATGTTCACATTCGAATGATGCACACCTGAGGAGCGAGGCACTCAAATTAATGACCCGTTTATTAAAATTCATTAAATTAGGCCAACGTCACGTTTCTTAATTTTACCATTGTCGTGTAAATATCGCCGGAATTAATCATTTCATCTGTAATATTCTTGGAGTCGTGCCGTGCGCCTCTTGTATATTTGAATAAAATTTCAATTTGATATAAATTGGTGTGAATAATAGAGCGACCGAATTCAGAAACATATAAACGGTGTCAATAAGGTCAGACGTCAAATGAAAATAAAAGTATGAGTGATATATGCACAAGATTAATGTATATTTGAAGAAAAATGAACAACATATTATCGTATGTGTTGCACTGAGCACAACGAATAAGGTTTAGGCGCTAGAACTTTTTACAATAAGAAGATAGGTTCATATATAAATATGGAGTATTAAAAATTAGATAGAAAATAATAATTTTTTAACTTAACTTTAATAATAAAAATTTTAAAATTGATACAAAGTATTTTTTACATTATTTGTGCATTGACTTTATTAAAACTAAGTTTGGATAATAAAGGAAAGTAGGTAACTAGGAGATATCGGCGTAGTCATGGATACTTTGCCAAACATTAGTTTATAGGTATTTCTAATTGAGTTCATTTCTGGTTGTTTGTGGTTCACTTTGCTAAAATACTTTTGTACCGATTTACGGAAAAAGTTATTAACATTGACTAATAAAATGTAAAATATCTAAAAATTAAGCATTGAATAAAAAATGCCAAGAGACATAAAATCAAATTTGCTATCAAATGAATGTGCTTTCAAGACCATAAACGTATATTGAAAAATATTTGGAAAGGAGAAAAAATTCGGATCCGTCCATTATAAATTTCTGGATTTTTGATTCCTTATATCTTGAAAACTAAGTATTTTCCAACCCATATTTATAAGAATTTATTTTCAAATTCGAAGAGGTTATACTACCTAAACCTTATTCGTTGTTCTTAATACAACAGTTTCAAGACCATGAAAAATGTTTAAATTTGAAAAAGTGGCCGGATACTTCCAATTGAGTTCTAAATAGTATTTCTTTTCAACATTTTTTCAAAAAAAAAATAATATAAAGTAAAACATATTTATGTTAATTTTTAAATTTACCCTAACAATTAAATTCATGAATTAAAAATTTTCTTATAAAAAGTTCTAACATCTGGTAAAGTTTGACGACTGCAGTTGGGGCCATCCTGTCTAATCAAACATGCATTATAAAAGCAATTGTTTATTTATAGGAAAAACCGTCTTGCTTAGACCTATGAGATTCACGAAATCGAATCGTGTAATATTATCCGAATTGAGTCTGATTTATAGATTAATCCTCTGAAATAAAAAGATGTATATCGATTTGTTTTTTTGAATCGATCCTTCGAATAAATCAAATCGAAATATCGAATAGGTGATCAATTCGAATCGAACTAAATTGAACTGGAACATCTAATTGTCGAATTGACAGTTAGGTGTGGCTTAATGATAAAATGACATCAACATTTGACTTTTAAATGGGACATCCCATATACTGTTAATTTCGTTTGTTGATAAATACATTTTGTATGCACTAAAGTGTTACTTTTTACATGTCTCGTAACTAGTGAATTTTAAGAGAATAGGTATATCTTTTAGTCCCTGAAGATGATTTACTATTTAGTAAATCGAAACATTACAAACCAATTTAACCGCGATATACTAGTAAAATAATTCAAATATAGAAAAATTTTAAGTTACACATAAATGTTCATATTCGATTCGAATTGATATTCCAGTTTTTTGATAAATGGATTTTAATCAATATAACGATTTTCAAGTCTACTGCTGATTCAATTTGATATTTCGATTCGATGCGATATCTTGATTCGAGATTATGAATCAAAACTCTAGTTTGATATTCCAATTCGATTTTTTCTACAAATCGATGAATCGAGTCAAAAATAAAATCGATTATAATCGATATATCAATTTGAGAATCTTTTCTCTTTAGTTGTAATAGCAAAAGTGAAGCAGTCGTAAAATTTAAAAAGAGCCGTCAAAGTCTGAATAACCCAGTAAGACGCGGCTGAGGCACGCCAAATTTAAAAGTAATATATTGAAAGTGGTCCGTAAACGTTGATTTAAGGTTTACAGCGGTGTGGACTTCCCTTAAACATGGCCCAAAATCCTGTTGTAAAATGTAACTATATATGAAAGAGTGGATTGAAGATTGATATTTATCTTTATGTTAATGATATTTCTTTTCTAGAGAAAATATATTACTAGTATTATTTATATTTTAACAAGTTGCAGCACAATTCAGAAAGTTAATAGAGCAAGTATAGCAACATAACTTGAATGCTATTATTTTCGAACTATTAGATACAACAAAAGATCCGAAAATATTCTAGATAAATAAAAATATCTATTAACTATCCATCAATAGGAAAACGCTTTTC
This sequence comes from Monochamus saltuarius, assembly GCA_025584915.1. Taxonomy (NCBI): domain Eukaryota; kingdom Metazoa; phylum Arthropoda; class Insecta; order Coleoptera; family Cerambycidae; genus Monochamus; species Monochamus saltuarius. The sequence goes on along the minus strand of CM046721.1, from coordinate 106,952,781 downwards.
AATTGGTTTGGAAAAAATATATTCCGTAAAGTTTTGGGGTGATTAAAAGAGGACATTCACATCTATTATTCTCATAGCAAAAATGTTTGCAAATGTCAATCAATTTGTGTAATGTTAAATCAATTACTTCAAATATCTGGAGAGCCACAAGGCTCGATCCTTGGACCCCCTACTAGCTATTACATTTATAAATGATGTAATAGGTGATTTAGAAGTGTACTATTTGATTTATGCAGATGTTTACACATCGCTGAAATAAATTCTAGTTAGTAGCCATTGTGATAAATTATACACATCACACAATTGTCTTATTTTATTGCAGTTTTCGGAAAAATATTTTTTTTATCTCGCTAAGCTTCGCAAAATAACTTCCATTCTTGAACGCAAAAGTACCGTTTCACGTTCTAGATACAAAATGTTGTTACAAAATTTGTTACTACGATGCAACCTTACGTTTCTTCAGTTGGCAATCTGGCTCCGAAGCGTTACGTCCACCGCCAGATAGGCCATTTCTAATTCAAAGGACAATTTATGCATACAAATACGATTTTAAAGAACAATACCGGAGTGACGACACTTCTGTCTGTCCCGGATGAATTTTAACTAAATAAATTTAATAAAGCCCGCGTGGAATATCAGTGAGCGCCGTATCCTGTATTTAAATTAGGTTTTGCAAATGCACAAAGGCGACACCATCCTCAACGTGTACCAGCGGCCATCTGATTTATGTAGATGTAGTCGAGGCTTGCCGCCGGACGCGATGCCTCTGGAATACGGAAAACCGGCCACATCCTACGGCAGAAGAACTCCAAGCTATTCGAAAATGATGAAAACTAAGACGAAAATACTGTGGTCAAGATTTTATAAGACGACTAAGAATTTTGTGGAATCCTAATGTCCTTTATAAATTTTCGAATCCGATTCTTAATAGCGGCGGTAGAGGAAAGTAAATAAAACACTTTTCCACTCGGTATTATTTTAACTTCATTAAAATATGCGCTTTATCCAGAAATTTGGAAAAAAAAGCTAGCCAAAATTTGTACGATTTTTAAGAGAGGGGACAAATTAAATATACAAAATTATAGGAACATAGTAATTCTTCCCAACTTTGGCAAATTATTTGATGTTCTCCTATATTCTACCCTTTCTTTTTATTCAAAAACGCAAATTACATCTTCGCAGCATGGTTTTATTTCTGGTAGATCCGCAAAAACAAACCTTACCGATATTAAGCTTGCTACAGACTATGCGTGAATTCGTGCATCGTGTGTAGGATTTTTATTAATGGATTTTTGCGAACAAGACCCTACATACTATTCGCGAATTTCTCGCATATCACGAATCGCACATAACGAATCGCGAATACACGCATAGTCTGTAGCAAGCCTTACGCACTTCATTTCGAATTCTTTGGATAAAGGTAGTCAGACGGATATTATTATTTATACTGATTTATCTAAAGCATTTGATAGATTTGATCATTGCCTTTTATTACTTAAACTATCATCTCATTTTCCAACTTTTTTGCCTTTACTTAAGTAATAGAATATTAAATCTATACCTTCGTGGCTTTAATTCGGTTAATGTGGTAGCTACATCTGGGGTTCCACAAAGATTATTTCTAGGCCCTAATACCTGAAATTGGGTGCATTTTGATATTCGAAATTAGAAGCAGATTTAGTTTGAACTTAAATTACTTTGTTATCAAAACTAAAGGAGAAAATGATTGAAGAATTATGTAAGTATATGGGTATCCGAAAATGGGAACCTTTTCGATATTAGACTACTTTCCTCTATTTAGGATAGCTATCCAAAAAATCCGTTATCGTGCTTATTTACCTATTTATTAAATTTAATTCATCAGACGGCATAAAACCCTTTTACAGGATGAATAAAAACTTACATCAAAATGACAAATACAAATAAAATTAGTTAATTAAAACAAACCGGCAAAATGATAACATCGAATGCCAAAATTAGATAAATAATACAGAAAACAAGTACAATAATATCATATGTATAGGACAAATGAAATATAAATTTATAGTCGAATCAAAATAACTATTATTAAAATACGAAAATATGCGTTATATCTGCAAGTATGCAGTTAAATATGTCTAGCCGACCATCAAATTAAAAACATTTTTTTTTTTGGTAGATACTGCCTGTTTTGATAATTGTAATTTATCTTATTGTACAATTTCGGTATTTTTTTATTTATTTGTAAATTATGGCATCCTGATGTAGAAGTTGCTGACAAATGACTTTAGCTGTTGCTAGAGGTTTTCCAGGTGTAATTCAATGCTGGTCGGGACATTAACCGGCAGAGTAGTTGTTTTCTTGAATCCCGTGTTTGCATCATAGCATTATCGCCGTTTCGCGATAGAGATTACTAGATGTCAATTTCTGTCTACAAAGGTAATATTTACTGTATTTAATGTCGTTAATGTGAAAATAAATTTTAATCATTTTATACAGGTAGCATTAATATCTGGCATTTTTGGAGCTTCCCACTCACATGAGTTACGAAATTTAGAAATAACTAATATTCAAGGTGTATGAAAAGCGTTACCCACTTATGACACACATATACTGCAACATTTATAAGAAGTATATAATTCTTCGTCCATTAGGAATAAACAATATAATTTCGTGATTGTTCCTCAATTACCAATATCGCAATTGAATAAGACAACTGAGACTGCAAATATGCCTTGTGATTGTTAACTTTGATATTGACGACTTTGATAATACCTATATGGACCAATAAATTGGCCTACAACAACCACATCTATAACAGAAAACGTACTTTCAACACGTATGACAGAAGTTAGCATTGTTAACACAATAACTTAATGCAATATCTTTAAATAGCTGAAATAGGTTTCCTTTTCGTTCGTGAGGTTGCCCAATTCACCAATTCACTTAGCAAAAACACAATATTTTCGCCTTTTATTATATAATATACTATTCTAACTATTTGTAAAAAACGATAGTGACGTTGAGAGAGAGAGAGAGATAAATAGAGTATTTTACAAGAATAACATTATTGCTTCTCAATCTTAGCCAAAAATGTTCTTAATTCAGAATGTTTCTCTTGTAACTAGGAAATCAAAGCTGGTGTATTGGATTTGAGACACGATAGGTTTGTTCCTTCATAGCAATGACTGATAGTTTACAGCACTGTAAACATCACTAGAATCTGAGGTACTACTGTAATTGCTAACTTGCTCCCCTTCACCAGTCACTCATTTTGAAAAACTACAGAATTACGTACTTAAAAATCTGGAAATTAATTGTGCCACTATAATAACTTTCCAAATAGCATTATTACATGAAACTTTAGTTACGTTCATTACCTAGCCTACCAAAAGTAGCGGTTCTGTTAGCGGTTAGATTCTATCTGCGCATGCGTCTGACTAGCGGTTTCCTAATAATCGTCAAACCGATTTGACTGTCAGCAAACAGTTTCCAAACCATCTACTTTTGTGTTGGAACAAAGAATCTTAGAACTAGTTCCCGGATTGATTGTTTTGGAACGGTTAAATTCATACTGCGCAAACTCGTGACAGTTTGCTGCTCGTTTGATGCTGTGTAGGAACAAACCTATTGTATAGAATAATTGAACAGTAATAAGCTATGGACCCCAAGCCTACATGGCTGGGTGTTGTCTCGCAGCCAGAGAGTTATTGGTCCCCCGGGTATGATCCGTGATTTCCGCGAAACCGGACCGGTGGATACCATAAACCACGCGGTTGTTTGATGAAGACGCTTCTTCGACCCCAGCGTGTGTGTACACCAGCGACGGTTATAACTTAGATTAGCCCATTCGATATACCACTTACTTTCATCATAAACAATTTAATGTAATTACTTCACCTTCACCTCAATTTATTTTTAGTTACTTCACCACCGTCATACATCAGCCGTAAACTGAATTAACTTCTTTGTTTTCGAGATAATTACAAATCTATAATAAATCTGTGCGGATCTGCGCTTTGGTTCTATGGGACATTCATTGTGTGTGTCATTCCCATCTTTACTTACTGTTTAACAGTTAGCAATAACATTAAACCTAACAAAACTTCATGTGATTAATGCAAGTTAAGACCTTTTAGACCATCTTGGAACAGTCTTGAACCTCTGGAAGAACGCGCATTGTAACAACCTAATTTTTTTTTTTGAAAAAATAATTCAAAACGCAAGAGTAAAATTTTTTCTAAAATAATGCTTAATAGACCACGGTCGATAATTTTTGAAACCAAAAAGATAATAGTAAGATGAAACCCATTGAAAAAAAGAAAAGAATACAACAAAAATGAAAGGAAAAATAATTTACGGGCGATCTGAGGTCGGGAAGTGGAAGGGAGCGAGTTTTTAAGGGTAAAAACGGTTTATCTCGATTTCTGGCAAAACTACAAGTCCTATGGAAAAAAGTTAAATGACAAAGTTGTAGGTAATAAAAAGATATACAATTTTTGTATTTACACTTTTTTCAAATAACCTCAAAAATATGTGAAAAATTCAAATAACCAAGTTTTTGGTTTTTTATTTTTCTTTAACAAAAAAAAAAAAATTCACCAAACCTTTTTATGTCGCAAACACACTGTAATTTTTTTGATTTAAAATATTTATTTTTTCACCTTATTTTGACTTCATATCGAAAAAGCACCCTAATTTTCAATCGAAAATTCTCACGTCAAAATATCTGCTTTTTTAAAAAAGTCGGTGGGCTTTTTGTTCGTTGAAATCTCTACTTTCTGATGGTGTAAAAAAATATACATTACTATGGTAAATGTTCTCAGAAAATGCAAAGAAACGATGCGACAAACTCGAATCCGAATTTTTTTTAATCATTATGTACAATTTTGAGCTATTTATTAAAATTTATACTTTAATTACTCGAAAAAGGTAAGATTCCATGTTACATTGATAAACAAAAAAATTGCAAGTCGAAATATGCTACTACAATTATTATTAACAACCAAATAAGTTAATAAAATTAATATTTAATAAGACATCTACAATATTTTTCGTTTCATTGCATTTTTGAGAACATTTGCCATAGTAATGTATATTTTTTTACACCACCAGAAAGTTGTTGTATTCTTTTCCTTTTCCAATCCTACTATTATTTTGTTTCACTTTTTATCATTTTCAACAATTGGAATAGAATAAACTCATTACACAAAAACCACTAAAGTTATATATTTTACAGTACTTTAGTAAAACAGAGTACGACAAAAACAATGATTTTAAGGGTACAGTAAGGACGCTTTAAAAAATTGGAGTACCACCTAAGGCCGTGGTCAAATCTTATGAACTAAATTTAAATGACCTACACACTGGTCGTGTCGTCGTTTCTTTTTTACTTTCTCTGTATGATCTTTGAATCGTGGATGAATATTTAAGCAAAAAATGTTAGGTGTTTTATAACCAAATATATTGTTGAGAACTGTCCTTAAATTGTGAAATAGGTATGTAAGAGAAGAGACTTTACTTATCAATATTTCGCAATTTAAGTTTTTATCTATGTGAAGATCTACAAATATGAAATCTCAAAATTTTTGTTTTATTTATATTGATATACAGAGATTTCTGATAGAAACACTCTTTTACATTACTTAATAAAGTATGTTATATCTCTAATACATTTTCATTATTGTTAGATATAAACCAAGAAAGTGGCATTAGCATATATTGTAAAATGCGCAGGTATTACTCAAAATAAAATCATTTACGTACAACAAATCGTGCACTGGATCTAAAACCAAGCCCTGTGGGACACCTTTTTTCACTTGAAGAGATTCGAAGCAATAATTACTGATAGACATATTGGGTCCTTTCCTGAAGGAAAGTTTTTATCCACTTTAGGGCTAAACTTCAAGTACCGTAAGTGTTTAATTTAGACATAGTTTTTTAAGATCCGCACAATGATATGCTTGATTGAGATCGCAGCACCGTTACCGGAGAGAATGTTAAATTTTTCTCAACAGTTTTGTAAACGGTCCAAACAACAATATTCGAATTTTCTATACAAGAGGTATTTGCCAGATTTTAAAATATCTGGGAAGGTATTACGTTCAAAAGAAAGTTAATTAACAAGGTAGGTAAATGCGAACACGGAAAATGTAGATGTAGCTTTGTTACTCCGTATTACACATGGGCCTTAATGTCGAGTAGACAGACTTACAATAGCCAAGGTTAGCTCTTGGTTACCGCAACTATAACACACTGATTATAGCTAATAACTTCGAAACCGGTATATGTCTGGTGGGCTGCTGACGAGTGACTGTAGCTGTTTGCTATGGGTTTTCCTGGTTGGATCATTAGCCTGCAGAGTAGTTGTCTCCTGCAATTTCGTGTTTGCAACATCGTTATTGCTGAATGCAATAGAGGTCGCTAGCTTTCAATGATTTTCACTGTAATGTAGAACGCTTCGTATTTGTGACTTGTCAGTCTGGCATTGGCTAGCGAATAGCCGCTAGATGTAGCTTTACTACTTCGCATTGCTTAAGATAGGTAATTGATTATCATGCTATACGTTTCATTTAGAACAATGGTATGCCATCAGCAACAGATGATTTTTTAATTTTATTTTCAATTGGCGTTATTTCTCTTGTTGGGTAAGTATATCTTTAATATTTTTTGTGGAGTAATTAAAAAAAATTATTGAATAGTGATTCCATTCCGTCAATAGTAATCTCAATGTTACATTGAAATGTATTTTTGTTATTAAGTTCAGATACAACTTGCCAAATAGAATGTAATCAATTGTCAAAGAGATCGATCACTGGTCTCAAAACAGATCCTTGGGGTACCCCACGAATGATTGAGAAAAGACTCAAACCATTATAGAACATCTCTTCGAATTTCAGAATGATGAGGTTCATGTGCAAGTCTCTTTCGAATGCGTGGCTAGGAGGTTTAAGGCGTCAGTACTTGAATTGCTGTGACTAGATCGGTGTAGGTTCGAGTACCGCAGCCGGTAGATCGTATATCAGCTATATTCGTGGAGAGGATTAGCATCCTCTTTGCGGGCATGGTAGGATGAAGTAATGTAGCCTTGGGTTAATGCGAGAGATTGATACCGGTCGACGTTTGACCACGCCCCCCCAAATAATGAAGTTTCCCTCATTTCTGCACTGAATGGTGGTTAGGGCCTACCAACGTAAGTCGTTCCAGGGCGCAAATGCAGCCTGCTTAATAATAATATGCCACCTCCTCCTCCGCACAGGTTTTCGCCTTCTTGACTAATTCTCGTGATTAGAGTGAGGGGCAGAGACATTATTATTATTATTATTGTTGTTGCTGTTACTATTCACCCCATCATTCAAGTCACAACAATCAAAACTGATGCCTCAACTTGATTCTCGCTAGCTAATTTTGATAATTTCCTATAATGGTTTCGATAATGTGAACCGACTTGAAATATCCTCCGTGCTAGCGATTACTGACGTCTCACGTGACGCCGCGACCGTCGCATTACCATGGAAGCCTACCAGCAACCGACCGCCGTAGTAAATTTGCGGGAAGGCCGCTGAATAGGTAGCTCTGTTGTCAGTCTCTGGGGCTTCAATCACACGTGTTATTACTGTGCATTTCATTTTTACCCTCGACACAATGGTCCATATATTACGTCATAGGAGCAGCCGGTACTCGCTTCTGCGGCATGTAGCGCTCGCGACTGCCTCCGATGTTATTAACGGAGCGGCGGAGACATACAATTAAAACCGATGCCGCGCGGCAACAGTATATCAATCAGGAGGAGACGGACGGGCACTAAAACCATGGGTTATCGCCCAGTCGCTAGGAAAACGAGACTAATACAGAGTGGTTACCAACTTGGAGTATATCTTTTAATGCTACCTAACAAACATTAATAGTAAGTTGGTTCCAAAATCAAAGTCAGTTAAATTGCAAAACTTCTTGAAAACCTCTGAAATAGTGCCTGACTTATGTAGATTAATACAATGCGACAACGCGGCCATAATACCCAAATGTATCCAAGAATAGCACGTCATCTGCTTTTTGATCATTTTTTGTTGTAAACAGAAGAGTACTAGTTCGAAGATAAATTTGCATTAATCAGTCTTCACTGTGAAGCATGCTATCATTTGCTATTTGGTTCCAAGCAAAACGATTAGTAGTAAATCTATTTACTTTTCCAAGATTTTTAACTGTGTTGTAGTGTTTTCTTTTTCTAAAACGCAGTGTATGTGAATTTTTGAATAAGTGGAAGTTAAGGTACTTAAATGGTCCACCAGTTCAGTATAGTAGCAACAAATGAGTCTAACGTAAATGCACAACTATTTCCAAATAGGCATGCACCAGCACCGGCTAGGTATATAGCAGCAGTACAACATGGACTTGATAGAAGATGATTTCCGAGGACGTGATGGATGTTCTGGTATGCAAGTCGTGATTTAGCTGCAGAAGAGCAGATTTTAAACTTGGTCAAAGAAGATTCCTGCTTGAGGGCTAGACAAATTCTCCGGCAAGTCAACGTCTCTGACTAGGCTGTAGGGAGTACATTGGATGGAGAATAAATGTATTCGATCAACATGTAGCTAATACCGAATGTGAAAGCTGTACATCATTCATAAAGGGGTGTTTTTGCCAGTGGTTACTAAATCCTCAACATATTCGCATCCTTTGTTTACAAATACTCGTGACAGACGAGGCTTGTTTCACTCGTAGCGGGGTATTTAAGTTCCACAATACTCTACTGGGTCACTGATATTCAGATCATTTATGGGCATTTTTCGTAACACATTAGTTGAACGTTTAAATGATGGGGCATTTTTGGAATTTCTACAAGAAATGCTACCCGAGTTATTTCGTGATCTGCCCATAGATGTAATACAAATAATGCACGATGGTGCCCTTCCTCATTGTCGTGAAAATGTGTAACACCTTCCCACACTGTTGAGTTTTCCTCTTCCATGAACTTAAATCCTTATGAGTTCATTTTTTCATGATATCTGCTGTTTACAGAGCTCAAGTGAATTTTGTGCATTAAGAAATTTACACTACAGAAGATATATTCGTTAGCATATAATTATTGAACATCTTCCTCTAAAGGATGTACGAGTATGTTGAAACGATGGAGTAGGTACTTGGATACTTATGATAACTTTGCAACATTTGATTCATCATTTAACTTCTTTACTAGCCTCATACTATTATAAACTAGAGAACAACAAAGATCTTTCCAAATATATGCTTAAGTAATAAGTCGGGCTAAGTTATACAGGAAGTCGGAAGAAAGCATACAAAATTTAATTGAAGATTTTCTCGCCAAAACAAAGTTTTTATTCAAATAAATTTTTGTACTAACATGCCTCCTTACAAAGATACAGGGTGTTGGAACTTTGGAAAAGAAATCGTTATTAAATCTTAGTAACATTTTTTCCCATATCTCCCAAAGAGATGGAAAGATTGTTTTGAAATCTGATGTAGTGAATCTCACTGTTAATAACTATTACTCAGTGTAGAGCCAGTAACATAGCAAAAGCCAGTGGCGTGAAACCACATTTCTTAAATGGGCTATTTTACTGCACAAGAAGTCGCTCACATTGGTTACATATATGTTTTTTTTTTGTAATGGAAAGGGCCAGACAGCAGTGAGAGCATAAGCAGAATAGAAGAACCCTAAATCATCAAGTATGACGAAGCTGTAATCGATACAGTTTTAGACAATTCTACTACAAGCACGTGTCGAGTTTCTGTGCGCTTAGGATTTTCAAGTTTTATTTTGAGTTGAGAACTGTACGTAGGGAGCTATTACATCTTTACCACTACACAGGTGTTCAAGCTCTTCATCTTGGAAATGCTAAGCAACGTTTTTGTCAGTATCTGACTAGAAGAATAAATGATAATATTTTATTTCGTCTGTTTTATGGACAGATGAAGACCTTTTTATGAGGCATTACGGCATTAACAAATATTTCAAGCTTGCATCATTATTAATCAAACAACATACATGTTAAGAGAAGTAGAAGATTTTAACACCGATTTTCTATCAATATTTGGAGAGGAATCTTCAATGGTCATTTATTGGAATTGCAAGAACTTAATAATCGCATGAACGCAAATAGTTACAGAGAGTATTTCGAAAATCATTTGTATGAGTTAATAGAAGACATTCTATTGAATATTTTCTAACAAATACAAGATGGTGTACCTCATCCTCATAATGGCAGATTTGTGACAGAGTGGCTGATTAATACTTTTTATGATAGATGGATTGGTCGGTTTTGTTCTGTGCGGTGGCCTCCAAGAAGTCCTAACTTAAATCCGCTAGATTTATTTTTATGGGACAACTAGAGAACAGTTGCAATAACAAATTACAATGATTGCAAATGAAATTTATGGTAACTTAAATATGTACCATATGTATTCATTGTTAATACGACTCTTTTATCGTTGAAGGTACCTTCAATATATGCTATTGTTCTTTAATGATACATATGGTTATTTTCTGAATTGTTTTTTATTTATAATATTATATCAGAGCTATGATTTATTTGATTGATAAATTTGTTTTGATAAGAAAAAAATTCCATTCAATATTTTATATATAACTATGATTTAAATCCGGTTACTACCCATCGGTCAGTGGTCGCGCGGTTTAAGGCGTCAGTACTTGAATCTAGGTGACTAGATCGCTGTGTGGTTCGACCCCCGCAGCCGGTAGACCGTAGATAAGCTATATTCGTGGAGAGATTGGCACCCTCTCTGCGGATATGGAAGGATGGAAGAGTGCTGCCTTGGGTCAATGTGAGAGATTGATACCGGTTGACATTTGACTACCCCCCTAATTAATGAGGTTTTCCAGGTTTCCCTCATTCCTGCACTGAATGGTGATTAGGGCCTACCAACGTAAGTCGTTCCTGGGCGCAAATGCGGTCTGCTTAATAATAATATGCCACCCCTCTCTCGCACAAGTCTTCGACTTCTGGGCTAATCCTCGTGATTAGAATGAGGGGTAGAGATATTGTTATTATATTATTATTATAAAGTAAAAAGTTAATTTACTTCAAAGTGGAGCTATTTACATGCTTTAATCTAAAAAAATATTAATTTTAATATTAGTCAGTGGCGCAACATAGTTTTTGATTTTACGAAAATGGCTTTTCCCATTTTCCTGTTAGTACACTAGGTAATAGCTATTCATAGTGATAATCCCTACACCAAATTTCAAAACAATCCTTCCATCCATTTGATAGATATGACAAAAAAAACATTTTTTTTCCTAAATTTCAACACCCTGTATATTTGTAAGGAAGCCTGTTAGAAGAAACATTTATTTAAATAAAAACTTTGTTTTGGCGAGAAGAATATCAGTTAAACTTTTTACATCTCGTTTTGACTCACCATGTATAGTCTATCTAAAGACAAGGTTTTATGTCTGCCAGTAAAATAAGTTACTTCCTTCTTTCACTTTTTACATTACTGCGAGGAATTCCGATGAAACGGAAAATAAAAAAAAGACGCGCTATGTACTGATTTTGACTAGTAGTAAATACTAGAAGTATTTTGCATTTTATGTATCTATCTATTCACTCGTGGAAATCATCTTGGATGAGGCAATACATTTATGGCTTAAATTCATAAAACGTACAAACGATGCATTCAGAAACATATCAGCATAAAATTTTACTTTGATAAATCATAGAGACACGCAAAAACAACTCTAACGAAGGCACAGGATGTTTTCATACCTGCCCAGTCCTGAAAAAGGAAGGGAAAAACAGCTATAAATTAAACCGAGTCCATAAAAATCTCGTCGACAATTTAACTCAAAGCGAATTCGGTAGCAAAGCCATTTATTAAATTCATATCGGGGCCCGGCCAAAAAAACTATTAAACATAAATTCTCACTTATCACGATCTCGGTGATCATGATGTTCCATCGCCGGCATCGAAATGCGTTCGTCATGGCGTGTCCGCAAGTGTTACAGTTCTACCGCATCAAACTTGCATATATTTACATAATAATCCACAGGCTGGGGCTCTTACATTACCGGCAATTTCAAGCATATTAAATGCTTTTCTCCACACTGAATAGCAAACAGATTTAGCGTGTGTTGACACAGTTTCGCAAACACGTACGGAAAGTGTAGCAAATCCGCGAAAATGAGCAATGTAGGGGAGTTTTTCGACCTCATTTAAACTTTTAAAATTGCTTCAAATGGGATGGGAAACTATATATTAAAATGTTTTAATGCCCCTTAGCACTGAAAATGTTTATGATAGCCTTAGTATATGTACAAATGTTCAGCCGTGATCACTGGGAGCAGGGATGGTACAACCGGAATAATTTTGGTGTCGCTACGTAGATTGAACCTTTGTGCGTAGAAATAGTTTAGACTAGAGTTGCCAACTTCAAGTGGCCCAAGAGCTGCTGTAAATAAAATTGCGGTTGTGAGGACCGTATCATAAAACAATGCATATACAACAAAAATACGCGTTGGTTTGTATAATTATCTATATTAATCCAAAAAATAACTAATATACAAAAAAGAGTTCGAAATTTGGGGATGTTGGTTTCCACTAACCGGTGCATTAATATTAACATTAATACCTATTTGTTATTGATAAACGAAATAACTGAGTAAGTGACTTATCAGACAGGCAAAACCTATATTTTGACTTTAAATAATTTCTCCTGTTGGAAAAGCTGGTTATACAAAGACAAGTACTTTCCAGCATTCATTTCGGTTCTTCTCACGTAAGAAGAATTTGATTACAAATTACACAATTAATTCCAGCTGAAGGTCTGCTCTGCTTATATTCTCAACATAAGTAGTAAGTGACTGAATATAAACTGAAATTTCTCCTTCGATTTTCTTAAAGTAGCTAAATCGGTTTTCAAATTCTTCTACAATTGTGTCAGTGTATTTATTTACAACCATATATGTAATGTTGATATTTCAAAACAGTACGTTTGAAAGAAACATATTTCTTAATGACATATTATATCGAGATGGGAAGTGACATTTACCAGTAAGAACACATATAAATGTCACTTTGAGCCCAGGTAAATGTCAATATTCATTAAATAACCGAAATGTTTGTTCAAAAATTTTTATTTACCAATGATGATATATTTTGTTTTATCCATGTTAACTACGTTCATTCCCTATATGTCAGAACTTTTCTTGCTAGCGAATCTCGTATTCCCAATACGCCTGTAAAGAATAAAAACAAGTTATATTACAAGAAATAGGCAAAGAAAATCACTAAATTTCTCTAAGTAATAATTTCCTTTTAATATTTACGACAAACAATAACTTAATCTTCAGCTCGATTGGCAGTTTCAGTACTTTTTACAGTAAGTTGTTAACAAAGTTCTTTTTGTTGCATCAACCTAATGACTTATGAGCTACATGTGCAAAGTAATAAAAATAATCATAGAAGTCACACGTACAGAGCATTTAGATGCACAAAAGGTTCTAACTAGTGCATGTGTTAACATTTACCACTTCATACGTGACGTGTTTATCCCTGACACGTCTGTTAATAGTCTAGATCTCTGCCCGCCTCTTATGCATCGTCCATTCTCACACTTTCATCAAAATCAATCATTCTCATTAGCTGCCCAACTGTAATCATGCGGTTTACACAACAAATTTACTTAGTGGCGTGCAAAATAATCCAGTGATGATTCACCGACAATTCCATACAATACAGAGATTCAGAACTCATGCGAAAAACTTTGCGAATATGTGCATCCTTACATAAGAAGTCTATTAGTTGGGCTAGTCTGCACTTCAATGGCATCTGATATGCAAAAAAGGAAATAAGATTTGCCGCCTGGAGCATGTGTCACCACGCCTGTCTGGTGAATAGGATTGCAGTGGGGATATGCTCTCTAGGTAGTAAACGAACGAGGTTAATAGTTTTTTTTATTTATCGTGAAAGTGTCAATCTTTAAAATTTATGTGCTCATGTGTAAACCAATGCTGAGTTAATTAACATGATTCTTATTTATGGTGAAGTTAGACAAAATGCATTGGCAGCTTCGCGCTTGTATGCGGATCGATTTGCCGAATGACACACGCCAAATCATGAAACTCTTACGGTTGTGGTGCAACGTGACGTGATATTGGTCATTTACGTGCAAATCATGGACGTGATGGTGACCCCGAGCAATGACAATATAATTTAGCAGCTGAAGAACATGTGGCCCATGAAAATCCGCGATGAAGTACAAGGCAGATTGCTAGACAGGTGCTCAGTTGTACCCATATCATATCTAGCGCGTTTAAGCAATGTTACCAGCGGATCATCCATTATGAGTTAGCTCGCGGTGTAGCAAATCCATATTCGTATTAAATATGTTGCAAACTGGAATTCCAGAAAACAACTGCTCTGCGGGATAATGCCCCGACCAGCACTAAATTATACCTAAAAACTCTATAGCAAACAGCTAGTTACTCGTTAGCAGCCCACTACACATATACCGGTTTCAAACTTATTAGCTCTCATTAGTATGCCACAGGTGACGTAACCGACAAAAATAACCTTAGCTGCTTAAGTCTGTCTAATTCGACAGAAAGCACCATGAATACGTGGTGTACACAAGCTACATCTAGCGACCATTCGCTACTCCATGCCGGACTGACAAGTCACAGACACGAAGCGTTCTACATCGCAGGAGAAACTATTGAAAGCTAGCGACCTCTATCTATTTTTATTTATTTTTTATTTTATTTTTATTTTACCAATAAAATATCCAACGGGATAAAATGCCCAATTACAGGATAAGTGCAAAGCATAAAATTACAAACAAATATATATAAATATAAAGTTACATGTCAAAAAATTACAGACAAATATAAATAAAGCTACGATGTCCAAAAACTAAAAACAGACAGGAAAAAATACACTGTATGAGGAATAAACAAACAAAACACTACATAAAAGCAATTAGATGAACAAAACAACATGTAAAGCAAACAGAGTAAAAATATTAATCAGGTCTTATAAAAGAAGTGTTTTAATATCATGCACGCTACAAGAAAATATGGCAAGGATGTGGTCCACGCTGAGAAAATTACTAATCATCCTATATATATAGGTGACTTTAGCAATAAATTTGTACGCGCCTGTGGTAAAAGAAACAGTCTGTTGTGCCGGTTATTGTAACTCGGGACTTTAAAATTAAGCTCAGATAAAATAGCCTCGCGTTTTATATCATGACGAAGTACTTTTGTAAAGAAAAGATACAGAATGCATCTTACGTCTTGATTCTAGGCTCTGCATGCCAGAGCATTCATAAAACCTTTGACATGTGCCCCTAGCAGAATAGACTCCGTCTAACAAAAACACAGCCGACTTAAGAAATCGCCGCTGAACTCGTTCTATTAAAGTGATATAAGTCATATAGGCAGGGCTCCATATCACTGACCCATATTCGAGTTTAGATCTCACAAACGCGTTGAATAACAAGCGCAATGTTGAAGGATTGGTAAAATCCTGAGAACTTCGAAGGACAAAACCGAGGTTCTTGTACGCACTTGTCAAACATGCATCCATATGCTTCGAGAAATTCAGCTCTGGATCAAAAATAATGCCAAGGTCTGCAATTTCTGACGGCCGTTCTAGAACATCAGAACCAAATATCGTAGGGTTTTTTTTCGATAAAACAACATAACTCTACATTTAGATGAATTCAAAGGTAATTTGTTATTATTACACCAGTCGTTTAACATTTCCAGGTTATTTTGTAAGTTAGCACAGTCAGCCAAAGTAGTCATTTTACAAAACAGTTTAAGATCATCTGCATTACAGTAAGAAGCGAACGTTCATGTTATTAACAATATTATTGATAAAGAGTATAAATAAAAGAGGGCCTAATACCGACCCTTGTGGAACACCTGAAGTCTGACAGAACAAATCGGATTTGAACCCACGGTACTGAACAAACTGAAAACGACTTGACAGGTAAGACCGTAACAAATTTAACAAACTGTCACAAAGACCACATGCATTAAGAGTATTTATTAACAATTCATGATCAAGTCTATCGAATGCTTTAGAAAAGTCAGTATAGACAACATCTACCTGACTTCCCTCATCAATAACTTGAAATATATACTGAGTCTTACAAACAAGGTTGGATATGGTTGAACGACCTATTATAAAACCATGCTGTTCGGGAATAATCATATTAGATACATGATGCAATAATATCGCGATTCGGCTATAACGACATGGAATTCCAGGAAACTACTGTGCAAGGTAATGCCCCGACCAGCATTACTGCTGTAACTTTACTGTTTGCTATAGATTTTCCAGGAAACATCTTGTATTAATATCTGTTAGTAAAAAATGTATATTTGACACATTTACGAAATTATCAGGTTATTTCTATAGATGTTAAAGATAAAAGTTTATCACATGTTTTAGTTATTAACAGCGTAATTTGAATGATGTAGTTTCATTTTATAGTCGCTTTAAATTTATATGATAATGCATTGTGCAAATCATTTCAAGTTCCCACGGACTATACCCATTGATGTGGATTTACCAGATGGTCTAATCGATTCCACATTATCCTGCCTGCAATAATGAGAGCCAACTAGAACTATTAAAAATCGAATACCTCCTTATCGGCGCGCTTTATCAGAAATGGCCATTGGTCGTTTGTAAGGAGGCAGCTAATGAAGCGCATGCCTTGTAAAATGTTCCTGAAACAAGAAGGCTGCGGTAGACGAAAAGTTGTAAAGTTGCGGCCTCCGCAACGATTAAATGCATGCAAAACAGACGTGTTAACAAACTTAAAACCCACATTCATTATCCCTGCGATTCACGCCTTTTAAATCTACCAGTGCATCAAACTGTTCGCGGATTCTGCGCTACGAATTCAAAAACTCGTTCAGAGATTCGTTGGATGATCGATAATGTGAAACACTCGTATTTCCACGATGTATTAATTGGTTCATTTCGGCATTTTAAATATGTTTAATTAATAAGAAGCTAATACAGGGTATCCAGAAATAAATGCAACATAGACGACGTACAAAATTACAAGAAGATCGAAGCACAAAGCTATTATTAAAGCAGGCCGATCTTCTTGTAATTTTGCACGTCATCATAATTTACCATTCTGAATAACATTTACGAATAATACTTGCTGTATTTTCAGCGAAAAAGGCTTTTTACCTGAAACCAAAACAGTTTCTACTCGGAACAATGCGAAAATGAAAAATGTGCGAAAGTGAGTTACAAAGTGCAGGTGTTGCAGGACAAACTAAATACATTTCAAAGTCTTCTTGGTCATTTAGAGAAAAGAACAGAAGAGCAGGAGGACTTAATATTGTTATTAAAACAATTAAATAATTTTGACAAATTTAAACAGCATGCGCCATCTAGCACCAAAACTTCTAGTTTGAAAAGCGATTTCCTTGTTCAGTCAACGTCGCAGATAGCGAAGGCTCAGAAAAAAGAATCATCGACATTAGTAAAAAACATTCAGCGGCAGTCGCCAAAGAAAGATAAAAAACAAAACGATATCCAGCAAGAAATAACGGTGATAACGGGACCCCAAGTGAAATCAGCTGTAGACAGTGCAATGAACTTTATAAAAGTAAACAAACAAAGCCGAAAACCCATAATAGGTACAAATGCTTCAACTTCATCTACACAAATCAAAACAATTCCCAGACTAGGATATTTGCATGTTTTTAATATCCATCCAGATAACAATGAAGAAGATCTTAAGCTGTTTTTACGAGAAACTGCACCGAACATACAATTTGATTGTACACAATGGAACCGAACACAAAACCAGATATCTTTTAAAGTAACGTTTCCAATTAAAGACGTAGATAAAGTGTACGATTCCCATATATGGCCTAAGGGTGCGGGCGTTCAACGTTTCAGATTCAAGAAGCAGTTTTTTCAACAACCCAGCACCTTACCCAATCAAAACAAATAGCTACTAGTTGCGCCCTGAAGGACGAAGCCGCAAGTAGTAATCTAACACCGCAGGAGTTATTCAAGCCAGCCCCAGAGTTAGCTAAAAAATCACCTGATATTAATCTTAAATTACTACAAATAAATGTTCAATGTGAGAATCGTTTATATGAAGGTTTTTAAAATATGTATTGTTATTATTCCGTAGCTAATAATTTAGTATAATTTCACAATTAAACTATCTACCTGATGTTCTTGCTGCTCCAACCATCAATTCATTCAAGACACAAGAATGGTTATGACCGTTAGCATGCTAGTTTGAGTGCGTGAGTTTGTCTATTTCATGTGCGGGTATGGCCTGTTTCTTTTTCATTATTTAACTTTTTAGTGTATTTTCAACCATTTTTTAAAATTATTTATGGATTTTTTGTTTACATAAGTTAATATATACTTTTTTGTATGATTTTATTTGGCTGTTTACTTCTACTTACTTACTTACTTCTTGGAATTATGGCCTAATTAACGTTTTTATTTATATTAAGTAGGAGTATGCACTTTAAAATTCAAAATTTATACTTGTATTGTTTAAACTTCAGCAAACTTGTAAATGAATCAATTAACTACTATAGTAATATAGCATGTTCTATTATTACTGCCTTACAATCAACTAACCCTTAATTAATGTGCAGTTTACTTAACCTTAAATACATTTTTCTACGTTCATGCAAAAAACAATACATTATTGAACTATATTTGTGGACAAAGTGGTTCTTTATTGCACTAGTGCAATAAAATGTTTATTGCATTCATCTGTCATTCTACTACAGCGGTTTGTCATCATGACAAACATAAACGTTCAAGTCGACGTCACATTTTTCTAGACTTAATGTCATCTAAATAACATTTTTTGGTTTTTGCATGAACGTAGAAAAAATATTGTATGCAACTCGTACAAAAAGTGCTTATTGCACTCGACGTGTTGTCCTACTCGGCCTGACTGCCTCACGTCGCATGCAATAAACACTTACTTTTTGCACTTGTTGCATAAATAATTATTAGTTAAAATTTTTAATAATTATAACAACACAGTTCAAGTACTCCAGCATAAATTTTTTAGTATTGCTAGTAGTCACAGTTAAATGACCTGTTCACTTGTTTACTAGTGATTGGTTTTCAGAAAACTTGACTTAATTGTTCAATTGTCCAAGTTTTTTGCTAGGGCGAGTGTATTTTTATCTATCACTTGTGATTATTTTTTCAGTGTATAAAATGAAAACAATTAATACTTACATATTTTTATGACAATTAATTATTGAAGAAAAGTGTTTTTCATTCAAAAATGAGTCTAGCTGGAATATTCAGGTTGCAAAGTGGTCTCACAAGACTGTAACTCCTCAATTTAAATTATTTTGGTATTTAAAGTTGAGGGTTCTCACATGTGTGGTGTGTAATAAGAAAAAAAATCGTATTCTAAATGATACAGAGCACAACGCAAATGATCTGCAAATCGATTTCTCACCTGCCCGAGCTGAAAAATAATAACAGATTTCACAATCGCACCTCGACCGTGCCGGCTTCGTAAAATATGGCTTCCAATAATATATTACTAATACGTTCGCCGTGAAATTATTGTGTGAAGCTTCAATTTAGTTCCTATACAGTTCCATGCGTGTAGCGCTCACATATTTTACACGCTTGTATATTTCACCTTTCTCGTTTTATACCTTAACAACGGCAAATAAATATCTGCGAATTGTACCGGAGAGAACAATCATAATCGGCGGGCATCCACAATGCTGCCAGTGAGTCGCAGCGACAATGCTTTAATAGCAGCAGTATAGCCTGGGCGATTACCGATGTAAGGTACTTCAAACTGGCAACATTATTAAACAAAACTAAAGTCACAGCTTCAATAACAATCAGCTCACAGACTCTACGGCGGCACCTCTGACGTATTAAAACCTGAAAATTTGTCCTTGAAGCTTGTTGTCTCTCTCTCGCTCAGGATACACGTCAGGACCGGATCAAAAATAGTTGTCCCAATTTAGAAAGTGTTTTAACTGCACTGTGTACCTACTTGAATTTCAAAATAGGTTTTTTTTGTTTTACTAAAACATAGATATAGGAAATGTTACCTAATTTTGGGAGCTTGATTAATAGAAATACCACACCTACGTGGATCCATTATTAACATAAAATGTACAATTACTTTTCAAAGTACGTATAGGTAATTTATTAACATTACGTTGCTAATGACTAAAAAAAAACAAAAGTGAAATTTATTAAGCCATATTTAATGATTTGTATATATCAGGTGCATGTTTTTCATTAATGCTAGCTGGTTAGACTGTTCCTATTTTTATTAAAAAAATGTATGTGCGATTTAGTGCGATCTGAAAAAATATAAAAGGTGTTCTGAAAGTCCGTTAGGAAACTTCAGGAGGTCATTCTGTATAACAATCTAAACCAGGTTGCTATTTAATAAACAGAAATTCCCTATTTTGTCACTTATGAAATATTCTCTACTTTGTATACGGGTAAGAATTATTTACTGATATTTGGCTTTATCGTGGAAAAAGTACTAGTTCAATTATCTGATAGTGTGTGTGAAGTGGTGTTGCTTCCAAATTATATGTCGGATGAACTAAGTTAAAATCATGTATATGATTTATACATTACCAACATTTTGAAATTAATAAATCGGTTAAATAACCAAGAAATTATTGCATAATCTTCGAACAAAACTTTTTAACACCAGTGAAAGCGCCTGATAGACTGTCTTATTTAAAATATGCTAGTTAATATAATGTTCAAACACATGTAATATTTAAATTTTGCAATGAGTATACAATATAATAAATAATAATTTGCTAACATACATAAATATGATGGTTAAACACAAACTTATTGAAATATTGGACTGAATAATTCATTGCTTACGTCTCAAAATGATTTTGTACTAAATCTCTGGATTCCTTATTTAGAAATGCTATATTGTTGTACAATTTAGTATTTTACTTTACACATAAATTTAAAAAAATAAGTGGACTTTTTTTTAAAAAAAATAATTCCATCTTTAATAGCAAAGGCATCGAACTTCCACGTCTGGTAGTGCCATACTGGTACGTAAATGCTATATTGTTGTACAATTTAGTATTTTACTTTACACATAAATTTCAAAAAAATAAGTGGACTTTTTTTAAAAAAAAATTATTCCATCTTTAATAGTAAAGGCATCAAACTTCCACGTATGGTAATGCCATACTGGTACGTAAAGATTTGTTAGTCCTTCTAGAAAATGTTCTCACCAACAAATCTGCTTCGCGCAACCCAGCAATCCGCCCTCTTCAAAGTCACTTAGCCGGGAAATCTACCCAAATTTACGCACTCTAGGCATAATCACCTGCAAAAAATGTCGTTTGCAAAAAAGTTCATAATACTTTCAATACAAATGTGAGCACAATTTTAAAAAAAACATAAACCTGAAAATTTTATCTTTTTACTTTCACCAAGGGAAGTAAACATGCAAAAAATTATCAAAATGATTTTTAATGGGTGTTTAGCTTTCTTTGTCACGTAGTTCATTTCGTATATGTACAGTGTGTCCACGGATGGAGTTGACAAGAGGAGAAACTTTTTTGTTTTTGATTTTATCGAAAAATGCCACTCTATATAAAAAGTTCTGCTTCCAGAAAAAATTAAATGCTCATAGAAACTTCTTAGATCAGATATACAGGGTGCTCATAAATTAAGAAAACAAGAAAATACTCAACAGAAAAGTACTATTATTTATTATTGTATACAACATTTTTATGAAACAAATCTGTTTATAACTTCAAATAGAATCCCAATACAAATTTTAAAATCAAAATTTAAATTTTAACATTTCCTCTACCTCTACCTCTCACCTCAACACATTTTTCCGCGAACTAAATAAATTGTTCGAATAGTTAGCGACTCATTCAGTTCATGTATTCCTTGGCGTATGTGCTCTTTTAATACTTCCCTATCATGTGGCAAACCATTTGAATAAATGTTTTGTTTCATGGCACCTTGGAGAAAAAAGACAAGGGGTGTAAGGTTAGGATTGGGCCAAATCTTCCTGTGAGCAGGACAACCGTCCTGTTGCCAAAACATTTTGGAAACATTTGGTTTACCATTTTTAAATACTTGAGAGCCAGAAGTTACGCAATAACCTGTTTTGGCAGCAGGACTGCTGTCCTGCTCATTTTACAGCTTTGCTCAGACAATGGTGAGAGGTGAATTGGAAGATTTGGCCCATTATCCTGCTAGACCACCTGACTTTAGGCCCCTTTACTTTTTTCTTAAAACAAAAGGTTTATACAAATGATATGCCACATGATATTAAAAGAGCGCATAAAAAAGAAATAACA
This sequence comes from Monochamus saltuarius, assembly GCA_025584915.1. Classification (NCBI taxonomy): domain Eukaryota; kingdom Metazoa; phylum Arthropoda; class Insecta; order Coleoptera; family Cerambycidae; genus Monochamus; species Monochamus saltuarius. The sequence goes on along the minus strand of CM046721.1, from coordinate 106,930,459 downwards.
AACTATTTGTAGTGTGTAGAGTAAGAGTCAAAATTGAAATTTTGATTTTAAAATTTGTATTAGGACTCTATTTCGGGTAATAAACATATTTCTTTTATGAAAATGTTGTGTAAAATAATAAATAATGGTATTTCTCTCTTGAGTATTTTCATGTTTTTTTAATTTATGAGCACCCTGTATATCTGATCTAAGACGTTTCTATGATAGTCTTATTATTTTTTCGAAAAGCAGAACTTTTTACAAAGAGTGACATTTTTCGATAAAGTCAAAAGCAAAATACTTTCTCCTTTTGTCAACTCCATCCGTGGACACACTGTATGTATACCATTTTTTAAGCTAAAAAGCATTCCAATTTGGGAACATTTTTATTGTTTTTCTATTCTGGTATGAATTATAATTAACCTAAGAAATATAATTATAATTTCCCTCTTCTTAGATTACTCGAAAACCATTAACACGGATCATTAAAACGAACATTTTAGAGCCCTAAAATACTATATGAAAACATTTGAAAGCACTTAGCCCACTTTCCCAACGGTTTCTACATATTCATCAAATACTGCTGGGCTAGAAATTTGTAAATAATGTTCACTTACGTACTAGTAATTTGTTTGGTACTGATAGTGGTGCCAGAGGTCGCTCACTTTGCAATATATTTCTCATAATTTTTCTCTGGAAGAGCTATACTCTCTGACCTGTCTCAGTATGTGTTGGTCGTTGCCTACGAGTGTGCTTAACCCATGTAGATTTCTCCGTTTGTTTACACATTACGGGCAAATTTATTCCTATTTGTCATAGAGTACTTTTTATATGTTCGGAGTTAATGGACCCTCATCAATATTAAAAATATCTACGTATCCATTAGATTACGGATTAATGGCTACGTATAGATTGCAGATAACGGTAATTGCTTGCAGGTGATCGTCTAATATGTGGGACAGGATGACGAAAATGTTACTTACCAAATAAATACAGATAAGTAGTATTTTTGTCACTGAATCCATCACGTCTAATGTCTTTCGAATCTTGTACTAGTCAGAGATAGCGCCTCTGTTTGTTAATTTAGAAACTAGAAACAAATTATATATTTATCAAACAATCGATATGTTCTCATTTCGTAACTGTCATTGAAGGAAAAAGAGTATCTGTGATTCATGATAAAGTATTCAAAATAGATTTAATCACTGCTTACTTGGTACAAAGAAACTAATTACTTGATATTGTAGGTTCATGTAAAATACACAAATTGAAAAAAATAAAATATATTAAAAACTCCTGGATGTTATTTAATGATTTTGAGGTTAGGAAGATCTAAAAATTGGAAACATAACTTTTAATTCAAATTTTTTGGTAATGTTGAGTGACTCATGACTGGACGATTTATTGGTTAGTTATTATGAATGTTTTGTGTCTGAAGTTTTATTCTTTTCAATAGTTCAATACTTTCTTTTCAGTAGATTAATTGATTGCTCCGAATTTAATTACAAATTCACTACTTCTATGACAATTCTATCAATTTTAAAGGCACTGGTATGACTTTCATAATATACAACTTTTTTCGACTCTATGATCTTTGTTGAATTAATGACATTTTCTCTTATAATCATTAACTCATCACGTTCTGGGCGAAGATTATTTTCACTAATGTGATAGTGCTTCCAATTTGAAAGGCTCTTCTATATGACTCTCTAACTGCTTAATCATTGTTCAGCAGGTAAACAATGCTTCCAAATTGCTTCTAGCTTCTACTTTATGATTTTTTAGTGAAAGATCATTGTCACAGCTTCGACAGCTCTACTAGTTTATATAATGCTATAGTTTAAGATATCAGTGGCACTGTATTGGTCCTTAAATAGTTTAAATTCAATTTTGTTTATATTTTTAGAGTATAAAATTTTCTTAATACTTTAGTATTTTGTCATACGTTTGGATCATTCTTGGAAATAAAATGATTTCACTACTTTTTTGAGAATTCTTATGAGACCTTTTTATATAACTTTTTTCAACTTTGTCAACTTTTCACTGATCATTGGTCTTCAACTGATCATGTAGAAGGTTATTTTCACTCAACTGACAGTTCTACCATTATTTGTTTTATATGATTCTCTGTCTAATCATTGTTCTTCAGTAAGCAAACAAATCTTTAAAATTGTTTATAGTTACTATTTAATAACTTTCTAGTGAAAAATCTTTGTCACACCTTCGACAGTGCTAATCAGTGGTAGCTTAAGATGTTTCTGGGTGTGTATTAGAATAGATTACATTTTGTTGTATCTTTGGATAATAAGATATTCTAAATACTTTATTTAACAATAGGGTCTTTTCTAAGTCATATATTTGAATTATAAAATGAAGTAATACGAGTAATGATTCGAACTCTAGCTTTTCACTGAATCAAGCTTTCAAAAGATTTCACTTTAGACCAGTTTCTGCAGCTAACCAGCTGCGCTAAGGCAGCAATAAACACCAATATTATGCATTGTGTCGTTCGGTTGGCCGAGTGCAAATTCTTGTTGATTCACGACCACTAAACTAAACATTTATGTTATGTGCTTTCTATGTTTCGAGGAACTGTGCTCACAAAGGTTTCCAGAGCAACACTTTCCTCGAAGAGAACATTTGAAATAACTTCGGTGCACAGGGAGATACAGACAATTTTATTTTATATTATATAGTCGCTTAATAAAACTCAGATATACTTATGCAAATATCAACTATATTCGGAATTAATTGTATATAACAAGAGTAGATGTACGACAAAATAATTAAATTATAATTACTTATTGAAACAACAGCAAATACATCGAAAACAGTCCTGTTGCTCGATCTTATTAGACCATGTCTTGAATTGCCTTGGAAGAGCGTATCAAATTTTTTGTCTCACATTATGCAAGACTCGCGCGATTCTTGCCAGACTGTTGCGTACAAATGACTTTATTATGAATTTGGTAACTGTGGTGATTACTCTCGGTCAGCTACGGCCCGTTAGGAGTTATGTAATTATCGATATGGTCGATCGTCGACAGTGGTCGATTAGTAGATGTTATAAAGTATATAATCTGCCAGTTTTGTATAATAAGTAATAAATAATGGACGAAATAAGCGAAACAGAATGAGAGATCTTTCAGTCAAGTGGCACTGTATTTATAATTAGTTGTAGTTCAGCAACGCTGGACCTAAACTTAATAATATTCAATTTTATATGCTGAATAATTTAAATAAAATATAAATTTAAAAATTATCCGTTCTTATACAGGGTGACTCAGAACTTATCCGAAAAACTTTGAAGATGTGTGCACTCATAAATAAGAAATCGATATTAAAAAATTATATTAAAAGTCTAAAGATTTTACGTGAAAAAAGTTTAAAGTTCTAACATTATAAAGGAGTCCGTAGCTGGGCAACTGATATCCTACAAAGTAAACAAGTGCTTGCGCCTGGAGCGCTCGTCAACACGCCTGCTTGGCTTATAGGGTGGTGAACGAATGAGGTCAGTAGTGATGTTTTATTTGTCGTGGATGTGTCAATCTTTAAAATGGCTCATGTGTGTGTGTGTAAGTTAATGAATATGATTCTTGTTTATGGTGAAGTTAGACAAAATGGTGGTTTTTAGGCTTTCACGGCCAGTGCTGTAATTTTATACATGATGATTTTCCGGGTTGTTGTCCCGTGACCTTGGTAACTGGTAGCTGCCAGAAACAGAGTTAAAATGCACATCCTTAGCATTAGCCCGGATACATTTACCTGCCTTGTTTGTTCTCGGGCTAGGCTCTGTGGGGACAGACCCGCTATCAGTGTCTCTGGGCCCGTCCATACATTGATTTCGGTTCCTATTGTTGGTATTACCACTACGGCCGGAACCGTTCCTCGGATAATGGTAGTCCTCCAAGGCGTTCCGTAGCCGCCGCTGTAACTGGTCGCATCCCATGCTTCCAAACGCTTCGCCGCCCTTCACTGTCGGCATCTTCAGTGGTGACTCTACTGTGGTGACTGAAGCTCAGTAGCGGCGAAGCTTACCGATAACGGGTCTGTCCCCCACAGAGCCTAGCCCGAGAACAACCAGGGCAGGTAAAAGTATCCGGGCGAATGCTAGGGATGTGCATTTTAACTCTGTTTCTGGCAGCTACCAGTTACCGAGGTCACGGCACAACAACCCGGAAAATCACCATGTATCAAATTAGACAAAATGCATTGGATCAATTTCCCGATCGACAACGTGGCACTGGTAATTTACGTAGAAGAGATGGTTTTCCCCGGCGACAACAAAGTATTTTAGCAGCTGAAGAATAAGTGTTATATTGTATGTGGTCCGTGATCCTGCGAATAAATACGAGGCAGATTGCTAGGCAGTTGCATGGAGTACCCCAATCAACAGTGCGACGCTTACTACATGAAGCTCAGTTATATCCAGCGTGTTCAAGGACTGTTACTAACGGATTATCCATTAGTTAAGTTTTGTGAGTGGTTGTTCCAGCAAAATGCTCAAAATTCCCAGTTTACTGCTGATGTACTACAGCTACAGATAAACAGTCACAATACACAGGTTTTGCAATAACCTGTCCACCCTTCTTGAAAATGTACCCCTACTGTTCCTCAATTTCGGCTAGATGTTCGAGATTATCTCCATCAACTGCATGGAGTACGATGGATTTAACGGGGTGGATCAATAGCATGGTCTCCGCGGTCTCCTGATGTAAATCATCTTGACTTCCTTTTATGGGGTCATTTAAAATATGAGATATATTGTACCGAAGTGGAAACCAAACCGTCGAGGATTTGCGCGAGCGTATCACAGTTGCCGTATTCGTATACAAGAACAGCAACCAGACGGAACATTTGCTTTGGATCTAGAGAAAAGTTAAATAAGGATTCGTTTTTTTTGTCTCGAAAAACCCAATTTGGCTGCATCACATTAGATATTCTTGTCGACACATATATTCCTGCTTTGTGTCTCATTATATTTGGGACACTCTGTGTATAGTCTGTATTCTCTAAATTTATCCAGTAATTTTTATTGCCCAACTACAGACCAATATAGAGCAGCTGAATGGTTTATCATCATTCCATCTTCACCTACAATCAATCATTGTACAAGCAAACGTTTCTGGGAAGAATCAAAACAGTATGGCATAAAAAATATGTGGGTACACTTTAAAGGTGAAATTTATGCCTAGTCAGACTATACGGGTGAATAATATATGTATCTCTACCATCTAAAATCTGCGTTATAAATATGTCTCTGATTTTGACATTTCTGTATACAAATGTATTAATATCGCCAACAATATCCTGAGACCAGACGCTGAAATTAACATATCTCAGATACCTCGGTAAGCATTTCTATGGGGCGATTTCTTTTTCAGCAATAAAATTGATAATCAGACGGTGACTATGTTGCGCTTCAAATTTATTGTTATTATTTAATTACTCGGCAAAAAACTCGTTAGAATTATTTATCTGACGAGCATGGTTACGTTCACACTTTTATAAATTCTTCACGTCAGTATTTATTTATTATTTTGATTGATTCACGTTTGCGAATGATTGATCAGTGATCAGTTAACCTTTTTCCAACACTTTTACATATGTAAGTGTAGTGAAAAAAATTGTATAGTATTCTTGTTGTACCGAATTATTAGTACAATAATTAATTATATTCTTATAAATATATACCTGTGTTGCAATGTATCACTTAGATTAGAGGTTAATTTAGGTTTTCCAAGGTAATTGGCGGATCTTCCTATACTGTGTCTTTATTTTATATTTAAATCAATTGTTTTGAAAAAGGCATCAGTCACATTTATAAAAGTTTTGGCAAACTAAACTAAAACTTAATTTATTATTACTGTATTTAACAGTTGTACCTACATTTCAGCTCCGTAAAATGTTTTTTTTTTAATAAAAAAATACATTTGAAATTTGTGGATTCTATTTATTCTTAGATATTTGTGTATCTAGGACCAAAAGTAAAGCCTTAAGATGAGTACATTTTTATGGTAGAGGCGTAGCCAAGTATTTTTCGTAACCTGCAAATTATATACAGGGTGTTTTATGCATAAACACATCACAATCATATTTGTGGGGTCAGAATTATTGAAACTTAATAAAAAAATATTCACACGACTTGATATTTCTTAGTACTCAATGAAACACAAACTTGATATTCCAAGTTACAGTTATTCAAAGATATTGATATTTTTGAAATATTTGATCCTCTTTCGAAGGCATATAACTCCGCCTGTGTGCAACTTTGTATATAGATATATTTGGTTAAATTGCAATATTTTAAGACATGCACCTGCTTTGTGTCGATTTTTATGCGGATCACCCTGTATTTTATACCTATGAACATACTAAAAATGTTTGTCCAACTTACCAAAAATTTCTCAAGGGGTTTAGAAGTTATGAGTTGTATATGATTTTTTTATAAACATTGAAAACCCTCTCAGCTTATTTAACAAAATTACATTAATTTTAACCATATAATACGCCCCTGGATTTTGTGCATTTTGTTATACAACACCTTGTACAATCCAATAGTTTAAATCGTAAAATTTCAATTTGGGATGGACGTAAATCGACCATGATTTGAGAGATATGACACCTATTTTTGTTAAAATGTAAGCACGGATTTTCAGACTTTCTTAAATCGGTATAGTATTCAAAATCTAAATTTAAAACAGCAAGTAACCTTCACATATTAACACAAAATAACTTCAGCAATACCCGTTTTCATAAAATCACCGGCTGGATTTATTCATTCCACGAAGCTGGTCTATTATAATTATACATTTCTCAATAAAAAGGCCAAATCCCCGCCGTACAAATATTTACAATCATTCTATTGTGCGCCGGGATGACTAATGGGTTTCTATAAAAAAGTATCTTAGTGTTGAATATTCCACGGTTGTCTAAAAAAAGCTAAATATCCATACAGCTATACGTGAAAAGCCGGACTAAATCGTGAACATCTGTCAGAAGTTAACATAATAACTAAGATGAAATGTGTTCAGAGTTCTCAGTGACTTGCTAATTAAATCTCGCACCAAGACGGCTTAGCGGATGTGCAGGCTGTGGGCTATGTGCCTTGCTTGCAGGACCGTACTGATTCCTTTCAAACTCGCTATTCATAAATCATCTCCAGATTATTTACAATACGAAGAAGTCTCCTGTAATGAGATTTTCCAGTGGGCAACGGGGTCGTTTGGTATAATTAAATAGCATCTGAATTTATCAATATTATTACAGATCTAACCAATTTAAGTATATATTGAGAAAATTAGATTCGCGGTGTAGAACTAACTACATCTATCGGCCGTTCGCTACTCCATGCCGGACTGAAAATGTCACAGGCACGAAGCGTTCTACATGCAGTAGACACCATTGAAAGCTGTCGACCTTTATCGCGATCGGCGAGAAACGATATTTTCCAAACACGGAATTCCAGGAAACAACTACTCTGCGGGCTAATGCCCCGACCAGCATTGAACGGCCGATAGATGTAGTTAGTTCTACACCGCGTACTCATGGTCCTTTCTGTCGGGTTAGACAGACAAAAGCAGCTAGGATTATTCATCGGATACCTCACCTATGGCATACTGATGAGAGCTAATAAGCTTGAAACCGGTATATGTCTGGTGGGCGTCTGACGAATGACTCTAGCTGTTGCTATAGGTTTTCCAGGTGTAATTCAATGCTGATCGGGGCAAAATATCGTTTCTCGCCGATCGCGATAAAGGTCGACAGCTTTCAATGGTGTCTACTGCATGTAGAACGCTTCGTGCCTGTGACATCTTCAGTCCGGCATGGAGTAGCGAACGGCCGATAGATGTAGTTAGTTCTACACCGCGTACTCATGGTCCCTTCTGTCGGGTTAGACAGACGAAAGCAGCTAGGATTATTCGTCGGATACCTCACCTATGGCATACTGATGAGAGCTAATAAGCTCGAAACCGGTATATGTCTGGTGGGCGTCTGACGAATGACTCTAGCTGTTGCTATAGGTTTTCCAGGTGTAATTCAATGCTGGTCGGGGCATTAGCCCGCACAGTAGTTGTTTCCTGGAATTCCGTGTTTGCAAAATTAGATTCATTGATCCGAAACCAAAAGAGATATTAATGCTCAAAGCTCGCTCCGCCTTCAATCAGTGCAGCGGGCGATGTAATGTCACAAATTTCTATCGTTCGAGTACCCCTGACGTTTTGTGTATAGACGATGTATTTGCTTCTAATTTATTTTTTGAGTTTTATTAATTTGTGACACAACAGACTCTGATACAGACTTTTATGTATCACATACATACATATTTCTATACAGGGAATAACAAAAAAGCTAGTCATCCCGTTTATTGAGTATTTTTGGCGGCAAAATATGCCGATTTAATCCTACTTACCTATATACAGAAATGCCGCCTTTCAAAGATACAGGGTGTTAAAGTTAAATTTTTCAAATTTTCAGATTTTTGCATATCATTTTGAAGTTTTATAGAGAAATGTTTTGTTGTTAATCAAATCCTCAAGATTATTATTGTATACGAACCCTAAAAAACAAATGTAAAACCGAGGAGGGAGTTATTTTATCCCTCCACTTTTTTCTGACGTACGCCTATGAACAATATCTTATAACGTTATAATGTAGAATTTTATTTAGAATATTTTTATGCTCTTTAAATTTTTTCATAAAACTCGTCATTTTCGAGATAAATTTGATTTTTAAACATGCAACGTTAGAGACAGTTGCAGCAAACAAAAACACTTTTAAAGTTCAAATTACAAAGGAACAATTTGTAATGTTCTAACTTATTTTATGTCTTTCAGATCTGTTTCCCAATATAGGGCTAGCCAGATGTGTGCACATTTTTACACAAATTAAAGTAACAGAAAAAGCTATAACGTTTAACTTTTCTACACACTCAAAATGTATTTATTACAATGCTGTACTTTAGTTAAATGTGTGTTATTGTGTAGTATAATTATACAATAAACATTACGTTTTTTAATTTTTCACAATATGAAAGTTTTTCAAGTGCAACATTTTTTCAATTACTATCAATCTTTCATTGAACAAACTAGATAATAGAACACGACGATTTTTCAGCAAATCACTTGTAAAAAGTGGATTCAACATAACCTATCTTTGGTGGTTTTTAAGCTTTCACGGCCAGTGCTGTAATTTGATACATGGTGATTTTCCGGGTTGTTGTGCCGTGATCTCGGTAACTGGTAGCTGCCAGAAACAGTGTTAAAATGCACATCCCTAGCATTAGCCGGGATTCTTTTACCTGCCCTGGTTGTTCTCGGGCTAGGCTCTGTGGGGACAGACCCGCTATCGGTGTCTCTGGGCCCGTCCATATATTGATCTCCCAGAGGTCTCAGTCGGCCTCAGTCGCGGCGAAGCTTTTGCAGAGTCACCACTGAAGATGCCGACAGTGAAGAGCGGCGAAACGTTTGGAAGCATGGGATGCGACCAGTTACAGCGGCGGCTACGGAACGCCTTGAAGGACCACCATTATCCGAGGAACGGTTCCGACCGTAGTAGTCGTAATACCAACAATAGGAACCGAAATCAATATAAGGAGGGGCCCAGAGACACCGATAGCGGGTCTGTCCCCACAGAGCCTAATGCTAGGGATGTGCATTTCAACTCTGTTTCTGGCAGCTACCAGTTACCGAGGTCACGAAACAACAACCCGGAAAATCACCCTGTATCAAATAACCTATCTTTGTATAAATAAGAGTCCTCACTTTCCATAAAAGTGTAAGTGTGTAACTGATTTGTCAATAGATTCAGATGTTTAAAAATAACATTGCCACCAGATCATCTTAAGCCGTTTCATCTTTCTAAGGTATGAAATAAATAAGTATGCTATTAAAAACAGTACTACTATATAGTACGAATCCCGTGTCATATAAATTTCCTATGTGTATTGATGAGCAATGTCTCTTTACAATTCTAACTATTGGATGAAAAGAACTGGGAATGTTTAACTGTCCATAAGCTTAACTGCCTTTGACGTTCTGCAAGGAGGCTACCGAAGACACTATTTCTTGACTAATAATGTTTTGAAAGGAATACTATTTAATATTAGTCAACAGAAAACAACCGATATTTTAATGCAACCTAAACATTTCTTTTCTTATTAAGAGTAACAGTTATATAGTTTTCTTAAATAATCAACAAAGTAAACTTTGTATTTTATACGGTGATACACCAAATTAAACATATTTTTGTTATTACTGTCTATTAATGTCTCTTGTAAATATCCTTTACCTCGTTTAGGTCGGTTGTAGACTGTACCCACTGCTTACAACTTCATATTCATTAGATAAATTTTTGTATCTCGGGGTTGTACTTTGAGACCAGTACATGGGTGGTGCCAGTTTATTACCTATTAATTTTAATAAATTCTTTAACACAACAGGTTACTGAGTATTAAAGTCTCGTAACGGCATGCGATAATGATGACACTATTTCAGTTTACAACTTAGAAGTATTTCCCACGCGAGTTGGCCCTTATCAGTTGCCTGGTCACAAATTCCTCGCAACACTCGGTACGAGGTTTCCGCATTGAGCGGGATGAATGAAAAAGTGCAAATTCTCATCCTTTCTGTGCCATCGAGATCACCATCAAGTCCTCGGACACCAAACGATACCACCATTTTCAAAATTGTTCCCAATTTGTGTACAAATGTTGTAATTTGAGAAGTAAAAAACATAATGCATCAAGGCAAAAAAAAATATTGTTGCAAATATTCATAGAATTATACACGACTCAATAGCAATGTGAAGCAGTATAGACGCCAAATACTGATAGTAAAATTCCTCTCATATTTGTAGTAAATGATGTGAAGTAGTAACTTATAATTTTGTAGTAGATTTTCATGTGGACGATAATGTTCAGTAGTAATTTATAATTTTGGACGCATAGACTGGCATAAACTATAATTACAGGATATAATACTGTCCAGATGTAGTAAAAAAATGAGTTGCCTTAACCTATCTGCTTCACAGGAAAGTCTATCTAGAAGTAGCGGGAACAAACTTCCTACAAAATTCTCCTATAAATTTGCTGTATAGAACGTATAATAACAACTACAAGAACAGATATTTTTAATTGTAGCCTTAACGATTAAATCGTATTTTAAACAGTTTATATAATTTCTGTTACACCATGTTTGTTTGTTATATTTTTGTGTTTCTTTAACATAGATTTAGTTGAGATATAAGTGGTCTGCTTACTTCCTGCTCGGCTTAAGCCGCTCGACTAACAGGAAGCGACTTACGTTGTAGTAGGTACTTAACGCAGACCTCTCGCCCTGGACGGCGAGCCATTAAATCTGTAAATGATACTGCAAGAAACAACTACTCCGCGGACTAATGCCCCGACCGGCATTGAATTACTCTTGCAGTATTTGTGTGAACAGCCAAGAACCCTTGTCGGTCACACCACCAGACATAGACCGGTTTAGGGCTTGTTAGCCCTCATCAGTATGCCATAGGTGAGATGACCGACAATTGAACTGGCTGTTCCTTCATATGTATGTTCGCATATAAACTGAGTGCAGGTGAGATATAAGTGTTCACACAGATACTGCAGGAATAATTCAATGCCGGTCGGGGCATTAGTTCGGGGAGTAGTTGTTTCTTGCAATATAATTTACAGGTTGTAGATTTAGTTATTTGAATACGTGTAGATCAAACAAATAAATAAATGGGGTGTACAATTTTACACGTTTTATTTGTAAAAATGTTGAAATTGTAAAAATATTTACAAAAATCTTAAAGGATAAAATCTAGAATTTTAATTATTTGATCAAATTTACACCAACTAGGTAATTTACCTAATCGAATTTAATCGAGAATGGGCAAACCCTATTCCCTTCCCAACTATAACCGCCGTTTACTATCCAATATGCAGGCGAGTTACGATCATGCTACTAGTGAATACTTGCAGTTGTTTACACTTCATACGATAACGAGTAGTAATTACTACTCTTACAAATTAAAATTTAGCGGTAACTTTAATGTCACTGATTTAACAGTCTTTGTACCATCACCAAAACAGTAAATTTTGAAAGAAAAATGTTGGAAGTTGAAGTAAATTTTTGTGATATTGTTTGTATTTACATTAGTTTTTTAAATATCAAAAATAGCTTACGTTTATAGCAACTCATAGTTGATAAGTATCATTTCAATTTATGGTAAAGTGACAATGCTATAGCAGAAGGATTTCCCGGCAAATATGTTCCAAATGCAGCTCATTTTACAATGGTGTGCAGTAAGTGGAAGTGTAGTACAAACGCTGGCGTGACACAGGAAATTTGCAACTGAACCGTGGAAGAAATAGATGTCTAAGGCGTCCAGAGCGTATTGCAGCAGTGTGGCGTATCATACACGAGGTTCAATTTTATCCGTACCATGTACAGCATGTTCAAGCATTAATACCAAGGGATTGGACGAGGAGGACCGGTACCATGGTTGCCATGATCTCCTGAATTTAAACCATTTGGACTTCTCTTTGCAGAGATATTTAAAAAATGAAGTGTATCGTACCGAAGTGAATACATACTATTGATGATTTACGAAAACGTATAATAGTTACTACCAGAAACTGGGTAAGACGGACCCAAAATTTTGTTGTAACATCAGGTATGTCAAACTATTTCATTATTGAAACTACAAATTAATTATATTAATTATTAATAACAATAACGGCAAAAGCAGTTGAATTTGCTGTATAAAATCGGCGTTATAAAAGGTTATTTATTTCTTTCCTTGAGCATTTCTGTCCATTTTTTGTCCGGTCACAGACTGCATGTTTTACCGCCTTATCAGGGTTTATACTGGACCAGTCTCCAGTGCCGTGAAGAAGTTTATGTTTAAATCATTTTTGAACTACTCTTTTTTGTTTTAATTTTACAAAATTGTATTTGCAACAGTCGAATGTGAAGGAGGCATCTCCAACACAGAATTTTATTTTTTTAATGAGAACAGAGATCCATATTTGCTCCATACTTCATGTGAGGCACAGCCACATGTAATTGTTTATGTGGGGCTTGGGTCTGAGAGCCCCCATTAAGTCGACGCCTATGATTATATTGAAATAGATCATTGGAACAAACCCCCGTGTACAAATTTTCAAATTTACATGTTATTACACTGACACATCACGTACGAGGTGTGTAAATTAAGTTATGAGACTGATTTTTTATATTGTTTTTATTCAATGAAAATTAGAGTTCTACATTATCACACTCAAAGTAAGTGCCTTGGGAAGCCACACAGCGCTGGAGACGACTTGTCCACTCTTCATAGCAGTGCTGGAACTTGAATACTGAAATTGCCTTCAGCTGGTCGGTTAAGACAGTCACAAGGACTCAAATCGGGTGAATACGGGGGCTGAGGAGCCACAGGGATGCCTTTATTTATCAGGAACTCACGAACTGAAAATGCAGGGTGCCAAGGCGCATTGTCATGATGCAGCACCCAGTTGTTCTTGATGTTTGGCCTCACACGCATGACCTTTTTTCGGAGTCTTTCAAGAACATCTCGGTAACTGTTGATTGTCTGTTTGGCATTGCAGCACAAACTCTTTGTGGACGACTCCTTGGCTATCGAAAAAGCAAATCAACATTGTTTTAATCTTTGATTTGCTCATTCTTGTCTTTTTCGGCCTTGGTGAGCTTGAAGTGTGCCATTCCTGGCTTTGACGCTTAGTTTCAGGGTCGTACTTACAAATCCAAGACTCGTCACCAGTAATGAGACGTTGTAAAAAATTCGGTTCATTTTCGAGTCTCCTCAAAATATCAAGGCATGAGTCTCTTCTGGTGTTCTTTTGTTCCTGCGAAGGTCCATTTCTGCGCAGATTTTTCTCATCCCTAATTCATTAGTCAACACCTGATGAACGGTAGTGTGAGTTAAATTCAACCATTCTCCGATCATTCTGACCGTTAAACGACTATCGGAAAGCACAAGATCCAACTTTGTTGTCCGTTCGTGCAGTTGCACGCCTTCTGCTGCGAGGTTCATTTTCGATCTGGTCCTTCTGAGAATGACTTAAACCACCTAAAAACCTGCGCCCTTGATAAAACATGTTCTCCATAGACCTGCTGAAGCTTTTCAAATGTTTCTGTCGCACTGTTACCAAGTCTGAAGCAAAACGTTGTTCGACATTGATATCATTCAATTTCAGAACGCAGTAGACGAAACTACTCTGCCAAAAAATTATTACGGACAGCCAACTGACTCACGGTGGTCAAACTCGTACTAACAGACATGTTCACTCACATTCCCGACAAAACGTTAGCCCCCAGTGTTGCCACATCGAACGCTACGTTGCGAGTTTCATTACTTAATTTACACACCTTGTATATAACCTTAATTTTAGAACTTTTTGTAATCGTACGGTAATTTTACAGTACTATTAAAAACTTACAACGGTAAAATTACCATTCACACCACTAGCGATAACCCCACTGTTTCTGCACCCCTCGCCTCATTAGACATTAATTCGATTACACGGTGCCTTCGGCGAACGATGCCCATTACTCGCCGCGAACATTTTGTGTAACAGAAGATGGCACCGTGTAGCCAACACACGGGCGGTACCCGTTTATTAGCTATTAATTTTAATAAATTCTCGAACACAACGGGTTATTGGGTATTAAAGTCTCATAAAGGCATTCGATAATGGTGACACTATTTCAGTTTTATTATACCCCGTAAGCTCGTGTGCGTTCATCCCAAGTGCGTGGCGCGTTATAAATATAGATAAGCGATTAAATCCCTAATTTATTACATTGTCCGTGTGAGAACCGTTGCGGCCTATTGGAAATGTCGTTTTCTAATTTCCTTCCTAATCGACTCCCACAACTGGAGTTTGATTTATGTAATTGCCGGTTTGAATGTATTCCGCGCGTTCTGACAAGTTATACTTTTTTTCGCCTAATGGTGCGTTCATAAATTATAAATGTTTACTTTCTCTTGGTGTTCGCATCTGTCTTGTTTTCTAGGCGCCAGCAAAATTATTATTATTGCTGAAAAGAATATTTACATTAAAATTCGTTAGCGTTTGGAATATTAGGGTTAGAGTCCGGGGATTTGCGGCTCTTATCAGAACCCAGTGGCGTAGCGTGGACTAATCTAGACGTGGGCGAAGTCGCATCAGCGAGGCCCTTTTCTTTCGCCATTGGATGCTGAATGAACTGAATATTGTGACACATAATAGCTACATGCAAGGTCACAGTGTGCATCAATTTTGGTTCAAATATTTTCATACAATCGGGAGAAATAAAAAAAAATAATTTTACAAAAAATGTTTAAATGCTGTATCTTGAAAACAAAAGGCGATAGGACATTAGTGTATATAACTTTATTTATTATTTTTTGGTCCTCTATCGCGTGAAACTATACTCGCGACAAGAATTCAAACGACTTACGTCATACGAACAAATGAATAATTCATTATATTTTCATCAAAATATTTAAAAACTGCAGCTGGTAGTAATAAAACTATATACTACACTAAAAGTTTACATTATATATTGCACTAAATTGCAAAAAATTATTGTTTTTAACGCGACCAAAAATCGAAAATTACGTTGACAATAAAAACAAATGTGTAACGTCAGCCGGGACGTAAGACGTCTGAATTCTTGACACGAGTACATATGCATTGTAGTTTTTTCAATGTCACCCTATATATTTTCAAGAAAAGAATGGTGAAAAATCAGAAAGTTTGTTTACAAAATTATTCATTTATGATGAAACTAGTTAAAGTAGTGAAGTCTGGATGATCTGAAAACTTCATATTATATCTTTGTAACCTCTTCAATACTAAAAATATGTCGATAATAGAGCACTCGCAGCAGGGTGTGCAAATTAATTAGAGCACGTGTGGTAAAGCCTCGGTAAAGCTTATTCTTAATAAGGTCTTTTAGGGTTCTATTCATACTATTTAGAGTTCATGGCGTTCGGTTTTAAATCACCCCCAAGGGGGGCTCGCGCGAGGCCCCTTTAAGTGCGAGGCCGTGGGCGAGGGGCCGCTTCGCCCACGCCTAGCTACGCCACTGACAGAACCGACTCAGTTTACTAATGTATTAAGAAAATATGTAACAGCACGATAATATTAATACTTAACAGTACCTAATGATAAATATAATAGTAAATAAAATATGATGTAAAGTGAAATCACTTAGTTAGGTTTACAGTGTATATCACTACCTAGTTTTTGGTCCACCTGAGCGAAATTTCGACGTCTAGTACGTCTTAATTTAACCAAATTAAGACAGCGTCTGTTAATATAATATATATCATCATGAGCGTTTTGATTCCTCTGTGTGTTCTGCAATTTATTTATATCGCTGCTTTCATTGATATTAAAGCAGTAAATAAGATTCTAATCCAATAAAAAAAGTTTGTCACACACTGATAAAATGGGTGTAAATTTCCATGTTTTGTTGTGTGTTGTGTATAGTACTTACTTATTTTAATATATAGGGTGTCCCATAATTCCACGTAAATATTGAAAATATTGGGAGGTATTCTACCGCGTAATTTTCTATTAATTTTTGTTCGATTTGAGCCCTTCCTGCAGAAATATTCGCGTTTGTGGGGTAAACCTAAAATGCGATTTTAATTTTTTATTTCAAAAACGGCTCAACCTAAAATTTTGAAATTTGGTACGCGTATTCTACTGATGAAAATACGTATTAGCATTAAATTTTTATTGTCACCCTTCACTTCGAAGTGGTTGAAACAAACAACCCTTCCTGATGTTTTAGCCAGACCTTTGTTCTAGATGGCTATGGATCAAAATTAAAATTATGGTTTTATGGACTTATGAATTTAGAAACTTTTCTTGCTCTTTCAATTTTTCCAAGAAATTAATACTTTCTGAGTAAAAAACATATTTCTTATCAATTACTACCCTGGAAATAATAATAAATAAAAACACATAGGAGGCGTGTGTCATTTTAATGTTTAATTGTTGTGGAGTCTTATTGACTGTTCTATAATTTATCAATAAATTTTGCGGCGCAATAAAATTTTCGTTATTGAAACACTGATTGTTGAAATGATAATATTGTTTATACCTATTTACCATTTACACAAATGATCGCCATTGAGTGACAGTGAGTACAAATAATTATGAATCTGCGTTATACACCAATGTTAAAATGATTTGGTTCTAATATTATTCACTAAAAAATACAATGTTTCTTTAAATAATACCAAAATACAGACTACAAAACGTATTTATAGTTGCTGTATAAAATTGTTTTAAAAGTGTTGTATACATTTTTTATAGAACTGTTACATTACCAAAGTGTTTTATAAAAGTGGACCCTTTTCGATTCTATAAGTATCGTATAAAGGCATTTAACCACGTTATATGAAGTTGAAGCTGCTATAAGATGTATATTATAGCAATTTATACAACCTTTATAAAATTTATTTTGCTAGTTGGGGAGTATAAGTATAAGATTATATTTTGGAACATGTAGGTACACTTGTAGCTCATACCAATTTAAATGTTATACAATTCGTAAATATAATAGAAAGGAACTTAAAATTTGATTATTTCAAGTTAAAGTAATTCAGAGATATTACTTTTTTCGAAATATTTGGCCCCCACTTTGAAGGCCTGTAACTCCGCCTATGTGTAACTTTATATACTTATTGTAGATATGTTTCATTAAATCGCAATATTTTGGGACCGCCTACATGCACCTGCTCTGTATTGGTTCTTATGCGGAACACTCTGTATATGCTAATGTTATAAAATGTCGGATGCATAATTGCGACTGATTCCAAGAATAACATAACTATGGATGGATTTAAAATACAGTATGTTTCTTTTATAAAATAAGCGTATTAACTACCTTTAATTCTATAGTTGCATTCTTTAGAGAATTTTTCAAGAAAATTATGCTACAAAAATTTAAATACCTTATGCTTACCTACTATCTTAATTGCGTTGTTTACCAAAATATTTATGTACACATGTTACGTAGACACTTACGTTAAAGCAATTAACATTTTTGCCCCACTTTTTCCCACTTAGGTGCTTAATACAGCCTATGGCAATGTTTTGCAAGTTTTCGCTAATGGCGCGCTATAAATCTTCTATTTATTATCTGTATTATGCCACATCCAGTACCTGTAATCTCATAAAGGTTATGCACGCTTTTATGTCTAATTTTAAAAGTCAAGCGCTAAACAATAATAATTTATTCCTTGTTGAACACATAGGTGATCTACTCATTAAAAAGTTCAAAGAGAAGCGTACACAATATAGTAGATAAAGAACCTAATTCTAAAACAGTTGCTTTGATTTATACTCCCTTAGTTGTCCCAGAAAAAATAAATTATTCTGACAAAATCCACATAAATGTCTTATTATTTTACATATTTAAATGTAGATAACACCATCTTTATTGCCAGTAAAAGCTAACAAATACAAGGTGTTTCGTTCGTACTTTAAAAAAACTGGAATTTAGACAATTCGTTTTGAGAAAATAATAGGAGTAGGTATAGTTCATAACTTTTTTTTCTGAACGTTTCCGTTGCCACAATAAATCAAAACAACTTTATTAATTTTTGACATGATATCGTATAATATTACTACTATACGAAAAAAAAAACGAAAGGCGGTGTATGCTACACGATTTTAGCTCGAAAATTGCTTTAAATATTTTTATTATTGACACCTTGATCATATTTTTGTCATTAATTTTATATTATCAGAAGTAACGAGTCCTAAAATTTTGTAAATGAAAGACAGTAGCTGACAACAATAATCGAATATGAATCGACTTGGTACATTATACTCTATTTGGAAAGTAGTAAACCTCAATAATTATTTTTATTATGAATATGTCTTTTGTATCAATTTTATGAATTGCAGCAATAATAGACAAAGCTCGTTCGTTCCTTCATTCCTTCCTTCCTTCTTTTCTTCAATCATTTATTCATTCATTCATTTCCTTCATCTACACTCAACTACATACCAGGAGAGTGCAAAATGTAAAAATAAATCTGTTATAGAAACACAATAATAAGTGAAACAAAAATCATGTAACAATAGTATATTAAACAATAAGTTCAGTAAAACTGAATTTTCTCTCCTAATTTGTTTATACTATATTTTCGCATTTTGTGTTAGTTGGTAATGATAATCAAATACTTAGATATATTAACATTACAATTTTATTAAAATTGCTGCCAATGATTAAAATTACAAATTTCGAATAAACCACGAGTAATCGAGTCTTATCAAGAGTACATTTTTTGTAGGAAATAATTTAATCTAAATTTTATACTGAAAAATCTTTTCTTCCATTGGCGTAGAATTATCGAAGGTGCAATTACTAAAAAAACAAATTCCACGCCAATGGATTGATATTACTGATAATTTTGATATGGGGTTTATTCTCCTAAGAGTAGGGTCAACTTACCAAATTTTAGGAAAATCTCATAAGGCGTTTTAAATTTATGGAAAAAGAAAAACGATTTCAAAGTTTCAACTTCAGAGTCGTATAGCGCCTAAACGGGGCAACTTTGAACTAAGGTAGGTTTAGCTAAATCGACTTATTTTGAGCCGCACTGTATCTGGCGGAGCGTTGTAAGACTTTTTAGGGTATATAATATTTCAAATATTTTAATAATAAATTTTCTGTCAAACTGTTTTTTTTATATTAACAATGACATTACTATATATGTAGTAAAGTGACATTTCAATGTGGTAAAGTGCCTCTTTAGTAAATGATTTTGAATTTAGTAAAATAGCATATTATCAGTCAAATACGAACAAAAATATTTAAATTGTTTAAAATATGAATTAAGATCATTAATTTATAGGATAATTTTGCAGAAAGTTGGTTCACGCTACTACAGGTGCAATGTTTTTATTTGTATCGATTTATTGTTGTTATATTATTACTATTTTTGTTGTCATATTGTACTGAATCTACAGTAACATATTTTCTTTTTGTTAATAATTTTAAATTTATATCTTTATTTTCCTGGAAATGCACCCTATCAATAAAACAGTTTCCATGTTTTTCTCAACACAAAGTTGATATTCAGTCGTGTATTAATTTTGATATATTTATTTTCAGCCGATGTGAAAATAATTACAGAAACCCCTTTTCAGAATAACACCTCTAACACCCTGTATAAGAATGTTTAAAATACTCTGAAAATTACTGCATAGTAAAAATAAATGTATTTAGCTTTTTTACAAACCAGTTAGTTTTTCTATATGCGAAAAGAACCTTCTTTCACGAACATATGTGTGATATTATAGACATGATCCATTACCATCTTATTAATAAAGATGATTTATTGAAAAAGCAAGATATCTATCATTAGAAACGAATAGGCATCAATGCTGAATGTTCCTATTGAAATTCATAGTTAATCACTTGTACGAATTGTACAATTATAAATTGTTTCTACATATGTAATCACTTGGCAATGGCAATCTTCTTCCCTGTTTGTTTATAGTAGTATTTATAAAAGATGTGTGATATTATTTTCAGACTCAACGGCTGTTTCTGGTTTTCAAAGGAATGCCAAGCGCGCTGAGCACAAATAAAGGACGACTGTATAGGAACATAAATGTGTCTAACAGGTATTTGAGGAACGTTTTTACGTTATCTGTTCTAATTTTGCATCTCTGAACGACAAGTCCTCTCTTCTTATTTTAATAATGGAATATATGAAGGAACTGAGCTGTATCTTGGTTCTGTAAACAAATTTGTCACATATATTTACAGCGCTTATAAAACTGAAAAATTAGACACCAAACCGACATTATCCTTGTGGTATCAATTTCTAGATTTACATATTTTGAAGGCCAGGATTTTTATTTTTTAAATACTAGTACGTGTTTGTATCAATTATTGAGAAATATTTTTTTAAACATAATTTTTAATACTTTAAATTTGATACTAGTTATTTTCGATAATTATTGCTATTAATTTTGATATTTTTTATGTAGAAAAGTATCTGAATAATATAATTCTTATAAACAATTAAATATAAAAAATAGTTAAAATTTTATAACAATTCTATTACATAATATAAAAAAATTGGAAAATATTTTATAACAATTACATACAATCTTACACGGGCAAGCAAAAATAAAACAAACTAGTTGATGAATAGCGTGCGATAAAACCTGATGCCAAAATCCGGGTTTGAGAGACAGAATAGTTTAATAAAATGCTAACCAATGCAGCAATCACCTATTATACTCCTATCACGTCTAAATGTGATTTTTTATTATTTGCGCATCTAGTGAATTCAAATAGATACTTAATTAATGGTAATACGAGGGCATCCCAGCAATTCGACAATTAACATTTCAAATAATTAAATATTTATTAATGAAAACGAGAACCTTTTAAATTTTAACCAATACGGATATAGAAACAACGACATTGGCTATAAATAAATTGGTCAATGGAAACACGAGAATGTCGAGAGATATGTTGTTATAACAGTTTTAATTTAGGAAAGTGTGTAGTTTACCTTTTCAACTTTGCTACGTTTTTTTCCATTTAGAAGGATCACTGGGGCGACGTCTTCCTTTTCCCTTTTCGACAGATGTGCAAATTGATTCATTATCCATAATAATATCAAAATCTAATCAATAGTTTTGTTAAACACTGTCAAAAATCGTGGTTTTATACACCAGTTCTAAAATGTTTTGAGTGTCTTAAGACTTCTACTGAGGTTATGGCGATCAGCTTGTCAGCCATGTGATTTAAATTCTAAGCTTTTATTGGTCGTCAGGATAAGGCGAGTTTTGGAATGATAATGCTGATGGATGAGGCAAGTTATGGAATGATGCGTCAATTTTTATATAGTTTTAGGATAGGATATAACGAGTTTTGATAAGTTTCAAAGGGCTTAGCGCATAGGTAGATGGTAACAGATGCCATATACAGCACTATCTTATTTTTGAGAAAAAGTAGATAAGGCGACTTTTGGAATGGAACCCCTCAAATAGCAAAACCACCTTTTCTCCGGAAAATCCCCTGTATACATTCTGGTAGTTTTAATAGAAGTTTAATTTATCATTTACATTTTAATTTTTCTATGAAGTTAAACCTACCTGTATTTCCAATTAAACTTACATTAAAATGGTCTTCACAAACAAACAATGTTGTAATGCTTCTCTTCGTCGGGTTTCATCGCTCTATACAACAATTACTTAAAAAATTTTTGGCATTTTTAAATATATTAAGCGCTGTATGCTGTATTCGTACATAATGGCATAATGGTATGTAACATAACATACAGCAACCCAAATTTTTCTTTGGCGAAAACCCATTCCTAAAATACCATCTTCCTTCCACGAGTGTCCATTATTTTATGTCTCGCAGTTGTACTTCTTTGCCACTCGTTTTTTGCACTACACATGCTATACACGTACATATTTCAACATCACTTACACTCATATTGGGCCTCGCGTCCTAAACCCTTCATACATGTTATCATCTGATATTTCTCACTCGTTAAATTAGGGCGTTTACGATTTTGAGAATACGCTGTAGAGCTTGAATTATTCTCCAATCTTAAGAACACAAAATATATCCGAAATTTTGCCCGCCCGAAAGATATACCCGCCCATGATAGCGCTAGAAATGGAACAAGTGGCTTTGTCAATTCGTCACAATCAATAGAAGGCTAACTTCTTTGATCTGCTGCAACAGAAGCCGGGTATGCTCTCATAGATATGCAGCATAAGATTTTATAGGAAAGATATAAATACGCGCTATTAGTGTGACGTCACGCCGCCTTTCGTTATCCAGACAAAGTTAAGTGCCATTAAATTTATCGATTGTGTTTGATAAAATAAGCGATTTTTAAAGCTAAACTATACTGTGTTTGTTTTTTTAAAGGTCTTCCCAATTCCGTAAGTATTACCTAAAAAATTCTAAGCATATAAAAATAATCATACAAATAATACTATACATAACCTATAATGCCAAATAATTTCCATGTAGTACTTACCGGGTTTGGTAAAGCTTCCACAAACGTAGACAGTATTGTCTATTACTCACTAAGAAATTAGGGTTCACTTTATAAATCCCTTCCATTCCCAAACTCAATGCTAAATGCAACAGCACTTCGTTTTGTTTGGATAATGGACCATGACCTAACTTAATGAAAATGGCGACGTGACGTCACCGCTAATAGCATGTATTGTGGTCGGGTTTGTAACACAAGTCACTCTCTATGTTTTTGGCGGTTGGGTGTAGTAGCACAATGGAATTTCGTAAAATAAGAAATAGAGGTTAGTGGTCAACATTTAGATGGAGGATTCAGGAAAAGTGTTACGCCACTGAGAATTGTCCAATATGTCATCGGATCTCCGTTAACCGGTCCCATGCCTCCCACTCCCCATGCACGTATGTCTAGTTATTAGCAAAAGCGGTTGACAAATGGTCCTACCCAGGCCTGCGCTATTCCGCGACCTCTGACACGAGCCGCGATAAAATTCGTAGACAGTTTTTCAAAGCGGTCATCGGAATAACTGGATTCGAGCCGGGGAATTAACATATTTATTGAAGCGGTCGTTAATGGGAGAGTTATTGCATGTAAGGTTAATTTCATTGTCAGGGAATCTGCTTAGATATTCTAATCCTATACTATTCGCTTGATTTAGGTCCGTATTAATATTTGCATTACAAGATCGGTCAGGCACTGTATACATTGTATCTCGCACTCATTCAGGTGGATTCAGGAACAACTCTGGGAATCTGGATAGATCGAATCGCTGTGTTCTTTATCTTCAGCAGCATGTAGGACTTTATTCAGGACCTACATTGACATCAAAATTGCGATGAAAATCATTTGAGTATTATACAGGGTGTCTCAAAATAGAAGGCCATACCATTAACCACATATCCCTTGGACAAAAATAATGCGACTTTCTTTATATCATTTTTTATTTGGACGTCTCTGTTTCAATATACAGAGTGTTAAAGTTACATTATAAAAAACTGTTTTTGTTAATAATCCCATTGTTTTCTAAGATACACACTTGAAATTTTGCACGTACTTTTATCTTATTGCGGCATACTTATCTCGTAATTTTGGTAAAAAAATCGAAGGGCGAATGGAGGTAACTGAGGGATGCAGTACCCTTTATCCCCTCCAATTATTTATAAGTACTCTTATGCAGCATTTTCTTAAAATATCAAATGTAGAATTTTCTTCTGATCATTTTACCTCTTTTGTAATTTTTTATTCAAATGCTTCGTTTTAGAGAAAAACGGCAATTTGTAGTGCCCATAAATCTATCATTCACTACCATTTTCAAGTGAAACTGAAATTTTGTGGATATACCTACCTGTTATAACACCTTGGCAACTTAGCAAATCGTAATACTTACTGATTGAATATTTGCTAATTAAAACAAAAAGAGAATATCTTTCAAAAGATAAGGTTTTCGCTACTTAAAAGGGCACGTACATGTGTTAATGAGGAGGGTTGGCAAGTAGAACGTTTGTTAAATTAGTAGTAATTAATTAATTATTTTATTTAAAGTTATTTAGATAAAAAGTTATTAGGTTGACCGTTCATTATTACTATTACTAAACAAGACTATTATTTTTTGGTTGATAAGAGAACTATATTACATATTTTAATGCCATATTATTTTTTCAATTCATAAGTATTCCTCATTTTATAAAATTTAAAATTATCCATTCTCTTCATTTTAACACCTTGTATAGGTAAAATCTTGAACTATAACCTCTTCATCAGTCAACATTTATTGAAGTATTTTCACTTAGTTTGATAAACTGACACGAAACTTTATTTGAGTGTATTTAAAAGTCGTATAATCAAGTTATTTAATTAATTACTAACTTTGTTAGATTAAACCACTTTTTGTCAAAACCCATTAAGATAACTTAATTGCATATTTAATAAAAAGGCTCCCTTATTATGTGAATATGTTTATAAAAATTTATTGAGACATATTTAATGT
Organism: Monochamus saltuarius; assembly: GCA_025584915.1. NCBI lineage: Eukaryota > Metazoa > Arthropoda > Insecta > Coleoptera > Cerambycidae > Monochamus > Monochamus saltuarius. Next base: position 106,905,450 of record CM046721.1, on the reverse strand, counting down.
TTATTTTTTTCCTATCTATGTAAATTTTGTATCTATGTAAATTAAAGTGTCCAACGGTTTAGATATTATAAAATAATTGCTGCTACAAAATTTAGTCAGTTATTGAGATGATATTAAGTTACATATTAACTTATTATTATTATTATTATAAAATTATGGACATATTTATTTAGTTTTTTAGCATATTTTATATATTGGTTATTCGTTTTCTTGTCTAATTCATTAATTTTTATAACAAACTGATAAGACCAGTAGCTATTCAATTAAAATATTTCATCAGTAAACAATTTTCCATTTCTTTAAAAAAGTAAATAAAATAATATACAGTATCAAAGCGTTTCGAACGATATGGCTGTGCCTTCTCCAGACGTGAAACGAATATATTAGCTGAATATTTTTGTATCCTACGGTTTACCAAGTAAAGTAATTAAAACTCTTGTATAAATTAACTATAAATAATAATAATTAATTTAGAAATCGTCTCCCGGTCCAATATGGTCCTCGAATTTAACCAGTTAGTGAAAAGATAGATAAATTGATAAAGTTCTATAGCAAACGGGCGTTTTTAGGGAGGAGCTTATTTAAATTCAACTAATTAATATTTATTTCCGCCCAAATCTGCTTTTCAATGAACCGTATAATTTCGTTTAAATAAATTATTAAGTTTAATGATAATATTTTAATTCTCGGCTTGTATAATACTCATCAGGCCCAGCCTCTTTTCCATAACCGAGAACTAGACTCGGATCTTCGGCTCTGGAAAGATTTAAATTTAATATACGTTGGCGTGAATATACGTCTTAATGATTTTATTTAGAAGAATATATAATTAATTCTTTAAACGTAACAGATAAATTTGTCATTTAAATACATCATTGGTTGTATTTACGTTTTTTCGGTTTTACAGAAAATAAAGCTTTATAAAAATGTCGAGGCTTCTTCAGAGGTATGGCATTAGTGGCATATTTTATATGTTGAAGAGCTTATTATAATGTTAATTTGTATAAGTTAGTGAAAAGTAAAATTTTAAAGAAAAAGTAATAGCTTATACTATTCCTGTGAAATGTAAACGGCACAGTTGCAGATGAGTAGTGCTGGCGCCAACGTATACCCAATCGCCGCAAATCTAGAGAGTGAGTCATGTTATAAAAACCGCTCACAATTTATTAGACCAGGGCCGATAATTTTTGAAACAAAAAAAAAATAATAGTAGGATGAAACCCATTGGAAAAGGAAGAGAATACAACAAAAATGAAAGGAAAAATAATTTACGGGCGATCTGTGGTCGGGAATTGGAAGGGCGGTGAGTTTTTAAGGGTAAGAAACGGTTTATTTCGATTTTTGGCAAAACTACAAGTCCTATGGAAAAAAGTTAAATGGCAAAGTTGTAGGTAATAAAAAGATCTACTTAGTATTTACACTTTTTTCACATAACCTCAAAATTTATGTGAAAAATTCAAATAGTCAAGTTTTTAGTTCTTTATTTTTATCTTTTTCTTAAAAAATTTTTTTTCACGAAATTTGGTGAAAACTTACCATTTTATGTCCCAAACACAATTTTTTTGATTTAAAATATTTATTTTTTCACTTTATTTTGAATTAATATCGAAAAAGCATCCTAATTTTCAATCGAAAATTCTCAAGTCAAAATATCTGCTTTTTTAAAAAAGTCGGTGGGCTTTTTGTTCGTTGAAATCTCTACTTTCCGATGATGTAAAAAAATGTAATTAATTTATTACCGATTTTGTGTTCTTATCAATGGCGAATAATTCACGCTCTACAAGCGTTCTCAAAATCGTACACGCCCTAATTTAACAAATGAGGAATATCGGATGATGACATGTATGTAGTGTTTAAGGTGCGAGGTCAAAATATGAGTATCAGTGAGGTTCAAATATGTAGTTCATTAACAAGAATGTAAAAATTGGGTTACCATATCTTACAACATAAAACTTTGCTTAGAATATATAGAAGAGTGCTTTTGCAAATTATGTGTAACATATTACTTATGGTATGTGAATGTCCGTACAGATAAAATGGAAAAGAGTATACTGACAGAAAAATAGGAAACATGAATATAGCAAAGAAACTATTTAGAACAAATATTAAACGATCGGAATCTGAATCGAAGAATAAGTATATTAAATTTAAACGAAACATGGATGCATGAAGTTCATACGGAAGGCGGTACGATATGATATATAAGTGTTGATGTGTGGCCGTTATAGTGACAATGCTAGTAACCAATAATGAATTGAATAGTGCATATATATAGTGCAATGTATAATAGCGCCTTTTGTCCTGGATGCCAAATTTGCGAATATTTGTGCTATTTATTTAATGATGGGAAAATCTCTGCTTGTGATGAATTTTGTCAACTATAACATTTTCATCATGAAACTGTCATGGTAAATTGTCAGAAGCTCAAAACAAACTTATTAACACCACATAATAATGAGAGTAGCAATAATATTTGGACAGTTTTTCAAAAATTGTCAAGAGATGAAATTTTCCTGCCATAAATAATTAAAACAGAAGTTGCGAAATTCGTGCGAGTGAAATAAGTAAACAAATGTTTTATGATTTAAGAGACGCGTTGTCGATTTTGTTTGAGTTATCGAAAGAACTGTAGCAGACTTATACAAATAATATAAACGCCTACAAACCTGTGTACGCAAAATGTAGCAAAGCTACATCTAGTGGCCTTTAGCTCCATGCTGAACCTGAGAGACCACAAAGTATTATCTACTAAACTGGCTGTTGCTGCTGCTACAAAATATTACCAATGGCCTCTGTCAATTATTGTGAAAATCAGTTCATAAAATTGATACATAATACATATTCAAACTAATTATTATTGAGGTTTACTTTCCATATAATATAATAATGTTGTCAAGATATATATTCGATTATGACTATTATTATTACCATTCTTCATCTACAAAATTTTAGGACTCGTTACTTTTGATAGTATAAACTTGATGACAAAAATTCTGAATAATTAATAGGTAGTAATAATAGTTTTTTACAAACAACTCTTCTTTCATTCTTGTTGAATACTGTTATAATAATATGTACTTTTATCTAAATTTGTTTAAAATGTGATAAACGAATATCTTCATATATTAACTAAGTAAGCCACAAGCAGTCAATTTTAATATGTTGAATTGAGTTTTTTAAATTTTTTTATATAATTTTGGTATTGCTAGGAACTTGTTGCCCTGTCTAGTTCAAGAACAAAACATAAATTGTGGCTATAACTAAACAAGGTCGTAAGTGACAGCTATTATTATTTTATAATGTCACCTAAGAATTTGCGAACAAATTTTTATAGGGAATTATATATTTATTTATGCAAAATACAGATATATCTTTAACTTCCTGTATTTTTTATTATTTTTCTTCCTATTTAGGTATGCTTGATTTCTTTTTACGTATTACATTTATTTCATAAATAATTCAATACTATGTAATACTAATCAACAAATCGATATTATAATAAGTTCAACAAAAAATTATGAACACTGTAACAACATTTAATGTTCACGATTTTTTGTTGTTCGTCTTACGTACGACGTCTTACATGGTCATGCCAGATTTATAAACAAAATGTTCAGTGTAGATGTCAAGTTGGACGTTTTGCAGGAATTGAATAATGTTTAAAATCTTGTAAAAGCCGGATGGACTGAAGCTTTGTGTACAAGCAAGACGGTAGATAAGTCAGTACATAATATGGACGTGAATTAAAGATCGCACACATTATGCCTGCACGGGCCAGCACGGACCAGCACGGACCTGCAAAGCCTGTTCATGAAGGTTCACATGTTATTAAACCGTTGTGGCGCTTACGTCCACTTTGCTCGGTGACGACGCGACGGCGCCACAACGGCCGCGCGGAACCCTATTTTCAACGTAAAATTAAAATTATAAATAATGGAGCTACAACTCCGGGAATCGGACTTTTTTGTGAAATTTTCTCCTCTTTAGGATCTTTTAATATTGGCGCTATCTTTAATAGTTCCATAGTTATTGCAAAAACGGAGACCATCTTTTTTCTCTTCGTTTTTTGTTAATAATAATTGAAATTTTTAATGGCAAAAATTCAAAATTCTATTCTCAGAATTTAATTCTGAATCCGATAAACCAAACCCCATATTTTTTAAATTTAGTCTAACTATTATTGGCAGGAAACTCACTTCGACTAGACTACAAGTAAGGGATTGGCTTCAAACTGTTATAAATATTCGAGAAGTTCTGAATGTGTCACTGAACTGTTGGATACCCTCGCTTATCAAGAACGTCAATTTGCTTACATTAAACTCTGTAAAATTTTGAATTTTGGTGCAGTAGGCGAGGACGATCTAAGAGGTCGAAACATTTTTTTGTGATATTGGGGTATACTGAAAAGTTCAGAAAATAATGATGAAATTCACCATACACAAAATATTGCTGGACAAGTGCGCGAAGTCATGCAGGTATAATATGTACGATCTTTTAGTCTTATCTGTCAAACTTCGCTCCCATATCAGTCTGTTCTTAACTACACGGTGCTGGTGGTTGAAAGTACGTAAATAAGGGTAGGTACAGTACGTGTCTATGTCCATATGTGAATAATTACGCCAATCTTCTAGTTTCTAGTGTAATTCTCGAAGAAAATTCAAATAGTTTTTTAAATTTTTGGGAACAGAACAGTTATTGTAACTTCAACGTTGACTTAGCCTTCCAATAATTCACATAGAAAAACAAACTTTCTACTTGATTCCACGCAACAAATATACTTCAAAGAAAGCACAACGGTTAAATATCTCTACTCTGACGTGTATGTCATTTGTTTTTGGCTTCTGAAGATAAATTAACTATGGAGGCGGAGCTGATTCGCTTATATATTTTTTTTTTGGATTCTCGAAATTTCCACGGTCCACGAGGCACATCTGGAAGTAAATTGGATACAGTTTGGAATGTTCTAGAACACGTCAATATAAAGATATTACAAAAATTATAAATTTAAGATCAAACAGGAACAAACTAAAATGGTAGATAAGCTTTCGTAACATTATCTTCACTAACAGTTTTTCCCCCATGACAATTCTGAAATTCTCGAGCTGAGCGAAAGACTGAACGTAAGTTCGAATAGTATAATCGCATGATTTGTGTCAGTCTTATTGGTCATATTTTCCAGACCATGCAAGACTGACGACAAAATATTACGTGTAGACCAGACCACAGCCTTCTTTATCTTAGATGAAGAAGGCTGTGACCAGGCTTTAAAGCAGTCGGGATTTTTATTCGATATGTATTTGACTAACTTTTAAGCATTTGACAATGATCCATTATTACTCTAATAACAAATTGGTTGATATGTTGTAGGTATACGGGATATGTTATCATAATTGTACCGTAGGTTCGCGGTTATTTACTGAGCATTTTCCGTTTCTTCCTGCAACCCGTAGATTTGTTTATATTGCTAGAATAGTTTAACAAACCGGAAATCGAAAAGCAAATCATGGTGAACATGTTGGAAGACCTAAGCTACCTAGGCTGGCAAATATTGGGAAACATGTTTTAGATATCATTCAAGAAGATTCCAACAATCAGTACTATAATGTCTCAGAGTTGGTGTATATCAAATGGAAGTGTGGAGAATTTTAAACGGGAATCAACAGCATCATATGCGTTGGGTTAAATTATTAATGTCACAGGACCATTCTCAAGGAGTAGATACAGAATTAAGGAGTTATACAAAGATCGTACTTAAATATTATACAACATTGATATATTTGTAGGTACGTACTTAAAAATTACTAGTAAATTTTAGTGTTTTTGATTCGTTATACTATTTCCGAACCTAATCAATTAATTAAAAAAGAACAAGTAACGTCTAACGTGGAATATCATATTTTAACATTTGGCATGTGAGGAAACTTACGTTTTACTATTGGTATTGCATTCTGAAATATCAAATTTGTTTATATTTTAATAATTGTGTTACAGATATTCCGTTTTACAACAATGCGTACAAAGAATAAAATTTTATTTTTTAATATGTTTAGATTAAAACAGAATTTTACATCTTAAGATTACCACAAGTAAGATCTAATGTTTAGAATTTTGTTGACATAATCTTGCCTTCGCAATGTTGAAGCAATAGTTTTAATTTTGTACCGATAGTATAAGTTCTAAAAAATATACCTATCCATTATCCAGTTCCTATGCAAATTGCTTAATCTAATTGAATAGTGTTTTATATTTAGTCGGTAGAGTCCCAATTTCACAACCTCTTTGAAAAATCGGCAAATTATACCCATGCGACAATTCCCCTAAAAAATATGGACCTATTATTATCCAAGCTGTACATGTGCCTCCTATGCAAATTACTTACACGTATTACGAAACAATGTATGGCGTTTTTTAACGATCTCTATGGAATGTTTCAATGCAGTTTGACGGACGAAAAATGAAAAATGAACGCAACATATATTAAATAAGTACAGGTGAGACATTTATGGGCGCATCTTGAAATTAGAAAGTCACATTATGCCATACGTATTAAAGGGAAACACACACATCGATTTGTATTTTATGGTCGGGAGCAGTTGTTTGCTGGTAGAGACATTAGCTGGCAGAGGCAGTTTTAGCCGATAAGCGAACCCTCCCACCACGAGATGCAAGTTTGGAAGAGACAGGAAGCCTCTAAATAGTAAAGTTTTACTTTATTCAAAAAACAAGTTTATCCTTCAATTAATCATATTATTCATAAATTATTAGTGTCACTATATTTTATTAAGTTAAATATTGATGTACTAATTTTCTGTTCATTTAGAAAATAATTAATTCTGATTCAAATACTAACGTCTAAAATTAGTGTAATTAGCCTACGTTTGTGTTATATACTTGTACGTTTTTTAACAAAATTGATGTAGAAGACACTTAAAGGAAGGTTAATAGAACTGAAATGCAAAATATGCGTAATAAACAGGTATCGCCCAAGTTATGATTAATATGTTACTAATTGAATATTTTAATTTTAGTGTATGCCGGCAATTTTCTGCTGTCATTATACTCAAGCGATTAACAAATTATAATGGCCAAAATAAAATATAAAAATATCCTAGTGTATAATTCAAGATGTGTAAAATTTCTGTCTTAATAGTTTAATACATTTTGGTTTTTTATACGATTTACACAAAATGTGTTAAAATTATTAGAAATATAATAAAGTATAATAAATTTGTATAATATTTACTAGTAATATGTTTCAAGTATCCTGTTATGTGTTAACTTAACTTATATCTGTCGGTCAGTGGTCGCACGGTTTAAGGCGTCAGTACTTGAATCGAGGTGACTGGATCGCTGTGGGTTCGACCCCGCAGCCGGTTGGCTTGGGTCAATGTGAGAGATTGACACCGCTTGACATTTGACTACCCCTGTAATTAATGAGGTTTTCCAGGTTTCCCTCATTCCTGCACTGAATGGTGGTTGGGGCCTACCAACGTAATTCTTTCCTGGGCACAAATGCGGCCTGCTTAATAATAATATGCCGCTCCTCTCCCGCACAAGTCTTCGACTTCTGGGCTAATCCTCGTGATTAGAATGAGGGGTAGAGATATTATTATATTATTATCTGTATTCTTGAATTTATAAAAGTTAACATAACGTTTGTTTTATTAACACAGTAAATTATATTGAACTTTTAACAAACTGATACATACAGAGAAATGTCTAAAAATATACATAATCTCGTGTAGACTTTGATTAACACAGGGTGTTTGTATTATGCAGAGTATTCTGTTTGCAGTGTAAGGATAAAAAGGACGTTACAGAATGATAAGGCGATAATTTTATTACATCCATTTAATAATTAAAAGCATCCATTTAATAGTTCAAAACAAATGATGTTAACTGGTGTTACCCTCACTTTTCATAATACAGGGATGATTTGGTGGAGTGTGTCCACTATTTTTAACAATTGTCGCTACCAGTTGTAGAACGAACCTCAATTCAGTTTGACATAAACGTCTTCGCTGTTGCTGTTATGTATGTGGTTTTATTTAAGAGCTTCAGATAAGAGAAGAACTTCAAGCATTAATGTACATACAACGGAAAAATATTATTTATATCGCCCTTTATAAATTTAATAGCGTGAAATACTATACGGTTATTCACGTGATATCGAGACGCAAGTTCGTGGTATGTTTCATAAAAGACGAGAGTTTTTAAGGTCTAGAGAAATGTGTCGTTTAAACTTTAGATTTTATATCGCTATAGTTATGATAATTCTATATTAATTAAACATCAAATTTAAAACAATAATTTATAACTCTTGAAATTAATATAATTATATTTTTATTCATTGGAATTAGAGAAGACAAAATTCAATTGATAATAATTGCTAATAAGTAGAAAAATAATGTAAAAATACATGTTTTAGGAAGCTGTTAGGACTACAATATTTATAAAATACATTTAAAAAAAATGTTATTTGCTGTAGACGAAATTATTGCCTGGTGATATGTCAGTAGATTTATAAAAAAAAAACAATTTTTTACATACTGCCAACACATTGCACATATTGAAATTACATTTTTAAGTTGGTTATTAAATAAAATTTGTTAAGATAGTAAAAGTGGGCAACATTTAATTAATAACAAATCTAAGAAAAAAAATACAATGATCAAGTAGTGTAATGTTTTTCGTTGTTCAAAAGGAATACAAAGATTTTCATCAAAAAGTGTCCAAATTTAAGTAGAAAACTAACAATATATGTAACTCAGAAAAGAAAACAAAATAATTACTATGATTTGGTGTATACTGGGTATTAGAATAATTAAACAGTATATTCTTTTATTTTGTCAATTAAGTCTATTACATTGAAATTTGTGTATAAATTTTGAATATGTTGTTATTTTTATAAACTGAATTTGTGTGTTTCCTAATGTTAATGATTTCTTGAAATATTCGTTTTTTATAATTCTTTTATTTTCCAATAATTGTAGTTTCCTTAAAATAATGTTTTATTATTATTATTTAATAGTGACATTGGTTTGACACTGCGTATATGTTCTGAAATTAGTGTTTTGAGGTACCTTCTTGTTTGACCTATGTACACTGTATCACTTGTACTGATAATAATAATAATAATAATATCTCTGATTGAAGTAGTAGTTGTAATTTTAATGTGTCAGTGTGTTTCTTATTATTTATTTTATTTTAATTACTTTACAGTAATTTTATAAAAGTTGTACAATATATAATTGTAACATGTAGAGCCCTGAAGAAGGCCCAATATAGGCCGAAACGTTGGCAATATGACAAAAATTGTTTTTCTTTACAAGTCTATTGACATATCACCAGGCAATAATTTCCTTTACATTAAAAATAATTATAAGTAAAGTAGAAGTAAAATATCGTTTGAGAACAGCACTAAAATTTATAAGGCTCATGCCAAGGCTAGAACTAAGCGATGATGTTGATAACAGAATGCGATTATATCATAATGTTAATGAGGAGCAATTTAAAATTAGATTTACAAATGAAATATTTATAATAAGACATCATAAACCTAATAGCAATCTATAATGATTAATTATTTTTCTGCAATTAACATTACTGCGAACAATATTCCTCGGTTGATATTAATAAGTAAATTATTCATTTAGTCTCGTAACGCAGGTGAAGGAGTCGGTATTCAAGGTTTTTCAGAAGAGTCCTCAGAATATTATGAACCTTTCATCTAGGCTCTTGACGATAATGGCATTCTGCGTATGAAAGAAATTAATAGGGTCGTAATTATTTTAATAAACAAAACTTTGGTTTTATATTTAGCTTATGAGAACAAGTCTTGAATTAATAGGCAATATTTGAGACAAGGTCGAGTAAGGTATTCAAACATGCATGATAGAAAATTATACATAACCAGTCATATTTATTATAAATTCGTTGTGATTTGGAAACATGTGCAGAAAGAACACATATACCCTTTTTAAACAGATTTCAGAAAACAGATAATAGATTCATTTTAGGTGAAAAAAATAGCAGTTAAATAAAAATACATTTTTTTTTTAAAATTACATAACTCAAACTAGTCTTATTTTCGATCCGTTGAAAACGTTGTTAGTATCAGTTTCACTGAAAAAAAAAATCTAAATATTTCATTAGGCGCTTGTATTTGTAATTGTATTTTGAGTTTGGAAATACGGGGTGTCCGTAAACTCTCGGCATAATATTTAGGGGGTGACACTATTCGAAAAAATAATGTATTAAGTAAATGTATAATTTTCTCGAAAAGTCAATAAGTAGGTATTAACAAAGTTACGTAATCTCAAAATAATTTTTTTTGTTTTTTTTTCCTATAACTTGATACTGGAATATTTTTTTCATATTTGACACACTTTTGTAGCGATGCAGTTTCAGGTAAAATATTTCTAAATGTGCAGCAATATAGAGCACAATTTTTAGGTGAAAAAATGTCTTTCGTTTTATAAAAGACTGATACTTTATCTAAAAATTGAATACCTACTCTTGTTTGAAGTGGAAAAACCCAACCGTTTGCGAGGAAATCAACATTTAATTTTTTTTGAACATTTCTTTTCTGATGTAAGAAAAATGTAGTTTGAAAACAACTGAATGATAGCTGTCACAGTACTATTTTGACGGTAATTTTAAACATTATACTTCGTTTATACAAACAGAAACGTAATCTTTTTTGCGAAAATTTCGTTTATTTATTTTAACCTTGGTAGAACAATTTCGGGCTGGTCGCCACGTCGTTGGTTTAGCCTCCCTGGCCTTTGACATGTCACTATGTTTTTTACGTGATGTTATAACAAAATTAAAGTCTCTTTTATTCCTTGTTGGACTGTGTTGTTGTATGTACAATTACAATTTCAAAAAGCGACACATCGTTGTATTCGCAATAAGAAGAGCTTTAAAATAATGTATCATAAGTGGGGCAGTTCCATTTAAGATTTGCAAGTTGGGACTGCTGGGAGCTAAGGAGATGAACGGATCAAGAAGGCAGGATTGTCAAAAGTTCCCCCCTTCAAACAAAAGTCGATCAATCTCGACTAATTTAAATTGTTTTTGCTCTTTCCAAATTATTAGGGGTAGTAAGTTTTCAAATGAACACTATACAGAGTGAATCAGAACTTCTCTAAAAATTCAAAAAAAATTTGGGAATAGATGTGTCATGAAAAATGTAGTCAACAGCATAAAACAATTTTTGTGAAATCCCTATAGTTTTCAGAGTAAAAAATTATTGAAGTTGAAGTATTTTCAGCCTTTACATCGCTGGGCTACTGTGGTCTCTAGTCAGGCGATCCCGAATATTTATCCGATTACTTTTTGGAAGCATTAACCCTTTTGTGATGCGAGTTTTTATATTAGTTTGTCAAAAATGACTTACGTGAATAGCAACTCAAAGTTTTAATTTATGGCTATGTGAAAATGCTTTAGCAGAACGATTTCCCGGTAAATATGCCAAATGTGGCTACTTTTACCGCGGTGAACAGTGAGTGCAAGTGTAGTGCAACACAAGGGAAATTTGCAACCGAATCGTGGAAGAGACGTCCACAGCGTATTGCAGAATTGTAACGCATCATGGCCACTACGATCTCCTGAATTTAAATCATTTGGACTTCTTTTTGTCGGGATATTTAAAAAATGAAGTGTATCCCACCGAAGTGGATACCTACTATTGATGATTTCCTGTATCATAGTTGCTGCCAATAACTTACAAGTTTAAAACGAACAAGAAGCAGAAACATTTATGTTAGCTTGTAGAAACTGAGTAAGGCGGGCCCAAAATTTTGTTGTAACAGCTGTCAAACTATTTTATTAATTAAAACCACAAATTAATTTTATTAATAATTAATAACAATAGCGTCAAAAGCAGTTGAATTTGCTGCACAAAACAGGTGTTATAAAATGTTATTTATTTCTTTCCTTGGGAATTTCTTTCAATTTTTTGTCTGGTCGCCGATTGCATGTTTTGTCGCCCTATTAGGTATTACCTTAGATAAGCGACAAGTTGATGTAGTCTATACAAATTTCTCTAAGGCCTTTGACAAGATATGTCATAATATTCTAATTAACAAACTTTCATATTTACAATTTCACAATACATTTTTGAAACTTTCAGAATCATATCTAGGTAATCGCAAATAATATGTCTGTTACAATGGATTTTGCTCTGATATCTACATTACAACTAGTGGTGTGCCTCAAGGATCGAATTTGAGGCCGTAACATATTTTAATATTTATCAATGATGTATGTAATGCATTAGATTGTAATATGTTTTTGTTTGCTGATGATTTGAAATTGTATTCCTCTATCTTAGATTTAGATGATTGTATTATGTTACAAGAACAAATTGTACTATTGGAGAATTTGTGTGTTCAAAATTACCTTCATTTAAATGCCTCGAAATGTAAAATTATCATATACTGCCGTAAAACAGATGCTTTGTATTATCGTTATATTATTAGCAATGCTATTTTAGAGCGCACTTATAAGAGACTTGGAAGTATAATTTGATCATCAACTCACATTTGATCATTATATTAATAGCATTATAAAATCAGCATATACTGCACAGGGTTTCGTTAACTGCAAAATTTTTAATAATGTCTCTCACGACTATGTACTTTAGTCTGATAAGATCGAAATTAGAATATGCCTCTTCTATATCGGTCAGTGGTCGGGCAGTTTAAGGCGTCAGTACTTGAATCGAGATGATTAGATCGTTGCAGGTTCGACACCTGCAGCCAGTAGACGGATATGGCAGGGTGGAAGAATGTTGGCTTGGGCCAATCTGAGAGGTTGACGTTTGGCTATCCCCCTAATTAATAAAATTTTCCAGGTTTCCCTCATTCCTGCATTGAATGATGCTTGGGGCCTACCAAGGTAAGTTGTTCCTGGGCTCAAATGTGGCCTGCCTAATAATAACATGCCGCCCCCTCTCCCGTATCGACTTCTGGGCTAATCCTCATGATTATAATGACGGGTAGAGATATCATGAAAGGGTCCAAAAGAGACATGATTTCAAATGTTTAATTTTTCTTCATTATTGTTTTGCACTTTTGTAATATTACCACTTATTTGTATTTTATTTTTATCCTATCCTATTTTGAACTACCCTTTTTCATTTTTTAAATATTGTATTTGTTCCATTTTTTTATATAAGTTATAAATCACCCTGTATATCTATGAATCACTTGATTGTTTAGATAATTAAACTCTGGTGTAATATTATTCCTTCCAGTATAATTTAAAAAGGTTCTCGTCCTTAAAGTAAATCAAAAGAACTTGAAAGGACGCCGCCTTCTGCTCCCCTAATTCCATTAATTTGTAGCGTTTTTAAATGTGGATTCAATTAACTAACACCTCTCCGTAAGGCAGATGCACCGAGTGTTAGGCTTGTAATAACAGTAAACATAAATTCCCAATCCCAGTCCGTTTGCTAGGTGTCCATTTCACTCACTGATCACGCCAAAGACCGCCGAACCCTTTCGAGCTAGCCAACAGTAAACAGGATCATTTAGGTGTATTCTTTGAGCATTATGGGCAGATGCGTTCCGAAAAGCCGCACGCGTTTTTGAGCCGGCTTTGCCGCTGTGTACAAGGCACACAAAGAGTGATCGCGTTCTTTGGTAAATCCGAAGTGCTAATGAGAAGAATAACGCACCTTCGGTGGCGGTAGACTTGAAAGATGGACAGAAAATGTCCGTGTTCGTTACTGTTTGAACGCTTCGGTTGAGGCAATAAAAACGCATCGGGAATATTGACATGTTTGATGACTCTAGTAATTGTTGTTCGGAGAATTGGGTTTTCGCTAGGGCGGTTCTTGTTTTTATTACTGTAAAGTGAGCAAACACGCGGGTTTGCGTGGTCCTAATACTTTGTGTGTGAGGTCAAATTTAAACTGGGATACCACGATCGTTCGGAGTTGTCATTGTTTGTTTAAAATAACCAGCAGCATAATTGCGTAGGCTAAGGCGGGTGTAAATATTTTAAAATCTGTTAAAGTTGTAAAAGATATTTTAAAAAATATTATTCCTAGGTGGTTAATTTTTCTAGTACCTGAAGTATAAAACACTTCTTAGAAATACATACACTGGAAAAATATACATTTTGACACAAATTAACAGAAATCTATATTAATCGAGGCTCACACGTGTTTGGCTCTGCATGTAGCTGTGTGTTAGAAGTTTAGCTCAATACGCCGTGTTAATATTACAAAATATTAACAAACAGTTTAAGTTTTATCATATTTGGCTAATTCTATTTTATTTTAGAGTACACCAACCTACAGTACAAGTAGAGATAAAACAATGTATTGTTATATGCTGCAATGTTTGGAATATTAAAATTTAACAATTCTAACAATGCCGGGCAGTTAAACAAATTGTTAATTAATTTATAAAGTATTATTTTAGCATACATGATAAATATGTTTGCAAGGATGTCCAAGACAATACCTACTTGGTATCATATTTAATTCATTGACAGGCTGTCACTTTTGTCATTGTCGATATTTAACTTCAAATAATTTTAATTTTTATAATAATTTTTATAGTTAGATATTTTACTCAACTTAAAGGAGGCCACCTGAAGAAGCAATCCTAAAAATGCAGAAATAGGTCAGATCTCATCTAGTGTGGTTGAATTGTCGTGATCCCACTGCCAAAAGTGAAGTTAGATATTTATGGAAAGTTTTCATTTAAGCAGGTTAGTAAATTTAGATAGATTAATTTCTTTAGATAATTATTGAATAGAACTTTGTCTGTGGAATTGTTCATTAGCATACCTAGATGTTTGGTATCAGAGAACATACATATGACTTCATTGATAGGAATTGTAGGAGATTTGATTTATATTAGCTTAAAATACCTTTCTAATACAGTAAAAACTGTTAATAGATGTAGAGTAGCAGGGACTCTAAATCAACCTAGCATATTTAAGTTTAGCAAGGATAAACGAACAATTAAAAAGAAAGAAAATACGTGGATCACTAAATGGACGTGTATTTGTTATTATGGAACCCAAGCCTTTTGAACATTCACCTAGTACATTATTAATATGATTTGAAAATGTTAATTTGGCATCAAATAAAACTCCCAAATCTTTTGCTTCAGTAGCTCTTCTTAACTTCATATTGTCAAAGACTGACAATTGACAGTTCTTCTTTAGTTTGTAAACTATTTAGTCGGTATAGTTTTTATTGACTGCATTCCACTGTATAAGCCACTGATCGGAACTTGTATTCAGTGAATTTGTCTTTAAGTAATCATATGATAAGTTCAAATTACGATCCAGTCACAGATCTTTTTCAATTTCCACATCTCGAATTCACTATTGCTTAAACCTTTTTGTTGACCAAGGTTTCTTACTTTAAAATGAACAAAAGCTCTTAGCATATTTCTTATTTATATCTACTTTACTTTATATCCAATTCAGTGTGCTATAAATATGCATAAATCAGTGTTTTATCAAGGCTTTTGGTCTAACCAGAAAAAACCTACTGAATTTATGTTGGAGTCTTAAAAACAAACACTTTCTTCATTTGTACTTCTGCAATAAGGTTATAAGTCTACCCAAACAAGTTGTCTTATATTCTTGATATATTAAGACTGCTTTGGGTATGGGGATGGGGTGATATCGCGTATGGTAGCACTAGCACACTAGTTTTCATTAGAGACAACATGACAGCCCAAGGTTACATCCAGGAAGTAGTGAAGCATATGTCATTCCATATCTTCACGCCATCCATCCAAAACGTCATTTTCCAGCAAAACAATGCAACCTCCTGTTACCAAACAAGCAACTTCTAAGGATCAACATCAGATCAACCGTTTACCCAAACCGCAAAGATTGTGGGATCTGCCATCTATTGAACATATCTGGGACAAGATTGGCATTTGCATTTACAACGCCTTCCACAGACTAACTGCTTTTACCCATCAAGTTCAGATAGCTTGAAATGAGATACCCCAAGAACTTCTCGACAACCTTGTTTGATCCGAGCGCAGATGTATCAATGCGTGTATAAGGAATCGTGGGTTCTCAGCACACTATTGAACTAATTTTTGTAGTAGGTTCTCTGGCCTTGTTGAAAATGTAACCATTCAATAAGTAACCCTGAACCTGTGTATGACACATTTTTAAAATCTAATGACAATATATAGGTTTTACTTTTCTTTGTCACGTATTTACATTTACTTATGAAAGTCATTCAAATATTAATTCCATTCAGATACAACACTTCCAGGGCTTCCAGGCAGAGGTCTTTGCTATTCTGATGGTTAGATGTCATATAATAACCCTTCTTACCTGATGAAGTATGACATCGACGAATTTAAGATGTACTCGTATATATTTTACGCTGAGGTACATTAAAAATAAATTATGGAATAAGGTAAGATCTAATCTCGTTCTAACGAGAATAAATATCTGTGTCAATCAATATTATGAAGTTTTAGATCTGGAAGTAATCTATCGTCTAGATCTTTTTCTGAAAGGAAAAGTTTATCTATATTCTTTATTTCAAATATTGCGGCATTTATAAGGAAAATAGCACATTTCAGTTTAAATACACCTATGAAACATTTGACTTGATTTACTTAACATTATTTAGTGTCCAATAAATAACATCTAGATGCTTTAGAAACCATATTATACCATATATAGTACCACGACCACATAAGTGTCAATATTTGACTGCTGTCAAGGTCCGTTAACACTCTATTTGAACGACATTCGAGAAGATATCTGTACACTGTTTGCCAATTTACCATGTTAAATCAGTGATGTAACCAGGAAGAGTGAAAAATACTACATTTCAGGTACGACGTAGTAGTCGTTAAATGGAGTAATTAATAGCAATTTTATTATTTTATTACCGGAGGATCGTGATGGCAACAGTTAAGAGGTAGCTGTCCTAGTATGCATATTAGGCTTAATATAAAGTGTAAAGATTTGATTTTAGAATGGAATCTTTTACTGAAGTTTTGATTATATTATTACAGGATTTACATCAGTTACGTCATAACCAGATTTGTTACATTATAGTTATCAAATCAGTTAGAACAATGTTAAAACTACGCAGAGGAATCGGTTGCTCAAGATTATTAACATTAACTGGCGTAGTATTTTTTAGTAAACATATACTGAACTGAAGCAGAATTCAAATAGTTTTTAAAAAGTGTGAAGTGTTATGTACTGAAAAAAGAATGCCACACTGTAAAATTGCTGTATAACTGAGATTTTCCAGTGTGTAATTCAGGATGTCCAAAATTTCCTTGTTAATAGTTTTATACACCTATGGCTATTTTATATGTTTTACACAAAATGTGTTAAAGTTAATAGATAGTATTATAATAAGATATACTACATTTGTGTAATATTTACCAATGATGTGTATGTCACAATATTTTTATTGTTATGGTTGTTTCCACAATTCCAGTAAACCTATATTATGTACCAACTGAACAGGTTTTCTTAATAGACTGTAATTTTTATGACAAAATTCTTTATAATATTTTTATTATTATCTAATATTATAATTTTAATTATAATTATTTGTAATAGACATAATGTAATTAATAGTAAAAATAATAATTGTTAAGTATAAATATTTATAAAATAATAATTTACAGTCTGTAAAAAAATTAAACACGTTTAATAGGTACACGGTAAGTCTAATGTTCATAAAAACTGCGTTCGAACCAACACAGTATAATGAAAAATCATCACTATTTTAAGGTTGTGAAAAAATAACGAAATAGACTGATATTATAATTCTATTTTCTGTTTGGAATAGCACATAGTTTAGAAAGCTAACTCAAAAAATGTTCAGTGTTTCCCTTAAAAGATTTATTTAGCTAACAAATAACTGAGTGAATATTACTGTTATGTTTGCACTATATATTACATTAAATTACAAAAATGTAACAGTTATTGACGCCAAGCTAGATATAAAATGTTGACATCATCACTGTAGTAGTGCAGGAATTAGCCACAGCAGAAAATTGTAAAGTTACAAATTTATTATCTACACTTCTTCTGAAGAAATTTATGTATTGGAAATTTTGTTTTACAAATAAATGCGTCAACAAATATAATACTGATACGTTTGAGCTGCCAAAACATTAAAATAAATTCTAACCAGTTTGAAGTAACTCAGAAACTGTAAAGTTATGAATGTAGAAAGGTACATATTACATTTTTATCAATGTAAACGTTAATTAAATCTCCAAAACCTCCAATAAGGAGGACAATTAGATTCTCAATAGCGTTGCTACAGGCACTACATTCCAAGGACTGAAATAGTTCAACATAACTATTAAGAACCTTGTAAAGATGTGTTGGTGGAGATTAAAACAATTTACATAAATGACGAATATAATAATTGTCTCAGGCTTCTAAATGGTTCATAAACTGTGAATTTAATTCCGCACCATAATCAGAATGGCCATCGTTTGTTTCTCCTTGTTAATTTTTAGTAGATTATTTGAATAACTTCCATACATATGGCACGAATTACACAGAATTAATGAACAAATTAAAATTACTTGCGAGTTAATATCGTACAGTTCAGAACAATAAAAGATACATGTCCTTTGAATATTAAATATTTAGATAAAAAATATTCAGTATATGATTTTTTAGAATAATAGAAAACCAAAAAAAATAAATGGATAACTAAGCATGCGTATTCTATCCCCCGAATAACATCTTACCAATATTTAAACAAATGTGTCCAAATTTTTCCGTTTAATATTGTAATTAACAGTTATCAAGACGGTTTTCATTAAATTGATTACGCAAAATTCATATTGCGTTAATTTTTAATTTACATTTTTTGTTGATTTATCAATATCCTGACCAAATATTTTTCTGTGGCGTACAAATATGTAACTTTATAAATGAGTCTACTTCAAAATATTTGCATGCCTTGTTTGACTTGGATTTAGAATGAATATTTAGAATAGCGTTTACTTCCTAATTAATGGATTCCGTGGGTCAAATAATTAATTCGGAAGTATAGATCTAATAAAAAATGTTTGAATATACAGAGGACTCTTACAAATACAATTTTGTAGAAAAAATTCAAAAAGAGCAGTTCAAAAATGGTTATTGACCTTATAATACGGTAGGTCAAGATTCACTCGATAACTTAGATTAGCGGCGTGCCATTTCGGTTTTCTGTCGACAACATGATTGTTTTTTCTTATTTAGTATTTAAACACGAAACACTTTTCAGCTTCTCTTAATAATTTACCCATTGGGTATAGGTTTTTTTATGTAATGTACGTAAGTAGTTTATTACTCGGTTTATTATTAGGCACGTTGGAGTTTTGTTGTAGTCATAACAGCTACATTTGCTCAGAGAAAAATCCACACGTTACTTCGGTTTAGTTTTCAGAGGCGATTTGTTGTCAACGTATGGGCAGGAGTGTACGGGTATCCTTTGATTGGGCCGTATTTTCTACCGGAAAACCTGAGTGGACCGCGTTACTTGCAATTTTTAATAGAATTTGATTATTATTATTTGATTTCATTGGATATTAACATTTTAAATTATTATTGGCTGAAGTTGAACTGAACAAGAAAAAATAATATTCTAAAATAGTCGGCACACGCGTTTATTTGTAATGTCTAAAACTTAGGTAGGTAGGTACGAGAAAAATATTTCAACTTGACAACATTGCATCAGATCGACACCGAGTTGAACTGTGAGCTGTAAACGATCAGGGCTGTGACAGTCTGAAAAGGGGGTTTAAATAATGATTTGAAAATATTTTTTTCAGCGTAAATATGCATTTAATTTTTTTTAATCGCGTATTCGCATTATACTCATTATTCCCTATCTCCTCTTAAAATTAATGACATTATGACTGACTCACCCTGTATAACTTAATATTCAGAATAATATATAGGTATACCCAATCCATATATAAATTATTCTGAGTAGGTATTATGTTATGCTATCAATATATTTTGTTGTATTTTTTCACAAACCATCTCTCTCACTAAAAATTGTGTTAATAAGCTCATTTATTTCTTAAAATCTCTAACTACACAAAATTCAACCAAAATAATTTCACTCATTAATGATTTACTCTGTATATAAAGTTTGAAATTAATTATGTATAATACAACTAGGTACTAAGATGAATGTAAAAAATATAAGTCTATTCAAACAATTACCTATTTATTCAGATCACATAAATTAGTCACGGGGCTCTTTGTTAAGAAATAACCTAGAAGGTGATATTTTTTTAATCTGTACTACTTTGGACGTGATAAAGAAAAACTAATGCTTGGCTGCACAAATCTCCATAAATTTAAGATATAACGAAGTCGACTGCGATCTAAATCATCAGTAATCTAATTTATGCCTTAATCCAGATGACAATTTCGGATAGCAGGTGTCCCCCCATAAGTATCACCTCCGCATTGTGACATAAATAAAGATCAGTCACGACGTTTCGCCCATTTACATCTAAATGGTCCCAAATGCCTTGGTCTCTGGGCTATACTGGTCAACAATTTATATATACACCAATATCAAATGGTAATCAGCGGACGATACGCATTTATGTGGGTCTTACAGATGTTACAAATTTAGGACACGTTCAAAATCATGCCAAATTCACACAAACAGGTACTTATTTAAGTTAGTATCTAATATTTTACTCTACGTCTAACCCAAATACTTTTTATTGCAGTAAACAAAATTGAAAAGCTTAAATACGGAACTATATCTGTAAGGAAATATAATACTTATTACATTTAGTGCTATAATATTTCTACTGCTAATTTAGTATCATTTTGCTTGCGTGTTTAACGTTCCTATTCTATGCTAGCATCAAAGTCTCCAGATTTTTTTTAGATACCTATAGTTAAGTCAATTAAATACATATTTCTTATTTTTTGTTTGAGTACTAAAGGCAGATTTTAGTAGATATTATATATGATATCTTGAATAAATATGTACCTAGGTAGGTATATTAGTTGCTGTGAAGTTGTGTTGAAGTCTAAATGTGTTTTCAATTGACGCAAATTTTACCAGTGAAATTGGCACTTCTACACTTTTTCTTTTCTTTAATATTAGATATATTATTATTATTAATATATTAATAATTCCCACAACATTCTGTCTATAAGATATAGGGTACCTACAGGAAAAAAATGTGAGTAAATTTTTGCTTCAGGAGAGTTTGCACGGAAAAAGGGTAAAATTACCCCATTGCCAAATGGGGTAAATTTTACAGTTTACAAAGACTCTTGAGGGATATGAGGTATTTTAACAAAAATTTAGTAGAATTTTTTATAAAAAAACTACACCATCTGATGTTAATAATTCAAGAAAAGTGTGTTTGGGAGTTACACCCCATCCTATTGAATTAACATACCTACTGTGCAACTATGACTTAGTACAAATATTTTAAGAGCGTATATTCTTAATTTTAAGACTAGGAAAAAATTATGTGAATATGTCATTTTGCTGGTATGTTACTACCGTTTATCGATGTGTTTTCCCTTCTTAGATTGCCACAATAAGTCACGGCTTCAGAGGGCGCAGAACACGTGTTGCAGATTTATATTCAATATGAAAAAATATGATCATGGTACTGATTCGCTCAAGCAACTCAAATGGTTCAAGTTTGAGGAAAGCTGGAAACTGGAACCGTTGTCTTTCACATATAAGTTACTCACAAACTCCTCTCCCTCTTATTTAAAAAACAAATTAATAGCTCGTAGTGAAGTTCATGACGTAAATACACGCAATGCCGGCAGTCTTTTCATGCCTAAACATTATACAGCTAGGTTTCAGAAAATTTTTACTTTTAATGCTATTCAATAGTATAATTTTCTACCTATACACAAAACTTTAAAGAAAATCCATATCTAAATTGGCTCTTCGCTTTTACAAAGTAGAAGAACTATGTTTATAAAGTTCTAGGTAAGTCACGAAGTCACTGTGGATTTTATTAATTAAATGATTTAAATAGTCCATTTATTCCTAATAAAAAAAAGTATAGAAATATTTTTTATATAAATAGGCTTCAATATTTCTGTTATGCGGTGACATCGAGGTCCCAAAATGTTTCAAAATTTTTCTGCTAAATCAAGCATTCCTGTATTTTTTAACTTACTTGTTGTAATGATAAACACGAGAAATGACGTTATGAGTTTATGTCTATAACCAATGCTTCTGGTTTTTATAACTGGATTCCTCTTTAATTAATAAGTCTTAATTATAATTACCCGAGAGATTAATTAGGACTATCTACCAACTGACAAGGTTTTCAGGTGCAAGTAGGTAAGTAATTGCAAATACTTATATATACAAAAAAAAAATTGCACGACCTTGATGGTTGTTTTGCTAACGGTTTTATGATAAATGCCTTAATTGCAAATAATTGCATTTAATCATTTTTAAGATGTATTAACATAAGATTTGTTTTTAGAATTGGAAGAAATTTTAATTTAATACTTACTTGTTCATACCATTCTTTTATATTTAAAATTGCAGGAAATAATTCTTTGGCACAAACCTACTTACTAAGTAGTAAAATAAGTAACTATGTAGACTCATTTACATGCACAGCTAACAATTTCATGATCTATCAAAATCGTAAGACTTCTTCAGAGCAAATTTTATAGAGCAATGTTTGTTCTAAGAACATTTTCAAAACGTTCTTACAACACGTATACCATAAAAATGGGTTACGGCTGAATAGAATTTTTTAGTTCTTTAAGCAGTTCTGTGAGGTCTGCAGGAAATAGAATTGTTGTTGTTCTAAAATGCTGTCTTAGAATTCTGTTATAGGACAAATAAAGAACTTTTGTATAATTAATTGTTTCGTTATACAATTTTTGTGTTGCATGGTGTTCTATTTAGAGAACTTTGAAATCGTTTAATCTTTTAAAAACAAAGTGTTTCTGTATCGCACATATTAGAAATGATATGGATGGACCAATAACAATCAATAAGATTAGACCTAGTCAACTTGCGTAGGAAGTACCTACATAAATATGTGCTACATAATGGTATTTTTTTGCCGCGCCCTCTGTTAACCTTATATTTGTTTTTTTTTTGTCTCATCTTGAAACTATTCGATTCTAACAGTATGTTGGAAAAATTAATGTATTGTTGTAATTTAAATTATTTCAATCTTGTTTAATAAAGTTCATAAAATTATTTAACTTCAACATCTAAAAGTATAAAAGAATAAGGTTTGTAATGATCTAAATTAAATGTTACTAAATTTTTGTAAGGAAAAATCAGTTTCTGTTAAGTAGTAATCAAATAAGTCTTATATATTGTAATGGAATTTTCTTTCTGCAAGCAGATAATAATTTCTCTAAGTCACGACCATGTTATTCAAATTTCCCCATTATACTTTGATGAAAATATTTCGTCCTTTTGCAGGCAGGTTTCGTCAGATGAGGGCGTTTTTTTATGGAACAAAGAGGCTTGTAATACTTATTTACTATATAATGATTTTATAACAACTGTATTATTATTCTCTATAACTGCCTTAAAGATCTTTTTCTCTTATGTTCGATAGCAGGTTCTACCTTTTGTAATTGGTTGTCCACAGCAGAATTGTCACTTAATAACCTCTTACAAAATAGTTCTACAATTAAGCGTATGTTATTGTAAACACTTATAGAGCTACATTAGCAGTTATCTTATACATGTGCTCTAAGAACGACATTGCAACAAATTTAAAATACAATTAAGTTTCTGAAGGCAAAATAGTCATGTACCACATTAATGCAACAATTCAGTGTTCTAGATACAAAAATAAAATATTGACAGAATATAAAACTTTTATTACTCTAAATTTATAGAACTACTTGGCTAGCTGGATGGTGTCAAATGAGAACTTAAAGGAAAAGTGTTATGAGAACATTACACGTTCATTTTCTACCTGCAGGAAAAACAATTTAAGAGCGTTAGGTTGAATGCTGTATACAAGGTCTAAGTTACCACTTTAATATGCTTTGAAGACGAGCCCATTTAAATGGACAAGCCGTGGCATGTACTACAATATCGTGAACTGATGTAACAAAAAGGAAGATCAGTAGATACCAATGTTACTTGTTCATAAACAAGGTAGATGGGCTCGACAAGAAAGAATATAATAAAATATACAATGACGACTTAACGTAAAGGAATTGGTTACACTTAATCAATAATATAGTTTGACACACATAGTCTAATGTAATGTTGATTAATGTGAAAATTTAGAGTAATTTATTTTTTTGAGAAACTTAAGATATTGCAGTCTGAATTTGCATAGACCTCTTCGTATTTGAAGTACAAGATTGAATTTATAAAAACTGCTTTTAAGGAATGTTATTATTTCAGAGCGTAGCTGAGATTGTGGTATTAGGCATTGATTATAAAATTCCTACAAAAATATTCATACTTGCTCTGACAGTTTCTGCCACTTTACGTTTTGACGTCTATCCATGCGGTTCTTGCGTGTGTGTAAATTGGACTCAAGGCTATACACATTTTGCATGACAAAACATTTCATAGGCGTTTTTTTATTATGACAAAATGAAAATTGTTTGTGACTTTTTTATTAGAATGTGTTTATAATTTAGACAATTCCATTCATGTATAAAAAATCCCATTGACAAACGCAAAAATCGTGGTTTGCTATCGGCTAAATAGGAAGGAAGGGAAAATGCAACTGGATAAAAAGCGGATAAATTACGTTATCATAGCAAAGCTATGTTACTTTATTTATTAAAAATAACG
Organism: Monochamus saltuarius; assembly: GCA_025584915.1. NCBI lineage: Eukaryota > Metazoa > Arthropoda > Insecta > Coleoptera > Cerambycidae > Monochamus > Monochamus saltuarius. The sequence goes on along the minus strand of CM046721.1, from coordinate 106,880,666 downwards.
CCAGTTTAAAATTGTTAGATGTCAAAATCACAAATTTATCCAAATGTCGCGACCTTCGAATAACGAGTCTGTAAGTATCAACAGATCCTTCAAAATCAGCCTTACAATCAGCATCTACAAGAGAATCATTAATAGATTCAACGTCAACAGGGCAGATTATTTACAATAATTGTGTTTTTAATAATTATTCACTTTAAAAAAATAATCTCTTTATTATTAATACGCGTTTATTGTCTGTTGTTTCTGTACTTTTAAATAAAGTTTTGATTAATTATCATTATTCTATTCATGAAATTGTGTTACCAAATACCATTCGAGCTCAGATTTTGAACTTGATATTTTTTTATGTTTATTTTCGTCGCACTGGCTGCAATAGTAGCTGAGATATTCGCACTGAAAATCTGAGAGGGAACACTCGGTGCGAGTGCATAGCGTTTTCTACTAACTATTGTAAATATCAAACGAGATGATGATAATGTTCTCCTAAATTTGATGCCTTTCTGCTGGTATAATGCGCAGTAAAGCTGATACGGTGCCTAAATTACAAATGTGCGAGTATTATCTCGATGTCAAATCATGATTCCTTTACCGCCCCAGTAGGGGGTCAGACTGGTTCCACGGTTGAGGCGGACTAAGGACCATATTAATTTAATTAAATTTTATATGGCATACCTGGCATGCCTTACAGTCATACTATAAATACGGAGCACTTAGACAATAACTTATATTTTTTAGTCATCTGGTATCTTGGTCTATTATGTTTTCTTCGGATTGTCGTATATATTACTTTTTTATGGGTGCCACGGAGTCGGGCTGTGAGGTATTTCAAGAGGTTTTCGAATGTTTTGGACATAATTTGAAATCGATCAGATTTATTAGTGTGGCGTTCTTGTAATTTATTTCAGTTTTTTATGCTTGCTTACTGAAATTTTATTTATGTACTCACAGAAAATGTGAAATTAATAGTTATAGAGTGTTTAGGCATAAATCATGTTCACCGATGTGTTTTTTTACAGCAACTCACTTTTTTTATTTATTCAGATTTTTGTCACTGATAAAAATTATAGTAAATTAACACGTTTAGGTACATGTACACTATAAAAATACCACATATACAGGGTGTCCGGAAAGGTCATGTTAAAAATGAAAGGATATTCAAGGGCAGTCAAAATTGTATTAGAAATTGATATAAGAAAAATTACTGCCGTACTATGTTATGTTATTCACCCTCAAAGTAAGAAACTGAAAAATAAATTTTAATTATAACTTTTAAGCCATTGCCAAACAATGTTTAAACTGATATAACATGTGCATTATACAGCAGCAGACAAAATTATTCATTTAAAGTTATATATCTTTGACAGCATTGCCAAACTTATCATGTTTCTTTCACAATTTGATTCCTCCCTTATTTTGCTAAAAAAATATACCAGGTCAATTGATATCTTGTATCGTTTTTGAGAAAAATCACAGTTTATTAATATCATTTAAAATTTATTATAGCATAAAAATACTGAAGTAACATTTTAGAAAATTAATAATTTTTGTAAAAATTATATATAAAAAGGATAGAATTGTTATTTATGATATTGAATATGTGCACTCTGAACGTCAATGTATTTTCTGAAATTTCTCAAATATCTGCTGTACTCGAAATGACATTTAGTGATCATTTCCAATGATGTAGGTAATATATACGATTTAAGAATACCTCCCTGCTATTTACAGGAGTTTGATTAACTATGGCTTTAAGATAGGCACAAATAAAGAATCGAGCGAATTAAGATCGGGATACTGAGGCCGCCACGAGAAAAAGCTACCTCGGCCGATTCATCTATTGGTATTTAAATACAGTTTTACTGCCCTGCTAAGATGAGAAATCCAACATCGTTCATCAGTCACATGTTATTTCGAATATTTAAAGATATGTCTTCTAATAACGAGTTAATAAATTGTAATTTTTCTGAAAAACAATTGAAACATGAAATATCATTTTTTTAAAGAAAATAGAGAAGTAATCGAATTTGTCAAAGCTGTCAAAAATGTATAAATTTAAATGGAAAATTTCAGTCTTTAAGGTAATGTAACATAAATTACCTACTGTTACTAAAAAAATTGTATCTGATAAAGATTGCCGTGAGATTGTTAAATATTGGAGTGTATGGTACCAATATCTAGCTATTTTATATATTCGTTCACTTTAATCTATATAGGTACATAGTGTTTCTATAACCTATGACTAAAATTAAGCAAAAGATAGGATATGCCATATAATGCAAAAGTTGAAGAAACAAAGTTGGACATAGTTTTGTTAAAATGACTCCAAAACTAAGTAAGTTCAATAATTGAAATACATTTATGGAAAAATGGCTAAGACAAACAAAAAATGTACATTTTTTAGACATTGATTTATTTTAAACAAGTTTTCGCTTGGTGTCGGTACTTTTATTTTAGATTTCATGATACTCTGTACACCACAAGAGAAATGTGCTAGTATTAAGCCTTGATTTTATATTGTTCCAGGAGAAAGTAGAAAAAAACTAATTATAAGCTGAATATGCAAATAAATTTTGTAGGTAGTTCATAAAAAAAATTTGGTAGCATCTAAAATTTATAGTCAATTAAAATATTTCTATGATTTGTATTCCACCAATCTACCGTTAATAAATGTATTGTTTATTCATATACAGGAAAACCGGTAGAAATTGTCAATAAAAATGCGGTATGAAGTCTCTAAAAGTAGGTAATGGGGAGAAATTTATAGCGATTGAAATGGACAACTTGACAAAACAACTTATTTTATAAACAACGTGAAGTTTTCAAGAACATCTATCCAAGATGCAGCAGGAAGAAATGAAAACACACATAGAAACTACTGCAGCTGTACTAAATTTAATACCGACAAAATGAAAGCAATTTTAAAGCTCAAACTCTTACTAAGAATATCAAGCTGGCGCATTTTAACGAGAAATCTAAAAACTACAGATCATTTACGGTATGAGTGTAATACTCCAAAGTCATGATTGCTATCCAACGACGACAACATTGATATAAATAAATATCCAAAATTAGCAGCCTTTCTCAAAACGAATTCGGACGGAAAAATCTATTCTTAACGACACACTAGATAGAAACTTTCTTGACAAATGCAAAGGAAAAAAAAGTATTTAATGCATTCCTCTTTAAATGACCGACCATATTGATGTGATAGTTATAGATGTTGTTTTACTTGTTTCGGATATCGCCACTGTGACTGTTGTATAAACTTATATTGTTCTGAACATTGTATCGAGAAAAAAAAATGGATTTTAATATTGAAAAGTAGTTTATAACTGAACTGTTGCCTACAAAGTCTAGAAAAGTGTACGAAAAATCTTATAAAAACTTTATAATATGGTGCAATTAAAAGAAAGTACGATACCAAATCAAAGAAAATGTTTTTAGCATATTTTAGTAAAAGTTCAAAACTGTACGTGCTTCACCTTATGGGCAAATTATTCCGTGTTAAAATTCGGTTCCTCAATATTTCAGGTGCCTGCAGACATGACGAATTAGTAAAAATGACTGTTAAAGATATTCAGGACAAATAATCCATTTTGATAGTTACTATTCCTGATTGAAAGGCAAAAAGAAGTTAAACTTTTGCTGTCACAAATAATATCCAAGATAATTCTATCAACATTTTGTCATTCTATAGGAAGTATGTAACCTTGAGTCCTAGAAACAAAAACACACTAGCACGATTATCCTTAAAATTTAATGAAGGTAAGTGTTTTAGTCATGTGGTAGGAATGAATAGTATTGCTAAAACAACAACCGATATTGCTAATTATCTTAATCTACCAGTGTCGTTTATACACACGGCATTGCTTTCGCCGAATATCGGCTACTTTATTGGTTCATGGTGGAAGAGTTCTACGGTAGCAGAAGGATACATAGATAAATATCATTAATGAAAAAATTGAAAATAATGTACAAGTAGTAGTGATGAAAATTTTAGCATATCAGAATACAGCCCTAATATACTTTTTCGATCAGAAATTATTATTAAAGATTGTGAAGACTGTCCTTGCAGTATCCAAATTACGAACGCTAACAAATTAATTTTTTACCTTTGCTCTATTTGTTATAATTAATGTTCTTATTGTAATAAAATAATAAAGAAATAATTGAAAAGTTTTATTTTGTTACTCAACAAATAAAATTTTGTTTGCATTACGAACAAAAAGTTACATAACTGCTATGCTCTTTTGATTTGCGAAGTGCAAACAATATAATAAAAACTGCCTATAGTCTGTCTGCAAATGAAAGAGAGTAATACAACCCCGAGATAAGAACCAGCCATGGGCGTGGTAATATTTCGTTTCAGGTAATTATCGGGTAACACTAATGCTAACAGGTAATGGGTGTACATTAGTATATTTTACTGGATACATCATAGGGCAGGAGCCAGTGCATTGTGACAGATCAATCCAGTCTTAGAGCTGAATATACGAAGACGTGCTAGTGCAGTAGAGTAAAATTCGACTTGTGTTTAGTGACTATTGTGCCAGTGGATATAATATTGATTGGGTAAAATGTCGAGCTTATCAGATTACGTACCTGCTAAACGCGTGAAAAGATGTGCGCTGTCTCAGAATGAGAAGATTATAATATTAAATGTATTTAATGCATTGAAACACCAAAATTCTACCAACAGTGTTGACGACATCGTGGAAAAGTGTTCCAAAATGACAGGGATGGAAAATCGACTATCTACAGACTTTTAAAGGAAACAAAAAAAAAATAAGATACTGTAAATCCCCCAAAATCATCTATACGGAGGTCAAAAGTCGTTATAGATGATTTCTTTAAAAATGTCATTTGCAGAAAAGTACACTCATTTTATTTTAACGAAGAAATACCAACGCTAAACAAAATTTTAAGTGAACTTTCAGACAACGATTTGCCAAAAACCAGTAGAAGCAAATTATGGGCCGTCTTACGAGAGTTGAATTTTTGTTGGGAAAAGCAGAATAGGAAGTCAGTTCTTATCGATAAAGATGAAATTATTTGTTGGCAAAGATCCTACTTAAGATCAATTAGAAAATTCCGTGACGAAGGCAGGAATATTTATTATCTAGACGAAACTTGGGTAAACGACGGATATACTGTAACAAAAGTATGGCAAGATAAAAATGTAAAAAGTTTTCGACAAGCATTTTTGGATGGACTTTCAACAGGGTTCAAGGCACCTTCAGGTAAAGGGCGAAGATTAATAGTGACACATATAGGTAGAGCCAGTGGTTTTGTAGATGGCGATTTACTTTTGTTTGAATCTAAAAATACAGGTGACGTCACGAAGACATGAACGCAGATGTTTTTGTAGAGTATTTTACACAGATGTTGGATCTTATTCCTCCGAGGTCTGTAATGGTCATGGATAATGCCAGTTACCATTCACGGCAGACCGAGCGGACGCCTACGACTGCTTGGGGGAAAGCCGATATAATTCAATGGTTATTCGGAAAAAACATTTTTTTTGAAACAAATATAGTGAAAAAGGAACTGTTGACACTTGTCAATCTTAATAAAGATCAGAAATCGATGAAATGGCAACAGATCGTCAAATAACGATACTACGGTTACCACCACTGTGAACTTAACCCAACTTAAGTAGTCTGGGCGCAGGTAAAAGGAGATGTAGCGCGAAATAATACGACGTTTAAATTAAGTGACTTAAAAATTTTGTTAAAAAATTCTTTGGAACGAGTAACTGCAGATAACTGGCAAAGATGTATACATCATGTACAAAAAGAAGACGAGAAAATGTGAGAACTCGATAATTTAATTGACGTTACTGTGGAACCTATCGTTATCAATCTAGGAGGCGAAGATAATTCATCAGAATATTCAGAGGATGAATTTTAATATACCTACTATTTTATTTTCTTTATTGTACATTTATACAACACTACATTTACTCCCATAATATGACATACAAAATACATATATTTTTGTGTGAAATAAGAGTCTATACATTAAATTTAAATAAATATTTTGATACTAATATTGTATAATTTTATTTGAATTACTAAAAACCCTCTTAACCCGGTTATGATGCTTAAAGTAGCTCATGTTTTGAAATGCTGTTTTTATATTGTTTACTTATAAGAGAAATGGACCGAGAAATTAAAGCGGCATAGACAAAGACGGATAGTCGTGGATTAAATTTTAGCTACCTACTACAACTTAGTCCGGTTCTACACACAAAGTTTTTTTAAAAGTACACCTGTTCTATACCAATAATACATAATATAAAAATATTGAACATAAGCACCAGTACTACATTTATTTACGATTTGCATACATAATAAGCTTTTATTACTCTCTTTCATTTCTAAACAGACTATAAAGGAATATTTTGTCATTATTCTCTTCTTAAAGGCGAAATCCTTTATCGCTGTCAATATTCTGACAACAGAGATATTGATTTCTACTCTCGGTCGTGGGAAAACAGTATTAACAGACTCACCCTGTAGATATTTCGCTGTAATTATTCAATTCATTAGAAATAATTCGCGCTATCTTCTCTCGCCTTATTGGGCACCCGTACACATGGAACCAACGCGCCGACCTGAAGACTGTTATTAATTATCAATTCAACAAGAAAATCGATCGGCCGTAGTGATCCGCATATCAAGTCCGATTCATCGCGCTTATTAAATCGGCTTAATTAGGTGGCGTGTAATGTGAATTAATTAGTGTCCATTGCGTGTACGACGTCTGGCTGCTGGCGGCGGGCTTTGCACCTAAGATTCCTTCAATTCCGCATCGTTGCCATTGGGAAATAGTCTGTCGATGAAGAAAAGTTTGCACAGGATAGAGGAGCTCTATATTCAGTGAACTGTCGTTGATTCTATAGGATGTCCGTAATTTGAGTGGCTTAATTTTGCCATATGATAAGTAGTACCTATACTAAACAAAATATATTTGACTTGACATTAACAAAATTATAACATCAAACAGATTTTGAATATGTGACAACGTCGCATACATACTATGTTAGCATTGTTATGTATTTGTACATAATAATTACAAATAAGTAGGTACACCTAAACATATGTGCTTACTGTAAATGGTTTCGCTAGAGCACTTTTCACAACATAAAATAATATTTACAACTGCTCAAAATGATTGCTGTTGCTTGCAAGAAGCGTTTGTCGTTTGTTGCCAGAGAGTTTTGCCTAGATTCGTCGTAAATTAACATGTCATAGTTACTATAAATTCTTCTTCTTCTTTCCATTTTTGTGTATGTACACCCAAGCATCAAAGAATAGCTACAGAAAAATGAAACGCACTAGCTACAATACTACCATGACTAATATTACTTTTTGGGTTATCAGCAGCAGCCTGACACATTGCAACGTTGTCGAACGTTACAGTTTTAACGACTTTCTCGGAAACTTCAATTGTTTACTTCATTAATACTGATCCGAAAAACAAATTACGTTACAGGCGCTTTTACATAACCTTAATTGTAGCTTAGTTTGTAATTTCGTAACATAGTTTTGCATATTATTGCAGTTGTATTTTTATTTTTGAAATATATTTTTAGACAAACTATTCGTTTTAGACATTTTTTTCATAAAAGTTTTTGTTGCTTTTGGTCAGATATATATTATATAAGCCCTTAAAATTACGGCACTCATATTCCAAACACCCTGTTTTTAAATCATATGCTTATCGATTTGTTTTGGATAAATAAAGCTCATTCAAAACCTTATTGTTTCATCCGGTCGACGTTTCGGCAATATTTATTGTCTTCCTCAGGACTAAAAAACACATAACATATTCTGAGAAATATTTTTTTATAAAATGGAATTTAAAATGAACAATATAATATACTACGTAATAAAGATCGAAAAAATAGTTTTTAGTTGAAAATAGATAACAACTTCTGTAATTTATAACAGAATTTTCTCTAATTTATTTTCAATTAAAAACCATTTTTTCGAACTTCATTACGTACCTAGAATTTTATTTTGTTATTTCTAAATTGTGTTAAAAAATAATTTGTTTGTTAAAATATGTTATACAAAACTGTGTTTTTTAGTCCTGAGGAAAACAATAAATATTGTCGAAATGTCGACTTGATGAGACAATAAAGTTTTAATAATTGAGTTTTATTTATCCAAAACAAACCGATAAGTTGGGAACATTGAAATAATAAAAACGTTTTAAAAATAAAATTATTATTTTTGTATTGCAAACTAATTTTATTGAATCAACAACATACCAATTACAAATACATATTACAGTTCATTTAACTTTCAGTAGGTATTTGTTATGTAAATATTAAATGTGTAGTTATGAACACTAATATGAACATCATGAACAGAAGAAAGTGTAGCAATTGCAGCTTCAGTATGTGAAGTATTGCCGCTTCCTATATTATTACAACAACGATGATAATCCCTAGAGGTGCTAGGTTTCTCATTTCCCATAATTTTATTGATAATGATTCTCTTTTTATGACTCTTCTATATAGCCTTCAGCAACATTTGTTGCTTTCCACCCACCGTGCTGCTTTAGAGTTAAAATATCTCCACCAGCGTTTAAAAATAGAATTGTTGAAGGGAGGAAAAGTGAGATTTTCCACCCGCAAATAAAGGAGGAAGGTGTATACCTTCCATGTAGGTAGTAGAAAAAATACTTTCGCTCACTGTACTGTCAAATTGCCGATTGTCGAACTATACTAAAATTCATATTTATTTATACACAAAACTTAGGTCCAACCGAATGCGATCTGATTCCTCCACTTTTTAGTTTTGTACTGACTACATTTTACAGTTTATCAATATAATTCATATTTATGTAATATATTATGTTAATATAATATAGAAGATATACTATATCTATTAAATCTATTATTTGATCCACTACAAGTCAGATAAAATTTTTCCAATATTGATTTTACTGTAAGTACTTCAGAACAATCAATACATTTTGGATCAGTGTATGTAGCATTTATCTTGAAGTTATTTCTCTCAGTGTCAGAAAATTTTGCCTCCCAAATTTAAAACTGGCGGCAGCTTATGTCACTTTTCTCAGGTTGTTCTTCTCAAGTAATACCTTGCCAACAGTATTACAATACTCAAGATTTAGTATTTGGAATTTTCTGCAATGGCATCATAGGTAGGCATATAGATAGCACTACTTTAAAAAGAGTTTGTAATTAGTAATTATATTTAAAGCCTCGTCCTCATGGATACGATTATTTGCACGAATTATTTAGTGGAGGTAAAAGTCTCAATTTTTAGCGAATTCCGTCAACTGTAACATTTTCTATTTCGGGTGTGTATTTGCAAATTTCGAAGACGTAAGCCTTTCAAATTCCAAAAACAAACGTACCTGGATCATATCCTGCCTTCATCTGTTAACTTAATTTCTACGTTTCCTTTGATAAGATCATAAAACTGAAATGCATCAGTGTAGTTTCCATGAGATACATAAACAACATCCATGTCTCTGTCTTCAACAATGGTCTAGTTGTTCCTAAACAAGTCTACGAGATCTTGAACTGTCATTTTGAAACCGAAACAATTCGACTGCCTAAATCAAGGCAGCGTGCCGCATTAATTACCCGAAATAATGCCCGATCTGTTCCGATTTACATTTGGTGAGACGATGACAAGCAGATTAGGAAATATGTTGGCGGTTGATCTCGACGCTTGCTTGACAGATAACGTGCTGTGGGCGCTGCCAGTCTGTAGCTGGCGTGAGATGTGATCTAGTTGCTCAGACACTGTTGACATCGTATGAAGCTACTGTCAGTATTCAGCAGTGAGTGTAACAGTACCAAACAAGTTCTGATATTGATGCTGCCTTCGTTTATAACAGAATTTTAGCGAAAACAGATATTTTCAGGTTCTGGTCCATAACATATATACGTAATAATGGAATTAATTAAGAACCTAGGTTAGTGCTTTACAAATAATCGAACAGGGTCTACCTAAATTTTCCTATCACGGAATTCAGAAATTTAAAACACTATTCATCTCAGACTGTTCCATAGAGGTCCTTGTCTTCGTCCCGTCAATCCCCGACGAGCATTGTTCGCTTCATTTCTGTGATTTCTCTATACTTCGGCATTGTGCGCACCTTATCAATGCCACCTATGATCCGATCGAGCCGGCTGTTTGACGCACAGCCTCCGGGATTCCGTTTTGAATTAATTACTACGGCTCCAATAAATTACGACCACAATCGTGCGGCAAACGAATTCTATTGACGTCGTGAAACATATGTCGCCTGGCATTGACTGCTGGATCAGATAACGGCCAATAATCGCGCAGGCCGTGGTGCGTTTGCAGTTGCACATTTTCCGTTATCGGGCACATCTAATGCGTTACAAAACCCCATAATGTTTCCTTCATTCTGGTCATTATCGGCTCATTGTGTAATCCGTGTCGCGGCCATCTTTACATAGAGGATTTGATGCGCGATAAGTCGCCAGTCGTTTGTTTCGCATTTGACTAACACGGGGCCTCATTAGCATGGAGGATGCCTTTCTGCCAGCTTTTGAAGAGGCCCGCTGAGTGCCGGCTATTACGATTTGCTAGTTTTTTTCCTAATCTTAACACGGAGCTGACTGGTGTATGGTAAAAGATGTCAATGTTTGTGCAGTGTGACAAGATGTTAATCGGAAAAAGTTAATGATTCATACAATATTAAAACAATTATCAGGTATAATATCCCTAGCACATTGATAAGTATATGAGATAATTTTATGGCAACCGAAAGTTGTTGTTTGAGAAATTTGACATACAATGAGGCATTTGCCAGTGTCAGAGGGATATTCGGTCAGAAAATTTATTGACAGAAAAAAAAAAATAATAAGTCGCTACACAACAACACTGTTATAATTGGTGTTTTGCTGTGTAACAATATCTTAACTAACTTTATGAACAATTATTTGGCCAAAAATTGTTAACAGTATAATCCGTCATATTTGTTCCTTATTTATACAGGGTGTTACAGAATGATGTTAAGAAAACCTAAGGACAAGTTCTTGTATAGTGAAGGGCTACTTTTACGTGCACAAATTTTTCTTGTGATAGTGGTTAGTGATGTTTGTGCCGTTTAATAACATTTTTCGGTAAAAAAATGTACGTCACTGATTTTTGGACAAATTGGTATCGCCCTCTTAAAGTCAAGTTAATTCTGCTTCAAAACTGTCTGTTGGTCTTTTCCTCCTGACGCAACCTTTTCGAGATAAACATTAATTTATTAATCTTTACAATATACTAACTTTGGAATGTTAATTAAAAAAACAATAATCTAGGGGGCATGTGTCAGTTCAAAAAAAATAACACAAAGTGTTTAAGATAGTTTTTAGTGCATTTTTTACAAAATAAATATATATGGTGAATTATTCGTTTGAAGAGTTGGCCGAAATACATTTTATGTATGGAAAAGCAAACAGAAATTAGAATGAAGCAAGACGTCTCTATAAAGATGCATGCCCTGATCTCCAATTACCTTGTCTAAAGACTTTTTCGAATGTCTATAGACGGTTGAAGGAAACGGGAAAAGTAGATTATGGAGCAGAAAGATTTAAAAGAACAGTGGAAACTAAAGGATATGTTTTACAAGCAGTTGAACAAAACCTGCAATAAGTACAAGGCATCTGACAAATTAATTAGGTAATATGAACCATGTTAATGTAAGGCAAATGCTTCTAGAGCAACAGCTATATTCTTATTATCTGCAGAGTTCAAACCCTCTCTGAAGCTGATTTGCCAGTAAGACTGCTGTAATGCCAACGGCTAAGCCAAAAAATGCAGATCGACAATTTATTTCATTTTGTTCACGGTGTTGTCACAATGAATATCTCCGAAAAGAGTCACTTATCTAGATTAGATGGACGAACATGCCTGGATTTTTTGTAGGAAATTTTACCTCTCCTTCTAGAATTTGTCCCTCTAAATCTCTGCTGTCGTTTCTGCACGATGGGACACCTACTCATTTTAAACGCAATGTTAAGTGACTATTTAAATCTTACATTCCAAGGAAATTCGATTGGTCGGGGCAGCATACTCCTTAACCACCTCGATCACCCGACTTAAATCTCTGCAATTTCTACCTTTGGAAGTATCTAAAGCAACTGGAGGATCTACCTGCATAGTGAAATAAACAATTTGCTAAACGTTTAATTGTATCCTGTATTTCAAAACCGAATGTTATAAAAAATGTTCTTCTATTTTTCTCATTTTTAAACATAGAACCTTCACCTAGAATACCATTCTGTAACACCCTGTACAACTTAAGATAAGTTTGAGTTGGCTTAGAAAAAAATTGTCACTACTTGAATAAAAAAAGATCAGATAATGATCTCCACTCCGATCAGTTCCATCTGATTACCTTTCAGGTAAACGGAATGTTGTTTGACAAATATCCGCGTCGTCTTGTAAATAAATCGATGATAGTCGCATGCATCTGACGAATCAAATGCCCACATTTATTGGAACAGAATTAGAGGGCATTTGTCACCGGTGTAAATAAATCGCTGCCATTAATCGGGATATCCCGACACCCAGGCAACCGAGGTCCTCTTCAATTATCTACGAATTTGCCCATTAAAACAATAAACCACGGTCAGTTTATGGTGTCGGAGGGAATGACAAACATGGCCGATGCGATCGCACGCAATTAAGAATCATTTAGTTAGGTGGACACTTTTTGTCTCGGCTGCACTGATATCTCTAATCGGTTGATTGAGGCGAGCATGGGCTTGAGTGCTCGCCTAAGGTGGTCACTGGCGTGCTCGAAATATTTGAAAGGATGTACACAAAAAGACAAATAACTATGGAAATAAGAATTCATATCGGCATAACATATTTATTCGGAGAAAGTTAGAGTTATGAGGATGTTTATTAAGGAGGGCAACATATTGCAACGTTAGTCCGAGGGATTGTTAATTTGCCCGAGATTATTAACATATTCAACAACTCACGTGATAGATAAAGATTATTATTTCATACTAATGACAACCAAATTATGCTGGTTTTCAACATTAAATGAATCAACTGATAAGTTTATAAATAAAAGTTTATCAAATGTATTAATTTTTTAAAATGAATGGCAACCTAGAGAGAAGTGAGATTTCAGCCGATTTGTTACAAAACGCTGAGAAAACTCGTGCCATACTACTACGAACAAAGTCGGAACCAAAGCATAAAAAAGAATATGACAAATTCCTGCAGTGGCTGAAAGTTAACTGTATTGAATACGGAAATATAAGTGAAACTATAATGTTTGCTTACTTTCAAAACATATATGTATTTATTCTTCCACGTTCTGGTATAAGTGATATTGATTTATTTTTCTTACAGTCTAAATCGTACAGTAGTAATTCCCTGTCGACTAAGTGGTCTATATTAAAATCAATGATGACAATTTATAATAATACATATGGGAGAGAGTTTCATGAACTGGAAGCGTTTCTCAAACCAAAAAGTGAAGGCTATGAGCCAAAAAGGTCTAAAGTGTTTATTCGGGATGACATTCTCAAATTTTTGAAGGAAGCTTCCGATGAAACACATTTACTACATAAGGTAATGCATTAAACTATAAGAATTACATATTTATCGCTCTCTTGTACAGGTGGTTCTGATTATGGGTTATTGCGGGGGCTGTAGAGGTCAAGAACTTTTGAATGTGAAGATTAATCATATTGAAGATATGGGCATTCCGGAAAGTAAAACAGATATCCATAGAAATATACAATTGTGGAAGAAAACGTGAGATGAGATATAACTGGTCTGCTACTTCCTGCTCGGCCTAAGTGACTCGACTTACAGGAAGCGACCTACAATGTCGTAAATACTTGAGAAAACGTGTTCTCTGCATTGGGTCTAGTGGGGAAGTTTATGTTTTTGCGTCCGTCGGACTCAGATTTTTTCTAACGTATCGCGAAAAGCGTTGCACAGTTCAGCCCGTTGGGAAAAATACATATGGAAAAATGCCAAACAAAATTGCTAGTTTTTTGAGTTTGTAAGTTCCAGCAGCTTTTATAGGACATTGTCTGCGGAGGACTTTAGCGACTGGCTTGGTTAATGTGGGAGCAAATACATATGACTACATTGAAGAGACATGGTGGATGGCGAAGTTCAACGATAGCAGAAGGATATTTGACCGACAGCAAGGAACTGAAAAATAAAACTGCAAGAATATTGGCTGGCATGTTTCATGTAAGAAGTGGAACATCAACTTCATGTTTGACAATATTCCTAGGCAGTGACAACAGTTCAACGGAAAACTTTTGCAATTGGAGAAATAACTTCAGTGGAAAATTCAACAATTTGTAAATACAATAGAGGGAGTTAAGAATCTCTAACTGCTTTTTCTCATATATTTTCAGGTAAAAATTAATAAAAAATTTTACCTTTTATGTATAGTTTTTTTTCTCATATATTTTCAGGTATTAACAATATTGTGTGAAACTAACTACTCAGTGGACAAAAGCCCCAACCTGCGTAGTTAGTTTCACACAATATTGTTAATACCTGAAAATATATGAGACAAAAAAAACTATACATAAAAGGTAAAATTTTTTATTAATTTTTATTTATTTTAGTAGGTTGTTATGATATTCATTGACAGTTAATCAGTTTGACGTTGTCGATATTTCATTTTGACATTCAATTTCAAATAATTTTAATTTATTGGTATAATCATCTTTATAGTTAGATATTTGACTCAAGTTAAAGGAGGCCACCTGATGAAGCGATCCTAATAAAACGTAGAAATAAGTGAGATCTCAATTATTGTGGTTGAATTTCGAGTTCCCACTGCAGAGGTTAGTAAATATATTAAATTTTTTAGATAATTATTGAATAGAGTTTTGTCTGTGGATGTTCATTAGCATACCTAGATGTTTGGTATCAGAGAACATACATATGACTTCATTGATAGGAATTGTAGATTTGATACATATTAGCTTAAAATACCTTTCTTAAACAGTAAAAAATGTTACAAAAGCTAATAATAAGGAATATATGGGTAGATATTGTGGGTGTAATTCAACGCAGGTTGGGGCTTTTGTCCACTGAGTAGTTAGTTTCACACAATATTGTTAATACCTGAAAATATATGAGAAAAAAGCTATACATAAAAGGTAAAATTTTTTATTAATTTTTATTTATTTTAGTAGGTTGTTATGATATTCATTGACAGTTAATCAGTTTGACGTTGTCGATATTTCATTTTGACATTCAATTTCAAATAATTTTAATTTATTGGTATAATCATCTTTATAGTTAGATATTTGACTCAAGTTAAAGGAGGCCACCTGATGAAGCGATCCTAATAAAACGTAGAAATAAGTGAGATCTCAATTATTGTGGTTGAATTTCGAGTTCCCACTCCAGAGGTTAGTAAATATATTAAATTTTTTAGATAATTATTGAATAGAGTTTTGTCTGTGGATGTTCATTAGCATACCTAGATGTTTGGTATCAGAGAACATACATATGACTTCATTGATAGGAATTGTAGATTTGATACATATTAGCTTAAAATACCTTTCTTAAACAGTAAAAATCTCTAACTGCTTAGAACAACTCCCAAGGGAGTTATGAACATGTTTATAGTTACGGTAACTAATGGTTTATTTGTTTATAATGTATTTGTATGAAGTAAATCTATTTTGGAGTTTCTATTCTTCAAAATAATTGAAATGATTGAAGTATTTTATGCCTTCAATGTATACAAAGTGTTTGAAACAATAAATGATTTTAATTTGCTGCATGATGACACCAAATAAAACATAACGTACTCAACAATTGCTCAACGGTAATAGAGTTATGACAGCAAACAGGTTTTGAATATAATATGACAACGGGGCAGAGCGACAGAGCATTGTCATATCAGGTGTTTCTACAAGTTAATCACAAATGCCCCCAAGCAAAGTTGCTGTCAATGTTTTCCTTAGAGCTTCAAAACACAGAATACAGTTTCAAATAATTATAACAACTGAGATATAACTGGTCTGCTACTACCTGCTCGGCTAAAGCGGCTCGACTTGCAGGAAGCGACCTACATTGCAGTAGGTACTTAACTGCAGACCTCTCGCCCTGGGCGACGCGCCATTAAATCTAGAAATGATACTGCAGCAAACAACTACTCCAGGAGCTAATGCCCCGACCGGCTTTGAATTACACCTGCGGTATCTGCGTGATTAGCCAGGATTAGTCCTTATCGGTCACCCCACTAGACATAAACCGGTTTTGGGCTTGTTAGCCCTCATCAGTATGCCATAGGTGAGATAGATAGGGTCCTTGGCTGTTCACACAGATACTGCAGGTGTAATTAAATGACGGTCGGGCCATTAGCCCGCGGAGTAGTTGTTTCCTGCAGTATCATTTATAAATTATAACAACTGTTCAAAATGACTGCCATTGATTTGCTGCAAATTAGCATGGTTATTAAAATGTTTGCAGATCCGCAGCGCGTTTTGATGTTTTTACGTAGTAGTTAAAGAAGGAATTTTCATTTTAACGATGTTGTATGAAGCGGAGAATGGGGAAAAGCGAGGGAAATGAGAAAGTTTTGAGTTAATTCTATCAATAAAAAGAGAAGATTATATTGTGAATTTTATAATTTATTTTCTGAACTGGAGACAGATCAACATTTCTTTCAATATTTCTGAAGGTCACAAAAAAATATTAAGCTCTTGGATCGTCCTGGCCACCAAAACACAATATTTTGCAGCACAATGTCATCTGACGAAAGACTTGCAGTTCGTTTAAGTAAATATAGGTTCTTGATAAGCGAGGGTGACCGACAGTTCAGTGATACATTCACTACTTAACTGGTCGGATATTTCTAACACTTTGAAACCAATCCATGATTTTTGTGGGAACAGAATTTACGTTAGACTAGCGCGACCAAGCATAGAAATTGCAGGCCACCGGCACTACCTGCAGTGACGATCGTTTTAGATGCCGGTCCATGCAGGTGCTGGTCTAGTGCGCGATGCTCCATGAAATAATATCCTTCATGAACCGGCTTTGCACATCCATGTTGTACAGGTCCATGCAGCATAATGTCCGGATCATTTAGACACAAGTGGGCCAGCGAGCATATGACGTCAAGCGAGAGAGTGAGTGTACCTTTATATCATTCAAACGGAGCAATTTCTGAAGTCTCTGCTGTTGTTATAACTGACTTCTTTCGCAAATAAACTTCATATTTTATATGTAAGGGGTTTGAGGAATTGATATAAATCAATTTTTTTTGGACAGACCTATTGCAGCAATGAATGAAAAGTTAAGCACTATTTTTCATTAGCAGAACTGTTTTTTATAGCAGTAACGTAACCTTTCTGGAACCTATTTAACGCAGATACTTTGTTGGCGATAATAATTTCTGCTAATGACAGAAATATATTTCACTCAGCGTAATTTTCTTAGTAAACTCCATGCTACAGCACTTATGTTATTGGTTGTGTTTAGTTCAACATCTGCGAGGTACGGTACTGGATCTCTCGCTTGTCTTGAAAAGGGGTTGATGCAATATCTCCTGTTCTACGCCCGGTTAGTGATACCGTCTGCGGCGAGCTACACGGTTTGGTTTTGTTTATCTCTGCATGAGTTTGATGTGCTAGCTGGCGCAAAGGCCACCCAACAAGAGGTGATGCCCACCTGCCCTCAGGGGCGGAACCGAGGGGAAGTGACTTTCCAAAAAACGTTATAGATGCATTTTTCTATATTTCTCAACTAGAAATGGGAATAAACGAAGACGAAAAAATATTTTTGGAAATATTCACATGAAACACTTATCTACACTGAAAAAAATGTAGTTCTTAATATTAATGAATTCCATTTATTGAACAAAAATTTATTAAATATATGATTCAATTTGTTAATATAAGTATAACGTACACTTGTTAATTAATTTATAACTATATTCGTTAAATCAATGTATTGGCATGCATTGTATAACTAAACACTTTTACATTAGCCAATGTAAAATATTATTAAAGCTGTGAATTTTACATACATTTAATAAATGTTTTAGTTGAGTGCATGCAAACTTCAATCAGTTTTGAACGAACAATCTTAAAAAATTATAATTATATCTATGATGCATGAGATAAAAAGAATCTACTGTTGTATCACACTGAATAAGTATAAACAATGAAATGAGACAATAGTTTAATCTCCAGAAATATGATTGGGAATGGGGTCAAAGTTAAAGAAAGCCAATTTGTTAGCAAGTCGATGTTTCCGCTATTTTTAAGCTATCTTCAGAACAATTCAAGAAAAGTCTTCCGTGTAAAATGCAATTGTATAAAATGGGATATAAAATAGGTAATATAACATATTATAGAATACACAGTAGTAGTATATAACTTAACAATGTTCAGAATCATCATCATAATCGATAAACATAAACTTATAATAAATTATAACTGAAATCAAATAATGACGAATCGTGAAAAAAATGTAGTAAAATATTTTTAGTGTCGGAAGTCAAACGGCGAATACACTTCACAACAGTAGATTTAACTAGTTTTCACTATCTAGACATGTCTCTTCAGTATCTAGTGTGTATTGAAAATTTTTTTATATAAATTTGTACCACCGTTCAAATTGTCAATATTAAGTAAAAAGTCACTTAATAATAACCCTTAATGTATTCAATACCATCGATTATTCAATGCATATTTATTTATATAATAAATATTTAAATACCCATAATTTTAGATTCCTAGTGCCAAATATATCTAACTAGGTATAAAATCGTCCTTCGACTTGAATTAAAATTTGCAACAAGGATAAATAAATAATGCTTAAACAGAGGAATTATAATAATGTAGTACGGATTGAATTTTACATATAATCAATTTTTATTTCTTTGTCGTTTTACGACACTATAAAAAATCCATAAGCCCATAAAATATTTGTGAAATAAAAAGTTGGATTAGTAACTGATACGTCGATATCATAATGGCGACAGTTTTTCTACTCAACCCACGCAAGTTGTCTATGAAGAGAAATGTACATGTCTGGAATATCGTCAGCTTCAGTTCGAGAGCGATTATCTTAATCGCTCACGGACATATTTTACATGTTTCGAAAATTTAACTATTTCCGAAATACATATTATACGTTGATTTTTTTTCGGTATTTAATAATATATCAGAGATTTGAAAAATAATTAATTTCGATCTTCATGTGATAAATGTCAAAGTGTGAATTACAGACTATGGATAATTTCATAGAATATTGATGACTTTTATTGAAAAAAATATAGTATTGTAGGTAAAAATACGAAAAATTGATATTCTAAATAATTTTAAACATTAGTTGTGTAATATATGAGTGCAGGTTGCACGCCGCTGACATTTTTTTCTCAACCTGAATTTTTATATACCAGTAGAGATACACTTTGGTATTTTTTACTGTTTAAGAAAGGTATTTTAAGCTAATATGTATCAAATCTCCTACAATTCCTATCAATGAAGTCATATGTATGTTCTCTGATACCAAACATCTAGGTATGCTAATGAACATCCACAGACAAAACTCTATACCATAATTATCTAAAAAATTTAATATATTTACTAACCTCTGGAGTGGGAACTCGAAATTCAACCACAATAATTGAGATCTCACTTATTTCTGCGTTTTATAAAGGATCGCTTCATCAGGTGGCCTCCTTTAGTCAAATATCTAACTATAAAAATGATTATATCAATAAATTAAAATTATTTGAAATTGAATGTCAAAATGAAATATCGACAACGTCAAACTGATTAACTGTCAATGAATATCATAACAACCTACTAAAATAAATAAAAATTAATAAAAATTTTACCTTTTATGTATAGTTTTTTCATATATTTTCAGGTATTAACAATATTGTGTGAAACTAACTACTCAGTGGACAAAAGCCCCAACCTGCGTTGAATTACACCCACAATATCTACCCATATATTCCTTATTATTAGCTTTTGTAACATTTTTTACTGTTTAAGAAAGGTATTTTAAGCTAATATGTATCAAATCTCCTACAATTCCTATCAATGAAGTCATATGTATGTTCTCTGATACCAAACATCTAGGTATGCTAATGAACATCCACAGACAAAACTCTATACAATAATTATCTAAAAAATTTAATATATTTACTAACCTCTGGAGTGGGAACTCGAAATTCAACCACAATAATTGAGATCTCACTTATTTCTGCGTTTTATAAAGGATCGCTTCATCAGGTGGCCTCCTTTAGTCAAATATCTAACTATAAAAATGATTATATCAATAAATTAAAATTATTTGAAATTGAATGTCAAAATGAAATATCGACAACGTCAAACTGATTAACTGTCAATGAATATCATAACAACCTACTAAAATAAATAAAAATTAATAAAAATTTTACCTTTTATGTATAGTTTTTTCATATATTTTCAGGTATTAACAATATTGTGTGAAACTAACTACTCAGTGGACAAAAGCCCCAACCTGCGTTGAATTACACCCACAATATCTACCCATATATTCCTTATTATTAGCTTTTGTAACATTTTTACTGTTTAAGAAAGGTATTTTAAGCTAATATGTATCAAATCTCCTACAATTCCTATCAATGAAGTCATATGTATGTTCTCTGATACCAAACATCTAGGTATGCTAATGAACATCCACAGACAAAACTCTATACAATAATTATCTAAAAAATTTAATATATTTACTAACCTCTGGAGTGGGAACTCGAAATTCAACCACAATAATTGAGATCTCACTTATTTCTGCGTTTTATAAAGGATCGCTTCATCAGGTGGCCTCCTTTAGTCAAATATCTAACTATAAAAATGATTATATCAATAAATTAAAATTATTTGAAATTGAATGTCAAAATGAAATATCGACAACGTCAAACTGATTAACTGTCAATGAATATCATAACAACCTACTAAAATAAATAAAAATTAATAAAAATTTTTACCTTTTATGTATAGTTTTTCATATATTTTCAGGTATTAACAATATTGTGTGAAACTAACTACTCAGTGGACAAAAGCCCCAACCTGCGTTGAATTACACCCACAATATCTACCCATATATTCCTTATTATTAGCTTTTGTAACATTTTTTACTGTTTAAGAAAGGTATTTTAAGCTAATATGTATCAAATCTCCTACAATTCCTATCAATGAAGTCATATGTATGTTCTCTGATACCAAACATCTAGGTATGCTAATGAACATCCACAGACAAAACTCTATACAATAATTATCTAAAAAATTTAATATATTTACTAACCTCTGGAGTGGGAACTCGAAATTCAACCACAATAATTGAGATCTCACTTATTTCTGAGTTTTATAAAGGATCGCTTCATCAGGTGGCCTCCTTTAGTCAAATATCTAACTATAAAAATGATTATATCAATAAATTAAAATTATTTGAAATTGAATGTCAAAATGAAATATCGACAACGTCAAACTGATTAACTGTCAATGAATATCATAACAACCTACTAAAATAAATAAAAATTAATAAAAATTTTACCTTTTATGTATAGTTTTTTCATATATTTTCAGGTATTAACAATATTGTGTGAAACTAACTACTCAGTGGACAAAAGCCCCAACCTGCGTTGAATTACACCCACAATATCTACCCATATATTCCTTATTATTAGCTTTTGTAACATTTTTTACTGTTTAAGAAAGGTATTTTAAGCTAATATGTATCAAATCTCCTACAATTCCTATCAATGAAGTCATATGTATGTTCTCTGATACCAAACATCTAGGTATGCTAATGAACATCCACAGACAAAACTCTATACAATAATTATCTAAAAAATTTAATATATTTACTAACCTCTGGAGTGGGAACTCGAAATTCAACCACAATAATTGAGATCTCACTTATTTCTGCGTTTTATAAAGGATCGCTTCATCAGGTGGCCTCCTTTAGTCAAATATCTAACTATAAAAATGATTATATCAATAAATTAAAATTATTTGAAATTGAATGTCAAAATGAAATATCGACAACGTCAAACTGATTAACTGTCAATGAATATCATAACAACCTACTAAAATAAATAAAAATTAATTAAAAAATTTTACCTTTTATGTATAGTTTTTTTTTTTCATATATTTTCAGGTATTAACAATATTGTGTGAAACTAACTACTCAGTGGACAAAAGCCCCAACCTGCGTTGAATTACACCCACAATATCTACCCATATATTCCTTATTATTAGCTTTTGTAACATTTTTTACTGTTTAAGAAAGGTATTTTAAGCTAATATGTATCAAATCTCCTACAATTCCTATCAATGAAGTCATATGTATGTTCTCTGATACCAAACATCTAGGTATGCTAATGAACATCCACAGACAAAACTCTATACAATAATTATCTAAAAAATTTAATATATTTACTAACCTCTGGAGTGGGAACTCGAAATTCAACCACAATAATTGAGATCTCACTTATTTCTGCGTTTTATAAAGGATCGCTTCATCAGGTGGCCTCCTTTAGTCAAATATCTAACTATAAAAATGATTATATCAATAAATTAAAATTATTTGAAATTGAATGTCAAAATGAAATATCGACAACGTCAAACTGATTAACTGTCAATGAATATCATAACAACCTACTAAAATAAATAAAAATTAATAAAAATTTTACCTTTTATGTATAGTTTTTCATATATTTTCAGGTATTAACAATATTGTGTGAAACTAACTACTCAGTGGACAAAAGCCCCAACCTGCGTTGAATTACACCCACAATATCTACCCATATATTCCTTATTATTAGCTTTTGTAACATTTTTTACTGTTTAAGAAAGGTATTTTAAGCTAATATGTATCAAATCTCCTACAATTCCTATCAATGAAGTCATATGTATGTTCTCTGATACCAAACATCTAGGTATGCTAATGAACATCCACAGACAAAACTCTATACAATAATTATCTAAAAAATTTAATATATTTACTAACCTCTGGAGTGGGAACTCGAAATTCAACCACAATAATTGAGATCTCACTTATTTCTGCGTTTTATAAAGGATCGCTTCATCAGGTGGCCTCCTTTAGTCAAATATCTAACTATAAAAATGATTATATCAATAAATTAAAATTATTTGAAATTGAATGTCAAAATGAAATATCGACAACGTCAAACTGATTAACTGTCAATGAATATCATAACAACCTACTAAAATAAATAAAAATTAATAAAAAATTTTACCTTTTATGTATAGTTTTTTCATATATTTTCAGGTATTAACAATATTGTGTGAAACTAACTACTCAGTGGACAAAAGCCCCAACCTGCGTTGAATTACACCCACAATATCTACCCATATATTCCTTATTATTAGCTTTTGTAACATTTTTTACTGTTTAAGAAAGGTATTTTAAGCTAATATGTATCAAATCTCCTACAATTCCTATCAATGAAGTCATATGTATGTTCTCTGATACCAAACATCTAGGTATGCTAATGAACATCCACAGACAAAACTCTATACAATAATTATCTAAAAAATTTAATATATTTACTAACCTCTGGAGTGGGAACTCGAAATTCAACCACAATAATTGAGATCTCACTTATTTCTGCGTTTTATAAAGGATCGCTTCATCAGGTGGCCTCCTTTAGTCAAATATCTAACTATAAAAATGATTATATCAATAAATTAAAATTATTTGAAATTGAATGTCAAAATGAAATATCGACAACGTCAAACTGATTAACTGTCAATGAATATCATAACAACCTACTAAAATAAATAAAAATTAATAAAAAATTTACCTTTTATGTATAGTTTTTTCATATATTTTCAGGTATTAACAATATTGTGTGAAACTAACTACTCAGTGGACAAAAGCCCCAACCTGCGTTGAATTACACCCACAATATCCAGAGGTTAGTAAATATATTAAATTCTTTAGATAATTATTGAATAGAGTTTTGTCTGTGGATGTTCATTAGCATACCTAGATGTTTGGTATCAGAGAACATACATATGACTTCATTGATAGGAATTGTAGGAGATTTGATACATATTAGCTTAAAATACCTTTCTTAAACAGTAAAAATGTTACAAAAGCTAATAATAAGGAATATATGGGTAGATATTGTGGGTGTAATTCAACGCAGGTTGGGGCTTTTGTCCACTGAGTAGTTAGTTTCACACAATATTGTTAATACCTGAAAATATATGAAAACTATACATAAAAGGTAAAATTTTTATTAATTTTTATTTATTTTAGTAGGTTGTTATGATATTCATTGACAGTTAATCAGTTTGACGTTGTCGATATTTCATTTTGACATTCAATTTCAAATAATTTTAATTTATTGATATAATCATTTTTATAGTTAGATATTTGACTAAAGGAGGCCACCTGATGAAGCGATCCTTTATAAAACGCAGAAATAAGTGAGATCTCAATTATTGTGGTTGAATTTCGAGTTCCCACTCCAGAGGTTAGTAAATATATTAAATTTTTTAGATAATTATTGTATAGAGTTTTGTCTGTGGATGTTCATTAGCATACCTAGATGTTTGGTATCAGAGAACATACATATGACTTCATTGATAGGAATTGTAGGAGATTTGATACATATTAGCTTAAAATACCTTTCTTAAACAGTAAAAAATGTTACAAAAGCTAATAATAAGGAATATATGGGTAGATATTGTGGGTGTAATTCAACGCAGGTTTTAGCCCACAGAGTAGTTAGTTTCACACAATATTATTAATACCTGAAAATATATGAAAAATACACTTTGGTATTTAACACATGAAGTTTGAAAACAATTGGTTTTCGACTTTTTGACATCTTGATAAATCAGTGAAATTTTTGAGAGTACGTCTAGATTCTAAGTTAACATAGCTTTGTCATGCATATAGGTATATGGAAAGATTAAAAAAAATAGGAATAGATTATGAAAAATTGAGTCAACATCGTAAAAAAATAGTATACCTACAATCAGTTTGCGAGAAAAAAATTATAATAGTTGTGGTATTTTAATTTCATCCGCGTTTTTGCGAATGTGTTTATTAGTCTTTCATGTACCAAAAATGTCAAGTGTCAATAGCAACTCGAAGTTGATGGATATTGTTTTAATTTATGATGAAATAAGTCAAAATGCTTTAGCAGCTTCTCATCTGTACGTAGAACGACTTCCCGGTAGCCATATGCCAGATGCAGCAACTTTTAACGCAGTAGTGCAATCCGGGTGTGACATGGGAAATTTGCAACCAAATCGTGGAAGAGATGGAGGTCCAGGACGTATACTGCGTATTCAAGCAGCTGAGGAACACATTTCAGAGACTGTTGAAGATAATCCCCGGCAAATCGTTCAACAAGTACAATGTCCCAATTCAACAGTGTGGCGTATCGCACACGAGGCTCAATTATGCCAATAACTAAGTTCAAAACAGACAAGAACCAGAAATATTTGTGTTAGTAACTGGATAAGATGGGCCAAATGTGTCTACATATTGGTTGACGGTGGCATTGCCTTGCGCAAGATCAGGTTTTACAGTGAACCAGTCTCCAGTGCCGCGCAGAAGTCTATTTTCGAACTGCCCTCTCTTGCCTAAACATTTATATCTCCTTCGCAGTTTCAAACACCAAATGTCATCTCAAACTATGGTAACAGCTTACCAAAAGTTTCATTCATTCTTTCTAGACTACCAAAAACTAGAACTTGTTATTTAGTAATACAATTTTATAATGCCGTATCAAAAACAAATAAAGATTTGAATTGTACAAGTTTAAGTACAAGGTAAAAAAGTATCTTACACAATGCATTTTACATTTCTCGGAAATTTTTAAGCAACAATTTATCAATGATGTCTTACTGAACTGATTATGATTTGTTTATATTTTAATAAATGCTATTATTATTTATAATTTATATAACATATAATTTTATATTATTTGTAATATTTTTATAATTACTACAAAGTTGTCTTAGTGTTACTGACCTGTTTATTTATTCTTTCTTTTTTTGACTTTTGCAAATACTTCGTATACTTGGGCACCAATAGATACACTAAGGAATTAACGAAAAAGGGGAAAAGACAACTTTATCGCCCTGTATCACGGAAACGATTTCAAAATAAGTTGTACTACTTCAAAATATTTCAGAATTAAAGTAGGACACCCAGTACATCTAAAACATAATCAGTACCTCTTTCAACCAATTTCTATTCATATTTTGAATATTCATGTTAAAATAAATATTAATATTCAAACAGCAGAGACAGTTCAAACCGAAATCCTAAAATATTCCCAGAAGCTGTCCACCTACAAAATCGGCTTATAAAGAGTTGAAATTAACAAGTGCAAATAGAAAGCAAGCCATGATTTAAACTACAGCATTTTAGTTCACGTTCCAGTTTTGCATTATACATCTCCTTGCACACACCTGTGCAAACAGTTTTTGAACTTAATCTTAAACAAATACTGTAAGTCGATATTGGTCCATCTACTTTATACAGGGTGTTCCGCATAAGAACCGAGACACAGCAGGTGCATGTAAGGGGTACCAAAATATTGTAATTTACAGTTACAAGCCTTCAAAGTGAAGTCTCTAAATAACTTGGAATAACTAAATTTGGTATATATGATATAGGTTTATTATTGGTCTTTGCCTAAAATTATACCAAGCTTTTCCATTGATCGAATTAAAAAAAATTATAATATTCTGCGCAGAATTTAATATAAAACACTATTTTACTCTTGTTAAATTTTAAAAAACTTTGAGGTTTTTAAAAATCAAAATGCATTAGTTAAAACAAGATTTTAATAGTGTTTTTAGAGGAAATCAAAAAGTCAGTGAGGCTTTGTCTTTAAAATTTGGCAGTTAGTAATAAAGCTATTTTATTTCTGCTATTGTTTGCTGTTGAAAATGGCTGGAAAATTTACATTCGCAAACAAGTTGATATGTTAGTTGTGCTATGTTTCTGAGAAGGAAACTGTAGTAGAAGTGCGGAAGAAAATCGGAAGAGATTTTCAAAACGAGTAATTCCCCATAGAGAAACATTTTCTAATATCAAAATATAAGTGAGTACCCAGACTTCAGCAGACCAGAAAAGGGACCGATTATATTGGAATTTTGTTTTTTAATAAGTTACCCCAAAATGTACGAACTTTGCACTCAAGGTTTATTTAAAACAATACAATTTTTTATGCAAACATGCTTTTTAAAATTTTTTTAGCTTTAATCTTTTATTATTGATTTTATTATCTGTTATTCTTAATTTTAATATTTTTCTTATATTTAACATCTCTGTACTTTTACATATTTTTAATTAATTTAATTTCCTACTATATTTTTTAATATGTTATATCTTGTTTTCTGTTTTTATTATTTATAGATTTATTGTAATTTTTTCTCATACGTACGTATGTAAGCACCTTGACGGGTTTGGGATACAGGAAAGTTTTTCAGTAATATCCGAGAACGTGCTAGTGTATAGTGTAATGAAGGTACAAGCTGAAGAATATATTTTGTAAACATTTGAAGATATTCCGATGTAAATCCCTGAGCAATTACTCCCAAACATTTTCAACGCGAGTTTAAATGTTTGGGCCGGTATTATTGATCGTTATTTTCTTGAACTAGTTATTTTACCAAATCGATTAACTGGCAAAAATTATTTGAAATGTATGCAAAATACTCACCGCGTCATTTTAGTGCTTCTGTTAGAGACTTTTTGAATTTTAAGTTTCCCAATTTTCCCTCAATTTACCACCATTTATTTATATTCAAAGACGACCAATAACAAACGTAAATCGTGCCAAATTTGGTTATTCCAAGTTGAAATAATTCAGAGATATTATTTATTTTTCGAAATATTTCGCCTCACTTTGAAGACCTGTAACTCCACTTGTGTGCAATTTTGTATGAAGATATGTTTCATTAAATTGCAATGTTTTGAAACCCCCTACATGCACCTACTCTGTGTCTTTTTATGCTGAACACCTTGTATATTCCTTTTGGAAATCGAAACGTAAGCAATTAATCTAAAATAAATAGTTAAATTAGTGGGTTCATAAAATTAAAAATTTATTAATTCAAGTGTAAAACAAAGTCGTTAACCGACCAACAGATCGAGGCAGTTCCTTATCGGATGAAGAAACAAATTGAAAAGTTACTAATGTATAGATGTAGCAGTAAATGAGGTGTTATTAGGAACATATGTCTCAGTTAATTCAGAATACATGTGTTAGTGTTGCTGGTAAAAGGTTTTAATATTATGCTGAGAAACACAACATTTTTATAGCGTATTAAAGAAATCTAGTGGCGTCTTATACGCCATAATTTTTCCTTTATGGTTTACCGAAAAATTAAAACTTTTTGATTAAGTTATTAACTTCAGTGTGAGTCATTGTATACATTAGATAAAATAATGTATAAATAATATAGTTAAAATATTTATGTTAAACTGATATCTATACCTAACCAATTAAGAGGATTTCGATAAACATAAAAGTTGAGACGCAATTTTAACAAACAATATATTATGTATATTATTGATATTAAATTTGAGACAAGTAAACATTTTTTTTTAAATATAAAGCGTTTAGTATCTTATAAGATAGAGACAAATTCAGGAAAGGCACACTGGAAAAAAGATGATGTGTAAATGAGTTCTTACAGCGTATAATTCAAGATGTGTTAATAGTTTAACACGACCTTGATTTTTTGATATGTTTTATATAAGATGTGTTAACATCTCTATTACTATTGAAAAAATATGATAAATCTGCTAATAATGTGTTTACTTGTAAAATATGGCGTATTTCATTATAATTTTATTGTAAATGATGACTTTGGTACAGTTATTAAACTTTGATAAATATCCTATAATATAACAGTGCAGCTTTTTCAAATTTCAGTGTTATATTTTTGTAATTTTCCAATTTTTTTCAATTTTACATTGATATTTCCGTATTTTTTAAATATATTTGTAATGCCATAATGCGCAGCAATAGACTAATGTAATGCTTCTGAATTTTTATATTAGCATTATAAATTTTACAGTATTCTACTACAATATTATTGTAATCTCAAATGAAAAAATATGTTATGGACTTAGGGTTTTTTTTCAAATTTTAAAATATTAGATAGTATTTCTAAATATTTTTATTTCAAATTACCTATAAAATATGTTGTATACAATACAATGTAAAGAATACATTTTTCAAAATGACATAATGGATTAGCAATCACCTTATGTGATATGTATATTATTAAAAAGCGTACACTTATTGAATATAAAACAGGGTCAACCAAAATACAGAAATAATTATCTAATTTTTATAGGAAATCATTATTGTGTACAACTAAGATCAAAGTTTGCTTTTCAGCATATAATGAAGTAAAATCGTTTTGCTGTTTCGCTTATTTCAGGTGGATTTTTTTAAGGTATAAATATATGAAGCGTTTACCGTCTTGTAGAGGGATAATTTCGGTATTCGAAATTGACATTTACAACTTTTTTCAGCACGAACTCTTTTAAATCGATGCTCGGGCGTTATTTGAGAATTATGTTTTTCATAACATACAGTGCTTTCGAAAAGTAATAAATTAATTATTTGTGAAATTGAGAAGTTTTTGAAAACATTCCCTGGCACGTCGATTTTGTTTCTAAAAAAGGCACTTTTTGACTTACGACTCATATTTGTGACATTATCGTAGTTTGAGATATGACGTCATCGACAATTTTTTTAAATAGCAATTTTGATCATGCTATTTGAAAGAGCGTGTCATTCTACATACAGTAAAATAGTGTCCGAAGACTTTAAAATTTAATTTTCACAATATTGTTCACCTCCCCATTATGCACCACCTGTCTGTGCTTATTTAGATGAACTGTTCCCGAATTGTTGGATAGGGAGAAGGGTCATCCAGATCGTCTAATTTGACACCCCTAGATTATTTCTTGTGCGGATACTTAACATGAAAAGTATACGTTACGAGACCGGTTAATTAAGAAGATTTAAAAGCAAGAATTCGTCACGAGATACACCGTATACCTCCTGAAGTTATTGATAATGTCCAAAACGAATTTATTAATCGTCTTGGCTACTATCAGGCAGCCAACGATGCACAATTTGAATATTTAATTTAGTCGATTTTTTACATAATCATTATCATTTTCAGTATTGTGAAAATTAAATTTTAAATTCTTCAAACATAATGTTCTTGAAATTTTTGTTATGTAACACCATAATTTTTCATGATGTATGTACGTATGTAGAATAGCACGCTCTTTCAAATGACATGGTCAAAATTGGGGGTTGCTATTTAAAAAAATTGTCGATGACGTCATATCACGAACAACGATGACGTCACAAATGTGGGTCGTATGTTAAGAAGTGCCATTTTGAAACACAAAATCGACGTGCCAGCGTATTTTTCAAAAACTCAGTTTCAAAAATAATGAATTTATTCGTTACTTTTCGAAACCAATGTATATCGCGTTTGTAAATCAACAATTTTACCTGTTCATAATTTTTTTACTCTTGAAACCATCATAAACTTTATTGTACCTTACATGGCTGTTCTTAGGTAACAAATCGTTTTCCAAACTTTCATCGACTTCTCTCAGTTGAGAAGGAGTACAAATAATTTCTTCTGAATCGCTCACTTTCTTCGAAAACACTTTTTTGATAACAATATATCAAACATGCAACTCATTTAAGTCTGTATGTTTGACTTTTTCGGTACCATAGTAACCATTGTCGAAATGCCAATTTGGATTTTTTGATCTGTAATCTGGTTATACAGGGATCTCACTTTGTAAATTTTTCACGTAATTGCTTTTGTTAAAAAAACATCACTTGCACTTAAAAGTAATGGTTGTAAATAAAATAGTATACAAATCTAGGTGAAGAGTTTCATTCAATCCACTTACCACCTCGATATGTAATATACTGCTACAGCGCAGAACATGCTGTACAAATAGGTAGGATAAAACATTTACAAACTTCAGTTCTGTTAATTGTTGATACTGAATTTACCAAATTTATATGGGAGGGAAGTAGCATGAAAATATTAATCGTTACTTTTTCTCAAAGTGCTACAACCGTGTAGTGTCCACATTTTACATTTATCATTCGACTGTTCAACGTCAAAATGAAAAGTTGGACACAACAGTCATAAAATAATTCTCACATAAAAAATAATTAATACGGACTATGGAATAACGTGTAACAAAGCAATTAATTAAGGCAGACCTTAACCTAATATCATAAATAATGCCGATAAGGAGGAGAACGTACGTGGACAGGTCCTGAAATATATCTGTGTACGTCAGTATATAAAATTACAGGCGTCAGGGCCAATATTAATAAATTCCCGCTATTCTATCTCCGAAACTAAAACATGTGACAATGTTTTCCTCTTGTTTATAATGGACGCTACTAATAATTTACGAAACTAAAATCTCGGACAGTATCGTAGAGTCTCGCGCGACATCACTAAATTCTTTAGGTCTCGGAGATCTTCTTTATGGCTTGGTCTGCTTCCATATTATATCGGGCCACCGCTGGCTCCAGGTCAGGACTGGGTATTTCTAAAATAACGTCAAAATATTGGGATAATGTATGAATTCAGAGTGTTTTTGGTTTTCATGTAAGAATAGCTTGGAATTGAGTTGTTAGATATACAGGGTATTTTAAAATGGCATGACTATATTATTAGGGTTAATAGAACATTGAAAAATAAGTTGGGTTTTGCTTTGAGCTAGAGCCTAATTTATGAAATACAAGGCGCCACATTCCTATCCACAAATATAGCTGACATACGGTCTACCAGCCGCGGGATTCGATCCTACAGCAGTCTGGCTACATCGATTCAAGACTGACGACTTAAACCGTTCGACCACAGACCGACCGATTTAAAAGAATAGTCTCCGATTTTGTAAATTTATGCAGAGATTGTGTAATTTATTTGTAAGGAATGAAGACTCAAGTAGAAAAAATTATTATTTCCGACATATGTTTTCGCCTAAGCTCTATAGAGAAGTTATGGTATCAGCATCTTGCTAATGGACCAAGTTGGACAAAAGGTAAAGGATGAAGACAGATTCGTGACATTTTGGATGAACCCAATAAATCTAGGATGGTGTGGCTGCCACACCAACCTGAGTCGAAAGTCCCTGAACCAAATAGTGATATTTCTGAAAGATAATTGCAGACTAAGAGTGATAAGAATAGAGGTGAATTCTTTATGGTTGGAATGTGAAGAAGAGAAAGATAAGGCCATCCGTTTTCTAGAGCACTGTGCGTATTTTGGGAGACTAAGCCATAAAAGCCGGGCGCCAAAGACCTGCAAGGGAAATATATGAGGGGTCTATCATGGATTAAGATCCTGGCGTTCATCAGGATGTCGAGCAGGTTTGAAGAAGACCAAAGAGAGATAGTGGATAGATGATGGGATTGTAAGGGTGGCAAAAAAACGACCCACTTGTAGCCTAGTTACCACCCTGTTACTACTTACTTAAAACAATATGTACACTGTTACACGCACCGCAAATAAAGGTTTCCACCACAAATCAGTATCATATTATTCGTTTATCCGTCACACGTGTCTAGATAGAAACATTTAATGACACAATCTAATCATTGATGCATTTCAAAATTTCTAATAATAGTGCACCAGCTCACTTGTTTAGAAGTAGTAATTGTGTTAGGTTGGTACCCTTTAGGTTGCGGCCGATGTACATATTTTTGTTAGAACACGACAAAATGTCTAATTATAATCAACAATACCTTTAACTGTTATTTACTAGCCAACGTATGCAACGGTTAAGGAAGAGGAGAAGTATCACACTTACCATTACTTTTTAATGTTTCATATCTATGCTATATAATTATGTCACCATTGTTATAATTGTTTCTTACCTATTCCTACTATAGCTTCTATTTTAATCGATACTTGTTTGCACACAAGCTGTAATTTGAAAAAGAATTTACGATCAATGTTATGTTAAAAATACTGAGTATAGAACTTCTTGGTAGCAAAATTACTCTTTTCTCAACACAAATAAATTTTACAGAGCATTAGTAACTTTAAAATCAACGGTAAAATTACCAAGAGAGTTACTGGCATAAAATAGCCAATGATAATTATGGTAAATTTGCATAAATATTTTTTTCGGGGTTGTAACGATACCTAACTTTTATTTACTGGCTAATGTATGTAGCGGATGAGGCGGCAGAAAAGTATCGTCACTCGGTACTACTTTTGGATATTTCAAATGTATGCTATGTAGTTCTGTTATCTGTTTCTGCCACAGCTTCAGGTCACATAGTTTCTATTCTATTCTACTCTACACTTTATTTGCACGAAAAGTTATAATTTGAAGAAGTATTTACAATTCATAGTATGTTGGTAAGAATATAGAACTCCAACTCCGCACTTACAGGCCGATATTGGTCGGTAGCCGAGCAATTTGAGGCGCCAATACTTGATACGAGGTCGCCCCTCTGTCAGAAGGTTCGAATCCTGCGGCCACCACCACCATCTCTGCGGGTATGATAGAGTGGAAGAATGTTGGCTTGGGTCAATGTGAGATATTTATACCGGTCGACATTTGATCACCCCCTAATTAATGAGGTTTTCCAGGTTTCCATAATTCCTGCACTGAATGGTGGCATAATGTGCCCCCTCCCCCACACAAATCTCCAGGCTTCTGGGCTAATCCTTCTGATTAGAATGACGGGTAGAGATATTATTATTATATCTGCTCGTGTTTGACTTTGTGTTTCTCTTTCGTCCTTCTAAGTAATTTGTATCTCGGACAGTTATTTTTACTCAATATGTTTTTACGCACATATGATCCTTTTAACAAAAAAAATATATTAACACATTTTTTTTTTGTTAAGTGTTATTTCATTAAAAATTCCAGGCCAATATAATGTCACTCATAAATGAGTTTGAATTTACACATTGTTATTTTTTACCGAGAAAAAATTGTCTGTAATCAAGTAATCATCATTTCAGCTCCGCGCGTTAGCATTAGTTCCTGTTACGAAGCCGTCGCAACAACTCCTCATTAATTTCAAGTTAAATCAAAGCCAGCGCAACAAGGAAGCGCATCTCAAATTAACAGTTGGTTTTTATTGCAAACTAAGGTGCATACGCTAACATTAAGCGCAATAAAATATATAAACATTATTCTTATATCGTACTACCGTCGATATGAAACGTTTTAGCACCTGACATTTAAGTGTTTGTAGAAAACATTAAAGTAAATACCCTTTGTAAACATCTTTTTAATGCTCTTGAGAAATTGGTTTACTAGGCGTGTGTAGTTTTCTTATTGCATTGTTGCTCAACGGACTAACAGTACATTTATCGAGTCGAAATTTATTCGGCCAAATCTTCTTTAGATCGTTAATATACCCATAAATTTTATCTTTTAATGTATAACAATAAAGACTATTTTAGTATCTTACAAAAGAATTGGATGGTCTCGTCTTCAAAGCAAGATCTTCAAGTTAGAGCAATACGGTTGACAGAAAAAGTGGGCAGTTTGTTTGTAAATTTCACGTCAAACATCCAAGATGTAAACCACATGCCGTATATTTACAAAGAAATGTTTTTGAAGGCATACCCAATACGAGTTTTTTCATATACCTGTGGTTATATTTTTATACTCTACATTTACCTCACTGCTTATCGTTGGAGTTTAAAGAACCACGTGACTGTGACATACGACGGTGTAACATCCTGTACATAAATTTGTAATGTATAGGGTGATTCTAAGGCAAGTTACAGGAGACCTAAGAAGGACAGAGCAATGGTCTGTAAAAGCCAACTATTAGAGATTGTTAATGACTTCAATTGTCTATGTAGACAACGCTGTGACGCTCCAGACGTCGGCGTAGCGACACTCCCATTTATTTTTTGTTAGCGGGAATTCTGACGGTACTATACAGGGTGTCCGGAATATGAGTGCCGTATTATGTTATGAAATTACTACTTACTCCTGTAACGTAATTTGGTCGTGTAGTTTCTGAGGCACTTATTAAAACTGTAACGTTAAGAAACATTGCAATGTGTCAGGCTGCTGCTGATAACCTAAAAGTAATATTAGTCATAGTAGTATTGTAGTGCGGTTCATTGTTCTCTAGTTTTTCTTTGATACTTGTAAGTGTGCATTAACAAAAGTGGAACAATTTATATTGTCACAGATTTCCTAACCCGTCTTACTTTTTCCAGTTTTGCATGTCCTTTAACAAGTATTTCTTTTTAATGTCAATTAGGTAGACTTTATTTTATAAAATTAATTGAACTTAATTTTTAAATATTTAATTCGATATATCTTTAGACTATATATTATATATTTTTACAAATGGTATTATAGACTAATCTCCGTACTACCAAATCCATATCTTAAAATATCTATCTTTATCCTCTCGTTTCGCTACCTGTAAGTTTATTGACGCAATAAAACTATAATAAGCAGATTAGCTCCTCCACTGAGACCGATTTTGGGCCAGGTAACTTGCCAGTTCTGAAGGAAAGGACACTTAGAACTTGACCACATAAAACCTAGGATGAAATACCCCTTGCAGAGATGCCAGGCCTGTCACAACAGGAACAAACACTGAGTCACTAGCGGTCAGAAAGGACTTTAGAAAATAAAAGAATCAAAAGTGTACGCTATTCAGCAGATTTGCTATTGATTTGGCGACAAAAGATCGCTCATTGAAGGTAGCAGATAATATTAAAGTGTTTGACCTTTTCTTTGGCATTAGCATGGACCTCATTAAAAACTAGTTTTTTCCCAGAACAGTTAATAACTTTACAAGAAAATAACAATGTATTATTTTAGAGGAATTAAGTACAAAAGAAGATACGGTGATGTAGAAATTCTTAGGAAATATATAAGGTGAACCATATTTAACGTCAGACCTGAGATTCCAAAATAAAACTTTCACAAGGTATTTAAGTTTCAATAATAATAGTTATTTGTCTACCTAGGTCGTAAAATATCTTGCGGCCGAGGTGTACACAACATTTTTTGTTCAAACGACATGTATTTATTTACAAACTTTTAATTTTTGATGAAAATTATGAATGTTTCATTGTTATAACGTCAAGTAATCTGAATTTTCAGATAGCTTCAAATTTTTTAAGTTATTTGAATGCATACGCTATACGTTTGCAAGAATAGTATCACGTAAAGCTTCGTACCCTCTAACAGAGCTCTAATGATGACACCACGTCATACTGCTTTGTGAGGTTACTTATAGAATAGTGTATATAAAAATAGATTTTAGAAGTTAAAGCTAGAATACAATAGGTTACAGATTACATATACTATCACCTAAAAATATGGAAAAATGATATACAGGGTGTCCGGAAAAGACGTGTACAACGGAAAACCACAGACTCCTAGGTTCAAAATAAGCCGATTTAGCCCAATTTACTTATTTCCAAAATTGCTTCGTTTCGCCGCTAGGGAGCGCCAAAGTTCGCGAAAAATTTTTGTTTATTCCGAATATCTTGAAAACGACTTGATCGATGTTAACCATTTTTGGGCTACGCAGTTATAAGTCTAACCGACACTTTTTGACATTATTTAAAATATTTTGAATTCATTAGAAATATAAGAAAAATCATGTATCATGCAAATATAAGCACATATATTTTTAACCTCCTTTTCAATTACT
Organism: Monochamus saltuarius; assembly: GCA_025584915.1. NCBI lineage: Eukaryota > Metazoa > Arthropoda > Insecta > Coleoptera > Cerambycidae > Monochamus > Monochamus saltuarius. The sequence goes on along the minus strand of CM046721.1, from coordinate 106,843,925 downwards.
CTCATTTTTTTTCTATTATTAGTTGACTTTATTTAGAAACTTTTTTACACTTTCATAATTTTGAACAGATGAGTAGTTTAGGCAGAAAAAATATTTTCGTATGTCAACAAAATCAGCATTCGTTCTGCAACAAATAACGGAGTACCAGAAGTAGGCTCTGATATTTTAAGTATCAACTTCAATACATATTCCGAACAAGTAGATATGCTTTTGGTTTATGGAGTTTGTCAAGATAACGGCCGCAAAGTGTTAGGATCTACATGGACAGATTCCCTCATCGACGAGTGTCAAATCATCAAACTTTTGCCAACATCGAAAGGCGACTTTGCGAATTTGGTTCTTCCACTAAATGAATACGGTTCAAGGGCGTCAACGTACGACGAAAACTATAAAGGTGGAGGAATAAATCCTAGATAAGATAGAAGAGAACCCAAAAATAAGTGCAAGACGCATTGGACAAGAAATAGGGATACCAAAAACCATAGTACATGATGTTTTGAAAGAGCAGTTACTACATCCCTACCATATTCAATCAGTTCATGACCGGTTCATCAACCCATTGACCCTGAAAAACGTTTAGCATTTTGTAATTTTATACAAGATCAAAGAGCCCATGATATCAATTTCAGCAAAAACATTTTATTTACAGATGAAGCATATTTTGCTAGGTCAGGAATTATTAATAACCATAAAAAACACGTTTATACTGATAAAAATCCACACTGTACTGAAAATAAGACATTTTCAATATGAATTCAGAGTAAACGTGTGGACGGGAATTATAAGGCTTGTTTTTGCAGCAGTTGAAAACGGTTTGGAAACTATCAGAAATATTCGACCAGTTAAGTTGAGAACGCGTTACCATTGAATTTGACGCAATACATAGTTGAACGAACATTTCTGATAGTTTCCAAATAGTTTTCAACTGCTGCTAAAACAAACCTATAGACAACTTTATTATTGGCCCGGTTGTGTTTCTACATCGATTAAATGGGGTCAACTATTTAAATTTTACAGCAAGTATTACCTAATTTATTGGACGATTTACCGTTACTACTTCGTCGTAACATGTGGTTTATACACGATGGTGCACCCTTCATTTTACAATACCCTTAAGTCAGTATTTACATAATCTGTATCATAACAGGCGGATTAGAAGAGAAAACGATGCTCCTATAAAATGGCCACCTAGATCACCATACTTACATCCTTTCGATTATTTTTGTAAAGTATATGCCTACGCAGTTAATAATAAAGAGGAATTTTTGGCGAATCCAAGACGCAGTTAACATTTTACGAGGTAATCCATGGAGAGCACTACAACTTCGTAAAACCGTAAAACGGATTACTTATTGCGTACGAAAAAAGGTGGTCACTGAGCATTTATTGTAAAGAGATCATAACTTTTATTTATTTGCTATATTAATATTATTATCTCGTATTTATTAAATAAAATATAAATGAGTTTTGGAATTTTCGTTATTTGTTGCAGAACGAATGCTGATATTGTTGACATAAGAAAAATATTTTTCTGCCTAAACTACTCATCTATTCAAAATTCTGAAAGTATAAAAAAGTTTCTAAATAAAGTCAGCTACTAATAGAAAAAAACTGAGAATAATTATACCGGGGGTTAAAAAATATGTGCTTATATTTGCATGATACATGATTTTTCTTATATTTCTAATGACTGCAAAAGATTTTAAATAATGTCAAAAAGTGTCGGTTAGACTTATAACTGCGTAGCCCAAAAATGGTTAACATCGATTAAGTCGTTTTCGAGATATTCGAAATAAACAAAAATTTTTCGCGAACTTTGGCGCTCCCTAGCGGCGAAACGAAGCAATTTTGGAAATAAGTAAATTGGACTAAATCGGCTTATTTTGAACCCAGGAGTCTGTGGTCTTCCGTTGTACACGTCTTTTGTACACCCTGTATATTTAGCATAAAAAAACAAGTAACTGTGTTTGTACAATTTTTATAAACTATTCTTTAAATTGCTCCATAAATTGTATTGGAATATTGTTTTGCATTTTTTATAATAAAAATATAAAATTTTAATCATGGAATTACTTAATCATCAATATTGTACGAACAGCAAAATATAACCTATTATATAGTATTTATATTAATGCAATCAGGAAAAAGTAGAAAATCCGAAAATATAATAATATATATAATGTTTTATAAGAAAAAAAAAAAGTTGATATCAATATATCTGTAGTGTGATACTCGTTTGTTTTATTGATATAAAACTGAAATCCTTGAGAAAAAATTATCAATGAATGCATGTTTAAATTTTCCTATACCTCCTAAAATAATAGAGTCGTATCTAACGCGTGATCACCTTGTATCTAAGATTATTTCTTCGTTTAGGCCACAGTGACTGTTCCAACTACGCTATTTATCTCAAAATAGTGCCTCCCTAAGTCGTGCTGGGTGTGAAACAGAAAAAGTCAGTTACTACCGGCTATTTAACAGTAATTGTGTGGTTGACAGTGACAGAGCGCGGACAGTTGCGTGACAACAAAGAAAGAATTAGGCGAGCTATCCCGCCAAGTGGGATTAAAGAACGGTAGCAATTTTGGCCACCCGCTGAGTGGGATTTGACATTCTGGTAATGAGACCGCATTTTAGAGGTTAATTCGTATTGTCTTTGGATAAACAGCTGGCGGGTTTGTTTTGTTAGAGGATTATTTCGTTACCGGCAAAAAATCGCCTCTTTTCATGCCGTTACTTTTCTTAACGAAAGAAACGTTACCGTTCCTATCCAAGTAGAAGTGACAGCCATCAAACAAATGTCTGATGGTGGTGCAGAGTACTTATAACAAATGAAAAGGTAATAAACACTGCACTGATAAAATTGTTATAATTACGATATGTACATATAAAATAGGTAGATAAATTCACCTTATTTTGTTGTAAGTATTTAAGAGGTAATGCTGAAAATTTGTAGTAATGAATGTCATTTGATTTATACTCATAAATGACAGTTGCAGAAGGTAAAGAGATTTGCTGTGGTAAAATGTAAACCATTTTCATCACATAGCATGCATTTATTAAATTAATTATTACAACAAAATATAATTAAAAAACTACAACAGTAAACAAAAATAACTGTAAATAGAATTTTTTATAAAGTTGTATATTTAATAATACTTAAGGTTTGCTACAGGTTACTACAGTATATAATAAATAATACAGTAACCAGATATCTGACATTTGAATTTATTAGAAAACTTCTTAAAATTGACCTGAGACAAATTTGTTATTTCTTTAACATATCATATTATTTTGTATCAAAGGAACGTACAATTTTAGAAAAAAATTATTTGATTTTTTTGGACACTATGTCATTCATTCATTATTAGAGAATTTAGAAGATATTGGCATTAGAGGAGCTGCACTCTTTTTAATTCGAAGTTAAAAGTAAATGATGTAAGGGATAAGTTTTAATCCATACAGTATGGAGTACCACAGGGTACAATACTTGGTACTTACAGTTTTATTTTTTATTTATATTAATAACATATAGCATTAAGATAAAAGGTATAATTATAAATTTTGCAGATGATGCTGCCATATTTTATGAATGTGTTAATTGGGATATTCCAAAGGAAATAGTACAAAATGATGACAATTATAAAAGAATTGCTTGACTATAAGTTGCTGTCATTGAATATGGATAAGACAGTATATATAACTTTTGTTCTGTATAAATCGGCATTACCATCTTTTAATTCGTTAGAAATAACACAAATAAATATCTTTCAAATATGATGAAAAATATTCACAAAATATTTACGAATAATTATAGATTGCCACTTAAGGCCAACATATCCAACGCAAAAATTTAATAGAAATACCACCAAAGATAGAAGAGTGAAAAGATATATAAATTGTGAATACAGTACTAATAATACCTGCATACTGAACTTTCGTAAGAATCTTATTAAAACGGCATAAAAGATGCATAAACTTTTAAAATAATGATCAAATGACTAAATTAATTCCATATATGTTAGAATCTTATTTGTATTAAGAACTACAATTTTTGTCAGTAGATATAAGTATAAGAAAATTTCATGATAGTATTATCATTACCTACTTTGTGTATTAAAAATTTGTGATACATACATGTTTGTTGAAATTTAACTCTAGCAGAGTTATTTCTCGAACTCCAAAAATTCGCAAAATTTATTTCAAAACCCACTGAACCGCTACTTTGATTAATAAGTCAATAATCAATATTAAAATGAAATAACATTTAATAATAAAAAAAAATATTTTTGGACTCCCTGTATATGTAATGTGCTGACGTTTTATGTTTACTACATATATGTCATCAGACTACATTTATTTAAATTAAAGTGCAATTTATTTGTAATGCACCAATATATATTACATCGTCAAGTCAATTTCCCAAAAAATTGTAGTATTTCTAAAGATCTTTAGATCTTTTCTTATCTCTCTATAGTTGTTAAGGTAAGCAATACATTCAGATTTCTTTTGTCTATAATTTTTTTCTCTAAATCGAATTTAATATCATAATTAAACAAATGTTGCACCTTTTACAACATTTACCAGAAAATCCACCATATGCAGGTACATCTATTTCCTATATCTTTCGAAATTCTTTTAGCAATGCTTGAACTTTACAATTATTTTTTTTTGCAACAATTTTAAAATCACATATTTGTTCGATTTCTTTTCATTCAAGAATTATTTTGACTTTGTTGCCAGTTTGGATTTGTAAAACCGTATTCAAACAGTAAACAAGCATCGTTTCAAAGTTGACACATTCGACATTCTGTATCTTTAAATTTTACTTGAACATTGTCAAAATATTTCAGTGACCATTGAAATTCTACGAGTGACTGCAGAAGTCGTTCCACAAAACCCGTTCTCCACCCCCTCATAAATCAGGTAGCGCACCACATAATCGAATGCGGTTTACCGCAGAATTAAAATACCAAAAAGACCATAAATATCGCAGCCAGACAAGTCATGATGATTCTATTTTCCTGTGCGCAGTTACGTGATTTACAGCCAGCCTTCCGGTAGCCGGCCGGCCGCAATTTTCTTGTAACTGGGGGCAGGATAATCCTTTAGGCCCACAAACGTTTCCTAGACCCATCGCCGACCGACGCCGTAAATCTGCTAACAACGGCGGTCTGCCGGCCGCTCTCAGCAAGGCTGATTTCCAATGCGAAAGCCATAATCTGTCTGTCACCAGATGGACTGCTTTCTGATGAGCCTCGCAGGCACTTGCTCTCGGAATGCGCGGAATGATTCATTGGCTCGTGCTGGATTAAATTTGCCGTGGAATAATCTAGTGACGTGGGAACTGTCCGTCTTTCATTTTATTAATTCTGCTTTCAGTTTGTAGAACAGGGCGTTTCCTGTGAGGCTCACGACGCAGGCTGCCTGCAAATTGGAAGAGGCATTGCTGGATGTAAATGAGATTCTAGAAAATGGGGAAATTTCATGACTTTTCCAAATACGTGAAGGAGAAAAAACGAATACGTTTATTCTTCGAAATGGTATTTGACCTACAGTATTTATAAATTTAACTTGTTTTTTTTTGCGACAAAATGTGTTCAACCCGGTTCAAAACATTATATTTTTGCGTTGAAACAGTGACGTCAAACACGTCGCTGTTTAAACCGTGTTTAAAACATCCACTGAGTCCAATTTGAACACTTTAGATGCTTTGCTATTGGTCTATGCAGCAGTTGCCTAAAAAGTAGAGATTTGAAAATCGGTGTGATTTAAATTTTTAGATTAATATTTAGAATGGTTGTTATTTTGATACTTGTTATTCATGTGTATTTAAAAATGATTTTGTTGTGGATTATTGTATGTACCTCTGCAAATTTAAGCGAATTCTTAGACATCCTGAATTACATAATTCAAAAGCATATAACCCGATTACTTTTCTATCTAAATTTTACAAACCTGTCACTCATACAAACATGTTAGATATTTGTTTCGGGTTTGCAGTTGCTAAAATCAATTTCTATGTTTTTGTTGCAAATTTCACACATTTTCAAAATATATGTACATAAGCATGCGGAAATAGGTATTGTTAATAATTTCTACTCGTAATAATCGTTCTATTTTAATCCAAATCTAATGTAGGCAATAGTGCAAACTGCAAACAATAATCAAAAAGTGTGAGGGTGATATCAAAGAAAAACAAATATTTGATGACGTTACGTTTTGAAACTATACATTTTCTTGGTGCAATACATTAGTGACGTCACCAATAAATACGTTTTGAAACAGCCGATGAATACGGTTCGTCACAAAAAAATAGCTTTAGTCTGGCTGCGCCCCCACAATACGATCGCCACCACAGCGTAAACCTGTGACGTCAGACGCCGTTCAATGTGTATACCTAAATACTATATGCTTTAGTTCATATCTGTATATTTTTCCATGGTTTTGGACAACACAGTACATACGTTTAGAAGAACTGTTTTATCATTTGTATCATTATTAGTTACTATTGTGTCAAATAGATGTTGGTATTGAATATAGTTGCAAAATAGACTCGTAAAATGAGCACAGAAAGTGCTCAACGGGCAAATGGAAGAAGTATTGTATTATGCAATTATGTACGAATACAGCATACAACGCCTAATAAAAAATATTGCGTGCCAAAAAAATGAAAAAAAAAATGTGGTGCAGGGCCATGAAACGCGACGAAAGTAATCATTACAATATTGTTGTAAGTTTAATTGGAAATACAGGTAGGTTGAAGCTTACCGAAAAAATTAAAATGTAAAGTTGTAAAAAATTAATTAAACTTTTCTATTATGCTCAATGGTAAAGCAAATTTACATTTTTTCTCATTTATGGTATTCATTCCGATTTAAAATAACCTTACACCAATGATTCGCATTTTCGGCCACGTCCCCAGACACAAGTTCCGATATTTCAATATATTTGAGAGATTACCTTGTAATACATTTCAAACCAACATAAAATTCATGCAACTTCCCTATTAACCTTATTTTTAACCCTTAGAAAAAAATCTTATAATACTTTATGTTGCGTGATGGGATGCCAATTCCTGTGATGATAAGTGAACTAGTTTTTATTATGCCAATAAGATGCATGATTAGATCGGTCAGTGGTCGCGCGGTTTAACGCGTCAGTACTTGAATCGAGGTGACTAGATCGCTGTGGGTTTGACCCCCGCAGCCGGTAGACCGTATATAAGCTATATTCGTGGAGAGGATTGGCACCCTCTCTGCGGGTATGGTAGGGTGGAAGAATGTTGGCTTGGGTCAATGTGAGAGATTGATACCGGTTGAAGTTTGACTACCCCCCTAATTAATGATGTTTTTCAGGTTTCCCTCATTCCTGCACTGAATTGTGGTTAGGGCCTACCAACTTAAGTCGTTCCTGGGTACAAATGCGGCCTGCTTAATAATAATATGCCGCCCCCTCTCTTAGACTTATTGGCTAATCCTCGTGTTTAGAATGATAGGTATTATTATTATAAGGTAAGCCAAGACATATGCTGGTAAGATATTCGGTCACTGTATTCTGGTATTAAGTACGGATCTACCGTGAAGTACAGGGAGACTAACTATATAGAGTTACTTAAATTAGGAAAAAGTTGGGCTTTTTAATCGCTGAGAGTGATACAGTGTATATTGGATTAATCTATTTTTACAGAAAATATCAAGTTTAGTACCTTTATTTTGTTCAGCATATAATTTCCCATGCAGCAACAAATTTTGCTGACTATGCCAAATTTTCACAGTCCACTTTTGATTTTCTTAAGACCATATTTGATTTTCATACTACCGAAATGAGCGAAAAAGGACTATTTAGCTTTCTTGGACAAAAATAATGTAAATTAAATCAACTTACCTATTATAATTCGGACTTGATTTTATTTAATTTTTTTATGATAATTTTCTTATTAATTGGGTAATTGTGCTCAAATTTTGAAAAATATATTTTTTATGAAATAAATATGAATATCTAATTGATTTTTGAATTAAATGTACAGAGCGTTCTTACCACCTATGCTACTATACTATTTATTTCAGTTGTTTTTAACGACAGAGATTTTTAGAAATTATTACTTAGTTATTTGGGACAGCCTTCGATTAGATATGACAAAGGTATACCTGCTTTGGCTTGTCACCAAAATGCACCGTTTTATAAAAAACCGCGTTTAACGTGTTTGTTAAGATTGGAAATCAATACATAAATTCTAAGAAATTATTAGTTATAAAAGAGCATGAAAAACAATACAGAATAACATGAAAGAAAGACAACAGTTCAAAAATAATAAAATAAAAAAAATACATAATCACTTATACTAAACGCAACAGTAAAAACAAAATTTAAATTTTTTAATCAGTTTTGATATATGTATATTCATTTTTATGTGGACAGACTTATTGGATTACAGTAAAAAAGTCAAAGAGATATTGTAAAAAACGTTACAGTATTTAACGGCAAGTCTCCATTAACAGACATATTTTTATTCTCAAATTGTAATGGATAATTCTCGTTTAGAGAGGACGTAGGTATGAACAGATTATGGTTTAAAAATGATGGAGAAGCTGTCAGTCAGACAAAGCAAATTACCTGTTTATTATACTAAAATTCATCGTCTTTTATAAGGAGATCAACAAAATAATTACAGAAATGTTCGCATATCCAAACGTATTTGACAACAAAGGTCGGATAATTGGATTATGATCGATCGAGTGTGCACTTCTGGATGATTATAGGGGTGGTCCGTCTTTCCCAGTAATATTACAAAATTGATTTAGTGGATTTTAATAGTGAGAATATATTTTACGGGATGCTCTCTAATAGCAAAAAATAACGGATATTTATTAAAGATAACCTTCCCTATGGGAAAAGATATATGTGTGCTGTTTGATTTATTTTAACATTAACATTTTTAACGTTAACATATTTAAATGCTAACTTAAGATTTATTGTAATAGAAAAATTAAAATTGGAACTACTTGAACATTCAATTTTTTCCCTGGCTTGATTTATTTAAATATTTTTATATAAAAGTATATAACAATATTAAAATTTGTATATAAAAATATATCATATTAAACAAGGAAAAGTATGACTGTTACAATTGTTTGTTAATAATATTGAAAATATTTGCAACATATAGGGTCAATTTAAAAATATGTTTTTTTTACCAAAAGGGAACAAGTTAATTTTCAAGCAACCGTTCACCACAAGAAAAAACCCAGTCAACAACGTTAGCGAAAAGAAGAAGAAGAAATTTATTGAAATATTACAGTCTCCTATAAAAAATAATACAAAAACTGTACATATGAAAAAAGGCAAAATGCATTTAAAAGGAAATGGGTGAAAATCTATTTTCTATTCATGAAAAAAATTATCTTTTTAAACTGTGTCTTAAGTATCCAAATAATCTGAACGGAAAGCAATACCGACATAGAAAAATTCTAAAATAAAGAATTAAAAAAGTAAACAAAAAGTACAAAAATCAGTCGACTATTTGAAAATTCAAATATTTTCTCGATTTTTATATAAAAATATTAAAATTTGTAGGTATATAAAAATTACATATTAGACATATGCATGACTGTTAGAATTGTCATACTTTAAAAATCTATTTTTCGACCAAAAGGAAACATATTAATTTTCAAGCAACCTTTCATCACAAAAGAATACCCAGTCAACAACTTTAGCGAAAAGATCAAAAATCATATCATTCTCGCTCACTTCCGTATTTTTTGACGTTACGGAAAAGGCTCTACTTTTTCAGTGTGAGATTTTTTGTTAGGCAAACTTAATTTCAAAAATAACCCTTGACTGATACTTTTGGCGCAAATGTTTATTCAATTAATCTTTATTTCTTACCAAGACTATCTCTGTATCCCTTGTTATTATGTTTGCGTTATTGGAATAATTTTCGTATTTTGGCGTAATAATTGTTATTCTACTATTTGTTACCGTTACATGCTGGTTGTTATTTAAGTTCTGTAGATAACACATAGTTTCATGTCAAATCTCAAATTATGTTGCGGTATTGCCTTGGGGGCACAGTTTATATAGTGGCAAAATTATTAGTATCTATAGGATCTCAAACTAATCTCAGTTAAGAAAAGATTGGAATAGAAGGTGCTAAGGTGCAATCGCAATGATACTTTTTATCCAGATAACTAAAAAATGTGCAGTAAGCATTTTCACACAGAAGGATTTAAAGACGTATGTTGTAGAAGAAAAGGAAATGCAGCTTTAAAGGAATTATAACCTACAAGTATAAATTCCTGTCATGTTCTGTAGATAGCAATTAATTTATATCAATCATTTTCGCAACTTTTTGCCTTAATCTGAAGTCTACATAGTGCAATTATTGCTCTGTGAATACCGTTCCATCAAGTACTACTACCAGTGCGCAGGCTTTCGAAAACAAGATGCAAAAAGAATAGAAGATTACAAGTGAACTTCCGAAGTCGAAAAAACAATAAGACAAGTACACAATATGGTCACCAGAAATTCCAGTTACTAATGTAATAAAATCGTACAGATAAGCAAATACCTATAATTTACTATGAACAGTAACTGAGATGGTACCACTTGTGTTATTACTTGTTTGTGACAATTAGTGTACCAATTTTCATATTGCATTTCTTTTGTGTAATATTCCTTTCCTTGTCTGAACCGATATAAGTACATATGGGATCTACAAAAGATTTCTAACTACAGGGTAAGTTTACATTTAAATAAGTTTCCAGCCTTAATTTTTTATATATTTTTAGGTATTAACAATATTGTGTGAAATTAATTCCTTAATTTGCAAAACCAAGTGTAATGTAGATATATAAATTTAGTATGAGGGAGCTTTATAAATATTTTTTCAACAAAATTTCGATATAGACAAAAATAAAATTAACAGCAGCCTGCTACTAAAATTTGTAAGGTTAAGATTTTATATGGCGTTATCTTTGAGGGTCATTTTATTACATTTGTTTAGTTATGCATCATATTTTAGATACACATACTTGTATTAATGAAGATTGTGCTGCTGCATGCACTTGATTGATTTGTAATTTTTGTATATTCTTTCTTGTATCCGCATGGTGCCCCCTAGTAAGAACTTGCTCATGCTAGTAGAAGTCATAAAGTTATGATTTGTAGAGTAAACACATCTGTACCGAACTCATATTTTGCAATAGTATCTAAAGTCCTTGGCATACCTATCTACTTAATTATAGGTTACAGAATAAACTGTGTGTTTAATATTCTGCAAGTTTGTAGTATCCCTACAGATTAAACATTATTTCGTCTTTGATAGATCTTAGAGTACCTACTTAGAAATATTTTTTGAAAAAAATGTTAATATTTTTCATCTGATTATTCTAAAATGAATCATTCCCTTAAGGTTTGTTGTTGTTACACCTTATACTCTTTAAGAAAAAAAAAACAATCTGTTGGTACATTTTTAACGCAATTGGTCGCCTGTCCGGGTATCTTCCCTAAAATCTCCGCTCATCCGTTCGGATAGAGTTAACACGGACCTTCGACGCCTAGTGGGCCACATTCGCTGCGAGATCTTATCGCTCCGTTATTTATACTCCAGCTCGCGCTCTGAAAGCTTACCTCAGATATTAATGAGCGTCGCGGCCGATCCTGAAATGATAAAGTGTAGTAATTGTATCTTTATTAAGGTATTTTTTTGGGGAGAGGAATTTGTTTGCCGCAGTGCCGGGGATTATTCAAATAGCTCGTTAGATATTTCTTTTATATGGAGATCATTTTTAATCCGCGGTAACTTTGAATAAAGCTCCATGCACACTGGACAGGATTTCTAGGACAATCCGCATAATGGACTGAATTTTGAATGCGTTTTGCATGATATACCGTCCTTTTCGGGCAGGTACTAGCTGTTAGTTGTGATTCTAATAATTAAAGACATTGGTCAGTATTACGTACCTACATATATGTCATGTTTTTAAAAGTGGAAATACTAGTGAAATAAATAATTACCATTACATTATAATCATTTCTAACTTAGTTAAGTTTTTGAATTTCATTTCAGTGATATTGTATATAATCATGTTCAAAATCAAACTGGCTACAACCAACATGGTTCTATGAGAGGTTGTTCAACGTCCAGGAATTTATTATGCATATCGCAATACATATCCGAGGTTTTGGATGATCGGGGTAGATTTAACCTATACTTCACACTTTTGTTAACCATATTAACATAATGTGTTTGTTCTTACCTCATGTTTCTAAGCGTGACGTGTCTATATAAGGTGATCTAAATTTATTATAAAAATTAAATGTACAAGGGATTCTTACAAATACAATTTTGAAATGATTTAAAAATACTCTTCTGCTGGGCACTGGAAATTGGTCCATTGTAATACCTGACCTTGTGCAAAGCATGCAGTTGTCGGCAAAGCGTAATAAAAATGAACGTCCAAAAATTGAAGAAATTTCTCAAAGAAAGAATTAAATAAAATTTTATTATACCTATTTTATATAAGCAAATTTAACTGCCTTTGCCCTTATTGTTATTCATTATTAATAGAATTAATTTGTGGTTTTAATTAATACAATAATTTGCCATACTTAACCTTACAACAACTGTTCGAAATTTTGTCCACCGATGTGAAAACACATTTGGACCCGTCTTACCAGGTTCTACGAACTAATACAAATGTTTATAGTTCTTGCCAGTTTTGAACTCATAAGTTATTGGCAGCAGCTGTGATACGTTCGCATAAATCATCAGTAGTATCCATTTCAGTGCGATACATTTCACTTTTTAAATATCCTCATAAAAGAAATCCAAAGGATTTAAGTCAGGAGATCCTACCTTGCCAATCCGTCGAACCCCTTGCACTTCATTAAGGTACGCAGGAACATTTTGTCCAATCGATCATCGTCAATCCCTGTCCAAACATTCAAGGAAAAAGCGTTGTTAGAAGGAAGCCCGTTGAATTGCGTGCGGATTTTCAAAACCCCAAACATGACTATTTCGAATGTTATCATCCCATTCCGTGTAAAAGTAGCTTCATCTGTAACTAACACGTGTCAGTTATAATTCTGGAATTTCCAGCATTTTATTGCAGCAACACACAAAATCTAATTCGTAAGGGACAATTCCTTGGTATTAACGCTTGGAAATGTTGTACATATATGGTACGGATATACAGTTAAGTCTTGTGTATGTACGTCACACTGTTGATTGGGATATTTCTTGTACTTGTCGAGCGATTTGTCTGGTACTTATTTGGGGATTCTCTTCCACAATCCCTAAAATGTGTTGTATACTATGCGTTATTTTTGTAAAATGGTACACTCTTTTTGTCTTTTCTCGCATTTTTCTTACCTAATTAGAAGCTGTTCCTGTTGGATAGATTAAATAAATAAATTATTTAAAACCTATTTGCTATTGTTTTGTTTAAGGTTTTATGTACGATGAATTCAACATAAATATCTCCGTGTAACACTAAAGCAGATATTGCTATGACTTTGACACTGTATTAATTTCGTATCCAAAACTTTGTCTTCTTTCAGGTTGTTCAGTTATTTTTATACCACTTACATATGTTCACACATCTTAATATTGCAATATAGTAATTTCTTATATTTTGCATCTCTTCTGAAGCTGATAGTTTTGGAGACTGATTATGCAAAGAGTGAAGCGACAGATCTTTCATTAGACCAAATAAATGAACATTAAGGTTAATGAACAGTCATTGAAATATTTCGGCTAAGCACTACGCAATGAACTTAAGTGGATTAAAAATATGGCCAATATTAACTTTATAATTGGCACTTGTACTATCTGGTTTCTTCTTCACATAAAGCGTTAGTTATTGGCAATTTTTTAAGTGGCACTCCTTTCGACTACAGTTTTCATAAACAACTTTTAATCTCTGCAATTTTTTATGTTAAGTTAAGCGGTCAAATATGTTAGAAACATATTAATTTTGGAATGCAATAAAACTGAATTTATTTCTTGTCAGCCGAACGTGAATTCAGATTTTCATTCTTAGGGTCACAAAACATTAATTTGTACCCAAAATTCGGAGAACTGGGAGATATATTATGTACCATTAAAATTCTGTTAACAAAATTTGGGGGCATAAAACCGCAGGAATCAAAGGCGAGCGTTTGTTCTATTATTTCATATATATTTAGACAGTGACGCAGAATCATAAATCCTGAAGACCAGTCTCATATATCAGCTTAAAGAATACAGGTAGCTGCTCTATAAAATCCTTTTTTAATTTCAGGAGGATTGGGTTCCTGGCGCGTTTGTTAGCTATAATTGTGTAAGTCACCTACACATAACAAAGTTTGGAGTCATTTTAATATTTAACTGAGTGTTTTAAATGTACACACTAAAATAAATATATTGTCTTTGCAATTTGCCATTTGATTTAAATAAGGCGTTATTTTTTATATTTGTATACTGAAAACATGTGATTCATAATAATGAATGCCGTTTATTACCCAAAAATATTTTAAATAAATGAACTGATTTGTCTGTAACTTCACATAACTTTTAGTACACTTTGATATTGAAGAAATAAACATGGCTCAATTCCATTTTATATTGTGTGATTTTACAATTATTATAATGCTACATTCCATTGTAAATTTCCGGCACTATAATTTGTATTCATTTATACAATCTAATATTTAGGTTGGAATTGTAAAATATTTGTAATTTTACTGAGGAATTCAAATTTTCTTGCATTTTATATATTTACCTTTATAACTACAACCGAAAAGTATGCATAGAGAAAACTTTTTCAATAACCATCATTATTTCACATAGGTACTATTGTTTGCAATAATAATGACACTCACTAAAATTAATTTTGCGTCTTCTTTTGAACTTCTGACGTATTCATATTGAAATCTACATTAAATTTTTAACAGTAGATATTAGTTGTTTCACTCACCATGAGAGATTTAATTAAATTTCTATTTAGAACTTCCAGAAATTCAAAAACTATTTTAAGAGAGTGTCATTATTATTGCAAACGATAGTACATGACTGAATATTAGTGTGTAAAAATATAAATAATGAATAATATGCATGTTAAATATAATGTATCTACCAAAGAATTCATCAATCAGTTCAAATATTCTCATTTCTTTTAATCTGGATAATGTAACAGAAGCCAATTTAAAACTATATTAACATTATTTTTGTAGTCATATAAAGAGAGTGTCGACAGGTGAAGTTGAAAATAGCGAAACAATTTTACTTTTAATGACATGAAACAGTTGCTGGGGTTAAAAAATTCTGCTTGATAAAATGTACATAAATACAGATTTATGAGAATATATTATACATGTCTCTTACTAACAAATTATTAGAAATACAGTAGATTGTATTATTACAATTCAAAAATAAATACACTATACGAGTTACATTTTTATTTCTAAATAGTTAAGAAGGCCTTGTCAGGAGCAGAAATAACTTGTGTATGAAGTTTTTTTAGTGGAATTGCCCATCCTTCTGTATAAAAGTGTATTGTTCACCCATCATCTAAAAATGTATTGTAATATAGGTATTTCATTAGCATTATTCTTGAAACATCAGTATAAGTATGCTTTTTGCAAATATTTGTAGATATATATGTGAAAATAAATATTTTTTGTTCGAATTTAATTTACAGTAAATTTATAATTAGCGTAACTACTAACTAATGTTAATAGCTGTTGTAAGGAATTACTATTTTTACTGTCACAAAGACACAATGTTGTTTGCTGTATTTCTAATAATTTGTTAGAAAGAGATATCTTGCATATTATATTGACTAACTTAAATCTACACACATACATACATTTTAACAAGCAGATACTTTTTTTCATGACATAAAAGTAAAAAGTTCCTCTTGTCAACTTCTGACAATACACTCTCCATAATATGGCTATAAAAATAATATAATACAGTTTAAATTGGTTTCTGTTCAATTATTAAGGTTATAAAACAAAATGTAAATATTTGAACCGATTGATGAACTATTTAGTATAATATACATGTTTTAACACGTACATATTGTTCAATTTTTACGCTTTGATATTCAGTCATATTTTATTATGTAAAAACACATGTCCTTGATTTTTCCATAATATACAGGGTTAACTATGACTGAGTACAAATATTTTAAGAGGGGATAGGGAAAAATAAGAATTAACGGAATCACCCTTCAAAAAATTCCAAACTTATTTATAAAGCCAAAAAAAATTTTTTATATTATTTTAAATCCCTATTTTACGCCGCCAATGCTTGTTGGTTGCATACTCTACAAGCATGCAACAGTCGCTTATCAGTCAGTATCGCTGTCATGTCATAATTGAATTACTGTGTTTACGTTGTAACTTTGTGTTCTTCAGTTTTTAGTGCTTTATTTTAATTTTTAAACGTTTTATAGTTATTAAATAAAGACATTTGTGTTGGGTGCATATACTTTCCCACAATATAGTTTGCCGGTTTGGTTTTCTAGGTTATGGGACAAGACTGCCGCGGTAACATTAAAACTTGTCTATTATCTATCCTTTCGATCGATTTTGTTACAATAAATAGACATATAATCTATCTAATTGTACCTACGGGAAGTGTGTTTTATCGGTAGTGAGTGGCTGCAATGAGTGAATATGTAGTTCTACCACAAAATAATGGAAAACGAATGCAAAATACTGGAGCTAAGTGGATTAACTGTTACCTATCTATCAGGTATTATTACTAATAAGAATGTTAATTTTTGTTTCTACATTCTAGGAAAAAAGGGTTTTGCCCCATTTTTTAAATATCGAGCTAAAATCTTGGAATAACTTTTTTATTGTCTTTTAGGCCTCCCTGAGCACGTGGTTAAATTTGTTGGACTTAGTCATAGTCATTAACCCTGTATGTATAATGTAAAAATTACCAGTAAATATAACAGAGCATAACAAATATGGAAATTGTCACCTATTTTTATCAGTGTGATTCTATTTATTAATATAAAGTACCTACATTTGTTGACAAGTTTATAACTGTGTTCGTTGAGTTGAGTGTATTGGGATGTATTATATTAATAAATATTTTTACATTAGCCAATGTATAACATTGATTCAAGCAACAAATTTTACGTACATGGTGATATTGAAAGTGGCTTATTAATTTTAACTGATTTAATAACCGATATAACTGAATTTATTTTTATAAATGTTTTTTTTTGCTGTAAGTGGTATAGTCGTACACTTTTACTTTTCTTTGTTTTGTAGTTGCATTAAAGCCTTCAGATTGTTTTTTTGTAACTGACGTTCAACTTGACTAAATATTTTACAGGGTATAACTACGTAAAGTTACCTCCACAGAATAGACTCTCTAAAGTATTTTGGCAATTAAATAGAATTTTCAGTGTGTATCCATATTTCACAATATCCTTTTTTATAATGTAATTTGGTGCAGAGAAACAATATCTTTGTTGCCATAAATAAACGTATTCATTCCTTTCTCCTCGTAATGCAAGTCACTATATTTGCTACACAGCGAAATATAGTCCTGATAGATCGGGGAACTCAGATCTGATCGGACATTAACTGGTACTGACATGTTCTGTGTGTTATAGATGACCATATCAAGTGTGTATCAAATTAAGAGAACACATTTTACAATTACACTTTCGACTAACGAAACTTTTGCAAGGGAGATACGAGATAAGATAGTTAACATAATTAACTAAAATAAACGTGAGTGGGTGTTAGATCTGTACTGATTAATGATTTGCTTTAAATTTCTCGAAAAAATTACATAATGGGACTTCATCATTCTCAGATTGCCATTTATTAACATGCTTATGTTTGATATACCGACCGAAACTTACAGATATTCGTATTTGTAAAAACTTTTGTAAAAAAGCAGCAGTTTGGAAAAATAGTGAAATGTGATCCTTTCCGATTAGATCTCAAAATAAATTTGCATTTTAACAATTTAAACTAATTAACACTGTTCACTTTGAATTTCAATCAAAATTAGAGAGAAAATTTAGCATTTTCTATGTGGGAAATTACTCAAAGAAAACTATATTATGTAATAATTAGTTAAATGTAAACAAATATAATGAACGATATATTTGATATAGTCATTTTGGTTAAAGAAAATCTGTTCAATATCGTAAAAAAATATGAATTGAATTTCAATCAAAATCAACACAGAGCTAGCGTTTTGCCGTTTGCTGTCAAAAATTCAATGGTCTGTCAGTGCCTCCTAGATTTAATGTCGATCTCTAGACGTAAAGTATCAATGCTAATACAGAGAAGTTTTTAAAAATAACAAAATCTGTTTTTTAATGGTAGATGGATAATATTGCATATATGACCGTACTTTTCAATTAGGATCAACTTTTCTCAATAATGATTGTCGATATATAAAAATAAGGGTATTTTAGTCTTGAGCAAAATTTACATTTGTCGACATACCTCGTATACGACTGCAAAAAATTGAAATATGATTACTTCGTTTTGGGTTTTAGGCCATGAATAACTTTTTATCAAGAATACCTTTTTTCATAAAATCAATAATAAATAAGTATTATAATACTAGCAATTTTAACACATTTTGTGTCAAATGTATAAAAAGGCAGTGTGTAAAACTATTAACACGGAAATTTTACACATCCTATATAATACACTGGAAAATCTCACACACCATTTTTTTACAGTGTAATAATAATGTAAATGTTAAGGTGGGTTTATGCAGACTGAAAATAAGCACAAGCTTTGTTTCAGTAATAAGTTTAAAATTGATTTTCTTATGGGAGCATTTATGCAGTATATTTTTAAGCATAGTATTAGCTCTGTAAGAACTATGCATATGATTTTGTTTTAAATTTATTTGCGCATGAACGGATGCTCGTATTAACGCAAAATGAATTGTTTTAGGTTAAGGTAAGTTTGCTTTGAACTTTTATGTTACAAGCCTGTACGCATATAGTGTGCGTTGTATGCGTTCAATGTGTGATTGGTCAACAAATATGTAATTTTATTTATTGACCAATAAGACGTTGAATTGCGTGCAATGCAACATATATTTTAACTCCCCATGAAACCAGCTTAAGGGCGCCGTTTCTATACACAAATTTTCAACGAATTTCATAGCTGTTTGTTGAGACAGTCTAAAAAAAATCTGAGTAAGTTAGAAAGAATATCTCATCACTATGTCAGTTATACAAGTTTTATCCAGGATATAAGACAAGTTCCAGGCAGACAAGTCATTTAGAATAAGAAAAAGAGCATAATTTTCACCTATAGAAATCTCCCAAATTTTACAAGTCAACTGCACATTCAGAAAATTGTCACATTATCAAATCTCGCATAGTTCTTTTAAAAATCTAGTAACACTTGAATTTGTGTAAATTATCAAGTATTTTTCATGGTGTATAGAACACAGTGTTAAGGTATAAATTCACGGTTTTTCATGTTTTCCAGCACATTTTCCCTTCAAAAGTTAAAGGAAATTATTCAATATCAGCATTATATTTTAGTACTACGCTAATAAGAACCTCCATCTACTGGGTGTATTTTTTGTGCATTTTTGGATACGTTTATTTGTCCTTGAAACACCAGCCTTATTGACTTACATAAACCGATCAATAAATGTAAACCAAGTCAATGCTTAAGGTTAAGACAAAAACAAAGTTTCTGCCTATGTTCAAGCTGCATAAACCCGTCTTTAAATAAGTAAAATTTGATATAATGTCAACAATACAGATAAGTTTACAACATCAATAATCTCTTTTTGTTGAACAGGACAATGTATAAGCGATAACAATTGATAACATTGTCTCTCTTTAGGATGCAGGCCTCTTAACGACTGCAAATCGTACTCCATCTGATTAGAAGGGAGGTGGCTGGCTTTCCCATGGCGAAAGCACCACGTGTTCGGAGTCCCAGATCGAGGCTCTGCGGGAAGCCGGTCCGTTACCCACATGGACGGAGTTAACATGCACCTTCGACGCCTAGTGGGCCACATTTGCTGCGAGATATTATCGGGAAGTTATTTATTCGTATCTAGGCACCAACAAGAGCGAAGGAGAGGTGCAATAATTATTCATGTATGTAATTCTACATACAAGACGGCCCCGGTGATTATAGTTGTTGTCAGATTTGATATTAAATGCCTCGGATATTCGCTTGTATGCTTGTTTCTAATAGATGTGAAACGTTCATGCCGAAAATATCCGCGTTCCTTTATTTTTAATGGTATGAGCGGAATGGTTCAGAATTATTTTACTGCTACTCTAATTTGTAAAATTTGTTACGTTTAATTTTATTTAAAATAATTGCATCTTTATGTCAATTTAGTCAATACCCTATATAAATGATCCTGTTAAGATTATCAAAATTTTCAGTTTGCGTAGACTGTAAAAAAATAATTACACATTTTAACACAAAAGAACACAATACTGTGTTAATCGAGGTCCACACGGAAATGTGTATATTTTTACACAATTCTTTGTATGTAGCAGTGTGTTAAAGGTTTAACACAATTCACTGTGTTAATGTAACAAATGTCATATGTAACTTTTACACATTTCAGTGTTATTTGTATCATTAGAGGTGTAGGCTTTACACATTAACATGTTAATTTTATTGTATAATAGGTATTGATATGGAAGACTCACCTACTGTTTTAATTTGTTTATTATGTTCCTGCTTAATTTCGAAATAATTTTTAATAAATATAATTTTTTATTTTGACATTTTCTAGAGGTTTTGCCTATCGTCGAGATATATATCGAATGTATAAAACGTCAGAATATATGTATTAAAAATTATAATTTTAAAAGCAAACAGGAACATAATTAACAAGGTAGGTGAGATTCCATATCAATATATAGAATTTTCAGAATTATGATGTAATTATAAAATAAGAGATATTTTACTTTTTATGACTTTATTAAAAAAATAACAGTTCAAATGAACAACAATCAAGTCTGCTAACAAAATATGTATGTATTAAAGATAACAGTATAATAGTACATATTCTAATAAGGGACTAATAATGTTCTAGTAAATCATAAACAATGAAACAACAAACAGAGACGTATTTAGGCACTACATAATAGGAGTTTACGAAAATTAACTGGTAGTAATCTGAACATATAAATTTCTTTATCTAAAGTTGCAAAACATTAGAATACAGAGTAATCTAAAATGTCAGAGTAAACTCCTAATATTTTTAATAGTTATACTGTAATTAGTTTTAGCTTTATTACAATTATTATCAATAATATTTGTTATAGTTAGGTAAGTACTTACCAATTTCCTTGATTAAACCTCAGTTTAAATTTAAATATTCTTCATTTGACCACAGTGAACGAGAGGTAACTATACACAACACCGCTACATGACCAATATGGCGTAGTGACGTGTGTTGGATCAGCTGATATGCTGCAGCTGCACAGTTGTGCTCAACCAGTCAGTAGTAGAGATATAGAACACAATTAAGTTGTGTGCGTGTTAAGTTTACACAAAATGGTGTACTTTTAACACACAACTGGTATACATTACACAAATTCAGTATATTTTATTATAATAATAGTAATTTTAACACATTTTGTGTAAAACGTACAAAAAAGCCATAGTGTGTAAAACTATTAACACGGAATTTTTACACATCCTAAATTACACACTGGAAAATATCGCTGCCACAGCAACTTTTTTTACAGTGTATGTTTTTATTTCTGCCTACAATTCTCCTATTTTAAATACTTTGTTTCTTTGGATAGATAAAAAAATTTTTGGTCGAGGTTCGAGGACGCTTCTTTCTAGTACGAAGTCAAGCGGTTGTTGAACGAATTTCATAGTTGAGAGTTTTATCGAAATTCGCTATTAATTATTGGTAGTGATTGGTGTGATCATAATCACAAACTAGACTAGACTATTGGATTTACACCAATTGGCAAAACACGCGATGCAGTTCTCGCAAATTGTAACGAGTTCTTCATGTGTTGACGCCGAAACCACAACAGATGTGTCGTCAGCGAATAGAGTTAAAACAACTGAATCTATGTAAGCAGGCAGGTCATTAATAAATAAAAGAAAAATCAATGGGCCCAGGACCGATCCCTGTGGCTCCCCCATGTCTATACTTTTGCAATCAGATGTGGCATTATTAATTTTAACATGGATCGATTAGACAAAAACTGAATTATCCAATCCAAGAATATCCCTCTGAAACCAATGTTAAATGCTACCTGTTTACTATCATCTAAAAATTTATAAATTGTTTCTGTTAGACTGCGCACCACTGACTGGATAGAGTTACCTGTGCGAAAGCCATGTTGACAGTTGGTCATTATTTTGAATTTTCCCAAAAAAACCGTAATCCTGTTTTTTAATACTGTGCGTTCCAATACCTTAGAGGAAACACTCATCAATGATATAAGCCTGTAGTTGGCAATGTCCTCCGGATCGTTTTATTTTTGTGAATGGAAATAACTGCTGCTGTTTTCAATAATTCTGGAAATTGACCGCTGGTAACAGACAAGTTAATTAAATATACAATATGGTCAACTGCATGGTACGATATTTTCTTAAGTAATTTCACAGACAAATTATCTGTGCCAGTGCTGATTTTATTTTTTAACCCACAAATGATTGAAAATACTTCATTACCATCAACAGGATAGAAATGAAATGTATCAATTAGTATAGTTGAGGTTGTACAACTGATTGGTTTAAAATTGCCAAAGTGGTTACGTAATTTGGTTTCAGTAATATTCGCAAAGTATTCGCTAAAAGCACCAGCCAGCTGTTTGCAGTCTCTGTAAGGTTATCCATCTATATTCAGACTGATATTCTTTCTAGTTCTCTTACGACCCGTTGCTCTGTTCACTATGTTCCATATAGTTTTACATTTATTGGTAGATTTATTGATAAGCTTATCATGGAAGTTTAATTTTGCCTTTTTTCAAGAGGATGTTGTAGCTGGCTTTAGCTTTCTTGTAACTTGACTGAAAGTACTGCCTATGTTTTTATGGAGCCAATGTAATTTTTTTAACTGTTGACTTGATTGTATTGCTTCACGATTAACCTAGTTTTGTTGCGTCGGTTTTCTGTTATAATAGCGTCTTGTGACGTTTACGCAAATGTCACAAAAGGTAGCAGGGTGTTTTGTTCGGGTGGCGATCAAAAGGGGCGAATAATGTCTAAATTAATAAGGGTTGGCAGCTAGCTTCAGTGAAGATGGGGTGGGTGAAATAAAGCAGCAAGATTTTCTAAAGGCGCCACCCGTTTTTCAACCCTTGGTATTAATTTTACCCTGTACGTGTAGACTTTATTCGCCACTGTGCCTTGATACACATCTTCTGAAACGGGAAACAAGATAGGCACTAAATTAAAGAAACTGGATATCAGGCTACAATATTCTATAATAATTAAATTGAAAAAAGAATACAAGTATGAAACAAGAAAATATCTTTGATACACGTCGTAAGTACAGATGGAGCGCAACAGGTGGGCGGATCACTTTAAACGAACTGAACCTAAACCAAGTTCTGTGGACTATGGACTATGGTTGGCAGCAATGTTAAAAGTGTCAAATCTAATTCAAGGTTACTCAAATCAAAATCGTGAACATTAGATAGATATAAAGAATATACATAAAAAAATATTGCTAATATGGAAGGCTATTACTTAAATAAACGTAGATTGTCACCACTACATGTAATACAGCGCCGTATTAACAGTTTACACAGGTAGGTGCTTGAATAAAAGAATGATAAAGAATTTAATAACAAAAAAAAAGAATAATAAAGTAGCCCTACTTAGGTATGGTCTAATAAGTGACACGGACCCCCAATGGTTTTTCAGAGTGAAGCTCTTATGTCCGACAAGTGGAATAAAATCCTTAAAACACTATCGTAAACTTATAAACTACGGCTTATCTGGAATTTGTATGTAGAACGGTCCAGGTCCAATTTAGTTGGCAGGGGCCCCTTAAATGTTTTTCCTCGTAAGGTGGAGATAGAAGCTTAGATCCCTCACACTGGCTCTCAAACTAGACGTCATTCACCTCCGGAATGCAAAGGAGTTATCGGCAGCCACGTAGCGAAACGGATGGTGGTGATAGTTTTCGGTCTTAACTCAAAACTCAACTAATAGAACTCTAATAGGAGTATAAAAAAAGGCCTAAACAGGAAACAGCGTTTGAAGCATCTGCAAATGGTTTTTAAATAAGGTAAATCTGCACCATGTGCTTGAAATTGTAAGTACGTACCTCTTGTTTTAGGTTGTCCTTATTTATTATTATGGGCTGAAATTCAAACTCTAAGGTTGTCAACTATATTCAGAAATATAATATAATTTGCCCAAAGACATTTAAAATCACAAAAATGTGTTCAGCTCCTCACAGCCAGAATGTCGGAATAAAAAGAGAGAGTTTTTGTGTGAAATTCCTTTCATATCAAACAAACCCAAGATGTAGGGAATTTTGGCCACCTGATGTTTAGTGAAATTTGAATGACTAGGTTAGTACTTTATTATTTGTTTTGTAAACAAATCTTTTGTTAATTACCTACCGAATTTGCAGATGCTTAGGACCTACGTTTTTAAGACCGTAACAGTCTTACTGGACAGATCGAATCTAACACATGATATAAAATATATCCATAAAGTTATAAGTTGTATAATATGGTTCTCATTTCAAAAAATAGTTTATGCACCGACCTATTGTCCAAAATAATGATGCTCGTAGTTCTGAAATGATACCATAATACATCCAGGTATCCCCAATAAAATATGCACGAATTCATCAACTTCCTTTATAACGAAACCACGGCGATTCCGCTGGGCCGTTTCTTATGAAAATAACCTGCATTTAACCTCTCCGATACACTATCAATCCAGTACCATTCTGACGTTAATTTATGCGCCGGCATCAATCATACATCGCAGCCGCGATCCGACGAAAATAAAAGAACGTATCGGTGATTGGTTCTGGATGGATTTGAATCGGTTGAGTCGACTTGCCGCGGGGAGCTAGAAAGGTGACAAATGCCTCATGGCACTTCTAAAATATACGTATTTTTTATGGCGCGCAGTGCTTTGGTTCGTTGACTTCTTCGGAGATAAGACCAAAATTCATAACGCTTTCTATGTATTATGGCATGCATAGAGCTCTATCCAAATCCATTTCAAAAACCTGCTACAGCATAAAAATATAACGCCGCATGTTTTATTGACAAGCTGTTGTCTTGCCATGTTACGCTGAGAAAAAATGTTTCAAGTAAAGGTTACCAGATTTGAATTGACAAAGAATTTGTTTTTCGTAAACGATTTATAATACTGTCCACAAATAAAATCATAAAAATAACATCAGGAAATTATAACTAGTAAAATATTAATAGTGTTCCTTTTTTACACAGTGATGAAAATCTGGAAGAAATTAATGTAGAAAGACAAATAAATTTTGAAATTTGTCTAATATTCATCTTCAGCTTATTGTCTGCAATACCAATTAATCACATTTGATTTATGGATTGATTGATTGCGTTATAAATTTTAATCAATAAACAATTTTTAATTTTTCAAGTTATATCATATTTCTGTCTGCACAAACCACAAGGATCTATATTGAGGCCTCTTCTTTTAAATCTATTTCTAAATGGCATCACATCCAATCTTAGCGTTGACTGTGTTTTCTAATCCTTTAAACAGTGTTGTCATGTCATTTACAAGGAAAAAAATCCTAAATTTTTTACTATCTATTACACAGTATTGTATTATATTAAGGAATTGGGATTTTATTTTGATCTCAAATTATTCTTTTCAAAACATATTGACAATATAACTTCTAATGCTTCTTAAAGTTTGGGTTTTCTTGTAAGAAATGCTAGAGGTTTTACTCATATTTGTACCCCTTGGTTGTTGTATGTTATATTTGTTCGATCAAGGTTAGAATACGTATCTATTGTATGGAATCTACTTTATAATACGTTTGTGCAGGTAATTTTAAGAATTCAGAAGCATTTTATGAAATTACCAGTTTATGTAATTGGTGGTGTTTATCCTTACAGAGAATACCCCATGATGTGCTTCTCGAGCGTGTAAACCTCTACAAGCTAAAAAAAAGAAGAGTACTGGCCTTGATATTTTTATATAAGATTTTAATTAATGAACTCGATTGTATCAGTTTAACAAATAAGTTAATTTATAAAATACCTAGATGCGATTCTAGAACTGTCAATGGTTATTTATCTACACCCTTAACAAATATCTTAAGATCTTCTTCATTTTATAATATGAACTTGAATTACTCTGACTTAGACCACAGTTTAGACATTTTCAGTTCAAATTTAAACCAAATAAGAAATCGTGTTAAGAGCTTATTGTAGGCAGGAACTGGCTTCTAAGTTTTTTTTTTAATATTTATTTTGTTTCTGCTTTATCCCGTAACTAGGCATTTGTCGGTGGGATAGCGTATTTAAATAAATGAATAAATATTTAATATTTTGTATTAATTGCTGTATAAATAATATTAAGGGTTTTCTTTATTCTATTCAAACATGTGGATCGGTCAGTGGTCGCGCGGTTTAAAGCGTCAGTACTTGAATCGAGGTGACTGGATCGCTGTGGGTTCGACCCCTGCAGCCGGTAGACCGTATATAAGCTCTATTCGTGGAGAGATTGGCACTCTCTCTGTGGGTATGGTAGGGTGGAAGAATGTTGACTTGGATCAATGTGAGAGATTGATACCGGTTGGCATTTAACTACTCCCCTAATTAAAGAGGTTTTCCAGGTTTCCCTCATTCCTGCACTGAATGGTGGTTAGGGCCTACCAACGTAAGTCGTTCCTGGGCGCAAATGCGGCCTGCTTAATAATACTATGCCGCCCCTCGTCCGCACAAGTTTTCAACTTCTGGGCTAATCGTCGTGATTAGAATGAGGGGTAGAGATATTATTATTATTATTATTATAAACGACAACTAACTAACGTTTACATGTTTTATTAAACACTCTATACATTCAAACCACTTAGTTGCTAAGTAGATTAAATTAATTACTATCCAAATCACTATTCAAATCATTAGCACTCCTAAACTTAATAACCACTGGTAATTCAACTAAACCACCTCATTCTGATCTAAAATCGCTGCTTAAATTGGCACAATCGAAACGTTGGGAACATCTCGAACATTTTTTCTCGAAACCTAGAAATGGCAGTAATTGGTGTAAACTTCATGACAACTAATGAATATCGCAGTAGAAATGTCGATATTAATTATTTTTTTATTCCATCTCTATACATAAGTATATTTGTTTTTAATATATAAATCTACGTAGAATTAAACAATGTTTCTTTAAAATTGACTAACTTAAATGAAAACAAAGTTCAGAATTAAAATATAGTTTAGTTTATATACATGCAAGTAAACTAGGTATATATCTACATTTAAATATTTATTATAATATTCATCTTGAGTTAAGTAAAACTTATTTGTAGTAAGTAAAATTTCCTTCACTTAAATAAATAAATTTTGAGAGCTAGTTAGTTTTTCATTTCATTTTCCTTTACAATAGTTTACTTTTTAGTTGAATAGTTGTACTGAATAAGGTTTTTTGTATAATATACACGAATATCTTATTGATGTTTGTATTAAACGTACAGAGCGTTTTGGGCACCTATTCCACTGTATTTCTTCTCTCAGATATTTTAGGGTGGGAGGTTTTTGGAAAATGATTAGTTATTTTGATGCAGCATTCTATGCTTTTAAAATGCTATACTTGTTACATATCGCTAAAATGCATCAATTTAAATAAATCTAATTTAAAGGTTTGAGTTGTAAAAATATGAATTACTATACAATCTCGACTATTAATGTGCCTACTACGATAAAATATTGTACAAGGAACTATGCAGCTGATTGTTGAAAAGCTATTATTTCAAAAATGATAAATTTTCGAAGACTAATGATAAGTACACCATTTTTTCCTCGAAAAAAATGTAGGTTTAATTTTTTTTAATAAAAAGCGTCATAACGTTAGGACCAAAAACGTGTGGCTCACATTTATGTCACAAGTATAGCGGATGTGGCGCCTTCTAAGAAATACGTCGAAATAGACAACTGATTATCATTTCTCATATCCAAAAACATCTATTCCCAAATTTTTAAATTCATACAGTCAAACACAGTGTAATTACTTAAAAAAAAACACTTTCTAGATTACAACGTTGAAACCCGGTGTCTTTTTTATTATCAACATTTTATTAAAAATCTAGTATATCTTCATGAGTCATTACTTACGGGCCACCCTGTATATAATTTTAATTAAGCAACTCCGAAGTACTTAAGCAAAAATTAATTCAAAATTATGTCTCTGTATGTAAGCACATAAATAATGTATTTGTCATTAATACATGTTATGTGAGATGAAAAGTTATAGGTATCTTGGCCTTTTTCCGATATTTGTTCGAGTCTACAGTCTCACAGATGAATCAACATCTCCCAAACCTCGAGCCCAATAAATATCTAGACAAACTAACATCGGAAAGTAAAAGCTAACCAAACACAGAAACGTTCTCCGATAGAATCTACCCTAAATTTAAGGCCATGACTGGCAAATAAATAGGCCCCCGACATTCTTTGAGATCCTTTACAATATCGTGCTAGATGCCCATGCTGGCGAGAGTGTCCTGAGACATCATTTTTTACGCAATAACGGGCGACATTTATGGTTGATGGTGGTGATAACGAAGTGTAACAATGCGGGTAGAGGGAAATGCCTATAAAAATATTTTTTACTAAGATAGGAACACCTTTAAAACCCTTAAAACTATGATATATATACGAAAATATTCAAGGTACCTACAACTATTATTAACAAAATGTAAAATTTAACAATGGTGTGTTTTTTTGTAAATTGGCGTGACCTCATAATATACAGGGTGTTTCGGTTTCTTTTTAAGTTCTTTAAGTTTAAGAGGAAAACTTTATATGAACATGGTTTTTTTCTCGATCAGTAGCAGAGTTACGGGGGGCTAAAGTTTCAAAAAAATATATTTTGTTTTATACCAAGTTCGTATTGCACACAGAGCCTCCAAATTTGATACATGTACTGCTCAACTAGTCTCGGATATTATACAAGTCCATTTTTTAAAATCGTTATACAGTGTGATTTTTTTCAAGGTTCTGCTATCATTGAAGCCTTCAGACTTTTTTGTCTTGTACGTATCTGGTAAAGTTTTAAATGTTTTTTTACTCCCTTAATTCATTGTCTAAATTTCGTCTCTCTTGACTTTTGAATGTATTCTATTTGGATGAGAATAATTGGTAATGAGATTTGAAATAACAGTGAATTTGTGGAGATTTTACCATATTTACTGTAGCCTATACATATGTATGTATGTATTTACTTGTTTGTTACTTGTTAGTAAAATGCAAGTTTGTTGATATTTCAATGTTTGTTCCGGTTTCAGTATATTTATTAAATGTGTTAATTAAAATAAGGAAAATTCAAGTTGAATACATAATATCAAGAATTTTTAGAAAACGATGCTTATGTCAGTAATATCTAAACATTCTCTGAAGACATAAGCTGTAGGTATTTTCAATAAATAATAATTGCACTTAAAATTTGGTTGCACTTTAATTAGTAATTTAATAAAATTCTCCTTTTTTACGATACACAAAAATTAATGTTTTACAAGAAAATTTACAAGAATACATTCAAAAGTCAAGAGAGACGAAATTTAGACAATGAATCAAGAGAGTAAAAAAACATTTCAAACTTTACCAGGGACGTACAAGAAAAAAATTCTGAAGGGTTTCATGATAGCAGATCCTTGAAAAAATATCACCCTGTATAAAGATTTTAAAAAATGAACTTGTATAATATCCTAGACTAGTTGGACAGTACATGTATCAAATTTGGAGGCAATATGTGCAATATGAACTTGGCAATAAAAAAGGATTTTTCAAACTTTAGCCCCGCGTAACTCCGCTACTGATCGAGAAAAGACCATGTTCATATACTATACTAGTTTTCCTCTTAAAATTGCTTATTCTATCTACCGTTTCAATTTGTTCCAAACAAGCCGGAACACCCTGTACATATATTTTCCTAAGATTGCAGACCTACATGCCTTTGTAATAATAATGACAGTCCCTTCTGGACGTTCTGAGTAGAAATTTCATTAAACCTCTATTAGTGAGTGAAACAACTAAAAACTAATGTTAAATGTTGAAATTAGATGCCATCACAAATACGTCAGCATTTAAAAAAAAAATAAATTATTTTAAAAGTGTCATTATTAATGCAAACGATTGTTCTGAAATCATTCGGGAATGTGTCTTCGACCCCATTGCTTAATCAGTACGGGAAACTTTTACAGCCTGGGTCGGAAAAGTTAATGTTCTGATACTGTGTTTTTATCTTACAGTAAATACTCATAAATACGTCCAGGAAAGCCAAATCATATCACAAATTCATTACTTAGTAAATATAACATTTATAGAACGTATTTCAGATATTAAAAACATTTACCTATTATAACTATTTTTATATTTATAGTTATCTTGCATAACATTGGCTAAATTTTACTAGAAAAGTTCGCGACATTTTTGCTGATAATAATTATTCGACAATATTGCTACTATTCGCAAACTTCCCATTGTCTCTGCCCCCTCTAAATACTTTAACTGCTATGTCTACTTTAATTGTAATAGATTTCTCTGCATATCCTTTGACAACGTTTGAAGATTTCCATCCCCCATGTCTCCTTAATGCAAACCAAACGAAAATAGTTGAGGATCGATAAAAACAGTGTCCTGTGTATTTCCACATTTGATAAATTTAAAAATTTTCCGACAATTTAAGGTATTTTACCAAACTGATGCATTCCACATTTCCCATTTGAATATTTAAAGAAAAAGCAGCATCTTTCAACATTTTCTGGGTGGCATGCAATATTATTTTCTATACAGAATATAAGCTGTGTTTATCACAAATTATCTCATTTTTTTGTTTTATTAGCCGGTATTTGAATCAAAAGCTTTGATCTCAAATCATCTACATCATTCAAAAGCTACTAATACCTAAATATTTTAAAATTTTGAGATCAAAACGTACCCCATTGATTAAGTACTCGTATCTATGTCATCTGGTGCTTGAGTAATAATTGTTCTTTTCACAACACTTTTGACTTCTTTGGTTTATAGTTGTCACCTTGACGTTTCAAGAAAATACGTAATTTAAAACATTTTGATATATCTCTCTTCCTTTGTACTAAGTGTTCCTCTCAATTTGCTTATAACGTAAATTTTCGAGATACATCGGAAAAGTATGCAATCATATTTTCAGATCGGGAGGTCATACTTTATTTCAATGCAATAAATCTTGAAACGTTTGTAAGCGAATGCGTACTTTTCCA
Organism: Monochamus saltuarius; assembly: GCA_025584915.1. Classification (NCBI taxonomy): domain Eukaryota; kingdom Metazoa; phylum Arthropoda; class Insecta; order Coleoptera; family Cerambycidae; genus Monochamus; species Monochamus saltuarius. Next base: position 106,812,499 of record CM046721.1, on the reverse strand, counting down.
TAGACTTATTTGATAATAAATTTAAAGTTACATATTTTGCAACTGCGACTAACTCTGGTGGTGTCCCGGTCACCTCAACATAATCACCCCTGTCCATTTTAAATAGTTTTTAATATATGCTAGTACTTAGGATAGGTACTAAAAGGAATTTGACTTTTATCACAACAATAAGTAAACAGTGACTGTTAGGGAAACGATTTCATAAGCAAGTAGATTGAAATGAAGAAATATTAAGTACACCGAGAAAAAAAACTGTTAGATTAACATTTTCTCACGGTTATAGATGGCGAACCCGACAACTACTTCAATTAACCTTAAATGTCAATAAATATTTGTTAATTAAATATTCTATTATTATTTTAGTTCGACGTAAAAATATTGGTTGGAGGAACCTAAATATGTATTTATTCAATCTACAATGTTCATTTTATAAACTGCAATAAATATTTCAAACAAAAAACACGAAGCTGTTCAATAAAAACATCATATTATTAATTTAATGTTCGAAATTTTGTATCTATCTTAATAATTTTTAATTGTTATAGTGCGCACCAATATTTTTGGTGTATAAATGACGTTCGATGTGCAGCCCCGGAAGGGATTATTACCCACATTATTACGCTGCCTTCATCTTGTAAAGGTGGACCCCCGGGCCCCTTCTCCGCTCAACCTCAACAGCGTTTGAGGTCGATGCAACAAGCTGCATCTAGCAGTCATTAGCAACTCCATGTCGGACGAAACAGGAGCAGTACAAATAACGGCAATGGCTTTAATTGGCAAAAAAAAATGTTTTCAATCAAAAGGCTAGATATTTGAATCAGCAATTCATAGTATCAAACTAAAATAATTTACACTTTGAAAATATATATTTTTTTTTGTTTGGATAGAATTAATTAGAAATGTAATTTAATAATTAATCCAAACAAAATAACAGTTCATTTAATATGGCTGTAATTTTATGTCAAATAATTATGACAATAAAAACAATAAAGAAAAATCATTGAATTAAATTATCAGTTTCCAAGTAATAACACGTAGATGGAACAAATTATGAGTCGATTTAATATCAAACATGAGAAATCGTTGAATTAGTTTAAATAGCATAATTGTATTTTAAATATCTTTATTTTATTTCAAGAAACATGTTCTTGAAGCAACAATCAAAAAGTTGAGATTAAAAAACTGTTGGTCAATAAGTTTGTCTTGTCTCAGTACATGAATTAATACTCATGTTAATTAATTAATATGGTTTGCGATTTCAGAGAAAATAGTACGTGACCTCTATGTAAAAGCACATTCCCAAATTCCATGCTTGACTCAATAATTTGCATTGTCCTCCAGGAATGTACCTATTGCTTGTTCTACTAGGTACACAATATACTATTTTGTTTACAGACATGAGTGTACCTACTTGGTATCTCTGCTACTGTCTACTTACGAAAACTGCATTATTTTATTTTATCTTTTCAACATATTAAAAACAGAGACCAAATTTGTTAATAATATTTCAAGTGGTTCAGACATATATATCTATAGGAAGAAAACTGTAAGCTACAACAGTATTGTACCGATTATTTCAGCAATATTTTGTATCTTTTTCTCAACCTGCATAGGTAGAAACAAGGGTACTAATCCTTTTCGATAAACAACGAATGTTTTCTACAAATTAGCGATTATCTTCTCGAGCAATCTTTATAATCCTCTACAAGCTATAAATTCAGCTTTCTTATAACATAATAGGAAGGTCCTGGCGATACGCGCAATATTTTATACCACGGATGACAGAAATGTGACTTTTTTAGGCCGTCTTAGTTTATGCTGGCCGATTTCGTACCCTCATGCCGTACCACGCTGGGTGGGTGTGAGAAACCCAGCCACCTGACCTGCACTTGTCATCAATAACCTGCGACGCTGACATCAATGACTCTAGATCAACGTAAGGGTGCTCCAAGGTCCTTATTTATATTAGTGAGAGTGTTTCGTTTTTAGCTACCTTCGTCAGAACCGGCCTCAGATTATTTTGTATCAGAAAGTCAAATTTACTTTACATTGTAAGTATCTTTGTATGAGACCTTCGTAATTGAGTAAATCTACTAACTTTAGATAACAGCATCCATATTGACCTTGACATTATGGTGATATAATGTCTCATTTTTTATTAATTTGATTCTTTAATAAATATAATACTTATTAGACGAACGTTGCTAGTATAACTGGTATTGGTGACTTTAATAGTCACATACAGCAGCAACCCAGTGTCAATATAAAGTACATAAGTTACCAGTATTATATTTTTGAAAGTTTAAGAGCATGCATGTTAACAAAAATGGTATATTCTTATCAATTTATAAATAGAACGTGTTTCTTTTTCGTGACGTAGGTATACAATACATAACTCTAACCAATTGAATTCTGGTGACTTCAATAGTCACATAGAATAGCAACCTATAGCAAAGTATCAAATAAATTGCGGTTGTTACATTATTAAAACGCATTATCACTACCATACATATTCGATGAACTCCAAAATACCCTTTGTCCGGCTCTGTCACTGCACTTAGCTGTGGTTTGAGAATTTATTATAACATTTCTCAACCGTTCTTCTAGTCATTGTTGGTCTAGATCTCGACTATATTTTTTATAAGTGGTGCAGGTAAAAAGCAATAAATTAGTTACTATTTCAATGTCCCAGTTGCATTGTCCATGAAGTCCAATGCACATAATATATACATAATTTGATGAGTATATTTTGAGAACTGGTTTAACCATGAGGGTTTTGTATCGGCCGAGTAATATTTCTTAATAGGTAGGTATAACATGGGCAAAGGTGATTTTATAAATTGCCTGAGATAATTAAAGAACCAGATAATGTTAATAACATAACAACTAAGGTATTTACTTACGTGTAAAATATAAGTACCAAGCAGGTACCTACCTACAATAAAATTAGTTTGTTGACATGATTTTAAAACTGATGTTGATGCAGCATATTAGGATTACGTTTTCGCAGCGGAGGTAAACATTAATAATAATCCTTCTAAATTCTGGACTTTTATAAACGATAAAATGTCAGTATCGAAATTGTCTACCTTTAACGGCAGGCCCTGGAGTATCCCTGCATTTATTTATTTTATTCTTTGATTGAAATACATAAAAATCTAACTCCTATCAAACTAATTCGGATGTTCACAATTATTTAACAAGAAACGGTAATCAACTCCGAACTTCTAAATTTAGGTTGCAAAAATCGCAACGTAATTCATTAAATTTAAATCTTTACAATAAGCTTCCAGTACATGTAAAAATGCTAAACAATGCTCAATTTAAAAAAAATATTAGGAGAATTATGCTCGATCACTGTTTTTATTCTGTTCGTGAATATATGGATGCTCCCACAGTTCATTTTTAATTATGTTTTAACTTTTATATTGTTGTTTGTTGTTAATATGTTCTATATAATTTTTATTGTTACTTGTTGTTTTACCTTTTTTATATGACTTATCACTAAGTATATACTTTATGTACTTATTATGTGATCAATAAATATACTTATTTACTTACTTACTTATGTTACGCTATTGGGCATACTATGTTCTTGCTCCTCCCTTGAGTATATTAATTAATATATGATATATGTATGCGAAAACGACAACAATTTCTGAAATATTGAAATTATCCAAGGCCTGTAATAAAAAATCTAATGTTATGAGTTTCAAACCTATTTCCACTGTTTCTAATTTCTGCAAATTCCTTTGCATAGTCAGCTACATCATGTCAGCAAAATGTTAACTGTACATCAGCATAGTTTTATAACGTTCTACCACAACTAATTTAGTAAATTTCACTCAATTCATTCCTAAAACTCTGAACAAGCAGTCTTAGATTGATGTCGTATACATTCGACAGACTTGATTATGACATATTGCTATGGAAACTATTGTTGTGTGATTTCATTAAACTTAATTAATCTTACCTTAGAGGCAAAAAACAGTATGTAATGTTCAATAGACTTAAATGTATTGAATACGTGGCTTCATCTGGAGTGCCTCAGGGAAACAACTTAGGGTCATTGTTATTTAATATTTGTTATAAATGACATAGTTAATGTAGTAGTGTAATGTAATTTCAATCCGTTATTTATGCAGATGATTTAAAAATTTACTAAAAGATTCAGTCTGAGACCGACAGCGTTCGGTTATACGATCATTTGAAACGCGTTCAAGATTGGTGCACTTTAAATCATCTCAAGATTAATGTCGCAAAGTGTAATGTAATGTCTTATTACCCCAAAAAAGATCTGATCTATTATGATTACCAGGCAAATAATATTATTATTGAAAGACCAAACCATGTCTGATTTAGGGGTAATATTTGATAAACATTTATCTTTTAACATATTGATAAGACTGTTTTCAAATCCAACCATGATTTATAGATCATTATAATATGGACATTACTAATACTGAAACTTTAAAAATAGTATACTATGCTTATGCGTGGTCAAAGCTACAGTATGCCTCAGTATTTTGGAATCCTCATTATCAAACCCAGTGTATTAAATTAGAAACTGTTCAAAGACGTTTCTTCAAACTGTTGTCTTTTAAAACATGGCATTTACCCTGACATTAGTACACCTCATGATTTTTTACATCAGAGACAGGGTTTTAAAAACCTAAGTGTTCGTAGACATAGTCAACTATATTTTTGTTTAAAGTAATGAACAATGCTGCAGATGATTCTGGCATTTTACAAAATATATGGTTAAATATTCCCAGAATCTTATCAAGCTGTGTTGTTACCTTCCACCTTCATTTATTCTCTTGTGTTAATATGCTAATTAAATCGCCTTTATTTCAGTGTTACACTAACTATAATTTATTAAGTATATATATTTAATACAACTATTAAAATTGTTAAAAGTGTTCTCGCGTTTTACTCTTGTCTTTATTGTTCATTGCAGTAATTTAACACAATTTCATTATTCACCTCATCCTATAATTAGTGTAAACTGTTGGATTATATAATTTTAAAAATATAATTAAATTTTTTGCTCCAATTTCAAACCGAGCGCTTTTTGTTTTCCACCACGCCTGCACCTGCTGGCTTCTATTTATCTGAAAATACCGGACCGTGACTGGTTTTATTTGGCACAGAAAAAGCCTTTGTATGTTGTCACGTCCAGTGATAAATTAGATTAGGATTAGAAAAATTGCCAGCAAAAACCGCAAAGGAGAGGCGACATCGTCGCACAAATTTTAAAGGACAGCATTCCTCCGGACCCCTAAAATAAATACCACCTAGACTGGTCCGGTCCGGACCTCAGAAATAAAAACTGCAGATATGTGTTATTTTGTCAGACACTCGGTGGCCGCAAGAAGTGCAGAACAAACAAATATCATTTGGTGAATGTTGTAGCTCGGGCTTTTTATGGGGCCAGTCAGTGGCGTGCGCACCGATGCCCAAAAAGCAACTGTTGGCATACAAAACGTATATTTATTTCAGTATGACTGTATACAATATAAAGTTATCTACTTCTGAAATAGAGCATTTAAAGTCTGAAGTTTCAAAAATAAATTTCAAATATATAATCGTATATTGTAAATAATTATTGTTTTGAACGGATTTTAGCAATTCTACTCGTTAACGATAATATATATATATATATACTAAAATTTAATAAGTGCTTTCAAATATTCAGCATTCAGATTTACCTAAATCTAAGTGGATATTTCCAATTCCTTCACTCGGCAGTATTTTCGGGAATTTGACACACCTAGTTAGTAACCTCATTCTATCCAGAATATGGTATGTCTGCTCTTACCAAGAAAATTATTGAAACAAAATGGCAAAAGGTGACTATAATAAATTTACGTTGAGTACTGTAACTAATAAGATTAACTAAATGTATGATTAGATGTTAGCAAGCAATGTTTAATTAGATGTTAGGAAGCAATCTATAATATACAGCGTGTTAATAAGAACCGACATAGATCGGTGCATGTAGAGAGTCCTTGAATATTGCATTTTAACCAAACATACTTCTATTCAAAGTTGCACAGAGACGAAGTTCCAGACCTTCAAAGTGGGGCCAAATATTTCGAAGGAAAACATTGTACCTCTGGATTACTTTGACTTGGAATAACCAAATTCAGTAGATAGCTTTACTATTGGTCTTCTTTGACTATGAGTTCAAGTAAATTGAAACACAAGAAGGTGTTCATTGAGCGTGAGTCACCCTTAAAATTATACCAAACTTTTCTTTCCATCGATCAAATTTAAACAAAAATGATAATATCCCGCGCAAAATTTAATTTAAAACACTTTTTTTATTCTTGTTAAAATAATAATAAAATAATGTTCTCGGAATTCAATTGGCGAGGAATAAAACATTTTTTCCAATGTTCTCCAAAGAAAATATTTACATTTGTTGAGATCAGGCGGTGTAACACAAGCACTACAATTGTAACAATTGTAGAATATTACGTGTTGAATTGTTAAAATTCTGTAACACACCGCAACCTGTAGCTATATGTGCCGAACTTGTAATTACGGAGAAATTTCTACACTTGTAGAGCTGTTCTGCAACTCAACGAGAATACTTGCAAGTTTGTGTTACCGATTTTATTACAACTGTAAAAGAATTTTCAACTAACTGAAACCATAGGTAGATCTCCTACAAGTGTTGGTATAATCAATAAGTTGCTCAACGCAGTCGTGCTAAAATGTGGTCAAGTGAATCTAGTGAAGAAGAAAATGATGAGGGGGTTGAATATCGTTTTAGAGACCGAACAGACTATGTTTTCCTGTCTGACGATGGGTTTATAGAAAGATTTCGACCGAATAGAGGAATCTTCTTCAAGATCTTTCTCCATCCCTTGAAAATAATAGTAATCGTTGGTATGGGTTGTCGCCAACAAATAAAATGTTAATTGCATTACACTGGTTAGGAAATGGTGGGCAATACCATGGTATTTGTGATATGCACGGCGTCTCGAAAATGACTGTTTGCCGATGCATTCATCAATTTGTGGATGCAGCTAATCGGATTAAGTTTAATGATACAGTATTGTGGCCAGCAGATGTAGTAAACGTTATTCAAGAATTTCATGAAATGGCAGGTATGCCTGAAGTGTGTGGTGTAGTTGATGGAACATTTATAAATATAGATGTTCCAACATTGAATGAACCTTCTTTCGTGGACCGACACGGAAAACATTCAATCAATTGTTTGGCTGTTTGTGGACCGGATATGACCTCAACATATTCTACAAGTATTGTAGATTATTAGCTACATTTGTACGACTTTTTCCTATTTTCTACAAGTGTCGCGGTGAAGTTTGTGTTATAGAATATCTAAGGGACTTGTAACTACAAGTGAATTTCTTGCAAGTGCTACACTTGATACACTTGTATGGCTTGTGTTATAGGCCCCTGCTGGTGATCGTGATGGTCAATTTCGAGATCAATTATTTATCCGTCCTAACTATTTATTTGGAAACTTAAAATTCAGGAAGCTGAAATAAGACGGTGCTCCATCATACATAAACCAAAACTCTAGTCTAAGTTACAACGGTAAATATTCGATTAAATCAGGGAGTAGAGTATTTTGCAGAAATTTATTGATTTGACAAAGTAACTGACCCAATCAAATAAAAATTTGCGTTGAAATTATTAGGAGTTATTGCATAGATGTTTACATCGGAATATTCATGAAAGTTGTGAACATTTGTAGTTCCCTTACGAGTGAAATAAGCCTCATCAGTGACAAAAATTTTCTTGTGAAAATTAATGTTCTGATGAAAGATAAGCTCACAAAAGGTCGTCGATCCAAATCTCGAGGAAATAGCTCTGGTACTTTTTGAATGTGATATGGATATAGTAGATTATGTTTAAGAAATCAAAGTTCTAGAAAATTCATTTTCTTGAAATAAACAGAATGTAAAAGTATTGTCTAATCAGTACGATAATTTATTGTTCTTATGTGAGAAGTTTCTGCTAAACATTTGTTAACAAATTTGGATCATATGTTTAATTTATATTTGACTAGTTATGTCTACATTTAAAAATAGTTGCAAGAAATCAGTTACTTCCCTTTCCTCCACCCCAAAAATGTATCTTAGTGATCTATTTATCTGATTTCAAATCGTAATTTCCTAAAATATTTTTATCTACATTAGAGAGTTCTTGGACGTGTCATAAGGTTATTCAGTATTTAGGATTTCCCTATGTTGACATCTAACCATGCGGATATCTGCTGCATTATTAGGGCACAATAATAAGGATAGTGGTCGACCATATTCATGCATGATGTTGAGTAATCCCTTATTTGATAAATCAGGTCGGTCGTCCGTAATCGGTCACACCCGTCCTAACCTAAAATAAAAATAAAATGCTTTTCTCTTTTTTAATCAATTCCGTCGCATGTCAAGAAAAATTAAATAAGGATACCTACGTAAATTTATCCTCATTTTCTCAAAATATTGACTTAGGTTCCTTTTCTCATTCACCACTAAAATAGCAATAATTGAGAGAAATAAACAAAATAATAAGGGAATCGCACCCGACAAATTATAACCAATAACAACTGTGGACAAAATAAGTTCAAGCAGTATTTAAGTAAGTCGTACTAAATACGTTTCGGCAATATTAAAGAGATTTCCAATAACTCTCTATTGTCAGTAAAAATTTACATAATTTTTCAATCACGTCTAGTAATTTGGGAGCAAAATATTTTTTCACACATTGCTTTATAATTTTCCGAAAGCAATTTCAGATTCAATAATTTTTTATTCAGCATCCGTCTCTTCTATCATTCTTGTTCAAAACGAATAGGTACATTTCTTAAAATATTGATTTGTTAATAGTACCCTCAGAAAAAAATTCATATCATTTAGACGCATTAAAATTAATCTTTCAGTTGCTTTCGCTGTGATATGTCTCTACTCATAATTAAGCTGACTACAAAATGAACATATTTACAGAGGACCACACACACACACATGCAAACACAAATTGTTCAAAGAAGTTTTAATTGTTGCCATATTCATTATGTTACCACTATTAATATTAATGAAAATATTTCATTAATAATCATTTCTACGTACAAAGAAGTAAGTCCTAATGTAGTAAAATTTGTCACACAAGTTTGATAAATAAGTATCTAATACATATGTGAAAGGTGCAACATATCATTTTTACTTGTCTTTATTAAAAAAATATTATTTGACTAAAACAGACAATACTGTGCATTTCTAATAAGGTGGTTTTAGATGTTTCTCAACTTTGTATAAAAAAGATGTTGAAAGAGTGTGTGTACAATTTTAAGCAAATGGTAGCACCAGAAAGATTCATCAATATAAATTGAATTTTGCTGAACTTGATTCAGGAATGAACTCTAGTATATTATATTTTTCAGTAAGATGATGAGCCTATACGGAAAAATGCAGGTAAGAAGATTAAATTTTATATTTTATTCTCTCCCAACTGACCCCCTTTTGTGTGAGCCACTGGACAATGAGACTATTTAGTGTGCGGTATGTCCTAACGAAGACCCGAGAAATGCGACACTTTATTATTATTCTGCACGCCTGTTATTGCCCATCTCATATCATGTTACCCTTTTTAGGCGCATGTTTTATTCAGGCTATAAATTCAGCCTGCCTTCCAACCCACCATGTATCTGTATGTGTATTAAAGTTTGGAAGCTCCACATTTCTACTGACCATAATATCTACTAATAATTGTAATTATTATAGTGTCCTATTAGTGTGTTATTTCGCTATAATTACCCAATTTTGGATACGTTAAGTCAAAAATAAGGCCTTAAGGTGTTATTTAATCTATAATGAATCTATAAGACAATACATATCTAAAATATATTAGCATGGAAATAAATACAGGGTGTCCAGAATATAAATGCCGATACTAAAGACAATTAGAGTATTAACAAACTTGACAGTCCTGAAATGGAAAACTATAATAATATCAGACTGTGAAGATTAACAACTATAATATTGGTCAAATATTTAGTTTTTACTATTAGTAGCACAGTATTTTGTGTTTACTTTTTATTTTCGATAATATTTTTATTTTAGTTTTCATAACCGGTAGCCAAGAGTCCATAATCCCATCCATTACAAGAAAAAAATCAAAATGTTCTAAAAATCTAATGCATTAATAATGCATTATTTTGAAATTCAAGGTTTTTTCATCTCTAACCAATATGGATTCAGAAGTAATCGCTCCACTACACTGACCATAGAAAACTTGATAAGTGGAATAAACCTAGGTTTGGAACAGAAGAATTTTGTTTGCTCGCAGTTTCTAGATTTTAGTAAGTTCTTTGACTGCGTTTCACATCTGATTCTTATAAACAAACTGCATTGTTATGGCTTCAAGACACAGAGTATTTCTTTATTAAATTCTTATCTGAGTAACAGACAGTAATATTAGTTCAGGATAATATTTCATCAAATCGCCTAAATATTGATGCTGGTGTTTCTCAGGGATCAGTACTGGGACCACTTCTTTTCTTAATTTATGTTAATGATCTTCCCATCTCAGTTGATAATTCGTTACTAACTATACAATTTGCTGATGATACTAGTTTCACTGGCCATGACATGATACTTACAGATTTATTCGAAAGTTTCTGGGAGTCTACTTGAACCCTAAATTGGTATAGGATCAGCATACCAATTTTGTCTGTAACAAGGTCTCCAAAAATGTATTCTTGTTGCGCAGTCTAGGCTCAGAATGTATCAACACCTACTTTAAATATTATAGTCTCCACTCGGTAATATACTGCGCTACTCTGATCTGGCAGCATGCACACACAACGTAAGTAAAATTAGTGGATTCAAAATTTATTTTCTAGTATTATTTGGAAGCGTTGGTTGGCAGTTTATTTAATTGTTTTTGAAAATTATACACTATGGTTTATTCCATTGCGGAAAGAGTAAATATCATTTCGCTTTACTTTATGAACAATAAATGTGCGAATGGAACATCTTAGCAATTTATTGAACAACATCAAGATCGACATGTTAGGAGGAAGTATGCTCTAGAGTTAGTAAAAAAATTACGACAGACAGGGACCGTAGCCAATAAAAAAACAATAAATTGAAAAACCTATAGTTAATGAAGCTAGTGAAGTTGCAGTTTTGGGACAAGTTCATCTTGATCCAACATTAAGTGCGAGGCATCTGTGTCTGGGATCAATCGAACTAGCATACAAACCATTTTGAAGAAGAATAAATGCCATCCATACAAAATACATTTAGTTCAGGTACTTCATGGGCATGATTATGACCGCCGTTTGCTTCCTTTTTAAAATATGTTTTTCTGATGAGAGCAGTTTTTTTTTAACAGAAAACGTCGCAATTGCCGCTATTGGACAGATTCAAACCCAAGAGTTTTTCACGAGGTGCATACACAGCAACGGTCCTTTTTTTCTACCTGGTCATTTGACTGGCCAAATGTATTTGCAATTACTGGAAGACGCTATTGACTCCGCCTTGACTGATATTATTGAAAATGTTCCAGAGTATGATGAAAATCATTTAATATTTCAACAGAACGGTGCTCCTCCGCATTATGAGTTAATTGTAAAGGGAATTGTAAGAGTTTTCAAAATAAATATTACTCCACCCCCAATGCCATTTAAATATATTGGGGTGATTTTTACCCTTGTTTGGGGGTGAAAGTAGCGGAGTCAAAAATACCAGCAAAGAATGTCTCCCTTTAATCCAAAATCGACGGGTATGAGCGTTTTCCTACAATTTTGATGAAGTTCCTGAAAATGACTGTTTAGTTTTCATCTGGCCACCCTGTATACAAAGTATTTACACAAATAACAAAATTACTTAATAGGAATGTAGTCAAATGAATATGCTAAAATACAATAACTAAAATACCTATAGCAACACAGATATAAATGACCTTTATAAAGCTTATATTGTTGATAGATTACTTCCAAGATATTCATCATTCCTATAAAACGCTTTACTCAAAAAAACGGCTTAACTTTATATTTAACCAAATTAATATTCAAAACTTTGATATGCGCACATAAGGCATTATAATATTTAATACCCCAATAATTAGAGCCACTTCTCGTTTTATTTAGTCGAAGGTAAGTTGCTTGTAAAATAATTCTACCCAATGCCTGATAAGAATGAGTCTCTCTACTTGTAGTATAAGCATAAATTACTACTACTAGCACCTACTAATACGGTTTTCCCAGAAACTCCCCAATTTAGTATGAAGCGATCCAAGATTTATTTTTATTGTGTCTCAGTGTACATTTATTTTATATTTATCTAACAATATTTGTGGCGGTTAGTTTCCGCAAGTGAAGCGTATCCGGTAAGAAAGATAACAAACCAGCTGTGGCTTTTCAGCAGGCCGACAATAAACGTAAATTAGAGATTTTCAGATCATAGTCCATCTCGGCTGAAATATCTATTGAAGTGCAAAGCGGACTTACGATCGGCACGCAGAGCTCCTACCGTGATGATAAGCCGCAACACAGGACTGCAGTAACTGTAATTCAGCCAGGAAATTCAGTGCGATAGCGTTCCCACTGCCTTGAGCTTTTCACTGACGTTCTCAGAGTGATAAGCTCCTCTAGTCTACCGCTCTGTCAAGGTAGCAGATTTATTCGGACTCTGCAGTGACGATGTAATTGTTATTCTAACCTATTTATATTCACCGATAAAAATGGTTCGTGCTTTTTACACACAAACTGAATGTAGTTGTGGAATTGAGTGAGAAGTATTTAAAGTTGAGTGTTCCTTTTAAGGAAGCCAATCACGATAATGTTAAAATGATCATACCTTAATATTTTTTCTGAAATAGACACTAAAAAGAGGAATTAATTTAATATAGATTAACAACAAAAAGTCTTTAACGTTTAGAAACTGAAAGCTGATGATCACATTAATAGATTGTCTCCCAAATTTCTTTCTCGCAAGACTTTTTGCATGATTATTGCGAGACTTCTGGTGGTTATTTTCAGCCGGCTACTATAACGCTTGCAGCTCATACGTAACTATCGATATGAGATATGAACTATTAATGGCAGTGGTCGGCTGGTAGACATTATACTGTTTAGAAGCAATCAATTTTATATAATAAGCAATGGACGAAATAGAACTTCTTTAGTCAAGTGACAGTGAATTTATAATTAACTCTCGTTCGGCAGAACTGGACTTAGATTCAATAAACTGAACTAAAAAAATATTTTGGAATTCTAGCTCATTCTTTAAAAAGTGGGGTCAAACCCTCTTATTAATAGTAATAGTAATAGTAATAGTAATAGTAATAGTAATAGTAATAGTAATAGTAATAGTAATAGTAATAGTAATAGTAATAGTAATAGTAATAGTAATAGTAATAGTAATAGTAATAGTAATAGTAATAGTAAACCCTCTTTTCCCTGGAAAATCAGCGCCTATGACAATCATAATCCGAGATGGCTTAAATAGGTTAACTACGATAGGGTTGTTTTCTACAACGTTGTCAAATGTAGAAACGACGAAAATAAACATTTCTATTATTAATAATAATTATAGTAATAGTAATAGTAATAGTAATAGTAATAGTAATAGTAATAGTAATAGTAATAGTAATAGTAATAGTAATAGTAATAGTAATAGTAATAGTAATAGTAATAGTAATAGTAATAGTAATAGTAATAGTAATAGTAATAGTAATAGTAATAGTAATAGAAACAGTAATAATATCTAAGACTAGATAAACAATAGCTAATCCAGTTAGCTGCAGTATTTTGCATTCGTTCTTCTTTCCACTAACAGAATACTTTCCGCGTTCAGTTAAATAAAATACCCATTTATTAGAAAAACGAAATTCAATGTGAGGAATATCTACTAATAGAAAACTTAATTATAAAATCTTGTGCGATTGCCGTAGCTCCGTTGGATTTGCGACTCTATAAAAACAAACAGTTCACTGCATAGAGCAAACCATATTATAGGGAAATATCTGTAACCGAGATAAACTCCTTTATTTAATTACTATGAAAACTTTAAAACTAAAAATTAGTCTCTAAAATTGAGGCATAATCTAGAATTTTGCATTGCTAATTGCATACTCTCCAAACATCGTAGAACACTGGTTAAAGCTTAGAGTATTATATAAGGGTCAAAGAAAGGATTTTTACAGAACACTGTTAATGTTTCGAGATGTTACCTGTAGTTTAAAATAGTACAAATTATTTTTTGCAAATATCGCCATTTATTGTTAATATCGTTGCTATTATTAGTATTAACAGAATTCAACTTTCCAATAACAGAAGAAGTTTAAACATTTATCGCCGTGGAGAACACATTGTTTAGTTAGAAATAATTTTTTAATCCTTGCTTTCACAAATTTTATTTTTACCATATTTTTTTGTGTATTTACAAACATGTATTCAAATGCCGAGATGACGGATAACATACTGATTTATGGGAAGTGAGACAAGTGTATATTCTCTTAAACCCCCTACGTGAGCCCCCAATCGGTCAGTGGTCGCGCGTTTTAAGCCGTCAGTACTTGAATCGAGATGACTAGATCGGTGTGGGTTCGCGTCCCGCTGCCGGTAGACCGTATATAAGCTATATTTGTGGAGAGGATTGGCACCCTCTTTGCGGGTATGGTAGGGTGGAAGAATGTCAGCTTGAGTCAATGTGAGAGATTGATACCGGTTGATATTTGACAACCCCTCTAATTAATGAGGTTTTCCAGGTTTTCCTCATTCCTGCACTGAATAGTGGTTAGGGCCTACCAACGAAAGTCGTTCCTGGGTACAAATGCGGCCTGCTTAATAATAATATGCCGCCCCCTCTTCCGCACTAGTCTGTGACTTCTGGGATAATCCCGGTGATTAGAATGAGGGGTAGAGGTATTATTATTAATATTATATTATAAACCACATTGAACAACTGCCGCAGTGGCTTCGGTAAACCTGTGGCAGTGTTTTTGTATATTTGCGTATGTTTTTCTTGTTACATTTTGTGAATTTTCCTGACGGAGCGAATCTACCAGAAAGAACGGTCGAGGGAGAAAAAGATCTCAAGCAAGTACAACAATCTTTGCAATTACCAGTTTTAATGTAAACAAGTAAGAAAGTCCAATCCTGGAAAATGTAAAAGAAAAGTGACGTAGGTTCCACCTCCCTGTGTTACACCGTATTTTTCATTAAATCACTAAATAATCATCGTATATTTTGAAATATATATATTTTATTTCGTTACAAGCGGCTTAAATCAATACACGTGACAACGCGGTGCTCTGTACACTACTTTTGATTTATGTGAAATATAATGTATAGTTTCGCAATTTTTTGTTCGCTTTACAAATAAGTTCAGAAACTTTTGGTGTACGATTCCATTGATTCTTATTTTTCTCCATTATCTTTAAAAATATTTGTACTTATTCATAGTCAACCCTTTATAGGTACTTACAGTAGAAATGCAATATTAATTTTTCAACTATTGTTCACCAAAATATTATCCCTCTTTCTGGTCTCGTAAGAATTTTTTTAAAACTTTCTCTTGCTTTGCAATTCGAGATGTCGAGGCTTGTCTTGGTCCAGTCTTGTTATGCGAGACCAAGACAAGCTTAAGAAAAAACAAGAAAATTTTATTGAAACGATTTAACCAATATAAGTTTTACTAGAACACTTCTTCTACTAAAGATATCTAGATAACTTAATACAATAGGCAACTGGCTTAATTGAACCCTACTTATTAGCGGTTAAAAATAAATTAATTTATTTAATAGCTGGAAGACTTGAAACTACTCTAAGTAAAAATTGTTGTAACAGGAGCTAGCGCTTACTAATCCTGGCTAATATACGCAGTACACCGGTTACATAACAACTTGTGCTGTCTAATACAAATATTTGCTGGGAATAATAAATTAATGGTTTGAAGATATTTTCCTCAGTGTAGGTAATACACAGGATGCATCACATTCATTGCAATGTTGCTAGTACTCTGTGGCTTGGTCTTGCATAAGATGTAAAACGTTTTCCTTCCTATTACACACGTTGCGGTCTTTCTTATCTGCGGCCTTCATAATCTGGGTTTACTCTACCAGCGGGTTTTATAGTATTTGGACGGCATTTTTATCAGTTCTGGGACTCTGCTGTCTTTGAGGGTAATAATTGGCATGCAATCGACAATTTAATAGAAGAACAAATACTTGATAGATGGGGTTTCCATTAGTACAAAAATCGATTTAGCATTTTGACAATTAATAATTTTTTTGAGTATTATGTTGGCTGTAGAATATGTATGTCATAAAATTGACAACATTTTCAATACTACGTGACAACTTAACCACTCAATGATTTAATTCAGCACGTTCAATGTGGTCATTCACACAAATTCTTCACAGTGTGAATAGACACGTAATGTTTTGAAGAGTTCATAAAAAATTTGTGACTTAACAGTGGGAAATCAAATTACAAGTGGCTACGAATTGAAATTAAATTGGGATTACTTATTACGAGAGTTTGATAGTTAATGTAGAAATTGGAGTTAATCCGTGTAATGAAACTTCTTCGATTGTTGTTATAAATTTTATTATTATCACGACGAAGGGGTCATAAAGTCCAAGTAATTAGAAGTAGTTTTAATGACCTTTTATTTGTCGTCTGCGAACGTATCCACCTGAAACTAAATCAAACGAGACATGCTTCTCTGTAATACAATACAATAGTTATTAACAATAAAATTATGAAGTTAAAGGTGTTATTTATTGCAATCACTTTATCTGGTGTTTTTTTATTCTCTGAGTAATTGCAGTTCTACTTTCTACAGAGTTTCTAATTCACAGAAGCCATATATTAGGGTGATCTTATAGTTAGAATTAAGGCAAAACATGGATTTTAGCGTAGATACAAACGTACTGGTTTGGTGGAGAACTTTAGTACTTTTCGCCAGTTTTCAAATAAGATAATAAAGTTATCGAGAGAAGGGTGCTAAAGCATTACGCAAGTGTACTAGAGGTCAACTGCTGTCAAAACACGTATATTTAGAAAATCCGATGGTTCTATCTGTGTTAGCGATCTAGAAGCTGCTGAAGTGCTCTCGAATATGTTCCAGACAGTGTTTTGTACTGAACCTCCTGCGCTTTTTTCCTCCTCTTCCTAACTCACATGTTGAAAATGTTTCGAAAAATATCTTCATTTCTGAAGAGGTGGTATTAAAGCATCTAAGGCAGCACCATAATGACTCCTTTTCTGGACCTGATGAGATACCTGCAAATATTTTAAAGGTTGCTGCAATAGCTCTTGCAAAGCCTCTTTCATATAATACAAATTTCTTTAAGAACAATCCAGCTTCCTAATATATGGTTTATGACTTCTGTAACTCCCAACTTTAAGAAAAGCGATAAACTAGACGCAAATAGTTACAAGCCAATAAGTGCATCCTCTGTCTGCATAAAATCTATGGAACATATAATAAACGATGATCTGCTCACCTATTTCCGATCATTTTCAGTACGAGTTAGCAAATCACATTATGAATCTCAAGTAGCTCTTTCAGGAGTACCACAGGGTCTTGGGACCAGTTCTGTTTTTGGTATATACAGCCGACTTCGCGCTAAAGCTCAAGTCGAAGCATGCACTGTACGTAGATGATACACATATATTTTGGAATTCATTGGAAGATCAACAAACCCTACAAGATGATATTATTTCCATCCAGCCCTGGTGGTGCAACAATTGGTTCACCCCACTGAATTTAGATAAATGTATTGTTTTACATATCAGTAGAAATAATCTCATGTTAACATATACTTTCAATCAATGTCTCTTTAAAATTATATAAATCATATATTCGCCCGCATCTGGAATTAATCATTTAGTCTTGTGAAAGATATACTCATAGAAGGAGTGCAGAGAAGATTCACGAAATGAATCCCCAAAATTCAAATTACTTCCATATCAGCGCCGTTTGGATAGTTTGAAAATTACTTACACTAATGTGAGACGTCTGCGTCATGGTTTTAATTAAATATACAAGATTCTAAAAAATCATTGCAGTTTAACTTTATTGGATTCATTTGGGTTAAATCTAGATGAACGTTAACGCGGTAATTAATTCAAATTGGCAAAGAAACCTTTAAAAGATTTATATATCAACATTTTTTCCTAAATAATCTACCCCTGGAATAACCTACTTTTATCTGTTGTTACTGTTTCATCGGTAAACACCTTCAAAAACAGGTTGGATGTGTGAACGTGCGCCTAATGTATTGTCGTGTGCTGCTTATGAGCTGTTATGCTAGTAAACTATGATTTGTATTGATTGATTTTAGTTTTCTGTTCATGTATGTATTTTTTTTTATTTACTGATAATAGGCTTTACCTCACTTCTTGCTACATATTATGAAATAATAATACTTACAAATACACGCAGCATAACAATTATTGTTTTCTATTAAAAATTGTACAAACTGTATCTACCTTCCCAATTCTTTTATTTTGTACTTGTAGATGGTATCAATTAACAAGGTGAAGGAATGAAACCTTCACATTTTATTTCTTCAGATATAAAGAGAAAATTATCCTGCAAAAAAATTCAGCAAAAATTCGCAATTTGTCAGCGCAAAGGTAAGACTATTCAACGACTGTAATTAAACTATTAATAATTTTATTTGTTCTATGTGAAGCTATTCAGACAGTTTTATAAAATATCAAGTCCGTAATTTGGGTGATTGATGGTCTAGGTGAGTTTTGAAATTTGATTAATTATGATGATTTGTTAGGTTAAATTTGGTTTGCTAATTAAGCCATTAAAATTGATACGGCATAACAGAATATCTAAACATCATTGCTGAAATATTTCAGACGATGTCTATTTTTATTTAATTTCTTAACTTTAGGAGAAATAAATAATTAGCTATTGAGATATAGAAAATAATTTTAAATTTTGAAAAAAAAAACACTCCCTCAGGGATCTATTCCTGGTCCATTATTCTTTCTCATCTTTATCTTTCTCTTTATCTTGACATGGGAAAAGTAATTTAATTGGTAATGATTAAACATGACACTTGATTTATTTTAGAATAGGCTTATTTTAAAATCACTGATAATAATCATAGGCGAAAGACAGCAACCACTAGAAATTGTGGAGCAGAAAACACCAAACAATTTTTAACTTCAGCAAAATCAGCAAAAATGTACACTCATAGTTTATGAATATAGGGAATATAAATAGCGTCAGCAAATTTTCACAAATTTGTTTATTTGGTCAGGTAATAAAAAAGTCTAACAACTTCTGATCAATTTTGAAAACTACTCTCAATATTAAGCATAAAAGTGTAATTGTACACCTTATACAAATGAAAATATAAAGGGTATAATTTCAAAAAATCGAAAATGTTTGAGCTAAATTGATAATGTTTCTATAATATTTCTGTAGTTATAACTCTTAGTTATAAATTTTATGGGTTTTGAAAGGTTCATATTTTTCATTGTTATGACCGATTACAGAAAAAAATAGTGTTTGCAATACACATATTCATTGTAATCTTGCCGCTCTTAGTTTACTACTTATACAGGGTGTTTATAAAAGAGGTTACACACTTTGGGACATAGTCATGTTAGATAGGAAGTCCTGTCTGAAAATGAACCGTTTTAGCACGTTATAGGTGCTAAATAAGTTTTTACTCAATACCTACCTATTATGCACCCTTAACCATGGAACACTCAAAACAAAACTTGTCTTAAATTTTTATGTCTTGAAGCTTCTGCGTCCCTTTTTTAAACGTTTTATAAAGTGAGCTACAATGAGTTACATCATTTTTAATGGAAGGGACTTTGAAAACCAAGCGGCTTGAAACAAATATTTACTTTTTTTTCTTATACCTTTCTTATTGTTTTTTAATTATCTAGTTTACACAGCAAAAAAGTCATTACACGAAATTACACCATTTCGGTTCGGTCGGTCCTCACGGAAAGAGAGTGCTCATTGTGATTTGGTAAATTTTATCAAAATTCTCGAGTAACATATTTTAACGAATATTTGGTAAAATTTATTTGTATAGTATAAGTGTCACTGTAAATATAGTCAAATTTGGTGTCAAGCAAGCTGCACCTTCTAGTGTTAATTCGAGAAGAATGTGCATGGAAATCATAAACCATCCTAATAAATTAACGTACCGTTTGCAATTTTTAAGGTTATTTATATCCTAGAACTATTAAATCAAAGACATTAAGATCATCGCTAGATTTTATTTGGCAAGAGTTGTAATGACCATTAAAAATAATTGGTTTGCAGCACTTTGCATTAGAAAAATAAAACTTTCTATTAAACATTGTGGAAAATTTCCTGGAAATTAGGAACAACTTCAAATACATTATTAGTACAAATAAAAAAATATATTTTAATAAATATTAAATCCAACAAGAATTTTCTAGAACTAAATCATTAGGTAAATGTATTAAGGACACCAGTGTAGTGTTTTAAAATTTAAAAGCAGATATGCCTATGAAAACTGTTTGTATGGGATCTTTTTCTATTGCAGGGAAATACACGACAGGCACACACATTTACTATTACACTATAAATTATTTAAACAATTATTTGTTTTAACCGTTAACACTATGAACGCAATTAGGCTCGTTTTCTTATAAATCACAAACAACTGCAACAAGTGTTCGCTAGTTTCGTGATCGTAACTCGCATGCGTATTGGATAGCAAACGGAGGTTATAGTTGGGAGAGGAGTAGAGTTTACCTGCTTTTATTTAGATATTAATCTCGGTCTGGTAAATTTCTTATGTTGGTATTAATTTGATTGAGTAATAAAATTCTAGAGTTTACCCTTTAAGATTTTTGAAAATATTTTTACACTTTCACCATTTTACAAACAAATCGTGTACAATTTTACACATTATAATACTACTTCTAAAATAGTAACGTGTAAAGTCGATTGCTTGCTGTGTACCTTTTCAGCTTCTTTTGAAAATCTGTGTCATGTTGCATACAGTTCCACCGAAATTATCAAGTTGATTAACGCTGCAAAGAAATGTTAATAAATTAATAAAAAGCGCACACGCACCTAGGTACAAGAGGGCAATGAAGACATTGTAACTCAAATTTCGTGCACGTTCTTCATGTACCCCCAGGCTAGAGCTCCACTCGCATGCTAATGTATGCATGTGTAGCAACAGTCCATCTAAATCTGGGGTAGATGTTTATGTGCGCGACCATTGTGCGAAATGTCACACCATGAGTTAATTATGTCGGCCGCCTTTATTTGCCTTGTGGGATATTTCTTGCCAACAGCACTCGAGGTGTACCTCACGGTGAACTCGTCCTTTTGCATGGGGTGCGCGTGCATAATATTGCACTATGCATAATTGCTCTATTCTGTGAAAAATAAGTGTGTACGAGGTGAGCTAATAATAGTAGGAAAATGGCTTTATTTCTAGGGTTGAGGCAGTTTCAAACGTACACATTAAAAAAGGTTTAGCTTACAGTTACTCTAATTAACCTTACTAATAAAAGTATGCAGGATGTCCCCATTTATTCATTCTTAACTTGGGAAATTATAGAGCATGGAAAAATAATAGGGGGTATTTCCTATAACATTTTTCTTTGACACATTTTTCTAATCCGGGACATATTTTCGATGCAAGTTGCGAAATAATGGTAGGCCAAGTTTGACAACACGGAAAGCGCCTAAAACACTTAAATGAAGTATAATGCAGATCAAATACTTTAATTTGTTACTTGAACAAAAATGGAAACCGTGTCCGAGAATGCAAGACTATGTTTATCAATACTTTGTGCATTGGCTGGAATTTACAGAATTGGGCAGCATCTAAAAAGGATAAACCTTTTGTTGATAATGAAGAAAGCGAGAGAAAAAGTTTCAGATTAGAAAATGAAATAAGTTGCCTTTAAAACTTTTTTGACCAATTGCCAAAAATGGAGTCCCATTACTGTAGGACATCCACAACTAAATTATATTTGGAGCCAATCTGAACTTCCAAGCATTCGCTTTATCAGGAATAGGTAGAAAATTGTGCTGAAAATAATATTGCACCATTGTCTATAAAAACTTTTCACGATGCACTCCATGACAACAGTTTAAGTATTTTCAGTCCTAGAAAGACCAATGTGACCTTTGTGTTGGCTTTAAAGGTGGTAATACATCTGAAGATAAATATAATGAACATATAACCAGAGAAAATGAAGCTCGGATGGAGAAAAATGAAGACAAGGAGAAATCGAAGAATATTTTCACAATGGGCCTCCAATGTACATTGCTTTGTCCTCTATTGAAAGCCATATACTACAAGAAAAAGTTGGTCGTACATAATTTCACTCTATTTAACTGTAACATCAAAGATGGTTATTGTTTTATGTGGCATGAAGCTGAAGGTAGCGTCATTTCTAATGAATTTGCATCAATATTATATCACTTTGTCAATGAAAAAATGTATCTAAATACTAGGGAAGAAATTATTCTGTACAGTGACTGTTGCTCGTATCAGAATAGAAATGCGATTTTATCCAATACACTTTTAGATATGCCGAAGAACATCGTCATTACCCAACAATATTTAGTGTCCGGATATAGTCAAATGGAGTGTGATAGCATGCACTCTACAATTGAACGTAAAATAAGAAATGTAGAAATTTATTCTCTAGCAGGGTACCTATCTGTTTGCAAACTGGCCAGAATTAAACCTAAGCCATACCAGGTGAAATATTTAGCTCATACCTTCTTGAAAGATTTCTCTAAATTAAAGTAGAATACTTCCATTCGTCAAGGTTTTAAAGCAGGTGACGGTTAATAATCTTTGTGCAATTCAGCATCAAGATTGAACAATTCTCGAAAAGAGGCATCAACTACAGAAACTAGAGAAACTGGTACTATAGAACCACTGTACAAGAAACAGCTACCAATTAAAAAAAGTAAATTTGATCATCTGCAACAGTTGACATATGTGATTCCTGGTGATTTTCATCTATTTTATGACATTTTGCCATATGGGATCGATTAGTTTTATTTTATAAAAACTCCTATGTCCTAAGTTTGTTTCTATTGTTTGTACGATAGCTCCTAAGTCTTACCAAATAATAAAAAATATTAATTGTTGTTTTGTTTTATTACTAATAAACTAGATTAATTTTTATGTTTTGTCCTGCAAAAATTACGGTATTTTAGTTTAATTTTAAATCGGAAAACATTTTTTTGTGTCTCCTGTAAAATCAATAAAAATGGCCGACGATATATCAAACAAGATTTTTCATAAAATCGTCAAATTAATCACATTACACTGCGTTTACCTGCAGGATCTTTATATAAATATGTTACGTAGGTACAGGTAAGTGCAAAATGTTTCGATACTTAATATAAAAGCTTAGATAGATTTAAATAATATATAAATACATGTAATATAAGAGTATAACTATTCATTGTATAAGTGAATTTACCTTAAGAAAGTCAACAACTCAACCAGCGTTTCCTTTTGTGTAAAGGAATCCAATCCATAAAATGACATTATGCAATAAAAGTAGTGAAAATATAAATACTTTTTGACAACTGTCTAAATCACCATGGATTTAACATCGCTGCCAAATCTTTTTACACGACATAATTGGTGAATGGCGACATTAGTTCTATGACAATTATCAGTAGAGATTCGAGAATTAAGGTCCTGGTCATTTGATAATCTACTTTAGTTTTATCGATATCGATGATATTACTGAAATTAATACATACTTATTTCTCTTACCTTTTATAAGGATTAATACAAAGTTTATAACGTTCTAGAGTAAAATTTGGTACAGCCTCTTTCTCAGACATGGTACTGTCTGTAACTGTTATTTATTGTACGTGATTAATAAAAAAGAAGAAATCACGACTTAATGCGGCGCGAACATATTTTTTCCTGATATAATGTGTCAATACATGTGTTCCAAAATAACAGGCTATTCATCAATCACAACAGCTCTTCGTGGGGTTTATTTTTAACAGTCTAGGAAACTCTGTACCGTGGACCCACTCTCATCACCGCTTGATCAAAACAACTTCAAGGTCCCTCTTAATGTATTTAAATATATCAGAGTTTTTGCCGGCGGAGGCCCAGAACGAGAAAAAGTCGACGCTATGTGGAATAACCAGACTGTAGCGTTAGAATGGAGGCACAGGCATTCCTCATTTGTAATTTGACATTCTGAACAAATGGCATTTCTATGTCTGCTCGCTGAGGGCATCTCCTGATACATTTCTTCGGCTATCTAGATGCCTTTGGCATGTACCGGCCTGCTTGATGTGAAGATGTCCGTCGTAATCTAATCGTGAGTTATGAACGTCGATTTTGTAAACAGCGGTTAAAGTTCAGGTTGGATTCGAAATGCTCGGGTTGTTACGCAACAGAACGCACGCCCAACGTGTAGGGGAAAGGCAAGTTCGATACAATTTTTCAAATAGTTCCATATAAAATAAGAACTTACCGATTTTTGATTTAAATAATAAATATTTATTTATTTTCTAGACAGTCTAGAATACAGGGTCCACCGGTTAAAAATCCCTAGGCCTGTAAACAGATTCAAACCATTTTTCAAATACTTCACAATTCATATTCTTATAATAGTCTCCTGTTTGTCGCGATTTAAAAATAAGTAAACCCTGTTTTAAAAATTTTGCTGTACTTCCATTATATGCTATTATTAGGCTCCGTCCTTTTCCAAAAGGTGACTTTAAGCCAGTCGAAAATCCATCAAGAAATGCGCTTGACATTGCAATCGTGTCTTTTGTTACCATGTGGCCATCATTTACGCATGTTTCATCAGTGTAATATATCCTTCGATTCAGATTTGGATTTTCTAGTATTTGTTATAAATAGTTTATTTGTCATATCACTATTTCATCTTTTTCTATCAGCATACTCCTTCGATTTTGTTTTATGAAACGGAAACTCATGTCACCTACAAGTCGAAAAAACCCGCTTCTAGATATTGTAGAAGTTCGATCTTGTGCGATAGGAACAATTTTTTTTTTATTTACAGAAGATCATTTTTAAAATACCATGCATGAATTTTTAAGTTTTACGAATCGCGTATTTTTTGTCGTATACAACCTCTATCCTCTTCCTTCCGCGAGTTTCCACTATTTTCCGGTTCGCAGTTGTATTTTTTTACACTATATTCCTACAATACTCACTGACTTGTTAATGAACTACACATTTTTATAGCATTACTTGAACTCATATTTTGATCGCCTTTTCATACACATTTTTTTCATACGATATCTTTAATCTGTTAGATTAGGACGTTTATGATAACACGATGTGGAGCTTCCATTCTTAAGAAGACTAACACAAAGTCACTAATAAATTAATTACAATGATTACAATCACAATCAAACTAGCGGAAATATACACCCGAAATTTTACCATATATTACTGCATTACCAATAGAAGTCGAGTATTATAATATGCGCATGCGTATTTACTACAGAAGAAGGAATAGCGCGTTCCCAAAAAATGAAAGGGAATCGGGCATACTCTGCAAGGTATGCGGAATACACAATTTCATACAAACAATTTACGGACGGCTTGTATTTTTCTGTGTTTCGACTGCTACTATTTTGAAACCTGACTATAGTGTAACCTATAATAATTTTTTGCATGTTGACTGATAATATGCTATTTTACTAAATTCAAAATCGTTTATTAAAGTGGCTTTCCAACACATTGAAATGTCACATTACTATACAGTAATGCAACAGTTTCACAGAAAATTGTTTACTTAAATATTGGAAACATTGTTATATATTTGATATATAGCGATTTTCCTGGTTTTTTTGTCGTGATTTTGGTAACTGGTCGCTGCCAGAAACATAATTAAAGTGCACATCCCTAGCATTAGGCGGGATCCTTTGACCTGCCTTGGTTGTTCTCGGCCTAGGCTCTGTGGGGACTATCCGCTATTGGTATCTCTGGGCTCGCCTATATATTGATTTCGGCTCTTATTGTTGGTAGTCCGACTGCTACGGTCGGAACTGTTTCTCGGATAATGGTGGTGTTCAGAGACGTCCCGTGGCCGCCTCTGTAACCAGTCGCATCCCATGATGCAAGAGAGGCGGAACGTTTTTACATGAGATGCCCAGTCCGACCAGGGCGGGTCAAAAAGTTCTGGCTTATGCTAAGGATGCTTTTAACTCTGTTTCTGGCAGCGACCAGTTACCGAGGTCACAGCATAACAACCCGGAAAATCACTATGTATGAAAGGATAGCACCTGCCGTGAAAGCCTAAAAACCGCTATTGATATATGTATATGTTAAAAGTACAATTATTCAAATTTGAAAAGTTAATAAAACGAAATTTATTCAATTCAATTTGTTTTTCCTAAAAACTATTATGTTTCTCTATCTGCATTCCTGAATGATTTCGAGGTGCTGTTAGTTTTTGCTGATGAATTATATTTTCTGAAATTTTCAACTTATTGACGATGCTTTTCTCGATATAACCTTCACCTACACTAGTTGACTGTCATCCTTCATGTTTTTTAAGTGTTTGAATATCCGCTCTACTGTCAACGATGAAGATAGCAGACGTCCTCCTCAAGCAATGGCCGATGTAACTGAATGCATCTGGGAGTTTTAAGTATTCTGCAAGTCTTTGGGTAATTGTTGCAAAACTGTTGATGCCAACTGGTTGTATTATGCACTTACCGTGACTATAGTAAATTAAAAATCTATTGTGTGTTACTTGTTTGGGTTTCAATCGTAAATACTTATGCAGTCTAACTAATCCTACGGTAAATACACATCTCTTTTTGGTTTTGGTATCATGTAAAGTTATAATCAAAATTTTCTTCGCGTTTTCTATATCTTTTATAGTTAAACTGCATAATTGTGCATGCCGACATGCCGCATTTAAAACAAATATTAGGACCACTTTCATTAATAAGAACTTATCATTTGGAGCCTGTTTTAAAAACATAGTAACATTTTCCATGATAAAAACTTAACATTTCTTTGCTTCGTACGTGTCATTTTGAGGTTTTAAAGAGGCAAGTAGTTTTTTATATTATGATTTATCCATATTTTCGTTTATTTGTATAGTACTTTTCAACATGGAATATGCAGACCATAACCTCAACATAACGTTTAGAACCTCGAACGAACAGTTGTAAAGTTTTATTGCTCATAATTACGTACATGATTTATAAAAAAAAATCTTTTGAATATTATATTCTGGGGTTCTTCTCTCTTTAAGAATATTCCTTTTGCACAACTTTATCATCATCTTTAAGAATTAATATAAATAAATTCAATATATTTTTATATAGCATACTTTGCCCGAAATCCATAAATTACGTCATATAATCAATGTTGTGCAAAATTCCGTTTTCACATTCCACTACTGACATTTTTACGGTCTTGAGACGATTAAGTCCAATAAAACGTTGACATGTGATACACCTCACTGCTGGCAATAAACCAAATTAATAGGTCTTTAATATGATTTAATTTTATTTCATTAAAATATGTCGAGTTAATTAATTTTAGTATTGTAAGCTTGTTGAACGTTAACTTGCCATAAATTTACCAATGTGGGTAGGTAATTAAAAGTGAAGAATTGATATGACGCGTTATTAAATAAAAAAAACTGCTGGTAAGGTGAAAGAAACTATAAAATATTAGAATACAGCAGCGTGTATTTTGTAATACGTTTGTCGTTGTTTTTAACAATTGTTTACTCTTTATAACGTTGGAAATGAAATACACGGATAAAAATTGAAAAGGGGTTATTTTATCGTTGTAACCTTAATTTTAAATGGTAATATTTAATGATTTTCTAATTTATTTCAATACATACCTGTATGAACAATAAAATCTTATCTTGATTGACCAAAATATTCTCAACCCTGCGGCTTAGAGAAGATGTTTAAAAGTACTCCTGCCTATCTCAATGCGCAGTCCAGTTCTACATGGCCATGAGGTAGTACAACAAGTTAATAAGGCATGATTGTTACTAATTTCTGCACTAGAACTGCCTATTTGGTAACCCATGGAATAACGAATCCATTTATTTGAATAAAGAACTAACAAGAATTGTATCACTTCACGATAAAAAGGTGGTGAACTTTCTGTAGTCTATATGTGCGATTTATGAATGTTAGTGATGTAACGGTAATTAAAAGTAGCTTCATCTATCATAAAAACATAACAAGTTCTGATCAAAATCTTCCTGTTCTAAAAAACATCAAATACAATTGTACCCTTTATGAAACATTCTGCGTTTGTAGCCTAACTTTTTGTATATGAGATGGATTGCATTTCTGCAGGAGTACCTACACAATACGATATATTTGCAAACATTTTCTTGATTTACTATTGATTTAATATTGAGTAATTGCGAGAGGATTTTCCTCTATAATGCGCAATGACATTTTCTTTTCTTGTAAAGTATGACGATCTTGTCCTCGATCACATCCTGGTTCATTTGATACACAATTATTTCATGCCTGTTACAGCAATTGCATCTGCTACTAAAACATGCTTAGCACGTTGTGGTAGTGTTCGAGCGGAGTTACATATCATCTGTGGTGTTAATTGTTGTATTATTTGAAAAATTTTTGGGAACACCCGAAAAAAAAAATCGCATGGTTTTAGGTCTGGAGAACGAAGTGGGCAAGACAAATCTTGGAATTAATGAATGTGTGCCAAATATTCAAAAACATTACTGATTCAAGTTGCAACGAGAACTAATTAAATCATAACAAAAAAAACAACGGCTTTAAAGTCAGTTTTTGCAGCCCCTTCTTGCTCGTATGACAGTGGCCATTCTTCTAGGCATCCCAAGTAAGTTTATTAAGGATTGCTAGAGAATACTTCCCACTCTTCCAATAGAGCTTCTCGAAGTTATCTAATATTGATCGATGATGCCAAAAATTTAGGTGGTCCAGTTTTTTTACTAGTCAGTATATAGAAGGTTAACTATGAGTAAGTACAAATATTTTAAGACGAGATAGAGAAAATTAAGAATTAACGGAATTGTCCATCAAAAAATCATAGTGAAAATATTTTATACAACTATTTATCGCCGACTATCCGAGGTTAGGTATATTCCGCATAAGTCAAAGATGTCAAAGGTACTGACAGGGCTCGTTTTGTCACGTGTAGCTTTCAAAGAAAAAATGTAGATGATTATTTAATGATTTAATGAAAAAATATATGGTAGTACAAGGAGGTAACACCTACCTTACAGGTATTTATTTCCAGGATTGAGATTTCAAGAATGGTGAATCATTTTCTGCTCTTACTTGTTTACATTAAAACCTGTTATAACTTACTGGGGTCCTCTTCTTCCCTCGACCGTTTCTTTTGTTTAAAGCGAAGTGCGACGACGACCAGGTGGATTATCTCGGGAAAAAACTGCAAGAGTAGCAAAACACGCACATAAATTAACACAAATACATATAAACACTGCCACACTTTAAATACCAAGGCAGAATAGCAGTTGTTCAATATGATTTAAAGAGGATTCGGCATAATATTTTGTCTATTCGGGCTTTGGTATTACGCTGCCACACGTTAATATACATTTGTCACATTTCCTATAAATCGGTACCTTATCTGTCATGTCGGCGTTTGAATACGATATTTGTAAGTTCACAAAAAATACGCTTAATATTAAATTTGCAACTACTGAAAAATAATGTCAGACTAATCACCGTAAGTATGTGATATATATATAATTTTTGACAAAATTTGAGGCAGTCGTCATCTATAGGCCACCAGTGCAAGACGTACTGTAAAAACAATATTAACAATAATTTATGATGTTTGTATAAAATAATTAGTACTATTTTAAGCTGCAACATACTGCGATAATAATAATAATATAATAATCAGTGTTCTGTAAAAATTCTTTCTTTGACCCTTAGAACATAATATTGTAGCTTTAACAAATTGATGTTTGGAGAGTATGCAACTAGCAGATGCAAAATGTTTACTAGGTTATGGTTCATTTTTAGTGACATACACATAGTGACTAATTAATAGTTTTAAAATTTTATGTCAAATAGGTATAGATATTTTCTTTTTCTTTTCTTCTTCCTTCGCGTCATGTTAGGTATGTGCTTTTTGCTTTTCTAGAGCCTACGGCAAACTTACAAAATTTTATAATTAACGACTGTCGTGGGTGCATTTCCAGTTTTCTATTCCTTACATTAAATTTAGATTTTGTTAGAATGAATAAATTGGTATTTTATTTAACTACGCGGACTATGTATTTTGTGTAGTGGATAATCCTGATTGCTGCTATGAGTCAAAATGTAGTTTTAGCAGTGTGCAATAAAGGAACGAAGGACGTATGTAAAATATTTAATTTATTGCAGCTAACAGATTAACTGTTATCTATCAGGTACTAGTTGACCTATCTAAGCCATCTCGGATGATGACGGTCATAGGCGCCGATTTTCCGGGGGAAAAGAGAGTTTTGCTTCATTTTTTAAACATTGTGCTAGAATTTCGAAATAATTATTTTATTGCCATTTAAGCTTCTCTCAGCAAGTGGCTAAATATTTTGTATTTGGTCATAGTTAACTCTGTATATAGAAAAATCCCTTTACTACCTACTAAAGTAATCCATTTAATTGTACATTAACTTTGCCTATATGCAAGCATGGAGGGAAGAAATCCTCCACGCCTTTATTCGGAATGCCAGGATTCATTAATCACACTGATTGGGTTCGTCTGGAGACGTCAAAGAGAGTCGCGATCCGAGTAACCCCAAGCACGAACGCGATTCTAATGATTGGCCGAGACTCTTTGTATATGCCAGCAGATCTCCCCTCTCGCATGAATAATGTGCACTTTATGCAACCGCGAATGATACTTTCTTCCTGTGAACTTTATAATTATGATTTATTGATAATATAAATATTAACGAGTTCATGGGTACTAAACGTTATTCTAAAGTGGAAAGGTTGTCGATTTTTGCTAATAGCTGCCTCAAAGGAGCACAAAGATCACGCCTATTGGCGAGAAAGTCAGGTTATTTGTGTTATCGAAGATGAGAATCTTTTTTTTTGTTGTTGGACTCTTGCTCGTATCTGTGCGTGCTTGGTGGGCAACTTTTTCTTTGCTTGGTAAACAAAAAACTTGCAAAATTCTGTCAACCATTAATATTCGACTGCAATCAACTGATTACCTTTTATGTCAACAATTATTAATAAAAACAGAAGAAACCTGTTACTTTCCCGTTGCTTTCATCATATGTTTGATGAAGTTTGATCATCCAAGAATATCTAATCTTGGTCACAGTGCCAGCATAGAAAAATTAAGAATTTAATATACACGGTGACTTGAAATTACTTTTTTTTATATATTTTCAGGTATTAACAATATTGTGTGAAACTAACTACTCTGTGGGCTAAAGCCCCAACCAGCGTTGAATTACACCCACAATATCTACCCATATATTACTTCGCAATAAAAATGGTTAGCAGTTAAACAAATCAGCAAAACCGCTGAAAAAGTTTTCACATTTCCTTTTATTAAAAAATGTTCTTCCTTATTTGCGTAAATAAAACAACAATACACAAAAAATGCCATATTCTCATTTTGTTTAACCTGAATAGTGTAACAGAATATTATTTTTCTCGACAGATGAAGTTGAAAAACCTCTCTTTACTTTTAATGACATGGAAAAAAGTTGCATGGGTTAAAAATTTTGCTTATTAAAATACAAATATGCAGGATGTCTGTTACTAATAAAATTTAGTAGATTTTATTATGGAAACGCAATAATAACTATGTGAGTTAAGAAATGCAACAGCTATATTTTTATTTCTAAATAGTTACGAATGCTTTTTTCATATATTTTCAGGTATTAACAATATTGTGTGAAACTAACTACTCAGTGGACAAAAGCCCCAACCTGCGTTGAATTACACCCACAATATCTACCCATATATTCCTTATTATTAGCTTTTGTAACATTATTTTACTGTTTAAGAAAGGTATTTTAAGCTAATATGTATCAAATCTCCTACAATTCCTACCAATGAAGTCATATGCATGCTCTCTGATACCAAACATCTAGGTATGCTAATGAACACCCACAGACAAAACTCTATTCAATAATTATCTAAAAATGTATTCTATTTACTAACCTGATATACTCTATAATTATATGGAGTGGAAACTCCAAATTCAACCACAATAGATGAGATCTGATCTATTTCTGCATTTTTTTTTGATTGCTTTATCAGGTGGCCTCCTTTAACTTGAGTCAAATATCTAACTATAAAGATGATTATACCAATAAATTAAAATTATTCGAAATTGAATGTCAAAATGAAATATCGACAACGTCAAACTGATTAACTGTCAATGAATATCATAACAACCTACTAAAATAAATAAAAATGTACATTTTATGTATAGATTTTTCATATATTTTCAGGTGTTAACAATATTGTGTGAAACTAACTACTCAGTGGACAAAAGCCCCAACCTGCGTTGAATTACACCCACAATATCTACCCATATATTCCTTATTATTAGCTTTTGTAACATTTTTTTACTGTTTAAGAAAGGTATTTTAAGCTAATATGTGGTTGAATTTCGAGTTCCCACTCCATATAATTATAGAGTATATCAGGTTAGTAAATAGAATACATTTTTTAGATAATTATTGAATAGAGTTTTGTCTGTGGGTGTTCATTAGCATACCTAGATGTTTGGTATCAGAGAGCATGCATATGACTTCATTGGTAGGAATTGTAGGAGATTTGATACATATTATGTTGTATGTTTTAGAGACACAGATGATAGCACAGATTTGATGTAACATCTAAACAACGTACCATTTCAGTTTATATTATATGTATGAATTGTATAACATTTAATTTGGCGTGACAAAGAGTTAGCACACCTTAACACAACTAAAGTGCATTAAATAAGAGATGATTTGCCATTCCGCACGTGCAAATTCTGTCAAATTTCAATATAAGTTGTGTAAATAGTTCTAAAGCAGTACTTTGTATTACAACATTAGTTTGAAATTTGCTAATTTTATTACATAAAAACAAATATATTTAATTTTTGCTTAATATATAATGTAAATTAAAAATTATCAGTAAATATTATGCAATCAATGTATCAATTGATACTTAAAAGTCAATCATATTATGCTCCCAACTTGGACCTCTTATGTTTATATAACACGTTTTAAGATTAAGCATTAGAAAGGTGGCAAGTCGGCTATCGCCGACTTGACCTTTCTTGAGTAGGGTTCGTTTTTTAAACACCATGTATTTTTCGATAATTAGTGCGTTAAGAGACCACCGATGGAAGTTGAGTAAAAAACTGTCAGTTCTCTTAATTTTGAGATTTTTTTAACGTTCAACATTTTTCCAACACTTTGTATATAAAACGGTCTTTCGTACATCCGACAACCCATCCGAAGCAAAAAAAATAATTTTATTCCATGAATTTTGGGAGTTTCAATATTGGTTCAGTTTTCTTAAACACCCTGTATTGTTTTCATTAAAATAGTTTCCATATAGACCATTGTTAAAAGTTTCATCAAAGGAATATTATACTTCCATGAAGGTTTCCAGAGAACGGTCGGTTTTTTAAACACCCAGTAGTTTTTTAATAGTATAGTTTTCTTACAGACCGTTGTGAAAAGTTTCATTAGAAAATATTCCATGAATTGTGAGGATTCTTAGAGAATGGTTTGGTTTTGTTAAACACCCCGTATTATTTCATCAGTATAATTTTTTACAATCGTGAAAAGTTTTATAAAAAAAATTAAATTCCATAAATTTTGTGGATCTAGAGAATTGGTCTTAATTTTACACCCTGTAATTTTTCATAAGTATGTATTTATATAGCTGCATAATAATACCTAAGTATGTATTTTTTATAGTTTTTTTACAAACTATCTTAAAAAGTTTCATCAAAACCAAAAAGAGTTTTTAGTTCCAAGTTTTTAGGATTTTTAGAATGATTCGATTCTCTTAAACACCCTGTATTGTTCTCATTAAAATAGTTTCCATATAGACCATTGTTAAAAGTTTCATCAAAGGAATATACTTCCATGAATGTTTTTAGAGAATGGTTCGGTTTTTTTAAACACCCAGTAGTTTTTTAATTAGTATAGTTTTCTTACAGACCATTGAGAAAAGGTTCATAAGAAAATATTCCATGAATTGTGAGGATTCTTAGAGAATGGTTTGGTTTTGCATTTTTTTACAATCGTGAAAAGTTTCATAAAAAAGAATTAAATTCCATAAATTTTTTCCATGAATTTTGAGAGTTTCAATATTGGTTCAGTTTTCTTAAACACCCTGTTATATTGTTCTCATTAAAATAGTTTCTTAGAGACCATTGTGAAAAGTTTTATAAAAAAATTTTCCATTAATTTTTAGTATTCTTATAGAATTGTTTTGTTTCGTTAAGCACCCTGTATTCTAAAATTATTATATTTTTTCTTACAATCGTTAAAAGTTTCATAAAAAAAATAAATTCCATAAATTTTGTTTATCTAGAGAATGGTTCTTTATTTTACACCCTGTATTTTTCATACGTATGTATTTATATACATAATAATACCAAAGTATATATTTTTATAGGTTTTTACAAACTACTGTAAAAGTTTCATCAGAAAGCAAAAAAAAAATTTTAAATCCACGAATTTTCAAGATTTTTAGGGAACGTTTCGGTTTTTTTAAACACCCCGTATTTTTCCATTAGTATATATTTCCTACAGAACATTGTAAAAAGTTTCATCAAAAAGAATTTTTTAATTCCATGAAGTTTGTTGACTTTTAGAGAATGGTTCGGTTTTGTAAACCTCCTGTATTTTTCATTAGTATAGTTTTTACAAACTATTGTGAAACGTTTCATCAAAAGAATGTTTAAATTCCAACAATTTTGAGGATTTTTAGAGAATGTTTCGTTATTTTTAAACAGTCTGTATGTCTTCATTAGTCTATTTTTCCTACAGAACATTTTATAAAGTTTCATCAAAAGAATTTTTAATTTCATGAATTTTGAGGATTTTCAGAGAATGGTTCGTTATTTTTAAACACTCTGTATTTGCTTCGTTAGTGAGTGTCATAATAAATCCTTGACGAAAGTTTAATAAATAAAAAATTTTCTATGAATTTTGGGAGGTTCAATATTGGTTCAGTTTCCTTAAACACTCAGTAGTTCTTTAATTAGTATAGTTTTCTTACAGACAATTGTGAAAAGTTTCATAAAAAAAACATTCAATGAATTATTGTGAGGATTCTTAGAGAATGGTTTGGTTTCGTTAAGCACCCTGTATATTTCCATTAGTATAATTTTTTTACAATCGTGAAAAGTTTCATAAAAAAAATAAATTCCATAAATTTTGTGGATCTACAGAATGGTTCTTTATTTTATACCCTGTATTTTTTCATACGTATGTATTTATATACATAATAATACCAAATATAATATATTTTTTATAGTTTTTACAAACTATTGTAAAAGTTTCATCAGAAAGCAAAAAAATTTTAAATCCACGAATTTTCATGATTTTAGGGAACGGGTGGGTTTTGTAAACACCCTGTATTTTTTCGATAATTAGAGACCCCCGACGGAAGTTTCGTACCAAAAAATTTCCAGTTCCGTTAATTTTGACATTTTTTTAACGTTTAACATTTTTCCAACACTTTGTATATAAAACGGTCTTTCGCACGTCAGACAACCCCTCCGAAGCGAAAAAACCGAAAATTTCCTCGTAATTTTTATTTTTTTCTCGTCAATTTTTATCGTAACACCCCGTACGTCGAGCTTTTTTGAGTCGCACTGTATATACGCGAAGCGACTTAAAATAATTGAAGTCCGCCATATTGTCTAGCTCATTTATACCACGTATTCATTCGTATTTATGCATAGTTCAATGCAAAAATGAACTCAAAACAAAGCGCTCGCATAACAGAACGTATCTAGAGACTTCAAATTTACCTTTTTGGCCTTCGGCTCCTATTGGCCCATTTAGCGAAATTTCCTATGTTATATGCGGAACTGTCACCCACTCGCCGTTTGACGTTTCGGCGGCCGGGCGCCGGCCGAACGTGTAGTTGACTAAAATAACGATATTTTCACTATAAAATCGAATTTTAAACCTAAACCTGAGGCACACGACACATTGTAGAAGGTTCAAAGTTTACGTTTCGATATGGCTTTATGGAAATAAAGGGGTACTTACTTTTCAGAATCTAATCGTTTTGAAGGTTTTGTGAAGACAGCCATTTGCCAGGCCCTTCTCCCCGGTCTTGGATCGGATTTTCGCACATTTCGATACAAAAATGAATTATAAACCCAGCGCTCGCATAACAGAAAGTATCTAGAGACTTTAAATTTACCTTTTCTGACGTTTGCGGGCCTCCGATCGATCCGTTTAGCGAACGTTCCCAAGTTTTATCCGGAGCTGTCAACGGCACCGCACCGTCCGGCTAGCCGTTTGACGTTTCGGACGGCCGAGCGAACGCGAATGCCCCCGAACGCGTAATTGACCCACATTTTCGTTATTTTCACTATAAAATCGAATTTTAAATCTAAATCTGAGGCACGCGGCACATTGTAGAAGGTTCAAAGTTTACGTTTCGATATGGCTTTATGGAAATAAAGGGGTACTTACTTTTCAGAATGTAATCGTTTTGAAGGTTTTGTGAAGACCGCCATTTGCCAGGCCCTTCTCCCCGGTCTTGGATCGGATTTTCGCACATTTCGATACAAAAACGAATTCTAAACCCAGCGCTCGCATAACAGAAAGTATCTAGAGACTTTAAACTTACCTTTTCCCATCGGCCCGTTTGGCAAACGTTCCTACGTTTTATGGGGAGCTGTCACAGGCCGTGCACCGTCCGGCTAGCCGTTTGACGTTTAGGACGGCCGCGGTCGAGCGAACGCGAATGCCCCGAACGTGTAATTGAGTAAAACTTTCGTTATTTTCACTATAAAATCGAATTTTAAACTCAAACCTGAGGCACGCGACACATTGTAGAAGGTTCAAAGTTTACGTTTCGACATGGCTTTGTGAAACGAATGCGGGAAAATACGAAAATATCGAATCCGAAATAGTTGGACGTCTACCCATATCTGACTGACGTTTCTCGAATTCCCGGCTATATCCATCTCTTTTTTTCGCGACATCCGCGCGAAAATGGAAAACTGGCGGCCGCGGACCTCCGGAAAAACGCAAAATTCGCCCCGAAAAAGGTAAAGAGAAGTCACCAAAATACGCCTACCGGATAACCGAAGGACCGAACTCGGCTTCGCGCACCCGGGCTCGCCGCTGCGCTCGCGAAAAAGCCTTTGTGGCGGTAAAACCCACTTTTTCGCGAGAGAAAAACAACGGATTTTAATATATAAGGACTAGAAAGGTGGCAAGTCGGCATTCGCCGACTTGACCTTTCTTGCGTAGGGTTAGTTTTTTTTAAACACCATGTATTTGTTCGATCATTAGTGCGTTAAGAGACCTCCGATGGAAGGTGACTAAAATAAATTAGTCAGTTCTCTTAATTTTGAGACTTTTTTAACGTTCAACATTTTTCCAACACTTTGTATATAAAACGGTCTTTTGTACATCCGACAACCCATCCGAGGCAAAAAAAAATTATTCCATGAATTTTGGGAGTTTCAATATTGGTTCAGTTTTCTTAAACACCCTGTATTGTTTTCATTAAAATAGTTTCCATATAGACCATTGTTAAAAGTTTCATCAAAGGAATATTATACTTCCATGAAGCTTTCTAGAGAACGGTCGGTTTTTAAACACCCAGTAGTTTTTAATTAGGATAGTTTTCTTACAGACCGTTGTGAAAAGTTTCATTAGAAAATATTCCATGAATTGTGAGGATATTTAAAGAATGGTTTGGTTTTGTTAAACACCCCGTATTTTTCATCGGTATAATTTTTACAATCGTGAAAAGTTTCATAAAAAAATTAAATTCCATAAATTTTGTGGATCTAGAGAATTGGTCTTTATTTTACACACTGTATTTTTCATAAGTATGTATTTATATAGCTACATAATAATACCTAAATATGTATTTTTATAGTTTTTACAAACTATCTTAAAAGTTTCATCAAAAACCAAAAGAGTTTTTAATTTCAAGTTTTAGAATTTTTAAAATGATTCGATTCTCTTAAACACCCTGTATTGTTCTCATGAAAATAGTTTCCATATAGACCATTGTTAAAAGTTTCATCAAGAGAATATTCTTTTAATTAGTATAGTTTTCTTACAGACCATTGTGTTCATAAGAAAATATTCTATGAATTGTGAGGATTCTTAGAGAATGGTTTGGTTTTGCTAAACACCCTGTATTTTTTCATTAGTATAATTTTTTTACAATCAGGAAAAGTTTCATAAAAAAAATTAATTCCATAAATTTTGTGGATCTAGAGAATGGTTCTTTATATTACACCCTATATTTTTTCATACGTATGTATTTATATACATAATGAAACCTAAGTATATATTTTTATAGTTGACAAACTATTGTAAAATGTTTCATCAGAAAGCAAAAAAAATTTAAATCCACGAATTTTCAGGATTTTTAGGGAACAGTTCGGTTTTTAAACACCCGTATTTGTTCAATAGTATATTTTTCCTACAGAACATTGTAAAAGTTTCATCAAAAGAATTTTTAATTCCATGAATTTTGTTGATTTTTAGAGAATGGTTCGGTTTTAAACCTCCTGTATTTTTCATTAGTATAGTTTTAACAAACTAATGTGAAATGTTTCATCAAAAGAATTTTTAACTCCATGAATTTTGAGGATTTTTAGAGAATGGTTCGTTATTTTTAAATCGTCTGTATTTCTTTATTGCGATATTTTTCCTACAGAACATTGTATAAAATTTCATCAAAAGAATTTTTAATTCAATGATTTTGAAAAATTTTCCATGAATTTTGGGAGTTTCAATATTGGTTCAGTCTTTTAAACTCCCAGTAGTTCTTTAATTAGTATAGTTTTCTTACAGACCATTGTGAAAAGTTTCATAAAAAAATAACTTCCATAAATTTCTAGATTTCTAGAGAATGGTTCTTTATTTTACACCCTGTATTTTTCATAAGTATGTATTCATATACATAATAATACCTAAGTATATAATTTTTATAGTTTTTACAAACTATTGTAAAGTTTCATCAGAGAGCAAAAAAATTTAATCCACAAATGTTCAGGATTTTTAGGGAACGGTTCGGTTTTTAAACCCCTGTATTTTTCATTAATATAGATTTTTACAAAGTATTGTATAAAGTTTCATCAAAAGAATTTTCAAATTCCATGAATTTTGAGGATTTTTAGAGAATGGTTCGTTATTTTTAAACACTCTGTATTTCTTAATTAGTATATTTTCCTACAGAACATTGTATAAAATTTCATCAAACAGAATTTTTAATTCCAAGAATTTTGAAAATTTTTAGAGAATGGTTCGTTATTTTTAAATACTCTGTATTTTTAATTAGTATATTTTTCCTACAGAACATTGTATAAAGTTTCATCAAAAAGAATTTTGTAATTCCATGAATTTAGAAAATTTTTAGAGAATGGTTCGTTATTATTAAACACTCTGTATTTGCTTCGATAGTGAGTGTCATAATAAATCCTTGATGGAAGTTTAATAAATAAAAAAAAATTTCCATGAATTTTGGGAGTTTCAATATTTGTTCAGTTTTCTTAAACACCCAGTAGTTTTTTAATTAGTATATATTTCTTAGAGACCATCGTGAAAAGGTTAATAAAAAAATATTCAATGAATTATTGTGGGGATTCTTAGAGTATGGTTTGGTTTCGTTAAGCACCCTGTATATTTTCATTAGTATAATTTTTTATAATCGTGAAAAGTTTAATAAAAAAAATTAAATTCCATAAATTTTGTGGCTGTAGAGAATGGTTCTTTATTTTACACCCTGTATTTTGTCATAAGTATGTATTCATATACATAATAATACCAAAGTATATATTTTTTATAGTTTTTTTACAAACTATTGTAAAAAGTTTCATCAGAAAGCAAAAAAAAAAAAATTTAAATCCACGAATGTTTAGGATTTTTAGGGAACAGTTCGGTTTGAAACCTCCTGTATTTTTCATTAGTATAGATGTTTTAAAACTATTGTACAAAGTTTCATCAAAATGAATTTTCTAATTCCATGAACTTTGAGGAATTTTAGAGAATGGTTCGTTATTTTTAAACACTCTGTATTTCTTAATTAGTATATTTTTCCTACAGAACATTGTATAAAATTTCATCAAATAGAATTTTTTAATTCCATGAATTTTGTTGATTTTTAGGAAATGGTTAGGTTGTTTTAAACCTCCTGTATTTTTTCATTAGTATAGATTTTTACAAACCATTGTATAAGGTTTTATTTTTAAACCCTCTGTATTTCTTAATTAGTATATTTTTCCCACAGAACATTGTATAAAGTTTCATCAAAAGAATTTTTAATTCCATGAATTTTGAGGATTTTTAGAGAATGGTTCGTTATTATTAAACACTCTGTATTTGCTTCGTTAGTGAGTGTCATAATAAATCCTTGATGGAAGTTTAATAAATAAAAAAATTTCCATGAATTTTGGGAGTTTCAATATTGGTTCAGTTTTTAAACACCCAGTAGTTTTTGAATTAGTACCCATAGTTTTCTTACAGACCATTGTGAAAAGTTTCATGAAAAATATTCAATGAATTATTGTGAGGATTCTTAGAGTATGGTTTGGTTTCGTTAAGCACCCTGTATTTTCTCATTAGTATGATTTTTACAATCGTCAAAAGTTTCATAAAAAAATAAAATCCATAAATTTTGTGGATGTAGAGAATGGTTTTTATTTTACACGCTGTATTTTTCATAAGTATGTATTCATATACATAATAATACCAAAGTATATATGTTTACAGTTTTTCTACAAACTATTGTAAAAGTTTCATCAGAAAGCAAAAAAATTTTAAATCCACGAATGTCCAGGATTTTTAGGGAACAGTTCGAATTTTTAAACACCCCGTATTTTTCGATAATTAGTGCGGTAGAGTCCCCCGACGGAAGTTTCGTACCAAAAAATTTTCAGTTCCTTAATTTTTACATTTTTAACGTTCGACATTTTTCCAACACTTTGTATATAAAACGGTCCTACGCACGTCAGAGAACCCCTCGAAGCGAAAGAACCGAAAATTTCCTCGAA
Source organism: Monochamus saltuarius (assembly GCA_025584915.1). NCBI lineage: Eukaryota > Metazoa > Arthropoda > Insecta > Coleoptera > Cerambycidae > Monochamus > Monochamus saltuarius. Next base: position 106,771,276 of record CM046721.1, on the reverse strand, counting down.
TCTGTAATTTTTATTTTTTCTCGTCAATTTTTATCGTAACACCCCGTACATCGAGCTTTTTGAGTCGCACTGTATATAAGCGAAGCGACTTGAAGTGTGCCATATTGTCTAGCTCACTGATACCACCTATTCATTCTATTTATGCAAAGTTCAATGCAAATAGCAATAGCGGATGGAAATATTTGACAGCTGTTCTATGGCTTCCGTCATTTTGACCCCGTCTTGGTCTGCCATATTGTCTAGCTCACTGATACCACCTACTTATTCATTCTATTTATGCAAAGTTCAATGCAAATAGCAATAGCGGATGGAAATATTTGACAACTGTTCTATGGCTTACGTCATTTTGACCCCGTCTTGCTTAGGATTTTCGCAAATTTCGATACAAAAACGAATTCAAAACCAAACGCTCGCATAACACAACGTATCTAGAGACTTCAGATTTACCGTTTTCGGCTTTTGGGGGGCTCCGGTCGGCCTATTTAGCGAAATTTTCTGCGATTTATTCGGAAATGTCACCGCGCACTCGCCATTTGACGTCGCAAATTTTCGCAATTTTTACTATAAAATCGAATTTTAAACCTAAACCTGAGGCACACGACACATTGTAGAAGGTTCAAAGTTTACGTTTCGATATGGCTTTATGGAAATAAAGGGGTACTTACTTTGCAAAATGTAACGTTTTGAAGGTTTTGTGAGGACCCGCCATATTGCCAGGCTCTTCTCCACGTCTCGGTTCGGTATTACGCAAAATTCGATACAAATTCGAATTCAAAACCCAACGCTCGCATAACAGAAAGCATCTAGAGACTTTAAATTTACCTTTTCCGGCCTTGGCGGGTCTCAGATCTGCCCGTTTAGCGAACGTTCCTACGTTTTATCCGGAGCTGTCACCGGCCGTGCACCGTCCGGCTAGCCGTTTGACGTTTCGGGCGGCCGAGCGAACGCGAATGCCGCCGAACGTGTAATTGACCAAAACTTTCGCTATTTTCACTATAAAATCGAATTTTAAACCTAAATCTGAGGCACGCGACACATTGTAGAAGGTTCAAAGTTTACGTTTCGACATGGCTTTGTGGAAAGGAATGCGGGAAAATACGAAAATATCGAATCCGAAATAGTTTGACGTCTACCCATATCCGACTGACGTTTCTCCGATTCCCGGGCGATAAGCTCCGCCTCCGCTATATCCATCTCGCTCGCCGAGATCGGCCGGCGAGGACCCTCCGAAAACGGAAAATTTACCTAGAAAACGCGAAAAACGGCCCGCCGAGTGCCTCGTCGCGACGGAGAAAGGACCAAATAAAGAGACTCGCCCGCGGCCGCGTCCGCGACGGGCCCGCCTGAAAACGTGGAGCGGAGCGAGACCGGCCTCCGGGCGGCTTCCGGACTTCCGATAAGGGGCGTTTTTTTCGACTTTTGTCTCGTTTCCTCGCGAAAACGGAAAAGTAACGCCGGCGGACCTCCGGCAAAACGCAAAATTCGCCCCGAAAAGAGTAAAAAGAACCTACCCAAATACGCCTAAGCTACGCAAAAAAGGCCAAACTCGACCCCGCGCGCCCGGGCTCGCCGCGGCGCGGCTCGCAAAAAAAGCCTTTGTGGCGGCAAAACCCCACTTTTTCGCGCCCCCGGTGGGAGCGAGAGGCAATCGCGTATTTTAATATATAAGAACTAGAAAGGTGGCAAGTCGGCTATCGCCGACTTGACCTTTCTTGAGTAGGGTTAGTTTTTTTTAAACACCATGTATTTTTTCGATAATTAGTGTGTTAGGAGACCCCCGATGGAAGTTGAGTAAAAAAAAATTGTCAGTTCTCTTAATTTTGAGATTTTTTAACGTTCAACATTTTTCCAACACTTTGTATATAAAACTGTCTTTCGTACTTCCGACAACCCATGCGAAGCAAAAAAAATAATTTTATTCCATGAATTTTGGGAGTTTCAATATTGGTTCAGTTTTCTTAAACACCCTGTATTGTTCTCATTAAAATAGTTTCCATATAGACCATTGTTAAAAGTTTCATCAAAGGAATATTATACTTCCATGAAGGTTTCTAGAGAAGGGTCGGTTTTTTAAACACCCAGTAGTTTTTTAATTAGTATAGTTTTCTTACAGACCGTTGTGAAAAGTTTGATTAGAAAATATTCCATGAATTGTGAGGATTCTTAGAGAATCGTTTGGTTTTGTTAAACACCTGTATTTTTCATCAGTATAATTTTTTTACAATCGTGAAAAGTTTCATAAAAAAAATTAAATTCCATAAATTTTGTGGATCTAGAGAATTGGTCTTTATTTTACACACTGTATTTTTTCATAAGTATGTATTTATATAGCTACATAATAATAGCTACCTAAGTATGTATTGTTTATAGTTTTTTTACAAACTATCTTAAAAAGTTTCATCAAAACCAAAAGAGTTTTTAATTCCAAGTTTTTAGGATTTTTAGAATGATTCGATTCTCTTAAACACCCTATATTGTTCCCATTAAAATAGTTTCCATATAGACCATTGTTAAAAGTTTCATCAAAGGAATATTATACTTCCATGAAGGTTTCTAGAGAATGGTTCAGTTTTTTTAAACACTCAGTAGTTTTTTAATTAGTATAGTTTTCTTACAGACCATTGTGAAAAGGTTCATAAGAAAATATTTCATTAATTGTGAGGATTCTTAGAGAATGGTTTGGTTTTGCTAAACACCCTGTATTTTTTCATTAGTATAATTTTTTAACAATTGTGAAGTTTCATAAAAAAAATCCATAAGTTTTTTCTATGAATTTTGGGAGTTTCAATATTGGTTCAATGGTTTTGTTAAACACCCTGTATTTTTTCATTAGTGTAATTTTTTTACAATCGTGAAAAGTTTAATAAAAAAAATTAAATTCCATAAATTTTTTCCATGAATATTGGGAATTTCAATATTGGTTCAGTTTTCTTAAACACCCTGTTATATTGTTCTCATTAAAATAGTTTCATACAGACCATTGTGAAAAGTTTCATAAAAAAATATTCCATGAATTGTTAGGATTCTTATAGAATGGTTTGGTTTCGTTAAGCACCCTGTATTTTCTCATTAGTATATATTTTTACAATCGTGAAAAGTTTCATAAAAAATAAATTCCATAAATTTTATGGATCTAGAGAATGGTTCTTTATTTGACACCCTGTACTTTTTCATACGTATATATTTATATACATAATGATACCAAAGTATATATTTTTTATAGTTTTTTTACAAACTACTGTAAAAAGTTTCATCAGAAAGCAAAAAAAAAAATAATTTTAATCCACGAATTTTCAGGATTTTTAGGGAACGTTTAGGTTTTTTTAAACACCCCGTATTTTTTCATTAGTAAGTATATTTTTCCTACAGAACATTGTAAAAAGTTTCATCAAAAAGAATTTTCAAATTCCATGAATTTTGAGGATTTTTAGAGAATGGTTCGTTATTTTTAAACACTCTGTATTTCTTAATTAGTATATTTTTCCTACAGAACATTGTATAAAATTTCATCAAACAGAATTTTTTAATTCCAAGAATTTTGAAAATTTTTAGAGAATGGTTCGTTATTTTTAAACACTCTGTATTTTATAATTAGTATATTTTTAATACAGAACATTGTATAAAGTTTAATCAAAAAGAATATTATTAAATACAATAATTTTGAAAATTTTTAGAGAATGGTTCGTTATTATTAAACACTCTGTATTTGCTTCGATAGTGAGTGTCATAATAAATCCTTGATGGAAGTTTAATAAAAAAAAAATCTCCATGAATTTTGGGAGTTTCAATATTTGTTCAGTTTTCTTAAACACCCAGTAGTTTTTTAATTAGTATATATTTCTTAGAGACCATCGTGAAAAGGTTAATAAAAAAATATTCAATGAATTATTGTGGGGATTCTTAGAGTATGGTTTGGTTTCGTTAAGCACCCTGGATAGTTTCATTAGTATAATATTTTTACAATCGTGAAAAGTTTCATAAAAAAAATAAATTCCATAAATTTTGTGGATCTAGAGAATGGTTCTTTATTTTACACCCTGTATTTTTTCATAAGTATGTATTCATATACATAATAATACCAAAGTATATATTTTTTATAGTTTTTTTACAAACTATTTTAAATAGTTTCATCAGAAAGAAAAAATAAATTTTAAATCCAAAAATATTCAGGATTTTTAGGAACGGTTCGGTATTTTTAAACCCCTGTATATTTTCATTAATATAGATTTTTACAAACTATTGTATAAAGTTTCATCAAAAGAATTTTCTAATTCCATGAATTTTGAGGATTTTTAGAGAATGGTTCGTTATTTTTAAACACTCTGTATTTCTTAATTAGTATATTTTTCCTACAGAACATTGTATAAAATTTCATCAAACAGAATTTTTAATTCCAAGAATTTTGAAAATTTTTAGAGAATGGTTCGTTATTTTTAAACACTCTGTATTTTTAATTAGTATATTTTTCCTACAGAACATTGTATAAAGTTTCATCAAAAGAATTTTTAATTCCATGAATTTTGAAAATTTTTAGAGAATGGTTCGTTATTATTAAACACTCTGTATTTGCTTCGTTAGTGAGTGTCATAATAAATCCTTGATGGAAGTTTAATAAATAAAAAAAATTTCCATGAATTTTGGGAGTTTCAATATTGGTTCAGTTTTTTTAAACACCCAGTAGTTTTTTAATTAGTATACATAGTTTTCTTACAGACCATTGTGAAAAGTTTCATGAAAAATATTCAATGAATTATTGTCAGGATTCTTAGAGTATGATTTGGTTTCGTTAAGCACCCTGTATTTTCTCATTAGTATGATTTTTTTACAATCGTCAAAAGTTTCATAAAAAATAAAATCCATAAATTTTGTGGATGTAGAGAATGGTTTTTTATTTTACACCCTGTATTTTTCATAAGTATGTATTCATATACATAATAATACCAAAGTATATATTTTTACAGTTTTTCTACAAACTATTGTAAAAGTTTCATCAGAAAGCAAAAAAATTTAAATCCACGAATGTCCAGGATTTTTAGGGAACGGTTCGAATTTTTAAACACCCCGTTTTTTTCGATAATTAGTGCGGTAAGAGTCCCCTGACGGAAGTTTCGTACCAAAAAATTTTCAGTTCCTTAATTTTTACATTTTTTAACGTTCGACATTTTTCCAACACTTTGTATATAAACGGTCCTACGCACGTCAGAGAACCCTCCGAAGCGAAAGAATCGAAAATTTCCTCGAATCTGTAATTTTATTTTTTCTCGTCAATTTTTATCGTAACACCCCGTACATCGAGCTTTTTTGAGTCGCACTGTATATAAGCGAAGCGACTTGAAGTGTGCCATATTGTCTAGCTCACTGATACCACCTATTCATTCTATTTATGCAAAGTTCAATGCAAATAGCAATAGCGGATGGAAATATTTGACAGCTGTTCTATGGCTTCCGTCAATTTGACCCCGTCTTGGTCTGCCATATTGTCTAGCTCACTGATACCACCTATTCATTCTATTTATGCAAAGTTCAATGCAAATAGCAATAGCGGATGGAAATATTTGACAGCTGTTCTATGGCTTCCGTCATTTTGACCCCGTCTTGCTTAGAATTTTCGCAAATTTCGATACGAAAACGAATTCAAAACCAAACGCTCGCATAACACAACGTATCTAGAGACTTCAGATTTACCGTTTTCGGCTTTTGGGGGGCTCCGGTCGGCCCATTTAGCGAAATTTTCTGCGATTTATTCGGAAATGTCACCGCGCACTCGCCATTTGACGTCGCAAATTTTCGCAATTTTTACTATAAAATCGAATTTTAAACCTAAACCTTAGGCACACGACACATTGTAGAAGGTTCAAAGTTTACGTTTCGATATGGCTTTATGGAAATAAAGGGGTACTTACTTTGCAAATGTAACATTTTGAAGATTTTGTGAGGACCCGCCATATTGCCAGGCTCTTCTCCACGTCTCTGTTTGGTATTACGCAAAATTCGATACAAATTGGAACTCAAAACCCAGCGCTCGCATAACAGAAAGTATCTAGAGACTTTAAATTTACCTTTTGGCCTTGGCGGGTCTTCGAACGGCCCGTTTAGCGAACGTTCCCAAGTTTTATCCGGAGCTGTCAACGGCACCGCACCGTCCGGCTTGCCGTTTGACGTTTCGGGCGGCCGAGCGAACGCGAATGCCGCCGAACGCGTAATTGAGTCAAACTTTCATTATTTTCAGTATAAAATCGAATTTTAAACCTAGATCTGAGGCACGCGACACATTGTAGAAGGTTCAAAGTTTACGTTTCGACATGGCTTTGTGGAAAGGAATGCGGGAAAATACGAAAATATCGAATCGGAAATAGTTTGACGTCTACCCATAGCGGACTGACGTTTCTCCGATTCCCGGGCGATAAGCTCCGCCTCCGCTATATCCATCTCGCTCGCCGAGAACGGCCGGCGAGGACCCTCCGAAAAACGGGAAATTTACCTAGAAAACGCGAAAAACGGCCCGCCGAGCGCCTCGTCGCGACGGAGAAAGGACGAAAGAAGCCTCCCGGCCCGCGGCCGCGTCCCCGACGGGCTCGCCCGAAAACCACGCGCGCAGCGAAACCGGCCTCCGGGCGGCTTTCGGGCTTCCGATAAGGGGCGTTTTTTTCGACTTTTGTCTCGTTTCCTCGCGAAAACGGAAAAGTAACGCCGGCGGACCTCCGGAAAAACGCAAAATTCGCCCCGAAAAAGGTAAAACGAACCAACCAAAATACGCCTAAGCGACAATCCTGGGACTGAAGGGCGCTTCGCGCCTTCGGCTCGCCGCCGCGCGGCTCGCGAAAAAAGCCTTTACCCGGACACTTTGCCCCATTTCCGCACGCGCGGTGGGAGCGAGAGGAAATCACGCATTTTAATATAATAGAATTAGGGAACAGGTATTGTTTCTCTTCCTTGTGAAAAATGAAACTACTACAAAATAATAAATTTAGCTTTATGTCGTCTGCTGGAATCTATATAAGAAAGAAGACATAAAAATTTAGTTAAACGATTGGTGTTTTATTAAAATTCCCCTGCAGGTTTCAAATAATCCAATAATAATTTTGACTTATTAGTATAATAATTTTTATAGTTAGATATTTGACCCAACTGAAGGCCACCTGAAGAAGCAATCCTAAAAAATGCAGAAATAGGTCAGATCTCATCTATTGTGGTTGAATTTTCGAGTTCCCACAGTTTCAAAAGTGAACTTAGATATTTTAGTAAATTTAACTAGATTAATTTTTTTAGATAATTATTGAATAGAACTTTGTCTGTAGAATTGTTCATTAGCATACCTACATGTTTGGTATCAGAGAGCATACATATGACTTCATTGATAGGAATTGCAGGAGATTCGATTTATATTAGCTTTATATACCTTTCTAATACAGTAAAAAAGATCTATTTCCACTTTTGAAAATATTACATAATCTAGATAACTTCCATAATTCTGGAAACGTAGCAGTTTTTAAAGATAAATTATAAATATGTAATTGAAAGTGGTTTAGCTAATACACATGCACAATCCTTAATAATAACAAATCATGAAAATTTCGAATTAGTGTATCATTGAAAGGCTCCGACCTCTATCATCATCGGCAAATACAATATTTGCAAAAGCAGAATTTCAGGCAAACATAGTGACATACTCGTTCAATTTTTTCTTGGGACTGAAAAACCGTTGCCTTAAGATACTTCCACATACAAGACGTTAACCCGGCTAAGAAACGTCCTAATAAAAATCAGAGTATTAGCAGATAATTAAATAAATCATGCGCGACAGGTTGCCATTGCAAAAGTAAACCTGCCGTGGTGTTTACACGTAAAGCCCGCTTTGTAATTGCAATTATTCGCAATAAAATATTGTTTTATCGGATGTAAATACCTGGGAGTATGTTCTCTGCAGTGGGTGTCAGGTGCTTCAAGCCGGGTCATAGACCTGCTCTCAGGAGAGCCGTCTGTTTAGGCACGCACAGTAATGTACGCTTGCACGTTGGGATGCCATCTTCACATGCAGTTTTGACTCCTTCCTAATTGTTATCAGTCGGCAGAGAGCTAGAATACGAATCCGAATATACAAGGTATTTCGAAAATAGTTGAGGAATATTAAACGGTCAATTCTTTAGCAGATTTTAGAGGAGGAGTTTCATGAAAAAATAATAATTTTAGCATAGCCTCTAAGTTACAACCCTTTCAAAGTAAGTGTTTAAATTAAGTTTCCATTTTTATACAGGGTGTCCGGTAAGTACATGGCATACTTTCGTGAGTGTATAGGGAGGTTAAAATAACACTAGTTTGTCATATATTTTTTTAAAGTGCCCTTTAACGGAGATACAGAGCTCCTAAGGGGTACCCAGCGAATTACTTTTTCGGCTCTAACTTTTGAACCAACCTGTATAATTTAATGAAATTTTAATATTTTATCTAGGCCGTAAAGGCTCATAAAACCATATTATAGTAGATTTTTATAATGTCAGGGAAGTAAGGAGAAAACTTGCCATCATACTCATTGGGCCAAAATTTTGACAGGTGTCATTTTATAGAGGTGAAAACTGAATTTTTAAATATTTTGGTCATTCCTCTTTAAAAAAGATACTCTACATTTGTTTCGATAAAATTGACCGTTTTCGAAAAAAAAGTTTTTGTATAACACGTTAAAACATTGACTCGAAATTTATTTAATTTTCAAGTTTATTAACATACGCTATATAAACACAATAACTAATAATACGTATTAAAATAATAAAATTTGTTATTACTAAATCACATTAAACCTGATATGCATCTATCTTATGGAGCAGTCTGCAAGTATGTTGAGAGAAGAAGAATTTATTCTGATACAATTCCAAATCGACGTTTACCGCACCGAAGAACTTTTGAAAGCTTTGTTTCTTTTTGTTTACTTGAGAAAATTTTGAAATGGGCCTGTACCTTTATACATTTCCTTATCCTACGGCTGTTTTCTCGTTGTACTTGAAACAACATCGCCGGATTGGCTCGAATTTCATCTAAATGGTCTTATTCTTTCTATCAGGTCTTCCCTGGTGTGAACTGCCGTCGAATACACCTCGGTGGCCATAAAATGGGCCTACCTCGACCATCGACAACCAAATATATTTGATAAGTGCATAAACCACATCTGATTTCTAATTTCTAAGGGCACATTCTCTAATAAACCGTTTAAGCTTTGTTGTAAAACTGCATATACATGGCACCATTTAGTCCGCCTTCAAAAGGGCGGTCCTATGAGATGATTTCCAATAACGATAACACGTTACACCATGAACCTGTGTGGGTGCTTTGTCTTTACTATTGCATGTAAATAACACATTTTTAACGTCATAAACACGACTGGTGTTTTATTGCAGTACCTATTATGATTTATTATTTCAATGACATATTATACAAAAAGTTTTTTCGAAAATGGTCAATTTTATCAAAACAAATGTAGAGTACCTTTTTTAAAGGGGAATTACAAAAGTATTTAAAAATTCAGTTTTCACCTCTATAAAATGACACCTGTCAAAATTTTGGCCCAACGAGTATGGTGGTAAGTCCGTTCCTGACTTCTCTGACAGTATAAAATATCTACTGTAGTATGGTTTTATGAGCCTTTACGGCCTAGATAAAATATTAAAATTTCATTAAATTATACAGGTTGGTTCAAAAGTTAGAGCCGTTTAGGGGCTCTGTATCTCCGTTAAGGGGCACTTTAGAATTTTTTTTATGACAAACTAGTGTTATTGTGACCTCGCCTATACACTTATGAAAGTATGACATATAATTACCGGACACCCTGTATATTATTAGGTATTAACAATATTGTGTGAAACTAACTACTCTGCGAACTAAAGCCCCGACCAGCGTTGAATTACACCCACAATGTCTACCCATATATTCTTTATTATTAGCTTTCGTAACATTTTTTACTGTATTAGAAAGGTATTTTAAGCTAATATAAATCTACAGTTCCTATCAATAAAGTCATATGTATGCTCTCTGGTACCAAACAGCTAGTTATGCTAATGAACAATTCCACAGACAAAGTTCTATTCAATAATTTATTATCTAAAAAAATTAATCCAGTTAAATTTACTAACCTGGTTTAATGAAAACACTATAAGTATCTAAGTTCACTCTTGAAAAATTATATATTGGTAGCCGTGATCTAGATAGCTGGAGACTTACAATAACGGAATTAATGTGCATATTTCTAGTCTAAGCTGGGATTCTATGATCTGTTCTTGTTGTTCCTGGACTAGGTAGCTCTTAGGGACGACCCTGCAATTAGTAACGAAATATTGTTCTGCATCCTTTAAATGATCTAACTTCCTAAAAGTAATATCAAAAATAAAGTTATTGATATTTTATTTATCCAATTTTACTATAATAACTTTTAAAATGCATTTGTATGACACAATATATACTTATAAACAAAAGTGAACAATCTGATGAGCAGAACTATGTAAGTTTATGTTATAACAATATTTATATCTACAGTTGAATTTAAAAAATACATATTTTGAAAGATTTCGACACCTAAAAATTTGTTGGTTAGACCGCTTTTAGTCGTTATATATTCGCTTTACTTCGGTACGGTTTGCAGGTGGCTATATTATTCAGTTGTTAAATGTCTAAAATTACTATTATTTGTTGAAAACACTATTTCAAAAATACGGTGCCCTTAAATATCTCTAAAAATTGGCATTATTTTTCCAAGTTCCGTTGAACCTCGAAATGTATGCATTAAAGCCTAATCATTCTGTATATCTATGGAAATTTTGATTAAATTTAGTGACAGAAACTGTAAAAAATAAGATTGTTTCAAGTCAGATGCTAGAAGTGAAAGCAATAACATTATTACTTATCGGAACTGAAAGACTGTAATCTTAAAGTTTTTCTATTATCTATGTGAATATACCACATAGCTTTGTTCGGACAAATCTATTTATTATTTTGTTTAGAGAAAGTAGTTGTGAGACATCTTGTACCCGCTGTAATCAAGTAAAAAATCACTTACGAAAGTGAAATCATCGATATGATACCCACAGATGAAATCCGCGGACCACTAATGAATATTTATTATGAAAATTATGCCTCGGTCCGCATTGACATCTCAGTTAACGTTGCATCCGATCCTTCATACAGTTCCCATTATCGTGTACATCAAATCTTACGTCGTAGGTTGAAACGTCTTGGCTCGTATCCGGATGAGATACTTGACTGCTTGACTCATCACCGTCGAGTATTTTAATGCTGCCATGATATTTTCATTATTGTGCAAATAGACTATTTGTCGTAAAAATGCGATCGCCAACGAGGCAAGCCGTTAGTTTTGATTGGCACTTAACTGTACCTCGAATTTGACGGAGAAATTATTTCCTGGTGCCGGTGCATGGTATAGGGATGAGCAAATGCGTCAAATATATTGAGTCACATCTCTCATATGCTTTGATAGTAATAGAGTTCTCTTGGACGTGTATCGTTCAGCTCGAAGTCACTTTAAGGTAAAAAGCTACGACCAACCCCAAATTATTATTTACTATACTGGACGGCCGAAAATCTAGGGAGTGACTCATGTTATAAACCTGCTCACAATTTATAGCAGTCGACACAAAGGGACGCAGCCCGTATATTTTTTAGATAAAATCGTGTGCCGCATATCTCTCATACCCGATTACACAGCTTCTGCTGTAGTAAGTACGCATGCGCCGTAACTTTCTATTGGCTGCTACGAATTGACGGATCGACCTGTTCCATTTAAAATGCTATCATGGGCGGGTAAAATTTGTGGTATATCTTTTGGCTAATTTAATTATGAATTATTTTACATTTTAGTAGTGATTTTGTGTTGTGTCAAGCTCTACAGCGTATTATCAAAATCGTAAACGCCCTAATTTAACAAGTGAGGAATATCGGATGATCACATGTATGAAGAGTTTAGGCTCGAGGTCAAAATATGAGTGCATAAAGAGTACATATAGGGTGGTGCAATTTAAATTCCTTTATTTAGTAATTTATATTAGGTAACAATTACGAGCAATTTTAATTAGTGATTAGTATCTATTTTAGGGATAAATTAAAATTTGGAATATAAGATAAATATTTTTAGGCTAATTGTGTTCTTAAAGATATATCTTGGAAACTATTTGCGCTATTGATCTAAATTTTTAGGCTTTCATGACCGGTTCTATCATTTGATACATAGTGATTTTCCGGATTGTTATGCCATGACTTCGGTAACTGCTCGCTGCCAGAAACAGAATTATAGTGAACATCCCTAACATCCCAGCATTAGCTGGGATTTTTGGACCTACCCTGGTTGTTCTCGGGTTAAGCCATGTGAAGACAGTCCTGCTCTCAAATCAATATACCTAGATCATCAGAGTGACCAAGAATCAGGGAATTACCTCAAAACTAATTTCTAGAGAGTTTTTGGGTCTGTAAGAACTTTGTTATGGTCTAAGATCCGAATTAAAGTGAGGTCATCGATCTTCTTGCCGGATGAAAAGTATTTTGTATCAAACATAATATCTAAACAAATATATCGCCAGTGTGTTGCCTAATGAAATATGTTCATGATTACTCTTAAATCTAAATACTGTAATAATTGTTTTTAATAACTCACTTGTTACCACATGTATTTAAGCAATCGAAAGCACAAAGCATAAGGAACATGCAAAAGTTTGGTCGCCTACCTTTTTCTGTTTCCTATGCTAGAAATTAGTACTCATTTGCTTTCTTAAAAAATATACAGGGTGTCCCGAAAGTAAACCGCCATACTATAATCATAAATTCTACATGGAAAAATAACCCTAGTTCTCAATATAAACTATAGTCCAAAAAAGCTCCGTTATGGAAAAACTTAAATTTCTTTATAATTGTTTGAAAGTGTCGATAACTATGGAAAGCACATAGTTTGCAACACAAATGATTTTTTGATCTTGCCTAATCCTCTATCAATGATACTTGCTGATGATGCAAGTATTTGCCTTAATTTCTTCCACACATCATTGTGTAAAGTTACAAGATTATTTAAGTAATTTAAATACTTTATGTTTAGAAACAAATTATTGAATTTTCATCATTTTTGTTATATAATCCATCGGATTATAAAGTTAAATTACAATTTGAAGAAATTACTTTTATTTGCAAGTTAAAATACTTCAAAATTCGTATATGATACAGCAAAAATTTTCAGGTTAGTAAATATAACATAAAAAGGATAACCAAATAATATCTAGCTAAAATTTGACAAACGATATTTTGTACTTAAAACAGTAGCCGGCTTTCTATCTTCTTTTCCATCGCTTTTATACATTACATTGTTACATTTTATACATTTGAAAAATAAAATTGATATCCGAGGTTTTACCCAAGACAAATTTCATGGAAAGACTGAAGGCAGTGTTATTAATTTTTTTCTCTGTGTCTTCCAGTTCTCATTTCTACTACATAACAGCCTTATCATCGTCTTGAGAAAAAACTGATAGTTCTTCCCGACTTTATTTATAATGTTAAATTATTTTGATCTGAATATAACCACTTTATTTATTGTAAATATTTACTGGAGGTATCAGTGAAGTACTTGCAATGAAGACATAGCTTGTATCATGGAAAATATGTGTATTTAGGAAGAATATCCCCTAAAGGAAAACGCAGAAGGCATTTAGACGTTAATTACTGCTAAACAACTCAATTAGGTACGCAGTTTCTGACAGGTCAAAACAAATTCATTATAATATGCGCACACCAACTTATGAACTCATTAACGAACTAATTGTCTGCTTAAAGCCGTCTAGCAGGCCTCTGCAGTTGCGACACAAGCAAAAGTTAATTAAGACAGGGCTACTTCTTTAAAAAGTACTCTACTTGAATGCCATTTGCATCTATTGTTTTGCGGATATCGTGCAAGGTATGAGGACCAGCCCAAACTTATCATTAATTATGCTCTCATTGTGTGTTTTTTAAAACAAAAATTTTGTTGTTGATTAATTCTGGGCGTTGGTTTCTTCGAGAAAGTTCTGTGGGAATATTAAAAGTTAACCTTGAATGAAAATGGTTTCAATAGTGTTAAAAACTGGTAACCAGTTGTCTCTCGAAATGTGGATTTATATTATAAAGAACGCATGGACAAACAATGTTTTTTGGACATATTTGACGTTCCACTTTAACTTTTACAGAATCATTGTATTGTAAAATGCGATTTTTGTAGTTGTTAACGATATAAATATCGCAAACTTTTGTATTAAAATACGGGGTGGGATATTTGACAAAAGGCTGATTTTGCAATAACCCATAAAGTATACATCTGGTAGTTATCAATACTTAAGGCGATTTACAACAATAAACTAGTAGGTTCTGGAAGCATTTGTTTTGTTAACGTCACTAACTGTCACTGTGATAGAATTTGCAGCAAATCACTGGTAGCTGTCAAATCTCGAGATGGGTACAAAATGGAGTAGACTATTGATAAATTGGTGCAATTTAAAGAAAATATATGACGCATCGGAAAAAATTTTGCTGGCATCATCATTGTGAATACACTATACCCTGCTAAAAGCCGCTTTACAGTCCGCAATTCTTTTTGAAATAGCTTGCAGCAAGCCTTTGCACTCGCAATACTTTTCTCAAATTACTGATTTGCAGTTTGTTTTACAGTCTTCAATTCGGAATTGCAACACTTCAACCCGAATACACACTAAAAACTAATCTTTGACAAGTTTGACAAGTAACAATAACAAACAGCATACCATAAAACATAAAGATTTCAGTTAATATATTTTACAACAATCAAAGATTAATCAAGTAGAAACGAGAAGAAGGCAGTTTGAATTTGACAGTACAGCCTAGGAAATCATGGTATGGTGGTAACCATACAAGTCACTAAATTAGTTCTAAAAATTGCAGAAAAATTGCAATTCAGACTTATATTTTGAGAGTGCAAAAATCTTGCAGATAGGACAGCTTTTGCAATACGTCGTTGTTCAGTGTGCATATCTACATGAAAGAATTGCAACTTGTAGAAAAAATTGCAAATTATAAAGCGGCTTTGGACGACTATTTCTATGCAGAAGAATATTGAAATACGTAGCCACTTGCATGCATCCTATTAGATGATATTTATTTACAGCTAGATGCAGATAAATAGGTGACAGAGAATGGGATGAGAATAGGTTGCTGATTATCTTTCATTTAGAAAAATGTTTGTTAAATTTAAGAATGTAAGTTCGGATACTCGCGATGTAGGTAAAAAGGTACCGCAGAGGTCCGTGTTGGAGCCTCTAATCGTTCTATTATTTGTAAATGACTTACCCCATCATATAAACGCAACCTTTTTACTGACGATATATCATGAAACATTATTTTCTTGAAATTTTTGTTATGTAACACCATAATATTTCATGATATCGAGTATGTATGTAGAATGACACGCTCTTTCAAATGGCATGGTCAAAATTGAGGGTTGCTATTTCAAAAAATTGTCGATGACATCATATATCATACAACGATGACGTCACAAATGTGTTTCATATGTCAAAAAGTGCCCAGTTTTAAAAAAAATCGACGTGCCAGGGGATTTTTTCGAAAACTTCTCAATTTCAAAAATAATGAATTTATTCGTTACTTTTCGTAAGCACTGTATAACAGTACCTTATTATAGTTTACTCAACATGTAATATTGAAAACCTCACCTTTTTCAATATTTATGTAATTACAAATATTGTAAAAAGTTATCCTTTCAATGCAAACTTTCAAAATATCACTATTAGCGTATTAGAAAACGCGCACTAATGACCGCCGCATCCAACTATGTCCGAACTCTCGTCGACACCCGATCGTGCGAAAAACTTGTGTCTGTTCACATTTGTTTTGTTTATCCTCATTCGCAAACAAAGCCTCCTTCTAGGGGATATAATTCGTTGATTTGTACGGTAAATGCTTTTTCGCAAGCAACATAAATCATTTTGAACACTTGTAACTGTTTCACACTTTATTCTGTGTTGTGAACAGAGTTTTACAAAAACCATTCACAGTATGTTAAGCTGTATTTGCCTTTATTATGTACAAACATCTAATCTATTTGCTGCCAAAATTCTGTTACTATTGGTCAGAGAAAAAAAATATTTAAGTAAAATATGTTTTACTTGGTACCATTTATCGTACAGTAATGGTGCTCATACCCCGGACGCCCTGTAAATAGTCGATCTCATAGATCAAGAAAACCACAGTCATTTAAACAAACTCAAGCACCTCATTACCTCTCCGCTCTCAATTGTCCCTGCGCAAATTGACAGCGTTTAATTCAAGTTGTGTGACCGGCAAGCTGATCTGGATCATTAATAATCCCCGAATCCATTCAAGGCGTCTTCCTAATACTTCCGGTAACAATGGCCTGAATATGGTTAAGGAGAAGAGACCAAGTATCAAAAAGTCACATGTGCAGCTACACAAAGCCACGTCCATTACCAGCTATCTGTTTGCCTAACCACATACAATTAATCATGCTGCAGTGCATATCATCCTCTTTAACTAGGTGCAACCGTTCACAGGATCCGTATTGCGTGAAAGGACTACGGCTTGGCCAGCTAAGGTAACAGGCTTTCATGGTGCAGGGGCATACAAAATTCATCCACTTAAATTTTCAATATAATAATTGTTCATGTAGGTACTGAAAAAATTATATTTTTTGCGCTTAGAGATTATAATGTAAGAGCATTTATAGATAGAAAAATCGCGAAAAATATAACACGTAGAACAAAAATGATATCAAAAATAAATTTCTAGATGTTTTGTTTATTCACTTTTACTACCTATTTAAATTCTCCTCAAATACACACATTTTTTTGCTATTTTAACCCCACATTTTAATAATTATTTACACAAACTTGTAAACAAAAGTGTAGTGTGTCTTATATCCAGAATAATGCAAGTTTATGTTATAACAATATTTATTTACAGCTACAGTTAAATTGGAAAAATACGCATTTTCAAAGATTTCTGTACCTAAAAATTCGTTGGTTAGACCGTTTTTGTGTCGTTATATAATCGTTTTACTTCGGTACCTTTGAATATTAGCAGGCGGCATGAGATAACATTCCTGTGATTTGCTAAGCTCTATATTAGTTCTTAATTGTCTACAATTATTTGTATTTGTAGAAAACACTATTTCAAGAATACGGCGTCCCTGATTAGACGACAAAGTAATGTTAATAAAGAGAATTACTGGATTCAAATAAAATGAAGAAGAGTAATATCTAATACAATGAATCTAAGAGTGAATAAAAAGTGTCAGAAAAAAATCATGTTTAAAGGCGCTGTTTGTATATGCAAATTTTCAACGAATGTTTGTTGAGACAGTCTGAAAATATCTGAGTCTTCAGCTGTTATGTTTTATCATAAAATCACCTGAATTTTACATGTCGACTGCTATTGAGAAGACTGTATACGACAGTATAAACATTATCACATCCAGCAGAATTATTTTAAAAAGTTAGTAACACTTGAATTGATGTAAATTATTAAATATTTTTTCTACGTTCATGCAAAAAACAATACTTTATTGAACTATATTTAGTGGAAAAAGTGGTTGTTTATTGCACTCATCTGTCATTTTACTGCAGCGTTTTGTCATCATGACAAACATAAACCTTCAAATCGACGTCACATTTTTTCAGACTTAGTGTCATCTAAATAACATTTTTTGGTTTTTACATGAACGTAGAAAACATATTGTATGTAACTCGTACAAAAAGTGCTTATTGCTTCACGTCGCGTGCAATAAACGCTTACTTTTTACACTTGTTGCATAAATAACTATTTTACAGTGTATGGAACACAGTGATAAGGTACAATTCACGATTTTTCATGTTCTCTAGTGCATTTTCCCTCCAAAAGTAAAAGGGAATTATTTAATTTCAGCATTACATTTTAGTACTACTTGGTAGATTTTTTTGCGCATCTGTGGATACGATATTTTGTATGCAACGTAATTTTATTAATTTTCTTTTTCAACTTTATTTTTCAAAAGTTATAGTTATATATTACGTAATAACAATTTCCCAATAGTTATATTCAAAGAATTTGTTCCTGCTTAAACCATATTTCATTTAATGTTGTTGAACTCGTGTAACTGGTTATACTTATATATATTTTTTTTGATATTTCAATCTAATGTACTATTTGTTATAATGTTATCTTATGCCTAATTTATAATAATGTCTTATGTATTGTATCTTTTGACTTGCCATATGTACTTTATATATTTTTTTGACCAGTAGGTAAATATTATACTATCAAAATGTATTAATGTATTATGTTATACTTTAACTCAAATGTCCTATATCGACAGGATGCATGTTATTAAAATTACTATAGTTGCATCGTTCAAAATGTCGGTTCACTTTCCATTTAATGCTTCCCCTGAATCCTATTGTCGTATTGACAGTTAGTTGTTGGGCTAATGTGCAGGATCATGTCTGATATTTTGGTTGTCATAAGAATTGTTAAAAAACCGATTTTGTTAATAAAAATACACCAATTCTAACAGTACAGACTTCTGATTGCCAAAAAATATTAACTGTAGGAAATGTACTACTTGGACATTTGTGACGAAAACATTAATGTCCATTGCCTTGTTTAAAAACTATATTTCACCCAATTCAAATTAGTCTATAGTATCTTTTTTTAACTAAAGGCCTGATGGAGCATTGGTTGAGATATTTATTAACAATTTTAGATTTGAACACATTTGCTAAAATTTATTACCTTAAAATTAGTTACCTACTTGGCTTTATATACAAGAGTCAGAATTAATATTATATTATATATGTGCTAATATGGAAATAAAATCTCAGTTAAAAAAATTTAAATAAAAAAGAAAATAGTAAATTCAAATTTTTATTGAGTTTATAATAAAAAAAATGTTAATAAAATTGAATCTCTTAGATTTTGGTTGATATATCCGTTGTTGCCAATTTAAATTTTAATTGTTATAAATAATAATGTATATAATACTGTATACCTAATAATAAAACAAATAAAATAGACAAACGGATGTACAGCTGTCTTTCTGAAAATTCACCTATATATTTGTTATTATATTCTGCATTTTAATTAGGCAATAGATATACGTAACCAGTTATTCTGTACAATGTATAGGAGTACATTACTAATACACAGTATTAAAATATTTTATTTAATACCTACAAGTTTTAATTCCAAGCACAACAAAATTGTAAATAACCCTCGTATATGCTCTGGCTAACTTGGGTGTGCTGATAACCCTTACAACGCGCTAGTCAAGGTGATTTATGGGTTACTGTAAAAAATGACGGTATTGTCGACCACGTCAGAGAAATTAACTAACTATTTAGAACATATACATGAATAATGATATTAATAATCAGGTCTTAGACATATTTCGTCTATATGCTTCTTCACTATAAACATCACATGACTTGGAATCTAAGTTTAACCGTCCAGTAGCATCAATTATTGTATTTTTCGGTTGAATGTGAAACCGTATCTGTAGACGGTAATTCAGTTCATATAGAATCAATTGATAAATAATAAAGTTGTTAAGTTCTTGATCAGATGAAAAAAATGTGTATAGAGATATTTTCTAAGCGGCATTATTAAAATGAGTGAAGTCATTATATAGATTGGCTTCGCTCAGTTCATTCTTTCAATATATCTTCATATAAGGACTCTTAATTAGTAGGGCTGGACCGTTGCGATGCAAACCATTGGCGTGAGTACGGCGAGGCCACTATTAACAATCAGTAAAGAGCAAATAACCGTAACACAATGGGGAAGTTGCATGAATTTTATATTGGTTTGAAATGTATTACAGGGCAATATTTCAAATATACTGAATGATCAGAACACGGGTCTGGCGGCAATAACCACATAATAATTAAAATTAAACATTAATAAATTTTCTTAGAATGTAAACAAAACCACATGGCCGAAAACGCGATATCATCGGTGTGACGTTACACGCCGTTTAGCGCGGTTTGTTTCTGTTGATACAGGTGGAGGTTACGGTGTTTGTGATGTAAACAGGCGTTTGTTTTCTGAATTTTCGCGTTTTTTGGCATTTACGGGTCATAGATACATAGGGTAGGTAATGCCATAATTATTAGTGGTGATGTTGAGAAGTTACAATGCTATTTAGTAAGTATCAGATGATGGTTTACTTGAGAGATGTATGAAATTATCTGATTTCACATTAATCTACTTGTTTCAATTTGAAAAATAATAGGTAAAAGTCAGAATAATGCTATTTAAGATTTATTAATTTTTTAAAATCTATTTAATACATTTTTAATGCTATTTACTAGTGATTTCATTTCTCCTAAACATTTAAAAAAAATCCTTACTTATTTATTACTTTTGTTTATTATGTTTTCAGAATAAAGTAGGTAATTTAATGTAGGGATGTCAGATAGGAACATTTTATAAATGACTCAAATAACATTCCCTTAATGGTAGATGTTATTTGGAATCAGAATGAAGCGCTGAATACAGTAAATGAAAAAAAAATGTAAGTTTGCTTTACCATTGATTTTATAAATACCCTGTATACATTCTGGTACCTTAAGAAAAGTTTAATTGAGTCTTTACAACTTTACAGACATTAAATTAGTCTTCACAAACATACAATATCATCGCCCTACACCATATTTTTCTTTTAATTTTTGGCACAGTAAAATAGATTAGACGCTGTATGCTGTATTCGAACATAATGACATAATGCAACACTTCTTCCACTTGCTCGGTGATATGCACTTTCTGTGCCCATTTTACGAGTCCAATTTGCAACTTTATTCAATACTATTTAACACAATAACACCTAATAATATCACAAATGACAAATTAACTCTTCTAAATGTATGTACTGCGTTGTCCGAAAGCATGGAAATCATATACAGCTATGATCTAAAACACACTACTGTATTTAGGTATACACGTGAGGACGGCGTGTGACGTCACAAGTGTACGCTGTGGCAGCGATTATTTTGTTGGGGAGTGGCCGGACAACATTTTTTAATACCATTTATAAGCTTATTTTTCCACAAAATTGTCTAGGACAAACGCCATTTCGTTTAAAATAATACATTTGATACATGGTGATTTTCCGGGTTGTTATGACGTGACCTCGGTAACTGGAAGCTGCCAGAAACAGAGTTAAAATGCACATCCCTAGCATTAGCTGGGATACTTTTACCTGCCCTGGTTGTTCTCGGGCTAGGCTCTGTGGGGACAGACCCGCTATCGGTGTCTCTGGGCCTGTCCATATATTGATTTCGGTTCCTACTGTTGGTATTACGACTGCTACGGTAGGAACCGCTCCTCGGATACTGGTGGTCCTCCGAGGCGTTCCGTAGCCGCCGCTGTAACTGGTCGCATCCCATGCTTCCAAACGTTTCGCCGCTCTTCACTGTCGGCATCTTCAGTGGTGACTCTGCAAAAGCTTCGCCGCGACTGAGCAGCTTTTGCAGAAGCTTTTGCAGCGTCACCACTGAAGATGCCGACAGTGAAGAGCGGCGAAACGTTTGGAAGCAAAAACACTTTTTATTAATTCGTAGCTGCAGCTCTTCCAGGCTATTTACAGGAGTACCATACACTAATGTCTTCAAATATCCCCAAACAAAGAAATCTAGAGGGTTCAGATCAGGCGATCTTGTAGGCCATAAAACAGGTCCGGGCCTTCTTATCCATCTATGTGAAAAAGTTTGGACTCTCTAGATTTCTTTGTTTGGGGATATTTGAAGACATTAGTGTATGGTGCTCCTGTAAATAGCCTGGAAGAGCTGCAGCTACGGATTAATCAAAAGTGTCAAGAAAACCAAACCAAGGAGGGTGTTTTCGAAAGAGTTCGAATATCGTTGAGACGAAGATGTCGTGCCTGCTTGGAAATGGACGGAGGGCACTTTGAACATCTTCTGTAACTTTGTTTTTTGTTTACTAAAAGCTTCCTTTCTCGGTTTAGTTCTAATAAAATAAAATGCTTGAAAAACGAATAGTGGTCCATATCTCCGCAACTGTTACTTTGCGGACCCATGTTTATTGACTTTTCTGCTTATTTTGGTTCATACTATTAACTCCTGAAATATTTTAAACTCTTTTTTTAACACCCTATATGTTCTGCTTTCTGTTAATAATTGTAGAGTGTACTTCATAAGTTGTAGCGTATTTGTTAAAATAAAACAAAATGAAAATAAGGAGAGTGTTAGTTATAATCCACAACTTTTTAAAACATTCTATTTTGCGTACACTCTCTTAATGGGTATAAAAAAGAGACATCAACTACTTCATATCCCGACCTATGTTTCCAAAACATAGAACAAACAGAAAAGAATAAAAAAAACTAATACAATATATTAATGTCACCGTACTTTGAATAAATGCTCTGCTCGAGTTACCTGCCACACTCGAAAAAAACAAACACAATGCAAATACTGGGTACTCTACAATGTCAATACGGGCCTACGAACGTATCGAATATCTGAGACAATTTACAATGGTTTTTAAGAATTTCCGTGGCAAAAAAGAGCGTGAAATGTATTCAGGGTGAGCGGGATTGAAAAGCCGGGTTGACACATCTCAGACACACTATTTGTCACAGGCCCAAACCGCACTACGAGATACCAGCCCTATGATTAATTATCTGCGGACCCGGATTATGCAACAGAATGCAACGGCAGCCAACCAAATCGATTACGGAAACAAAAGGGGGTTAAGTGTGGTGTCAGTGGAGCAAGGCGTTAAAAAAGTCTGTTTATATGTTGCTAGGAATACCTGGACGGAGTTCATTTATAAGGATAAACATCAAGGATTGTCTTCGTTTCTAACGTATTTCTGTTCACAGAGCGAAGAGAGTTTGCAGATAAAAAAATATATATTTACTTCCGGAGGATATTCAGCCAACTTCAATTCTTCTATTCTTTATGGAAAATCAGTTTATAAATTAATTGTTTCTAAAGGTAAAAATAATTGGAACTAGGTCATCATTACTCAAAAGAAACTCGAAAGAACTCTTTATTCTGCACTATCAACTTATACAAAGTCATCATCAGGATGCTACACATCACAAACAAATGAATAAAAAACAAAAATAAACAATAATATAAATTACAATTATTATTAAAAAAGTAGCTACCGAAAAATATTTGTCTTTAATTTGTCTAATCGGATATATTCCAGTAAGAAATGCTTCTAGGGAGACATGCAATCCATTTATTTGACGATTAAAATATAAACAAGTTTCTCTATGAATTTCAAAAGTAGGAGTATATTTGAAGGAAGACAGTTTACAAATAAGGTTTAAGAGAAAAATAATTTAATTGCGCGTTAGATACGACGAAGTAAAACTGAAAATAAACTGTTAAAATAAACAAACAAAAACGACAGAAAAATTATATAAAATACACCAAAAAGCGAATACCACAGTCCAAACAAAATCTAGTGTCATACAGAAGAATATAGTTGGACATAATTGTTACTGAAATATTTTTTAAATTAAATTGAAGACATTCAGTTTTTAAATTAAGTTTCCACTTGGCTAATTGAGGTATATGATATGGTAATGACTGAATGCCATGAGAAAACTTTGTAGTAGATCATAAACATTGGCCATCGAAATTTTTTGTTCGTTTGGTGCCATCAGTTATATGCACGCATTCCTCATTGTAATGAAAATTGGTTACTGACTTTAGCATTCCCAATCGTTGATTTTGAATGATAGAATACTTCTATATAATTCTAACCTTACCTCAAGAGACTCATCTCTTCCCACTCCTCAAACATTTAAGAAAATTGAAGAGTTCAAAACTTCAGTGGGAAAACGTAAAACACGTATTTGAATCCACGAAAACGTTTTTTATGTTGTACTTTTTTTAATATATTGGCTTTTATGAAATAATATTGATTAGATAGAAGAGAGAAGATAAAATGAAACCATAAAAATAAATGGAGATTGAATAGTGAAATCAGCAGATAAGGTATTAATAGATCAAGATGAAGAAGTAGTGTCGGTAGATCTGACAAGAGATGCATATGCAACATTTTATAGAAATAAAAGCTTAGAATGAATAAAGAATGAGTTTAAATTTGAATATATAGCTGGTAATTTCAGAAAAATCTCGTCCTCCAATTTATCGTTTAGAAAAAATTATGGAATTCCTGTGAGTTTTCTAAATATGCAACATGTACGCCCATAATATGCTCACGAATTTGAGTTCGATAGTTTCTTGCACATGTTGAAGTTTGTAATGACGAAGTTTTTCTTATTTGAAACTCTACCACGGTTGTGTTACTGTTTCACCAAAATTTTAGTTAACGTTGTTAACTGCGATGTGATACGCAAAGTTTTTTTATTCCTCCACTCAACTCTTTTCTGAAGAAGAACTCACAATTCATGTATTGTATTTTTATATTCTAAAACTTTTAGATACCTATTTTTTGAACTGTATTGAAAATTTCGTATTGTTTTCAACATATGTAATTTTTTTCTGAGGTTTCTGTACAAGTTCAATCACGTATCTGTTTGAAAATCGATCGCTCCTTTGCACAATCCAAATTCCTTAGATCCTTTGAAGAATTGGTACAACGCATTGATCATTCTAGACGTAGGACTTGTATTATGCAGTTGCAGTTCGTTCGTTATCGGAATATAGA
This sequence comes from Monochamus saltuarius, assembly GCA_025584915.1. Taxonomy (NCBI): domain Eukaryota; kingdom Metazoa; phylum Arthropoda; class Insecta; order Coleoptera; family Cerambycidae; genus Monochamus; species Monochamus saltuarius. The sequence goes on along the minus strand of CM046721.1, from coordinate 106,746,571 downwards.
TTTTCGATTGCAACAATGTAAGATTATAAATAGGAAGACTAAACTAGTTGAATGCTGATTCTAGATTAATGTAAAACGATGAACTAATTATGTCAACTTAGACAGAGGTTAAGTCCTAGACTAAATATCAATCAGTTTAAATGAAAGTCATTGCGGAATGATTTTCATTAAATTGTACTATGTGCAGTTTTGGTATGTTAAACAATGTGCTTAAAAAAGTACTATACAATATTTGAATTTCTGAAATAGCAACTATACTAAGTTATGATACATATTTATATAATTTTCATGTTCTGGTAAATACACTACACAACTTATACAGGGTGTCTGGAATATGTGAACCTTTGTTACGCTGTATAATTGTATCAAACAACATATTTGACTTTTTTATCTGACCAACGGTAACAGATGTATGACAGCAAACAGGTTTTAGATAGCACAACTATCCAAAATGAATTATGTTGCTTGCAAGAAGCGTTTGTCGTGCGAACATCTCATAACCAGAGAGTTTTGCCCAAATTAGGCAGAATTAGGCAAAATATGGCAGAATGACAACTCGATAGGTGCTCTACATATTAATAATTTTACATTGGGAAGTTTTTATTCTAGACGTGTTTCGGTAGGAGGTGGTGTTGCCATCTGGGTTAGAAATGATATCAATGTGCAACCTATTAACTTAAAATCTTATTGTGTAGACAAACATTTTGAAGCATGTGCTGTAAAATGGATACAAAATAATAGAAGTATTCTAATAGTAAATTGTTATAGATCACCTTCCGGAGATTTGAATTTGTTTTTCATAGGATTGCTGATGTTTTAAATTGTTTATGTGAACCCACTATTAATGTAATTTTATGTGGAGATTTTAACGTTGATTCTTATAACATAAAAAATTTGAAAGATTTTAATGCGTTATGTACTATTGTGGAATGTTTTAATTTAACTGATATTGTGCAATGGCCAACTCGGGTAACAAACACCTGTCTCAGTACTATCGATCATGTTTTTATCGATTCTGATTTAAAGGGGTTGTGTTGTGTCTTCGATAATACTATATCTGACCACCGAACTGTTTTATTTGAGATAAATATGACCAAAAAGATCAATAATGGTCCATCTTCTTTAGAAGAAACTTTAGTGAAAATTCAATTTTAAATTTCACAACTGCTCTCTCCCATGAGAATTGGGACAATTTATATAACCTAATGAGTATTAATGATGCTTTTAATTATTTCTATGATGTTTTTCTTCATTATTTTGAAATAAATTTTCCTCTTCGAAAATTTTATAAAAACAAGCATGTTAATAAAAAGTGGGTTAACGATGAGATAAGAATTTCTAGTATGCATTTGAAAGACCTCTTTATATTAAAGAATAATAGTCCTGAACTTCATAATATATACAGTAAAGAAAAGAAAACCATCAACTGTTGATTGTAAATACTAAAAGAAACTATTATCAAAACAAGATCGCTACTTCTGAAAATAAATCTCGAACAGCCTGGAGTATCCTGTCTGATTTGTGTAATAAAACGATCAAAAGTAATAATATTCTAATTAAGCAGAATGATCTTTTACATGAGAACCCTAAGACTGTGGCGTCTTTATTTAATGATTTTTTCGTGAATTTTCCGTTAAATATAATCAGTCAGATACCTATAGTGAGTCATCCGCCAACCATGCGCCATTCCGATACGCAAAAACTCCTTATTTCTGTTTCCTTTACAAATGACGAACTGTCGACTTTATTAAAAACAAACTGAAAAATAAACGGTCATCGGGAGGAGACGATGTTCCTATGTTCCTTATTAAGAGAATCGTACCATTTATTATTTTTCCTCTTACATACCTTGTAAACTTGTCGTTTGAAACGGGTGAATTCCCAGAAATTTTAAAATCAGGTAGGGTTGTTCCTGTTTTCAAGAAGGGCGATCCAATGTGTTTAGAAAACTATAGACCAGTGTCAGTTTCCTGCGGATTTTCAAGAGTTTTTGAATATTGCTATCTCGAGCGTTTGTTTACTTTTATAAAGAAATTTAATATACTTACAAACAATCAGCATGGATTTCGTACGGGCAGGTCTACGACTACAGCCATAAACTCATTATATGAAAAATTATATATTTCTTGGAAGAGGGTGAATGTCCTGTTGGGATATTTTGCGATCTCAGCAGGGCATTCGATTGTGTTAATCATAAAATTTTAATATCAAAATTATATGGGTATGGTATTCGTGGACGTGCTTTAAATTGGATCGTCACTTTTATTGAAAATAGGAAGCAATTTGTTACTGTGAACTACAGCGATCGGAATGGTGGTTATCGACATAGTTCAGAGAGTATACCGGTAACATTAGGTGTCCCACAGGGATCTGTTTTGGGACCTGTATTGTTCTTATTATACACGAACGATATTGATACTCTTTCGACTAATACTCATTTCACGATGTATGCGGATGATACGTCTTTAGTGATATCTAATAAATCAAATCAAACTTTAAAATATGAATGTGATGCTCTACTGAATAACTTAAGTAGCTGGTTTGCTGAGAATTCGTTACTTTTCAATATTGATAAAACTCAAGTACTTCGATTCTGTACTGCCCAAAATAAGAATTGCGACATTTTGGATTTACAAATCAATAGTACTCCTCTGTCTACTGACACTAAATGCGTAAAATTTTGGGGCTAAATTTGGACGTCAACCTTAATTGGAAGGATAATTGTATATCAATCATTTCGAAGTTGTCCTCTATTGCATATCTGTTTAGAAATATTAGAACAGTTCTTAACACTGATCAACTTCTTTGCTTATATTATGCTCAAGTGGAATCTCGACTGAGATACGGTGTTTGTTTCTGGGGTGGCTCCACTCTTTCCACTGATGTTTTTGTTGCACAAAAACGAGTTTTAAGATGTATGTTTGGTGTCTCTAGTTCCTATTCTTGTAGGAATATATTTAGAAAATTTAGATTGCTTACTTTGCCAGGTATTTATATTTTTGAAATATGTATGTATGTTTTTAAAAACAAAGAAAATTTATCAAAAATGATATATATCACTGCGTAAATACTAGACAAAACATAATTTTCATGTGCCTTACGCCAGATTAAATATTACTATGCGTTCGCCAAATTTTATAGGACCCAAAATATTTAATTGTTTACCTGACGAAGTAAGAAATATAAATAGTGAATTTTTATTTAAGATTAGATTGAAGCAATATTTAGTGGATCGATGTTTGTACTCCACATCAGAATATTCTCCATGTTCTTTGTAATTTGTATTTGTTTGTTTGACTGTGTTTGACTATTCCTATACATGTACTTCATGTCTATGAGGAAAATAAAATTATTATTATTATTATTATTATTATATTTGCCATAAATTATCATGTAATGCTGGTCATGGTTACTATGAATTGTTCCATTTTTATTTATGTAATGTACACTCAGATATCAAGGAAGCTCACAGATAAATGAAACGCTCTTTGTCTTTATATTTTGATACTTTTGAAAGAACTATCGTCTTACGAAAACAAGAATTTAAATGAACTGGAAGAACTGTTTGATGATAAAGAAGAAGAAATAATATACTACGTCAATAATTTGCTAACATATGATGTAGAAACATGGATCTTTTTTTAACTTTGTAAATTGTTCAAAAGAATAATAATTTTGCAGATTTTGGTGTGAAGTCAATTGGTGAATCTTCATCAGTTCTTTGATAATTCTCTTACTTATCCGATATTTCTTCTTGAATGTTTTTTTATATTGTCGTGTTTCATTTTCAAAGAATTTATGTCTATATGCCCACCACCAATATTCATAGTATATATTGATGCGATCAGTTACAGGCGCGGCGGCTACTGGACGTCTCGGAAGACCACCATTATCCGAGGAACAGTTCTGACCGTAACAGTCGTAATACCAACAGCAGGAGACGAGCTGTATCCATAGAGCCCGAGAACAACCAGGGCAAGTCAAGGAATCTCAGCTGTAGTTAGAGATGTGCACTTTAATTCTGTTACTGGCAGTGACCAGTTACCGGGATAACAACCCGGAAAATCACTATATGTGAAATCAAAACAAAATGTTTAAACATTTTGCACCTACATATGTCTTTCCTACTGGCCTATTAAAAAAAATAAGTTAAAAATATTAAGTGCGTATGTGATTGATTAATCATGCTGAGATTTATTTGCAACTACCGTTCAAGATTTGCGTCTTGATGTATTAAAAGGAAGAATAATACAGAGCATGAATTGTAACCAACATAAAAGTTGCAACCTTATTTAATTTTATTCGTTTTAAACATTTTTTTTTTTCTTAAAAATTCTTTTGTTGTTTTTGGCAAATTGCAACTTTTTGATTACACTCTAACATTTCAAGTACACTACTACTAGCGTCCACTAGTTGACTCCACTAAAATGCTCCAATAAACGGGATCTCCCTGGTACATTTTAGTTGAGTTAACTAGTAGAAGCCAATAAAGTTGACCTGAAATATCCGTGTCTAATAAAAAAGTTACCATTTGCCTTCAACTTAGCCACTATAAATTTTAGTTTTCTCCTCGAGCAAACTTATGTATCTAGTTGAAACCCACTTAGGTAACGCATGATAGCAACATAAATTCCCAGTGTGAGCTGCAATTTGACTGTAGCTGCAACACTTTGTAAAGTTAGTTTCCGTATGGTAAATACCTTTTGTAGATACTAAAAATATTGTTTTAATGTTCTTTATTGTAATAATATTAACACAGATAATTGAAATACAGCATTACCGTTGCAATTTGAAAAAAAAAACAACCATGTCTAAAACACTTGGACAAATCTCTTCTACATCAACTTTCTATCCCAAATATATAATTTTTATCTGTTTGTTTTCAATAATATTCTGTTAAAACAACAACAAAATACAAATAACGCCATTTTAGATGTTTATTAGCTCCCCAAACTTGAATCAATAAATTGTCTAGTGAGATCATCACTGACCTGATAACTTTAAACGCTTTAACGGCCACCAAATTTTCTTATGTTGTATAAATAACTTCACACAACAAAGCTACAGTCGTTGCTACCTTTTTTCAACTACTCCTGGTTACTTTACAGTTTTATGACTTGAAGCAGTTCCCATGGTCTTGGATTGTCTTAGTTACCAGTGGAACGACCTTTAAGTTGCCGCATGCACATCAACTACAAATTACGTATCACCTTTTAAATTTACGATGAAGTAAATGTAGTTTCGCAAAGTAAGAAAACCACCAAAAACTATTTCCCGATTTTGGGACTCGGGTTAATGAGACCCAGTAAAAAAACAGGTACACCACTAACACACTAGCTGGGCTCGCGGAGTTTTTTCCCTGTAAAAATATTCGTTCATGTATGGTGAGTTAACGCCATGCCAGATATAGAGCCTTCTTACAATCAAAGTAAGTAGATTTGTTCGAAAATATCTGTATTATAATCCAGAGAACAAGAGATAGAATTATTGTAAAGACTTTTTGGAGACACCATATATAATTATGTCTAACCTCATTATACATTGTTGCAATTCTACAATAAATATTCAAACGCCGAGCAGTGCAACGGCGCTGCATGCTATTTGTATGCACTCTGTGCAGTAGTTCCACCGGTCCGTACTAACTAATATGTTCTAATTGACGACATAATCCCAAACATTAATATTCATAAGCACGGCATTCAGTGTTGCCAACTGAGATAAATGCTCACCCGAAGGAGGTGCTCTTAATCATGGCCTTTATAACAACGTCCCGATCTGGGAGATGCTACAAATAATGTTTCTAATCCGTTAGAGTAATAGCACGGCTTGTAAGGTATCTCTATTTGAATATCCTGACAGAATTATTAGCGTTCTACGTGTGAGACATTACAGCTGTTTGTTATTAATTACCTTCGAGATTTCGATAAAAATGCGGGATTAGAGTTTAAGTAAATAGATTTCAAGCTGTAGTAAAATATTGCTTTTCTAAATTAAATCATTAAAGCTGCTAACTGAAGTTAGATTTATAAAACTATTTATTAAAAGTGAAAAGGAATGCAGGAACTACTTACAGAAAAGTACTGCACCAAATAAATTCTCAAATACAGTAAAACCTCTGTGTTAGGCCACCTTTTAAAAACGGTCAGTTTTGAAATATGGAAGGTGACAAAGGACCCATAATAAGGAAGAGTAAAAACCCTCGACGCTTCAAAGGGTCTCATATCAACAAACGGCCCTTAGAATAGGTATCCAAGAGGAAAGCTTAGACGACAATAGAAATTATAACTTCGTGGCTAAAACAGTTGACGAAAAAATGAGGAAACGAAATAGAAAAGTCATATTATTTCTGTATGTAAACTAGACAACGTGAACATTGCTTTTCGGCATCAAAACATACTTTCCTACTGTCAGCCATTGAATCAAGGGATTATTCATAACATTAAGATGGCATATATAAAATTTTTATATGATGTACCTAAGCTAAGAAAATTATGCATGTAGGTATTGATAGCAATGTTTCGACCGATAATCCTAATTTTGACATTCAAGTTATCAATGAATTAATTACTGATTAGGATTGTGATTTAAACAGTGAAAGTGATGTGGAACAATCTCGAACGTCAAACATGAAAGATATGAGTGAAATGTCTGAAAATCTAGGAGATGTGCAAACTTTCCTAATTTTTAATGATAAAAATGAACTGTAAAAATTGTCCAAATTTTAACAGAATGCGATTCTCAGGTTTTACAAATAAAAATTAAAACCTTAAAAGAAACAACAAATGAAAAATATTTTAAAATCGGTAATTATTGGCAGGTAATGTTTAATACACGTCTTTAAGTTTTTATTGCTTGACCCCATTTTTTATGAACATGATGATTTTTTTAATATGAGAAATGCCTTTTTCTTGTAAACGGTTGAAGAGACGTGAATCTTGCCAATAAAAAGTTTGTTTGGACTGACTAAGACTTGAAATTAAGGTAGATAACAAACTTTCCAAATTTTCTTTTCTCAGAAGCATATTATTTTTTTACGGATATTGTTATGGTAAGCAAAATATGTCAGTTACACAATAAGTGGTCTATATTTTTTGAACTGTTATAAAAACAAGAAAAAGTTATTTGGAAAAAAGCTTCAAATGAAAAGTTCTTTCAATACCCGTGAAAAAGTATGCTTCTGAGAAAACAAAATTTTGAAGCGAAACAACGCCCAGCGTCGTTTAGTTATGGTTTCGTTACTTACCTTAAATTCAAGTTTTAGTCATCCCAAACAAACTTTGATTGGGAACGCTCACTTTACTTCAACCGTTTACAAAAATCACCCTGTACTTAAGTATAAGCACATCTAATTTGTAGAAACTTATACTGAAGGAAACAATATTAAAATTTAATAAAGTTTATTTTCAAAGATTCTAAAATCGTTTAGGTTTCTTATTTCTCTTTTATTGGTGGATAATTTCGTTTAATATAGATACAAGAATTAGATACACAGTATGAAATGAAAATAATGATGACTTTTAGCTTTTAGTTTTAGCCTAAGTTATTACAGCTTTAGTGTTTTTTTTTTAGTATCTACATTGAATACTATTTTGAACCTATTTGCGTTCGGTTTATGAACTATAATTTAACTGCCATATAACTAAGTTAATTTTGGCTGCTAAGGTATCAAACACTGATGCTGTTGTTAGGTTACTGTTTAAACATTTTCACATTAAATTGTAATACGATTTCAAATTTTGATTTATAAATAATCAGAAGTTCTGCCTGCTTTCTAATAAAAAAATACGTTCTACGTTAGCTAGGGTCAGAAAAATACCGTGTTTTCAAAGTAATTTCAACACTAAAAACAAACGACGATTCTTTATTTGGCACAGCAGTCATAAACCATTTAAATTTAGTGAAAGAATTTCACAATTATTATTTACTGGCTTGTATTGTGAATTTAATTAACAGTCCCAGTTAAAAAGATTTAAAATGTAATAAATATTACCAGGAATATTAAAAAAATACATGATTTCTTATGTTTTTCATTCAATTAGCTACTTCTGTAAAGGCAATAAAACAGTAGGTATTATTTTAAAATTTGCTTGAAAATATGAGCGCTTCCAGACATATCTCACGAAAAAGAATTTATATCAGAATGATTTATAGCAAAAGGGAGTGAAGCGCACATACATTTATTTATTTCTTGTATTAATTTCCTACAAAATTTAAACAAATATTGCATCTGAAATGTATGTATTTGTAAAGATATTTAATCAAATAAAATTAAATATTATAGTAATGCGTATTAGTAAAAATGTTATTGTTATTGCAATTGAAATATTATAAAAATGTCTGTAAAATTCTGACATCAAATTCAGATTGATGTCCTTCTGACATTATTAAATTTTACTCCACTTTACACACTATGCACGAATTGCTTACAAATCAAGCATCGCGCATCACGAATCGCGAATTCACGCATAGTCTGTAGCAAGCATTACAGAATAGCGTTGTTTTTTTACAAATACATGTAGTAACTTTTACAAGTAGAGGTATGAATTATTCCCTACCTACATAGAAGTTGTTATAATTTTTGTATACCTACAATCAATGTTTTGACAAGAAACTATTTCACTCCATTAAACACGATCTATTTCCCCCAAAATCAATCCCTCTGATACTACCCGCAGATGCACCCAATAACAAATACACGATATACTTCGGAATCCTTAGCTTCTTACCCATTTGATATTCTTCTAAAAGGGAAATCATTAACCATGCAAAATCGAACAGAATGCTGCTAGTTAGACGTGTGCTATTTACAACGCCAACAGATGTCTAGGCATTCGAGGACTACAATTGTTCGCAGAACACTGAATAAACCAGGACTAATTTCAGTCCAGCTTGGTCATTGTTGAAGAATTGAGAGAGTGAGAATAGCGTAAGAAAGTTGGTTATATATCAGTGATTGAATAAGTAATTTTTTTCAATTATAGATCTAAATAAAAATACAAATCACATGTTTTTATTGTATTATAAAGGTATTTAAGTTCTTTGGCTCCAATACTAAAATACGATTCCATATATTACGAGTAGCTTATATTTAATAAATATCTAAAATAAATAATATACAGGGTGTTCCAGAATGATGGCCAAATATTTTACCAGTTTATTCCACAAGTCATTTCAGGGTGGGATCATCATATGAAATATTTCAATTTGGGTCCTTCCTGTTGAGATATTCGAGTCCCAAAGTGGCGGAAAAACTAGTTTCTTTATTTTTGCTTAAAAACGGTTACACTTAGAAATTTCAATTTTAGTACGCATTATCAGCTAATCAAAAGCTATTTTGTGGTGGTGTCTATTTCTTGGCTCATGTTTCTGGAGGACGGGAAAAAGCAACCCCTACATTTATCTCTTTTAGAACTTCTTCCTGCGATGACCGATTTCAACAAAACTTTTTTTTAAATATTACATCTAATTTTACTACTTTTTTCCCTCTTGTAATTTTTTTATGTCTATAACTGACAGTTTTTGCAAATATTTCTACTCAAGGCATTCCTATAATTGTTACCAATCGTGCCGTATGCATATTTCGTCAATGTATTCTAATATTTGTACGGAAGAGTCAGTTGTTTACAAATATTTGCAAAAACTGTCAATACTGATTTGTTTGACAAGACAACAGAGGAACATCAACATCGCAACCGCCTACTGCGGTTATCAGTAACCGGTGACGAAAAGATGTTTATAGTAAGAAAAACTATTATTATTTCTTTCCGCGCAAACTGTTGGTTGTACGAATACATTACAAGAGGGTAAAAAGTAGTAAAATTATATGTAGTATTTAAGGAAATAGTTTTGTTGAAATCGGTCATTGCAGGAAAAAGTTATAAAAGAAATAAATCTAGGGGTTGCTTATTCCCGCCCTCCAGAAACATGAGCCAAGGAACACACACACACACATGGGGGACACCACCATAAAATAGCTTTTGACTAGCTGATAATGCGTACCAAAATTGAAATTTCTAAGTGTAACGATTTTTAAAGAAAAATAAGAAAACCATTTTTTCCGCCATTTTGAGACTCGAATATATCACCAGGGAGGACCCAAATTGAAAAATTTTATATGAAGATCCCCCCCTAAAATGGCTTATGGAATACACTGCTAAAATATTTGACCATCATTCTGGAACACCCTGTATTTAAGCTAAATTTATATCATTAATTCATTAACTGATTTAAAACACTCAAGTTTATTTTTTTATATAAAAAATGTATTAAAAATAAATCATCGTGTTCAAACCACATGTGAATTTTTTAATTTTAAAAATTTAATGGTAATTTTTTAAATTGTGAGATATGTACAAGGTTGTTCGAAAAAAAGAAAATTTAATTATTTGGAAACTAGGAATATTCGTCTTCAGATATATTTTTTAAACTAATTCAATACTGTCAATTAAAACTGGTACACTGTAAAAAAAATTATTACATATTTTAAAACAAAAAAACACACTTCTGTATTAATCGAGGTCCACACGGGATTATGTATATTTTTATAGATTTCTCTGTATGTAGCAGTCTGTTACATGTTTAACACAATCTACTATGTTAATATAACAATATACATTCAGTATTATTTGTATCATTGAAGGTGTAGAATTTACACATTAACATGTTAAGTTTATTGTATATGGAAGATCACCTACTTTTTTAGTTTGTTAATTTTGTTCCTCTTTGCTTCCGAAACAATTTTTAATAAGCATAGTTTTTATAATACCTTTTTTTTGACGTATTCTAGTTTTTCCAGTCCTTAAGAATGCAGTGGATATGGCCTGGAATGTTCTAGAAAACGTCAAAATAAACGTATTACAAAAATTATAGTTTCAAAGGGAAACAGGAACATAATTAACAAACTAAAAAGATAGGTGAGCTTCCGTGTCAGTATATATCCCTTATATCCAGAATTATGGTGTTACGGTAATAATAAAATAAAATTTTATTTATTTGTTAAAAATATATTATTTAATTTAGCACTAAGTTTTCTAACAAAATATTTTTAACAAAATCACTAGTAATACTTGAAACAGTACTAATTCTAATAAGGGACTTATAAACTAATAACGTTCTAGTAAATCATAAACAACGAAACAACAAAATATTAAACAAAGATGTATTTAGGCACTACCTACATAATAGGAGTTTACGAAAATTAACTGGTAGTGATCTGAACATATCATTTCTTTCTCTGAAGTTACAAGAAAATACAGAATACAGAGTAATCTAAAATGTCAGAGTTCCTAATATTTTTAGGAGTTATGGTTCGAATTAGTTTTAGCATTATCACAATTATCAAAAATATTTGTTGCTATTTGTCAATTTTATCGATTTTTTTGTAAAGACAAAAGGTTAATATAAAAATAAACCCTCGTGTCATCGAAAAACAACCACTTTAAACTCTACAGCGCGTTCTCAAAATTGTAAACACCTAACAAGTGAGGAAAATAGAATGATAAAAAACCACGTATGAAGGGATTAGGATGCGACACCAAAATATGTAGTATTGTAGCTCATTGACAATGGAAATTCGCGAAAATTGATGACGACATAAAAAACGTGATTCATAGATGGTATTTTAAAATAAGCTGTCGAAAAAAAATGGGTTGCTGTATCACAAGATGAACATTGCCTAGATATCTAGAAGGATGCTTTTGCAAATTTCGGTTTTATAAAATGAAATTGTAAGAGTTTGGCGATAGAAAAAGACCTAGGAGTGATATGGCGAATAAAGTTATTTACAACATTAGATAAATGGGAAATTCGAAATCTAAATCGAGGAAATATTACACGGACGGTAAATGAACAAAAAACATACCGAACCTCATTTTTTTACGATGTAAGTAAAATGAACTTCGAAAACAATTAAATTATAGCTGCCATAATATTATTCTGAGAGTCCATTATTAAAACCGTGCCAGTATTAAAAAATATAATTGGTTTATTCACTTTTGGAAAAATGTTACATGAACTTTATTAAGGGTGTTTCAAAACATGTATGATAATGGGTGTAAATCTCTGGCTCATTCTAAGCAAAATATTTCAGGAACCGTTTGAAATGCAGAACTCTAATTTTTTACACGTATCATCATTAATATTAGCTACTTATAAGTGCTAATTCAATTTGTATTCATATGGTAGTGTTCGAAAAAAATCTTTTATTTGTTTGACACTCTATATCTTGAATACGGTGCGTTTGTGGACCCATGTTAATAACAACTGTTTCTGTTAAAAAGAAGAATCACACCCTTCATTTTCTGGAACATGTTTTACAACACCCCATATATATTTTTTTGCGAGTACTAACACCCCCATAATTTCATACGCCGGAGTTCTGGACACCCTGTATTGGTTCTAGAAATCAAAACAGAATCTGATGTGTTGCCCCTTGACTGTAAAATTGCAAATGTGCAAATTTTATAGATGTTAGCATTAACCACCTCTTCAGATGCATTTTCACACATAAGGCAAGAGCTTACTCGACTGATTAAAATTTTATTGCCGACATAAGACATAAAATAAGCATAATCGAGTCGCAGAACAATGCTAACCCGTAATAAAATCATCTTTCGAGAAATCGAGTCGACTTTTTGTCGACTGGATAAATGTCAACGCTCGTGATTTACACCGTCATGAATAAAATTAAGGCCCCGAACATAATGAGGACGACAAACCGAGGTCGGCCAAAAAACATCCCTTCACACAATCTAGGACTACCTACCCTTGTTTATGTGACTTTTCGCGCATGGACGCGTTTTCTTAATGAAATTTATCATTGCTTTGTCCGAGGAGCTATAAAGCCATCCCTAGAAGGTCACCTAGATTGCTACGGTGGATCGCCGAATATACGTTAGAACTACACTGAAAAAAATAATAATAATAATAAAAGCAGTGGAGAAAAATTATTAAAAAATGTAATCGCTATAGTAAACATGCTTTAGGGACATATCTCTGTATTGTGACATTTGAGTATGTTAAAGCACGACCTCAAAGCAATAATAAAAATAGAGGAAACATATTCAAAAATAAACAAAGCCAACATTTCATCTAACTTTGACAAATGTGTTTATATTTATTATGGTATACAAATACTCCTGTAACAATAGCATTACACACAAATACTTAACAGTACAAAAAGTAAACTAAATTTGTACTTCAATATTGGAAACAAAATAATTTATTATACATTCACCATTCTGTGGCAATTTTCTTAATTAACTTCGCACCGAAGTAAAGGTCTACGTGGCAACACTGCAAACGCCGCTTTTCCGAAGCTCGGGGGTTGTCAAATATCGTTGTTTATTATTTATTGTAAGTATCTTTCTTTTTGATGTGAATTTAATACCTTTGTTATATTTTAATTCGTTTATTACATAGTTCGCGGTGAGACGCGAAAAGTATGTATTATGGGAAAAGTGGTAACCTAACCTATGTAGATATCATAGATTAGTTTTGGAAGTCATAGACGTCTATCTAACCTATAAATTAAAAATATTTTTTTTAAACCACATACCGTGCTTGGAAGATCATAAATAATCAAATAAGCATTACTATCTACTCTTAAAACACAATCTATTTAAAAATTACTATATATTCTACTGTTTTATAAAATATTAGTACATATTTTAATATTACTTTACATTTCGAAAAAATCTGTTACACCACTGATATTTGTCTTTCTACGCAAACTGTCAAATATCATTTGTTTGTTTTCAAAAACTTTTATTAAATGTTGGTTGACTACAATTGTGTAAAATAAATGGTGTCTGTTACTTCTCTTTTTATTATTGCTCTGAGGGTACAACGATTAACAACAAAAATGTAAGCTAACGAAGAGAATTTTCAGTGTGCTTTATTCCAGGCTTTATTTAATTACAGTAGTGGTAACTACAGTGGTTTTAAAGCTTTCAAGGTTGTTACTACTGATATTACCAAACTTACTATAGTTTTTCAGTTTACTATCCGCGGCCTAGGTAGCTATTCACTGTCAGTCACAAATTTAATATTGATGCTAAAATGGTTCTTAAGCCTTACACTACCATTATTTTTTAATATCAGATATATAAATTGAGGTATAAAATTGTCAATATATATACAAAATAAATAAAAATAGCGAATGGAAAAACCAAAGTAATACCAAACACTAAATACACTAAATGCACAATAGCTACTGTTATTATAAAAAGATATTACTAAACGAGATCCAATCTAAACAGTTAATAACTGATTTATTTTTTCATAATCTTTGTAATATTCCGAAATCAATATTAAATGTATTGGATATCTTTTACACAATAATATCGAATATAAAATACATGTTAAATACAGAGTGATTTTAAAAGTGGGGTAGTAATTTTAGCATCGACTTTTTCGAAAAACGTGTGATATGCAAAAAATAGCCCAAATAATGCACTTGGGCTTTTGTTATTTCACTGTGTAAGCAAATTAAATGTAATACAAAATGCACACACTATAAAATAGCTAAAATAATAAAAAAACACTACAATTTATTTACGTACGTGTTACACTGTTACTTAAGATTAAGGTTATAAATTAAACATAACTTGACTTATCACATGTCGCTTATCGATGACGTAGTGTGATATAAGTCATTGACTTATCAGGGTAGATTAGAGCAAAGTCGGCTTCAAAATTTGAAATAACTTTAAACTGATTTATCTCGGTTATTAAAAAAACATTTATTAGGACTATATTTTACAAAATGATTTATTTTAATGCTTACTGTCATCAGTTAAAATTAATCAAAATCATCCTGTACTTTACGTAAACCTTCTATAAAACTGTCAAGCAAATTAAGCTAAAAGACGGTTTACAGTATCTGAAAATCATTTTTCTCAGTGTAGTTCAACAATGCAAGGGATCTCAGTCAATGATATATCGGCAAGGACGATAGAGGCGAAGTTGGTCTTGTTTTGTGTTCAGGCATCAAAATTGCTCAGTGTTTGCAAGCAGTAGTCTACAATGGAACGGTGCGGATTGACTCTCCATCCACTTACCCAGATTTATGTTCTGCTAATGCTATTGTGGATTATCGAGAGCCCATTGTGTTTGCATTGGCTAGTGACAACATTAACACTACCCGGTAGGATTTATTGGATGCTTTGATTTGCGATTTCAGCGAGATGGTCGATGGCGTGGAAATCGACAAATGTAGCGGGGCATCTGCCTATCTCTGGCAACCACTTCACATGATCCAACGCATTGTGTGCCATTCTGCACGGTTTATCAATTTCCACTTCGAAGTTCATAAAATGGGAATTCGGAATCGAATGGCGTGATACAGATGCCGGTTTTTTCAGAAACCGTTGCGTGAAGTACAATTGTAATAAAAATGTAGCGCAATACGCTTAATGACAATAAGAGAATATTAAATAATGAAGAAAATTGGAACCGAGTTATTAGATTTTCAAAAAGTTACTATCTTAGTTATTATTGTAGGTATATTGGGATATAACTATTTTAAAGAAGAAAATTTAATACGAAAATGTGTCTAAATTATTTAATAACTTAAAATAAGAACAAATGAACATCATAATGAAGAAAAATTATTCAAACTTACGTTCTTTTAAACAGCACAATCTATACATTTTAGTGTAAAGTTATGTAAAATTACATAATAATTTTGTAAATTAAATAAGTGCACAATAATATTATAGAAATATACATAACAAAAATTCCATATTATGTTCTGTGATTTTACAACAACATTCCATCGTAAGCTTCTGATACTATAATTTGTAATGATTTATACATTATAATTTTAGGTTGGAATTGTAAAATATAGATATGAAATTTTACTGCGTGAATAATTTTAATTTTCTTATATCTCATACAGAGTGATTCATTAATAATGGGAAAGAGCTAAGCTGAAATTGGGACTAGAAATTCGAATATGTCGACGATTTTGGTGTATCTGCTAAAGGACACCACGAACGATGGTTTGAACCCCTTTAAATCGCTACTTTTTTGTGTTAGCATACACCAAAATCGTCGACATATTCGAATTTCTAGTACCAAGAATACCCCCTATAAAAAATTTCATAAAATGCGGTCGATGCGATCGAAAAATAATAAAGAAAATGTGATTTATTTTTTCAACTTTGACACCCTGTAGATCGAACAGGAGCAACATTCGGATAAGGCATATTTGGCTTAATCGCTCTATGCTCTTAAGCGCTGTACCATTATCAATGAATTACCCTGTATATCCTTACCTTTATAACTACAATTGAAAAATTTGCAGGGAGAAAACTTTTTGAATAACTAACACCATTTCTCATATATATGACCGAATATCAGTGTGTAAAAAAATAAATAATGAAAAATATGTACAAACGTTTGCAATAAATTATTATTGCAAACAATGACACTCTATAAATTTTGCAATTTTTTTTGAACTGCTGACGTATTTGTAATGAAATCTACTTTCAATTTTCAATATTAGTATTTAGTTGTTTCACTTACCAATAGAGATTTAATGAAATTTCTACTCAGAACTTCAATAAATTCAAAAACTGTTTTGAGGGAGTGTCACTATTATTGCAAAAGTATGTACCTACATGTTAAAAAATGTACACATCAAAGAGTTCGCCAATCAGTTCAAATATTGTCATTTGGTTTAACCTGACTAGTGTAATAAAAGTGGATTTAAAAATGTGTTAATATAATATTTTTGTAGCCATATAAAGAACATGCCGACAGATGAAATTGAAAAAAGGAAAAACATTTTTGTTTTAATGTCATGGAAAAAAGTTGCCCCTGCTTGTTAAAATGTGCAAGAACGCCTTGTCAGGAGCAGAAATAACGATTGTGTAGGAAGATTTTTAGTGGAGTTTTTTTATACATCCTTTTCTTTAAAAGTGTATTGTTCATCCATCATTTAAAAATGCATTTCATTAAAATTGCAAAATGTGTTGAAATAGTTCCGTTAAAAATTATTTATATTTATATTTAGTATATATTCCTTGGTTTTTGCAAACATTTGTGTTTGTATGTGAAAATAAATATTTTTAGTTACAGTAAATTTATAATTCACGTACTTACAACTAATATTAGTATCTATTGTAAACTATTACTATTTTTACTGTCACGATAAATATGTTTGAAATAAATATTGTTGTTATTGTTTAGACACAGAGGTAAAGATGCAATTATGACGCACGTATATTTTCTACGTTTATGCAAAAAAAATACTTTATTAAACTATATTTAGTGGAAAAAGTGTCAAAGAAGTCACATTTTTCTCGACTTAGTGTCATCTATATAACATTTTTTGGTTTTTGCATGAACGTAGAAAAAATATTGTATGCAACTCGTACAAAAAGTGCTTATTGCACGCGACGTGAAATTGTCCAACGAGGCCGTCAGGCACACTTACTTTTTGCACTTGTTGCATAAATAACTATTATCAGTTTTCATTATATTTATGATTTGTACAGCATTTAAAATGGCATAAGCTGCAAGTGCACACTTTACAAAATATAATCGTACACCTATTCTTTTCCGAATATCTCACAAAAAGTCCTTATTAATGAACCATACAAACTTGTTTACCACACCGTAACACAACTAAAACGCATTAGGTTAGAAGTTAGACTGATATGCCTCTGAGCTTGTGCAACAGTTCGGATACAAGAGAAACATGAATAAATTCTGTAAAATTTCAAAATAAATTTAGTAAAAGTAAATAGTTTCAAAGTAGGGCATAGCATTATCACATTGTTCCTGAAATTTGCTATTTTTATTACGTAAAATTATACATACTTGATTTTTCCTTAATACATAATGTATATTAAAAATTATCAGTAAATATTACATAAAAGAAAAAGGTAACAAAACATGGAAAAATTAATGTGGTATCCATTATTGTCCAAAGCTGCCACGTCCTGGATCCAGGATGATCCTTTTGTACCACTTATTTGTCTAGAACAAAAGGCATTTTAATACAAATAATACTGCACGTGTCTGGAGAAATCATGCAATTTCCCCATTGCAATCCAAAATGGAGGACAGTTGCAAGAAACCAAAGTGTTTTCGATCATAATCTGTAAGTATGTATTATTTTATTATTTTTCTACTTACCTACATTAAAAATTAAATTTTTTTAACTAAATTTAAAACTTTTGTAAATATTTCAGTTTAAGTTGTATGTTTGAGATCATAATTAAATTCTTTTTCGAGCTATGAAGGTATTACGGTCTATTCCTACAACTGCTGTGTAATTTTTTATATTTGATGAAACTCAATTATTGTATAATCATAATTTTATCAACATAATCGGAAAGGAGAAAAATGGAATCGTAACCATTCTTACCTTATCACATGTTGACATGTTATATGAAATTTGAATAATCAAGAATGCTCTCATAAAGAAGTACCAGTTGAACACCAATTTGGAAACCATCCCAATACAGTGGTAAATTTAATGTTGAAAAAGACTTAATTATTTCAGCAGTATAGAGACAAATCAATTCCGTCATCCAAATTCTTAACCGTCTTAAAACTGCAAGAATTCATCAACCTTTTGCTAGGGTGATGTCGAGCATAATACAATTTTAAATGAGAATTCCGACTGCATTTGTAGCATTTTGCATAAGAAGACCGAACTGCACGTCACTTTCACTATTAATCTTGGCCATTAACAAAAGTTTTTTAACCTAACCCTAACGGAAACTCTTCAGGAGTATTGTAAAATAGCTCATCGATTCGACACGCATCCTTGAGGGCCCTGGCCTCTATTGACACAGCTCAAGTGGCTTCAACTACCCAGTTAGACCAGATATTTGCATTCTGTTTGTTTTGTCCCGCGGTATCAGGTAACCCGGAGAGGTCATTTATTTACAATACGATGACACTAACATATTGTACCACCTTTCAGTTTGTTATGTGTAATGGAAGACTTTTGCGAAATATGAACTCTTCCTCGAGGATGTCTATTATATTCACACTACTCGACGGGACCGTTGAAGTCTAGAAGGAAGGGTGCGACGCACTATTAATATTGTCAAACAAGGCTTTGTCGGGAAATGATAGCCATTTGTTAATGTAGATCACTTAACTAGACGTCAGGAATGGAGGAGCAGTGATTGTAGTTTGAGAGAACTTCATAATGTTGGCAAAAGTGTGAGTTTACTTTTTGATTCATGTATCCGATCAATGGATGTAATTTGTTCTTGAAACAATTGATAAAATTTGACGAAGTATACAGTGCGGCGATAAAGTCTTGACTCACCTTGAAACTGGTAAACGGTTGGTAGGATGTCTTCGAGAAAAAACTGGTTGATTTTTATTATCAAAATAACCTCCTTTTAAGTTCAGCACTTGTGTGATACTTCTGTTTTTCCCGGAAATGACGTCACCTCTCTTATTTTAAATGGAACACTAGTATTTTTAATTCAGATATCCAATCTAAGGTCAATTGTGAGCAGTGGCGTGCAATGCCAGTTACAATAGGGCAGGCAAACATTTAAATTACTTACTACCATGATCCACCAAAATATGCTCTCGTTCGGAAATGTCAGTGTCAGTATAATAGTCAATAATTGATTTGGACATTACACTTTAAACTAAGTATTTTTAAAACAAAAACAGTAGGTTCTTTCTTGCATAAGAAACCGAGTAACAAACACACTTAACACGCAGTCGAGCACGCAGTCTATTAGATTAATAAT
Organism: Monochamus saltuarius; assembly: GCA_025584915.1. Classification (NCBI taxonomy): domain Eukaryota; kingdom Metazoa; phylum Arthropoda; class Insecta; order Coleoptera; family Cerambycidae; genus Monochamus; species Monochamus saltuarius. Next base: position 106,726,838 of record CM046721.1, on the reverse strand, counting down.
TATAAAATATTAAACACAATTATTATTTATAAATCAGGTCAATACGGCGGTCATTTTTTAAAAACTCAATTAACACATCATAAAAATTAGTATTTTGCTTTAGGTCTTGCATAAGTTCTTTTTGAATTGAAAAAACTGCTAAGTTGCTTAATCGCTCTTGTTCCTGAGTGTTTTGTAAGTAGGTACCTATGAATTCGTTTCAAATCGGAAAAAAATCGTTCTGCCGAAGCGCTACTAGCTGGTATCGTCACAAGCTTGGCTAATGCAACAAATTGCGGAAACACGTGGCATATTCTGTTTTTTTTTGCAAAATCTAATAATTTCATAGTCATTGAGATCGGCAAATTCTGATGAAGAATATAAGCAAATCATCTCGTTTTTGTAATCTGTCAAAATCAAATTCTTTATAGTTTGTTTTTAGCTCTGAAAATATTTTGTCAGGAAAATTATCTTTGTATTGCGAAAAAGAATCTAGATCAAGAAGGCGAAAAGAATGCAGCTGGTTAATTTCATATAACGATCAGAAATTTCCAATTTGATATTGTACAATAATTCTCGAAATATTCGCTTATAATGTACCTTTTTTTTTTACATCATTAATATTCCGCTTTCTTGTTGGCTCGCCGCAAATAGTTACAGTTCTTTCATAAATTTTGTCAGTTATTTTAGACTTACCTTAGATTCAATATCTGTAACAAAAATATTAGTGTTCAATTTAAAATAAAAGAGGTGACGCAATTTCAGGGTAAACCAGAAGTACCTTATAAATATAAAATAACCAACTGTTTATCACTTCCAATGGGGGGGGGGAGGCAGTTACCACATTCAAGCAGAGTAAATAAAGCAACAATGATATTATACTCTTGATAAAACAGTAGAATAATGGAATAATTACATTGAGATATTTTTTATTTCTATAGAAAATGTGCTTTGTAAGTCAATTCTTAGACAAATGCCAACGTTATTTTAATGTTACGCTATTGTTTATTTAACCTCAATATAGAATCACACGTCGTTTACAAATAGAACGCCATTAGGGTTAGTGCAAAATGTTATAGTGGTTTACAGGCTTTCACGGCGGGTGCTGTTATTTGATATATATTAATTTTCCAGGTAAGTTATGCCGTGAACTCGGTAACTTGTCGCTGCCATTAACAGAATTAAAGTGCACATTCCTAGCTTTAGCTAGAATTCTCTAACCTGCCCTGGTTGTTGATTTCAGCTCTTGTTGTTGGTATTACGGCTGCTACGGTCGTAACCGTTCCTTGGTGGTCTTCCAATATGTCCCGTAGCAGCCTCTGTAACTGATCGCATCTCATGCTTCCAAATGTTTCTCCGCTTTTCACTGTAGCAAAAGTTTCTGCAAGTCACCACTGAAGATACCGTTCTGTGAATATAATATTATGTTTACTGAAAATATGTCACAACATAATACAATTACGAAATAGTAAGGTTAAATTGAGGATAAAATATCTATATTGCAAATTAAAGTAACACGTAGAAATGACAACACTTACCCGACAAACCTTAATGTTGGGACCAGGTTTTCGTGGCATATTAGAAGCGGTTAAAATATATTATTACGTGCTTTTCTAAGTTTTCTGTAGCGAAACCGCGACGTTTGTCACTTAATATTAACTCTTGTACGGAAAATGTCCATTCAACGTTTACTGTTGACAGCGAACAGTATGAGAAACTGTTGAGGAATGAGCCATATATAAATATATTTGCTGGGAACTCCTGATATGTACCAGCTAAAACTTTACATATGTTCTCCAAAATTGTGCATCCTGGATTTTTTTTCGACACGCATTGCACTGACAGGGCGTATATTATTGATGTCGTATACATTTCTTTGTACCGCATCCATTATAACAAATTGTTTATTTGGGGATAGTCCATGTGATTCCAATTTCCTTATTGCACTAACTAAGGAATCATAGTATCTATTAATGTAACATACGTCATCGCGACTATTTTGGTCCTTCTGTAAGTACAATGAAATAAACGAAATTGTCGGCAATGTCTTCACGTGCTGATGCCAGTACAGTGTTGTAAACCCTATCGACATATCTTAGTCTTAATGTAGGTACTTTCATGAGGGACTTTTCGATCCATATATTTTTCTTTAAACGTACGTAACTTGGGGTTCTCTAGTTTGTTTAATGGAATAGTGGTTGTAAGAAAGACGTCTGTAAATTCATAGAAAAATACAGATTCTACTTTAGTTTTGTCAGAAGAATTTGTAATGCGTTCACACAACAAAAACGTACAAGACAGGTCATTCCTTTATTTCTCTTAATATGTATGTTTCTATATACTTCGGGATCACTGTCAAACTACATTTGAAATAATTCCCGCCTATTACTTCTCTCCTTTGGCATGTAACTTCATCCACTTATCCCCTGAACTAATAGTTGTTATTGTAAATTATGTTACTATTTAGTTATTTAAATACACAAGTCGAATACAACTTACAGCAGACGTCAAATAGAAACGTATCGATGCGACACCGACCATTACTGCGTTCCGTAAATAACTGAAATTAAATGCTCAGTTCCGCGCGTTTGACCCTGTAAAGGTACGGATTCGCTGGTGCGACTGCGGTTGCGGCTCGCGACTGCGACTCGTTGCCGGCCAATAGGCAGTCCAAATGCTGGAGTTGATGAGAACACTCAGACTGTCTATTGGTCGGCGACGAGTCGCAGTCGCAGTCGCAGCCGCAGTCGCACCAGCGAATCCGTACCTTTAGACTTCGCTTTGGTACTAACTCTAGAAATAACACGGAGTAGCAACATCATATTATGCTATCAATAATCTCGTAAAATATTTTTACGAGAAAGCAACATAATTACTTGTATCTGAAGATTTTTTTTTTGATTATCGTTTTATATCTGTTATTAGAAATGGTACGTCTAGTTAATTGATTTTTGTTTTGTCAATTATAACGAATCCTATACATAAAAGAAACTGAATTTTTAGGTTAGTGGGATATTCCTATTGAAAATATAGGCCCGTGTTAACAATAAGAAGAAATAAATCTGAATAGATGTTTCCCTAATACATTTCTTAAAGTCAAACAATCGCGATATTATACAACACTGATTTTTTTTAGTTATCCAGAAAATAAAACCGCATAGGTACTGTTCCTTTTTTTACTAACAAATTTATCAAGATATAAAATCTCTTACATGCTGCATTTGTACGAATAAATTATACATTTTAAACTGAATCTATTTTTTTTCAAAGACAATGACGCAGCTAATAATGTACAAAGACGACTAATAAATCATACACACAAAAATATTAATGGTAAATTTTGACAATTCCTCACCACAAACGTGGATAATTCTCAACAATCAATTTGTTTCTTTAGAATTGGCGCAAAAAACTAAGATTCCTCGTTTCTAAAAAGTGTACTCATTCATTTAACGCTTTACGTTAATGAATAGAAACAGATAATGGGAAAATCCCATTTACCCCATGAATGATTTAAATAAGTAATTGTCTATCATCTGACATCCGATGCGTATCGGCATTATATGGAGCTGAGTCGCTTTGTTTTGTAATGAACAGCGTTTATTTTTAATGAATGGGCATCATTAAGGACAGATCCGGATGAATTGCATAAAAGAAGCCAAGCAGAAACATGTAAACAAAACTCTATTTCAAAACTTATTTTCCTGCGTTTATGTATATTTATTGCGCTAGTTGGTATAAATAATTCATTTTAATTTATATTTATTGTGTAAAGTTTGTATAAATCTCGGGCGATGATGCCCATTTACAGGGATAGCAATTTCATTATTAACAACTATGACTCAAAAAAGTTATATAGTTTAGAGAAATAAGTTGCGAGACAAAATAACAGTATTTTGAACAAAAAATTAATATTCAATAGAAGCTGTTGAGGTTTAGAATTCTTTTATAGACATGTCAAATCCCTCATTTTTAGATTTCAGAAAAGTTGTAACAATTAGTAGACGATATATTTGATTTAATAATCATGGTTAACTAATTTATAAAATCAACATTACTACTTTTTACGACTTTCCAACGTGTATATTAAACTCTATACAAAGGTGTTCACTCCTAATTATATTGTAGGACGGAGGCCTGCTATATATTTTTAAAAATATAGAGATCTCAAGAATTTTCCCTGTCATTTTTTTATAAACTTATGATGTGATACCATAATATAGACCTATATTCAAGCTTTAGCTTAACAATTGTGTTGTTAAATTTAATAATAGTATTAATATTTTTAAAATTCTTTGCTTCCCGTATTATAAGTCCTAAACTTTTATATGATGACCTCGCTGTATTATCGATATACTGACTAATATAATTTGCCGTTGTAGGTGATATCTAAATCTGACTTATGTGATTCTTGATAAACGTTAGTTGTTCATTCGAAATGAGAAATCAAAACTATTTTTGTTTTTAATGAGGCTCACAAACATAATTTGTTTACATTAAAATTTGATTTGTTTTCTTTCCTTCAAATAATATAATTAATATCATCCTACAACAATCTACCCTCTGTTACATTCTTAACAGTCCTAAATATTTTTAAATGATCCGCAAACAAAAGACTAGATACATGAATGTGACAAATTATCTGGTAAGTCAATAATAAAACATAGAAATAATAAGGACCCTAAATTAGAACCTTGAAGAACTCCTGAATATGCTTTATACTCCCTAGATTGCTAACCATTATATTTGACAAAGAAATAATAGATAGGCAAATTCAATTTTTTAAAATTAAACAAATTAGTTTTAGGTAATCAAATGAAAAATAAAAAAGTCACTAAAAATGTGAAAATGTATTGCTACTGGAATTAACCCTCTTTGTTATTCAATATGAACTCCGTTCATTTTAATGCAAGTATTAACTTACTCCTTTTCTCCAAGATTTGCGTAACCTGTAGAAAATCTCTGACATCATACGGATTTGATTGTAGCAGGCAATAATACGTTGCCTGTTCATTATTAAAATAAATGGCACTGAGTAAACCAACACCTTTAAGTGGCCCCACAAAGAAAAATCCATAGGATTAAGATCTGGTGACCTTGGTGGTCTTGTGACAGGTCCTGTTCAAGGCCCCTCTAAAATTAGATTTAAGTAATCCCTTACTACTAGCGCAAAATGAGGCAGTGCGCCATCGTGCATGAAATATATAGTTTGGCTGTGCCACTAGAATTTCCTCTAAATGAATTGGTAAATCATGTACCACAAAATTAACGTATCTTTCGATCTCTAGGTATTTCCGTCAAAACATTTGTCGAGAACCGAACTTACAGCATGACGATTTTCATTCGATCAATGATGTGTGTTGTGGTAACTGAAAACTCAATTTTTTGAAAACCCAGCTTTATCACTACAAAAACGTATAGCCAAAAAGAAGGGATTATTTGCCAGTTTTCTTAATACCCAAAGACAAAAATGAACTCGAGCCGGATAATCTACTGGGTTAAGAGATTGTACCCGTTGAATATGGTATGGATACAGGAGTGGGAATGAAGAGTAAGCCAAATAGTGTGACGATTCACAGTTTTAATTCTTCTTACAGAAGTTCCTGGATCTTCCCCCACTCTTCCCCCAATAACTCATTATTAATTGTAGTAAATAAATAAAACTTGATAGAGTGGGATTTTTTTCTGTCATAAGAAATTAATGTAAAACATTAAAATCCAAATACCTATCCAAGAATATCTTTTTTAAGAAAAAACGTCAAATAAGAATTATTGATTAACAAATCAATACATCAAGGTACAAACAAGTTATGGCGATTTAAATGCATGTGAAGTACTGTAAGTGGTGTTCTCTGTAATTGATAGCAAATTCGAGGCATACTCCAATTTCTCGTACTAGAAATCTGCCCTCTATCAAGTTTTATGTAGGTATTTACTACAATTTATGATAAAGTTATTGAGGAAAATCTAAAATAAAATTGTAACTTCAATCTATATCTCATAAACTATATAATTTTGGAATAAAGTAACTTAATTTAGATCTTCATATTTTTGACTTCAAAATATGCAGTAGTATTTTTCTCAACTTTTTATAGACCCTGTATAACAGGATGATTTTGAAAGTGGGGTATTAATTTCAACTGATGACAGTAGGCATTAAAATAAAGCATTTTACTTTTGTAAATAAATGCTTTGCCCTAATAAATGTTTTTTAAAAACCGACATAACTGAATTTAAAGTTATTGCAAGTTTTGAAGCCAACTGTATAATTTTAACATATAAGGAAACGAACTGTTTCACAATATGTCATCGATAACCGACATGTGATAAGTTGCACGTGCAGTCTTTGGTGGAGTCACGCTTCGTTTATAACCTTAACCTTAAATAATAACGTAACACGTACGTAAACGAATCCTGGTATTTTTTGTTTACGGCTGGTTTTGTTCTACGAACTGCACAAAATATGCTTATAAATTTCATCCCTCGCACGATAATTTGTTTGTTTATGGAAATGTGTTCTCTTTAGCTGTAGATTCGCCGGTACCATGTGTGATACTTATCTGTAACACCCTGTATAATTTTCAGCATTTACCATGACGTACAATACCGGCTTATATCATTTAAAAATGCGAGAATAAGTGAGTTATCTATGATTTGTTGTATTAACATTTTCTTGTGCTATTTTTGCATATCACTCGTTCTTCGAATTAAACGTACATATTACTACCCCGCTTTCAAAATAACCCTGTATTATTCCATTTTTAGAAGACTTAATATTTTAAATCAAAAACATGTAGCATATCCTACACCCAGACCTATGAAATGTAACAATATTTAAACAACTTTGGTTAATCCATATTACGACCAGGAAATAAATAATTTCACATAGATTTGAGACTACTGCCTACCTTTTCGACGGTACACTTCCGCGTCATACCTACCATTAGTCCCATCTGCAGTCACGACACCTTTAAAATCCTCAAACGGCAATTTTTTCTACTAAATACCGTGAGATACATTCGCATCGATTCCGGACTGAGTCGTGAATGGTACTACAATGATTCATAAAATTATTAATTTATGATGTTATTGCTTTTTACCATTTATTTATCTCAAATTGTATCTGCACAATTACGTAGGTAATTCCTAAGTTCCTGAGAGAATATCCACGCCGTAAATCATAAACGTTTGCGGTTAATAATATGTTACGGCGAATAGGGTCACCTAGGGGTAATTATAACCGGTCATTTTGTTTCAATGTAAATGCTGCGGAGCTGGAGATCTGCTTCGAACGAATTCAATAGCACAAAATGAGCATCCTTCTCTAAAGTTTAAAGATATTGTAGGTACTATCCAAATTGTACTTTGTATAAAGATCGGTATGAAATTCAGCCTCAATTATACTGAATCAAAAATGTCCATAACCGATCAAGCCTAACGTTTTTTACAAATCCAAGTAATTATACATATTTAAGAACTGAATAATATAGACAGACAGAAATAACAGCAATGGTATTTCATGTCACCTGCGAATATTCAAAGGTACCGAAGTCAAACGAATATACAGTGCTTTCGAAAAGTAACGAAAAAATTCAATATTTTTGAAATTGAGAAGTTTTCGAAAAAATCCTCTGGCATTTCGATTTTGTTTTTAAAAAGGCACTTTTTGACATAAGACCCATATTTGTTGTTCGAGATATGACGTCATCGACAATTTTTTTAAATAGCAACCCCCAATTTTGACCATGCCATTTGAAAGAGCGTGTCATTCTACATACATACATCTTGAAAAATTATGGTGTTACATAGCAAAAATTTCAAGAAAATAATGTTTGAAGATTTTAAAATTTAATTTTTCTCAATACCTACTGTGCACCTCCCCATTATGCAACACCTGTCCGTGCTCATTTAGATGTTCCCGAATCGTTGAATAGGGAGAAAGGGGCCGATTGAGTGGCCAGCCAGATCGCCTGATTTGACACCCCTAGATTATTTCTTGTGGGGATATTTAAAAAGTATACGTTACTAGACCGGTTAATGTAGAAGATTTAAAAGCAATAATTTGTCACGAGATACATCGTATACCTCCTGAAGTTATTGATAATGTCCAAAAAAAAATTATTAATCGTCTTGGCTACTATCAGGCAGACAACGGTGCACAATTTGAACATTTAATTTAGTCGATTTTTTACATAATCATTATCATTTTCAGTATTGTGAAAATTAAATTTTAAAATCTTCAAACATTATTTTCTTGAAATATTTGTTATGTAACACCATAATTTTTCATGATGTATGTATGTAGAATGACACGCTCTTTCAAATGGCAAATTGTTGATGACGTCACATCTCAAACAACAGTGACGTCACAAATGTGGGTCGTATGTCAAAAAGGTGCCTATTTTAAAAACAATATCGGCGTGCCAGAAGATTTTTTCGAAAACTTCATTCCAAAAATAATGAATTTATTCGTTACCTTTCGAAAGCACTGTATACAAAAATGCATGGCTAACTATGCACCAGAGCATCATCAGTTTTATCAATTTAACGTATTTTGATAATTTCCAGAATAAAAAAGCTATTATATACCATTATTAAAGAAAACAATAATGCAATTGAATGGTTTTGATCCCATACAGGGTATATTTCATTTACAAAAATATATGTTTGGGTCATACTGTAAAAGAAACACCCTGTAGAAAAATTACAAGTACGCTACTGTTCGTAAAACACTCTATAAGAACAAATTTTCACCATTCGGATATCTCAGCTATTCTCTGGGTTATAAACAATCCCATAAAAGTAGTTTTTTTTAAATTTCGCTTTGTATCTCAAAAAACGAAGATGTTTATGAAAGTTTTTGAAAAAGATTCTACAATTACAACATATATTTTAAAAATTGTAAAACTGAAAATAAATGTATTAAACTATAAATAATACATTGTAGTATCGAAGACAAATTCATTGAAAACAATTATTAAATAAGAAATAAAAAAAGATGTATCTAGGAAAACTGATCTAGTTTATATTACATCGACAAGAACATATAGGAAAAGTACTTTTTTAGTAGTAAACCAATAATACATCACACTGTCCACATATATGAAATATACCCTAATACATTTCTACAGTTAAGACATTTTTTAGATATAGTCTTCTCTAAGTTTTTTTTTTCTTGCTAAAAAAGAAAGCAACCCTGTTTTGTTGTAGGGTCCAGAATTTCCAAAACTCATTAACATTATGCCTGCCGCCAAAAATAGTTGAGGCTTGTGCAAAGTATCAAGCCCCGACTAGGGTTTCTATAATATCTCAACATGTAAAAATGTATCTTACCATCTCATTAGCAGATACTTTCATACAGTCAACAAGTTTCGTCGAATATGTCAATGAATGAAATTTCAAAGTTCATAGGTGTTTGAAAATTGTTTTGTTCACTTTTGGTTGTTACTAATTTAATTAATAATTTGTCGTAAAGAGATGACAAATAAACACTAGATGTTGCTCCTGCTTCAAAGTAACAGGACTTTTATCTTATATTTAAGTCGTTGAGAGCTATTCTTAAAATTTGCTTTAACATAGTGATCTTTGTTTGATTAAGATAATTTAATCTCTTTACTTTACATTTTAAATATCTAGAACTTTGCTCTTTAGAACCAGATTGCTTCAAAGCAATTCCAAGAAGCAATATATCAACCAAATTGTCAAGCCAGTGCAGTGTTACCACAAAAAAGCACCTAAGTGTCTCTTAAGTATAATAAGCATGCTACATTACATTTGTGTGACAGGCTTTCTTGGGTAAATATAGAAAGAGTGTTGACATTTATTCGGATGCATACTTGTACTGGAGTAAAATCGGTTCTCAATTATACCGTTTTTTTTTAATAAGGTAAAACTGTATTAAACCATTACCATCATGTAAAAAGACAATTTGGGCATCTGAAATGGACTACAACTTTTTTCTGTTGGGACGAATTTTTTTAAATCAAATTTTCGATGCTTGGGACTTTATTTCACAATCTTTTTCATAACATATATCGCGTTTGTAAATCAGCGATTTTACTTATGTTTATAATTTTCACACAATTTATATAAAACACCATAGCTTCTAATAGGACACACTAGAATTGCAGATATCAAACTTTAACAGGTGTTATAAATAAATAAATATTTATTTATCCTTTAAGACTTTATACAATGTATAGGACAAGTCAAAATATACAATGTAGGCAAACTATAAAAGTATAAACACATGCACATATAGAAATATGGCAAGACAATATATACAAACACATATAAAAAAAATGTTAACCTTCTATCATAAATAAGCGTCATAGCGTAGCGATTTTACTCCAACTATTGAGCTTGTACCGTGAAATGCACTAACATTGCTAGTATTTTAGAAATTGATCTCGTTTATTAAATATGCAATAGAACATACGGATTTTGTTACTTACTATAAGTTATGCTAAACTTGAACCAAAAACATTAATTAGCCCAAAATCTATAAATATTATTTCCAAATTAATAAATCACAAACACATCGTCAAAATTTGTTGTTGATGATTAAATTAGACATTTGCATTTTTTCACACGGCATATTAAAGCACCCAAATTAACAGACGCAAAGGCCAAGGCTTGACGTAATTAAACTTTTATTATGAGCAAATCGACTGGCACTTCATACATGCACAACGATGTCTTGCCGAAGAGATATATGCCCAACGCGTATCATATCTAGCCACGGCACAAATGTAATTTCATGGTCACTTTTTACCATGGAATTAATTTAATAAAGAAGAAACAAATCAAGTTTTTCAGAGGACGAACTAATGATATCATCATGTTTGCTAATATAATTACATCACTGCCTTTATTGAAAAGGTGCAACAAATGATGTGCAGATTTTTTACGTTGGTACTTTTTATTCCTATAACATCCGCATGTGGTTAAGATATTCTTATTCATAACTATAAAATAATCTATATCTATAACATATCTGAACAGAATGGTTTTATAAAAGATCTAATCTTGTTTGCAAAAGTCGGTATATGTCAGTAGAGATAAGTAAGAGCTGCAGAAATAAATTGTGTAACTATCCCAGTTATTATTATTTACAACTCTTCTAAAATATTTATAGTTTTGTTACACGATGTTTAATATACTTGTATATTGTCTTTGTATGTGTCAGTGAGTACTATGGCCTCGTTAAAGATAAATCCTCTATCACTAACCTAGTCCAAAAACGCAATTTATTAGTGAAAATCTTGACAGGAAGAGTCACGGAGGTGATATCTACATTGATTTCATTAAAGCTTTTGGCACACTTGACCACGATATCTCATTAACAAAACTAGATGTAATTCGGCTATCTGGCTCTATTTTGAAACTTCTTCAATCATATTTAAGTAATATTTATCAGTTTGTTCAGTATCGTGGTTTTAAGTCTCACATGCTTTATCAAATATTTAGCGTTCCGCAGGGTTTCATAGTCGGACCTTTCCAGTTTGTGTTATTTATGAATGATATAGTGAAAACTTGCAGGTGCACTACCTGACGTATACAGATGATCTCACACTTGTATGTGAAATTGACACCATTGCCGATTGTGACAGGTTACAGAATGCACTCGATATTATTTGCAATTGGTGTCTACACAAGGGTTTATTTTTTAACGCATCTAAATGTAGTATCGTTTCGCCCACTAGAAATAATAATACAATTAAATTTAATTATAAACTGAATAATATAATAATACTTCATAGACCAAATTGCATTACAGATATTTAAGTAACATTTGAACCAACTTTAACCCTCTGGAAAAATATTGATATTATGACGTCGTCCGTATTTAATACTTTGGGTTGTATTATAAGAAGTTATAAAGAGTCTGTCAAAATCTCTACTCTACGATTGTTATGCACTACGCTCTATTGGCTCTAAATTAGAATGTGCATCAATAGTCTGGAGCCCAATTTATTTCAATCATATTGCTACTTTAGAATGAATTCAGCGTGGATTTATAAAATCAGCCTTTTCCTTACTTCACTACCTCCTGAGTGTTTTCCGCTTGACTTCCTACTTGATCTTTTCCATATTCATACTTTATTTAAAAGCAGATCAGTCTCCTAAGTAATGTTTTTATATAAAATCGTTTATAACGTTTTTGCTTCAATGTAAACTATAAAAAACTATACTTGTATATTTCCTTGTTTATTAATTTTTTGTTTGTCCTTATTTTTTTATTTTTTTTGTTACTATCTTTATGTTTTGTACACATGTGTTTGTATTATCTTTTTGCACTGCATAGATTTTATTATGCCCTGTGATTGAGCATTTCCCTATTTGGTATGTAAATAAAACTAAAAAAAATATGTCCAAGATTACCAATCAGGGAGGTGAAGCAGGTGCTATCTGCATAGATTTCTCCAAAGCATTTAATAGACGTTATCATCAGTTAATAGTTACTCTTAATGATTAATTTGCTATGCCAGAGTTCAAGTAATCTGCAAGGTTTGGTACTGGGCCCCTTCCTTTATATAATTTTTATCAATTATATGAACAGTAATACATTTACTATTTACTTTATGCATACGATTTTAAATTGTTTTGTAAAATTACAATTATTGCTATGTTAATATTCACAATATTAATGACTTTCTTCAACATGTCCAAGTGATACTTATTATCATTTAAAGCTGACTTTTTCATCAGTTGGAATATTCATCTGACACCGTTTTCGAAACAGGCTTAACATGGCTGAAGTTATTACTTTTTTAGTTGGGACTATGATAATGAGATTAGCTTTAAGTATTCTCCATTACGTGTGATTGCTAATTTAATGTTCCTCCAGATAATTCTTTGGCTTTACAATAAATTCTCTAATTAAAGTTACCTCTCAACTAATGCGAGTTCCACACCGCATGCCGTAAAGTTTTTTGTGTATAAGTGTAAGTCGTTTTGATTTAAAAATTATATGTCGCGCCTTGGCGTATTACACACTGTGTCGAACGCAAGTGCAGACGTTAATGAGATTTTTTTTTGTGATTCTTTGCACCCGCAAGAAAGATTCCCAAGAGCCTATAAGTTTAGATAGGCGTACTGACTGTCAGCTAACGGCAACTAGAATTAGTGGGAAATGGCGAAAAGCAATAAAATACAGTTATTAAAATAGTTGAAATGTTATTAGTTCGTCGAATTTCATAATTTGAATTCACTTTTCGACATAACATTAACATGCAGTTAGATATGTTTTTACGTTAGTAAAAAGTGTATTCATGACTTCATTAATAGACATTGTAGGAGACTTGGGTTGAATTAGCTTTATTATCAGTATCTAATGACCTGAAGGTCATAATGGCATACGGTACCATAATAGTTAGGTAAACTGTCACCGAACTACTGCGGTAAAAATATATTAAAAGAAATCTTTAAAATTAGACATTAATCCAAGTTGGAATTAAATTAGAACTCATTTATGATTTATAATCTTGCTCTGGAATATCTAAGGTCCTCCATTTCCTTCAATCCCTTGGTTGTTTTCTTTCATCTGTCAAGTTGTAGTTATTGTAGATCTTTCTCTACCTCAGTTTTCCATCTTGTTTTTGGTCATCCTCTCCTCTTCTTACCAACAATTGTTCGTGTTCTCCATATTTGGTGTCCTTATCACATGCCCTAGCCACCTTAACCTTTGGACTATTACCACACTTATTATGATTGCCTCTTTATATAAACTCTTTATTCGTTTTTCTGATCTTCTGTTTCTTCCAATTATTTTCCTGTTCCACACTTTCAGTCGAGGAGTTTGTTCTGCTTTATTCATCGTCCCCGTTTCACTGACATGTAGGGGAGAGTAGCCTAAATTGGACCATTTTCGGATAAATAACCGAATCGTTATGAAAAATTCTGATTTGTATTCAACAAAATACATTAATAATTTTAATATGTTATAATAAAATACATATAAATTGTAAAAACACAAACAGCATTCAACTAAAACCGTTAGAAACAAAAATATATTTATTCCAAATTAGGAAACTGGTTTACTAAATTGGACTAGTGGGTTCCTAATTTGAACCAAATGCTTTAAGGTTCATTTTGCACACACATATCGCAAATAAAATCGTCATTGTCTTCTACTGCTGCACATTCCTCGTGTGCCCAATGAAATCACCGATCACAGCGAAGCCTTCCCCTTTCTAAGAACACAAATACGTGCATCCACAATCTAAACATTGTGCATCATCATCATCTTCAGTTTCTAAACTTTCAGAATCCAAGCGTACAGCAAGTCTTGGCATCTTAGTATCTCGGAACAAGTTTTTAACTCTTTTTCCTTTTGTAATCTTTTTTTGCAGCTTGTTTTGTGGGTAATACTTTTAACAGTAGTTTTTGTAGTTTTTCCTCGCTTCTTTCCTGTCATCTTTTTTTCTTCAAGTTCGGTATTATAAGGGCTGCTTGTTAATTCTGCTGCGACTTGTACTGCTCTCTCTTTCCTCTTCACAATCTTATCTAAATGAGGTGTTGATAAGGGCGAAATTTTATTTAAATTGCCTTCAAATGCAGAATTTGTCTGTGAACATGAAGGTGTTCTCGGCATTGGCTTAACAGTCACTATATTTTCAGAAATATCAACTAAAGAAAAACTAAAGTTATGCCACATATAAATAGCTTTAGACAATATTATTGCAATAGATTGTACCTATTTCGAAATGTGGCAGGTATCAATGATTTGGTGGCTACATTGTTCTTAACAAAATATAGATTTTCTTTAACTATAGGGTATTTACCTTTTTTGTCACGTAGTATATTACCTAATTTGGGTTAATTAAAGTTCCTTCATCTAGGTTCCACTTGCTTTCTACATTTGAATAAAGAAATCATGGTAATTACAACGCACATCAGCAGTTAATTACGGGTATAATAGAGGCGGGTTTCGATCCTCATTGACATTCGAAGGATCAGTGAATCCTAATCGCAGATGCTCTGCACAATGATGGTAATTATTACGATATTTAGCAGATTATCGATTAGGGCACCGGCACAAGCGTTACAAGGCCAGATTCAGATAAAAAGGCTCTAAAGATCTGATTATTCGAACGAAACGGATGATACCTGGGATTAGCTCATTTTATGGAAAGCCAAGGTCAATTTTATTATATTTATAACCCATCTTGTTTGTTTGCGAGATATCGTGAGGTATTGTTTATTGTGTGTACCGATATAAGAGCGATAAGCATCTGTAACCTTTCAATTAATGTTTTTTACGGAACGTAATGTAACGGTGATTCTCTAAGGCACGAAATACCCGCGCTCATCCACGATATTAATTCCGTTTCTTCACAATCCGGACATTTATATTCGTTAATTGAGACAAATTATTATCCGATTAAGTTAACTATTACAAATTTGGCGGAGCTGTGAGTCAGTTTTTATTGCCGTAATTATTTTACTTGTAGGATTACGCCGATATTCGTGATGATTTCAAACATTTGCGGTTTAGTTTTTTTATTTACAAAAAAAAATTGTTAATTGATTTTGTTACCATGACAGGGTACTGCTTATAAGAAAGTTTATAACGAAGTATCATGAAAACTACTGATTACCTTTAATCAGAGAATATACGTACAAAGAGCTTCTTGGTTACTTTGTTTACCTGCATTATACAGGGTGTTTGGAATAATAATAATAATAATAATAATCTTTATTTTGCAGTCAGACATTACACAGTGAATGTATTGCAATAGTCAGAATAAACTTAAAAACTAAAAAAAACTGTAAAAAAAACTACACATAAAAAAACATACAAAAATAGTCATTTAGTACAACAAAGAAATTCAGAGAGTGTATAAAAACATTTAGCTAATAAAAACTTTTTTAATGTAGACTTAAAAACATGCAAGTTATTAATTATCTTTATATCATCCGGCAATTTATTGTAAATTTTTAATCCCATATAATTAGGCAGTTTAGACATTGCTGTTGATTTAGTAAAAGGCAGATGAAACAGATTTAACTGTCTAGTATTTTTATCATAAATGTCTTTATTTAATATAAAATAATTTTTATTTTTAAATACATACATGTAAACTTCAAAAATATATAAAGATGTCACAGTTAAAATATTAAAATCTGGGAAAAGTCTCCTACAACTTTCTGTGTCGGATACATTAGCTATAGTGCGCAAAATTCGTTTCTGTGCAATAAACACAGAATGCACCAGAGTGGAATTGCCCCACAAACAAATGCCATATCGCAGTCGTGAGTCTACTTGTGCATGATATAAAATTATCAACTGTTTAATTGTTAACACTTCTCTGATGTTTCGAAATAAAAAATTTATTGAATTTAAATTAGAAATTATGTGTCCACAATGTGACTTCCAGTTCAATTTCTCGTCAAGTAGTAGCCCTAAAAATTTTATAGCGTTCGTATCCCCCGTAAATATAGGGTTAGCGGGATTTACCAGTAGAGGCTCACAATCCTTCCCATAGTTATGAAATCGCATTACTTTTGTCTTGTCCATATTAAGATAAAGATAATTCCGATTAAACCAGTCATTTAATGACAGGAGTATTTTATCGCAATTTTCTTTCAAATGTGCATCAGATTTATTCGACAAAACCAAGGAAAGATCATCCGCATACATAGTAAAGGAATTCTCCGGCAGAACCTCTTCTAACATATTTACATATAATATAAAAAGTATCGGACCCAATACTGATCCTTGTGGAACCCCCAAGTCTGTCTCTATAACATTAGAATTATAATATGAAATTTTCTCACTGGTAAAATATTGTAGAGATACATATTGTTTCCGACGTTTAACAAACGAGGCTATCCACTCTAAAGATTTGCCCCTCAGGCCATACAATGAAAGTCTTGACAATAAAATATCATGATTTATACAGTCGAATGCCCTGATGAGTAAAAATCCAATTTGAAACGAGCTATGTGGGATATTCATAAAATTTAATAGAGACAGTAATATTTTGATAATAAGACACTCATAGAGATATTCAGTTAACCAAATATTATTAACAAAGAAAAAGACAATTTAAGTAAAGAATTTAAATGTATAGAATGTGCTACGAAGAAACATGACTTAATTGAAGTTAGTTTTTTTTTTGAAAAGGTTAACCGTCATTAAAAGTAGATAATTAAGGAAAAAGATGTTTCACATTTTTGAAAAGTTGATAGAAGAGCAATTTGTTTAGTAAATATTTATGCAATACGTACCTTTATTGTTTGGTTTTATTTGAATCATTTCACTATTAAATTCACAAATAGCCCGTATGATTATCAAGAACCGTCAGTTGAGATTTAAAAGAGTAAAAGCTCATAGTTAAAGATAACATTTTAAGTTAAAAAAAATAATGATAGTTATAGATACAAAAACAACAAAGTAATACTTTTACAGGGTAAAAAAAAAATAATTTTATAAAAGTAATATTTATAAAAGCATAAGATTTATGGCGTCCAATGTTTCTAAAGAAATTAAGATATAATTTTTAATACGGATTTATTTATTTATATATAAAAAAATATATTGCATTAAATCAAGGAAAGTGTATAACTGAAGATAATGTTGCAGCAATAGTAAGAAATATCAAGGTAAGTTCAAATATTACATGCTTAGTTATTTGATAGAACATAGAGCTGGCTAGGGAAAATAAAGAACAAATTAAGAGCAAAACACAATATAAATACACAAAAACACAAAATTAAAATATTAATAAATAAATAATTATTTTAATACGTAAAATATTAAAGATTATAAAAATATATACGTTTATATAACTTTTATAAAACATTATACTGATTGATTAATCGTTTTGAGTTAAAAATTTTTGATAAGAGCATAAACTTATAAAAAGTATCGTTTAAAATATTCGCATTTCATTCGGAGATTGATGTGAACATTGTGTTTCCTTTATAACGTTTATTCAAATGACATATAAACGTATAATATTAGTTTATATTTTAATAATATAAAACTTATAAAATACGTTCATACTACACAGGCTTTCAACTTAGGATAGAAATAAACACCGAAATAATATGTTTTATGGTAAAGTTTACTTCGCAATGCATTTAAATGTATACCATAGGTTTATATCTTAAAAGCATTAAACTGCTCATTAAGTGCAACTTTTGTAAAATGTCGAATTAAACTTTTTAAATACATATCTATACAACGTTTTAGTAACGCAAACATAACACGTGTAAGACACATCTGTTTTCAACTGAAGGTAGAAATGAATAGAGAAATAAAATGTTTATAATCTATTTATACAATATTAGGTACAACTGGATATTGGGCACTATCCGACATCACAGTAATCCATGATGACTGTAATAAGAGAAAATTATATTATCATGGGTTACAACTTTATTTATTTACATAGCTACATATTGTGTAGGTATAGAATATAACCAATGTGCACACGTACGTTTATATACCTAACGTTTTTCAAACAGCGTGATGATTGATTAAACGTTTTGCATTCAAAGTATAACGTCGTTTATTTTTAGTTAAAAATTTAAACGTATAAAAGAAGTTGAAGTGAACTTTTGTATTTGTGTCGAAGCATACGTTTATACAAAGTTTCTAAAATGTAGCGTGAATTTTTTTATAAACGTTAATAATACGTTAATAAAACCTAAATCGTTTTCCATAAACGTTTATTAACTGATTTTTTTCTATGCTATTTAAGTGTAGTTTAGTAATATTTGAAAAAAGTTATTTTCTAGTTAAAAATAATGTTTTCTCGCATTACATTTTTTCGTTGTTTCAACCACTTTTAAATGTTATTTAAACGTAAGCGTGCCCATTAGAAATAATACGCAAAACTGTGTTACGAAACTGTGAAGAAAGGTTCAATTAATACTAAGCAAAAAGTCTTTTAATGTAATTTGTTTGTAATGTGTTTTCTCAATCATTATTAATAAAGTAAAAATAGGAGTTTTCCTAAACATTATCAAACTGTAACGTGTGACAACATTGCAATCCATTACCTTTGTTATTGTCAACCTCAAACTTATTGATGAAAATTTATATATTTGACACAATGAATGATATTGTTTCTAAAACGATCAGATTTGTTCATATCAAAATTTTGAACGTTTGTGTTCAGCAGCACAATGTTTTCTCTAGTTACAGAAATCTACTGTCAATAAAAGTGAAACACACCTGTATAGTTACGTGTACTCGTATTTAAGTAATATCGAGTCCATCGTCCCTGTTGTTTACCCATCCGATATATCAAAACATCTTATAGCTGGCTCGAGAGACCACTAGCAGTATTTTATTACTATAAATGTTTGCCTTAACTTAGTCTCTTCATCTTAAAGTGCTTGGTAAATTTCATAGAGTCGTTCTGCTGTTACGCACAATTAAAATCAAGGCTACGCAAATAAGAGTTACACGAGTACTCTCCGCATAGAATCCAAATTATATCATTCAGTATACGGGTTTCCCTTCATGTATTTGCCTTGCAAATTGGAAATGCTAGACACAATTAAAATATGATGTGTGCGAGATTCGTTTTTAAATAATTAGATTTGAGAGTGGTGTATGAATTTTGGTGTTCAGTCAATATACCTTAGAAATCCATTGTCAAATGACAAAATTATCGTATTGTAGTAATATGTATCTATAACTGAATAAGTCTAATTAGTTGTAAATTTTTTATAGTAGGAAAAAAGGTATTTCCATCTTATCCAGCACAAAAATAATTTGTCAAAGACGACCTGTTTAAGAGACCCCTGACTATCTAAATGTTGCTTCTGCTAAACATAGCAAAATTTCCGTTTGAAACCACGTTCCCCAAGTCAATCTTCCTTTGATCTTTGATTCAATTGTCAATGGATAGCATTGTGATAACCTCAATAGTTCAGGTCCTACAAATTGACTACTTGAACTTTACCTGACCGAAATATATAGAAGGCCAGAAGCCTTTACATCAGGCACTTAAAAATAATCAGACTATGGAAGATATTAGAAAACCGCTATTTAGGTAAAACTTAATGTATGCTGTTGGTAATACTGCATTTTAATCCCAGCGTACAATTGAAACCAAAACGGAGTGTTTGTAATTGAACTATCGAAATCGTGTGTTTCGACGAATTGGACGTAACATATTCATATTTTGAAATTTCTGCTCATTAATGTGAAGCTACCCCGTTAGTGCAACCAACACATAAAAACGTTACTGCAATATTACCAGACTGGCGTTTTCTCCATAGGTTGACTATTTTGTGTACCTACTTCCTTTGGCGTTCTATATATCTTATGATGTCTATGATGGAGCAGTTACACATTGACTGCTTGAATGATTTTTGATACGGATTTTCCAATTTTACGACTTAATTTCCATGCTTTCCTTACATCTTTAAGTTCTCGGTTTTCAACTTTTTTTATTCAGTATACCTAATTTCTACCAACTGGCGCAAAAAGATGAAAACTTAATTTGGATCTTGATCATGAAGATCATCCATGAACAATAAATAATAGTTCGACAGTTTCTTGTTTTTGTTCATAAGTTTTTTCTCTTCTAAACAAACACTCAGTTTTAAATAAAATACATCAAAATTCCTGACACTTTCAGCTACAACAATAAAGACACGCACGTAAGAAAAAAGTCTTGTTTCGCTAGTATCTCTTATCGTCAGAGGGCGAATGCTTCGCTCCACTCGCAAATGCAAATATACCAATTAATTATATTTAATTAACTTGCACCGGGACAGCGCGTACGCAGTCCCGACTACCAAAAATTACGCGCCCGAGTTATCCGCATTAGGGATAATCGCAGGGGTCAGCCCGACCGTAGTGCAATGGAAGGGCCTCACCCTGGGGGAACCGCCTTGTTGATCACGGTAACCCCTACGCCAGGTAAGTATGCTTTTCTAAAGTTTTCGACGAGTACCTAAAGGCCCTGTTTGAATTTATAGGAGCAACATATAAGTGGCGCCATCTGGTGATGTTTTAAGAATTATGTATTGATTTTCCTGAGTTAGACTTGTCTCCCTGGCTTTCTACGTTTTGATGTAATAACTAATAAACTCTCGGACCCATTGACTTTTGTTTTGAGGGAAACATATATTATGGATGTAGAAAAATAACAAAATTATCATATTGTCGTAATATGTATGTATAACTGAGTAAGCATAATTATTCGTAAATTTGTGTCAAGCAGAAAAAAGAGGTATTTCCATTTTATCCAGCACAAAAATAATAAATTGCGAATCTCAAAGAGGACCTTCTTCATATTTCTCTACGTTCAGAAGGACGCTTTGATTTTAATGTTAAAACAAACCTCTAACCAGTAGTCTTTAGGTTAGAGATATAATAGGTTAGTGGTTTAGCTCAGAAATTTGTTGTGAATGTTAGAGGTTTATGCTAGAGATTTTGATGAGAGATCTAGGTTGTTGTTGTTTAGGGAACGACGTTTTTTATCCGAAACACTCAGTTCTGAAGTTCCAATCTCAAGCCAATCCAATTGAGATGCTTTTGTTTCTAGTATTTAATGTACATTTATTAGGCTATAAGATAGACAATATCTGCAAACTAATCCTCTTCCTTTTTAAACGTCTTATTTTTCTCTGATAATAATAATAAATTAACTGATCTGTATTCTAGAGCTGTCGACAGTCATAAAGTATTTGCTCAACTGTCTGGAAAATATTGTTTAGATTAACTCAAGTGCATTGTCATTAATTTTCATTGTTACAGAATTTCATCAGTAAAAATTTTATTGATAAACATAACTACAAATTAGTAATAGTATTACTTTACACAAAAAATCATTAATTACCGAAGTAATCATGTTCCTTAAAATTATAATGTTTGTATCACTTGTCACCGTCAGAGGGTGAGTGCTTAGCTGTACTTGTAAATGTACCAATTAATTATGTTTAGATTAACTTGCACCGGGACAGCGCGTACGCAGTCCCGACTACCAAAAATTATGCGCCCGAGTTATCCGCATTAGGGATAATCGCAGGGGTCAGCCCGACCGTAGTGCAATGGAAGGGCCTCACCCTGGGGGAACCGCCTTGTTGATCACGGTAACCCCTACGCCAGGTAAGTATGCTGTTTTGCCGCTTCTGACGAGTATCTAAAAACCGTGTTCGAGTTTATAGAAGCAACATATAAGTGGCGCCATCTGGTGATCTATTTAGAATTATGTATTGATTTTCCTGAGTTAGATTTGCCACCCTGACTTTCTAAGTTTTGATGCAATAACTAATAAACGCTCTAACCCGTCAACTTTTGTTTTGAGGGGAAATATATTATGGATGAACAAAAATTACAAAATTATCATATTGCCGTAATATGTATGTGTAACTGAGTAAGTCTAATTATTCGTAAATGTGTGTCAAGCAGAAAAAAGAGGTATGTTCATCTTACCCGGCACAAAAATAATTTGTGAGTTTCATAGAGGATCTTTATCACTTTTCTCTACGTTCAAGAAGACTGTCTGATTTTAATGTTAAAGCAAACCTCTGACCAAAACCCCAAACATCTAACCCGTAGTTTTTAGTTCAGAGATATAATAGGTTAATGGTTTACGTCAGAAATTTTTGTTAGAGATTTTGGTAGGAGATCTTATTCGGCACAAAAATAATTTGTGAGCCTCAAAGAGGATCTTCATCACTTTTCTCTACGTTCAAGAAGACTGTCTGATTTTAATGTTAAAGCAAACCTCTGACCAAAACCTCAAACCTCTAACCCGTAGTCCTTAGGTTAAAAATATAATAGGTTAATGGTTTAGGTCAGAAATTTTTGTTAGAGATTTTGGTGAGAGATCTAGGTTCTTGTTGTTTAGGTGCGGCGTGGTTTAT
This sequence comes from Monochamus saltuarius, assembly GCA_025584915.1. Classification (NCBI taxonomy): domain Eukaryota; kingdom Metazoa; phylum Arthropoda; class Insecta; order Coleoptera; family Cerambycidae; genus Monochamus; species Monochamus saltuarius. The sequence goes on along the minus strand of CM046721.1, from coordinate 106,704,017 downwards.
CCGAAACACTCAGATCTAAAGTTCCAATGTCAAACCAATCCTATTGCGATGCTTTTGTTTCCAGTACTTAATATAATCTTTTTAGGTTATAACACGCATTTTATTCATTATGTCTGCAAACTAGTGCTGTTCCTTTTCAAACGTCTTGATTTGCTCTGATAAAAATAACAATAATTAATTAACTGATCTGTATTCTGAAGCTGGACGGTTACAAAGTATATGATAACTGTCTGGAAAATGTAGTTTAGATCAACTCATGTACATTGACATTAATTTTCATTACAGAATTTCATCAGTAAAAATTTGATTGATAAACAACTACAAATTAGGATTAATATTAGTATTAGTATTATTTTACACAAAAATTATTTCATTACCAATGTAATCATGTTCCTTAAAATTATAGGAGCAGATACAACACACAATGGCTACTTGATTGATTTTTGCTTATATCCATGCTTTTCATACATCTACAAGTTCTCGGTATTCAAATTTTGTTGTCCAGAAACTTTATTTCTACCAGCTGGCGAAAAGAGATGAAAACTTAATTCTGGATCTTACATCATGAAGAGCATTCATGACCAATAATAGTTCGACAGTTTATTATTTTTTTTCACAACTGCTGAAGTTTTTCTCATACTATTTTCTTAAAATAAGTACTAGTGTAAAAAAAAACAATTAAACACTCAGTGTTAAATAAAATACAGCAAACTGCTTCACACTTTTAGTGCAAGAACAAACGACACACACCATAAACAAGGGAATAAAGTTTCCTTGTCTGTGACATAAATATACCAATTAATTATGTTTAGATTAACTTGCACCGGGACAGCGCGTACGCAGTCCCGACTACCAAAAATTACGCGCCCGAGTTATCCGCATTAGGGATAATCGCAGGGGTCAGCCCGACCGTAGTGCAATGGAAGGGCCTCACCCTGGGGGAACCGCCTTGTTGATCACGGTAACCCCTACGCCAGGTAAGTATGCCCTACTGTCGTCTCTGATGAGTATCTGTAGACCTTGTGCAAGTTTATGGAAGCAACATAAAAGTGGCGCCATCTGATAATGTTTTTAGAATTATGTATTGATTTTCCTGAGTTAGACTTGCTGCCCTGGCTTTCTACGTTTTGATGAAATAACTAATAAACGCTCGAACCCGTCAACTTTGGTTTGAGGTAATACTACGAATGTACAACATTTTCTAAATTTCTATTCGTAAAGGGGATTACTTCCACTTTTTGGTTGGACAGCAATCCAAGAATATTTCGTTAGATACACATTCACTATCCAGAAAAAACTTAACGTTTGAGCAGGCGTCTTAAGAAATCGTATAGATGGTCCAATGAATCGACCATTTGATTTTATATAAGCGACAATCCATAGGTCTCCCCAAATCCATAGCTTAAGCCTCTATTGAGTGGTATTGGAAAAGAAATACAATCAGTGACTGATACAAAGTAGTAGTGATGTGCACTTCTTTTTTTTTGTACCAGTTGCTGCTTGTTTTTTTTTTTTTCAATTTGAGTTTTTATATGCTCATGAAAGAGAAAAACATTTTTGTTTAAACGGAAGCTTGATATTCAACAGTTGTTGCTTTATCATTTGAACCTATATACCCACCAAAAGAACCAACTTTAAGCCTCTATGTAGAGAGGTACCTGATATTGAAGCCTCATCTAGAAAGTGCTGATTCATTAGATGTCCCAGTGCGTTCCTGATGGTACACATGCACGTATCATCTAGAACCCTGAGAGAATCTTTCCTAGATTACTGAAATCTTTTGAAATAGCAGGAAGGTTGTTTGCTTTGTTGAATAAAACTTTTAAACTGACCCCTTTTGTATAGGTCCTAATCACAGTCTAGTTTTGTAGATTTAGCCTTATTGAAGAATTAACGGGCCTCTCTAGGTTAGACCATTACTTCGTCGTTCGTAATACTTCATCTAGATTTTAAGACATCACCAAAGATATTTAGAATGTCAGTTGGGAAGTTCCACCTTTATACTGTTCTCTTGACCTTGTTCCATTAAACTTAGACTGCTCTAGCAACCAAGCAACCTTCAAGAAATCTTCTTTAATAACGGAATCATTCATTAAAATTGGTTTAATGGATCATCAATAATAAAAGCTTTTTTTTTCAAACAAAAATAATTTTTAAATTAACAAAAATATTACAAATATGTCCATCAACCAACAGTTCATTAAATCGATGCAGGATTAATTTAAGGCAAAAATGCTGTCTCAACAAGATTATTTTTTCTTATTTTTATACAGATCAAATTCTATAATTTATAGATAAAAAATGCACATGTTGACAATTACTTAGATTCTTTGGATTGGTACGCGAAACCGTGTGAACTGCTAAAAAAATTAAAGCATATTCGATTTACAGGAAGAACAATAATAACTATCATTTATATGTCAGTAGACACTGAAGTCAAGTTAAAAAGTTGAGGCATATAAATTGATATAATTATTTAAATAGGCGCCAATTACACAACAAACAAAAAAACAAATAACTCAGATAAGAAAAAATAAAAAAGTATTCCAACTAATGATACAATTACAAACGAAATTCTATAATAACGCAAATAAAAAGTGAACTAATAGACTCCTTATTGAAAACGGACTAATGATGTAGCCCACAGGCACAAGAAGAGGCGATGGTTTCCAGTAACAGTTTTTTTTATTACGATTTTAATTTGTAGACACTTTATTTAGTCCACTTTGAAAGATATCATTAGTAAAAAAATATTAATCCTCTAGTAATGAGCGTTAAATAACTTTAGGAACATTTTTGTTTGCATTTGCCTTCGTTTCAATAACAGTTATATATAATTGGTATCGAAGAATTAAACTCGTCTGTATCTCAGTAGATGCTTTATTTACTTTCAATCTAGTGTAAACATTATAGGTGCTTACATCAGAATTTTAACGAACGCGGCAGGAAAAATGAAAACCGGTTCATGAAAAGATATACCGAAAAAAAATTGTTAACAAAAAAGTTAAATGCAGGTAGAATAATATCTAATTACTGCTGAGGTCTAACTAGGGCAACTGAGTCAAATGAAATAATTTAAATACAGTATGAGCCAAAAGTATGGAATAAATTCAATAAAAACGAAACAATTACTTTTTGGGAAAAATCCTCGAACAGGTCGATTTTTAATTTAAAAAATACATATTTTAGCGTAAAATGCGATTTTCAAATGTCATTTGTTTTCGATTTTTTTAAATGGCAACACCATATTTTTTTCCTTGATTCTGAAAGATCGTTTAATTCTCTATCAGACAGTACTAAAATTTTGCCCTCTTACATAGGAAAATTTTCGAGTAAATGACGATTGAATGTTAGAAAACGTAAATTTTATCCATAAAAAAGTAACAATTCTGAGGTATGTAAAATAAAATACAATTGATTGAATTTTATACTTAAATTAAATGTTCGAATTGCCATCCACCAACTTCTTGACAATGCGCAAGTCTGTGAAGAAATTCTTCTTGCACATTATGAATGATTTCTGGGGTAACTCTGCGTATTTCTTCCCGAATGCCATTATGAAGTTCTTCTAAATTACGTGGTTTATTAATATACATTTTTGACTTCAAGTATTCCCATAAAAAATAGTCAAGAGGTGTAAGATCTGGCGATCTTGCAGGCCATTCTATCGGTCCGCGTCTGCCGATCCACCTCCCAGGAAAACAGTTGTCCAAAAAATCTCGTACAGGGCGCGCATAGTGTGGAGGTGCACCGTCTTGCTGAAACCATATGGTATCGTCAGGAATGTCAAGGTCATTATCGTTAGGAAAAATTACTGCAAGGGCTGGAACAAGGTCATTTTCTAGAAACTCTAAATATCTTTGTCCTGTAAGGGTTCCTTCAAAGAAGAAAGGCCCTACTATTCTGTCGTCAACTATTCCAGCCCGCACATTTAATTTCTGAGGGTGTTGGGTATGTGCCTCTGCCATCCAATGAGGATTTTCCCGACTCCAATATCTGTAAGTTTGACGGTTTACTGTACCATTCAGACAAAATGTGGCCTCATCTGAAAAAAGTATTTGCCAGGGTAAATTTCTATTTCCTTGACATAAATCCATTAGAATTTCGCAAAAGTGTAAGCGGCGATCAGGATCATCTTCATTGAGTTCCTGCACAAGTTGAATTTTGTAGGGATGATATTTTTCCTTCCTCAAGATACGTAGCACTGTGCTCTGACTAGTGTCATTGTTTAATGCAACCAATCGTGAAGAATTATGAGGATTATCCACCATACTTATGAAAATGTTCTGTTTCTGATTTTCATTAATGCTTGGACGTCCAGGTTTTGGAATATTTACAACATTGCCAGTTTCTCTAAATTTAGACTCTACCTCTGACAACTTCCTGCTGAGTTCTAGTCATATTCCGATAAGAATTAAAATTTCAATTCTTTGAGTAACAGTTAAATGTGCCATAATACTTTAAATTGAATAATAATTTCTATGTCGCTTACAATACTTATTAGAAAGTCGGTGTGACAATGACACTTTGCAAAGATTTTCACCTACGTGATCCATAATGGAATTCGAAAAACTAAACTTGATAACATTTTTGCTTTATTTTAAGTGATTTACGTTTTCTAACATTCAATCGTCATTTACTCGAAATTTTTCCTATGTAAGAGGGCAAAATTTTAGTACTGTCTGATAGAGAATTAAACGATCTTTCAGAATCAAGGAGAAAAATATGGTGTTGCCATTTAAAAAAAAATCGATGACGTCATTACTCGAAAACAAATGACATTTGAAAATCGCATTTTACGCTAAAATATGTATTTTTTAAATTAAAAATCGACCTGTTCGAGGATTTTCCCCAAAAAATAATTGTTTCGTTTTTATTGAATTTATTCCATACTTTTGGCGCATACTGTATGAATGATGCGTGACAATTGGCAATTCGATGAAAGAACCTTAGAATGCACAGACACAGAAAAGGTAGTACCTACTGATAAGACTCAAAAACTTTAATATATTTTTTTTTCGTAGCTTGATTTCAAATAATTGACAGTATATCTTAAAAAGACAGCTTATTTTTTAGGCAGATATAATAATATTGAATACAATTTTAAATGACGTTTTCACAACTTTACTTTCTTGTTAAATTTACATTTATAATATACGAAAAGACCATGACAGTAATCGAATATTAGCAATACTACCAATTTCCCTATTTAAATTTCATATTTGCAACCTTTCTTGGTCATTGCCGTAGAAACATCCCCTAATATTTATTTATAATAGATTTTTGTTCCATATACAGCTACGTAAAAATACCACATTAAAATTGTAAAACTGGTATATCTACAACTGCTTTATAAAAGCCTTATTATTTGGTACTGTTTCAGTTGAATAATGAAAGTCATTACACCACTAATAAAATACTAAAAAAAAGATCATTGCTTAATGGTTATTTTATTAAGAACCAACAGGTTTATCAATTTGACAATTAATAGATTATTTAACTTAAATTAAATTGATTTACTTGTTATAAATATTAACAACACAACTTTGACCATTCGTAGGATTAACACCAGATGATTGCAGCTGGTCTGTATTTATATTAACAATGCTTAAATTTTCTTTGTAAGCGCTTGAAGTAGCTTCAATGACGGCGATCTCCTCTCCAGGAACTTTTGTCGTGATATTTTCTTGTTTTCCAGAGACGTATCAATATAGCATTCACAACCACCATGCCGTTTTATAGTTAGAAGACCTACTTCTGTGTTGGTTAAAAGTGAAGTAGATGATAATTGAAAACAGTGCCCTGTATTTGGTTGAGGCAATCTAAAAAATAATTGATCTTCTCTGGCATTACACTAAAAGTATTTATATCAACAGGAAGTTTCATGCATATACCACCTCTATAACCAACAAAAAATGTTGCATGATAGGCATAACTAGGACGCAGGGCGAGGTATTTCTCAGGAAACTTTGGTTTTCGTATCCGGTATGAAGATATGAAAGATGTTTCCTTCATTTTTACCTCTTCTAACAGCCAATTAGTTAACTCGTCCACTTTGCATGCACTCCAAGTCCAGTAATTAAGACAACCTTAAATTATGCATTTAAAAATTTCAAATAGCAAACATTTCCTTTGCAAGAATTTTCTGTCATCGACATCTTGTAAAAATTTTGCAACATTCTCTTTCGTTAATATTCTTGCAGTATACACATTTTAGACCGCAGCATAGAATAGAACGCCCATTTTCTTTTGCTTCATATTTTATATTCTTACATGCACACCAATCAGTGAATCGTTTATAAAATTGTTCGTACTTGGTTCTCGATGTATCTGGTAAAAGTGAAGCTTCTGCAGTTGGAGCAGCTTTTTCAATTCCAAGAAGCAAGTTTTCCGTTTCTCAATCACTCATTATGTTGAGCATTCCCAAAGTTTTATTCGGATTAGTTCTGAATCACCCTGTATTTTATAAAATACCAAATTAAACTACATACCCATTTTATTTACTAACTGGAGTTTAATGTAATAAAAAAAATGTTTTGCGCTCATAACATGTTTATCGATGTGCCCTATGCTTCATATGAGTAAATATCAATGAATATTTAATAACTAATAACAGTTAGCTTTAAATGTAAGTAAAATTTAAAGTTAGTAAATATTCAATGATAACACTGTTAAAAATTGTTTAAATGACTTTTTTGTAACAATCAAACAACTCTTATATTTCTTTGTGTTGCAAATTATTTAATAACTCTGCGATATTGATGACAATAAATATTGCATTCATTGTATATACGCTTGATGACAGGCGTCACAATCAGTTCAACCTGTAAATATTTCGTGAAACGGCAAGGACAGTATCAGCAAGGCCATCTAACAGTCTGCAGTGCCATTAAACAAGCAAACAAGCATTAAATATAACCTTACTTTCTTGAATCACTTTGCAACAGGACATATTTATTTAAAAAGGAATTCGAACATTTGCATTTGCATTTGGATGACGGTTTGTGTTTATAATTTAAAATTATGGTTTGCATATGTAACATTCTGTACAGGTGCAAGGTGTTCATGTTTATTAACTTTGATAAAGATAAAGAAGCTGAGGCATTGTCCGTGTCTGGTAACACTGTTTGTGGAAACATATTGATAATATTCACTTGTAGAGACCTTAAAATATTTATTTATGATGCAAGTGCTAAAAGTGACATTTTATTTTGTGTTCCCGTCGAACAAAATAAAATCATTATTACCACATACATCATACATTATTTTTTCTACAATAATTATTTACCTAGCAAGTGCGGAAAGTAATACACTTCCCGCCATACACAATAGTTTATTTTAATTATCAATTCATAATATTAACAAGTAAGTATTAACTAGGCAGTTATTTAAACTAACAGAGTATATTAAGGAAAAACTATGAAATTAAATGTATAATTTGTGCCATATTGTAAATTCACTGTTGAGGCAATAGCGGCTTGAGGATGTTCTTCAGTCGTGGTATTCACTGTTGACAGAGTATGTGCTATGGTTAGCTTGTAACTTCAATGATGAGGAAATAGCTGCTAGATGTTATTCTTTAGTCACGGAACATACTGTAAGGCCCGGCGCAAAATGAGAGCAGCTTGGTGAGGTGACGCAGCGTGAGTCAAGGCGAGTTTTTGTGAATCTAAGTAATAATACTAGGGTTGTCCGTAAATTAAAGTCTTCAATGTTTTTTCAAATAGTAAACATCATTTTATTGCAAAACTAAGTACATACTCTGAAAGCTTGGACTTTTAGCTATTTTTCAATGTAGTCCCCGTCACGATCAATGCATTTTTGGAATCGTTCTGGGAGCTTTTTCATACCCGCGTAGTACCACTCTCCCGTCGACTCGCGCAGGAAGGTATCGACGGCTGCCTTCTGCTCTTAGTTGCTGGAGAATTTCATTCATCCTAAGTGTTGTTTCAGGTTGGGAAATAAATAGTAGTCACTTGGGGCCAAATCAGGGCTGTATGGAGGATGGTCTATGATTTCCACAAGCAAATGCTCCTAAACTTTCGTCACTGATTCGTCCGAAACTGACTGACTGACGTCAGCAGCCGACCTCGTCATGCACGTTTGTACGACCGGCTGCAAACTCTCTACACGACATTTTTTATGTCCATACACATCGGTCAACTGACGATGAATTTCAATAGGGAGTGACCCCTTAAACCACAGAAATCTAATCACCGCACGCAATTCACACTTGGCGGGAGCGTCGTTTTTTTCCTTTCATCGTTAACGGCTGCTGAGCCAAGACTCCAAGACTGACCGTCACAGCGAGGTAGTGATCAGCCAGATTAGTGGTGGGGGAAGCAACGAACACGGTGCTGTTGTCAGATTTAAGCTAGGGAAGCTTGTTGGAGACCTTAATTTACGGACAACCCTCGTAGTTATTGCGCATATTTCTTTGCAGCGTGACGTGACGCAGTTTTGGTTCAACGTGATGTAGTTGCCGCAGTTTCCTTTAGAAATCACGGCGCGTGTTTGAAAACATGGAAGAAAAATTAATCGAGGGTGTGCGAATTCGACAAGTTTTATACGATACAAGCCATGTAGACTACATGAGAAAAAAATCCTCACTAAATTCTTTAGTTAAGGCAAATTCTCCATGAGTTTTTGGTTTATTTTTTCAAGTACAAGCTTTTCACAGACTTTTTATTATTACCGTGCTTATTTAGGTGAGCTGTTCCCGAATCGTTGGATAGGGAGAAGAGGGCCGATTGAGTGTCCAGCCAGATTGCCTGATTTGACACCCCTAGATTATTTCTTGTGGGGATACTTAAAACCGGTTAATTTAGAAGACTTAAAAGCAAGAATTCGTCACGAGATACATCGTATACCTCCTGAAGTTATTTTTTACATAATCATTATCATTTTCAGTATTGTGAAAATTAAATTTTAAAATGTTCAAACATTATTTTCTTCACAATTTTGTTATGTAACACCATAATTTTTCATGATGTATGTATGTATGTAGAATGACACGCTCTTTGTTATTGCTATATAAAAAAATTGTCGATGACGTCACATCTCGAACAACGATGACGTCAAAAAGTGCCTTTTTTAAAAACAAAATCGACGTGCCAGTGGATTTTTTCGAAAATTTCTCAATTTCAAAAATAATGCATTTATTCGTTACTTCTCGAAAGCACTGTATAGAAGACTCGTTACAAAACAAGACAGCATTGCTGGCCAAATTTTGTCCAAAACTTCGGCTGATAATTGTTCCCTATGCAAATACTACAAGTATTACAGAAATAATTACTACTGCACCTACTAATTACATTATTACTTATTCTAATTGTAGTTTCTCTACACATTTAATTAAATAAATATTTATTGGATTTAAAACTTCTTAATTATTTTCTATTCCCATCAGTGTTGAAAGTAAATCTCGCCACTTTTTGAGTCACTGACAGTATGCGTTAAATGTTTAAAACTAAAAATTATATTTTTGGTCATTATCACCACCATCATAATATAGTCATAAGACCAGGATCGATAATAGTGCGTTGTAAAAAAACTGTCCAGTTACAGATTCAAACCGTTGAACAGAACGTCATAAATTTGCTTGCTGGGAAGCGTTGATGAGATGCACTTTGAAGGAAAACGTACCATTTTTTTCATTGAACCTCATTCCGAATAAATATAACTCGTGTTTAATTCAAGCAACACCACCGCCGACCTTCCACTGTCTCCAGGATGTTTAACTTATGACCGTCCAATATTTAGCGCTTCCCTGATGCATAAAACATGCCGCAGAATTCAAATGTGTGTTATAAAAAGAGGTGTTTCACTGTAAGAACCTTGCTCGCGCGTCGAACGCCAGACCTAATTTGCCTGTGTGAATAACAGCTGGCCGCGTGGTTGGAATATCAAATAAAGTCCGTGGAAATCGTATCATATCCACTAAAAGACGGAACTGGAGGTGATTATGATATGATCCATACATAATATAGATTTTCATTTTCAAGACATCGAATAATTTGTTTTCTTCAGATAATGACAATGTTTTGCCATCGTTATACGATCGGGGCAACACAATTCGTAACGATTGGTAACAATGTAACGATGAGCTGAAAATATTTTGCAAATTATTCGATATTAATGAATTGCTTCAACAGATTCCATTTATGATTGGTGTAAACAATTTATTTTTAAATCCTGAAAAGTGTAAAAGTGTGTTATTTACTACTAAGCAGCAAGTTATTGTGGCACTAAAATGTGATAATTTTGAATATTTACCTAATTTTTATTATACAGGGTATCTCAACGAAAATTTGACCCCCCTTATAATTGGAAAACCGAATAATATTTCAAAATTCGCCGAGACCCGTCGATTTTTGTTCTTGGGGGGAGCTTTTTTGACAGTCAAGCCAACTCGATATGTTCATCCCCCTAATGCCTAGCAACCCCAACTTAAAAATTTCAAATGCAACTACCCCACTTGTGGCACATCATTTTAAAGCCCTTTTCATTGCGAATACAGTGACGTACCGTTTTTAGAAATCGGTTGAGATTTGACAGAATTATTGGTTACAAACGAAAAGATGACAAACCAACTTACGCGTAGTAATTTCTACACAAATGCCCACCACTAATAAGTTTTTAATCTACTACACATGACCGCATTACCTAATTGTTACTGATGTGTCTATTAGTTTACAAAAAAGTCAGAAATGGAATAAAAAAGCTGAAGCAAATAAAACTAGATACTAAAATAGTTATTAGTAGAAGATACTTAAGTTTATAGGAATTCAGACCTTTTCAAAATAACAAAAAATCAGTACTACAAAAAAAGTTTTTTGCTTGTGACCAAGAAATCGTTAGTTTCAGCCGTTATTGAAAGTATTAACGTATGTTCGAAATGGTTTATTCTATCGCGGAAAGAGTAGAAATTGTTGCAATTTATTATCGAAATCACGATTGCGCTAAAGCTACAGCACGAATTTTTAATGCCAATCATCCTGAAAAAAATGTAAACCACCAGTACGTTAAACACCTGATTGACAAATTTGTTGCAACAGGTTCGCTTTTAAACAAGAAACGTGAAGTAATTGGGCCAGTTCGAAATGAAGCAGTTTTGGGTCATGTACAGATGGATAATAAGCAATCGATTACAACTGTGTCTCAAGCTTCTGGCGTATCCCGTTCCAGTGTTCATCGAATTTTGAAAAAACACAAGTTTCATCCATTTAAGATGACGCTAGTTCAAGAGTTACATGAAGATGACTTTGATCGCCGTAACCAATTTTGCGAATACTTTAGTGAACAACTTCTACTGAATCCATCTTCTCTACAATACATGTTTCTCCGACGAATGCACATTTATGTTGAATGGCGAAGTGAATAGACACAATTGTCGTTATTGGAGTGATACTAATCCGCATTTAATCAGGGAATTTCATACTCAGACACCTCAAAAATTGAATATTTGGGCAGGCATTTTGGGCGACCATCTTGTTGGACCATTTTTCATCCAAGGTAATCTCAATGGAAACACCTATTTAGAATTATTGGAAAGTACAGTTGATCCTAGGATAACAGAGATTTTAGAAAGTGACGACAATTTACTAGAAAATGAAATAACCTTCCAACAAGATGGTGCGCCCCCACACTATGCTGGTGCTGTGCGACATGGATGACCATTTCCCGGGGCATTGGATTGGCAGAAGAGGTCTCGTCGAATGACCACCAAGATCTCTGTCCCCTTTGGACTTTTTTCTGTGGGGTCATTTAAAATCACGAGTGTACGCCACTCAGCCGGAAACATTGCAAGTGCTACGTCAGAGAATTGTAGAAGAATGCCGATTAATAACTGCGGATGTCTTTAATAATGTTCGAACAGAATTTGAAAACAGACTGTATTATTGTTTGGAAGTTAACGGGGGTCATTTTGAGCAATTCATCAAATAAATCTGATTTATTATTTGCTTCAGCTTTTTTATTTCATTTCTGACTTTTTTGTAAACTGATAGACACATCAATAACAATTAGGTAATGCGGTCATGTGTAGTAGATGGAAAACTTATTAGTGGTGGGCATTTGTGTAGAAATTACTACGCGTAAGTTGGTTTGTCATCTTTTCGTTTGTAACCAATAATTCTGTCAAATCTCAACCGATTTCTAAAACCGGTACGTCACTGTATTCGCAATGAAAAGGGCTTTAAAATGATGTGCCACAAGTGGGGTAGTTGCATTTGAAATTTTTAAGTTGGGGTTGCTAGGCGTTAGGGGGATGAACATATCGAGTTGGCTTGACTGTCAAAAAAGCTCCCCCCAAGAACAAAAATCGACGGGTCTCGGCGAATTTTGAAATATTATTCGGTTTTCCAATTATAGGGGGGGTCAAATTTTCGTTGGGATGCCCTGTATTTCAATCATGTGTTGGATGTAAATACTGACTTTCGTCTCAAGATACATATACAAAGAGATGCTTTACTGAACTATTGTAAAATAAATAATTACCTAACAAAATCACTTAAAACAACTATTTCTATATTAAATCCACTACAAATTTTGTAACGTGTTCATCATTTCCACTTTACAACTCCTTCGAGAACAGTGTTAAACTATATTAAGAAACGAAAGTCTGTATAACTTAAAGTTCAGACAACAGAACAAATAACAGAAGCTTTGCGTCACTGTACAATTTTATATTTACAGATATATCGTAAAAAAACTTTATAGCCGCACTTTATTGACCCGAATAAATCAGTGAAGAAGCGCCGCAAGGTTACGCTACCAGCACTTGAATTATTCCTGAGCGTTGTTTACAAATTTGAAGAGTTTTTTGCAATGCGGAACATAGGACGTAATAAAAATTGTGGCATTGAATTAAACCTATGAATTATTCCGAAACGCTAGACAGACGGTGATGGCATAATTTATAATATTGTAGGAATTAAGTCATCGTCGGTCTACATCTGAGTGGAGGATTAGAAAGAGAATATACACAGTGTTTAAATAATACATGGCAATATTGCTAGTAAATAAGTTAGTATATATTGGTGCTATATATAAAATGTTTACACACGTCAAAGAAGAAACATGGCTAAAAGCACAGGGTTAAAATACAATTACAATACAATTAAAAGAGAAAGACAAATATTACATTTCGATTTAAAATTTACAATTAGATAAAATGTTATGATTCAAAAACTCATCCAGTGTATAAAATGCATTGAAAACTTAAGACAATTTTTGAAAGTACTTACTTTTATAATGATTATCGCAAAAAGATTTTTAACATTGACACAGTCAGTTTTAGAGTAACTTCTGAAGAAGAGAGCGATATATCTCTCGAAACTTTAAGAGTTCTAAACCGACGACGTGGCAACCAGCCCGGAAATCACCTGACCATTGACTGGCAATGTGTTATAAAATTTAATACAATAATAATTTGTCCCATCTCTAGTTCTGTTCAATCGTAGAAAGTTGTACCTGTTTTGGTTTTATTTTTGGTTTAGTATTCATGATATAAATTGTTTGACTCGAATTTAATCAGGTGTTCTCTAATGAAAACAAGGCATTCAAGAATAAATACACAGGGCAGAGAAAAAATGCCGTATCTAATAAACTGTTTTTTACAATCAGTTCTGTACTGAAGAGCGACAATAATTCGTATACACCTTCATTGCAACCTAAATATTTTACGCAGAATGACCCCAATTTAATGTTGAGTACATTATATTGGAATGAAAAACTCGTAGTAGGCTGTTAGTAAAGTTGTTGTCGAGACGGAATCGGCAAAATTTCTAATTAGAAAAATGACTCTAAATAGCTTCTTAGACAGTTCAGAGACATGTGGTTCCCATGCCATTTTTTGGTCAATGTAAACACCAAGCAACTTGTCCTGAGGAGTATAGTTAGCTGCCGCTTCACCCACAGGCGTAAAGAAAGTAAAACTAACTGTGTCTAATATTGTGATGAGTTAATGAAACGTTATCACTCAAAATTTTGTAGTTATTTTCGGTGTTTAAAACGGTCGTGTCATCCGCGAAAGGAATAAGTTGCAATGATTATCACTATTTGGCAAATCGTTTATGTATATAGAAAAACACAGGTCCAAGAACGGATCCCTGCGGCCATACTTGACAGCCATTTTGTCTCTCTTTGCTAGTATGGATTGAACATTGAAAAATAAGTGGGGTTTGCTTAATAAAAACATAAAGTAACATATTTGATTAAAATTTGATTTAAGCACGTGTTTGATGGCGCCGAACCGCTGATGATATTAGTTTTTTTTTTTGTATAAACCCAAATAGTATTTTTAGCGAATGAAACGTAGCACCTAACACATGTACATCTTTAAAGTAAATTGCTAAAGTCACTGCCACGTGATAGGAACGCTTCTATTAAGTGGAGGTGAAAACTTTTTTGGAGGCAGTTATTTTCCAACGACAAATATGTTCAAACCAGGTTGTGATTACATGGCAAAAACACGGAGATGTGATTGCTGCCTATAAAAGAGAAAATTTACTATATATACTTGTCTTTGTTGGTTAAATGTTCGTATGTTGCTTGGTCTCTTTCCTACATATTATTTCTGCATTTATCTCTGATAGAAGGTCAATACAGTAGCAAAGGGTTATATAGACGACTCGTTACAAAACAAGAAGAGCATCGTGGATCAAATAAAAATAAAAAATACAGTATAAAAAGCATTCATTCCTTTAGTACATTATACATACTAGGCATTGTAAATAAACCATTATTTTTCATACATAGTGTTCATTTAATATATGTGAGTGTGTGTAAACAAAAATAGAACATTTCCCAGGTCTTAATTCTCTAGACTCTATAGGTCTGTTCCAGCAACACCAAGAACCGATTCCAAACCGTCCAGAACTATTCAGTCAGTTCAGTTGTTAATATGCTTTCGGCGAATTCGACGTAAGACGGAGCTGGTCAAATGTTTCTGACAGTTCTGAATCAGTTCTCAATGGCTGTTGGAACAGCCTTATTTGAGGCACCATATAAACACGAATTTAGGTCAATGCAGTAATAATTTTTTTCTGTGCTTTGAAGAGTTTTAAGAAATCCATTCCCGGTAAGTATGTTGATATGTACTTGAACATAAAGTTATACGATCAAAGAAGAACACCTGGTTGAAATTTACAGAAGCAAATCTTTTGAGTCAATTGTGTTCTGTTTATCCTGTGGCAAAATATAGAAACTCATATTCTATATAAAAATATAAATTCTTTTATCAAAGATTATACGAATAATAAAAATGTTCAAATATTTATAATATACTTTTTGGATTACAATCTTACACACTGCCGATTAATTTCTTTTTGGGTAAAGTTTAAGCCTCATTTCTTTTCTTTTATTCTTCAGTTCCCATATTTTTAGAAGCACAGCTAAGTAGAAAGCGCCATATAAGTAAAAGCAAAGAATTTTTTCCATACGATTTCCAATTCTAATTTTCTTATCTTCAGTACCTAATCACATTTTACGTACAAATAGTTTTTCTCTTATTGGTCTCATTATTAACTAGCTTTCTAATTCTAAAACACAGGCTCTGTAAACAGAATGAAGACATTTAAAAGTAAAATAGAGACATTATTATCTCCCAGATGTTATCTATCTGGCAGTTTTTACACAATATAACCTATTCGTTACCGATTTAAAGTACACTGTTACCTTTCATAGATAACAGATTTACTGCATTCTTTTTGTAAAGACCAATAAATTAATATAACATTTCACGTAGGCTGTAATCTCTAAATACAAACAATTTGTATGCTGTTCACTGGACATTTTTTAAGCAAGCATAATCTTAAATACATGCTAAGGAGATGCAGTTGGTTATCATGGCTTCCCATCTTTGTTCAGTGTTTGATTTACTTAAGGAACCGATTAAGAAGAAAAAGTAAAACTTATGGATAGGACACCATCATTTTTGGTACAATATATTTTTCCTATTGCATATTATACAGGGAGCTCCTTAGGTAACGGTCAAAAACCCAGGAGCGTGTTCTGTGTCCAAAATAAGGGTTTTTTTGTTTTATAAATGTGAGGTTTTAGGAGAGCCATTGTCCAGTTATAGCATCTCAAAAATTAAAAAATCAGTTTTTAATTACTAAAGCTCTGGAGATAATTCAACCAAATTTGGTGTGCAGATTTAGTATGACAGTAGGTATGAAATAAAAATTACCAGTTTTAGAAACCAGTGCCAGAGGTGTGAGTATCATTACTCATTACTTATTTATCAAAAAAATATCATCCTGTGTAATACTATTAATCAAATAGGTCTTGATCAAATAAATCAATTTTGTTGTTAATCGGTTTGGAATACAAAAAACTGCAAAGACGTAAAAAGTGAAAATAATACAATGGCGCATATGATGATCTATTTTATGTTTAATATTATACAAGGTGATTAAGATCTAAACAAATTTTTTGAATGTACAAATACAATTTTGTAAAAATAAAATCAAAAAGAACAGCTCAAAAATGATTTACAAATACACTACGCATACCACTCTAAAACCTGATATGGTGCATAATCGGCGACCGGACAAAGAATTTAAAGAAATTCCCTAGGAAAGAAATAAATTAAATTTTACACCTATTTAAATATTTTTTGCTGTATTAGAAACGTATTTTAAGCTAATATAAATCAAATCTCCTACTATTCTTATCAATAAAGTCATATGTATGTTCTTTGTATAGATATGATAATGAACAATTCCACAGACAAAGCTCTATTCAATAATTATCTAAAGAAATTAATCTATATAAATTTACTAACCTGTTTTAATGAAAACACTATCTAACTTCATATTTGGCAGTGGGAACTCGAACATTCAACCACAATACGAGTAGATGAGATCTGACCACAGAGTAGTTAGTTTCACACAATATTATTAATCCCTAAAAATATATAAAAACCTATTTTAATGTAGCAAATTCAACTGCTTTTACCATTATTGTTATTAATTATTAATATAATTAATTTGTGGTTTTAATTAGTAAAACAGTTTGACATACCTGATATTACAACAAAATTTTGGTCCCATCTTACCTAAGTTTCTACAAACTAACTCGTTTTAAACTTGTAAGTTATTGGCAACAGCTATGATACGTTTATAATCATCAATAGTGCCACTTACTTAAATTTTTAAATATCTCCACAAAAATAAGCCTCCTGTTATTAATGCTTGGACACGCTATACATGGCACGGATATAATAACATTGCTGCAATACGCTGTGGATACCCTGGCCCTCCTTCTCTTTCACAACATAAATATAAACATATCAAAAACAACAATGTTGGCTGTACCAAATACTGTATTTTGTGTTTCTTTCAAGTACTGGAATATGCAAATGAAGATCAACATTCTGTGGATAGAAATGTTTGATAATCCTGATTCTAATGCAACTTGTCTCGTTTTTAATAACGAAGTTGATGTCTACTTCCACTATAGCCGGAAGTGCTGGAAAGCTCTATAACAAATTTGTGATTTAAATTGTTCCATACCCTTCACTAATCATATAAATCATAAATGATTAAATTAATCTATAACACAAAGAAAGTTTTACACACAATTAAGTAGCAGCAGATAGTAATACTTGTTTACTTCGCTAAATGGTTCTTGTATGTATTTCTTCTGACAAATGCTTTTTTATATTACGCCATTTATTAAAAATGTTTTACTCAACTCCAGATTTTCAGAATGGATCATTGCTGTTAGAAATTTACATAAAAGATTAACTATTTACAACAGAACGATATTTTATTAGAATGTTACCTTCGCAGTATTTCCTCAAATGAAGTGAATCAGCCATTAGATCATAGATAAAGATCTTTCCCATCAGGTGCAAATCAGGTAAACTGTTAACAACACAACTATTTTATACAATGACTAGAAAGAAAAACTCGCAGGTATAAATAAAGTCATGAATGAACATTAATTATAAAAAAGTTAAAAAGTCAGATGAAAAATTCTAATAGCTTCGAAAATTGTAGATGTGGGATTCATATTTTCTATCGTACATTTTTATATTTTCTGTAGTATGTATATGTATGCATAAGTTTCTTTTTGTAGCTATGGTAATATATTGATTTAAAATTGTGATTTTCTACAAATAAATATACCTGTAATATGATTGTTATAATAAACAGATATACAGGGTTAATTAAGATTAAGTACAAATATTTTAATTGGGGGATAGAGAAGAATAAGAATTAACGAAATCGCCCTTAAAATATTTTCAAAATTTATAAAGCAAATTTTTGTTTTTAAATCATATTAAATCTTAAGTATCGTCACTTCTGGCTGATATTCAAACTCCAGCGAATGTTTAACTTTTAGAGTTCTTCAGTTTTAAGAGACTACTTTTTCAATTTTAAGCGTTTTGTAATAATTGAACAGAAATTTATATTGGGTACAGATATTTTCGTATAATATAGTTTGCCGATTGGTTTTTCTAGGTTATCGAACAAAGATTTCTATTATCTATTCGATCTTCTTAGATGAAATGGGAATTTTATTCAGCTGCAGGTACTACGCAAAGTTTGTGTTTTATGGATAATCCTAACGGATCTGTAATTAGTGATAATGCAGTTTTGACAGTTTTTAACGATAAACGAATGTAAAATGCAGCTAACCGGATTAACTGATACCTAATATAAGTATTACATATTATTATTAATGTTCATTTTTGTCGTTTCTACAATTGAAAATGATGTAAAAAACGACTGCGTACAAGTTGACAGATCTAAGATCATAGCCATCTCGTTCGGATCGGTCAATGGTCGCGCGGTTTAAGGCGTCAGTACATGAATCGAGGTGACTGCATCGCTGTGGGTTCGACCCCCGCAGCCGGTAGACCGTATATAAGCTATATTCGTGGAGAAATTGGCACCCTCTCTGCGGGTATGGTAGGATGGAAGAATGTTGGCTTGGGTCAATGTGAGAGGTTGATACCGGTTGACATTTGACTACCCCCCCTAATTAATGAGGTTGTCCATGTTTCCCTCATTCCTGCACTGAATGGTGGTTAGGGACTACCAACGTAAGTCGTTCCTGGGCGCAAATGCTGCCTGCTTAATAATAATATGCCGCCCCTCTCCCGCATAAGTCTTCTACTTCTGGGCTAATCCTCGTGATTAGAATGAGGGGTAGAGATATTATTCTGAAGGAAAAGAAGGTTTTTGCTTCATTTTATAAACATCGAGTTAGAAATCCAAAACAATTTTTTTATTGGTTTTAGGCCTACCTAAACACGTAGTTAAAATTTTTGTACTTAGTCCTAGTTAACCCTGTATATCTATCCAATATGTCTCTTAAAACAGTTTACAAAATAGAAAAATTGATATTCAGTACATATGATCAAAACATATAATCAACATGTTCACTTATACTTAGCAACCTCTATTTAAATGATCTTATTTTATTAATTATAATCAACAATGCTATAACTTTGTATATTTTAATATAATTTTGTTTCATAAAATTGGCCTTACAACTTTAATATACAGGTTGGTATGACGGTAATATGTATAGAATGGTGTAAATTCGGAAAGTGTTATGAAGTTTGATACTCATATTGTGTGGAAAGGAAATGCTACGTCAACTAGATGCACCTCAAAGCAAAATTTTGATTTCCTTATGGTGGCCATACTTGGTTTATATTATTATTTGGCAAATCATACAATGCCCTTATTAGGGACCCAAATCCAAATATGCGAGGCATATTGTGCATAAAATTCATCAAAATAAAAGAAATTACAATTATGTAAATGCGGATATTTTTAATATTTCCATTTACATTTGGGTATTCCTAGTCATTATAGTTATAGAAGAGGTCGATTTCTCAGACCATTTGTTATTATTTCAAACTGTATTTAAAATTTAGTAAAATTACCCCCCTATATGAGCTAACTCTATGAGGAAATGACTATGACCTTCTCACACTATTGATAAATCACCTAAACGCAAGCTTATTTCACACATACCATAAAAATAACACCAGGAATAATATCGCCTTCAACTATTCTCAATTTTACATTAAATCATCTAATCAGTGATATAATTTCAATAATAAAAGCCCATAAACACCTCAGCTAACGGCATTGGAATCAAATTTGTGATTAATTGCTTCACTTGACTTTAACTTCTCGACTTTTAGTGTAAGTCAAGGCCAATCCGATTTGAAAATTCTATCCTACGCCGGGACAAAAACAGAATCGTAGGAAGATCTTAGGCAATTGAAAAAAGATAAAAGAGATCTGGGAGCTAATTAGTGATTATGATGTGTGCTTAGTATTCTGATGACTTAATTACTTCGAGTGGATGTGTCTGTACGGAAATCTGACGTCATAGTGGAGTGATGTCATTAAAAATAACAGTAAATGCCTCAATGGTAGGGTGTTTTCAGTGTTTCATAGGACAGGTGCTTAGCATAAATAAAATATTTAAAAAGAACTAGAAATGTAATTTCAATTGTTAACTTTAACTGCGTTAAAATTACCTTTGTACTAAAGGGGTTATTTGATGTAAAAATGACAATGACAATTTTAATGAAGAAAGTGTCATATCGTTCAGAAAATAAATATTTTTTTTATGTACAATTTACACGAACATGTTCAACTAAGAATTTATAATGTGCTAACCTAGGTTACTATTTCATTAAATTCTTCATATTTGATGCTGCAGGGCTGGTGTTATCACGACGATTGGTGAACTATTTACAATACTTTATTTAAGAATGCCTTACTCAAGTCAAGAATTAGCGGATATGATGTGAGCGAGAGCATTTGTGTGTGTATCAAACATCAATACTTCGAGAAATTGAACGTTGATCTTTAACAGTGCATTTCTGCTGCATCCAATGGAATTAGACATGTTTGAAGTACGCACGGAAAAGTTATATAATTACCTAATATTGTTTTATGGTAACTACTTTATTTCTATTATTTAGTTTTTGGTCTCAATTGGGTTTTATAACTTTCTAACTTATAAAAAAAGTGTTTAAAACCCACCACCTTATTACCTATTGTATAACTGTCAAATATAAGTAAAATTGTTATTGTTGACATCGAATACAAGAGTATGTTTTTATGAAAGCATCATTAAAGTTTCCATTTTTGATATGAAATTATGAGAAAAATATATACCAAAAAGTGTGGACATCTCTGAAGCACCACCCTACTTGTTTTACCGGTCCCTGGGCAAACTGTATTAATTTCTTTTTACATTTTCAAAAATAGGATAAAATATTGTAACAAATTTTTGTGTGAAATTACACAATCATTAAGTGAAAAAGAAAAACAGTACCATGGTTGCATGCTTAGACTTATCTAAACCGTTTGATTTTGTTGATCAAGACATTTTAAATAAAAACACTCAAATGTGCGGCATTTGAGTTGCTTTGAGATGAATAGAATATCTATTAAATAGAAAATAGTGTGTTATACAAAAAGACAGTACTCTCTAAGTTTTACTTAATATTAATAAAGAGAGGTGTACCTCAGGGGTCTATATTAAGACCTTTGTCGTATATTTTATGCAACAATGACTTGCAACAGTTGATGTAAAAACTATTTTGTATGCAGATGATCTATAGTAGCTGGTAACAAAAATAACGAATATCTAAAACAGACGATGACCGCTACATTGGATACCCTGGGGGAATATTTTTATAAAAATAATTTAAAATCAAATAAAGAAACAACACAAATAATCAAATTCGCATACCAGAAACAAAATAAGGAGTTTATATTTACTAGTGGCACTGATATCAAAACATCAGTGAATAGCACTTCTTTTTGGAGCGTCGGGAAAGGTTTTTCTTTTAGATTAGAAAATCGACATAGCCCATTACTTCCAAACGGTCGCTAAATACTGCTATGGTGTTAAAGTAATCGCTCAAATGATTAATGCTCTCACAGCATTTATATACTATGCGTATGTTCAACCTCAGATCAAATACGGGATAGGGTTTTGAGAAAACCCTAGTGATGCTATCAGAATATTTGTACTACAAAAAAGATATGTCAGGAACATGCTAAATATGAAACAAATTGATAGCTGTAAATAAATTCTTATTGAAATGAACACCAGAAACAAAAACGATTTAGTCTGAAAATATAGTTATATTTAAAAGGATATTCCATATTCATTGCTTAAAATATATGTTAGCACTAACTTAAAATTTATAATATTGTCACGGAATTTGCCCCACTCACTCCCAAACCGACGACTGTGGCACCGCGAATTGCCTAAGATTGCCACGATCGCCCCTACACGATTCTGTTAAACAAACAGAATGCCGCTGATCGAGATGGGCCTGGAAAAATCGAGAATCGCCGAGAAGCATTCCAGTCGTACTAGAAAATGGATCTAGAGATACTGGAATATACCTGGAATATTCGTTGGGTCTATAAAGAAGAATAAACGGCCGAGTTAGTTAGTCTTGTATAAGTCTTGTATTACAGTCTGAATTAAAGTGTTTAGTTGGAGATATCAAAGTGATTTAGATAGCGATTAATGAAATAAGTGTTTAGTTGACCTGTAATTAGTAGTGTGCAGTAGTTAATAAAGAAGTAATTAATTAACGGATTGGTTTTCTGGAAGTGAAAGAAAAGACGGGTTGGGAAATCCGTGACAATTTGGTGTCGGAAGTGGATTTAGTTGGAAGTTTTAAAGAGCTTTCTGGAACCCTGTCCACAAAGTGGGATTTAAGTGGAAGTTTGAAGAACTTTCTGGAACCCTGTGCGCGGGTGGAATAAAGACCCAAGTGTGGCATATCACCACACTCGTCGTGACTCAAGGAAGTGAACGGTGGTATTCGCGAAGGACAATCTCGAACATTCTAGAACTTTGTACAGGAGTGAGACAAATACCCAAGTGTGATATATCACCGCACTCGTCGTGACTCAAGGAAGTGAACGGTGGTATTCGCGAAGGACAATCTCGAACATTCTAGAACTTTGTACAGGAGTGAGACAAATACCCAAGTGTGATATATCACCGCACTCGTCGTGACTCAAGGAAGTGAACGGTGGTATTCGCGAAGGACAATCTCGAACATTCTAGAACTTTGTACAGGAGTGAGACAAATACCCAAGTGTGATATATCACTGCACTCGTCGTGACTCAAGGAAGTGAACGGTGGTATTTGCGAAAGACATTCTCGAACATTCTAGAACTTTGTACGGGAGTGCGACAAAGACCCAAGTGTGACATATCACTGCACTCGTCGTGACTCAAGGAAGTGAACGGTGGTATTTGCGAAAGACATTCTCAGACATTCTAGAACTTTGTACAGGGAGTAAGACAAAGACCAAGTGTGATATATCACTCACTCGTCGTGACTTAAGGAAGTGAACGGTGCTATTTGCGAAGGACATTCTCGAACATTCTAGAACTTTATACCGAAGTGAGACAAAGACCCAAGTGCGACATATCACTGCACTCGTCGTGACTTAAGGAAGTGAACGGTGTTATTCGCGAAGGACAATCTCGAACATTCTAGAACTTTATACCAAAGTGAGACAAAGACCCAAGTGTGGCATATCACTGCACTCGTTTCATTGTAAGGAAGGCAACGGTGATATCTAGAAATACATTCGTGAACATTCTAGAACATTCTAAAGAAAATAAAGTGAATGCCTGTAACTAGAAGCCAAGTCAACATGGATGCACAACTGGCGAAACTGTTAGAAATGATGCAAACAATGCAAAACAAAATGGAAGACCAGGCGAAGACGATGCAAGAGAAATTAGAAGAGCAGGGACATAAAATGGAAGACCAGGCGAAAACGATGCAGGAACAAGGAAGGATGATGCAAGAGAAATTAGAAGAACAGGGACAAACAATGCAAAAGAAATTTGAAGAACAAGGACATAAAATTGAAGACCAGTCCCAGACAATGCAAGAAAAATTTGAAGAACAAGGGCATAAAATTGAAGATCAGACTCAAATGATGCAAGAGAAATTAGAAAAGAAATTAGAAGATCAGATGCAGATACTACAACAGGAAATGAAAGCTCAGACAAATGAAATGCAGACGAAGTTAGAAAAATTAGAAAATACAGTAGAGGAGAAACTGTTAGAACAAAGAAAAGAGATTGACGAAGAACTGTTAGCACAAAAACAAGAAATAGACGAAGAAATAAACTTGGTTAGAGAAACCTGCCAAGAGCTTCGACATAAATTAGACAAGATAGCAAAGGAAGGCGTAATCAAATCAGAAGGACCTGTTATCCGAACTCAGAAGACGAGACCCCCTGAATTCGACGGCAAGGTTTCCTGGAATGTATATCTGCGTCAGTTCGAAGCAGCAGCTGCAGCAAACGAATGGTCTGACTATGAGAAAGCTACTGCTCTGATAGTTGCTCTACGAGGGGAAGCTCTTGACGTCTTACAAGGAGTTCCTGCTGGGCAACAGAATAACTACGACATTCTAAAACAACATATGGAAATGAGATATGGGGATAAGCACCTGCAGCAAGTGTACCAGGCACAATTGAAAAATCGTCACCAGCAGAGTGGAGAGAATTTACAACATTTTGAGACAGACGTTGCTCGACTGGTTCGATTGGCATATCCAACAGCCCCGTCCGAATTTGTAGACCAGCTCTCCATCCAAGTGTTTATCGACGGCCTAAGAGATTGCGAAACACAGCAGGCACTACGGCTCGCTAGACCTAAAACGTTGAATGACGCTCTTTCGCATGCATTGGAATTTGAGGCAGCAAAGATGGCATCCGGTAGACATGTTAAAGTTCGGGCCATCAGTGATAACAGCGATAGTATGGCAAATGGAGACCTAATAAAGACATTAAAGGAGATTATTGATAAATTCAGTTCATCTACTGGGCCAAAGAAAGAACAATCTGATAGTCGAAGGGATCGCCTTGTTGAATGCTGGAACTGTGGACAGATGGGACATCTGAAGAGACAGTGTAGGGCCCCAATCGCAGATCAGCAAAGGCGCGACTTCCAAGCGGCAGCCTTCAGGGAACATGTTAAAGTGCGGACTATCAGTGATAACAGCGATAGTATGGGAAATGAAGAGATAGTCAAAACACTGAAGGAGGCCATTAATAAAC
Organism: Monochamus saltuarius; assembly: GCA_025584915.1. Taxonomy (NCBI): domain Eukaryota; kingdom Metazoa; phylum Arthropoda; class Insecta; order Coleoptera; family Cerambycidae; genus Monochamus; species Monochamus saltuarius. The sequence goes on along the minus strand of CM046721.1, from coordinate 106,678,916 downwards.
TCAGCCTAACTACCAGACCAAAGAGAGGACAACCCGATAGACGAAGAGAACGCCCACTTCAATGTTGGAACTGTGGGCGGGCGGGTCATTTAAAGGGGCAGTGTAGGGCGCCAGTCGCGGATCGGCAATGGCGCGACTCCCAGGCAGGCAAGGAACATGGAAACGCAGACGCCCTGTCTAGACCTTGTCCTACCAACAACAACAAACACTGTAGTAGTCTAGAAAGAAAAGAGGACATATCATTTGTTCCTTGCAAGATAGTAGTAGCCCAAACTGAAGACAGATGGAGTTCAGCGGCGATTCGGGAAGATCAGCAAGCTGACTGTGACATCAAGCCGTTACTAGACTGGAAAAAAGCCAACAACCGACCCTCTTGGGCTGAAGTCAGTAGTAAAAGCCCAGCATTAAAGAGCTATTGGGCTCAATGGAATTCCCTGGTGTTGGAAGACGGTGTTCTAAAGAGAGCATGGGAGAACAATGACGGAACGGAGGTGAAGAAGCAAGTACTACTCCCGAGGTCCCGGGTCAAGGAAGTGCTGCAGGAAGTACATGGAGGTACTGGTGGTGGACATTTCGGTATCAATAGGACTCTACAGAAGATTAGGGAGCGTTTCTACTGGTTGAGCTGTAGGACGGATGTAGAAGATTGGTGCCGAAAATGTGACATATGTGCAGCCAGCAAGGGACCGAAAACCCGTTCCAGAGGCAAAATGCACCAGTACATCGTAGGAGCACCGTTCGAGAGGATTGCCATTGATATCGCTGGCCCATTTCCGAAAACCCAAAGTGGCAACCGATATCTGCTAGTAGCCATGGACTACTTCAGCAAATGGCCGGAAGTATACCCCCTTCCCAATCAAGAGACCACGACCGTAGCAGAAGCCCTAGTCAACAACCTGTTCTGCAGATTTGGTGTGCCCATGGAACTACATTCAGATCAGGGCAGAAATTTCGAATCAGGTGTGTTCCGAAAGGTCTGCGAGCTTATGGGAATCCGAAAAACCAGGACCTGCATCCCCAGTCAGATGGTATGGTGGAACGCTTCAACGCCACACTAGAAACCAATCTGAGGATGTTTGTGAACGAGAACCAGACAGACTGGGACAAGCTCATTCCACTCTTCCTGTTAGCTTACCGCTCAGCTGTCCATGAAACGACTGGGAAGACTCCCGCAAGGATCATCTTTGGAAGAGAGCTTCGCCTTCCCGCAGATTTGGTATTTGGTCGTCCTGCGGAACAGCCCACAGAGCCAGACACTTATACCCATGACCCAGAACGAAGACTAGCAGCCGTACACGATCAAGTCAGATCTCGAATGCGATTAGAGAGCGATCGCATAAAGACTCGATACTACGTCCGGGCCAATACAGTCGGATTCCAACAAGGCGACCTGGTGTGGCTGTACAACCCCACGCGGAAGAAAGGAAAATCGCCTAAACTACAGAACCGTTGGGAGGGCCCTATACCGTCATTAAAAGAATCAATGACGTCGTCTACCGGATACAAAGGACTCCCAGGAGTAAAATGAAGGTCGTCCATCTGGAGCGTCTGTCCCCGTATAGAGGTGTATCCGATCGGGACGATCGGTCCTAAGGAGGGGCAGTGTCACGGAATTTGCCCCACTCACTCCCAAACCGACGACTGTGGCACCGCGAATTGCCTAAGATTGCCCCGATCGCCCCTACACGATTCTGTTAAACAAACAGAATGCCGCTGATCGAGATGGGCCTGGAAAAATCGAGAATCGCCGAGAAGCATTCCAGTCGTACTAGAAAATGGAAGTAGAAAATGGAGCTAGAGGTACTGGAATATACCTGGAATATTCGTTAGGTCTATAAAAGAAGAATAAACGGCCGAGTTAGTTAGTCTTGTATAAGTCTTGTATTACAGTCTGAATTAAAGTGTTTAGTTGGAGATATCAAAGTGATTTAGATAGCGATTAATGAAATAAGTGTTTAGTTGACCTGTAATTAGTAGTGTGCAGTAGTTAATAAAGAAGTAATTAATTAACGGATTGTTTTTCTGGAAGTGAAAGAAAAAGACGGATTGGGAAATCCGTGACAATATGTTACCACTAACTATAAGAAATATATCACATAATTGCAAAATTCTTTCAGAAAAAGCTTACTACACCATAGAAAATTTTTTGGAAAATAATATGCAACTCATGTTTGGTAGATACTATGTAGTGTGTATGTATGTGTGTATCAATGGATTGTTTACTAAGTGTATTAATTTTTGTATTTATTTTATTCTGAAATTATTTTTTCTTAGACATTCAACTTTTTCTGATTTTTGCTGTGTATTGACAAGATCTACACTCTAAGTTTATTTGATAATACGAAGTGACAGTGATACAGGTTTTACTTACTTCTACGATACATACAATTTTGTTAAATTTTGGACCATATATTACGTGATTTTTGACTTTAAAAGAACGCATTTATTTCAAAAACACCCTGTATATTATTAGCTGATTATTTTACAAATTTTTATATTCACCTTTGCTGAACCTTATAATTTCTTGGTATGGCATCCTACAGGCTGCTGTTTCATGTTAACGGAAAATTTAGCGATATTCCCTATGAATACAAAAACTGTTTAAGGTTAAATTTAATAAAAAAATCTCATTTGTAGAGTACGAATCGAGAGAGATAAATCTCCCAAATGCCATATTTTGCATAATAAAATGGAGGCTGATTTGGTATTTATTAACTTGGAAACTGGATATAAATTTCGTTAAAAACTAACGTTCAATACAAAAGAAATATTCCACTTAAAGTAAATGATCTGATCCATGTAGCGCAAGAAATTTTTTAAAAATATTACAATAGGTATACCGGTCTCACGAAACCGGTACCGTTAAAAGTTGTCGCATAAAAATCCACTCAGCTCTCCTGAATAAAAACCCAACATCAAAACGAAGCATATCCTCCATTGCAGTCTCGTGTTATTACCTAAAGAACCGGAGAACGCCCTCGTGATTATCTTACTTAGTAATAGGTGTAGAATTACAGATATTTCGCTAAATACTGGCTCGCGGCTCTGCATTAATGATGGTTATCGCAAATATTAGAACTCGGTTCTCTATGCCTTATTTGATGCCCGCTCCGATCTGCTATGATCCAGGGTCGTTCCCATATGGCGTGCTGCAATTTGCGCAACCATCGGTGAGGCCTTAGATCGACACCGCAGATTATTAGTCGGATTCTAGCATAGAGCGATTGCTCATTAAGTCGTTCAGTTGTTTTCGGTTTATCCATCAGGGAATGTAGGTGGCACTGCTATATGTTACAGATACTTGGTTGCAATACTTCTGAAAGTATTGATTAGTTAATGAGGTTTTAACAATAAAATATGAAAACAAAATAAATACAATAGCGTGACTGATGGGAATGGCTGATAATGGCGACAGTAACTCCATACTTGAATAGACTCTGAATTGATAACAGAAGAAATAAAAATTGCTGGTATTATATCAGATGTAGGATGTGGAGAAATTAACAGTCGTCTGTGGAATGGGGTCGTCAGAAAGATGCTCTTTTTGTAGGCAGACAATGAGAGTATTTTTCCCAAATTTGTGTTTGCCAGACCCTACGCACTACTTATCAGAAATGAGGAGATCACCAGCGAAGATGTAATCAACATCTTTACAGACTGATCAAAAATGAAGGAAGGTGCAGAATGTGGGATTTAATCCAGATCCTTACATATTCGATATCAGTGGGCAATGGATAGACATGCTACCGTGGTACAAAATTAATTTTGTACGTGCCTTAGTAATAAAACAGGCGAAACCATCAGAATCTACACAGATAGTAGACAATCACGACTGATCTTCCGTAATCATAAGATAACAACTAGATCAGTAATGCCATCAGGCATTGGTAGTCGCCTCAATCGACAACAGCAGATCTGTATGCTGGATGAAGAGACACAGGCGGTGCAATGGCAATGAAGTAACTGACAATCTAGCCAGGAGTCTCAATATTTTTGGACCTGGTCTCTCTAGTATGCTTCTGTTCCCAGCTTTTGTTGGAATGATGGATGGAAGGAGAACACCCACAAAGAATTCAGAAAACGGTGGGATAAAAGAAATAGCGGTCAATTTGCTAAGAAGTTCCTAGAGCACTCTTGCAAGAATACAGCAAAAATTACCTGGCCATGTCTAGGATGAATCTTTGCCTGGTGACAGATATTCAAACTGGATAACTGTTGGTTTAGGAAGCACCTCTATTACATGAGGAAGTGTGAAACACCTTTTTGTAGGGGTTGAAAACAGGAAAACGGGACAGTACTGCATGTACTCTGTGAGTGCACTGTCATTTCGTCAATAAGAGAATCCGTGTTGGGAGAAGAATAGCCTTCTATGGCCTACATTAGAGGCCCAACATCACCAACTTTTTCTCCTTATTAGGTTGGTTGGCCGCTCAGGTGGACTGATTTCCTAACGTGAGGAGGTGCAAGAGGCTCAATGAGGTCCAAGTGCTGTTGCATTCAATAAGAAGAATCATTGAAGACAATATGACCTATTCAAAGTATTGCTAACTTGTAATTCAGTGGGATATGAACCCAAGAAACCGAAAGTGCTTGAGAGAGGAAGTCAACAGACTTCTGAAAGAAGCTGACGGCAAAACTTACCTAATGATGAAGATAGCTATTATTATTGGTATATGCGGAGCATGTGCAAGATAATAACTTCATTTCTTCAATACTGGAATTTATTCCCGCTTGCTTTGTAAAGCTAACTTCACTATCGTCATTTTGGAATTTTATTACCATTTTTCTATTACCCCTCTTGCCCCATTTCATTATTTCTACCTACCTATTGAAATGTACAAGTCGATGTTGACCGAAGTGGTGTAATTACAAAAGTTTACGAAGAAATGATGGCGATTCCTTAAAAAATACGTTTTATGATACCAACACTAATCGCAATAGAATATTTTTGGTAGTTGCAGAAGGAAAGGTTGTTAATCCTCTGAAATTATGCAGCAAATATATTCGTCTTCGTCCATGAAAGGTACAACATAATTATTTTTTCATGTGCTATATAAGACGTTGTACATTGTACAGTGTGTTGGCATACACATGTTCAGCAAAATGCCTGCCATGATTGTAAAGGATATAAAATTGTCCTAATCCGAGTTAAACACCGAGGATTTTCTCAGACGAACGTCTGCTGCCCTTGTTGCCGATGAGGATGCTGAAAAACTCGGTCGAGAAGAAAAAGGTATCTAAATTAATTTTGATAGAAAAAGAATTGTTTTTATCAAAAACCATTTCACAAAAAAATATATTATTTATATTTTAAACAAAGTTAAATTAACTTGTATAGATTTGGCAAGTTAATAACTTGTAAAAATAAACTTTCTTGATGAATACGTTGTTATGATAAATTGACGCTTACAAACGAATAACAAAAAAAAAAAAGTCACTGTTTATTTTGAGCTTTCTCGTGCGAATATTCAATATTCTATATTTTCTATTATATCTCGTAATAAGCTATCAACTATTTATTATGCTTTTGTTAGTAATTACGCGAGAATATACGTTGAAGCCTCAAAGTTTTGAGTACACTGTATGTTATGAAGAGATTGTAATATATTTTTTAATGAAGTGATTAACATGAAATTCAATATCTTTTATGAAACTATTATCCACACGCACATTAAATTACTAGGTAACAAGCGCCCTAAATAGAACAAGGAATAGAATTATCAGTTTTTTTGGGGAAAGAAGCGGTTGATAATCGTCAAACCGTGAGGAGCTATATAATTAAGGTTTTTTTTATTAAACACTATCTTAGATAAAATAATTACGTCTACGAAAAGATGATAATATGGGCCTGTTGTAAACATTACCAAAGTTTAATTATTATCTAAAAATTTTGCAAAATTATTAGCTACATCAGACCAAATCACATTGCAACATGTATAGGTACTAATCATCAACGCTCAACTTTCTTTCAACGTTTACTTTAAATCCATATTGTGACTACCTTTTTCAGATACAACAGGTAGGAGAATCGATTGTTTCAATAGTCAGATGGATACACTAAGCAGCAAAAAAGTTCTGTCATTTAAAAGAAACATCTACTAGTGACGTCAAAATTAGAAACATATTTGAATTTCTTGTCCGCAAAAACCCCCGATTTACAAATTTTATGTAAATATTTGGATTTCTTAAGGCTTACGGTGAGCGCTTTATCAAACGATATATAAGGTCTGTTCCAACAACCGTCGAGAACTGGTTCAGAACTGTGAGAAATGTTTGATCAACACCATCTTACGTCGCATTCGCCGAGAGTACATTAACAACTGAACTGACTGACTAATTCTGGACGGTTCGGAATCGATTCTTGCTGTGTTGGATGTAACGGATAATGATAAAAATATGCGATTTTTTTTTAATAGACTATAAATATTATTTTACGTCGACGCTGTGTTTTGAAATTGAAGTGTAAAATTGATTTTTTTTAAATGAATTTTGCATATTTTCAAAATTTCAACACAGCGTGACGTAAAGTAATATTTGTTGTCTATTAAAAAAACCGCATATTTTTATCATTTTTTGTTGAGGAGTTACTGAGCGAAATCTATATCCTTTTGGATCGAGCGCTCACCGTAAGCCTTAAGAAGTTATTTACAAATATCGATAATAAAATTTTAACTTTAACACCTCCGTTAATAATCAGTTTTGGCAAAAATGTAGCATTTATTTTTGGTTTAGAATTATCCCCTGAATTTTTTGCTCATCATTTTCGGACACCCTGTATAGTAGTAAGACATAATACGGAATTATATCCATGTTTATTTCTGCAATACTACAGTATATTTAGTGTACATTTACAAAATTATTATGTTATTTTACATAACTTTACGTTGGTCATAAATTGCCAAAATTACACACATTTTTATCAGTGCACACAGAAGAGGCTTTTGCAATATGTTTGAATATTTTAAAATATTTGAACAGTTTACTTAATACTAATAATAATAAGTGTACACAAATGAATAATGGAATGAAAAAGTGTGATGTAGTTGCGGAAAAATTTCAGTCGTCACGCAATTGTTTTGATTGTCAATTTGTCGCGTTAAAAACAATCGTTTTCTTAATAATTTAGTGTAATTTATAGTATTTATTCTCCGTTGCAGTTTCGTAAGTATTTTGATAAAATAATTTATCATTTGATCGTATGACATAATTCTGAATTCTTCCCGCAACTATAAATTAGTGGTTAGAGTATATGCAGGGAATGTCTTTCCAATTCTTAATTCCCCTACACATCTACATTTCTCTGTATCAAATACAACAATAAGCATTAAGAAAGGAATCAAACATATACCAATTTTATACTTGTGCTTCATTATACATCAATCTGCTGATTCCCATTGCAACACAAATTCAAGCCTGCTAATAGCAAATATCATTCGCTTCAGTCACGTCCTTGCAGAAATAAAAAACGTGCTCGTCATTAGTGAAGATTGTGGAATCACCAGGAGACAGAAGGGAAGTACAAACCATTAGTGTAGGATCGATTGTAGGTTGCAAAGAAGTTGACTAATTAATCATTTTGCATACTTCTGTGGGGAAGAAGTCGCGAATAATCTGATGTTTGATTTATTATTTATTAATGTTTATAAAAGTGTAATGATGGACCTTGACTTAAACTTGCTAATTGTCTTTCTTTCCTTATTAGTACTATTAAACGGGCGATCGAAAGTTTGTGAATTTTACGTTTAATTGCACACATTAGAACATATGGTTAGTTATAAAAGCTTCTCTTTAATTAATGAGAAATAATTTTAGGAAGTGAATTTTAAAATATTTTATTTTTTTGCGAGCCAATTGTTGAAAAACTTACAATCAAATAATGAGTTATTAAATTACTAGGGATATAATACAAACATTTCTAAAACAGAGAACAAAAAGAAGACAAATAGTCAAAATAATAGTAAAATTCACACAGAAATAAATTACTAACAAAAGCACAATAAGATTCTAATTAATTATAAAAATATTTAGTCATTAATGAACAACAACAAAATAATCCGTAATGTTCTGTGCACAGGGACATGAAATGAGCTATTTTCACTATAGTAGCTCAAGACAAAACATAAAATTTTTTATTTGAAAGGAGGTAGAAACAAGAGATAGAATGAATGATTTTCAAATATTTATAGTTATAAGTGGAGACAAGCTATAAAATCGTGGACATCATCAAATATCTTAGAAACTGTAATTGTATTAATTTGTTCAAGATTCCAAATATGACAATCATAATAAGGAAACCATACAGAGGAAGCGTAGTTAAAAATATGAAAGTTAAGAGTAAAAGATTGGTTAGAGGCAACTCCGAAGTTTTTTTCTTAATAGATTGAATGAACTCCAAAAGAGTTTTATTAATGTGGTAAATATATTCAATCTTATTTCAGGTCTTAAGAAAAGATATCGCAAGACATTTGGATGGCCTCAGATCCATATCTTTTTTGTGACACCAGCTTTATTGACATCATGCTGTATTTTAGCAAAATCGGATTTATCATTTAAGCTGAGAATACTTTCATCTGCAAACATAAGTATTTACAGAAGGAGAAACCCTCATTAAGGTCATTTATATGTGTAAGAACAAAGGTCCCAAATGGGGACCTTCAAGTCAGATTCAGATCAAGTTCTCAAGTCTGACCATTTCGCGTCTCCCTGAAAGCTAGTTTTTATCCAGTCAAGAAGAGAATCACAAAATATTACGATTCACTCTATCGAGCACTTTAGAAAAATCTGTGTAAATAGAATCATCCAATGACTATAAACAAGCAAATTTAACTCTGTTGACCGTATATATATGAACCCAAATTGTTCATTAATAAGAGAACTTAATAGAAGAGAAATTATAAAATAAATAATATTAGATTAAATTTAATTGAAAATTTTGTGAAAGAAATATTAATGTTATGCGATAGAATAATCTCCGTTAGAAAAGGTTTCAATACTGAAACCAATAAAGAACGGACTTTACGTTACAAAACTCGTTGTGAATAAAATTAATGACTTTTACAGATAGAGAACTCCTACAGATAACTATCTCAAACGGTAGTATTTCATAGATTTTAATGAAGAAATCGCTTATCTTATTTACAAAGCAAGTGTTTGCTACTAACTGCTGATATTAATCTTTTCTAATGTAAAGAAAAAAACTGACAAATGGGTAGATATAGTTTCGGAATTGGCATGAATGCAATGTGACTGATTTATTAGAAACGAAAGGTGCTATCATAACGATAAAATTTGTGTAAACTGACAACAATTATTTATATACGTGGACTGTGAACTGTTACCTAGATCAATAGCCAGAATGTAATGTTACAACTTTAATAGAAAATTACTAGTTGAAGTGTAAAGTACTTATAGTAGTCCTATGTATAATGAAGTGAATGTATGTTTCTAATTTCATTGTATTATGAACTTGTAATATTTGTCAATATGCATTGCAATGTGATGGATGTGAAATTAATATCAATAAGAATAAAATAAGTTCGTGTTTCCTAGAATAAGTAACCACTTTACATTTGGATAAGTTCAAATTAAGTTTAAATGTTTCACACCACTTTGAGATTGTAAAGATTCAGTCATTACTGTCATCAATTTTGCAATAAACTTTCAAGTCAGCGGCGAAAAGTAACTTTTTACAGCTAATAATTTTTGTAAGATTGTCAATAAATATTAAGAATAGTAGAGGGTCAAGATTGGACCCCTGAGGAATACCCGAAGCAGCGGCAAACAGTTCAGATTTAAATCCATTTTATGCAACATAATAAAACCGGCCGGATAAATATGAGTTAAAAAACTATAATAAATTTAAGATAACCCAAGTTCAGCTAATCGAAACAACATTATAGCACGGTTAACTGTGTCGAAAGCCTTGGAAAAATCCATACAGTATGCGCCAAAAGTATGGAATAAATTCAATAAAAACGAAACAATTATTTTTTGGGAAACTCGAACAGGTCGATTTTTAATTTAAAAAATACATATTTTAGCGTAAAATGCGATTTTCAAATGTCATTTGTTTTCGAGTAATGACGTCATCGATTTTTTTTAATGGCAACACTATATTTTTTCCTTCAATTTTGCCCTCTTACATAAGAAAGTTTTCGAGTAAATGACGATTGAATGTTAGAAACCCTAATTTAACTAGTGATTGTAAATAAGTGTAATTTGATCATTTATTTAGCATATTACTGCAAAATCAACACACAATTAATTATCACATGATGTATTTACTAAAACGGTGCACCACATCAAATCATAAAGTGAAGAACATTTGTTCTTGCATTTAAAAATACCGAATTATACTTTCATTTCTACATTAAATTAAAATACAACGGACCACTTAGACATATTGAGTGACGAATAGATTGACAGTTGAATGAAACCGTTTAATAAACACTTGTGTTTCTGTATACTGACAGGCTGTAAGCATGAAGTGAAAATTAGTAAAGCTCAAGACAATGCAGTGTGGAATACTCTGGTACAAATGTTAGGAAACAGCAATGCGTTTAACTGTTGCATTGAAGATTTAAACACCAAAGAAATTATTTGAAGCAACAATATAAAAATTTCCGGAAGGTTTCTATTATTTATTTCGAATACAAAAATCAGATTATTAAAAAAACTGTTAACTAATGTTTTAAATAAATAGTAAAGACAATTTGGTATGTAATTTTGAAAATGAGAAGCTAGAACTGGATATTTAAAATTGAAGAAAATAAATACAGTTATATTTCTATCTGGTCTTTAAATTCTTTGGTTTGGTAACAGAAAGTCTGCTAATTTTGGATAATTACTTTAATTAACCACGTACTCAGGGAGGTCCGAAAGATAACAAAAACATATTCCGGAATTTTAGCTCAAGGTTTAAAGAATGGGGAAAACCCTCTTTCCCCCGGAGAATCGGTGTCTATGAGAATCATCATCCGATATGGTTTAGAAATGTCAACTACCCTGCGATCGTTTTTTTACAGCGTTGTCAAATGTAGAAACAACAAAAGTAAATATTTTTATTAAAAGTAATACCTGATAGGTAACAGTTACCGGGTTATCTACAGTATTTTGCTCATTACAGGCCTTTGTAAATTATCCTCTAACAGAATAAACAGTCAGTGTTAAATAAAATACTCATTTATTCTGAGAAAATTGAAATTTAATGTAAGGAATACCTACTAATAGAAAACTCGGAATGCACCCGCAGCAGTCTTTAATAATTATAAAATCTTGTACGATTGTAGCTCCGCTGAGTCCTCGACCGAAACACAAACAGCATAGAGCAGGGAAATATCTGTACCCGACATATATTCCTTTATTTAATTACTATAAAACTTTTTAAACTAAAAATTAGTCACTTTAAACCTGAACTATATACCATAACATAAAATTTTGCTTTGCTAGTTGCATACTTTTCAGACATTGGTCAAAGCTTTGAATATTCTATTATTCTAAGGGTCAAGAGTAAAAATTTTTACAGAACATTGTAAACATCTCGACATGTTATAGTTTAAAATAATACTAATTATTTTATCCAAACTTGGTCGATTATTGATAATATAGTAAAAATTTAAAAATTTATAAGCGTAAAGTACACTGTGCACTAGTGGCCTACAGATGGCGCCTGCATCAGTTTCTGTCAAAAATATTGAATACGGTGTTTGAATTTGTCAGTCAAATTTAATTTATAGAGTATTTTTGCGTATTCAAATGTTGAGATGACGGATGAGGTGCTGATTTATGGGAGGCGTGACAAGTGCATATTATCGTGTGGCAGCGTAATACTAAAGATGATTTCCGAGTAGACAAAATATTATGCCGAATCCCCTTTGAACCACATTTTGAACCACTGCTCCAATGCCTTGGCGGTAAACGGATGGCAGTGTTTTTATGTATTTGTGTATATATTCGTGCTTTTTTTTGTTACCTTACCCTGGTTTATCTCGAGGTAATCCACCTGGTCGTGGTCGACGGGCCGAGTACTTCGCTTTAAACAACAGTCGAGAGAAGGAGTATCTTTACAATGGCAGTGGATTTAACGTAAAGTAAGAAAACAGAAAAAATTCTTGAAATCTCTCCATAAATCAATCCTGGAAATAAATATCAGTAAGGTAGATGCTACTTCCTGGTGCCATCATATCGTGTTTCTTATTAAATTATTTAATAATTATCTACATTTTGGAAATATATATATTTATTTTCATTTAAAGCAGCACTTTGTTTATAAAACAAGTTGTGCTGTTAAGTTGTCAGTATCAAAACCTAATTTACAAGTTCCAAATATATTATTAGAGACTTTTGAAATATTTAATTTTGGAACAAACTACGGGCAACAATAGTAGAAACTCCTCGGGAATAAAGCTTTAACCCTCGGTGAATTTTTGTAGCCCTCAGAGTTTGCCCTTTGGCTACAAATTTGCACCTATCTTTCTCCCTAAATGTATAATGTACTTTAATTTTGCTTGATTATTTCATATAGACAGAACGCAGAAAGCTACCTAAAATTAAATTCTCATCGAAAGGAAAAGGGTCTACATTTTTAAGTGTGTTTTGCATAGTTTGCTTCCAACGTAAACGATCTGGAGAAGAATGAACGTGGGATGAAGGATGCATGTTGCACGCTATTCACCGCCACAAAGCATGCAATTGTTTGCGGTGTGAGATGATCCACATTGATTAGAGCAATTAAGACAAGGACGATCCTAAGGTCTCGCGATACTTTCAGTTTCTTTTGTAGAGCAAATTTACAAAAATGGCTCGCATCGTTTGTCTTAAGTTCGTACCCAATTACCGTGAATAGTAGAACAAAGAATCAGTGACATTCAGTTTGAACTATCTGACAGAAATGCAGATAATACGCAGTAGCTGTTGCAAACTGTTAATATTTTAATTACCAATTGATAACGCCACGCTACTAATTATATCACTACAGCGGACTGTATAATAAATAAGTAACAAAAATTGTTATAAAACTTACCCACAGACGATGTTTCCCAAGCGATCGTGTTCTGGGAGAGAGGATAGGGATGAAAATTAGGAAGAAAAGGATTGCTGAACTGAACCACTTCTCTAAACACCATCCAGTTATTTTACACCGTCTTTAAATGTTCGTGACTACAATTTTAACACAACTGCACTTTTACCAAGTAAAGAATAAACCCAAAGCTCTAAATTACTGCATTAACCGCCAAAAAAGAATTTATTATTCAAAACGATTCTACTAGACTGTCGAAACTCAAACGTGTTTTTAGTAAAAACAAACAACAAAAAACGTACAAATGAAAAAAGCGCTACAAAAAATCTATTTTATTTCTAATATACCGCATATGGCAGTGGCGTCACCACCAGTTATTCAGTACATCCAAGAATATAAATTGAAAATATTTGAACTTGATAAATAAAAAAATAAATCAAATTTCCTAAAATAGTGCTACAAAAGAGAAAAATTTAAGTGATTCATAACTTCTATAAAAAAAATAGAATGTACAGGGGACTCTTACAAATACAATTTTGTAAAGAAAAAATCATAAAGAGCAATTCAAATATGATTTAAAAATACCCTCCTGACTTGAAACTGGTTCACTGTAAAACCTGATAAGGCAAAGCGTGCAATCAGCGACTGGACAAAAAATTTAAAGAAATTTCCAAGAAGAGAACAAAATAACATTTTATAACACCTATTTTATACAGCAAATTCAACTGCTTTTGCCACCATTCTTATTAATTATTAATAGAATTAATATGAGGGTATTACAGCAAGATTTTGGGACTGTTTTTGTTTCTACAAACTAATACAAATGTCTGCTTCTTGTTCGTTTTGAACTCGTAAGTTATTGACAGCAGCTATGATACGTTGCGTAAATCATCATTAGTGTCCACTTCGATGCAATACACTTCTTTTTTGAAATATCCCCACAAGAAGAAGTCCAAATGATTTAAAGCCAGGTAGCGGTCGTTCTCGTTCCGTGGTATTAATGTTTGGACACTGTACATGATACGGATATAATTGAGCTTCGTGTATGATACACCACGCTGCAATGCGCCGTGGACGCCCTGGACGTCCATTTTTTCCTCTATTCGGTTTCAAATTTCCCGTGTCACGCTAGCGTTACACTACACTTGCACTCACTACACACCCCTCGACAAAAGTAGCTGCATTTGGCACAATATCGGGGAATCATTCAGCTAAAGCATTTTCACATCACCTTAATTAAAGCAAAATCCATCAACTCCGAGTTGCTATATACATAAGCTATATTTGACACTTGAAAAACTAATGTAAATACTGGCATCACAAAAACGGTAATTTATAATATAAATAATCAGATGTTAATATTCGGAATCGACTGATAGCCCAGCGTCGTAAAGGCTGAAAATACTACAACTTTTTACTCGTAGACTATACAAATTTTACAGCAATTATTTTTACGATACTGACTCCATTTTTCAAGACGCATCTATTCTCAATTATTTTTTGACAAGTTGTGAATCACCCTGTAATTAAAACTTTTAAAAAAGGTCTAAAGCGTAAATGTAAAAACGTGTTTCACAAAACATAAAGCCCGCATTTCACTGAGGCTGGTCCAGCCAGGCTAGTGCAGCCCGGCTGGTCCAGCCAAATTTGAAATGTAGTATAGCAAATGGTCATACACTCACACAGGCTGGTACACGACGAGCTTGCTTTCGAGCTCAGGCGGCACAAGCCATGTTTGTAATAATTTACATTTTCAAGCGGGACCAGCTAAGCGGGATCCTATATAGACCAATTAGATTTCTGCTTTTATACCACGTGAGTATCTACGTCGCTGTACAATCTCAGTCACCAGTAGACCAGGACCAGCCTGGCTGGATCAGCCTCAATGAAATGTGGCCTTTGCACTTGTTCCAGCCACTAGCCTAGGCCGGACCAGCCTCAATGAAATGCGGGCTTCAGGGTAGTTTAGTTTAGAGATATTTTATTGTCCACAGTTGTAAATAATTTCCATATTTGTTTAAGATAAAGTAGGTACAATACAGTGTTTCTAAATATGTATGTAAACGGATGTAAGAAGCCGGATATATAAATTTGCTTTCAGGGGTTTATTTTTTGGGTTAGGTACTTCCTCCTTCCTGTATTTCTGATGCAGTTTGCGTTTGCGTACAGAGTGATCGTGGGCGAATGTTACATTCGGCTGTAACTTTGCTAATCTAGGAGATCTCGAAAAACTGAAACGTGCATTTCTTGGCTGATTTTTTTTTCAAATAAACAGGTTTAATTATGGAATTATTTAACAACCGATATCCCTCAAAAATTAAAATATTATGATTATATCATCAATACAATCGCAAAAAAGTGGAGAAGGATGTTTTATAAGAAAAAGCAAACTTAAAATCATTACTAAATTAACACTAAGTTTATTTAACAATGTATTGAACTAAAGGGTCTTTTAAAATATTATATTATTTGTTTCATGTATTAAATATAAGTAATATTGAAGCCTTAAATCCTGAATATTTTGCTCAAGTTTCAATACTTATTATAATAATGTAAGTAACTACAAACTTTTATTTTGTTTTTATTTTATTGCATCCGATAGAAAAACAAGAAATAAATCGAAAACGGTTAAATTTATCGACATAAAACAAGGAAGTTTTTTGAAAGTATAGTTAAAAAAACTGAAAGGGGTAGTTTATTTCAACCCTTTCCAATTATTTTCAAAAAGGGAAAAAATATGTCACAAGTGTCTTTTGATCATGGTAACATTTCCACAAAATTTTCACCATTCTCACGCTTTTCGTTTCCGAGAAAAACAATAAAAACGCTCTCTTTTCCGCCATCTTTGCAACGCGATATCTCCCAAATGGTTGACTTGTGACCCAACGTTTGTATAACAAACTACCTTTTATTTTCAACAAGGAATCACCCCCTGAAACTTTTCGCCTTTGTTTTGAAACACCCTGTATAACAATTTTTTATTTAAGCTTAATAAGAGGTTTTATAATCTTTCTACTATTATCTATAAATTAAATACAGGAAAATATTATTTGACAATATTTGGGCGGTGACATTTTTCCAACTTGACAGTGGCGTAGTTACTGGGTGGGCAGCATATATTTTGTTTAATTAAAAAATCGTATGCCACTGACATTTATAAAATTTCAATATATTTGTCGAATTTCCTTTGTTTTGATGACAAAAAGTATTCTTGTGAAATTTCTTAAAAACTGAATTAAACGATAAATAAAGTAAACCAGATTACCATTTTTCGTTTTGGCAACTTACACGAAAAGAAAGCTATATTAATATCAAGATTAATACATTTATTCCAACGCCACCTTAGTTTCACTATTCCTCAAGTGTAGCAATATTTTATCGAGATATTAACTTATTCTTGTATAATAAGATTATATATCTACTCTTCATTTATGAATAAAAATTATTTGAAATCAAGAAAACTACTATACTTGAAATGAGGTAAAGTTATGTTTGTTTAAAGAATTGTTTTTAGTCCGTGCGGAAATGTATTTTTAAATCAATTTCGAATTGTCGTTTTTGATTTTTTTTTTAGAAAATTGTAAGAGTTAAATTTTGTTTTGGTTAATTTCTGAATCACTCTGTAGACCTTTATTAATTCAAACTATCCCAATAATGTCAAAGTACTGACACTTAGACTCCTGGCTTCCTCTATAATTTCATATGTAGAGAAAATTGAGATGTTTTCCTAGAGCAATGGATAACCTGATCCTTACATAACCAGATTAGTTTACCAGGATATGAAATCTCAATGTCACAGTTCGCATTTGCCTTGCTTCACAGTTCGAATAACTTTTCAAATTGCAGCAAATACCTTAAATTAATCAACGCAAATCCGGGATACGAGTGCGATTTTTTGTGGTTTCGCCTGCGTATAATTACAAATTGTCGAGTGTATAATAAAATGTTGAAAATAATTATGCAAATTAAGCCTATGAAATAAATAAGTCATATTTATCGCTCCTACCTGCAGTATCGTGTTTTAGATAATTGCTTTAATTTGTAATGCGCTTGTATACATTAGCGGAATGTTTGAAAGCGAATAAGTTTTTATACTAATTGAACGGATTGGTCACAGATCATTATTTAAAAGCATCATAACCTATAATAAGCTAATTTAATGCTTCCCACGTCGAACTACTAAAAATGCTAATTTTTCCATAAAAATATGACACCGGAAACCGTAGTAACTGATTTTGCTACAAATGTGTGACAAATTTGTTTGATGTTAATGAAGAGCTGTGATTCGTACAAAAAAAAAGCAATTAAAATAAAACGATAAAAAAAAGTGGGCTCAACCGGGATTTGAACCCGGGACCTCTCGCACCCAAAGCGAGAATCATACCCCTAGACCATTGAGCCTCAATATAAATCATTTTCTTGTACATGGAAATAAATACAGCAGTGTTAATTATTTTAGATTTTATATTTTCATAAACTATACTGCACTTATAAGATAGTGCTTTACAAGAATTTTACGAAATATCAATTATAATTAACAACAAATTATTTGAACTAAAATAATAGAACTTTTCTTATTCCATTTTTCACGTCAGAACTCCATTTTCAAAATACGGGATATCGAAATAAACATTTTTAAAATGATTTTTTTTGCTTAATTTTAGAGCTATTTGTTTGAAATTTGCTATATATTTTTATATTAAGTCAGCACACTTTCTGTGTAATTTTGGTGAAAATATCGAAGCATGAAAAAGAGAGTTGTAGTTCCCACGCCCCTCTGCTCCCCCCCCCAAATTTTGTTTAGTACGCCCGCGGTTTAAAAATATTTTTTTTAGATACAGCGGGTTTTTCTTCTATTTTTTTCGCTCTTATAAGATTTTGATTTGAGGCTCGGTTTGCGACACACATTACAACTTTTTTAGATGTGTTGGGATATTGTCTTTAACTCAGTTAAACAAAATGTACAATATGGGTACCACTTTCATGAATCCTTCTATAGTCAGGCTCTTTTAATAAGACAGTAACGAATATTTGAAAAATATGCGATTTCAGCCGAAAATGCTCTCCATCTTGTACAATTCAGATCGCACCTGCTAAATGGCCATCCCGTTTCCCCAACCTCAACCCGTTTAGTTTCTGGGTTTTTATGATTTCGATTAGATGGTTTCAATAATGATTGAAGAAGGGCTAGGGAACGAATTATACAAGGTGGATAGCACTTTAGGCTAAAACCACATATTTTCCCAATTATTTATTACTCTCTCGTTAAAAGAGGCCAGTGTGAAGGTTTAGTTTAATTGAGGTCAAGTGTTTTACTAAAATGTTTTTCCTTGCGCCCTATTGCATTTGTAATTACTGAATAAAATGGAAATGACAATTTTATTTATGTCAAATCTAACATATCCAGAGTCAAAATCTCATAGGAGTGAAAATAAAATTGAAAAAAACATACTTTACCTAAAAAAATATATTCTGAAACCATAGGCATACTCTGTGAGTACCACAACCACTCCCTCCTCTTTCATGCTTTGATATTTTAGACCAAAATATGTGCCAAATTTCAAACAAATATCTCTAAAATCACTGCAGCTATCAGAAATCAGTTTTAAAAGTTTTTGTCTTGACATCCTCTATTTTCAAAATTCAACTCTAAAATGAAAAGTGATCCCATTATTTTAGTCCAAAGAATATAAACTAGACCAGCACCAGCATGTACCGTCACCTGCAACGACCATCACTGCAGGTTGTGCAGGTGGTCTCCAATTTCTACCCCAAGCCGCGCTAGTTTGACGTAAGTTCTGTTCCCACAAAAATCAGGGATTGATTTGAAACTGTTAGAAATATTCGACCAGTTGTAGAACATCTTTAATTTTCAACAACCTTTATTTACTTACCTTACATGCAAGTTTTTCGTCAGATGACACTGCCATGCGAAATCTTGTGTTTTGGTGTTGTAGGCGAGGAATATTCAAGAGGTCAAAACATTTTTTTGCTATATTCGGAAATACTGAAATAAATTTAGTTGATCTCCAGTTCAGAAAGTAAATGATGAACTTCACCTTACAGTTTTCGGTTTTTATTGATAGGGCAGCTTTCTCATTTTTCTGACTTCTTCCCTCTTCTCCTTTCCACGCAACATCGCTAAAATAAAAATTTCTTACTTATTTAATATTCTCTTAAAAGCATTCCCACGCCCTTGATGAATATTTAGTAATTTGTTGAAATCGTTTTATGAAAAATACTATAGTAGTTATATTTTTATTAGACTGATATACCACAATTTGATACAAGATTTACTTGATTTGAGCACCATAAAAAATCAAAGTTACTATAGTTACTATATTTTTATAACCGCTCTCTGAAAAGGTTAATTTGTTCATAAATAATATCAAAAATATTATTTACACAATCAACCTGTTCCATCCTAATAACACATATTTAATCTTTATTTATGAGCAATCCGAAATATTGCTTCTCTCCTACTATGTATAATATGCTGGTCGAAGTCGTATGATCTCACCGTATAGCTGGTCTATGTTTAAAAAGCACTTACCTTTCCCAACTGTATAAATTCACCAGTTATTCCGACAGTATGCAAATGGCTGTGTTAATTATTTTAAATTATCTGAAATTGTAATACAAATGTAACCTTTTGTTAATTTATAGATTTATAGACATTTTTACTGAGAAAAACCCGAAGTACAATAAATAAATAAGGTAACAGTTAGAGGTCCTAACCTTTAGAACTGTGACATCAAATTGTGAATTGATAACTACGTTTTTGAAATAAAATTCGAATATCGAATTATTTATTTATCTGTGTACACTGAGAAAATAGAGGTGCTAAAAATTAACATAAAATTTGTGTTGTTATATGCAAGAATAATAGGGTAAGTCAGTATAGTAGGTGTAAAAATTTAATTGAGGATTCTAAAACAAAGTTTTTATTCAAATAAATTTTTGTTCTAACATGATTTCTTAAAAAGATTTAACTTTTGGAAAATGAAATCATCACTATGGTGAATCTTTTTTAAACAAAATATTTTGCGCCACTGACGAATACTAAAACTGATTTTTTTTTTTAATTAAGCCAAGTTTACTACAAAAAACTATTCATTTCAATTCACCTCAATAGCTCCCTTATGCAGTAAATCAATTTTTTACGTTAAATATTCAATAGAAATTGCTTTTACCAAAACAAATTTATCAATCAATCCATCTATTACGAATAATATTTTTCAGCCACTCTGCCACAAATCTACCAATGTGAAGAAATGTACCATCTTGCTGGAAGGATATTTATTGTCTAATATTCAACAAAATGTCTTTTGGAAACCATATAAATGGTTTTCGAGAAAGTTCCTGTAATTGTTTGTGTTCATGCGATTTTTAAGTTCTTGCAAATTCAATAAATAATGGCCATTGACTCCAAATATTAATAGAAATTCTGTGCTGGATCTTCTACTGTTGTTCAACGAATAATGATGCATGGTTTGGAAATTTATAAGAACGTCTCTAGTAAAAATGACTACATCTGTTTATAAAAAGATTAAACGAAATAGGGATTATCATTTTATTCTTCCAGGATGAACAGCTTGAACACCTATATACTGATAATGATGTAAATAACTCCCTCCCTACGAACAGTTCTCGAAATAAAACTTTGTGAAAATCCTAGTCGAGAAACTCGACGCGTACTTGTAGTAGGATTGTGAACGACTGCATCAATTATAGTTTCCTCACGATCTATAACATTTTATCTTTGTGGTTGCAGCCCTTTTAGCCATTGCAATTACAAAGTCAATCTTGAAAGTTGATGCAAATATTTGATGGTTTGGGATTTTTATATTAGAAAATCTGTGGTGGTATTTTCTAATGGCCATTACAAACACCATACATGTAAATGATGTCAGCTACTTTTTGTGCAGAAAAATCACCCATTTAAAAAGTGTAAGGACGTAAATGAATTTTCAAACAGTTATTTACTAGATTACGAATTTCCTTGAGAGACAACAGCTTTGATTTGTTGGGTGTTTAATCCAGTTACTGAAAATACATACTTGTGTGCATATTTACTGAAATTATGTAATACTTTTTTGTAGTAAAAAATGTCTTCAGTTCAATTTCTTCATCTACTTTTGACTCATCCTATATAAAATAGACTAGCAACCACAATGTAATACAAACGAAAGTAAAATCATCTAACTTCTAATAAGTCTGCTTCAAAAACAATCAATATCTTCACGGACGGATGAAGAAGAAAGAAAGGTGCAGGATGTGCAATTTACTCCAGATTACTGCACAACCGATATCAGTAGGCAACGGATATGCATGCTACCGTAGTACAAACGGAACTAGCAGGCATTACCATAGTCGCCAAGAAAGTTGTTCGTAGGCATATAACGAACAAAACCATCAGAATCTATACAGAGAGTAGACAATCGCGACTAATCTTAAGATACAACTAGATAAGCATGGTAGTGCCATCAAGCACTGGAAGTTTCCTCAACCGACAACAGCATCTCTGTATGCTGGGTAAAGGGACACGAGCGGTACTATGGCAATAAAACAACTGATAAGCTGGCTAGGAGTGCATCGGGTTTCAGTATCTTTAGACCTAGTCCCTCCAGTAGGATTCCGCTGTCAGTTTTCGTTAAAATTATCAAGAAGAACACCCACTAATAATTTAAAAGCTGTCAATAAGAGTTCCTAGAGTACCACAGCAAGGACACAGCCATAAAATACCTGGCTATGGCCAGGATGAGTCTTCGTCTAGTGACAGGTATTCAAACTAGACACTGTGGGAAGAAAGGAATTAGGAATTATATGAGTGTGAAACACCTCTTTGCGAACAGGAAGACGACACCGTGCTTCATGCACTCTGTGAGTGCACAGCAGTCTCATCAACAAGATAATCCTTGTTGGGAGAGCAATGGGCTTCTATGGCCTACATTAGAGAAATCCCCCTGAGCAACATCACCGTCTTTTTTTCTTTATTAGGTTGATTAACGATTCAGGCGGATTGATCTCTTAATGGGAGGAAGCACAATGGGCCCAATGGGGCCTAAGTGATGTGGCTTTTTAAGGTTACCCTCCCACAATTCCAAAATCCAGAAGTCTGTTTCTTAAACAAAATCATCTGCTTCAAAACAGCGTGTTGGTTGTTGTTGTTCAGATTGGTTCTGATACGTTACCTATCGCACCTGACTTTTTGACTTTGACTTCTTGTAGTACAATCTAGAAAGTGAGTTTTATGGTTTTTAATAATCCCTTGTTAATGTTTTAAGTTTATTAAATTTTACTTAAGTGGAATAAAACTGCTGGAAACAAATTTTATCTTAAATTTAGTTAAAGTCCAAACAAGATGTTATGTCAGTGTAACAGAACTGCTTGTTGCTATAAGTTTTTTTCTCATATGTTCAAAATATATCAAGTCATTAATATGGATGATTGCATGCAAGCTTTTGCGTCATTTTTATCGAAATTGTAGGAGGATTTACTATTAATTTAATATTAAAATAAAGATGATACGGAACCTTGACTTCTCAAGGTTGAGGCGGCATCATTAATTTGCGTGTTATTAAAATTAGTCAGATGGAGAAAACTATAACAGGATGTAGAAGATTTATGCGCTGTTAATCCAGCGCTTGTTATTTAAAATCAACAGTGACATAAGTTTTGATGCGGAATATGTTGCACATAAATGCATTCTTATCCATTATCTGCATTCAACTATAAACAAGAATATATTTACATTTGACATACATTTTCAGAAAAAGGATGCGTAACTTGACTTGTACACTGAATATTATGGGTTACATACTTTAAATACGGGATGTTCTACAACTTATACAACAATACGTTTGATCACTCTTATTTAATTAGAATATAGGCCAAAGGAAAGGAAAACGTTCATTAAAATGCCTACAATTTTTTTTGTTGAAAATGAACTAAAAATAAAAGCATCGACATTAACGGTACCTGTGAGATTAGATACATTTACCTTATACTCTTTTAACTTTAGTACAACCAATGGCTGAGTTCCAATAATTTTCTCTGGCAGAACTAAAATGTAAATTTTGAAATAAATATGAGATACAATTAAATCTTTAAAAAGCTTTTGCGGAGTCACCACTGAAGATGCCCGCAATGAAGAGCGGCAAAACGCTTGGAAGTATGTAATGCGACCAGTTGCAGAGGCGGCTAAGAGACGTCTTGGAAGACCACCATTATTAGACAAATAATTCCGACCGTAACAGTCGCAATACCAAGAACAGAAACCAAATTAAATATATGGCCGAGCCCTGAAATACTGATAGCGGGCCTGCCCCCACAGAGTCTAGCCCGATAATAACAAGGACAGGTCAAAGAATCCCAGCTAACTAGTTATGTCCACTTTAATTTTGTTATTGGCCGTGGTCACGACATAATAACCCGGAAAATCACTATATATCAAAGTAGTCTGTTGCAAATACAAAATTCAATTAACTTATTAAATAAAATTACAGGAATGAGTCTAAATGAAACATCAAATTATATCTAATCATACGAGAGCGTTCACAATAAAACTTAGTGGTTACTTATACGTTTCCATTGAATTTGCTTTACAATATTTTACATGCATCGATATATAGTACTTATATGTTTTGCAGAATAAGTGTTTATTTCTATAGAATAGTATTGTTATACAGGGTGATTCCAAACCTATCTAAACAAATTAATGTACCTACATGCATGGGACAAATACAATTTTGTAACAAAAAAAATGGATAGAAATTCCCAAGGAAAGAAATAAAATACATTTTATAACACCTATTTTATACAGCAAAGCACCTGCTTTTACTCCTATTGGTAACACAAATGTTTCTGCTTCTTGTCCGTATTGAACTCGTAAGTTATTGGCATCAACTAAAATCTCCATCCATTTTTCATGACGCACTCTGTATAGATAGAAAGTGTAAGCTTTAGAATAATAATAAAACAGGCAGTAAGATACTAACATGATTTAGGTATATAACCAATAATTTTTAAATGAAAATTAGTTATATATCAAAAAACTTACCTAACTTATAAAATTGTCACCGACTATGAAATTTTTTTTGAATCATTTTTTCCGCTGCTACATTTAATTTCTAACACACTATATAATAAACTACTAAAGGTTTCGTACTTTTACTACTTAATTAAACAAAACAATACAGTTTTGCTTTTACACCATTGCATTGCCTGACTGAAGTCTTTGCACATGGCTAAAAATTGTGACACCATGGTAACATCCACAGTTAGCAGATTATCTAGGTCTGCTTTTTGAAAACGTTCTTCGATTTTGGTATATTTTCTTACCTTACAAAACGAAGAAGAACGCAAAACATACAAAGGTACGTAAACCTCGGTATAAAGGCAGACTTCGCAGACTATTACATGAAAACCTAACTTAACCACCAATTCTCCCGAGCTATAATCAGCGGCCGAAATTGTAGAGAGTGAGTGAGTAAATGTTATAAACCTGCTCACACTTTACAGCAATTAACATAAAGAAATATACATGCAGCCCGTATATTTTTCCTACAAAATCGTGTGCCGCATATCTCTGAGAGCATACCCGATTACACAGCTTCTGCTACGCATGCGCTGCAGTTAGTACGCATGCACTGCTGCTTTTCATTGGCTGCGACACATTATCGGATCCAACTGTTTCATTTCCAGCGCTATCATGGGCGGGTATATCGTTCGGGCGGGCAAAATTACGGGCATATCTTTTCGTTAATTTAATTATGAATGTAATTTTATTACTGATTTGATCGAAGTGAGGAATATCGGATGATGACATGTATGAAGAGTTTAGAGCACGATGTCAAAATATGAGTGAAAGTGATGTTGAAATATGTATTTCATTAACAAAATTGTACGTGAATAGCATATGTGGGCAAGTAAGAAAGTGGTAAAGAAGTACACCTGTGAAACGGAAAGTGATATAAACTCACGGAAGGAAGGTTGTATTTTTAAAATGAGTTTTCCAAAAAAAAATTCCATTGCTATATCTTACAAGATGGAACTAAGTCCGTATAAATGAAATCGAAAAGAGTATACTGATAGAAAGCAGAAAATAGTGATATGGTGAAGAAACTATTTAAAATAAATATTAAAAAATAAGAATCTGGATAGAAGAATATATTAAATTTTGACAAAACATGGCCGTATGAAGATCATACGGAAAGCGGTACGATATGATATAATAACTGTTAATGTGTGACCGTTATAGTGACAGTGCTAGTAACCAATAGTAAATAGTGTGTATGTATATTCTAAAGCCTTTTGTCCTTTTGAATGCGGAATTCGCAAATATTAAAATAAAAGTTGCAAAATTCGTGCAAAAATCCGTGAATTTCACGTCCATGAGGACAAGGCTTAAGTGTGATATCCGCGGAGTGCGCATCAGGTAGGCGTAAGTGGGTGGTGGTGGGCAATCGCTGTCCAAAAGAACGGCATTTTCATTTTTATTGTAGAGAGGATGACACAGGTGGCACATTTAAAGTAAATTGTTAATGTGCTAGGTTCAGCTGACGCCAACTTATTTTTGATAATTTTGGGTGTTTTAACTCTTCTCAAGTGGCACGCTTAGGTAATCATACCACCCGTATCTTCCGTACTCATCTCTGTGTTGTGAATTAGTCACTCTCTATTATTTTCGACTATGAGTAATTGATAATACAAGATAACTTTGAACTTTAAAAATTTTGAAATATTCATATTATTTTTCATTATCTAACGCCTCGAAATTGGTTATATCACTGTTTCTACTCTAAAAATAATTGATGCTATGTAATGCAACTATTTTTGTGACTTCTGTATATTTTTTATATCTGATCGCATTCAAATTTAGTTCGCCTATGAAATGTTGCTCCCCGCACGCTTTGCCCGTCGCGCTAGTCTACAAGCTAGCGATTAGTCACTTTACAATTTCGACTGCTAACTATAACCTGTTTTCCAGTGTGACGTCACAGTCTCGCGCGTTCGGAAAATATAATCAGTTCAGGATATTGACATTTTTGTTGGATTTTTCTACAAAATTTTCTCTGAACTACTTTCCTTAATTTTTGTCATGACATCTACCAGATTAATACTGAACACCCTGTTAATAATTAATGAATTTTCGATGACCCTTTCTTGAGAGATAAGAGCAATACAATCTTTACGCTGCAAAGTTACACGAATTGTGAAGTAAGCCTTGGACATACATGCAACAAGTTTTTTTTTATTGTCAGTCGGTTTAGTTTCTTAGTTGAAAATTGCAATTAAAATTACACAGCTGCGTACGGGCCAATTTAGTGCAAAGTGTAAACTCGTGCTGTGGCAATAAGCTGTAGGGACGCAAAAAAACGCAATGCATGAGCGACGGGCGTTTACAGCGCTTCATACGCCTAATGTATGCTGACGGCAGGCCCATTTAAAAAGACGACGTGGAACGAAATAACTATGTTAACACACTTGTCAATTAGTGGAGTACCATTAGAGAGCAATTGCTATAAATTAACTTATAAGGTAGGCAATATAAACGTGGCATCGGGTAACAAATTAGCTCGAGATAAACATAACTTTTCAATGTCGCTCCGACCGTGTTCTGCGGCGTATTAGTCTTGTTCCGATTAATTATTTAGATGAGGCTGTCTTCGTGGAAAAAAAGCTGGATTTGGCGCCGGAGATTGAATCGAACAGTAATCATGAGCTACGATTTCGTTAGAATTGTTTTGCGTTGCAGATGCTTATACATTGGAAAGAGTTCTTAAAATTTTAAGCGACGTACGTTGCTCTGTTTTGAGAAAAAGCTAGTTTGACGTCACATAATCGTAACCTCAACAAAGCAATCACTAGCTGCAAGATTGAAATTCTTTTTTTTGTAGCAAATCTTTATACAGGGTGTGCGGAAATATATGCAACATAGAGCAATAGTAGATCCCTGACGACAAAATAATGCGATGTCGCCAAATTTACTTCAATCAAATTTGATGGTTAAAAAGATTCAGTGTCAAAGTTAAAATTTTATGTTCGATATTTGTAAGTAACTTTTTTAAGAATCCACATATTTGCATTCATTTTGGATATCGGGAGTTTTTAGTTCAATTTTTTTTCTAATTTTGACGTCACTATTAGATGGCTCAATTTATGGCGCCTCGTGCTTCTTTTATGCTACACGCTATGCGTGTATTCGGGATTCGTGGTGCGTGATGCATGATTTGTAAGGAATTCGTGCTTCACGTGGTTTTTATTAATAGATTTTTAACGAACAACTCCCTACACACTATTCACGAATTCCTCACAAATCACCTGCCGCGTATCACAAATCGTGAATTCACGCATAGTCTGCAGCAAGCCTTAAATAACAGAATTTTTTTGCAGCTTAGTGTATCTATCTGACTATTGAAACAGTCGGTTCTCCTACCTTTTTTTTATCTTGAAAATGTATAGTTAGTTGAAGTCCTTAGGAGCAACCGTTTTTTGAAATAATCCTATTTCAAATATTCAGTGTATCGGGCAGAAACTGTTTTGGTTTCAGGTGAAAGGCCTATTCCGTTGAAAATACAGCAAAATGTCGGTCGGAAATCGTTACCCGGGGGGTTTTCGGGGCTGCCAAATTCGATTCTGGCATTAGAATTACCCGGGGATACACGGGGGTGGCTCTGTGGGGGTGCGAGGGGGGTGAATTGGGGGAAAAATGGCAGCGTTCATGAAAATCGCTCCAAACTTCTTACTCGGGAGTTTTCGGGGATGCCAAATTCAATTCTTGCATTGGAATTAACCGGGGGCGTTAGGGGACGGCTCTGCGGGGGTATCCGGGGGGTCATTCTGGGGGCGGAAATTGCATAGTCGATGTGAAGCGCTCCAAACTCCTTACCCGGGCGTTTTCGGGGCTGCCTAATTCAATTCTAGCATTAGATTTTTCCGGGGGCGCTCGGGAGGGCTCTGTGGGGTTGTCTGGAGGTGATTGGGGGGAAATGAATATTTGTTATTTGAATAAAGTATTATTTTCACAATTTGTGATTTTTCACTTGTTCCTTTACCATTTCCCACAGAGCCACCCCCGAGCTCCTCCGGGGAAGTCTAATGCCAGAATTAAATTCGGCATCCCCGAAAACCTCCGAGTAACGAGTTTGCAACGCTTCTCATGTTTATGCAATTTCCCTCCCAGAATGACTCCCCAGATACCCCCGTAGAGCCGCCCCCGAGCGTCCCCGGGTAATTCCAATGCCAAAATTGAATTCGGCATCCCCGAAAACCCCCGAGTAACGAGTTTGGAGCGATTTTCATGCACGCTGCCATTTCTTCCCAAATTCACCCCCGCGCACCCCCACAGAGCCACCCCTTTGCATCCCCGGGTAATTCTAATACCAGAATCGGATTCGGTAGCCCCAAAAACCCCCGAGTAACGATTTCAGAGCGATTTTTCTAGTTTCCAGTCGTTCCTATAATGGCATAAAGTATTTTCCGGCCCAGACGGCATTTTTCAAAAAATAGCTAAACCAGACGATATAGACTTTTTTCCTGGGACCTTCCTGAACACAATGCAGAAAACCGCATCTCGATATCTGCTGTGCCTAAAAATTTCCGCTATTTTTCCTAACTTCCCTGGACTATACTCTGCGGGCTACTGCCCCGACCAGCATTTAATTACACCTGAAAAACCTATAGCTGCTAAAGTTACTCGTCAGCAGCCCACATATGTGTACATGGTAGTAGACACAATTGAAAGCTATCGACTTTTGCAAACATTTATGCAAGAAGACTTTAGTATAGTTAAATACCATTTCCTTATAAAATGAACGAAAACTAGAATATAATCTTCATAGCTTTGCTTTGTCTAGTATCTACATGACTACTTTTTTTCAAGTAATAGAACAACGATGAACAATTTTTGCAGTCAGAGCTATTTCTGTGTGCTTATTATTATTAAGGAAGGCAATCAATAATGCTACGCTTCTTCTATATGTTTTTTGTAGCTATTATGATTCTATATTATATGTATGATTCGTCATCCTGTGATAGATTGGTTACTTGTAACCGCATTTAACGATCATTTAACCAGTTAAAGGATTTTAGTAATTATATCACTTTTATTTATAATTATGCTTCTTCCTAAACTCATATTTCTAATAAATTTATTAAAAGCTAAGGTTATAGATAATAACCAGACTCATATTTAAATGACTAATATGTCATTTTCATTATTGTCAGGAAGTATGACTCCAGTCTAATATTTGTTTGTTGTTCTTTACTGTACGAAACAGATAGGTATAGTCACAAAATATATATTTTTTATTTATTTATTTTTTTTTTATAGAAAAATGACCATTTTATTATTCGAAATTGAGTTTTGAAAATACTTGCTTGTTTAGTTAATGTACATTTAAAGCAGATTAAACGCAGTCGTCATCTCATTGTTACACTAGATAATATTGGATATTTAATTTCGAACCCTGTATGTTATTTTAAGGTACCATAGTATTAGTAAGCATGACTTTTATTTTACAAAATAGTAAATGATCTCCAACTATTATATTTAACATTTTGTTAATAACAAATGAACAAATTCATGAACACTGAACAAGATTGAGAAATAATTTTCATGTTAAAAGACTGATTCAAAACAATGTTGAATTCCATATTTCTTAAAGGACTTGATACTGTTAACAAATTACCGGATAATACAATAAACCATTAAACTATCTTTGGAAGATCTATATAGATTATATAAAAACAGTGCTACGGTTTATCTACATATAAATATTGGTAAAACCTAATGTTATTGCTATTTCCAGTTATTAGTTTATAATATATATTAGTACATAGTTAAATAAGTAAGTACTATAAATGTATATTCTTAAGATCTGACCTACTGTTTTTGTATATATCCCTGTTGTGTATAATAGGCACATCCTATTTTTGAAATATATTATATTAATAGTACAAACAGTAATATACACTGAGAAAAAAACAAAGGTAAACGCTTATACTGTAGACCTGCGTATTATAATTTGTTGTAATTATAACTTCATCATAATTTGCATTATTTAACAAAAATGGGGGATCGCACAGCAAATTTTAGAGAAAACCCATAAAAACGATAAAAATCATATCAAAAGTTTAAACAGGTCCAAAAAAAAACCTAATGTGTGCTGGGAGTTAGACTATATTTTTCTATTGGATTTTCCCCCGCTGAACACGAATCTGAAGTTAAAATTGGGGGTTACACAGCAAATATTTGAGAAAACCTAAAAAATGGATAAAAATCACTTTCTAGTAATTTATTTTATATGATACTCTCTAAAACTGAAACAATGAGAAATGCTGTGAATTAGTGAATACTATTTTACAGCTATCTTGGTATACTTATATACTTCAGATTTGTGTTGAGCGGGAAAAAATACATCGAAGAAATATAATGGGACCCTCAGTACACACCACTTCTTTTTTTTTGTGGACCTGTGTAATCTTTTACATCATTTTACTACAATGGAAATGTTACCAAATTCTACATATCTTGTTGTACCATTTACTTAAAGTTTTGAGTTTATTGACATAATGACTGCAACTTTTACCAGCATTTTTGTAACCACCACTCCAAGATTTTATACAATTTTTTGTTAAATAAATACCACTGAATTATTTAAAAAAATACACGTTGGTATTTAAAATCTTTTGGTACTTCTGTTGTTGTCTGTCCTTCGGCTGTGACATATCCGACATATACCGGATTCGAGCTTGTAGGGTCACAGTAAAAGTTTTCTCGATGAATCTCTAGCTGCTCGTGTCTGTCTCACCCGAGTGAACCTGAACGCCGCATGTAACATGTAATAGCACTGGCTGGCTGCTCGATCTTTGTCATATCCGACGGAAGGTCAAGAATGCACGAGATATAAGTGTCTACATCTAACTGCTATTGCAAATACAAAAAAATAAATAAATGAAAACGGAGGTTTGAAAATGATTTAAAAATACACTTCTGCACGACATTGGAAACTGATCCACTGAATAATTTAAAGTCAGGAGATCGTCGGGGCCATGGTACAGGTCCTCCTCATGCAGTCCCTTGGTATCCGCTGTACATGGTATGGACATAATTAAGATGTGTGGTTGAACACACTGTGCAATACGCCGTGGATGTCCTGGACCTCCATCTCTTCCACGATTCGATTTCAGTTATAATACCTACTACAATTGTGTCTCTGTAGCATTGGTAATTGGTAACTAAAAGTGTTTGATTCATACAATCTTAACTGACTAACTATTTGCCAGACTATACTACCCTTGAGTTCTTTTACATATTAATTCACTCATACTCTGCCCTCCCCCCAAGCAGTCCCCTACCCCCGCTGATTTTATTGTAACTACTCTTGGCGTTACCCAGAAACAACGACGTGGACGTGGTAGGTATTTGTTTCTTTTGGGGTGCTTTATTAACGTAAGTCCCCTTGCCTCTCACTGGGGTGCTTTATTACCGTGAGTCCCCTTGCCTCTCACTGGGGTGCTTTATTACCGTGAGTCTCCTTGCCTTGCACTGGGATGCTTTATTACCGTGAGTCTTCTTGCCTGTGGAGGGAATAGGACTGTGGAGTGAATAAGGGTGGGGGGGAGTGTATTTGAGGTTTTGTTTAGGATCAAATCGACTGTTTATGACCTATATTTACTGGGGATTTTTTTTTAACAAAAGGGGCCGAAAACCGGCCTTAGAGGCCCTCCTCCTTTTACAATGTGACATTTATTGCAAAATATAGTAACAAGTTTTACAATTATTATATTAGCTTACAACACAATTACTGTAATATTTTTGCATTTATAGTAACTGTCTCAGTAGTATTTCTTTCAGTGTGTTCAACAACCAATAAAGCACATTGTATTTATACGATGAATTTCCTGTGAAATTAAGGTTGTTCTGTTAGAGATATTAACGATTTTATCACCTTAAGTGAGATGTTCCGTTGTCTTAGATTCAAAATCATGATATCGGGTTCAGCCAGAGCCTCATCATCGAGGATTTCTCATAGCTCTTAATCGCTCGCCATTTATCAAAGACTTCCGCCATAAGCACACATCAATTTCGCGCAAACTGTGCACCATACTAAATACCTGGCTAACACCTCATTCTCTTTGCTACAGCCCGAGAGATTACCTCGCAAGGTGTGATTTTCCCTCGACCGGCCAAGTCGCTGAGCACGATAAATCAATTAATTCTCGTATAAAATTATTATAAATATGTTCAGTCCGGCACCGTATAATTATAAACAAGGCGTCTAACGTTAATTTGGATGTATTTTGACAGACATAATAATCCACGCAACATTAGCACAATATTAATTAAAGACTGTGTAATTTCTTTCACCGTTCCAGTCCAGACTGTCCATTGACGGTGAGTTATGTGGACTTCGTGACTGCGTTTGTAACCGATACGTGGATTTTAGAAAATTTCAATGGCTAAATCCGAACAGAACTGACGGCTCGGGTTATTTTCAATTAAAGATTTCTCCGTATATAGCCGTCGAAGAGGTCTTCCTCACCTAGCTCTCACGAGGCGAGTCGCATATGTGCATAAATTTGTGCAAACTTTGTAATTAACAGTAACTTACAACGTGGAAGACAATCCGTAAATCATATTTGAAAATGCTAATTTGAATAACAAGTTGTTGTCGGATTTGTACAAATGTGTTGACTTACCGATTCCTTGGTTTCTGTGAAATTTGACTTAACGCAAAATTCCCGTCCAAACATTTGTTTCTCGCTTTTTTAATATTTATCATGTACTGAGTTTCTTCATAAAATCGTAACGTTTTTGGTTTTCCCGAAAAAAGTGATTTGTGATTCGATTGTTAGGCATATCAAAGTCATTTTGCTGCTATAGCCACAATCTAACCCTTTATCATACTATTGGTTACACATTGCTAACTATGACTAAGTACAACAATAATTTTAACCACATGCTCAGGGAAGCCTAAAATACAATAAAAAAATTGTTCCAGAATTTTTACCCAATATTTAAAAAATGGGGCAAAACCCTATTTCTCTGTGGAGAGCCGACGCCTGTGATAGGCATTGACTAAAATGGCTTAGATCCATAGATAAAGCTTGTCAATTGTCAACAATGTCAACTACCTTGCGGTCGTTTTTTGCAGCGTTTCTAAATGCAAAAACGACAAAAATTTACATTATTATTAGTAATAATAATACCTGATGGATAGGTAATAGTTAATCCAGTTAACTGCAGTATTTTCGTTCGTTTTTTATTATTTGATTATAAACTACATTTTCCCACATTACAATCACTTACTACAGATTAAACACACGTCCCGTACAGTTAGATAAAATGCCTATTTATTATAAGAGAATCGAACGAAGGAATAGGTAACCTACTAATAGATAATAAAAAGCTTTAAATGCGTGAATTCGCGATTTGTTATGCGAGGAATTCGCGAATAGTGTGTAGGGCCTTGTTCGTTAAAAACCCATTCATAAAAACTCTACACACGATGCACAAATTCCTTATAA
The DNA here is from genome assembly GCA_025584915.1 of Monochamus saltuarius. Classification (NCBI taxonomy): domain Eukaryota; kingdom Metazoa; phylum Arthropoda; class Insecta; order Coleoptera; family Cerambycidae; genus Monochamus; species Monochamus saltuarius. The sequence goes on along the minus strand of CM046721.1, from coordinate 106,645,363 downwards.
ACCACGCATCACGCATCGCAAATCGCGAATCGCGAATTCACGCATAGTCTGTAGCTAAAACGTTTAAAATTTAAAAAAGGCACCAAAACTGAAGAACAGAAAAACCACAACGTAAACACAAATGAAATTATGTCATGACAGTGAACTTTACCGTTCTGTTGCTGGTCTAGTACTCTGACTGTGTAAACGTCAAACATGCGTCGGACGGACCGCATAGTTCGCGTTAAATAAGGCTTAATACAATATCGAAAAAACATTTTTTTCGCTTTATAAATAAGTTTTGAATTTTTTTGAAAGGTGGTTCCGTTAATTCTTAATTTTCTCTATCTGCTCTTAAAATATTTGTACTTAGTCATATTTAACCCTGTGTAAGATTTACTATCAGATAAGTGAAAGATTTTGAAATTATTATTACATTTTTTATTTAGTTGGAAATCCTTTGTGATAAAACAATAATAATTCTAGATTGTAGTGGGATATATTAAGGGTAATTATTCAGTATGTTTAAATATTCAATTCCATTATCACCAGTGGCGTAGAAACCCGGTGCCACTCTTCTTTTACTTAGAACAAAGATAGTAGCTTATGTTTCGATTATTTTAAACAAATACTTATTCTTTAAAATACATCGTATTTAATATTTATATCAAAAGCTGAAGGAAACTTGAATATCCTCTGTAACAAACAGTGTTAAAGTAATTTTTGAAAAGTATAATAATTATTTATATCTGTCAGAAACAAGGGGATCATAATCATTTTCGTTTCATCAGGTAAGGTTTCCAAGAAAATAAAAAATATACCTAATAGAAATTTCGAAATGTTTGATACCCTATATCTCAGAAACGGTGAACTTTGTAGGTATATGGTAAATCTCATTTATTTTGATTGTACAATTACTCTTTCCCAAGCTTCCAGTAATAGGTACCTGACGTTTTGTTGTTAATAGGTTTGTAATACAAAAAAGTGTAAAGAAACAAAAAGTGAAGATAATGCAATGGAAGAAATTTTTTAGTCCTTCAACAAATATAACTTTATTCTTATATTAAGTATAGTAGTTTCCATGATTTCAATAGTATATGTATTAGACATGAAAAAGTTAATCTTTCAATAAAGTATTAAGTTGAGGAACAGTGAAACTAAGCTATAGCGTTGGAATAAGTAGATATATTAATCTTGATATTAGTTATAGCTTAATTTTAGCGCACGATCTAGAAATCTATAATGAGCAGAATAAATTTCAAAACCGTTTTGCTAAACTATTCTTCTGTTAAAGCTTTTTTGTAATAACTAGTACGTAAATAATAATTGGCGACTATTTGGGAAAAGAGGTATGTGTCAAAAAAAGTAGTTTAGAGATAACACCCTCAAAGATTTTAATAATTTGTATTTGTGGAGAAATATATGGCTCTTTATAAATTTTAATAATGTAAACTATATTGCTATAGGATTGGTTATTATTTTATAAACATTTATTACATTTTCAATTAACTTGTATTTTAAGAAAAAGAAATGAGTACTTATACCTCTTATCACTAATAAGAAATTTAAGTGTTGGACAAGTATAGATATACCTTTTTAAGTATGTGAAAATTACATACATTTTGTGAATAAAGGCATAAGTTGACGTGTACCTCAGTTTTTAAAACATAAGAACACACTGAAGAGGGATACAGGTGCACATGTGACTCTTTGCACTAAGAATCTATAAGATTAGTAGTGAATCATATCGACTTATGCCCATATTCATTGACAAGATAACATCTTCGTAAGTTATACCTTTTTACATTAAGCAATTTATTGAATTTCACTATCTACAAAGATTTATATCTCTTTTCCCAGGCACAAGAATTACTTTTTTAAAAGGCTGGTGGAGTTAACTCATTTTCATCAAATTACCTACCCCTTTTCACAAACAGGCGCCAATTATGTTCTGTATTTACTACAGACTATTAAGTCAGAGTTCAATTATACCAAAATATATTCTTAAGAACTATATGTGGGTCTAAATGGTTTTCATTAACATCAATTAAGTATCAATTTTTTTTACTGTTTAAGAAAGGTATTTTAAGCTAATATGTATCAAATCTTCTACAATTCAACGCAGGTTGGGGCTTTTGTTCACTGAGTAATTAGTTTCACACAATATTGTTAATACCTGAAAATATATGAATAAATCAATTATCAACTAACATCGTTTACTTCTGTCCCCATGTCTCTTTTTGCAAAACTGATACTACATCAGTTCAAGACCTATCTTCTAAATATTGCTGAAGTGTTTTTGCTGAAAACAATGAAACCCCAACAATAGCAGTAGAAAGTTTTTTGATTTGAATACTCTTTTTAAAACATAATTGTTACTTATTTAGTAGAGAGAAAATCACTACACCTCGCTGAAGAGCACGGCGTCTTATAAAAGAATAGAATGCAATTAAGATTAACAAATGTGTTCCGTTTTCATTTAGTTTTTATAAATATTAGTCATTTTCATAGTCATATTATTCAACTTAGTTAATATTTTTCTTAAATTACAATTTTCGCCTTATTAAAATACTGAAATCCGCATAGTTTTTATTTTCTATTTTTTTTGTAACCAATGAGATTGTTTTTGCGACCTACACACCGAAGAAGAACAGATTCGATTCGCACAATTGGGTGTGAATAGTTCGCCGCATTCGCTACATATCGCTACATATTATACCATATACATTCGCAAATTTCCAAATGAACTTTTAGATAATTAATATTAGACTTTAGTGCAAATTTAGTGCAAGAGACCAAGCTACATTTTAGTGCTCCGTACTCCGAGTGGCGACTCTCTATATAGGAAACCAGGAGGATCACGGTGTTTCGCTTTTTATATTTTCTCATTGGTTATTTATTTTCAAATTGTATTTTTCGGTTAATATTTATTTTAATAAGGCGCCCCGCATACAGTCCAATTTTCTCTAGTAAAGCTATTACTAAACATTTTGGTGCTTCGAGCACGGATTTTTTACATAATTTCCTTATTATTTGCATAAGTGTTAACCATTTAATAGTAATATAATTTCAATTAAATTATCAATCTCGCCATATTGCCTTATCTATTCGCTAGGTCAGCTATTCTTCGTGACTTCCTTTACCGTTCCGACCTAGGAGGTGTGGTCTTGATACGCGCAGACGTTAATTAGATTTCGGAGTCGACGCTTTACCATAATTTTTACAATTTTAGTTGCTGCCTTACTTTTACTGAGTTAAGAATTGATCGCACTATTGTAACCGCACTTTTCATACTTTTCATACTTTTCAAAACATATCGAATATTTACTTCGCTTAGAAATATATTCCGCATTCGTACTTTTCTCTCGTTTTATATACTGTCATGGCTGATAAAATCAAGAAAATAAAAGCTTTACGACAAGTTGAAATTCGAAAAATTGATGAAATATCACTCGCTGCTGAACGAGCTAGCTTAGATCCCAATGAAAAAATGATTTTTAAGTCTATGTGGGATGATGTTAGAGATATAAAACGTTCATTTAGAGCTCAACATGACGCACTAATCAATATCGTGTTCAACGATGAGGAAGAATTTGAATCTGCACTTGCAGTTATGACTCGCTTTGACAAAATATTGCATAAAATAAAATTCACTTATGAAAATTTGTTTAATAATCCAAATACTAATGATGAACCTACGGTTACTCCTACTCACATTAAGTTGCCAAAAATAGAACTCATAAAGTTTAAGGGAGATATTCAGTCTTTTCCCACATTTTTAGACATGTATGATTCGTTAGTACATAATAATTCATCTTTATCCACTATTCAAAAATTTAACTATTTAATTTCATCGCTTGAAGGTCCTGCACTTGGTGTAGTAAAGTGTCTGCCCATGTCTAGTGCCAATTATGAAATTGCATATAATAGTCTGGTCAAACGTTATAAAAATAAAAGGTTGCTTTCACAAGTACATTGGTCGGCCATAGAAAACGCTGCTAAATTAAATTCAGAAGACCCTCATGCTTTACGCAACTTGTTAGATATATTTTCAGAAAATCTAGAAGCACTAAGAATTTTAAATCATCCTGTAGATGAATGGGATTTTATACTAACTAATATGCTCTTGAAAAAAATTGATCACGCTACCGCGACAAGATTTGAATTACATCATAGTCATTCGAGTGATATACCCAAGTACAAAAATCTTTTTATTTTTTTGGAAAATAATTGCAACGCTCTTTTTAACTTAAATGCTCCCAATACTAAATCGAAATTCAAGAAAAATGATTTTACCAAATTTTCCAATGTTACTTCCCGCGCACACGCTTCCACATCGTTTTTAGGAACTAATAATAGTAATTCCTCGCCGGTGTATCACTGTATATTGTGCTCACATAATCACGCCTTGTATAAATGTCCTGATTTTCATAATAAGACTATTCAGGAACGCTTTCACTTTGCTAAAGATAAAAATTTATGCGTTAATTGTTTAAGTAACGTACATAAAACCTTAAATTGCAAGTCTACTAAATCCTGCCGCATTTGCAAAAAAAGACACCACACGCTTCTACACATGGAACGCCGTGAAGAATCTTTTAATTCAAATAATATTAATTCACCAAGTACTTCTTCATCTAACGTAAATGAGACTTCTTCTCAACCAGAGCCTCAGGCTCAAACGCTAGCTGGTTTATCGCAAGCCTCAACTTCAGTTTTACTTTCAACTTCTCTTATTGAAATTCTTGATGTCCGTGGACATTATCAAAAATTTAGGGCATTAATTGATACCGGTTCCCAAACTAGCTTTATATCGCAAAAATGTGCGAACCGTTTAGGATTGCCTAAAGAAAAATATTACTCTGAAATCCAAGGAATTGGAGAAGCTCAAATAAACTCTAACCTTGGTTCAATGTCTCTTACTGTCCGACCCATTAATACAAATAACAAATCTATACAGGTACATACAATAATTTTACCCCGAATCTGCTCAGAAATGCCTACTACACAATTACCTATACAAAGATGGGCTTATATTAAAAATTTAAATCTCGCCGATCCATATTTTTACAAACCAGGATCAATTGACTTATTGTTAGGAGCTGACGTGTTTCCTTCAATTATACAGAGTGGTAAAATTATCGGTGACCAACATGAACCTGCAGCTATTAACACAATATTTGGTTATATTTTAATGGGACCATACAAAAATAATATTTCGCATTCAAATATTAAATCGTTCTTATCATATTCTTCAACTCAACCTTTAAATAATATTTTACGCAAATTTTGGGAAATAGAAAATGTTCCGCATAAAAATATAACTTCGCCAGAAGACGTTCTCTGTGAAACAAAATTTATACAATCGGTTTATCGAAATTCTGAAGGTAGATATACAGTTGCATTACCGTTTCGTGATGCCCAAGAACCGACTTTTCCGCGTAGTAGAGAAATCGCCTTAAATCAATTTTTCTCGCTAGAAAAACGCTTAATAAAAAATCCTACTTTATACGCTGAATATTCTAAAATTATACAAGAATATTTAAATCTTAATCACATGGAATTATTATCGACGCCAACGGATACTAACAAATCTTATTATATACCGCATCATTGTGTAATAAAACCGGACAGCGTTTCTACTCCTGTTCGTATAGTTTTTAACGCTTCTAATAAAATAAATAATATATCGCTCAATGACACTCTTTTAACAGGTCCAAAATTACAAAAAGATATTGTGCAAATTTTATTAAATTTTAGATTACCTGCCGTAGTTCTTACAGCTGATATAACAAAAATGTATCGTCAAATACTAATCGCACCTGGTCATCAAGACTATCAGCGTATTTTATGGCGATTTGATGAAAAACACTTTGTTCAAGACTATCGCTTGCGAACCGTTACTTACGGGATATCATCCGCTCCTTATTTAGCCCTGCGCGTTTTATCAAAATTAGCCGATGATGAAAAATTAAAATTTCCTAGAGCAGCAAATGTTTTAAAAACGATACTTACGTGGACGATATTGTTACTGGTTGTTCTTCTATTGAAGATGCCAAAACTTTGCAACGAGAACTTACCGCTTTACTAAAATCGGCTGGCTTTGAACTGCATAAATGGGCTTCGAATAAATCTGAAGTTTTATCTCATTTGCCTTCATCATTAATAAATCCTGCTGCGCTTTCGCTTGACCGCGATGAGGTTACTAAAGTTTTAGGTTTATGCTGGCAACCAGCGTCCGACAATTTCACTTACAATGTAAAACCTCTAGAAAAATCTTGCACTAAACGTAATATCCTCTCTGAACTGGCAAGAATTTTTGACCCGTTAGGTTTTAGCTCCGGTAACCTTTTCAATAAAATATTTAATTCAGCAGCTGTGGATACTCGGTCTTTCTTGGGATGATACTCCTCCTGAAAATATTATTCGCGCATGGACTAGATATAAACAAGAATTAACGCTTCTTTCAAATTTTAATTTACCTCGCCATATTGATCTCAAATATTCTAAAAATTCATGTATTGAACTTCATGGATTTTGTGACGCCAGTGAACGCGGTTACGCTGCTGTAACATATTTTAGAATTTTTCACTAAAAATATTATACTACTAATTTTATTTGTGCAAAATCGCGTGTAGCTCCTTTGAGAACTATGTCCATACAAAGATTGTAATTGTGCGCTGCCGTTTTGTTATCGGACTTGGTGGATTTTGTTGTTAAAAGTTATGCAACTGTTTCTTTTGAAAAAATATACGCCTGGACAGACTCTTCTGTTGCGCTTGCCTGGATAAAATCTCATCCTCACAGGTGGAAACCGTTTATTAGTAACCGTGTGAGTTATGTTCAAGAAAAATTCATCCCGAAAATTGGCACCACGTTATATCTTCTCAGAATCCCGCAGATATAGCATCTCGAGGAAGTTTTCCTTCGGAACTTTTAAACAATTCTTTATGGTGGGCCGCGCCCGATTTTCTTATAAAATTTAATGAGCAATGGCCTCCGTCAAAATTTAATGTTATAAGTGATCACGCAGTATTTTCTGAAGAAAAGAAGAAAATTGTTTTAACCGCTGCAAAACCAATTGAAACAAATTTTTAAATACTTTATTAAATAATAATTCGTCATTAAATTCTATACAACGCATTATCGCTTACATTTTACGTTTTACCAATAATTGTCGCTTTCCGAAAAATAAAATAATTGGCCATCTTTCATTTCAAGAACTTCACACTTCGCTACTTGTTTTAGTTAAACAACAACAATTAATTTTCTTTGCGGATGAAATTATTAAAATCAATAATAATCTAAAGCTACCTAAACATTTTCAGAAATTAAGTGTTTTTATGGACGAACAAAAAGTTCTTAGAGTTGGGGGTCGATTGCAACATTCTTCTCTTAGCTATGAAAATAAGTTTCCTGCTTTATTACCTAAACAAAGCCGCTTAACTACACTACTTATTGAACAAATACATAAAAAATACTTTCACGCCGGACTTCAAACCGTTCATTATTTACTTTTTCAAAACTTTTGGCTTTTTTCTCCTAAGCGTACTATACGTCATGTACTATCGCGATGCACAAGGTGTTTTAGAGTTAATCCTAAAACTTATCAACCAGTCATGGGTAATTTACCCGCCGCTCGTGTTTCAACTAGTAAAGCATTTTTCCACTCAGGCGTGGACTATGCAGGTCCTTTTTTTATAACTTTAAGTAAGTCTCGTGGTTCAAAAACTCACAAGGCATACATTTGTTTATTTATTTGTATGTCTACCAAAGCTATCCACATTGAGCTGGTGTCGGATTTAACCGCAGATTGTTTTTTAGCCGCTTTGCGCAGATTTATTGCTCGTCGTGGCCGTGTTTGTCACTTATATAGCGATAACGGCACTTGTTTCGTTAAAGCGAATAAAGAACTTATAAATTTAGCTCGCTCCGCAGCGTCAAGTGAAGCTATTTCTTGGCATTTTATTCCACCGTCCGCTCCAAATTTTGGAGGTCTTTGGGAAGCGGGTGTGAAAAGTATGAAAAGTCATTTAATGCGTGTAATTGGTCAACAAATATTAACTTACGAAGAATTGTACACTATCTTATGTCAAGTAGAATCAATTCTTAATTCGCGCCCATTAACACAAACTAGTTCTGATCCAAATGATTTTTCTGCATTAACGCCTGGCCATTTTCTCACTTTACAACCACTTACCGCTATTCCAGATTTAGATTTACGCGATGAAAATTTAAATCGCCTAACTCGCTGGCAGCTGCTCCAAAGAATTCAACAAGATCTCTGGAGTCGCTGGCAAAAAGTATTTGAATACCTTGCAGCAGAAAACCAAATGGTTAACTTCGACTAATAAACCCGAAGTTGGATTGATTGTGCTTATCAAAGACGATAATATTCCTCCATTGCAATGGCGCCTTGGCCGCATTTCCCGTTTATATACAGGGAGTGATGGAGTTGCGAGGGTGGCTGACATACGATTGGCTAATGGCATGATTAAAAGACCGCTCAGTAAGTTATGTCCATTACCTGTTTCGCCTTCAGAAAATGCATAAGCATTTTGGTGGGCCGAAATGTTCCGTTTTCATTTAGTTTTTATAAATATTAGTCATTTTCATAGTCATATTATTCAACTTAGTTAATATTTTTCTTAAATTACAATTTTCGCCTTATTAAAATACTGAAATCCGCATAGTTTTTATTTTCTATTTTTTGTAACCAATGAGATTGTTTTTGCGACCTACACACCGAAGAAGAACAGATTCGATTCGCACAATTGGGTGTGAATAGTTCGCCGCATTCGCTACATATCGCTACATATTATACCATATACATTCGCAAATTTCCAAATGAACTTTTAGATAATTAATATTAGACTTTAGTGCAAATTTAGTGCAAGAGACCAAGCTACATTTTAGTGCTCCGTACTCCGAGAGGCGCCTCTCTAAATAGGAAACCAGGAGGATCACGGTGAGTCGCATTTCATATATTCTCATTGGTAATTTATTTTCAAATTGTATTTTTCCGGTTAATATTTATTTTAATAAGGCGCCCCCGCATACAGTCCATTTTTCTCTAGTAAAGCTATTACTAAACAAATGTTTGAGTATTCCTAGTCTTCTGGTGGTCCTTGGTAGCAGCCAAAAGCTGTCTGAGTTTTGTCAAGTACTTTACTTTTAATAACGATTATCTGTTTGCTGGATTGTGCTGCAATTATTATAATTATAAAATAACTTGAAACAGCACTCATAGAGTTCAATATGAAAACGAATGCGGAGGCGTAGTTAAGGTGCGGCTTATGCGCACATCGGCGTTTGTATCTTTGAGAGATTGTGAGAACGGAATTCAGTTTGAATTTTTTTCAAGTAGTAGTTTTTTCTCAAAATTATGTTAATTTTAGCACGTATATTCGACGCCCACAAGATATTGTTTCAAGTGCGACTGCTCTTAAAATTTGAATTACAGATTCGTCTTCCTAAGTACCTGTCAGTATGTCTTTGTATTAAAGATACATATACAGGGTTATTCAGTCATAATGTCATTAATTTTAAGAAAAGATAGAGAAATCAGTATAATACGAACCCACGATTTAAAAAATTTTTGAATGCATATTTACAGCAAAAAAAAATGTTCAAACGATTAATGCTGGCGGCAATTCAACTCGGTGTGGACCTGATGCGACGTTGCCAAATTTAAATATTTTCCTATAGTATCCTAGTAGTATTCCCAGTAGTATTTTAAAAGGATACAATTAACGTATTAAGTTTCAACAAACCAAATATTTAATATTGAAATTACAAAATCCATCGGATCAAAACAAACCATTCACATTTCATTACATAAATACCCAACAAACGTGAAAATTACGTTAATTTGAAAATTTAATTGGTAAAAAATTTTCATGGCCTATTTCATATAGGGAAAGTTGACCTATATTTGTCGGCATTTTTCCTTATGTGGGGAAAAACTGAAGTAATAAGGAATTAATAATAATTGGTCGGCAAGAATTTTATTTCTATAAGATAATTGGACCTAAAAGAAATACAGACCAATTTTATGTAAAAATATTAAAATATAACATAACATTATTACCAAAATATACCTGAGAGAGACAACATTATATATTTGATTAATTGCATTCTAATAGAGAACAGGACAGGACAAAGCTACAAGTAGAGTAGGAGTAGTCTATAAATATATAGACTCTAATATAGTACAAAGTCTCTATTTTTGGGTTTCAATTCAATACATCTGAAGACAAAGAAAGAGAACGAGAAGTAAAGTTTTGATGTCTGACCATGAATTATCTTGTGAAATATGGTTCCAAATGAGTTGTTAACGAATGTGACAAATTAATATCTTGCAATTTCGATAGTATGGTGCTTAAGTCAACTTGCCCTGTACCATCTAAAGTTTCAGAAATAAATCGAGAAAAAACTACAAGATTCGATATAGTAGATCTTCTCTGCACAAATCCAAATAGTACATACAGTAGTACGATTCTGGTCATACGATATGACCAAATAAGACACCATATATGACAATTTTTTTTGCATCAAGACAATATGAAAGTCCAGTGGCAGATCTAATTTATATACAATAAGTTGTTTTGGCAGTGTTGACATCTTATCACAGTAGAACAACGATTTTTGTCTCCCACGTCCTAAATGATATATTTATTGCCGCTGAATTATTTTTGTAATAAATTATAACTGTCACATATTTATATATTCCTATAATATATTCATAAAATCTCATATGGCATTAATCTACACTATTCCATTTATAGTTCGGAATTTTATCGTCAGTTACTCTGAAGGAACTAATCCTCTAGAGCCGTTTAAAGCAGGAATTTCATAGATTGCAACGGCGTGTCGGAGCATTTAAATTCGGAACTGTTTGCAATAATGTTCAACGACCATAACAAAGTGAGTCAGCAAAACAATAGAACTTCCACAATCCCGTTAGCCATATCCTAGCTTCTCACAGTCGAGGCCTTGATCTGTTTCCGTCGATCGACATCTTCTTACGTAACCGATCTTAAAATATCTGCAAGGTGGTACCCTACCACACAACGCCATTGTTTGGAGCCCGTGAAGAATGTTAATCGTAGTTTTCGGTCAGGTCTGGCTTTTTCTCTTTTTTTCGACGGTAAAAACGCCGTGGATAATCGCAATGTTTAGTCGCTATTAAACAACTATTCTTGTTTGGCTTTGACGGCTTTTTTTGCTAACTGAGGAGAATTAGTTTAAGCAAATGTATTTAAATATATATTTCTCTCTATAGATGGTTAAGGAAAATTTTCGTTAGCTTTATTTGCCATAATCTGATTCATTCTTGAGGGACAAAATTAAAGAAAAATCTCATTCTTCAAATAGTGTAAGATTTGTTCCAACCTTTTCCCATGTTTCTCCCCCATTGCTTCAGCATATAAAGCTGAACAAAAAAAATAAAAAGGTTTTTATTTCTTAATGCTTGATGCAACGTCCTCTCTTCATCTCCCATGACATTTACAGTATTCAGCTACAAAATTGTTGATGTCATTGGCATGTTCAATCATACAATATTTCTATTCATTTATTATACATTATCCTTTCCGTCAGGTTCTTTACTTCTTCCTTCTTAGTTTGTTTCACTTTTATCGTTAACTGTTTCTCGTTTTAACTGATTCTCTTAATTTTATCAAGCTTGAAACTACTTAAAATATATTTTTTTTAAATTTTTCCCAGTATTTCATCAAGAGAATATAGTCAATACAGAACCCACAAATCACACAATATTCATGGGACGTCCATTTTAGGTCCGTACGTTCCAGGACTAACATGGATGTCCATGGGACAACAGTGTACCTCCCAGAGGCGTTCTCAATACTATATACAAAAATTAAGTTTAAAAATGTACCGAAGCACTACTTTGAACAAAGATCTTTGTATAAAAAAACCTAGTTTAAGACAAGAAACCCTTCTCGAATTTATTGGACGTGCCAGTAGTGGAGATTTTAAGGTATCAGAAGGGTTTTTTCCTCCATAATTTTTACGCCACTGGAAAAATTGATATTTGACAGCAAATTCAGAAGCGCCTATGAATTTCACACTAAAATAGTTCATTGCTCTAAAGTCAACCGTTTTCAATAAAAATGACTTTCTATGAACAAAATCAAACATTTTACTAACGTTTCGGAAATCTTTTGTAATTCAAAAAAATAGGTACCTAGTAATTATTAACAATTTTAACGAGATTTAACAATAGATAGGGTTTTAACTTTTTTTATCAATTTGGCGAGTAAAATTTACAAAAACTGTTCAAAATTACGTTCGCGGACTTCCCTGCACGCATTACATCTTCAAATCATGTTTCTTTCTGCCGCTGCGGCTTTACCCCTATCGGTCAACTCTTCGATATTATTGACATGGATTTCATAAACGATGTATTTCAGATGTCCCCATCCAGTGGTTCGATTCGTCGTTCTCCGGATGTTCTCTTGAGGTCTTGCACTTGCAAAATATGAGGGTGTCTCATCATATTGTTAATTATTACTACCTATTTTTTGAATTACAAAAGATTTTCGAAACGTTAGCAAAATGTTTGTTTTTGTTCATAGAAAGTCATTTTTATTGAAAACGGTTTACTTTAGAGCAATGAACCAAGAGAACTATTTTTGTGTAAAATTCATTGGCGCTTCAGAATTTGCTGTTAAATGTAAATTTTTCAAGTGGCGTAAAATTTATGGGGGAAAAATCCTTCTGATATCTTTAAATCTCCACCACTGGCACGTCCAATAAATTCGAGAAGGATGCTAAAAAGTAGCTTTTAATAGTGCTAATATGTTTACAAAATCTCAGTCCTGTAGTTCAAACGGTTCCTAAGATATTGGAACAAAAACTAAATAAAAAATAAAGTTTTGACACAGTGTATCTCGAAAACGAAAGCCCGGAGAGAAAAATGGAAGAGGAAAAAATGTTTCTTTTTTCGAGGGGAATTTACAGTTTTCCGTTGCGACACTTATTTAGAAAAACCCTGTATAGTGCAAACATTTAGTGTCGAACATGGTTCCTTTATTCTCAGTTGCAGTGTCTTAAATAATTTTATAAAAAATATAATAAATTACTCATTTGTTCGTATGACGTAATTCGTCTGAATTATGACCCCAATTGTAACTAGTGTCACTAATAGAACAAACTAATTGATATACACCAAGAACGCCACGTGCTAGGTGAAGGAATGCACTTTTTTGTCTTTATTAAGATTTTGATGGCATTCCTTTTAAAAATAAAAGTTTGGCGATATATTTAATCCAATTTTAAAAGTCCAGTCTGATGAGTTCTGTATATCCATTCTTACATAGTGATTAATAACACAAATTGTTTCTCATTCTGTTTCCTTATAATTTGATGAAACACACAAATGAGCCCCCTGGCGCTTGGCAGGAATTGGAATAACCTTGACCTTGATAACTAAAGCGGAAAACAATGATGATCTGTTCTATTTCAGTTAAGTATAATTATTTTTTTGTACTGGTTCGTAGAATTGGAAGTGAGAAATAAATCATTGTTTGGTTTTTATAAGGAAGACGTAATGCTTTTATTGTGTTAATATCGATATGGAAATCTGAATGAGTAATTATTTCCCATTTCCAGTTAATAAAGATCCAGAAAATGTTTTATTTGTCTAGTTTTTATTAAAGCATTTTTGCTGTTATAAATTTAGTCAAGTTATTTCCAGAGGAGTGCCCTGTAGAGTAGTATATTCAAAATTGAGAAGAGAATTGAACAGGATTTGACAAGAATTTGCAACAATAAGTTTTCTGTTACTGGAACATTGATTTTCAGAAAAAATAAAAAAAAAAATCGTTATTTTAAAATTCATGTAAGTACCTACCTATCATGTGTAACAAACTTTCAAAACTTACATTTTTTCCTACAGTGATTTCTTAAGCCACTATAATTTTTTAAAGGAATTGAAGCTGTTTTTGATTGGATCTTACTCAATTATCAGTGAAGATAGAAATAGATGAATTGAAATCTCAACTTTTGAAAAATTTTGCAAAGCAGTAAAACGGTACAGATATTAGTGCTATTTTCAATATTATGTGGTGTTAACAAGTTTGTTTTGAGCTTCTGACAGTTGTGACAGTTTCATGACGAAAATGATAGAAAATGCTATAGTTGAGCAATAACAACATTCGTTATATTTTGAGAATTTCCCACCATTAAATAAATCCCGCAAATATTCGCGAATTTCGCATTCATAAGAGAAAAAGGTTTTAGAATACATTGCACTATATATAGTCACTATTCACTATTGGTCACTAGCACTGTCTCTATAACACATTAATACGTATTATATATCGTACCGCCTTCCCTATGATCTTCTTGTATCCATGTTTTGTCAAAATTTAATATATCCTGCGGTTCAGATTCCAACCGTTTAATATTTATTTTAAATAGTTTCTCCACCATATCACTATTTCGTCTTTTTCTATCAGTATACCCTTTTCGACTTTATTTATATGGAAATTCAGATACTATTATTCATATGTCACGTATAATTCGCAAAAGCACCATCTTCTATGCAAAGTTTCATCATGTAAGATAGAGCAACCAATTTTTTTGCGAAAATTCAATTTTAAAATACCATCCTCCTTCCACAATTTTCCGTTTCACAGTTGTACATCCTTGCCATTTTCTATTGCACTATACATATATGATACTAACGTACATTCTTGTTAATTAACTGTATATTTCAACATCACTTACACTCATATTTTGACCTCGCACCCTAAATCCTTCATACATGTCATCATCTGATATTCCTGACTTGTTAAATTAGGGCGTTTACAATATTGAGAATACGACGTAGAACTTAAATCATTCTTCATCCTTCAAAATATAAAATCACTAATGAATTAATTATATTCATAATTAAATTAGCGGAAAGGTATACCGGAAATTTTGCTTACCCGAAATATATACACGCCTATAATAGTGTTGGATATGGAACAGGTGGATCCGTCAGTTAGTCACAACCAATAGAAGGCTACGTTTCGATCTAGCGCATGCTTATTTGCTGCGGCGCATGCGTATTTGCTACAGAAGAAGCTGCATAATCGGTTATGCTCTTAGAAATATGCGGCATATGATTTGTAGGAAAAATATACGGGCTGCATGTATGTTCCTTTGGGCTAGCGGGTTTACAACATGAGCCATTCTAGATTTTCGGTGGTTGGGTGCAAATGATGATTTATTAATCTATACAATAATAACGTACAAACAACTTCTCCACAATAACACCACAAAAACTCCGGCATTTTTGCATCAGTCAGCCTTTACTGAGTCCCCACTGAAGATGCTGATGGTGAAAAGCAGTGAAACATTTGACAGCTTGGAATGTTGCAGTTGCGTAAGCTATTACAGTATACTTCAGAAGACCATTGTTGTATGAGAAGCGGCTTGAACCATTATACTACTAATATGAATATATGGAAGGATCCTAGAGAACCCGATACAGAGTTCTCCCTCGCATAGCCCAACCCCACACAACTGAATTCTGAAACTGGCATCGACCAGTAACATAGTGGATTAAATAATAACAGCACGAACCATCAAAGTCTTAAAACCACTCTACATATGTTTCCGGGTTACTGTTGATATAATATTTCAGAAAGATGATTCATATTTCTTAGAGTGAAGATTTTAGCAGCATATGTTATGGGTTCTATTAAATTAGTTTTAGGGACTGGAAATTGATAACTGAGGCTACTAGATATTAGTTCTTGGCCAAAATGTTACTAAATATTGAGTCTATGATATCCCATTGCTGTACATTTTTATTTTTTCCTCTATTGTTTGAGTACATTCATTAATATGTAATAACATTTTGCGTTCATTATTGGGAAGGAAAATTTAAGGAACACCATATATTTATTTTAAATTTATTTAACCACAATAAATATTATAATGTTTTAAGAGTGTAATTACATGTGCTGATCACTATGTGTTGATCTATCCTCCAGTGTAAACGCCAACGTGTATACCGATTTTGTTTTTGCCGTAAATCACCTCTAATTATGGGAGTCATTAGAATTAATCCACCTTGATCTGCGTTAGAGATAGAAGTGCAGATAGCAGGTGGAAGAAGGCATCTAGTCCAAGGTTGCATTCGGCGATGCACTTTCATGGCTGAGATGATGCTTTACATGAGAAACATCCGCACTTTTGCACTTTTAACGAATAATATACTGGAAATAATTACCAGCGATACATTGTGCAATATCAAGTGGAACGCCGATGGAAATGTAGAAAAGGAAATACAAATTGCCGGCTGTGTGCCCGTACTGTGACTTCGTTTTCTTGATAGTCATTGATTGTATGTCTTATAGTGTAATTTATTATTGTACTCATACGCTAATCATAGAGTTATTGCATTATTGAGAAATTTCAACTATTTCTTCGCTGTTTGTACGAGTATAGATCAAATTAAGGAATAAGTTTAAAATATTTATTATTTTATAAGCTTCCTAACCATTAAAATCAAAATGTTACTTTAATTTGGCTATTTGTACCTACACTGTTTCAGTTTTGTGAACTTTATTGCATACTTTTGGGGATAATACTTATCTTCAGGTAAACATTTTTCTTAGGGTTACAAAGTAAATACAAAGTAAAAAAAGTATCATAAGTAGCATAGATTTAATGGACCAATATTGGCAAAGTATTTAAACAGTGGACCAATATTAGTAGCAATTTGCCATTATTCCTCCTTCTTTTATAGACCAAACGAATATTCCATGTATTTTCTAGCATCTCTAGATCCATTTTCTCGAACGACTCGAACGCTTCTCGTCAATTCCCAATATTTCCAGTGGCGTCTCGATACCCGGCATTATTTGTTATTTACCAGAATCGCGTAGAGGCCATCGGAAGCAATCTAGGCTTTCGCGATACCACATTCATCGAATTGGGTGCGAGCGGGGCAAATTCTGGGACAGTATTAATGCTTGGACTCGCTGTACATGGTACGGATATAATTGAGTCTCGTGTATGATACGCCACGCTGCTACAATACGCCGTGGACATCCTGAACCTCCATGTCTTCCACGATTTATCTTCAAATTTTCCTCGCATTGTACTACATTTGCACTAACTGCATACCGCTGTAAAAGTATCTGCATTTGGCACATGTTTACCGGGAAATCGTTTTGCTAAAAAAATTTTACATCGTCATAAATTAAAACGACATCCATTAACTCCGAGTTGCTATACACATAAGCCATTGACACTTGAAAAACTAATGTAAAAACTGGCATCACAAGAACTTTACGACCTACAAAAAGTAATAGGATTTCAATATTCGTAATCGACTGGCTAGAAACTGCAGTAGCCCAGTGATGTAAAAGTTGGAAATACTACAACTTCAATAATTTTTTTGCTTGAAAACTTAAATTTTTTTTACGATATTGACTTCATTTTTCATTACTCATCTATTTCTAATTTTTTTTTGGGTAAGTCACCCTGAATCACCCTATATAACCAGAAATGAAATAATTTGAAGATCCAACATTTATATACAATATTATGTCAATAAAATAAATATAAATAACATGAAACACTGTAGGTCCAATATTGCAAATTATTGACATATCCATATCTCACCAACACAGCTATAAACAAAATTAAAGTCATGATTTGATCAATATTAGACCATTGTTTTGTGCTACCTGGGATCAATAACGGAGAAGAAAAATTCTACAGTTCTAAGAAAAATATTTAATCTATTTTTGTGTACTTATTGCGTTTGAA
Organism: Monochamus saltuarius; assembly: GCA_025584915.1. Classification (NCBI taxonomy): domain Eukaryota; kingdom Metazoa; phylum Arthropoda; class Insecta; order Coleoptera; family Cerambycidae; genus Monochamus; species Monochamus saltuarius. The sequence continues at coordinate 106,627,588 of CM046721.1, read as the reverse complement.
ATATATTAAACATTAAAATATCTTCAAAGTAAAAATATGAGATTCTCGTTTTTTTCTTTAGATTCTTAGCAGGACACTTATTCTTCTCTAATTTTAGAGTTGATAACATAAAAAATTTTCAGTATTTACTTGAAATTAAATTTAAAACGAAAATTGCAATATATGGAAGAAGTAAAAACATACATTTTACTTTGAAATGTTTTTGAAATATGTCTTGTAGAATAACGTTTGATATTTATATCACAAGAAGTAAAAAAGTTTTAATATATTTATATAAAATTGCAATGTTTGTTTTAAACCTGTTTCAGATGTGACATTGTTTTACATAGAAAAACTATAAAAATGTTTATCTGAAAATAAATATTAGCTAAATGTACGCAATAAAGTTTAAATTGCAGAAATAATTTATAATTGACCAGTATTTCACGAAGATAGAAGAAGTATATGTATACTTTTTTAATTGATATCAATTTTGAAGTGTATTATTATCGAAGACTGTATATGCTGTTTTAATGTTTTATTTGTAATATTTTGAACCATATGAATTATTAAGTATTTTACAATCATCGAAATATATTTTGTTAAATTCTTTTAGTTGCAATACGTGTTTAGTTGGTATTGAATAAAATAAGCATTAATAAATATTTTCGTAAATCGGGAATTAATATAATAACAATTTATTATATATTTATGGATTAACTAATTTCAGATAATTGCGAAACAACCATTCTATTATTAATTATTTAGAAATATTTACAAACAAATCTTTAATGTTATAAATAACTATTTGTTAGACAATATCTAAAAAAAGAATAATTATTCATAACTAATTATTATTAGTAGTCAAAAATAAATATTTAGGATAAATGTAGCTTCAACGCATTAATATTTTCTCAATTTCCACACTAAAAGAAGAGATTATGTAAATTATTATAGATGTGATAATTAATAGATACATTTATTCTAATTACTCTGTAAATACACTGAGAAAAGGCAAACTCTTGTACCAACAGTTTTCTTGATGTCAACTTTTTGATTGTTGCCGCAAGAACATTTTTCTTGAAATAAAAAAAATACGCTGGTGACGACTTACTGCTGAATTCAATGATTTCTCATATTTGATGTTAAATCAGCCCCATAATTTGTTCTATTATATTAACATTTTTTTTATTTCAGCATAACTTCTGATAATTTAATATAATGATTTTTCTTCATTATTTTTAATTCTTTTATTTTTTGACATAAAATTAAATCGATATTAAATGAACTGTTATTTTCTTTGATTTAACGGTGTTGACTTATTAAATTAAACATTATTAATTAATTTCCTCCATTTTTTATTTTAGTTTAACATTATGAAATGTTGGTTCAAGTATTAGGCATTATTATTACTATTAAAAATGTTTATTTTCTTCGTTTCTACACTTGACAACGCTGCAAAAAACGAAAGCACGGTAGTTGACATATCTAGCCATCTCGGACGATAATAATTGATTGTTATAGGCGCCGACTTTCCGTAGAAAAAGATGGTTTTGCCTCATTTTTTAAACATTGGGATAGAATTCTGAAATAATTTTTGTTTTGTCTTTAGACCTCCATGTGCATGTGGTTAAAATGTCTGCACTTAATCATAGTTAACCCTGTATAAACATCATATTGTTAGTCTTACGTTCGAAAATGTGAAATTTTGTATTTGTCTTAACAGATTTTAAATGTTATAGTGCACGTCAATATTCTTGGCATGATAAATGACGTCGAATGTAGATATGGCCCCCACGCTCTTTCTTCGCCTCGACTGTGTATGCAGCCGATGCCTGCGGCTCTACTAGGAGTCTCCTTCTGTCTTCCGTCTTGGGATACTCCGTCGGTAAGGGTTTATCTTGTGGCGCTCTTGCGGTCTTCTCTATCTTCGTCGTAAATTAATGTGGTTGAGGGAATATATTATTAAAGAAGTAAAAATAACATACTGGTACAAGGTAAGCGAAATGTAACAACTACATCTAGCGCTCATAAGCTACTTCATGTCGGACGAAGTGCGTGTAGTACAAATAAAGGCAATGGCTGACATTGGCCCATACTTAACCACTCTTGTCTGTCCTTTCGTTTATTGAGGAGGACAACATCAAATAAAATTATTTTCAAGTAAAAGTATCTGATAGACAGTTAATCCAGTTAGCTGCAGTATTTTGTATTCCTTCTTTCGTTGTACATTGTCAAAACTACATTTTGACTCCTTGCAGTTTTGTCATAATTATCCACTAACATATCCGACATAAAATACTTCATTTAATTACTATAAAACATTTAAAATTAGTCACTAAATGTTCTAAAATAAGATAACCTAGAATACTGCATTGCTAGTTGCATACTCTCCAAACCTCAAGAACATGCGAAGCTTAGTTATATCTAAGAGTCTAAGAGAAATTTTTTCAGATCACTGTAATTAATTTGGGATGTTATAGTTTAAAATATTACTAATTATTTTATGCAGTTTTTGAGTAAATTAAACGTTTTTTTCTGTGTTGAATTGAATTGTTACTAAACTTCTTTCAATAAAATTTACTGTACGAATTCTGATTGACTTTTGAAGATGGCATTCTGTATAAAATATATTTAAGGAACAAAAGGAACCATTTGTATTCGATATTGTACTTAAAATCTGCGCATTACAGAACTTAAAAGTATATTTTCCCATTATTTATCCATTAAATAATAGAGTTGAAGCAAATACCATAATTAACGAAATTGTGAATTACATACACAACGATTTTAAAAATGTGTTACATTATTCCCGACCTTGCTTCGTTACACTTGGCGAATCGTAAGCACATTCAGGAGGTTTGTTCTCTATTTAACATCAGGTTTCCATAATTTAGCATTACGTAATGACCACGGTTTGGAACAAATAGATTTATTATTGTCACATTTGCAATGTGGCACGAATTTTAGTTGGCTCATTACCGCCACGAAAGGCATGGTAATGGCCTGATTTGAGGATAATTCTATGTTTTGCTCTAATTCTTTGCATTCAAAAACAATCAGTGATATTAGTAAATTAGGCACTTATTGTGAGAAAAAAGGTTCAATTGTAATTCTAAATTTCATAGACATTTTTCAGATAATCTAAAGCAGTTTTGAAATAGAATATACTATGAGTTTCTTGAAGATATATCTACAGGAACTGGCATCATCCAGTTTTAATGACGTCTGCAAATCAATTTATTGAAGTCTGACATGTATACTGACATATTATAATTACTTTTTTCATGTAGTCTTCTGTCAGCAAACGTCAGTTTTTCATGTCAACAAATATTTGACTATACTCGCGTCAAGAATTCAGACGTTTTACGTCACGGCTGACGTTACACATTTGTTTTGATTGTCAACGTAATTTTCGATATTTGGTCGCGTTAAAAACAATCATGTTTTGCAATTTAGTGCAAAATATAATGCAAACTTTAGTGTAGTATATAGTTTTATTACTCTCAGTTGCAGTTTCTTTAATATTTTGATGAAAATATAATGAATTATTTATTTGTTCGTATGACGTAAGTCGTCTGAATTCTTGTCTAGAGTTTAGCTCTCTTATTTTAATTTGATAATTAATTATTTGTAGCAAAACTAATAACAAAAAATGCCGAGACGTAATGATTTTTCTAACAGTGAAATGCGTGATATGAGTTTTTACTCAAATACATTTTAATAATTTAATAATAATAATAATAATAATAATAATAATAATAATAATAATAATAATAATAATAATAATAATAATAATAATAATAATAAAACCTCATTAATTAGGGGGGTAGTCAAATGGCAACCGGTATCTCCCATTGACCCAAGCTAACATTCTTCCACCCTACCATACCCGCAGAGAGAGAGTGCCAATCTCTCCACGAATATAGCTTATATACGGTCTACCGGCTGGGTGGGTCGAACCACACAGCGATCTAGTCACCTCGATTCAAGTACTGACGCCTTAAACCGCGCGACCACTGACCGATAAATTCGGAGACAACCCAATTATAAACGTCCTAATAGTCAGAATCAGAAAAAGAAGTTGTAGTTCGTATTTTGGAAAACCTAGATCTGAGTACTCGTTGATTAAGTGTGGCAACAGGGATATGCCAATCGAATATCAGAAGAATTTTAAATAAAAACAATCTTCGTCTATATCACTTCGTCATTTGTTCAAAACTTATTACTTCAAGATTTACCAGTTCTACTATAATTTGCCCAATTTTTACTACATAAATAAACCGAAAACCAAGATTTTCCTAATAATATCCTTTTCACCGATGAGGCGATGTTTACTCGACGAGGTTTTTTTAACTGAAACACAATTATTTGTGGGAATTCAAAAATTCACATGCTCTAAAGGAAAAATATTTTCAGCAAAGTAAACATTTGATTTTTTATTGGTCTTTTTGAACTCTCTATTTGAACTTTCTTGCCGAAAACTTAAACACACCCCAGAAGATGCTCCACTAGCCATAAGAAGAGTGGTTTATGGTTTATTATAGATGATGCGCCACCACATTTTTCTCTGCCAGAGCGTCAATACCTAAATGAAAATTTTTCTCATCAGTGGATTAGCAATGGAAGTAAATTTTTGACCATCGATAATATATATAATATGCAAATATTTTTAAAAAAGCGCATCGCAAAGTGCATTGAAGTGCAGGGCGGACATTGCGAGCATTTACTCTGAAGGTTTTCTTTTATTATCGTTACTGATTTTTATTTGTTGTCTTTGATTTTGTTATCTCGTAAACTTATAATTAAAAAAATATATATAAATTTTATATAAAAAATGCATTGAACGTTTAAAATGCAAATAACTCAAAAACCAATACAGTTAGATGTATTAAACCAAAGTACTTTTTCTATGTAATAATTGAACTGTCGTTTAGATTTTTACTTCACTTTGGCCATATATCATTAGACAAAAAAATGTGTTCTGATTTACTCAAGTAACAGTAACATCTGACGTCCTGATAATGGCAAATTCAGCAACAAATTCGTAATTCTCATACCAAAACACATAAATTACAAATTTCGAATTCATTTTGTTAAAGTTTCCAAAATTGTTGAGAAATTTTAAATTCAAGTACTAACTTTCAACACCCTGTTTCTCCTAAGCCTGCAATATTCATAAGGCATGTTAAGTTGAATCATCATATTTTGGTATGGAGTATCTCCTATTTAAATATTGCCCAGTCTTAATGAATCATCCTGTATATTCACATGCATTTGTTTTAGTGCATGCATTAGATAGTGTTCCTTTGATATTCTTCACACTTGCATGTGTTACGGAATCTTATTTTATATGTCGTTAATTTTCCAATAACTATTAGCCTAAAACGTAAACAAGAAATACACCTATTCATATTTATGCTACCACGTTTTTCTTCCATGTGCGGAATCTAACAGTGCATAAAAAATCAGTCCTATTATAGCAATTAGCTCGAACACTGAAAAAACATTTACGTGATTCCCTCTCGGGCGAATAAATTTAAATGTGACCTTCACGTAGCCTTGTAGTAACCTGAATAAGAATACGAGAATAATTATTCATCAATATTGTTTTTATGCGGCAACTCGATTAGATGAAGAAGACTGGCATTATACCAGACGTTGAAAATAAACATTATTCAACCAGGAATGCACGTATGACACATTTGCACCATTAACTGAACAATAACCACACGTATTCGAATTCACGATTGTAAATTACCATCGATTTATAGGAATAATCATTAATATCTCGATCCAAAGTGGCTTACGAGGCGCGTTCAAGATTTAAATCCAAATTTTAAATCTAAAATGGATAATCTTACTGAAGATTTAAATTTATTAATATATTTTATCCACAGTTATTCTGTTACTGTGAATACCATCCAAAATACATTGTAACTGTCTTTAACTTCTTTAAGTGATTCGTGCGTGAGCTCTCACTGAATTGGAGTAAGTGTCATTTGGTCGAAAGAATGCAATGTTACAGTAAACTTATAACAATAATGATGTCATACTTGCTAGGAAATCAGGACCTGGAAATCACGGTTGGTCCTAAATTTTCGGTTCATATCAACAACAATAGATCTGAGGCTAACAAAATGGGCTTCTTAATTAGAAACTGTACAGAATTTGCATCTATTCAAGTTATAAATACTTTATATTTTGCTCTTGTAAGAAGTAATCTTGAATACTGTAGCACTATTTGGAATCTATCAGAATAGGTATATATTCGATTCGGTCGATCGACAATGTCGACTAAGTGTGGACACCTCAACCCACTTGATCGATATGCAGAAATTGTCGATTGACTTATCAGTCGGGTTTTCATCGATTGTCGACTGATTTACAAAAATTTGTCTCCTCAGTGTGGACGTGGCAAATGTTTTAACTTGTCGATCGACGGTGTCGAGCGACTGAATCGATCGATAGGGTCGACGCAATGAGGAGGCAACTTTAGGGATCAAGCTTCTTGTTATATACAGGGTGTCCGGAAAAGAAGTGTACATGGGTAGACCACAGACTTCTGGGTTCAAAATATGACGATTTAGCCCAATTTACTTTCATAACTCTATTTTATTTGTTATATTAATATCTTATTATCTTGTATTTATTAAATAAAATATAAATGAGAGTTTTGAAATTTTCGTTATTTGTTGCAGAACGAATGCTGATATTGTTGACACACGAAACATATTTTTTCTGCCTAAACGACTCATCTATTCAAAATTCTGAAAGTATAAAAAAAGTTTCTAAATAAAGTCAGCTACTAATAGAAAAAAACTGAGAGTAATTGTACAGGGGGTTTAAATAATATGTGCTTATATTTGCATCATACATGATTTTTCTTATATTTCTAATTACTGCAAAAGATTTTAAATAATGTCAAAAAGTGTCGGTTAGACTTATAACTGCATAGCCTAAAAATGGTTAAAATAGATCTAGTCTTTTTAGATATATTCGAAATAAACAATAATTTTTCTCGAACTTTGGCTGTCCCTTGCGGCTATTCATTGATATTTTGTAAATATGTAAATTGGGCTAAATCGTATTATTTTGAACCCAGGAGTATGTGGTCTTCCGTTGTACACGTCTTTTCCGGACACCCTGTATATTAAGACAGATCTCCAAGCAAAAACGTGTTGAAGTTGTGTGTTTTGGCAATCTATAGTGAAAACCTACTTGTGTCATACGAGTAAACTATAATATACAGTCCTTACAGGCGACAGATCACACAATATAACAGAATTGTAAAAGGAATTAAAAATTAATTATTGTGTTCGAACTTCGCCTATAAATCGAAATTAATAGTGCAGATTTATGTAAATATATAAAAAATCATAAATATTACTTACGATAACACTGTTATTAAGTAGTACGAATTTGAAATTTGAATTCAGTTCTGCTACGAAATATTTATTTTGTTTTTGCTTACTTGATTGCATTATACGCACCCATATATTAACGGCTTCAGTTTGAATTTTCGATCACAAATAAATCCAATTTTATTACATATAGGTACCTAGTAATAACTTAATTGGTAATAAATCACCGTAAGAGGAAGACATTTTAACCACAATGCTAATATTATTTAATATATAGGTTAACTTACAGACAAATGACTTCAAAATTGATTTTATTTGAGCGTTCGTGTTGTAATAAACAAGAGATATTGTTATTTCTATATGATTACTCATTAAAATAATGTTAATACAGATAATATTAGCTAATACATTTATGAAAGATTATTATTAAACGCATACATATATAACGAAATACATTCATTTTTTTATTTTAGGTTATTTTCAGGATAGTAATATTATTAAGAAGCAATAATAAAAATGTAGTTATAAGACGAATTATTTTTATGAAAGTTTGGTCATCATGTTATACGAAAAAATATCCTGGGCTGGTCTTCGTATTTTAATGGCTCAAATATTATATAAAAATTAATTAGTTGCAATATTATGTTTGCCTCGTGTAGAAACATTAAAAAAATCTCAGTAACTATAACTTCCTGTTATACAATAAGCATAGAAATTTTGTATATAACGAAAATTTTGAGTCACCAGACGTCTGAATTTAGTGTCAAGTGATGAGAGCGAAGTGAAATTGTTAGTCTACCTGTGCTGTGACATTAGTATTTTTTATTGATCTGCATGATGTAAAAATATATAAATTTATTTTAATTGAATTACTGATATCACTAATATTTAGCATTATATTTTTTTACATAGTTTATTCCAGGGCATTAAGAAATACGACATATTTATGATATCGTGCAAATTTACTGATAAGAAAATTGTTGAGATACTAAAATTCAAGTCACCTGGTATAATCCAAGCCTGACCTCCTTCAAGGAGTTTTCAGTTGCCGTCACTTTTTCTACCCATCACCCATCGTTAATATTCCTTTCATTGAATTGACGGTTATGATATAATTTCATAAAATTAGTAACTAATAACACTTATAGGTTTCGAAAAAAATCATATTTGCATAAATCGTTTACTTTGCCAGTGGCTCATTGTTTGATCACCTTTGATATTTTGTCTTTCCTGCACTTGATTGCCTGGAATCATAAATAATAGGTTATCCGGTGTTCCTCAAGGTCATTCTGCTCGGACGTTATGAAAAAAGGCATGTAATTACCGTGCATCTTCAATAGATCGCATATTATAATCTCGATTTTTATAGTAGATTGCTTATTCATAATAGCATTGTTTGCTCATAAAAATATTTCCATAAATATTTTATATAGTTCTTGGCGTCTATATAAAGCATCTTACGTGAAGTTTATAGCTAAAGCATAAATGATATTGCTTACCACGCCGTGATGTCAGTATAGAAAAAAAAACAGAGTATGTAAAGTTTGTTTTCATATCAGTATCAGTAACATTACATATATATTCGCTCAGTGGTCGCGCGGTTTAAGGCGTCAGTATTTGAATCGAGGTGACTGGATCGCTGTGGGTTCGACCCCCGCAGCCGGTAGACCGTATATAAGTTATATTCGTGGAGAGATTGGCACCCTCTCTGCGGGTATGGTAGGGTGGAAAAATGTTGGCTTGGGTCAATGTGAGAGATTGACGCCGGTTGACATTTGACTACCCCCCTAATTAATGAGATTTCCTGGGCGCAAATGCGGCCTGCTAAATAATAATATGCCGCCCCCTCTCCCGCACAAGTCTTCGACTTCTGGGCTAATCCTCGTGATTAGAATGAGGGGTAGAGATATTATTATTATTATATTATTCAATCAATACATCTATATTGTGCATTTATTTATTTTTGGAAAACATAAAGAACGTATCTTTAGTAACATTTAATCTTCTTTTCCTATTGATAGATCTGTAATTATTTGTATCTTCAACTATCAATAATTACTATGATTTGACACTGTTGCGAATGTCATAATGACTTACATTATCCCACATGTGCTTTTTTAAATTTATTAACGCACTCAGTGCAATGATATTGTAAATTAATTTAGACATTTATTAAATAAACAAAATATATAATGAGATATAGCTGGGATATAAGTGGTTTGTTACTTCCTGCTTGGCTACTACTACTCTAGAATATATAATATATGAAAATTCATTCATTAAATATATTGATAGCAAAATATTTACAATTGGATAAATTAATACCAGATGCTGAAGCGCATCAGCGCCGTGTTGAGGGAATATTTTCGACTTTCAAGAGAATATTTTTGCTTTCGTCAAGAATTTTCATAATAGTTCGTTTCTTGTTTTTAGTAGAAAATTCAAGATTTCTAGTCACCATTTCTTTTAATACTCAAAAGATCTGCCTCACAATCGACCTAAAGGGAGATTGAAGAACAATTCCCAGTACTTATAAGCATCACATGATCAGTTTTCATTTTATAATTTTATGTATATATATATTTTATATATATATATATATATATTTTTATGTATATATTTGCTTACCAGTTCTACTAAATTAAAGCCATCAATATTACCAGAAGTTACAAAAAGCGCTTTAGACACTTTCGCTTTGATATTGGGTATAAAGACTTGGAAGCCCTTCATCTTTCACATGTTCTACAAGGAGATATTCCTACCGAAGACATGCGTTCGCCAAACCATCAATCAAAATAATCTGAAATACAATTGGTTACAAAGCTTTTTTACTAAAAAAAATATTTTTTTTTGTAATATAAACTGTGTGATGACTATCTCCATGAGCAGAAATTCATCATCATCTGCATTCTTTAAACATTTTAATATTTCCTTCTTTGTTAATATCTTAGATTTTTAGATTTGTAGGTACCCTTCTGATTTTCACTTCAAAAGTGAAAGTATTTTTTGATATCCTTATTCTTCTTGAGTGCAATTTCTGTCCTTGAATAAAAACATCAAGGAGATGAAGACTTCTGCGTTTTGCTTAGTACGATGAAATATACTAATAATATTTTCTCGTTAGTTATGCTTTTTCTCTATATCGTTTTTCATAGTGACCAAATGTTTGATCATATTTCTTCCGTGATTTCTCTAGCATGAGATTCGAAACAATACTGGAAGTCATAATTCTCAATATCTAATGGCAAATCATCGCTTGAACTCATATTTAGATTTTCACAATAACTATCAGAAATGTTTATGCCCATCGCATAGACAATTTTTACCGCAGTATAATAGAAGTTTATTTATAACAATATCTACAAAAAAGTATACATTTAAGCATAATAGAGTCTATATCCCACAAGTTGTGTAAATAATTATTAAGCAAGTTAAAAATGAAGACTAACCTTAACTTCTTCAGAAGTTGTTTTCAAACTTGTTGTCTAATACGGATTTTAGAAAATCTAGGCCAGTTCGAGAAAAATATTTCTCTTCACTGTGCCAATTATACTATTTTGTTTACAGATTGTCAAGTCGTATAAATTAAAAGAAAATAATATATCTGTTATGTTTTATCATTACATTTTCTATGTTTTCCATGTTTTCCATGTTTTATACGCCTTCTGCACAGTAAGAAAATAGTATAAGGCATTATAAACATCGTCACACCCCACAAAATTCTTTAAAAAAATTATTATCATTTGAATTGATATAAATTAGTAAGTATTTCTGATGGGATGCTATACAAAACGTATCTAAAGTTCTCCTCTCCTCTCCTCTCCTCCTCTCCTCTCCTCTCCTCTCCTCTCCTCTCCTCTCCTCTCCTCTCCTCTCCTCTCTCCTCTCCTCCTCTCCTCTCCTCTCCTCTCCTCTCCTCTCCTCTCTCCTCTCCTCTCCTCTCCTCTCCTCTCCTCTCCTCTCCTCCTCTACTATCCTCTCCTCTCGTCTCCTCTCCTCTCCTCTCCTCTCCTCTCCTCTCCTCTCCTCTCCTCTCCTCTCCTCTCCTCTCCTCTCCTCTCCTCTCCTCTCCTCTCCTCTCCTCCTCTCCTCTCCTCTCCTCTCTCCTCTCCTCTCCTCTCCTCTCTCCTCTCCTCTCCTCTCCTCTCCTCTCCTCTCCTATATTATTCTGTACTGTCCTGTCCCGTCCTATCCCATACTCTTCTATTATATCACTAGAACATAACATTTTTAAATTCACATTCCAACGAAAAATTTGAAGAACAACGATGGGAATTCAACTACATCAGTTTTCTTAACAACCATTATGTGAGCATAATCGTAGTTATTTAAAATATTTAACAAAGTATCGGTACAGTAATAACTTTCGGATAACATTAGACACTTATTTATTTTGATATGAACTGTATTAGTCGCTTTGCTTCATTAATGGCTTCCCGAATATGAAGAACTCTCTCAAATAAACGCCGCTTTGACTATATTAGGTACTCCGCAGGATCCGATATACTCTAGCTCTTGCATCAACCTCCTAACATATGTAACTATTCCGATTAGTCATGCGCTAGAAGACCTATGTTAATAATTAACTACGTTGATGGTATATATTAATCATTGACAGAAAAACAATGTCCGCCACCTACAACGCCCGTTGAAAAATGCTGAATAAAAAGCATTTTACAGTTAACATAACAATTTCCAAACGAAAATAAATAATTTGTGCCTCGTTCAACATGGATGTCCTACATGGGTCTCGAATTGAAAAGGTATTTTATTAATATGTTATTTATTTGGGACTTTTGAATTAGGTAGATGTATTAATGGGATGAGACAATCGAAGAGACAGCATTTCATTTCCATAAATTATTGTTTTAAGGAATTGTCGTTCAGTGTGTACTCTCCTACACTAAGAAACCATTTTACTTATTCAAATCATAAGATAATTTAATTGAAGTTATCTTAAATTTTATATATAGATTAATTTTCTGCAGTAATTGTATATCAAATAATCAACTAATTTTAAGCTTCTAATAAAACATTTTTTTAAACCAATAATGTTTAAACAGCTATTATTGTAAAGTATACATAAACTATAAAAATAATTTTCAAATGTCAAAGCAAAGAGGATTTGATTTTCAGATTTGGTAATGCTGCACCCAGTAAACACACATACGTATTTTTAACGTATTATCAACGTGTTATTGATTGATAAGACGTGTACGTTAGGAAATAGACGGTTTATTTTTTGTCTAGAAAAACACCATTATATTGTAATGTTATAGATATGTATTTTTATATTCCAAAACTTATAAGTTGCTATTCTAACGGTTTGATTTTGGTGTAAAAAAATATACCTACCATTATATTGTAACGTGGTAAATATGTATATTTTCTACTCAAAATCTTACTAGTTGGTATTTCCACGTTTAAATTACGTTGTGGACGCGTGTATAGTTGACGTTATTATAACGCAATATTATAATTAAAAATATATTTGTTATCTCAGTCTACCGTGATATTAAAAACAAATTATATTTTCACCGAAAAATATTTACATCTCTTAGGTCAACGTTATATGAACGTAGTTTAAAATATGTCAGCAAGACTGTTCTTCTAAACGTTTTATATGGTTTTAATCTTATAAATATATAACGTAACTTTTTATTTAACAACATTTCTGGAAGTTCATGAATATCTTTTACACTACAATTTAATAACTACACATTAAATTAAGAATATACATTTAATTGTTTACGCACAATTCCAGTAAATAAACGACTGGATAGTCATTTAGTTGAAAGACAGTGTCATTCGCATGTGTAAGTGTAACTAACATACGTTGTATACATTGGTTAGAAAAAGGGAAGGAATTATCGTTGTTTAGACGTGTTGATGTCCATGTAGCTAAATGGTCTGTACGAATTCAAATAATCTTATTGGTGGTTAATGTTCACAAGTTACATGTTTCTCGACACATTAACAAGTTTTTACATAAACCTACTTCTGAAAAAGTCACTTATTTTAGAGACCGTAACATTATAAGAGTTCAGTTGAAAGCCTTTTTTCACGAAAACTGTTTACATAAGCAAGTTCTAACAAGAGTACATTATGAGAAAATTAAATTACACATCAGAAAATGAAGCCTGAATGTAAAAAAACCTAGCTTTAAAAAAATAGAACTTAAAATGTAATAAGAATGTAGCATAACCAGCGTCCTCTATGAAATAATAAAAAATAATTAGACCAGTCCATTGCCATCCAAATTTGATAAAAATATTTCGCATCGTTTTGAAATTTTCGTAATAACTCTATTTTAAAAATTATTCACTTTGTATCTCGAAACCTAGAAGAGATAGGCATATAGTTCATAAGACAAAAAAAAATCTAATTTTTTTATGTACTATTACCCTGTATTTAGATATCTTTCTGAAACACCCTGTATAAATAAACAAAGTCTTGCCAGGTTACTAGGATACGGAAATTATACACAAGTACCTACTCTGAAAATATTTAAATTTCTTTATAATGGTGTTATATTTATCACTATTTGCTTATAGTTACCTACCATATAACACAAAATGCGAAAAGATAGTATAAACAAAAATCGTAAGGAAATCAATTACTAAACTCATATCACTTTTAACGAATAATATAGAGTTTAGCAAATAATAGGAATGTTATTTCATGCCACCTGCGAATATTCAAAGGTACCGAAGTAAAATGAATATATAATGACATAAAGCGGTCTAACCAACAAATTTTTTGGTAGAGAAACCTTTCAAAATGTGTATTTCTTTTAAATTTAACTCTAGATGTAAATATTGTTATAACATAAACTTGCATATAAATTTGTTCACTTTTGTTTATAATAATTTAACAGTAGAAGTAGATAAACAAAACCATCACGCATTTTATTGTTGATATTTTTTTGTTATACGTGTTTTATTTTCCGAAATTTTTATACCTAAAAACACCACAAATTTAATCATTTTACAGCTAGAAATACGATGCTATGTTGGTTTAGAAAAACTTTGCTTTTCTGAACTTGGTGTTTAATTTACTATTTGCTATATATTTATCTGGAGATGATTTATCTTGATCTATCCGATTTTTTATACAATAAAACGGTAATTGTCCTGAATCGCTGTATGTGCCTGACTGATAATTTTATCTATGCTGATCTCGACAAAGCAGCAGGTAAAAGCCATCTGAATATGTGCATATTTAGTGGAGCAGAATCACGGTTTTCTGTCACATAAGTTTGACCAGCGTGTAACATAGATCTGAAATCGTTACAAAATTCTCATTTGTATTCAACCCCTTTTGCACAAAAGACCACTATCATGGAAATCATCGGACGGCGTGCTTCCTAGTTACACTGGAAAAAACTCACGATTCTCGTATCTACACTGTAACGGTGATATTATATGTCCAATACATCCAGATTTCTTACTGTGTATAAAGGACAATACCTTCGAAATTTTGTTTGCCTTATCTGAAAATCCAAAGAAAGAAAATATACGAGGTTTTTTGAGGGTAGTCTGAAGAAGGGTAATAAAATACCTGAAACGTACGTAAAAAGCAAATATAAGGTGTTTTATTGATGCGATCAACAATCCCAGGACATAAATAAATCTGTGGTCAGGACAATTCTAGAAAGTAAGGAAAGTAATATACAGAGTGTAATATACAATGGTAACCATATTTATTCAGAGGCTACACTGGTAAAATGATTTATGTTTTACTATGATTATAATTTTATTCTTAAAACTATCATAGTAATTTTACTTGCGATTTGTAAAGTTACTGCTGCAAAATTTCAATGTAATTAAACAGATAATACATGTACATATTATATGTACCGGTTTGGAATACAAAAAAGTGTAAAGAAACAAATTGGCAAATAATGATCGATGATACCCACACCTCCGCCACTGGTAAGTTTCTAAACCTGAAAATTTTGATGATTGTATAGACAAGCCGACCATTACTGGATCAGCACACTGTAGACGCACACATTGGAATGTATTTACTATAACTATCATTGTAAAAATACATAATATTGATAAGTTTTATTAAATTTACACGTTTTGCTGCTAAGATTGCAATATATTCTACGACCAACCGGACCGGACACTCTTTAGGTATTATATCAATTAACATTGTAAATTTCCTTATTATTTTTAAAATTTCATAACTGTAAAATTACTGTAATGTTGTAAATATTATGTAAATATAAATAATTTTTTTGAAATTGTACAGACATTTTTTATAGTATACCATTGTTCTATAAAATACATAACTGTATAGAGTTCCGTTGTGGAAACTGTTTTTAACTTTTTTTCTAAGAAGCGGTCACATATTCGCAAAATTGCGTTTTGCCGAATTAACATTAGCCGTTTGTTTTTGTGCATGTCTACTACCTCGTTGGTACCTATATCGTAGAAGGTGTTCATCTAAATAAACTAAGTCAATCTTGGAGGTCATTATTCTATTTAGGTGTTCATTTCTATCTTCAGTGGAAAACATATATAGTATCAACGTACTTTATAATACTAAAACGTTGCATAGAAAACGTATTATTAACATTTGGATAATACGTTTAATACATCACATTCACATATGTATTTAAAACGTTTAATTCTACAGTTTAGAAATGTTGCACTTAACTCGCTGTTAAATATTATTAACATGTAAAAGTATATAATACATCTGTGTACAGCAGGCTATTAAACGTTGTAAAAAAATTAAAATTTCTGATGCTCACTTCAACCTCTACATGAATATTATGTTTTAAAAGATATACAATGTATCTAATTAAGTCGGCACCATACGGGGAACTTTTTTGTTATTGATTTTATGAAAAAAAGTTATTCTTGATAAAAAGTTGCATGGCCTAAAACCCAAAATGAAGTAATTGAAGATTTCAATTTTTTGCAGTCGTATACGAGGTACTCGTATTTCGAAAAATGTAAATTTTGCTCAAGAGCAGCTTATTTTTTATAATATTGACAATCGTTATTAAGAAAAATTGATCCTAATTGAAAACTGCGGTCAAATATCCAATATTATCCATCTACCATTAAAAAACAGATATTTTTTTGATTCACTCTTGAGCAAAATTTACATTTTTCGACTGGAAAAATTGAAATCTGATTACTTCATTTTGGGTTTTAGGCCATGCAGAACTTTTTATCATGAATAACTTTTTTACATAAAATCAATAATACCTAAAAAATTTCCCCATATGGTGCCAACTTATTTGTATACACTGTACGTTTAAGTTAAATTAACTAAAAATAAACGTTGAATATTTCAAGGCACAACGTTTAATCAACTACAACGCTTTGAAAAATGTTATATAATTGAACGTGTGCCCTTTGAGTTACTCCTTAAAATCTAATCCTTAGTTTTACTATTTCCTGCTTGAAATAGTAAAAAACCAATAGAATTCATTAATAATTTCTGCAAAACCGACGGTGTCTTGCTGTGTATCAGAGACGATATTTTCGAACTTTCGTTCTCGCTATCTAGCAATCTAAAGAAAGTTCATGCAATATATGTATGCATATAATCATTGCCGGTGTCATGTTATACGATTAGTTAATATTTTATTTATTTTAGTATAAGCCTGCAGTACAATTTGTATACGAGAAATGAAATGTTGCATAGTGCATTGTCATTCGCCGGTCGTGTCTTGTTTTCGCTATATATAAAAGCGGTACATGTATCGAAAGCTATTAAATAATTTTATTGCCAATAAATATCATATTAATTACAGATGTTAAGTAAGTCTTTTACAATTACCAAATAGTAATTCATACAGGCAAAATTATCATAATAATTAAAGATATTATATGTAGAAAACGTTAATATTTTATATTCCCGCGGATTTATGGGCGACCAGAGAGCCTACTCGATTACCCT
Source organism: Monochamus saltuarius (assembly GCA_025584915.1). Taxonomy (NCBI): domain Eukaryota; kingdom Metazoa; phylum Arthropoda; class Insecta; order Coleoptera; family Cerambycidae; genus Monochamus; species Monochamus saltuarius. The sequence goes on along the minus strand of CM046721.1, from coordinate 106,610,321 downwards.
TTCTGTAATTGATTGCTGTTTAATCGTACATGTCATAAATAATAATTATTAAAAGCTATTTCATGCTAGCAAAGAAAGCGTCATCGAGTTTTGCTAGCTATAATATATTTTGGTTAAAGATTTCATTTAATTCATAATTATGAAATAATGTTATACGACTAAAAATTAACCTAAAAAAAAATTAATTTATATATTTGTGTTCATTTCAGGGTATGATGACATTCTTACCACCCCCAAACCGCCATCAGCCTTATTTGCAAAAGGGGGAAGAAAACGACAGATATTAATTTTTTACCATTTGGGGGTAGTTTTCCTGATCCCACCCTAGCTCATTTTCGACATCAGAGAGTACAACATATTACTGCTCGCAAAGTGATGAAGAATGTCTCACCATTATTTTGACTGAACTAATCAGCAGAATAAGGAAAATGGAAGATGTTGAACCGGGTTTTATAGAAAGGTAGGATGCTTCATTTCATTGTGGGATATCAGATCCAGCATGGAGTTACTAGTAGCCACTAGATGTAGCTTTGCTGCATTTGGCGTAGACAGAGTCCCTTTTGTCGGGTTTGACAAGCATAAACAGTCAGGGTAAGCTGCTGACGAATAATTTTTCTGGAATTCTATCGACGGCTTTCAATGGTTCCTACAACATAGATGCATCATTTGGCCTCTCAGGTCCAACATGGAATAGAAAATGGCCACTGGATGTAGTTTTGCTTCATTTCGAGAACTTAGTTGTTTATTTTAACTGAATTATAATTTTGAATAAAATTATAAAAATGTTTTTTATTTTTTTTAAATATTAACACTAATATGACAATTCAATAACTATTTTACAAAGAATGATTGAAAGTATTTGTTATATTAACCTAGTGTATGTGTTAAACGTTAAAGCACTGCTACATATAAAGATATATGAATGACACAAGATTTTGTTCTTATGTGCTAAAATTTGTAACTTTTGACAGGTAGGACAATTTTTTTTGTCCAACTGTCAAAAAGACGACTTTTTAATCCCTATAGATACGCAAAATTAGCCATTTTTGACGGCGATTAACAAAAGTTCTTGAAAAAATGGAGACAAAAACACGCGATTGTGAAAAAAAGATTTTTTTCACAGTGTGGGTACTTTTTTCACGATGACACTATATTCAAATAAAAACGTATTGAAAATTTACTCAATACATTATGCATTTCGTAAATATTGCACATTATTCTATATCGGTGCATGGGTTGAGAACATTATTTTTATTCTTCTAAAAACAGCATCCGCATTTAAGAATTTTTAAAACTCTTGTGTATTCTTCACTTCAATTTCACATTAAAAATACGTTTCAACAAATACTCTGCGCTAGTCAACAAATTCTTTCTCACGATGTTTGGTGTCTTAAAAATCAAATAAGTCAGGAACATCCTTCACTGATCGATTCTTAATATTACATAAAGAACAGAACTATATACCGAACAACAGAACAATACTACACAATAAATAATACACATTCTGACGGTTGAATATTGATTAAGAACTATTCTTCAACGCTGTTTGTTTTTTCAAGCATGTTATTAAAGGCTACTTGTGTGTGGAACTCTCATTGTAAGGCGAGTTCGACGTCTCGGTAGAGGCACTAGAGAAGCGCTGAGCTAGTTAAATTATTTGTATATCATTTATTTCGAAAATAGATAGAGGTTAGGTCGTTAGGACTAAATGGAGTTGCCGTTATGTTCTAATATGGATATGATGTTCACACTTGTATTGGAAAATATTTGTTAATGTTTTGAATTAAACTTTTTACAATAAGCTTTTGCAAGAAATCTATGTATTCACAAAATACACTTACAGTTATTATTATAGAGTTATTGGAAATCCCTTTAATACTGCCGAGCAGTATTAGGCACTACTTTATTTAAATACTACTTGCCCTTATTTTGTTCAGAAAAATATATATTTATTGCTTAATAATTTGACGGATGAGATTTCCTCACCTTTTTGATTATATCTCGCAATTATTTCCATTTTAATAGTGAATGAGAAAAGGAATAGGAGTCAATATTTTGAAAATATTAAAATAAGTTTATACTTATCTTTATTTCATTTTTCTTTAAACATGCGACGGAAATTATTTAAAAAAATGAAAAACATTTTATTTTTATTTTGGGCTAGGACGGATATGATCAATTACGGCCGAACGACCCCATCTATCAAATAAGGGATCGCTCAATGTTACCTTAATCATGTATAAATATGGTCAAGCACTATCCTTATTACTGCTGCCTTAATAATACAGCACATCTGCGCATGCTTAGATGTCGATATAAGAAAAACCTAAATACTGCTTAATCTTATGACCCGTCCAATAACTTTCTATTATGTACTAAGGTGTATTAAGTAGATGTTTATGCCATGGCAGCTACGATACCGATATTATTTATTGCATCTACAGTATAAATAAATTTTCCTGAGAACGAAGTTATCGTGGAGATTCCTCAGATAATTTTAAGATTAATTTGGTCTCCATTCACGAAGTTCGAACAAAGCCTAAAGGAACTAGAGTTTTTGAAGATGGCGATTGTAAATAGTTTTGTTTAAATATTTTCCAGAATGCTTTCTATTAGAAAATGAAATTGGTGATGCTTGTTTAGTTAAAGATTTAATCGATTCTGTTAACTGCGAATTTTAGTATTGGTCATAGGGCGTCTCATTTTGATGTCAACTGTTGTTTTAACGTATAATTTTGTCTTTATCTTTGCTTACTTGTGACACTAGATTATTAACGAAAATTTTCTAAATCCATTTTTCTAGAAAAACGGTGTATCCGTAATGACTTTCTAAAGTATATACCTTTTAGGCACTAGAATACCTGAAAATTTAATAATCTAGTGTCACAAATGCTTAAAAGTTAAAGACAAAAAGTTATGCGTTAAATAACTCGTTGATCTACCTGTAAAACGGACGCCTATGACCAGTACTCAGAAATTCGCACTGATGGAATCGATTCATCTCTCTGAAGGCTAAACAAGCATACCAGTTTTTGTTTTTCTAAGTATGTTGTTCTGGAGGTATTTAAACAAAACTATTTACAAGGCGCCATCTTCAAAGAGCTCTAGTCTCTTAGAAGCATTTTTTGACTAGGTGAATTGGGCTAAATTGTCTTAAAATTATTCGAGGAATTTCCGGTCTTGCTTTGAGCTGTGAGAGTTTCTGACACTCCTGCATATAGTGCTTTGCAAAACTAGACCAGGCTACAGTTAAAAGTTTACTTTTTTTACAGAACATTAACATTAACAGAACTTATTTGTGAATTTTAATTTATCTCACTTATATAGTACGAGAGACAATAATAATTTAATAACTGAAGATATAGTAAAATATAGTTATATTCAAAAGAATGTTACATATTCATTTTGCTTGGGATTTATAATAAATTACCTATAAGTATTAGAAACTTATCCAATAAATAATTAAGATTAAATTGAAACAAATTCTCACAGAAAAAGCTCATTATACAATATATGAATTTCTGAGGGACACCATTATATAATTAATGTATTGTACCTGTACTGTATATGTGTGTATCAACGATTTATGTGTAACGTGTTATTTTCTATTTTCTCTTATTTGTAGTTAAGTATTAGTCTGAATTTTATTCTAATTTTATTATATTTTTAATATTAAGTTTTATCTTCTAAACTATGATTTTTCTATTTTTATTGACAAGTTCTTCACCCTAGGGGTATTTTTGTAAATGACACAAGGTTAACTAATAAAGATTTTACTTACTTACTTTCTTTACATTCATTTATTGAATTCTTTTGGTAAATGTCAATTTTCAAAACTAATAAGTTATTACATGTACCTCTAAACCACAGAACAACGTTTATTTCCAACAAAATTCATGCTGCGGCAATAGCGGCTTGAGGGTGTTCTTCAGTCGTTGAATTGTGCTACAGGATTAACTTCAGAGATGAGAGAATACCTGCTAGATGCTGTTCTTCAGTCACATAACATACTAAGTGCTTCATCATGGTTCTTTTGAAATTTTGATGAGGGATGTGATCCTTTGAGAATGCTGTGGTTTTTTTTCTTTTTGTTATCCAAACAATCTTTGATGTATGATTTACCTACACTTGTGGACTTGTAATATTGGACCCGGAGTTGGCTAATAATATGAGAGAAGGCACAATGAGAATATTTGAACCGATTGATGAACTCTTTTAACATGCTCATATTGTTTCATTATCAAAAACTTTTACATACTGCTATGGAGTCATATATCTGAAAAAATGTTAGTTGAAAAAGGTTTCTCTATGCATATTTTTCAATTGTAATTATAAAGGCAAGTTTATATAAAATATAAGAAAATTTAAATTACTCGGTTAAATTAAGTACAAACAGAGGATTTTGAAAGTCGGATAGCAGTTTTAGTATACGCCTACTTATTCGAACAAGTGATATGCAAAATATAGCTCAATAAAAAGTTAATATAAAAAACATTTATAATTGATCTACTTAAGCATTTTAAATTATGTAAGCCGGTCCTGTAAACTGGTAAGTATTCAAAATTAGGTCTGACTAAGCCATGAATCCAGACTGGCTCTAAACTGTCAAAAATGTTCGTCCTATTATTTATGGCATCATGTTTCCGAAAACAAATTCATTACACCACTGGCCAAATTTTTCTGACGCTCTGTATATTTTACAATTCCAACCTAAAAGCAATACATAAATCAGTACAAATTATAGCATCGGAAATATACAACGGAATTCAGCATAATAATTTTAAAATGACAATATAATATGTAATTTTATCACAGTGTACTTTTTCATTTACAAAATTATGATGTAATTTTACATAACTTGCTAGCTACAAATTGCCAACGTAATGTTATGTGAAATTACAGACAAACTTTTATCAGTGTATGAAAAAAATTATGTATGACATTTTTATTCAAGTAAATTTCCGCCAAAGCATGTCTAACCGTATTTCCACCATTAGGTCAACTTATTAAAATAAAAATATCACCAGCATGACACAAATAGTTATATTTCATGAAACTTTGCGACCATGTCGCCTTGCCAGGATGGCATTGCATTGTTATTTGTTCTCAAAGTTTTAATTTTGCCGGTATTGTCTTAATCGTACCTATTGTGGCATGTGAAACGTTTTGTTAGTCATAGTATATAATAAATACGATTATAAAAATGCATGTATGCGGACGGAGTGAAGGTATTATTTCATCTATTGTTCTGCAAGTGGTGCCTGAATTTAATCAAATTGTGTCATGTCTAAATATAAAATTTGTATATATATTCGTTCGGAAGAAATGCACTCTGATCATTCAGATGTAATTTTCGCTTAAATTATTTTCGGTAAACCTCAAAGTTCCTACTGCGGGCCTCTTCTTATTTTGACTTAGTAGATATTAATGTTGTTCTTGATGTTTACAACTGGCACACTGGTGTTTAAAAATGTGACTTTTCGACACAGTTTTTACTCGTTTTGATACTTTGGGATGGATGAATTAATACTTCTTTGAAACAATAGTTATTTACTTAACAATTGGTCGATTGCTGGAACTGCAATCAGCTGTGGAAAAGTATCACTTCTCACAGGTGATAGGTACAATATTTTTACTACGATCACGATAATTCTAATCAGGCGAAACAGTTTCTTTAATGAGCAATTTACAATATTAATTATTAAGTAGTTATTTAAACTAATAGAATATGTTAAAGTAAAACATTGAAATGTATTATACAATTTCTGGCATTTTGCAAATACAGTGCTGAGGCAATAGCAGCTTGAGGATGTTCTTCAGTCGTGGAATTCACTGTTGACAAAGTATGTGCTGCAGGATTAGCTTGTAACTTCAGAGATGAGGCAATAGCTGCTAGATGTTGTTCTTCAGTCACGGGACATACTGTTACTGTTGATGTACTACGTGCTTCAACACGATCCTCTTGAAATTCTGATGAGGGATTTGATGCTTTGAGAATCGTGTCGGCTATGTTCTCTTTATTACCCAAACAATCCTCAATGTATGACTCAGCCACCGGCGTGGACTTCCACCCACCATGTCGCCGAAACATTGGTTGTCATGTTTGGTATGGTAATAATAAGCGCATCCCCTTTGTCTTCTATATCGTGGATCGTCATATTTGCCAGCTCTGCGCGGCAAGAGGCACCGGCAATTGCAAATATCATGGTTATATTAGTCATAAAATATACGATGTCTGAGACATTTTCCATTTCCTTTTATCCTAATAATTATTTGCTCAATGCTACCTGCATCTGCTGAATTACATTGGACACAAGCATTGTCACAACAATACGATAGGCCTACTGTATAATGTAACAAAAATCGAAAATGAGCGATAAATATCAAACTTCAGCTTGAAACAGTCAGCCACCAATCTAAGTATCTTGGACTGTGTATATACCTACTGGTTGCACTGTACATTTATCCGAACGATAACATAACAAGATCTTCACTCACCAAGATGTGAAGCGCTGCACACTTTCGATAGGCCTCTGAACCATCAAAACCCTTTTCTTCAGCACCAGACACAGCAATACAACGAGGTTTCTAATTTTTAGTTTTCAAAATATTGACAACCAGTACAGATCCATTACCTTCAATGTCAGTTGTTTCAAATTCACTAGCTCATCACAGCGATAAGCGCCCATAACTCCCATTATAATAACCACCTTCATAAGTCACAAAACCTCATAGGGAGATTTATTTATAAACTTATGAATGTCTATGATCAAATGTCATAGCCTTCTTAGGTTGGTGTCCATTAGACTTGCTTTTCAAATGCGAATAAGGTCTTAAACCTACAAATTAACCGCATGGAAAATTTCCCGGCAACATATTGTAACCTCAATGTAGACTGTGCGTGGGAACACGTCACGTAGACAAACAACTTTGTTGTCACTCTTGATTATACAAGAAATATTCTTCAACAAATTCACAACTGTCAAATGCCTTACTTTGACGTTTCAGTAATTCGCGTTCGACTGCTCAATATAAACTGACTCCAGCGGTGAAAATGATCTACTTATATAGGTTTTTAGAGTTCTGGAAGTTTCTGCGATGTCGAGAACGTGTCGAGAAACAAATAGAATATAGCCTGGAATATTCCGGAAAACGTCAAAATAAACTACAAATGTTGCAATCTATGTTCACCTGTATATGAAGGTAATTTTGAAGATATTTACGTGAAGGAACTGAATTTATTTGTTTTGTAACTAATCCCTTTCTTACATTTTTTTATTAGTTGATATTCGTTCAGATATACTGGCATAAGCAGCAATCCTCTTAGAAACCTGTTTGAGAAGATGAAAACTGAAAGTCCACGTGGAAGGATTACCAGTGTTCCAGTTAGAGAGAATCAGCACATCGGCACCAAACCACTGCGCTACGCGCCGTCCAGATCCCAGATCATCCAGATTTGTAACAGATCTGATTAACAAATTTGAATATAGACGAGATAGACCGCGAGCGGGGCCACCAGAACACAATGGGAGAAGGCGCGCCCGATATTTCGGAGGAGGTATTACCATTAGTAACATTAAAATATCTCCGTAGACAAAAGGCAACGCGTTGTCACTAAGCTGTCTATCGATTTTATCAGAGTTGCCACCGTATTTTTTTAATGCTATTAGGATACGGCCCGCACGTGATCTGCCGCTAAATGAATTTAAATAATAGGAAATCGCAGGAAATATTTTATCGCTAGATCTGGCACCGAGGGGTTTTAGAACCAGCTCGGGTGCTTGCGAGAGGATAAAATGTTTCGTTTGTCAACTGTTATTATCATATTTTAAACGGTAGCTGCGGAGTGAATTTTTAATTCAGCTGTTAAAGAGACTGTCGAGTAATAAACTAATGTTTATAGTTTTGTCCACGTGTACCTTTTGAAGTTGCAGGCAGGGTCGTCTTTAACGTGTTTTTAAATTAAAAGCACCGTAGCAAATCAATTATACTCCACTGAAGAGAATTCATACATAAACGAGTAAGGTGTCTTGGAGTTAATTTAATGTGGTTATATGTATTCATTTTAAATACTGAAACCATCTGTAAACCTGCTATGGTTCTTTATTATTTTAAAGTTTCTTGAAAATTTCTAAAAATGTGCCTTTAAGTTTTACAGCATCTAGTGCAAATAGCTCTTCTGAATAGCCTTCAATTTCCGTTCTCTTTCTGGTAGTAGCGTATCCTTGCAAGACTTTCATATTTATTTTAATCAAAACTTACATATGCTTCTACCAAGTAAATATTATTAAGGTACTATCTGAATCTGCATTGCCGCATTAGAGGTTTTACTATTCTCTTTATTGATTTCTTCAGTAGATCCACTATTAACTCCTTCAACAGTCTTTTAAAGAATTTGCTTGCCTCTTCTCTCTGTTCAAGAGTTTCTTTTCACTACTCTTGAGCTTTATTCTTCATCTTCTCCGCATAAATATCTTCATTATACATCTGGCAGACGCAATCATGTAAATCAACCTACTACTTTTCATGCACCGATATCTAAGTTAAGGATACATCGTTTCAAATGCTTGGTTCAATAAAGCTTCCATATAACGCCATGCCATAGTGTTATCTGTTATTATTGTTTCTAGAATTATTATATCAAGCAACGTCCTATCCACCCTACATACACGGATGTAGGTATGACCTTTTGAGAGGACATAATAATACAGTTTACAGCACTGCAAAGAAGATAGAAGCAGCATTTCCAACGGCAAGAATCCCGGTGGCTACAGAATCCCGTGCAGTGGTGGCTAGGTATATATTGAGTAAACGAATAGACAAAAACAATAACTTAAAGAAATCGGCTGTTATAGATCACATAGAGGACACAAGACACTTTATAGACTTGAGAGAAACCAAAAAGCTGGTAAAGATTCTAGCCGAGACTCTACAGGGAAGCCATAAAAATACAGAATAATTTGGACAGAGATGGAGGCCTAAATTTACCAAGAAGTTGGAAAAGATTTATACGTGAAAATCAAGGACCAGAACATCACAACTCACTGACTTAAACAGGGGACCTAACTCCTAGCCTCATAATTCTCTGAAGAAGAGACCGACATGACTCTCGAAACGTCAAGTTTCCAAAACTGACGACGTAGCATCCATTTCGGAAATTATTCAACCATTGCCAACTTCCACAGAAACCTACAAATCAAACCAATTAGATTTCTATTCGATTTAATTCCTACTGCAATAAAATTCGAATCTATTTTAGGGTATAAGGAAAAGTCCTTTGAAATATAAATACCCTTTGTCAAAAATATTTTTATATATATTTGAAAATATGTTAGAAACTTATGTGACTAACAGGAATCTATGTGACAAATATACATATACAGAAAAGTCATCCAAAATAGTATAATAGTAGTACCCGCGTCGGATTGAGAAATGTGCAACCCCGTACGTGGGTTTCCAAGGTTTTCCTGCACTATAATTTTTGTAAAGTTTGTTTCAAAATTTCCATGAAATTATGGCCTGTAAGCACCTGATTGATTGATTGTATTTTTGCTTAGTCTCGATCGAAAATTGGGTACTTAGTAATTAAAGCTGATTAGTAATTACATAATTCAAAGCAGTTTCACGGTCCAGCATCATCATCAATCAAATCCTTTGTACGAAAATAATTCCCATCAAAATCAATATTTCTGCTTCGATTAATGAAGTGATCATCCCAATTAAACTTTCATTTAATTTAGATTCCGAACCTTCGTCGGTATGATTTCCTTTCAGTGAACTTGCTTTGTCCCAACTAAATAGATTATTAATTAACAGATCCTTCTATCAATTTTTTACAGCTACTTATTCATTCCGAAGCAAATTCAACCGTGAGCCGTATTGGAATTATTATTTTAATTTATTGAGAAATGTATGTTATGCATGCGTAAGTTTCAAATAACTAATTTAATTGTAAATGTAAGCGGTGGTTTCTATTTGCTGTATTAATTCACCGACTGGCTATAATGGCGAATGGATTTTCAGATGTACGCGATTCGTTCCCAGGTATTGTGACATTAAGCGGGTCATATATGGCATTTCGTAATCACTTTTTAACCTTCGCTTTTGTCGATCTGTTATTAAAGAAATGGAAATTTGGATCATACCGACAAAGCCCAGTGTCGATATTTATATCTGGTTTTAATCTAGGAATTTATGAATATCTTATATGTTGCCTCCTTGATCTGTCTTCATCAATTGATAAAGTCAAAAGAGAACTGAATTGTGAAGAAAGATAATACAAACTGCAAGTGATATTAATCTTGAAAAGAATAAAACAAAAACTAGAACTAACTAGCAGAACATTGTCAATAATCGGATCTTGATTTGATAATAATAATAATAGTTTATTTTGCATATCGACAATATATATTGTATGGGAATAGTCACAAAATAGTGAATATTTGATAAAGTCAGTACCTACATAAAATATGAACAGATCGGGATATTCAGAGATTGATGCACATACCCATCTAAAATTAGGTACATGTACTCTGACAATGAATAAAAAACCTTATCTTTAAACTTTTTATGTTTTAATGTGAAAGACGATTAAATACTTCTAGTCCGATGTAATTTGGAGATATTTGGGTTACATTGAAATTATCTAATGAAATATAAAAGTCATGTTTCTGACGTTTATTGTAACTGTGAATATCTTGATTTAATAGAAATGAGTGCACATTGTTAACCCTCCGTTAGGCGCGTGGGTATTCGTTACATGGATAGTCGTTTAATGTTTTTAGTAAAAATCTACATTCTGAGGGTTGAAAAAACAGTAAAACACGTATTTAGTATAAACTATAACAATTTTATTAAAAAAGAAAATACACTGAAGCGACTAATGGTATATATAAATCTAATACAAATTTCTGACTTGAGCTGGAACTTTTTATAGTAATTGAAAAATAAAGTTTCAAATTCATTTTTTTAATTACACAACATAAACAAGCATACGTTTAAATTATACAAAATTATTCAGAAGAAGAATCATATTCCTCTACATCTGGATTCAGACTCTTGTCGTATATTGTTCTTGCGTGTAATTTTAAACATAAATGCACATCGCACTTTTGACATTTATATCCCGAAAGTGAATTCTTTTTTTCTATGCCATGCTAGGCTGACATCTTTTTCTTTTTGTGGCTCCTGATATGCCAGCTACCGCTGAAGTTTCTGCTTGTATTTCTGCAACATAGTTGTGATTTTTGTTGGCAAATTTGTCATTTGAGCTCTTCTATGTAGTTGTTGATTCAATAATGCTAGACCCAATTTTTTTAGATAGTCTCGCCGTCTACAAAATTTGTTTTTATTGCCCATTTATAGTATCTAGCAGGTACATATCCCAAGGCATGCCCAGTTTTACCTAATTAATAAAATTTCCAGGAAAGGTATGGGTATACATAAATACATAATTCATAAATATATAAGGATGTTACTATTAAAATTTCATTTTATTTCATAAAAAAGGATATACATGAATCCATGGAAGATATTCAAACAATAGACCTAATAATCCTTTTTTGTGCAACAAATACAGTAGAACTAGAAGCCGAGCCAGCCCAGAAACATATGCCATATCTTAGATGATGTTAAGAAAATCTAGAGGTAGGTTCTATGTCTAAAAATAAGACTTCTCGTCGTTTTGAAGATACAGGTTGTTTAAAATATTATGTCTTGAATACTATGCTTAGTCTTCATTTCTCGAAAACCGATCGAGATATTGAGTTGATATTTGGTACACAGCAATGTATAGTGAAGGACTACGTGTATATATTTCTTTTGTAATATATTAGTATCAGTGGCGTTCGTGTCATTATATACTCAGCAAAAAAATTGTTTACCACTGATTTTTACAGACTTAAACAAAAAAAGATAACACAAAGTGTCCAGTGACTCATTTTTGAAGTGTTTAAGTTAGTTTTTAAAAATTTTTTAGAAACTAAATGTGGTTATTCCTTTGATGAATTAGCCAACATACATTTTATGTATCAAAAAGTAAATGGAAATTCAAATGAAGCAAGATGCATTCCCTGACCGCCAATTATCTACGTAGATTGTTGTTTGCAAAGAATTGCACGAACAGTGGAAAATGAGAAAAATGTTGATGAAGTTTTTTTACCGGAAACGGTGTTTTTAATTATCACAATGAACATTTTTGGGCGGATAAAAATCCATACATTATTCATGAATTGCGACACCAGCACCAGTTTTCAGTCAGTGTGTGGGCAGGAATTATTGAAAATTATTTGGTTGGACTCTTTTATTTTCCCGAGAAGATTAGATGGACGAATATACCTTGATTTTTTATAGGAAAATCTACATATACATCTAGAAGCTTTCCCTCTTAATGTCTCTAAAAACAATTTAATATTCGTAGTAGTAATATGTATATAGTATATACTAAAACAAATGTTTTGGTGTAGGTACCTTCCTACATAAAATTGTTTTTTGACCTCGTATATTTCAAAAACTACTTATTTGGTCAACTTAAATTTTCTGGGGTTTTCAGATATCATAAATGCTTCATAAAAATATACAAAGAATGTAATTTGAGACTTGACCAAATGATTGTAGATTCTATAATACTTCTATGATGATTCTGACAAAAAAGTCATACTGCATTCTGCAATATCAATAAAGCAAAATGTGATTTAAAAATACCTACCATTATTATGAAACACTCCATCTATAAGATCATTTAATTGAACATGTGCGCAGTATATATGAACAATTTATATTGGAAAAAAACTAATAAAAATGTTGATCGTCATCTTATCGTCTTCACTTTCTACCAGGAACGTATATTTGAATAACAATAAAACTGGCGAATTACCAAATTAAACAACAGACAAATGAAGTGGCACGTTCCCCCAGCTATCTAGACCAGTTTGCGCAATTTGCGGGGACAATTTGCGTATCTGCCCATGGACAAACAATGGCAAGCGATAATTATACGTGAACCGTATCGCATGTTACAAGTACGAGGCATAACAATGGTGTTATCCAGTGGCGTAGAGAAGAGGTTGACAAGACTAACAATCTGGCTACAAAGAAGATAGGTATAATGATGTCAGTGGATTAGTCCTCAGCATTAAACATAATAGGCAAATTGCATGCTTTTTCAATATATGTGCATAATAAAGAATGTATTATTTTAATCGAAATGGCGTTTGTCGTGGAAAAATAAGCCTAAAAACGTTATTTAAAAATTTTGTCTATACACGTGTATACCTAAATACAGTAGTGTGCTGTAGTTCATATCTATATATTATGATTTCCATGCTTTTGGACAACAGTACATCCGTCTGGAATAGTTAATTTATCATTTGTGATACTATTAGGTGTTATTGTGTTAAATAGACATTGGTATTGAATAAAGTTGCAAAATAGATTCGTAAAATGGACACAGAAAGTAAATCTCATCGGGCAAATGGAGGAAGTACTGCATTTTGCCATTATGTACGAATACAGTATATAGCGCAGTATAATAAAATATATTAACCGTGCCAAATTAAAAAAAAAATGTGGTGTGGGGCTTTGAAGCGCAACGAAAGGAAGCATTGCAACATTGTTTGATTGTGAAGATAATTTTAATGTAAGTTTAATTGGAAATACAGGTAGGTTTAAGTTAATGGAAAAAAATAAAATGTAAAGATATAAAGAATCAATTAAACTTTTCTATTAAGCTACCAGAATGTATACAGGGCGTTTAGAAAATCAATGGTAAAGTAAATTTACATTTTTTCTCATTTATTGTATTCAGCGCTTCATTCCAATTCCAAGTAACATTTTCTCAGATGACAAAGTTTTATAAATACCTCAAGTAGAACCATCTATCTGGTACTTACCCAACAGCATTGTCGCCGTAATTGTTACGAGCGGATCTATATTGTAAACAAAGGAATAAGTTACGTTTAACAATATCGTAAGTGCACCACATCACCACTAATAATAAATATAACATTACCTATAGGTACAGTATTTGCAATATGTATCTATGACACACAAACACGTAAAAATACAAGAAACAAACGCCTGTGTACATCTCCAACACCGTAACTTGCATCTGTTTCCATAGAAACAAACCGCGCTGAACGAACGATGTCGCGTTTTCGGCGATGTGGTTTTGTTTACATTTTATGATAATTTAATAATATTCTGACCTTTAAATATGTTTGAAAAATTACCCTGTAATATATATTTATATATATTTCAAACCAATATAAAATTCATGCAACTCCAATATTAAAAGTTGAAAATGTAAATAAAGTAATTCCCAAGAAATTATTGACAGGTTGAATCTGAATTTGCTGAAATAGTATTTTTGTTCCGTTCTGTCCCATAAAAAATGCGACTACCACTTTATAAAATATGTAGGCATATAGGTATCAAAATTGGTTGGTTTACTCTTTCTGTATAGTCTTAGTTTTAGTATTCCACATTTACATCCGTTTGATTATGCTAAATTATTTGTGATGTAGGGAGTATATTATAAGCCTTTATTAGTGTGTGTCTTCTCCATATTGTGATTATGATTTTTTTATATGTTCTAGTTTCCTTTTCACTATTTATTAATTTCATTTTACTTGTATGTAGAATTTTGGAATCCCTCCTTATAGCTTCATTACTGGCAGAAAGTAGCAGATGTTTGAAACATTTTATTTTCTTCATAAACAAAACTTGCTCGGTATTTAATTCAACAGACGGACGCCTCTGAGTATATTAGTGTCGCGACGCTTGGTTACATTTCCTAAGCAGTCCAAGGTCCCCTTAGATCCGATTCCACCCGGAATGAGAACGGGCTGATTCCCATGTCAATTACACATTTCCACTGACGTCCTTTTCTATCACCCCGAGAATCGCGGCTACCTGTCTCGCTTGCGTGTTATGTAACGTTTCGTATGTAGAAACAGTAATTCATGCTTCTGTAAAGACCGAATTATATGCATTAAGCTGTTTGGTGAAGAGGATCGATATGTGACGATGCAATCTCTATACGTATGTATCGAACGAAGTATCCTGATTGACTGACTCATCAAATCATAGCTGAAACCACTTGTAGGAACCAGACAATAAAGAAGTATTTTGAAAAACCTCATCTATAAGAAGATGAAACGGGGGGGTGGTATATAAAACTTCAGACCCACACCATCCAACACCTTAATTCCTCTATTGAACTCAAATTAGAGGTTACATATGTCAGATTTGGTTAGTTAGTTAGTCTCAGTTTAACGCTTCATCGTTGGCAAATAGTAAAGGGAAATTTTAAAACGTTTTTACTTCTGTTATCTTATTATTCATTTATTTAGTTGTTACTTCCAAACAGGCGTCAATGCCTAATTACAAGGAGTAACAAGAAATAAAAATTATAATAATTGCACACTACAGCATGAATACAGCAGAAGCATTCACATTTCCAAAATTATGATAAATATACATCAGGATAAATTATCAACTAAATATATATTTTTGACAGATTTTCAAAATAAACCAGAAGGGCTAAAGAGGTCTACGCTATTTTTACCAGAAACCAGATTAATTAATCGGAATATCGGCGAAAGAGGTGGCAACTGGGTGTTACAAATGGGAATATAGCCTGCATTCAATTATTTATCGGAGAGGCATTAAACACAACAAGGACAACAAACAGGAATCACCAATAAGAGTTTAGTAAGTTGTATCCAAATAGGAGCGTCACAATAACACTTCGATTAATTTTAAACCCTTTACATAAATGAATACTTCGAGTAAAGTTGAAATCTAGTGGTTATATTAAAAAAAAATCTTAGAAAATTGTCCTGTACGTTTTTATGTTTACTGTATATATCTCAGGTTGTGAATGCCTTAGCAACAAAGCATATTCAAATTTAGATCTGACTAAACTATAATATAATTGAACTAATATTGAATTTATTGACCTAAAGCTTTATAGTCTGAGACAGTTATATTTTCAATGTGCAATTTATATGAAACTTTGGTGTAAATAGTTACACCTAAATCCTTCTCATAATATTTTCTATTTAACTCAATATTGTACATTTTATACGGAAAAGATATTAGGTAATTGGTTATTACGAGTAAAAGCCACATTTTAGCATTACTGAATGTTATAGTCAAGTTTGTTTACATAACTTCATTCAAATGCCGCATTAATATTACTGGAGAGATATACAACCATGGAAACATTCGACATGCTTGTAAAATTTTAGGTCATCTGCAAACATCAAACCATTTGAATTTTGTATTACATTTGTTAAGTCATTTATAAAAAATAAGAATAGCGGTCCCAAGTTATATCCTTGAGGAAAACCTGAGTTTGATTTATTTTTCATTAGAAAAAAACACAGTGTTTCACAATAGACTTACGCTCAAAGGTCTTGCTAAAATCCGTGTATATCGCATGAACTTGTACTCCCAGCTCAAAGGCCTCCACAATGTATTGGGTAAAAGTTAGTAAATTAGTAGAAATTGAACGTTTTGAAATAAAGCCATGGCCGTCTTGGGTTAACGATACTAAAAAATGATTCCATAACAAAGAATTCAGTATTTGTTCAAAAACATTAGCACGAGCAGGAGGACTGCAATAGGTCTATAGTTTTCAATATTTGATTTAACACCTGATTTATTGGACTGATTATTGCAGTTTTTCACAGTTTAGAAAATTTGTTATGTTTTATAATTAAATTATATAAATAAAAGAGATTTTTGAGATATTCGGAACAACCCTTTAAAACATACGGAGGCACTCCATCTGAACCCACTGACCTCTTGAGTTTCTATTTCTTAATACTTTACTTCAGCAATTTGCTCTATCCGTAAGATATGAGAATATAATAAAATATTTGTATCATCTTTTACGTTGGATATTGGTTTAATATATCCCAAGTTGTCACCGCTGATGGGTATTGTTCTAAAGCGTTTTATATCACTTCTGGAGTTCTGCAGGGCTATCATCTTGGCCCACTGTTTGTCTTGGTTTACACTAAGGACATTGCAAGCTTGTTACAATTTTGTAAATATCTATTACATGCGGATGATATTACTATTTTCACTAAGGTTACTGCGGAACGATTTAGACAACTTTTCCGAATACTGTGTTAGTAAAATTTACACCTTAATTTTAATAAATGTCACTGTATTTCTTTTACTAAAAATGTTACTCCTATTAAATTTAATTATAGGATAAATAATGTAAGTCTTGAATGAGTAATTGAGATTAAGGACTTGGGAGTAATTTTTGGTTGTAAAATGAGTTTTACATTTCATATTGATTATTTGGCTTGTAAGTGTAAAAGATTTTAGGTCTGCTAGAGCCATTAAAACAATTTATTTTGCAATTATTTACAGTTTATTGAATTCTGCCTGTGTCATATGGAGTCCTTACTACAAAGTACATATATTTCGCCTTGAAAGGACTCATAAGTTTATTAAGTTTCTCAATTATGTGCCAGTTAGGCACACACGTGTTTTGTTCATGTTTTATATTAACCATAGTAGAATCAAGTTAGGGCTAAATTCACCATTTCATCTAACATGTAGGAATTACGACAGATACTGTTGAAATATTTGTAATAGTTCCGTAAGTCGTTTTAAACGTAACTTAAACGTATTAATTATTACTGTCTAGTAATATAGTTATAGAAGAGTCACGTATTTATATTATGTCACTTGTAAGCACACTATGGTCTTCTTATTGCAGTTGTGGCTTCCGTTTTGGGCTCTCAACCTGCTTGTATCCCAAACTTTGTAAAATAAGTAAATACATGATCGGTAACATTGTTTTGCAGGTAATCGTATTACAAGAATTTGTATATTTTAATATTAATAAATTACACAGATGTCGCGACTGTGGCCATTAGTAGTTATCAATGTATTTATATTCCCTGATGATACTACATCAATTATTAGGAGGAGACAAACCAAGGGCAGAGCTCCACGAACTGTAGCATTACCTTCAGTCCTGCTCCACGTTTGTAATATAGAGTGGGCACGTCGAGCTGGAATAAATATTAATCATTTAGCTAATTTCTAGGCTGCTTCGGTTAGTCATCCCATTACAAATTCAAAATATTAAGTGAGACAAGAAAAATATGCAAAGCAACGACGTTAATACACATAACACTTCATAAATAATTAATAATGCTCTCAAATAATACAATGATCGTAAATTCAACGTTTTCTGTTGCATTAGCATACAATTATTACATATTTCTTCACTTTTTTCCTCTCTACACTCCAATTAATCTTCACTGGAGTCTGAGCGTCTCTACCTTTACGCAATTGCATGTCGTTTACAATGGAGAGGTGCGGTACCATCTTTACTCTGTCATATTTAGTAGAAAAAGGACATTTATTACTCATTATTGAAACTACAGTGTGGTATACTTTGGACTGCATGTAGATTCCAGAAGAAAAGGATATATTGTGTTCTAGAGAAATGGATGAATAATTAATGGTCACAATATTAAAATAGAGAGATTCAATTTGAAAAATTAGAATTATTTTGCAAAATTGATCAATATTTTTGAATAGCGATTTATCAGTATTAAGGCAATGAAAGGGATGATGTAATTAATATTAATTAAAAGTAGTTAAATATATGAATAGTAATGGTCAAAAATCAGGAACATGATGTTAGTAAAAATTTTATGAAGAAAGAGTTATTGATTTGAAATTAAAAAGTCTATTGGTTAATAATGAAGGAGTAATTTTTTCGGGCGCTACATTAAAAATTAAAATTTGTTTTTAAAGGAAAGTAATTTTATTTAATATAAACATTTATAATAGTGAAATTAGAACAGCCTGTATGGTATATCCCTTGACCTGTTTGTTTTGAAACATTTACTTCGTCTATGTAGATTGAAGTGTTTTTACTAGTAGGTTTAAAAACTAGTGAATCCTCCAAAGTAGTTGAATTATTAAAAGAATTGCTTCCAGCACTTGATGTACTTGCAGAAGGGATTTTTTTGCTAACAACTGATTTACTATAGTTATGAACTCCTGCTACCGTTGAAAATTTTCATTCACCATGCAGTTGTGATGTCAGCTCTTGAATTTATTAATAGTGTAGCTGAAGTTATACGGAAACAATGTCTGGTATATTCGTGAGCATCATTCAATTTGAGAAACGCAGCAACTTGGTTTGGTAGTTTCCCAAATATGTGTCTTATGGTGCTTTTTAAGCTTTCACGGCCGGTGGTTGATTTGATACATAGTGATTTTCCGGGTTGTTATGCCGCGACCTCGGTAACTGGTAGCTGTCAGAAACAGACTTAAAATACACAACCCTAGCATTAGCCGGGATTCTTTTACCTGCCCTGGTTGTTTTCGGTCACAGAACTGTCAAAAAATCATTGCAACCTAAAATAATAATATTAATTGTATTCTTCGTTAATAAAAATATTTGACCTAAATACGTATCATCAGAGGCCTCAATAAGAAATTTTTTAAAATTTTCTAAAACGTATATTTTTTTAGCACGACATCGTTGTTGCTGTAGAGATTCAAACTAGATCTGAGCATCACATATATTGAGCATAATGAAGATATCATACTTTTGCTTAATTTAATAATAATAATAATAATAATAATAATAATAATAATAATAATAATAATAATAATAATAATAATAATAATAATAATAATAATAATAATAATAATAATAATAATGCATTTATTGCCCAACAGAATCACTTCCAATAATAGGACAATACAAGAAAATGTTTAGTAGAACTAAAATAATAATAATAATAATATATCTTAGAAAAATATAAAAATAATAAAGAAATAACAAAGAGTAGAAAATAATAATAATAATACATAATAAACTAATTGCTTACAAGCATGATAAGTATTAAAAAGACAGAGTTCCTAAAATTAACAAATCATTCAAGCTGCAAACGTTAATATCAATGTGTTCACTAATGTAGTTGAAATTATTGGACATTACATATACAGGAGACTTCAAAGCAACATTTGTTCTAACATTATGACAATAAAATAAATCATTACTTCGAGAACCAGAACGCGGAACTCGAACAGTGAACAAACTTAACAAAGCAGGGGAGTCAACATTGCCATGAAATAATTTATGTAAAAACGATAAACTTGCTAGTGCTCTTCTAGTGCTAAGTGATTGAATGTTAAATCTTTGCAAAAGTAAATTATAATCGTGTCCCCTAATTGAATAAAAATGGTCAATTCGGAAACACAAGAATTTTAAAAATCGACGTTGAATTTTTCTACCACTTGGATACGTATATTATAGTGAGGATACCAAATAAGACTACAATATTCAAGCTTAGAGCGCACCAACGAAAAGTAAAGACACTTAAGGGCGTTTATATTATCAAACGATTTTGTGTTTCTAATGAGAAAACCTAGCGCTTTATATGCACTATTAGCTACCAGAATAATATGTTCAGAAAAAGATAGTTTATTGTCAAAAGTACACCCAGATCTTTGACATTACTACAACGCGCTAACGGTTCTGAATTAACTGTATAATCAAATATGAACGGCTGTAATTTAAGAGTAAAGGAACATACTTTACATTTACTTATATTTAAAAGAAGGTTATTGTCCACACACCACTCCTCCACAACATTCAGAAGACCCTGAAGTTTAGTACAATCTTCAATACATGAAATGCTATGAAACAACTTCAAGTCGTCAGCAAAAAAAAAGATGACAGGATTTCAGACTCAAAGATAAATCATTCACAAATAAAACAAACAGAAGCGGTCCTAAATTTGACCCTTGTGGGACCCCGGAAGTTGCTAAAAATGTATTTGATTTAAAGCCGTTATAAGATACATATAAATTACGTTGATGTAAATAAGACTTCATAAGACAAAGCAAATTACTACTAAAACCATAGTATCTAAGTTTCTGGAGAAGTAAATTATGATTAACCTTATCGAAGGCCTTTGAGAAGTCGGTATATATCGCATCAACTTGATCTTTATTATCCAGGTTATTTGAAACAAACTGAGTAAACTCTGTTAAATTAGAAACAGTTGAACGTTTAGGCACAAAACCATGCTGATTAGGAGAAATATAGAGTTTGATTATTGTAGATGAAAGTATACAACGACATCTCAAAAACCTTTGCAAAATTTGACAAAATTGTAATAGGGCGATAATTTTTAATGTCAGATGAATTACCACTTTTTAGAATCGGACAAACCCTGGATAACTTCCAAACGTTAGGAAAAGTAGATGTTGACAATATCAGATTGAAAATAATAAGCACAGGTGTCGACAATACTTGACCACAATCTTTTATAATAAAACTAGGAACTTGATTGTCTCCACTAGTCATTTTATTCTTCAATTTATGTAAAAAGTGAAGAATATCTGCTTCAGTAAACTGGTTACTGGTTATTCTAAACTTAATTTAGAATAATATGTCAATAGTACATTTTCTGGAAAAGACATAATGTTATTCAGGAGCCCAATAATCAATACATTTTTTATATATGTTCGATTTTTCTGGTAATAAATTGCACCTTATCTGCTTTGCTGATTCAATAATTTCTGGCGGAGTTAATGTGCATTCTTCCATGTCAAACAATAAATAGTTAGTTATTTTTATGGAACTAAGTAGTCCCGTGCACGAACGTCACATCAACTATTGATAATGCTTGGCCACCAAATTCTGGTAGTCAGAAGTATTACTTCTAAATTATCTCTTAACACACGAACCTAGCTAAAATATGAATCAATATGACACACAAATTTAATTGCCCAACGAAAATAATCCAATTTACAATAATTGGAATGTCCTGTGCCACATCCAGGATAACATTCACGGTTTTATCGTAGCAGCGGTAATTGCCGAGCACATACATTTATCTTGTGTTAATTTCGTTCGCCACATGACTCCGTATAACAATATGCTAATTCGCGCAAGTTACACTCATTCGGTACCGTATAAATAACTTTCTACGGTGATACTCTTTGTTTATTTAAGGAATTATTGTGATAAATGCTGGCGAAGTTCCACTAGTGGCAGTTGAGTTATGGACTCTTCAACCGGTTCAACAGCGTCGCTTAGATATGGTAGAAAAAGTAGAAGTAGTTGTGATTTAGTATTTTTAGGAAACAATTAAAAAAGTGAAGGAAATTGCACATAAATCTTTTTCTTTCAGTAGTTATTAAAAAACCAAAAATTATTACCAACTGTTAAATTTCTTATGACAATTTAATTTATATATAAAAAACCCACATGCCACAGTGTAATTGTCACTTTGACAGCGGCAATAGTTACCTGTAAATTTTACAACGACAAATGCACTAGCGGTTTTTTCACTTATTCCACAATAAATAGTTTGACATTTTTGTCAGCAACTTGTTGAATTATTAAACACTATCAATGGGTCGCTTTGGTGAGTCTACGAACAACGAATATAGTCAAATTGTTAATACCTGTGTGTCTGCAATCAAGTTGAGGCAATTTTTCTACTTTTTGCGACACGAAAGGATATAAATTTGAACCAGATACCTCCATCGAGGAATTGAATGCAATATTGCAAGATTGGGCTTTTAATACGCGAAAATGTGACGGAAAAACGGTAACGGAAGTTAACACAATTTGGAACACCACCACTAAAATGCTACAAAGTAAGTACCTATTATAGATTTCAATACTGTATGTAACCCTTTAACGGACGTATAGTTTAATTCATTAAGAGCTGCACGTAATGTTAAACATAAAGTCCTAGAAGCACAACTAGAAAAGAGAAAAACCAGTTCATCAGCTCTTAATAAATGTGAAATACTTGCAATGGTCAGATTATATGACATGACTAGACAATGAACCGGAGGGACTTTAAAAGAATTTATATCACATCTTGGCATTTGAATTAGCTTGGCGCGGAGGAGAAGCAACTTCAAAACCACTTATATCGTATCTGAAATTGAAAATAATGGAAAAGAAACTGAAGATATCGAGTATAATCCTCTATTTTCGAAAACGAGGCAAAACAAGGCAATGACAATAAATTATGTGACATCAAATGGATTACGCCTAAAATATTAGAGGAAGATTTATGTAAGTTGATGGAAAATCTTACCTTTACTCTTGATATAGTATTCCAAGAAAATACAATACAATTATTTTTTGTATATTACAGCACCAGTGTGGAACTGACCTGTTAAGTATAGCCATCTCTTCTACTATGGCCGACTATTCAGGACTTACTGTAATAATATGTAACTAACTAGCTAACTAACTAACCCTAGAAATGGCTAAGACGACAAGACCATTTGCTTAGTGACATAATAATAGGTATAATAGTCTATTATAATAAAGACGTAAAAATTACGTATGTAACAATAATTGTGACAACACATGGCTTTAAATCAAGTTGTTCAAATGTTTGAATTAAAATGTAAAATACTAATATAAATACCTTTCTCCAATATACAATTTTACACAATTTTATTCATTTTGTCGGAATAGGTTTCTGACACCAGTCATTCTGTAGGGTTTCTACTTACTAACAAATATGACCTCGGAATCTTTTGCTTTTATCACTTTAACGCAAGATCGCTGATACATTAGTATTATTTTACACCATTCAAAACTGACGCACACGGCAATGGGCCCTGCCACGTAAATAAACTACGGTTTTTAGCAGGATAATTTGCTGTCACCCCGGTCGAGCCAGATAATATTAAACGACCTGTAACCCGAGTCTTGTAGCTGTTTTGTTTATAAAGGTCGTAAATTTTGCACAGTATCGTCTCCATAGGCGTAGCAACAGATTCTCCTCTTTACATGTTTTTATAGCATTGTTCGCGGTAGCGATTCTGAACTAGTTCTGGATTAATTTCCGGATGAGACCAAGCGCAGTTTGCTTTGCTGACTATCAAATTCAAACTGCGCCTGACCACAACCGTAAATAAATCCTTAACTAGTTCGCAATCGCTACCGCGAACAGGGCTTATGTAAATGTAAAAAAATTGACGACCTGTATTAGAGTTTTGTTAATGTTTAGTTCCTTTCAGTTCGAAAATTAAATAAGAAGTCCTTTGATTAATGAGAATTGACAGCATCAAGTATCATTTGAACCCAATGAAGATAAAATAGATAGTGCCTATCAGTCTGAGTTAGTTTTTTTGTAAAAGTTGTATCCTGGGATATGGCTTCTCTTCACAATTACGTCTACCTTATATGAGATATATTGCATTAAGAGGAAGAAGAAGAAGTAGAAAAGGAACCACTTGTGAATCAAGAAATTTGAAAGAAGAGCTACATTTTCAGCTGTTAAAGAAAATGACTTTCAACAGAAATATTGAATATGTCATCAAATTGATAGCTAACATTAAGGCACATAAAATATATCTCGCAATTATCTTATCCGTCTTATCTACAAAAGGACACTTACTACTTTTTTAGGATCGACAAGGTCAGTATCATCTAAAACACAACAAAGAAGATAGCGGCAGGTCTTGCTAAGATAAATTGTCAGAACCTAAAAAGTTACAGCGATGAGTAGATTAGATTATAGTATGAGAAAGATTTTAGTCAAGGCTATACACATAGAGAAGAAGATCATTTCATAAGAACATACAATGTAAATATCATCTAGAATAGCAAATATAGGGCCACATTTTTTATGATTAATTTGCAATAGAAATATATGTACTTTAAGGTCATGTATACAGCACTCCGTGTACATGGGACAAGGTATGCATTAGACAGACAGACAGACAGACTCGGAAACTATTGACCAAAGGAACATAAATGGTATCTATAAAATATTAACAGGTCATAGGGGGATTCGTATCATTCAGTCGATCTAAATAAAACTAAAATTCTGATTTTAACTTAGAATTTCAAAGATACAATAAGAATCCAGAAAAATCGAAATCACAGCTAAGACATGGACTTGAAACTATCAGGAATTTTGAAAGTATTTATATAATTTATATAACAACTCAGAACTGGAATATCAAGTCATGCACCAAAACCTCTTGGGTCAGTGCACACATACTGAAATAAAGACTACTGAAACAGTTACTATAAATTTGTGCTTACAATTTTGTCGTAGAAATACAAATGTTCGTTGTGGTAAATATAAAAGTATTATAGTAATTAGGTTGCTGTATATTTTAATATTATTGTAAAATTGTTTACTACATTTTGTAAAAAATGTCATATCTTTCACTTTTAGCAAAACTGCAAAACTTTTACCAAAATTGCAGAGACACAATTGTAGTGAAGCCGCCAAGTCGAGTATGAAATAGTGAATGTTTCATCAAATGTACTCAGATTCACTTCTATTGGGTGTGATAGACACGGACAGTTAGAGATTCAACTAGACATCTTTTATCTGACCCTATGGCATACTGATGGCAAGGAAAGCCAACAATATCAAATACGGTATATGTCTGGTGTGCCGTAGCTGTTGTGGCTGTTTGCTATAAATGGTACAACAATATATGTATAGTATTTGGTAACATTTCTGTTGTAGTAAAATAGTGTTTGGAGATTGCTACTACAAAATTATAAGCATAATAGTATGTGAAATAAAATTACAAATTGTGTTTGGAGCTATAATCACTACAAACTGTAGTACAAGGCCTACAATTATATAAGCGTTTACTATTTTTTAGTGCATCAGATTAAGTACCAACCAAATAATTCAATCTAGTCCTCCAGTTTCAGTGTTCCTTCTTCTCAGGAAAACTGTATGAGCCCCTCTAAAGACAAGACGTCTAGATGGAAATCAAACCTATTTGTTTCAATCTGACACTTTGTTCGAATCTGCATTATTTCTTACAAATACATTGACATTAAATCAATTATTATAGACGACAAACTTCGCAAATAAAAATGGTTGTAGACTTATTTCATAAAAGACATAATTATTGTTCGAGGCATCATAGACAGGGGGACTACGAAGACTACGAGATCCTAGCTTTAAAATCTGCGTCTCATGAAAATATTATTACTATTAAAGTAAAGTCAAATACATTTTCTCAAACTTAAACATTATTTCCGTAAACACCCGCCTCTTCATCAACGATAGTAGGAATGAAGGTGGCATTTAACCAGAGCAGCATCGTGTTCTTTGGAACTCGTGATTTTAATCTTCTGTCGGATCGATATTCGCTTTATCGATACACATAGATTCATATCGCACCGATCTCGGCCGGCCTGATTAATGCGCCGCATCGCAGCTGATCTCGCCCGATAATCGGCGATCAGAGGCGCCGCCGCGTGTGAACTCTTCATTACTTCAAAAAACGCCGCGCCATCACCCGTTTGTTGTTTTCTTCGTACTTTATTGAGCGCATTTATCGCCGGACAATTGGCCGGCCTGATTGCTTGTGAGATATACAGAATGTTTCATTTCGGTTGAATCAAACTTAAACCATAGACAGAAGTTGACAACTAATTCAGAATTGTGCAAATACGAAATTCCAGGAAACAACTACTCTGTAGGCTAATGCCCCGACCAGCATTGAATTACACCTGGAAAACAAACAGCTAAAGTCACCCGTCAGCAGCTACCAGACATATATCTGTTTCGGTATGTGTCAAGTGGGCGAGATTTTGCAAACACGGTTTTCCGACTTTGGCCCTTTTTCAGTCGCGAGATTGGGTATATTCCTCATAAGTCCATGGTGCGAAGGTAGTGACACAGCACCTCGTTACACTGTTTTTAAAGAAACCAATTTGTTTACATGTAGATGATTATTTAATGAAAAACAATACATGGTAGCACAGGGAGGTAACACCTACCTTACTTATATTTATTTCTAGGATTAATATTTAGAGAGATTTGTATGTTTTCTTTCTTGTTTACATTAAAACTTGGCATTGTAAAGATTTGTATACTTGCTGAGTGTTTGCTGGGTACCACTCCTTCCCTCGACCATCCTTTGTATTTAAAGCGAGGTACTTGGCCCGACGACCACAACCAGGTGGATTTCCTCAATCGGGGAAAACAACAAAAAGTAACAAAAAACACAGGTAAATGTGTAATGTGTAATACAATTTCCATTGATCGAAATTAAAAAGAATGGAATATTCCGCGCAGGATTTAAAACACTTCTTTACTCTTGTTAAAAATATTTAAAAACTTTAAAGTTTTCATTAACTAAAATAAGATTTTAATAGTGTTTATTGAAACAAATCAAAAAGTCAGTGTAGACTTTGTTTGTTAAACTTTGACAGTAATGAAACTATTTTATTTGTGGTACTGTTTTTTGTTGAAAATGGCTGGAAATTTATGTCAGGTTTCTGTGAAGGAAACTATAGAAGTAGTGTGGAAGAATATAGTAGGAGATTTCCATAGATGAACATTTTCTAATGTTGAAAGATGGGCTCGAGAGATGGCTCAGTCTTTCAATAATATCCGAAAACGTCCTAATATAATAACACCGAATTTTTAAACGTAACATTTATACCATCCATATCACATTCAAATAGTGCAAGAGCTATTACCTCCAAATTTGAGGAGGCTTGTTTCACTAGTAGATTAATTACAAATGTTCACGACTTTTATGAATAATTCCTAGACATTTTCAATGCTTGTGCTACTGGTAGAGGTTTTTTGAATTCAATCCCGAGAAGATTTGTGGAATCGTATTACGAATAACTGTAACGTTATAAGAAACGGTAATAATTTCTTAAATAGAGTATAATTCAATTATCGGTGAAGATGTGCTTCAGAGAAAATGGTGCCTAGTTTGAACATATTGTTTAGTTTTAATTTAATTTTATTTTATAGTTTTATTACCAACTGACAAATTTTAAAGACAAACCCTATTACTGACTTTTTGATTTCTTCTTCTTACAGTATGGCCCATTACTTACGCAACAATTTGACTTTACTTTTAAATAAATTGCATGCATCATGAGATTTAGATGCATTTTTCTCAGAAACCATTGCTTCTAGTGACGTTAAAAAGGTGTACCTTTTTTAACTGGAAAAGATAGGGAAGAAAATTTTTCCAGTCCAAAATGAGATACAGTTTAGCACAAAAGAGTCGTAGCGATTTAAAGCGTCCAAACCATCATTGGTGACGCCCTCTAGTACACACCAAAATCGACGACATATTCGAATTTCTAGTCCCAAGCAAACCTTCTATACTAAATTTCATAAAATACGGTCGATGCGACCGAAAAATAATAAAGAAAATGTGATTTATTTTTGCAACTTTGAGCTCCGTTAGTATCAACTGTAGGATTAAGTTAAGTGGAGTTAAAACAGCTTATTTTAATCAAAATTATCTACATCTGAAGTTTGGCCTAGTCCTAACTGAACACCCTGTATATGCTTAGACAGTATTCAATAAATGTTTGCATTTTTTAAATTATTTACTATTAAAGTAATTTAGTAATTTAATATTAAAAACATGCTAGAACAACAGTTAGGTCTATTAATATGGATAAATCCAGAACTTCACATTCTTACAGAGTCCTGAAACCATAACTATCGCCTCTGCAATCTCCAGTGTTATCGCCGAGACATCAAAATGATTAGACAAAAGCTTTAGGGCGTTCCATTATGTCCAATATAAAAGGATTAAGGATATTACATAACTTCTCGACACAATGTAACATTATGAATAGGATTGAATGGGATGATAAAATACATAACGCATGAACCTTATGGAGCGTATGACTAAGATTTTACTCAGGAAATACGATAGGGGTGACGGGACGAATTTAGAAGAGGTATCGTAGTATCGTTAATTCAAAAAGGATTACGGAATGTATGCAACTATTAGTAAGTTTGAACAGTTTAGCTCTATCTTGTTAATGTTAAATTATTTTAAACACTTTATGTCTGTAAGACAGAATGTATTATTTTAATCGAAATGGCGATTTCGTGGAAAAATAAGCCTTAAAACAGTATTTCAAATTGTAGTCTGGCCACGCCCCGGAAAACGGTGACCTGTGACGTCAGACGACGTTCGCGCTTGTATCATACAACATTGTGCTTTATTTTCATGCTTTCGGACAACGCAATACACACGTTTAGAGAAGCAAATTTGTCGTTTGGTGTTGAATAAAGTTGCAAAGTATATTCGTGTGATGGAGACAGAAAGTGCATCTCACCGAGCAAATGGAAAAAGTATTGCGTTGTGCCCATATTGTTCATTTCGATTTCAAATAACATGTTTTGTATTTACTTAATCTACCATTTACGAGATAAAATGTTGTTTAAGCCATTTATAAAATTATGCTAACTAACTTAACCACATTATAAATTACCTGCTTTAATCTGAAAATATATTAAACAAAAGTGATAAATAAGAAGTACCGGACAGCAGTATGTTTGAAAGATTACCTGATAATACACTTCAAGCAATACAAAATTCATGCAATTTTCCCAATAAAATGTATGTATGTTTTTGAGGGCTATGGGTGATTCTCTCATAGATAAGAACATCTGGTGGAGAGTCCTCAGTTCTTTTTTCAAGAAAATGGCAACGAAGCAATGAAAACCGTATCATTCTGTCTCTTACAGGTTTCAAAATACAGGGCGTGTTCCGATATCACTCAGTTTTGCAAACGCATTGAAGCTCGAAAACGATAAAAAATAAAGGGATAGGGTTTTCGCCATTATTATGTTTTCAGACAAAAAGAGAACAGAGTCGTACATCAGATTTGCTCCGCCGAAGACAGAGCCACCTGTAACCACCAATTTGAACCACCCTGTGCATATAATAATTCAAACATTATAAATACAATGATGAATTGCTTTACTACATTCATATTATATAAAATTAATTGAAAAATAATTGTTCAAATTTAAATTTTCAATGATCTTAATTGATACACGCAAATAAAGTTATGCATTCGGATCATAAAAAATCATTATCGTTATGATCACACATCGTAATATAATCCTTATAACATTAATATCTATTAACTTAATGCTACTTTAACACTGATACACCAACGATCTCCATATTATCTAGTAGAAACAGCGCAAAGCATTTTTGCATGTTCTCACACGTTTTCTGACAACTGGCGTGTTCTATTCTATGTAAATTTCTACACCACAAAATCCGAAAATCTACTTTACTGACGGATGCGAATGAGTTATAAAAACCCTTATAATAACTTGTAAACAGTAGTATAATGTGACATAATAATTATAAGTTACAGTTTATGTTTGACATGGATTTTAAAAAGATTTAACCCTAAAAAAACAGGTATGTGTCAAGTCATGACATTCATAGGCGTACTTAGCTAAGGTCTCAGGTGCAACCAAAAAGCCAGTTACTGATTTGAAGAAGAAAACGCTAGATGGGATGATTTGGTTATAAATCCTTCAGATGTGTTCAATATGGTTAGCACCTAGTTCCAGAATATATAATTCAATAAATACCAAATGATCTATGCATCTACCAAATGTGAACTTAGAAAGAGGATCGATTAATTTATAACATATTTTGTAGTGTTTATTTACTTTAAGTTTTGTACAATATTCTATAAATAAATTTATAAATTTTATGATAGTAATTAACTATCATAAAGTTGATATCTTTGATACTTAAGTCTTTTATATATAATATTTTATTCAACATTCAACTAATAAATGTTAGAAATAATGAATGTGACAGTCTACTTAAGAAAGAAAGCAAATCCTGCTTTGAATATTAATACCAATATCCACAGTAAATACTTATTCTTATTATAAATCGTTAATTATTCGCATCTTATCCCTCTAATTACGTACTTCACTGAAATCTAATTCGTTTTGAATCCATGAAATTCACAGAACAATAGTTTTGGCATTTTTAAAGCAGGAATATAGTGTTTTAAACAGATTTGAATTAATTTCATCACAAAAAATAGCTTTAATTAAATAGGCCTGTTCACTCCCTCTCAGATTTAAAATAATTCAAAATCATGCAATGTTTCAACATCTCCGCCATAGACAGATCAAAAGACGTGAGTGCATTGCCCCACTTTCCCCCATGAACATTTGAACGCTCGCCGACAAGTAACACCACAACACTCTTCTATTATACTCTTTCACTAATTTGCTTTGACATGACCCACCCGGTTCCCACGACATCCTGCACGGCGCATATGGCCTGCTATGATGTCCAATTGGAATCAATTGACCCCATAACGGCAAACACCTCAACGTGCAGCAGGACTCGCATAGAGTCTCGAAAGACTCCTACAGGGCCGCTCTTCCCAAAGATGAATTAGAAAATTTATTATCGTATCAACCCAACTAGCAATTTGGTGTTTTGTAGAAATTGAAAAACTGTTTGTACGAGTAACACAAGACTATCGCTATATATTCATTTCTGGAACATTTATACAAGATTTATAATCGCGAAATGAGCAGTTTATACAAGAAAGTATTTTTTTTTCTTATGACTGTGACATGTGTTATAAATTGTATAAACATATACTTATAGGGTGTAACAAAAAAGCAGGTAATCCCGTTAACTTCGTATTTTTGGCGGCAAAATACGACAATTTCACCCTACTTACCTTATACAAAAATGCCTTCCTTAAAAGATACAGAGTGTTAAAGTTCAAATTCTTTTTTCGCTATAATTTCTTCAGATTTTAACACGCTTTTATTAGCTTGACCTGTATGTATGTATGCATAGGGGTCAAGGACTGATGACAATACAATTATTTAATAACTTTGTTCTAATGTCCTGACTAGGATCATCAGAATAAAAAAAGAAACATTTAGTTTTCAGGTTGTGTATACAATCCAGAGAGCGATGGTAAGTGACATTTTTCTTTACCGATATAAGTAATAAGAATTCTTCACTAGAGTATATTCAATGAAAATTAATGGTACCTACGATAGATGTCGTTACGGAAATTTTCTACATATATTTTGCAAATTATTGAATTATTAAGTCAATTAAGTCAAACATTTTATTTTGACTCAAAACAATTTTTGGAATTCAAAAATTATTGAAACGATAAAATTTCAAAAAAATACAGAATTCAAAATTTAAAAAAATTTTGGAGTTCCAAAATTCAAAATTTATAATTTTGAAAAAAGGTTTGAAACAAATTTTTGAAAAAAAATTCATTTTAAAATAAAAAAAAATACAGAATTTTGTAAATAATTTGGGATTTTGGAATTATACAATAAAATCAAAATGTTTAGAAATAAATAAAAATTTGATAATTTAAAAAAAAAATTAAATATTTCAATTCAAATATTTTCGGAAAAAATTTTCAATTCAAAAATTTTGAAAAATAAAAAAAAAATGAAAATAAGAATCTTGAAAAACATGTAAATTTTCAAATTCAAAGAAATTTTAATTTGAAAATTTTGGCAAAAATTTTGAAGAAAGTTCTGACTAAAATTTTGTAAAATTATAAATTATAAAATTCAAAAATTTTATAATTCGGAAAAAGATTTAGAGACGAGAAGAGCATTTTTAATTTGCATATTTTATAGAAACAGATTTTTGAACGCTATCAATATTATACTGTCAATCATTTTTATTTTGGTCTACTTCCTACTTTGCAACGTAGGAAAGTGCTTGCACGTATTGTGTCAGTAGTTAGTTGAAGTGTTATGCGCATATACCTATGCGCATGAAATACACACATGCACAATGGCCTGCACAGAAATCTGCGCCGTGCAATGTGACTAAAAATTAAGAAAATAAATTATAGTTTAAAAAACTAAAAAAACACGCTTTAATAGCAAACCGAACTAAAAAGTAGAAAATAATTTTGAAATGTCAAGAGTTTGCATTACAGCAATAGAAAATTCCGACAATCAATGTAATTCAATTATAGTAAAAAAGCGTATTTGGGTTGCACTATTTATAACAATTGTTGTATAAATGTTTAGAAAACAGCAAAACATAAATTTTACAATATACCAATTCGCTATGAAAATATTCTTAGCAGTTCTTTATAGAACAACTTAATGGACAAATTATTACATTGGCAATTTTAATAAAACAAATTATCGTCTTGAAAAGGCTAATGTGATAGTTATAAATTAAAACCGCAATTTTATTAGTTGGGAACTACCACAACTACATTTTTCCATTTTTCAATATTTGATATGTTCAGACTGGCCACTCTGCACACATAATGTGCTGTTTCCTATAAGCGAATATACATAAAATATGGCGTGCTGAATTTCAAAATTGAATAGGAAAATTTATGAATCATAATACAGGAGAACTTGTCAGCATGAGACGTTCATACACTCACACTGCATTTATTTATTATATAACACCTTAATAAGTTTTCAAATTAAAATGCAATCAGGAGCACCTACACGGTAAAATGTGTGGGAGATTTGTGGATATATTTAGCTGTAGTCTATAAATTTAGCAGTCAGAGGCGGCACTTAGGATTTGGTAATTTTAGAACTATACTTTATCTGTCCTATACACAGTGATTCACAACGTATCCATAAAAATTTGGGAATCAGGAAAACGGGAGTCAATGTCGTTAAATTTTTTTATAAAATCCTTATAGTTTCCCAGAAAAAAAACCGGTATTTTCAACCTTTACATCGCTAAGCTACTTTACCGCCATCGGAATGTAGGCGATTCCGAATACTGAAATTCGATTGTAGTATTAGCGTTTTTACGATAGTGTTTGCATTATGATGATTAAGTTAAGTATTGCAAGAATTTTTGAATAAATACAGGTGTGATGCAAAAAAAACATGGTTTCTATAAATATTGGTGAGATGTAACTGGTCTGCTACTTCCTGCTCGGCCTAAGTGACTCGAATTGCAGGAAGTGACCTACATTGTCGTAGGTACTTAACCGAAGACCTCTCGCCCTGGACGATATGCCATTAAATCTATAAATGATACTGCAGGAAACAACTACTCCGCGGGCTAATGCCCCGACCGGCATTGAATTACACCTGCAGTATCTGTGTGAACAGCCAAGAACCCTTGTCGGCCACTCCACCAGACATAGACCGGGCACATCGCCCAGGGCGAGAGGTCTGCGGTTAAGTACCTACGACAATGTAGGTCGCTTCCTGCAAGTCGAGCCACTTAGGCCGAGCAGGAAGTAGCAGACCAGTTACATCTCACCTGCACTCAATTTATATGTGAACCTGCATATGAAGGAACAGCCAGTTCAGTTGTCGGTCATCTCACCTATGGCATACTGAGGGGGCTAACAAGCCCGAAACCGGTCTATGTCTGGTGGAGTAGCCGACAAGGGTTCTTGGCTGTTCACACAGATACTGCAGGTGTAATTCAATGCCGGTCGGGGCATTAGCTCGCGGAGTAGTTGTTTCCTGCAGTATCATTTATAGATTCTATAAATATTATCACAGAATTTGCCGCGCTCGCATCCGAATCGACGATTGTGGTAGCGCAAAACGCTAGATAGCTCCGATCGCCCCTACGGGGTGCTCGTAAAGAAACAAAATAATGCCGTGTATCGAGGCGCGACTGGAACAGTGAGAATAGACGCGAATCGTTCGAGAAATGGATCTAGAGATGCTAGAAAATACCTGGAATATTCGTTTGGTCTATAAAAGAAGAATAAATGGCTGAGCTAGTCAGTCTTGAATTACAGTCTTAAATTAGAAAGTTGTCATTTAGATATTTCGGAGAGATCAATTTGAATTCAGAACGATTCAGATAGTGGCTAATTAAATAGTGTTTAGTTGAGCTGTAATTAGTATTTGGTAGTGTACAAAGTGTTAATAAATATCAGTAAACAGTAACTGTTTGTTTTTCTGGTAAAATAAAAAGACGGATGGGGAAATCCGTGACAATATGATAAATGTAAAGTTTGCTCTTTCAGTTTAAAATATGTATGTAATTTTATTTGATTATAATCTAGATTCAAAGCCGTTGACATGAATTAATGACTTGGGGTAATATTCGATTCCAAACTTTCATTTTATTATTTATTAATTTATAAAAAAGCCCTTGGCAATTGATGGATTAAAAACTAATTATTCTCTGAAGAAGTGAGATGAGATTTCCATAGAATTTTTATAAATTTAGTAAATATTTCTACTTTATATTTGCTATTTGCTTTTTGCAGTGAGCTTGAAGATTGATCAGCAGCAAATAAATATTAACGTTAACTGGGTACGTCTCCAGAATAAATAGAATTGCTTGGTTTTGTAAAATCCCCATGATCTTACAAATTTATATAAATTTGTCAGAACGCTCCTCGAATGGAATATTTATTTCGTTTTACAGGTATTTTGTATTCATAGTACTTATAATTTCACAACCACTACTGACCAAAAAGTAACAAAAGTCGTATTTAAGTACCACTGTTTTACATTGTAAATTCCGACAGGTATTAAATTCCGTGAAATATGATTTCTTAATGGAAGGGAGAAGAATGTATTTACTCCAAAATTTCATGAGAAACTTTGACTTTCAGTAGAAAAGTCAAAATCATTTCATAAAAAAAACTTTAAATGTTTCATCCAAATTCTATGATACAAATTTATATTATACAGTGTCTTCAATTATGACCAAGACTGACGTAACCATGAACGTAGAATATCAAACTTACACATGTTGGTTACTTTGATTTCCAAAATTCCCTAAAGACCAAAGTCTCCAGTTCTTTACTGTGGCCGCAATTAAAAGTGCTAAATTTGTAATGTTTGTATTGTTCTTGTCCAATTGGTATTTGATTTCACTTTCGTGGCATTCTTTGACCTGCTTATTATAATTTTTAGTTCAGATTTTTCAAATTTTGGCACCCTATAAAAACACTCAATAGACATTTATTTGCCGATCAAATTTGCTATATGGGTATTTTGATTGTTCTGAATAATCTGGCACTATTTTGTTTTTGATAAAACATATGTCTAATATGCCGTTTTATTGCGGAACCTTCGAAAATTAGCAGATGGAATGAAATAACATTTCTGTTATTTGCGACTATATTATTCAGTTCTTAAATGTCTAAAATTACTTATGTTATTAGATCACACTTTTTCAAGAACGGCGCCTTTAAATAAAAATTTGTCTTATTATTTTTACTGAATAACATACAAAAAGTAATTCATCTCTATTTAATCACTTTTGATTAATGAGATATTTTGGTACACAAGGAATTCAAAGGAAAAATCATAAAATTTCGGTCCTGCCACAACTCACTGGTTACAAACCTTTCTTCAATAAAATATTATTTGTTTATTAATTTTGATATGTGTTTGAACCAAATGAAGAGGCCACGGAAAAAACGTCCAATGTTTCGGAAAGCCTTGATGCTTAAGTAAATGACAATATTGATAGTAATCTCAAAGAAATAAACATTTAAAATACCGTATACTCGTGAATTTAAGCTGCCAAATTATCTACATGAAGCCAAAGTACTTAAAAAAGTGTTGATTTTTAGGTTTAATACTATTATTTAATAAAAAGTTGAATGAATGAAAATATCAGAAAATTATCGAAATATTGTAGTAAAGAAACGCAACAGTCCCTGCTGAATTTACCATCTAAATAAAAATACCTAACATGTTCAATGTATCATAACTTTTCAGTTGTGTATTTTAATGATAATATAGTTATCTATTAATCTTAAGTAACCTGTTTTAACCTAATTAGGGCTTGGTATCCTATAAAAAAATCTCAGGTTTTTGGTATGTACGTACCATATTTAGCAAATAAACCGGTAATTGAAAATTTTTGAAAATTAATAAGTTTGTTCTGAATTATATGATATACTCGTCCAATTGGATAAGTACTACCCTGTAAACTCACCCAGTTAACAATTTTGTGTTTCAACTTTAACAGTATAATGAATGTTCTTCAGGTCCCACTAGGGTTTTCAGCAAACAATTCAATTTATTTAAACATGATATATTCTCGGGAAACAAATCTTTTTTAGAATAATAATGACTTTTTTGCCAAAAAAGAAAAATTCATTTTTTTTACGAGTATTTGTTTAAATGAAACAAACAGTTATTCCATTTGAACATCTTATGAAAACTTAATTTTAAAAAATGATTTTTAAATCAATAAATATGTACATTTCGAATAAAATAATACGTTTATTTAATTCAAACTCGCATACCTTTAATTGAAGAATGTGGAAAAGGAAAATATGCAATCTTTTGATTATTTTCGTAAAGTTTTTAAATAAAGTTTTATTAGGTTATTATATGATCTTTTGACAAATCCGTAAATTGAAAAAAACTCAATTTTCTAATAGTCATATCGTCGAATCAAGTATTTATTTGAATGGAGAAATTCGAATTGATTCCTATAAACAAAAAATAATTGTCAATAGGTGGCCGCTAGATGTAGCTGTGCTATGTTTCACGTACTCTTTGCTGACTATTTGCTGTAGATTTTTCAAGTGTAATTCAATGCTAGTCAGGGCATTACCCCGCAGTTATTTCCTGAAATTTCTGATCACTAAGTTGTTGACCTGAGTAAGCAGTTGTTTAATTGGATTTTTTTTAATATACGAATATTGTTTTATCATAAACTATAAGAAGAAATTTTACAGCCTTCTCCCATTTCCAGTGGTGTTAACCTGAAAACGGGACACGCTATATTTGTTTACTTGATAGATTTCTCTTGCTTCACTTTACGACTTATTTACTGCGAGTGTTACGTACCCGGAGGCGGAAATTTGAGCGACGTGAAACACACGTGTCATTAGCGGGATTTTTAAATATGTAATTGGAAACATATACAGCTTTATTTATATCCTATTAGAAGCCGTTGTTTTATTGCAGCATTGTGGTTTATGGCCTCTAATAACGTTTAATATTTTTCAGCCACATTAATATAATAATAGAATACACCTGCGCTTGTCTACTTTCTAGTGCGATTAGAAACTTAATGTTTTTCGTTCTTTTCTCTAATAAAGCTCTTTTAACTGCTGTAAAATCGGTAGATGGGCGCATACTGTTATACAGCACAAAACGTTTTGTTGCTTCCTACTTATTGTATTATTTGCAAATATTGTAAATTTTACGCGTCTTGCGAAATAACACAAGCCCACAAAATAAAAAGTTATGTGCCCGAGCTCTGACCTATGGTTCCCCATGTATTTTTGGCTCCCGAAACCGATCCCGGGGTCGGTATAGCCCAGACGTTCCATATTTGCACGCTACGGTAAAAAAAATGACTAAAATTTGGCCATTACCTGGAAATAAGCGCAAAGCTTTATCTTCGTGCTATTGAAGGGTCCAAACATGAGTCAGTTGTTGGATAGGACCGCGCACATCCCAATTGTCACTTGAGGGCCACAAATTGGCAGAAAATTTGTCATAAAAAATTTCAAATTGCCAGAAAAAAATCATATGAATAAAAAAAAATAAAGAAAAATAAAAAAAATTAAAAATTTAAAAAAGAAAGAAATGAGCTACAATACTTCCTACGTCAACATCGTTAGCAGGGTTGCAGTTCCATAATTATTTTCCTT
Source organism: Monochamus saltuarius (assembly GCA_025584915.1). Classification (NCBI taxonomy): domain Eukaryota; kingdom Metazoa; phylum Arthropoda; class Insecta; order Coleoptera; family Cerambycidae; genus Monochamus; species Monochamus saltuarius. The sequence continues at coordinate 106,571,908 of CM046721.1, read as the reverse complement.
TGGCGTGACCCAAAGCTAACGACGTTGACATAGGAAGTATTGTAGCCCCTTTCTTTCTTTTTTTATTTTTTCTCTTATTTTTTTTACTTTTTTATTTTTAAATTTTTTTATTTTTCTTTATTTTTTTGTCTTTATTCACTGTGCAATGCTACATGAAGACAATCCACTTAAATCAATTCGATCCTGAATACGGTGAAATCATGTGATTTTTTCAGAAAATTAGAAATTTGTTAGGACCAATTTTCTGCCAACTCGTGACCCTGAAGTGACAATTGGGATGTGCGAGGTCCTATCCAACAACTGATTCATGTTTGGCACGGAGATAAAGCTTTGCGCTTATTTCCAGGTAATGGCCAAATTTTGGTCATTTTTTGACCGTAGCGCGCAAATATGGAACGTCTGGGCTATACCGACCCTGGGATCGGTTTCGGGAGCCAAAAATACATGGGGAACCATAGGTCGGAGCTCGGGCACATAACTTTTTTTTATGTGCCTGTGATAATCGAAGAAGAACTGTGTAAGAATGAACTGTTTACATTTTTTAGTGTCTTCCCAGCAGTATACAGTTATATTTTAAATTATAGGCTGATCAACTCATTATCTGGAAGAAGATCTTTGTGTTTTGTACATTTATTTAGGTACATAGTTGTAAATCGTTATTAGTGTTAGCAATCTTCTCTTGCTTTTTGCTCTCGTAAGACAAGGCAAGACAAAACCGAGGCAAAACTTGACCGCCCACTTGAATTTCAAAACAAGACAAGATATATTGCTGCGGCAAGAAAGGGTAATATTTAACATTGGTTGAAAAAATCAATATTGCATTTCTATTGTAAATATATATAGGCTTAAATATGACTAGATAGAAAAATTTTAATCACGCGCTCAGAGAGGCCTAAAAAACATTAAAAAAAAAATTCCAGAATGTTAGCTCGATATTTAAAAAATGGGACAAAACCTTCCGTCAGTGTCAACTATCATGCGGTCGTTTTTTTGCAGCGCTTCTAAATGAAGTAACGACAAGAATTAACATTCTTATTAGTAATAATCCCTGACATATAGGTAACAGTTAATCCAATTATCTGCAGTATTTTGCATTCGTTTTTCATTATTTCGTTACAAACTGGCAAAACTATATTTTCACTTATTACAACCACTCACTACTGATAAAACACACTTTCCGTAAGTAAAGTTAGTTACAATGCCTATTTATTATAAGAAAATCGAATGAAAGGAGTAAGTACCTATTAATAGATAATAGAAAACTCCTAATGCACCCGTGGCAGTCTTATGTGACAACATAAAGAAACAAACCTGCGAACTATATTGTGGGAAAATATCTGTACCCCACACAGATTCCTTTATTTAAAACTATAAAACTTTTAAAATTAAAAAAGGCACTAAAAACTGAAGAACACAAAACTACTCGGTAAATACAGGAATTAAATTATAACATGACAGCGAATTTTACTGTTGTTTTACTTGTTGTCTAGTCTTACTCTATAAACGTCAAACGTGCGGTGAATGGGCCGCAAAGTTAAAAAGGCGTTAAATAAGGGTTTAATATAATATGGAAACAATTTTTTTGACTTTATAAATAAGTTTGGAATATTTTTGAAAAGTAATTCCGTTAATTCTTAATAAAATATGTAAAAACATATAATTATTTTAAAAATCAATGTTATGCATTCATTGCCATTTGACTGAATAAACTTTCATTATGTTTCGCCTATTTCGTCCATTATTTGTTTATTATTATATAAAACTGGCCGTTTCTATACTTTATAACGTCTAATAATCGAGCACTGTCGAAGATCAACCATATCAAGACCAAAACTTTAAAGAAATTCTTGTATTATTTTCCAAGACAATATTAAAATAAATTTATGTGCCTAATTGTAAAATATTTCACTGACACAAATTATATACACTTAGTTTCTTAGTTAACAAAATTAAGTAGGTATCAAGCGTTTAGGGTTACAATAATTTTCATAACATTTAAGTATAATTTTCGAAGACCAAGAAAGACGTGTCATCTGCAAATATTGTTAACATATCAGTGTGTATATATTTAGGCAAATCATTAATAAACAACAGGAATATTAGTGGACTCAGGACAGACCCCTGAGGCATTCCAGTGCTTGTTTTAAGACAATTCGATGTCACATTTCCAACCTACCAACATTGATTTGTCTATTAGAAGAGAGATTCGCAATTAGTGAAATCAGTTTTTTATGGCGCTTTCGATTGATTTTTTGTTTCCACCAAAAATTCACACTCTCATGTGCCACTAAAGAAAAACACTGATTTTGCGCACCTAATATAAAAATCTTATTAAATCAAACAAACACTTTATATAAGTTGTATATAAAAAGTTTTGTTTCTTAATTGTGTGCTTACTTTACTGTAAAATTTTTAGTTAAACAAACATTTATAAAGCAACTCTTATACTGCAATAAAGTAAAGAAAACAAAAAATAACATCGGCATAATTTAATTGCATAACTCGTACTGAAATAACATATCATCATCCAAACTTTCGAAATAGTATTTAACGGTTCTGTATATTTTACTTCTATTGATTTTCTTGTTACCATTCCAAAGTTCTAATTTTTTAAGTATTAGAACGGTTTTCTGATCGACGAATCTGTGAATCTTGCTCCAGTGCTATTTCCTTACACAAATAAGTAAACGTGATGATTACAGAAAGTGAAAACGAAAGCATGACATCACGCAATTACCTGAAGTCATGGTATGATTATATTATTTGAAATGATGGGTACGTTTTGTGTGCTTTGGCGCTAGGTTATTTTTTATCACTGCTGAATCAGGGAGAAAGCGGAGGTTACGTCTCGTTGACAGATAACCACTTCAATATTTAACTGACAGTGTTTCATTAGCCATTATTAAATAATTGCAAACTGCAAAAGTAATTGGTCAATTAAATTTGGGATTGCTGGTGTAAGTTTCTATTGAAGGGTTAGATGGTAAGGATTTGTTTCGATAGTCTGCGGATTTGAAGGGTACATTCATTGACCTATGAATCTTCGTCTATTAGTTGAATGAAAACAATTTATCGCGTACAAGTAAGATTTGCATCAAACCATTGTATGATTCACCGTTGAAACAAGAGGCTGTTACAAAATGTATTCATTGTTTTAATTTTTATTACCTCAGAATTACAAAATGTTATTATACTATCGCAGGTAGGAGCAAGGCGTTTATTAATTAGGCGAAGACTCACAATGCGCCGCAGTTACCATCATGGTCATATCTCCAGCTACAGAACCATAACAATTACTAATCAGGGCTGTGGGAGGATGTAATTTGTGCGTTACAATGCCTTGCCTGAATTTGATTTAATTTGTAGATGATACGTATACGGTGAGCCAAATATGTACCATGAGATGCACTAATGGTACCCTATGGCCAATACAACTCAGAAAATCGTTGCTCATGACTCTGATATGATAAGGTACTTTCTGCCACTAATTACACACCTGAGTGGAAAAGTCCGAAATGGAGGTTTTAAAATTATTAAACTCATTGTTTCAAAGAAAAGTTTAAAAATCAATACAAACGAAGATGTTCTTCGCTGGTTCTTATTTTCTTCCGATTTGTTTATCTCATTCAGAAGCTTCCTATGAAGAAACTAAAGCAATTTTTTTCTACTGTATATAAACTACATCAGTAATAATATTTTCTTATTTTTTTAACATAACGGAAATTCAGGATACACCATAACTACTCTGCTGGCCTGAAAACCTATAACAAATAGCAAAAGCGGTTCGTCTTTGCAGACAAAACAGCCAAGATTATTCTATGGTTATCTCTCCAAATGACTTTGGCTATTTGATGTAGGTTTCCACGTTTACTTGCCACTAATGTTAATGCCCTGACTAGCATTGAATTACACCTGAAAACCTATAGTAAGCAACAAAAGCCATTCGAGTTTGACAGACATAAAACTGCCAAGATTATTCTATGGTTATCTCTCCCATGGCATACTGATGAGAGCTTATAAGCTCAAAACCGGTATATGTCTGGTAGGCTGCTGACAAATCTCTTAAATTTCCGTTCCGTCCTGAATCGCGATAGAGCCTTCAATGGTATTTACTGCAATGTAGAAAGTTTTTTGTCTGTGGCCTCTCACGTGCAGCATGGAGTAGGTAATGGCCGCTAGATGTAGGTTTATATACTTTTTATACTTGTTGAAATGTTGCAAATAGATACTTTCAAACAAAATAATTTATTTTGTTTAAAAGGTGCATACTTTATTTATGACATATTTTATATATGAAAACTAAAGTAAGTAAGGTAAGTAAATATAAATCTTAAATATTTTTTAAAATGTCACATAAAATAGCTTAATTTAATTGGAAACATGAAAATGTAACTTGACCTTAAATTTTCCAATATTTGTAATTTTCAAAAAGTCATTGTTAGTCCTATTTTTAACCTCCTCTATTTCTGTTTCCATTTCATCTTCTTATTTTCAGAATTTTCTAAATTTCCACTAACATTTTGTCACTTTTAGTTTATAACAATGCCTGATCAAAACGTTTCTACAAATTGTACCTACTTAAAATATTTACTGTCCCTTTCATTTGTCTATACTTTCTTCCATGGGACACCATTTTCAATCATTTTGTTTGGTTATTACTTTTGTTATATTATTACATAGTTTTTTATGCCCGTTTTACAGCCTCATCATGGGTATAATAATATAATAATAATAATAATACTCTTTATTTTCCTTAAAGACAAAAAGATATTGTATAGGAATAGTCAAATACCAGATACCTTAACCTACTACAAACTATAAACAATAGTTATTCTACACACCTTACATTAGAAAAAACACTTACACTTACAAAATTTACTTACAACAACTTACACAACAACTTACAAGCTTACAAAAAGAATTCGTTCAATGTATAAAATGTATTATTAACCAAATATCGGTATAGTAAATTTTTAAAGGTTGTTAGGCTTTTTACCACCTTTATATCTAAAGGTAATTTATTAAAAACTTTTAAACCTAAGTAAAATGGTGAATTTACAGATATTTTATATTTATAAAAAGGAATGTAAAAATTTTTATTTTGTCGAGTGTTTCTGTTATGCACACTTTCGTTCATTATAAAATTAGATTTGTTATTAAAAACATATACAGATAGTTCAAAAATAAACAAAGATACAATGGTTAAAATATTAAAATTTTTAAAAACATCTCGACATGACGTATGACTGGAAATTCCCGTCATATACCTTAAAATTCTTTTTTGGACGATAAATACATCCGGCGATAAGGTGGAATTTCCCCAGAGTACAATCCCGTATCTCAATATTGAGCTAACTTGAGCATGATATACTGTTATCAATTGTGATAACGTTAACACATTTTTAAACTTTTGATCAAATAACAAATGGAATTTAATTTTGATATCAGCTGATAGCAATGAGTTTTCCAGTTCAAACATTCATCGATCGTCAATCCTAAAATTTTATATCCGTCTCCTAGTTCAGAATATATCAGTACCATTTACGTTCACATTAATTCTGTTACAATTCTTTTGCCAATTATGAAATCTAATTACTTGAGTCTTTTTCGTGTTAAGGTAAAGGTCGTTAGATTCGTACCACGCACCCACCTCTTTGAATAAGGCATTGGTCTTCAGTCTTAAGGACTCGTCTGAGTTATCAGATACCAATAATGATGTGTCATCCGCATACATGACGGACGAGGCGTTAGACACAACTTTATCAAACTCATTTGTATAAAGTAAATAGAGTATTGGACCCAGTATAGACCCCTGAGGAACACCCATATTAATATCCAAACATTCCGAATTAATTTTTGACAAAACATTGCCGCCCGAGTAAGTAAGACAGACATACTGTTTACGTTCAGTTAAAAAGATGCTACTCAGTCATTGGCAACTCCACGTATGCCGTAGTTATGGAGTTTTAATATCAGTTTGTCATGGTTGACACAATCAAAAGCCTTACTGTATATATACTGTATCTCAGTTGTCTTTAGAGATACGTAGTCAGCCAAACTGAGACAAAGTTGCACAATATGCCAAAGAGATTTTTAACCTATATCTTTCTGTTTTGAAATTATTTGATAAAAACTGATGTTTGCAATTTTAATTATATATCTTTTACAAAAACCAAGAGCGACAGGCGTAGGAATGGAATGTTATTAAAACCCTTTTTTCTGAGGAGTTTCGCTTGTGCAAACTTAGTTTTTTTTCAGATATCTTCAAAACGGAAAGAGGTTGGTCAAATATTTTTTCGGCATGCTGTTCAGTAGATAATAATTCTACGACTTTATCTCAAATTGACCCACTTTGCATCTCTAGAGACAACTGAAATGTCTATTGCAAGACTCGAAAAAACGCACCCTGTATGCTAATGATAAAATGGGGAAATTGCATGATTTTTTCAAATACATGGAAATGAAAGAATGTATTATTTTAATCGAAATGCCGTTTGTCCTAGACAATTTAATGAAAAATAAACTCAAAAACGGCTTTTAAAGTTTTGGTCTGACCACGCCTCCAGAAAACGGAGGCCACCATATTAAATATCTGTGACGTCACCAGCCGCAGTGACGTCACCTGTAAAGCCCAAAACAACGCAATCGCAGTACAGTACATACGTTTAGGTTAGGTAGAAGAGTTAGTTTGACGTTTGTAATATTTATCACATAACATGTGATATTTATTAAGTGTTATTGTGTTAAACAGACACTGGTGAAAATTTGCAAAATAGACTCGTAGAATGAGCACAGAAAGTGTATTATCACCGGAAAATGGAAGAAATATTGCATTGTGCAATTACAAATACTTTCCGTACAGCGGCTAATAAAAATATTTCTCCGTGCCAAAATTGAAAAAAACTAGAAAAATGTGGTGTATGGCAATGAATCACGACGAAGGAAAAAGCGTAAAACTCTATCATTTCAACGTTGTATGTTTCTGAAGACCATTTTAATGTAAGGTTAATTGAAAATAAGAACGAATAAATAATGGAAGCGGTCGATCAAAAAATTGTTTAGATACAGAAATCTTTAGAAATATGTATTTTCTTAAATTTAACTGTATTTGTAAATATTGTTAAAATATAAACCTAATACTACATACAAAATTGTTTCCGTTTATTTACAAATATGTGAAAATAATTGTTAACAGCAAAATAATGTGTCTTACAAAGGCTTTTTAAAATTTATTGTTTTATGTTACGAAAATTTGAATAGTAACAATGAATAAACAGATCTAACATAAAGAATTTTATTTTTGATATCTATTACTTTTGCTTTACATGTTTACATCCTCCTTACAAAACAATTTATAGGGCTGTTCGCCTTATTTATTTTATAGTTTTTTTTTTAAAGAGCCTCAGTCATGTCACTACCTTACACAGTATTGACATTTCTATGACTTGTTCAAAAGAAATGTCAGTAATGTCACAAAAAAACTCAGAAACCAATGCCTATTTACGTCACGATCACCGTGAGTATCTACGGAAACATAAGCAAGATGGCCGCGTTACTCCGGCCGTTGACGTCACACCAATAATAACAGTGTTTTCGATCACGTGGTTTTGTTTACATTCTATGGCAATTTATTAATGTTAATATTTTAATTATTATGTGATTATTGCCGCCAGACACATGTTCTGACCTTTCAATATGTTTGAAAGATTACCCTGTAATACATTTCAAACCAATATAAAATTCATGCAACTTCCCATTAGGGTGTAATTTTGAGATGATTTTGTGTCTCATTTTAGTCAAGTAACTACTGATCTGATGGTAAAGCTAAATTATTTGAATCTGTAATAAATAGAAATATACCTACACCTACCTAATATGTAGGTAGGTACTATTTTTTTATTTCAAGATTGATGATCTACATTTCTTAATATTGACGCTGAATTAATATCATAATATTTCCTACCCACATTCTTAAACTATTATCCATTACTCTTACAGTATAATACGGCAAGACAATTGGAAGAGACATTGTTACTCTTCAGTCTTATATAACAGAACATGAAAGTGGTAGCAGACCAGCTATTGTAGTCCCGCGCAACTGGTTCAGTTGTCAGCTCCATTATATTTTAATTCGAGAATAACAATGGGACAAACAGGATGAAGTTCATATACTGAGAATCAGAAGCATACATAAATAATATTTTAGTAAAATTTTAACTCAAAACGTATTGCTACTGTTGCTAAACACTATAGGTTTAGAAATGAACTTAGAGAGGATATTTAAATAGTTTATAGGGTGCCCATATTATTAGATTATTACTATCAGAAATATGAAGGAAAAAATTACACAGCCCACAAAGCAAAATTCTTAGATCTGTAGGTCAGATCATGTTTTCTATATGTTTTTTGGATCTCCGAGTCCGTTTAAACCCCGTAACGTCATGGTTTTGCCATAACCTCTAAACAACCCAAGCTATTAGTGCCCAAATCCATAAATCAATAATCCCATAATTCCATAATCCCATAGCCAATAAACCCAATAACCGCGTTACTCAGTACTTGAACTTATCTTACACCACACGTTAGTGCTCTTTAAACAAAACATATACTAACCCACAAACTTGTAATCCAATAATCCCACAACACCATAACCTCATAAACAATAACAGTTAAAAACTTGTCAATACAACTGCAACTTTCTCGTAGTTGGGTGACTCTAATGCCGATGGTCTCATTTAATTATTTACGAAAACTGTTATTGTTTATGGGGTTGTGGGATTATAGGGATCGTGGGGTTATTGGTTTATAATTTAGTGGTGTAGGGTATGTTTTGTTTAAAGAATTCTGATGTATGACTTCAAGTACATGGAAATATGAGGTTATGGTGTGATTGGTTTATGGGTTTTGTAGTTAACAGCTTGGATTTTGTGTTTGAAGTTTGAATTATAGGGTTATATGCGTTTAGTAGTGCTGAAAAGTCTAAATTATTGATTTTTTGAAGGTTATGGCAAAGCCCTGACGTGATTGGGTTAAACGCGACTCGGATTAAGATTCAGAAATCCCAAAAACATATAGTAAATATGGTGTGACTTCCAGATCTGAGAAAAAAATTTTTTTTTACGGCAGTGTTATACAAGGTGATTCTAAAAGTAGTATCATAAATCTAGCTGCGTTTTCTAGACTGGAAATAAGGCAAACAGCTTATATAAATATGTACAATGTGTTTCAAAAATGCCCAAATTTTTTGGGTAATTTTGTTTTGATAATTTCACAGCGAAAATGAAAGCTCTAAAAATGTTCATATGAAAAAGGGATTCTTATTGAAATTCGTTGTTATTGAAATTAGTTTTCAAGAAAAATGGATTTTAATATCTTGACTCATGCCTAAGTCTCATTAAAAATATGTTTCAATAATTGGCATTAAATTTATTGTAGTGAAGTAATGTTTCTTTTTCCTTAAAAATTTCGTTTCAATCATTTTCATTGGTTATGTGTTTTATGTCTACCCACAATTTTGTAGTTTAATTGATTTTAAAATTTGAAACTACTTTCTATAAATACTTTTTACTTAGCACTAAAAATACTCTCTTATTTGCTTCATAAACACTTTGTATATTAACTTGTTGAAATGAAAACTTCTGGGTAGTTTCACACAGTAATCATTAAACTACTATTATTTTTATTCATCTACCAGTTTATGTCAGTGTAACAAATAAAAATTGATCTATTCTGTTTGTGAAATCTACCTTCCGACTTTTATTTTCTTTAAAATTAAGTAAGAGTTTAAAAATCTTCTAGGCCAGCCGTAGTTAATTGCATATTACAACAGCTTGACTTCTAGCAATCCTGAGAGGCTGCTTCATGAATCACAAATAAGTGGTTCACTATATCAACATAAGCCGTTCTGGAGGTGTTCTATTGTATTATGACAAATAAGGCTAAAGCGAGCAAACTTCCTACGCCTGTGAAGCTACGAAATTGTAAGGAACTTAATCCCTGCTCCAGCGACGTATCAACGGTAAGGATTATAATATGTTGAGTATACATAATTTGGTTTGCTTTAGTTAGAATTACAAACAACAGTAGTATTGTAATAATATTAACAGGCAAGATATAATACAAAATATATCATTTATTCATTGATTCAATTATTTAATCGTTCACTCATTCATTCCTTCAGTCATTGAATCTTATAATCATTTATTCATTTATTCAATCATTTATTCATTTATGCATAAATTAATTAATTCACTCATTCTGTGGGTTCGACCCCCGCAGCCGGTAGACCGTATATAAGCTATATTCGTGGAGAGGATTGGCACCCTCTCTGCAGGTATGGTAGGGTGGAAGAATGTTGTCTTGGGTCAGAGATTTATCGGTTCCCGTTTGACTACCCCCCTAATTAATGACGTTTTCCAGGTATCCCTGATTCCTGCACTGAATGGTGGTTAGGGCCTACCAACGTAAGTCGTTCCTGGGCGCAAATGCGGCCTGCTTAATAATAATATGCCTCTCCCGCACAAGTCTTCGGCTTCTGGGCTAATCCTCGTGATTAGAATGAGGGGTAGAGATATTATTATTATTATATTATTATATTATTATATTATTATATTATTATATTATTATATTATTATATTATTATATTATTATATTATTATATTATTATATTATTATATTATTAAAATATTATTATATTATTATTATTCATTCCTTCATTCATTCAACATGTGACACTTTCAAAAAAACGTATTTGTTATGGGTGAACTTAAATACTTCATCACTGATATACAGAATAATAATAGCCATGACGTCAAGTACTTTAACTTAAACATCAAGCGTCCCTGTTACGATGGTGAGGGATTGTCATCACCCAAAAAAGACGAATTCTTCAACATCCTGAACAATCTGCATCTGTTTGAAAACACCCTCCTTGGTTTGGTTTTATTAACACTTTTGATTCATACGTAGCTGCAGCTCTTCCAGGCTATTTACAGGAGTATCATACACTAATGTCTTCAAATATCCCCAAACAAAGAAATCTACAGGGTTCAGATCAGGCGATCTTGGAGGCCATAAAATAGGTCCGGCCTGATCTGAACCCTCTAGATTTCTTTGTTTGGGGATATTTGAAGACATTAGTGTATGGTACTCCTGTAAATAGCCTGGAAGAGCTGCAGCTACGGATTAATCAAAAGTGTCAAGAAATCCAAACCAAGGAGGGTATTTTCGAAAGAGTTCGAATATCGTTGAGACGAAGATGTCGTGCCTGCTTGGAAATGGACGGAGGGCACTTTGAACATCTTCTGTAGCTTTGTTTTTTGTTTGTTAAAAGCTTCCTTTTTCGGTTTATTCCTAATAAAATGTCTGAAAAACGAATAGTGGTCCATATCTCCACAACCGTTACTATGCGGACCCAGTAAATATTACTATGACTTTTCTGCTTATTTTGGTTCATACTATTACCTCCTGAAATATTTTACACCCTTTTTTAACACCCTGTACATATAATTAATATTTATTATATATTTTTATAATCAATCAAGTCAATAATTTTGGAAATTTAATATACTTCATAATGGTCGAACAACAGTGAGTAGTTCCCATAGAAGAAATAATATATCCAGAGAAGATTTTGTTTATAAATAAAAGAAGAAAAATTGACACAGTGAAATATTTTAGATTTTATCTATATTTTTACTCATGAAAAGAGCTTTAGACCTTCAAAAAAAACTGACTGGATGCACGCTAAGAGATAGATAAGCATTGAAACTAAACAATTATTTGTCTTACTATTGTACCTTCCACCATGAGAACAGAGGCTTTTAATCATCATCGCTTGAAGATTCATAATTAAATCACTTCAAAACTCAGTCCGCTTCGTTCTGCACTTGTCCATCCGTTGATTATTTCCCATTGTACCTGATAACGAACGCGACACAAACCTGCAGATTGCAGTTAATTTGTCGTTAAGTAGATTCTATGAAAGAATAATTTACTCTCGATGTACCAGCGCTAGCTACTTGTTGAAAGGTTGATGCTCTGCGTATTGAAATGAGTCGCACAGTTTTTTCCAACTACGTTTCATTATCATTTGGTATTGTTTCTTATTCATGAGCACAATATGTTTCAGAATAAAGAATTACTAAGAGTAGGCAGCCAACATTAGCACCAGTAGTGCGTAAGGAAGTGATTCAAATCAAATAAAAATTTGTATTGTATTTCACATATTTGTTTTCTGTTTGATAAATTGTCCAGTTTAAATCAAATAATTAATTTCCGTATTTAACTGAAACAACAAAATTTTACTCTTAAAATTGGCAAGTGTTTACCAAATATAATTTATTTTCCACAAAGACTTTACAACAAAGTATAGGAATAGTTAATATAAATTTATAAAATTACATGCTAAAAAAATTCAGCATTGTCGTATATACATCCCTAAAATATTGGGTTCAACAACAAATGGAGACTTAACAGTAACATCATACTTGGAACAGGGTACATAAAAAGTATTTTGTTGTCTAGTTTGATAATTATGTACAGAACATGCTATATCAAAACTATTCCTATTATAAAAACGACAACACATAATTCAAAAACATGAAGGTTGGGAAGTGTTAATATTTTAAAATCTTTGAACATTTTTTACAAAAATGTCTACTTGATACACCCGCTATATACCGTAGAACTAAAAATATATTTTAGCCAATGCAGCGCTTCCCCAAAATAATATTCCACACTTTATCCTAGAACTTACTTTATCATGATACAAGGCTTTGATTTTCTCTATTGGTAACACCCATTTCAAATATCTAAAATGAACACAACGAGTGCAATTTTGATACTAAATTATTACATTGCTCCTTGCAATTTAGGCAATCGTCCAAATCCAGATCTAGAAATTTAGTGCTCTTACAGCTAGGAATGGCAATATCACTAAATTTGAGATTTAAATTTGTACGATTTTATTGCCAATTATGGAGTCACATAAAGTATGTCGTCTCTAAAATACAGAGAATTTGCTGCATACCAATTAACGGTGTTTTTATTGTATTGTATTGTGAATATTATTTCATTTGGCCGCTTTACCTATTTTATCAGAAATCAAAATAGAGGCGTCGTCAGCATACATTGTTAATCATGAGTCATTAAACACTTGGTCAAAATCATTTACATAAAGTAAGAACAGTACCGAACGCAATATTGTTCCCTATGGTGCCCCTAAATTCAGAAGGTATTGGAATTAATTTTATTAACAATTCCATCTTGAAACTCAAGAAGAATAGTTCTGTATTCCGATATTTCATTCATCAATTACAGCTAATGTTTTTTCATACATTATATTCGTAAATATTTGATCTATTTAACTTGAAGTGATACAGGTAACCCTTGTAACCCACTTCACTAATGAAGTCAAATAAGTCAAAAGTAAATTACATAACATATTAAAACCTTTCACACTTTTAGACCCGCAAGAAAGATCTAAGTTTATGTCAGCATTTAAAATAACATGCATGTTTGATTTAACCAATAAATTAAGTACATTAACTATTTCTCAAAAAATATGGATAGGTTTCCAGAAGGAGATCTATAACATGCTAATATTAAAGTGATTGTATTATCTAATTTCAAACTTATAGCACATATTTCAAGATGCTGATCTACACAGTAAATAAATAAAATTAACTTGTATAAAGGAAGTAAAGAAGATTTATTTGAAACTTTCAGTTCTCCATAAGTGAACTACAAAATCAAGGACGCTTTTCGAAACTTGAAAGCAAGAGGAGACAAAAATGATTACCGCTTCAGATCTTATCTTCGTATTATTTATCTACATATGAATTCTAATCCTTCCTGACAAATATCAGTGGTTATTTACCGCCAAACCTTGATAAATTTAAACCGAAACCGACAGAACGTCGTTTTGACTTACGTCCGAGATTAAATCTGGCTACTGGTGATGAAGAAGATGCTTCCTGCTCGTGTTCTTTACGCTTTAACAATTCTGGACATTTGTGTCAAGGTAACCCGATTAACGTAACGTGACGAGAGATAAGTATATGTGGTGAATTGTTTATTTTCATGCATTAGTGGGAAGGTTACTGAGATTCGTAAGGAGATACAGCAGGCAGTTTAGGAAGAAGACATTTGTTCATTTGATTAAGTGACAAATATACTTATTTTATTCAAATTGCTAAAGACTTCTATATGTAATTCTACGTTCACTGAGATGATGGATATGTAACATTTATTCAAGGATATAAGCATTTGTTTCTGGAATAGCTTTTTTATTATGAACTCTTATCTTCATAATTCGAATTGAGAATGTACATTTTTACGATAATTTTCTTATTTGTTAGGTAATTATACTGAAATTTTGGAAAACGAATTTTTTCTGAAATAAACACAAATATCTGATTGATTTTTGCGTTAAATATTCAAGATGTTTTAAACACCTAAGCCACTATATTATTCCATTCAGATTTTTTAGGGATATAGATTTTTCGAAAATGATTAGTTATTTTGAAACAAGCCTCGATCTGCTTTAAAAATGACACATTTGTTGCATGCTGTTTCAGTGAGTAATGTGGTTTTTATAAAATAGCATCAAACATAACACAGAGAGAAACATGACAACAGAACGAAAGACAACAATTAAAAAATAATAAAATACAAAAATAACCACTTAAACGCGCGAAAAAAATCTTTATTTTAAATTTATTTTTGAAAAATCCGCTTCTTAATACTAACTATAATAACATTAATTAAAAAGATGTTAAAGGTGTAATATAGTGGTACAGGTTTTCATATATATCATGAAAACCCTTATTTTCCAAAATTTAAATAAAATTGCACAACAAATAAATAACTTCGTACAGAAATGGAATAAAGAAGATACCTTCTGAGACCTCAAATTTCTTAAGGAAACAAAATTGTACTATGGTAAGATAATTTAAATATTATTTTCGTCCAAGGAAACTAGCCTTACTCTTTTCTCGTCACTGAACTCCCTGCATAGGGTAGGTTGTTTTCTTAAACATGATCAAACAATGTGTTCTTACATTACAAATTTTAAAAACTATTTCCACATGTTTATGCCTTTTATATTACTTTTGAGTAATACGAGAATTTAATTCATGGATAAATATGTAAAACCATAGCAATGTAATTTTAACAGCGGATAAATCAAATTAATTTCCAGTAGCTTTGATCAGTTAGGATTTTATAAGATCTAGGTAGTCTACTATGGTGTTTCTGATAGTTGTGTCATGGCCTAGGTAACTGAAGAGCCACAAAATTAATATATATTTTCGTAACCTTAGCTTTGGTTTGCCATTATTGTCCTCGGGATAGGCTATGTGGATTCTATCAGTATCCATTTTCCATACAGTCTAGACCGAGAACAATAAGGTAGCTGTATCATAATCCCTGGGTCCGCCTATATATTAATTTCTGAGTATCTGTAACTTTTCTACCCAATGATTCCATATGTTTTGCCGCTTTTTGCTATCAGCATCTTCAGTGGTACTGCGCAAATAGCTCCCTCGCACCTAAAAACCACTAAAACCTTCCAACTGTTGAAAACTTAAAGTAAAATATATTTTTTGACATTTCGCCTGATTGGAGTTGCCATGATCATAGAAACAATATTGTACTTGACACGTGCGGGAAGTGTCTTTTACGCATTTGATTGGTGACCCAACTCAGCGTCGCATATAACTTCCTGCACTTGTTAGGTAAATAACTATTTTGGTTTAATTTTAATATAACATCTAACATTGTCATGGTACTAGTAAATTTGGAAGAGATCTCTTCAAATCTGAAAAAAAAGGATAATATTCTTCCTGAGACAGTTAAAACCTCTCAGATTTCTCCTAATTCCGACATCTTTGATCAGTCACTTTACATGGTAGCAAGTGCATTATATCAAATGTAAAATCTAGATTTTCAATGGCTCTCGAATTGGTCAAAAAGCGAATTTCAGTTCTATGAGGCACAGAGTTGTTTAATGAAAAAGTGTTGCTCCCTTATTCCGAGTGGTGTTCATAACTTAATAATTTCTGAGGTTATTGCAATGATGTCTTTGATTTAGAAAATTCGACGCTTCGATAGATATCGCTACCTTCTTCAAGATACATCCATGAGCTATCTAGAGAGAAGCAGCCTGTTTCTATATGGAAATAAAATATATGGTGCAATTTTAAAGACAGCCAGATCACCCACGTTACCATTTTTGGAAAAGTTTGTTACATTAAGAGATTTATAATTTCCATCTGTACAAGAACCACCCACGTAGACAACAACTTTACAATATGATAATCTACCTATTTTATAACTCCCCTGAGCCCGATCGCAGGTACGTAACGCGTTAAACCGTTTCAATCACGGTTTTATTATCGGCTTAAATTACAACGCTTGCGGATGGTAAATGTTCCATTTATTTCGATATTGCGCCATTAAATAGATATTAGACTCCCGCACAGAGGCTGGGTCTCTGCATGCCCCGGTTTATATTTTAAGGCTGTCTTAATGGCAGCTGCTTGAAACAGCTCGATGTTAATGGATGTACCATATAAGCACATTGAAAAAACATTATATGCGGTATACAGGGTGTTTATTATGTAGAGATCGGTCATTGGCCAGTGGTCGAGCAGTTCACGGCGTCAGTACTTGAATCGATGTGGCCAGACCGCTGTGGGTTCGATCCATGAGACCGGTAGACCGTATATCAGCTATATTCGTGGAGAGGATTGGCATCCTCACTGCGGGTACGGTAGGGTGGAAGAATGGTGGCTTGGTTCAATGTGAGAGATTGATACCGGTTGACGTTTGACTATCCCCCTAATTAATGAGGTTTTCCAGGTTTTCCTCATTCCTGCACTGAATGGTGGTTAGGGCCTACCAACGTAAGTCGTTCCTGGGCGCAAATGCGGCCTGCTTAATAATAATATGCCGCCCCCTCTCCCGTACAAGTCTTCGACTTCTGGGCTAATCCTCGTGATTAGAATGAGGGGTAGAGATATTATTATTATATTATTATTATAATAAGGTTTTCCAGGTTTCCCTCATTTCTGCACTGAATGGTGGTTAGGGTCTACCAACGTAAGTCGTTCCTGGGCGAAAATGCGGCCTGCTATATAATAATATGCTGCCCCCTTATTATTATTATTAAAAAACAAAAGTACTACATAAAACTTACCAATAAACTATGTTTCGTAAGCAATCGTATTCTGAGAGAAAGGATAAAGCATGAAGATTAGGAAGAAAAATATAACTGAAACGAACCAGTTCTCCAAACACCATCCAGTTAGTTTACACTGTCTTTAAATGTTCGCTGCTCTACAATTTTCTTTATTTCAATTGCACTTTTATCACTGACGCTGTATGATCTACAGGGTGTACCACTTGTACAAGTTCATCTATAGGATTTGATAAATTACTGTTACTAGTTGCAATGTTGTTATCTCCATTATCTTCCGGTTCTCTATTAAAATGTAACAGTGTATTGGCGAATTTGGCAAAAATGGTCCTATTAAAAACAATTCTTTGAAACATGCTGTTAGATATACCTATACTGTTGTCCTTGACAGTCTTTGTCAATAGTCCAAACGTCTTTGTAAAATTTACCATATCGCAATGGGGTAAATTTTACTTTTTCCGTACGGCTTCTCCGGACCAAAAACTGAACATTTTTTTATGATTATAATTACAACTATACCTACATGTTTCAAGTGCATATTTCGATTAAAAATTTTTCTACAACCTTTGAAAAAAGTAGGTCTTGTTTCGTGGTACTTTATCCTGTATTTCTACATTTTTTACAGAATCAATTTCCTTGCCAAAAATCATATATTTTTAATCATACATTATCGACTTTGGTAATAGCAATTGCATGTAATAAATATGTGCTTAGATGTTCCATTAAATGAATAAATGTAGTTCCGATTTTGTCACAGAAAGCGAAACAGATCAGATTCTTTAACAAATAAAAGAGATAACTTTATGGATATACAAGTCAATAAAACACACGTATGAGTATGAAAACTGGAATTTTTCTAGAATCAGGTTTCTGTTAGTTTGGAGCTGTATCAAGTTTCTATACCGAGTGATCCACATAAACGTTGTAAAGTAAATGAAATTATAAAATACATTGTAAGTAGAACAATAATTACTGTTGATATATCTAATGTAAATATCTAACACAAATTTTTAGACATGATACTTCCTTGTCTTCTTTCTTTATATTATAGAATGTATTAATCATTTTATACTGAACTATTTTTCATGTTAAATCAGTTTTATAATTTCCATTTTCCATATACGTGTTATTGTTGATATTTAGTTTTTGTTTTATTTGAGCACAATTTCTGATGATTTAATTCAATGGTTTTTCTTTATTATCTTTATTTTCATGGTTTTTTGACATACCGATATTAAATGAACTAGTATTTTGTTGACATAACGGTATCAAATTATTACATTATACATTTCTAATTCATTCTTTCTAACAAGGAAAGCATTAATTTTTAAAATTTAGTTTAACACTATGAAAGGTAGATTAAAATATCTAGCCTTTGGGTTGAAAATAAGTCATTGACGTTATTCGTACTGCATGTGTTTCGTTCGACACAGAGTAGCTAATGACCGCTAGATGCAGCTTATTACATTTCGCGTACCCCTGTAAAGCGACAGAAGATAAACCCTTACCGACGTGGTATACCAGGACAGGAGACAGAAGAAGGTCCGTAGTATAGCAGCCGTTATTTTCCCCAATCACAGTCGAAGCGAACCAGAGAAGAGGCTCGGGGGCCCACATCTACAAGGTGAAAGCATCCGACCATCCGGTGAGTAAACTTATCTTTAGGTAAAACTGAAGTGTCAGTTTCGTCATTTTTCTATTCCAAATTCTATTCTATAAACCAAACAGGATTTTAAAGAGTTTTCTCCCAGGGTAAAACAAAAAGAATCAAATTTAGAATACTAACAACTCAACTCTTGTCTCGTACCTGCAAAATAGACCGCAAAATCTACTGTCCTCGTAACCTGACTCACCCTGTACCGCAACCGGGCTGCCATACGCAGTAATCAGTATTTATCGCCCCCGTAAATTGTCTGTTATACCTGTAATGATGCTATTTTACAGTAACGTACACCGGCAGAGTGTGTGGTCCCTGGATCTCGTGCTGTCCCAGCTACAGTTCCACACTAAATACATGACGATTCATGCACGTTTTTATTGGCACAGTAATTGCTTCTGATAAAGCTGGTGCACCACAGTTGTCTCGACAAAAGAGTCACAGCCTCACCTGCTTAGAATCGCGGGTAAGACGCTATTCTTGTATATGGGTTACTATACTAGATTTGTGCTTATAAAATTATAATTTATTAAATTATATTTAGTGGAAAAAGTGGAAATAAAATGTTTATTGCAATCATCTGTCATTTTACTGCAGCATTTCGTGGTCATGACAAATATAAACGTTCAAATCAACGTCATATTTAGTATATTTTCTGTGATATTGTACTACGTTTTAAAAAATTGGATATTTTATATTATTTTCAATCATATTTATTACATTCTGGATTACGAAATTACTAGAGAATGCAATTTATTAACAATAAAATTAGTTTCCTTTGAATATCAACTGAATTACAAAATATTTTTTGGTTTTTGCATTAACGTAGAAAAAATATTGTATAAAACTCGTACAAAAAGTGTTTATAGCACGTGACGTGAAATTGGTTACTTTTACAC
The DNA here is from genome assembly GCA_025584915.1 of Monochamus saltuarius. NCBI lineage: Eukaryota > Metazoa > Arthropoda > Insecta > Coleoptera > Cerambycidae > Monochamus > Monochamus saltuarius. The sequence continues at coordinate 106,552,152 of CM046721.1, read as the reverse complement.
TTACTTTTTTGCACTTGTTGCATAAATAACTATAGATTTTTCACATTTGCTGACATTGACAGCTATATGTATGTTTAGTATATAGATTTTAAACTATAACGGAATTATAATAGTATATTATGATGTTAGAAGAATAAATAATACCTACTTTTTGTGCTAAGTGTGAAAAGTTCACTACGTTCGTCAGAAAATCCATGCGAAGCACATAAATTATCTTAAGGCGCGTTTACATATGCAATGATTTACTGGCGCCAGTATTTACGCCAGATGAACTTTCTTGCTAGTAAAGGTGTACACGTGTTCAAACTGATATTCTACTACAAAAACTGGAGTACTATGGTGTAAGAAGTAATGAACTTTAGCTCTTTAAATCATATTTAACAAATAGAAAACAACTAGTTTGCTTAGATAGATAGAATCCTCCATTCTACCTATAGAGAACGGCGTTCCTCAGGGGTCAATATTGGGACCGGTCTTGTTCCTCCTCTATATTAATGATTTACCACCTTCTATCTCTACTGCTTGTGTTATATACGCCGATGACACCACTCTTTTAAATAGGCAAACTGACTGTTCGAGGGATGTGGGGCTGGTTAGTGCTGATGATTGGTTCTCTGCCAATAAATTAAAACTATATCAATCTAAAACGCTTAGTTATCAGCTCTGACAAGTGGACACCTCGATCCGATCCGGTCACACTGCTTGGTGGGACTCTTGACACTGGTCTAAACTGGAGTGCTCACATTCAAAAATTGTGTTCAAAAATATCTTCTGAAATATTTGCGTTACGCCAAATGAGATTGTACTTACTCCTATGTACTGTTTATTTCTCCATTGTTCAGAGTCACATCATTTATGGTATTCTATTATGGGGACAATCTTCAAAAGTTAATAAAGTTTTTACACTCCAGAAGGCTGCTGTCAGGATAATTGACGGAGCTTTGCCTGATACACCCTGCAGACCTTTATATAAAAAACATAAAGTGCTCCCTGTTCCGTGTCCCTTTATTTTGCAGACACTTTTATACATACGTGAAAACATAAGGGATTTTACCATCTATGCTAACATGCACAATTATGGAACTAAACATGCGGGTGATCTGGTAGCTCCGTTCTCTAGAATATCCATAACACAGTACAATAAAATAAATCTAAAGTTATTTAACTAGTTCGATCACCTCTATTCATAGAGATATCTTGATTGCAGCCATGCCCCTTACAAAGTCTCGTCTTGTTGTTAAATCGTTTCTTTTAGAGCATTGTTTTTATAGCGTTGATGAATTCATGTCATATTAAATTAGAATAGGCCATTACCACGTTCTGTATGTTTTTTTCTGTTTGTATTTTATGTCTTGTATTTTATTATTATTGTGTCCTCAAATGTTTGTACTAAATATAAAGTGGTTAATAAACTAAACTATGATTTTATTGCGTTTCATTTTTTAACTTCTAGCTTTGTACTACTGAATGCAACAATCTATCAAGCACTTCAAACCAAGATACTTTCTTGCTTTCTAAATTTTATTTAATTCTAAGGTATATACATTTCTTATAGAACATATTTTAGCTTTGACCCCAGAAGAATTAAAGTAATTACTATTTACGTTTCTTGTGATCTGTTCATAAGCATATTCTCCTACGTCTATTTTCATACTAATTGGGTCCCACAAACAAGGACATTGTTCGTAATACTCTAAAAATTCAACTATTTTGAGTATAAGTTCTGAATCACCCTGTGATTCCAATGCTAACATTTTTGACAGTGTCACGCTGCAGTGTCAGTATTTTGCTGCAGTTTAGCACCATAATGTAAATACAACCTGTATATGATTTACACGGCTAACTATATAATGTAATTTCCAGCGCGTGCTATACCTTATATGCAATATAAATATTTCATTTATAACATTGCTAAATAAATAACCTTTAGTTACAGAATCCAGAGAACTACAACTGAATTGATCGCAATGAAAATATTTCATATCGAATATTCCGCATCCCAACAGAATATTTCACAGTTCGCGGAGTACTCATTTAGCCGAAGGTGAGAGCATAAATCCGGCGTTTTACTGGCTTTATTAAATACGCGAACGCCTTTAAGAATATCGTAAATTCCTACTCTGTTTGGTGAGGCAATAACGTCCCTAATTAATGGGTGGCGATACTGGACTAGAGTATTTTTCACAAAGTGCCATACTGGGTTTCGGTGCCCTCTGATAAAATAAATTTCAAATTTAAATGCGCCGCATACTCTCCGGGCTCATAAGCTATAATTAATGGGAAACTTTTAATGGCGCGCTTATTTACTGTATTACTGTACAGGACGGGTTTCTAGGTGTTTTCTTTCTGAGCATATATCTCGCTTTTTAGGAGAACAAGCTACAAGTTGCTATTCGAGATTTGTGAGGGTTTAAAAACGAAAAACGTCATTTGGACAAACATGTTTAATATACGATATTGCAACGTCCTCCTCCGATTAACTTTTAAGATAATTCACGCAACGGAACTGACTTTATTGTCACTACTTGATAATTATACAATAACAAAGGGTAGTATATGGTTTATGTGTAGATACAATTAAGTAATATAACACATCACATAACATTATAGTTGCAGACATTGTTATTAGATATGCTCATTAGTTTATACTTTCTTCTTCTTTCTTCTTTAAGATACAGTTAATAAATAATTTAGTTTTATTGATGGATTTTTACTACAAAAATGTCGTAATATGACTACTATAGATAGCAAAATAGGGCTCTTATGAAATTGTTTAGTTGTTTTCAATAGACCTTACAAAATCTCAACAGCGACTAAAGTATTTTATAATATGGTGCCAATTTTAGTTGTATAGTTGATGTATAAACATTCTTAGAATATTTTTGTGACATTCTGTTTCATAAAAATTTGTCGAAAGCGTTTTTATAGCCGTTTTAAAATACCAAATTGCCAGTTAGGTGATTGCAGATCCGTCCTTACAGAGCTTAGCCCGAGAACAGCAAAGGATTCTCCGAGAAATTAATTTTTTAAGTTCTACAAGTCTCCACGATCGTCGCAAACGCAACTTGAACCAAATCGAACACAGCCTGGTATTTTTTAGAAAACGTCAAAATTATGAATTTATAAGTAATCAGGAACTTAATCCCATCATCCCATCTGAGAACTAATTGTCGTTGATCAAGTTACTCTATGTAAACAATCTTTATCTCTTTATCATTTAGGTAACGTTGGTATGATGGTATAAGCATCTTGCCAAGATTTCTGTGTAATTTTGGAGATTTACTATTGGTTCCTATTCGGATCTACAGTCAAACCTTATGATTCTGAATAAGATACTCTGACAGACGTAGTTCTATACCAAAAATCGAACTGACAGATGTTTTATTAGTGGTTTCATGAATTATTGCTCTACAGGTCAGTAAAAATGGAGAACACTTTGTATGAAATTAAGCTGTAAGATTGTTACAAAGCTTAAAGATTCAACTAGTCTTTGTAGGAAAATTACTTTTTTCAGTTTTCTTAGCATTCGACATAGCTAATTTCAATCACAGCGAGGAAAAATTATTATTTTCCAAAATATTGTAAATATCTCCAAAACATCAAAGATTAGGTAATTTGAATCCTATAAGATTCCATTTAAAAAAGCGAAGCTGGTGAAGATTTCCAGTATTACCGGAAGTAGCAGCTTCTTGATGCTCTTCACACTATTAAATCACTGAAAATTGTATTTCCAATAGTTGGATATTCCTTTTTACCACCGGATATGGTATTCGGAATGATAGAGAAGTTTATAAAAAGGCACAATGTCATCATTAAAATTGAGCAGGATGATGCTATTATTTAGAAGTGCTCACAAGACTCAAGACTTAATAAAGAATGGAACATTCAAGACTGGAAAATTCTAGCCTGTAACTTTGTTAAAAAGCCTGGACAATAGCACTTCAAATTTAATGAGACAAAACGATTCATATGTAGTAAAAAGGATGGAACTATTTTAATTCAAGAAGCAACATATAGGTCTGATTGTGAACAAGCCAAAAGTATTGTAACCTCGAAATTGACTTTGCGTGTGAACACGTCACGTAGACAAACAACTTTATTGTCACTCTTAATTATACAAGAAATATTCTGAAACAAATTCACAACTGTCAAATGCTTTACTTTGACGTTTTAGTCATTCGCGTTCGACTTATCAATATCAACTGACTCCAGGGGCGAAAATGATCAGCTTATATAGGTTTTAAGAGGTCTGGAAGTTTCTGTGATCTCGAGAACGTGTCTTGAAACAAATAGAATATAGTCTGGAATATTCCGGAAAACGTCAAAATAAAGTAATTAAAAAATTATAAATTCTAATGAAACAGGACCATAATTAACAAACTAAAAGGTAGGTGAGCTTCCGTAACAGTATATTTAAGAGAGGAAAACAGTTCACAGTAATGGTACCCAATTCATTCCATTCCAATATTATTAGTTTAGTGATATCAGCTTGCTATTATCATTCTCAGAGGGAAATATACCATAGGAACAAACATTCACTATTACACAATAAATTAAACTTTGGATTTATTTTTGGTAATTATTACATTAGCAAAAATCTCTCTAACCTTAATTAAACAGTTCCTACTCCTTTATTTTCGAGGGTGCTGAACACGAATCTAAAATCCAAAGTTATGTGCGGTCGACTCTAGTTTTCAAAAAAAAAATCAAAATTGTAACCTCTATGTATACGTTACAGTAAGCTGAAGTTGCAATAAAACGCCTATTCATTTTAACAACAGTGTAACGTCATGCACTGAAGCTAGCAGAGGGTTATATTACAACTCCAACCTAATATAACGTAGAGGTTACAATTTTGAAAAAAAGTCAACCGCACAAAACTAATTTTAGATTTGTGTTCAGCACCCTCGAAAATGGGGAGGGGGTAGGTAATCTTAAATTAATATTGGAGAGGTTCCCGCTAATGTAAATAATTACCTTATTTTTAACCGCTAACATTATGAATGCGGATTAAGACTCGTTCTCGTATGAAGTGTTCACTAGTGACGTGATCATAACAGATTTACCCGCTCTCGTTTAAATTTTAAACTCTATTTGATAAATTATTTGTATTGGTTTACATTTGAACAGGTAATAAAATTCTAGATTTTACCCTTCAACATTCTTGTAAATATTTCTACATTCTCAACATTACCACAAATAAATCGTGTAAAATTTTACTATTTCCAAGATAATAGTGCAGTCGATTTCTTGCTGTGTAGAATGCTAACCGCCCTCGTAGAGAGCATAGCAATTAGTGTTACGAATACATCAGAACACTAGTTCTGACGTAACAATTAACTATGATAGAGATATATCGCGGTAGAAGCAGAGCGTCAATCATCACAGACCAGACAAATTGCTGGCAAGAATAGGATTCCTTCAAATTTACGGGACCATTTCTCAAAATGAAAGGTAGCTTTTTAAATTTAATATTAGCCATCACGCACAGACACGGCAATTCGCTCGCTATTTTTCACTCTCGTAAAGCTCATCAAACATCATACCGGCAGTACGTGTTACTCAAACGCCGTTTAAATTAAGCCGCGGTATTTAAAATATGATTATGTTGTCTAATTCTGTAATAATTTATTGCCCTGCAAGCTGCAGCGGAGGTTACGTTAGGGAAGATGCATTGCGGATCGTGTTACATATACATCTTCCTGGTATTCCTAGGAGGCTGGTGATTATCTGGTAATTTGCACAGATATTTTCAGACTGCATAGAGATAGTAGCAGAGGTAAATGTTACTTTTACATATTTTCTTATAACAGTATAAAATATATAGCAGGGCCGTAGCCAGGATTTTTTTCGGGGGGTGTTTGCTGTAGAATTCTTTTTCAGGCAAACTGACAACATAAATATTAGAAGACTCTAACAATAGTACTGATTTGCAAATAAAAAGGAACAGCAACACTGATTTATTTTTTTATAACAAATATAATAATATATTGTAATGATTGTTATTTATGGTACAAAATACAATAAGACATGGCAATCTTACAAATCTAAATAATTCATTTGAAAAACAAACAGTAGGTGGTGATAGTGGATATAGTACAGGAACACAAAATATAATCTATATTACAAAGTTTTTAATCTCCTTAGTGATGAAAATGATCGTTCTGGTGTAGCTGTAGTTACTGGTAGAGTCGCTAAGACTTTAATGAGAAAGTATATACTTGGAAATATTTCTTTGTTACAATTATTCAATAGCATTTTTTGGCATATCATGAGGGGGATATGATTTCCACTTGTTCTGCCAAAGACTAATTTCAACTGCAAAACTGTCACCGTTTATATTATTGTAATAATTGTCCTTGATAGTTGCTATGTCATCATCTGTAAAATACAACTGATTACAGTTATTAGCCAGAAGCTTTTGCAAGGCGGAAATAGTAGTTTTGTGAGTTGTGAATCTTGATTGAACTTGTACTAAAAATTCATCAAAGAATGGAACTGCTACTGCTATTCTAAAATAATCTTCAGGAGATTCAGTCTTAACATTGCAGCGATTTTTTTGTTTAGAAGCCAGCCGTGGTAATTTCATTTCACTTTTAACATAATTTAAAATAGTCAAAGACTCCTCATAAATTTTTGAAAAATATGCAGCCATAAAAATGTTATTTGTCTTTTGAGAATAGCACTGAAGTACTTTAGACAAAGAGTTTTGTTAAAAATGTATAAATGGTACTAAATATATATGCAGAGTGACCCATTTGAAAGCGGGGAACCTCTTTAAAAGTTTTATTTGTTGGTAGATTTAAAATATTTTTTTTTTCAATGATAGAACTTCAATAATTTACTCTCGCGCCAAATTTCAGAATGACAAAAAAATTTTCAAGGCCTATTTCAATTTTCTTCAACCGCAAAAATTGAAAAAAGGATTAGAGATTTCTTTATTTCAAATCTGAGTTGAAACAACTCATGCAAGAAACACACAGTTTTGCTGTTGAAATGAAATCTATCCTGCTTGTTTAAAAAACAAAATGTGCCATGATTTGAAATCCAGTAAAGTATGGAAATTTCTTAGAAAAAACTGATGAAGTCAAGGAGTGAGATACAACAAAATGTAAGTAAGTTAAATTCATAATATGCCTATCTTGAGAAAAATCCATTGTTCCAAGCTTGAAACCGATATATGACAGGTATCACCACTGACGACTAACCGTGGCTGTTTTTCAGGTGCAATTCTCAGCTTTGCCTTTATATATTTTTTGATGATAATTACGTATCATTCTGAACTAAAAATTGTTTATAAAAACTGTTCAATAAACGTTTTAAAATCAGTTGGGAAAAAATTACCCTTTCTAAAGAACTACTATCAACAATTATTCTTAGATCTGAATCAATAAATAGTAATAAATTGTACAGAGTGTCCGGATTATGAGTACCATAATTTTAAGGGCCAAAAGTAGCAAAAAAACTTTTATGAAAAAAATGTCTAAAACGAATAGTTTTTCTACAAGTACTTATCAAAAATATAACTGCAGTAATGTAAAACTATGTTACAAAATTACAAATAATAATAATAATGTTTATTCATTCAATAACACCAGCAATAGAATAACAATTAAAGGGATAAAAAATGAATAAAAAAAATACTGGATAAGTGAAGCACTTGTTTCGAGGACACATAAAAATTACAGTTTTTTTAAATTACAGTTTTTTTAAAATTACAGTATATCAGGACGCATAAAAACATAAGTAGGTACACCTTATTTATCAACAGTTTCAGAGTACAAAAACATAATAAACACCAGAAAGTCAAACGTAGCACAAGACCATAGTTAATACATTTAGAATACTGTCTAATATCCTACAAAACTATTACTGATTATATTTCATTTCTATATAATTGTGAATTATTTGCCTCGGATTAGTTAATATGTAACCCTTTAATTTTCGTTTAAAGGCAAAAACAAATTATGGTACAATTAAGGTTAAATAAACGCTCCTGTAACGTAATTGGTTCGTAACGTACTTTTTTGCATCAGTAATAATGAAGTAAACAATTGAAATCTCGGAAAAACTTGTTAATACTGGAACGTTCGAGAACGTTGCAATGTGTCAGGATGCTGCTGATAACCTAAAAGTAATATTAGTCATAGTAGTATTGTAGTGCGGTGCATTATTCTATAGTATTTTTTTGACGTTTGTACGGTAAACGTGTCTTGAAAACAACATAAATCATTTTGAAAACTTATATTTTGAAATTAAGTCTAAGGAAACTGTTCGCAGTAATTATCTATGTTTAGGTGTACCTATTCGTAATTATTTTTTACAAATATCTAACAAGCCTAACATGGCATGTGAGCGATGTTTACACATATTCAAAACTTGTTTGTTGCCATAATTCTGTTACCTCTGGCTAGAGAAAAATTGTTTTAAGTCAAATATGTTTTATTTGGTACACTATATCACACAGAAAAAATAAGGCACTCATATTCCAGACACCTTGTATATACTTTAATATAATAATAAAAGTGTAATATTTTTGTTTAGCTTATATTCACTTAAATATTACCCCTTCTTATATTTTCAAGAATTCTTGCTGTAGCAATACTTCTTGCCTCGCAAGAAATTTTTTAATTCTTGTCTTGCAATTCGTCAAGTCAGGTCTTGATCAAGAAAAGCAAGACAATATGCATATTTAATTTTAATTAATATTTGATGCAAGGCAGTCTTAAATTTCGTGGCTGCACATGCAAATATGCAACCCTCCACGCTTCTCTCTGAGTGGTTCTCAAAATGTGGTAACGCATTTAAAATTGATTGAGAAAACTTTATGAAGAAAATAACTTATACACCCCGTATAATATAAACAACTCAGTAAGGAAGTTTAAAAGGACTATCCTTTGTTCTATGATATGCGTTGTTAAGAAGTTGTATGTGCAGATTTCGATCTAAATATTAATGGACATAACAACGCTTCGATACCTACTGTGCAGATGTGAAGGAGCGATATGCTAATATCTGACTTATGGCCACAAAATCTTTCGTAAATAATAATAGGCCAAATGCAAATCAGCGTATCAGTATGATGTCTGTTAACTGTCGGATAATGTCAACAGTCGCTACTGTAACAAAACAAAAGCGAAACGAAATTGGTATTCATCCGAGGGCGTCCGACATAACCTTATTGTAACACCATTGTTTAAACATACATGTAAATATTAGACTTTATAAATTATATTCCATAATTGAATTCGTTTAATTAACTTATAATGTCAAGAACACTAAGCTGGGATTAGCCGGCAATTAGTAGCTAACAATAAGGGATATGTTAATTACCACTGATTATTTGTTATTGATTATACTCCCTCTTAAAATCTCAAGGATATGGCAATTTTATTTTTTATATAGTAAATTCTAGTGCATTTTATATTACTCAAATCATCAGATCAAGTAGTGTTTTAACCAACAGAACTCGTTTTTAGTTTATATTTTCATTTGAATTAATATGAATATTAATCAAACTACATCAAAGAGGTTGGAACGGATAGAGGTAACAAAGATGTTTGCATGTGCTGATACATCCTTCTGTCTAACTAGTCATTTGCTGTGGGTCATTTTTCGGATTGCTTGAAAATGGGAAGACTAATTCGGTTTTCAATAAATGTGATAGCTGTCTCTTGGAAAATTACAGACCTATTAATGTTTGTTCGGCATTCAATTCGGCAAGGTATTTTACATTTTGTACATAGACTAATCTTTTATTGTTAAGAATAATATAATATCTACTTAATAACATGGATTCCTAAAAAGTAAGTCTACTGCTACTGCTTTACCATATTTATTTATTGTCATATTATTGAGTCAATAGAGGTTATTAGAGAATGTACTGTTGGGATATTTTGCGATCTCAGCAGGACATTTGATTGTGTAAATCACGATATCCTTCTAGACAAGTTGGAGAGATATGGAATCCGTGGCATTCCTTAATGTGTTATTGCTATTAATAATGTATTTTCCGAAATAAAAACAAATTGGTGTAGGGATACCTCAGAGATCGGCGTTGGGCCCTGTTCTATTTGTGTGTTGTGCTTTAATTTTAAGTATGAGCAAATGGATTAGCCAAAATTCGTTTCTCAATACTAATAAAACTCCTGTGGTAATATTGACGTTAGTATTAATGATACTCATAATACAAACACGGATGTTGTGTTAAATTTTTAGGAATAACCCTAGATAGGTGACTAACGTGGAATAATCAATGCGATGAGTTGGTAATGAAGCTAAACGCAGTTTCATACCAATTTCGAAATATAAGAAATGTTTTGAATGTAGATCAGTTGTTAAAGCTGTATTACACGCAGATTGAGTCGCATTTACATGTTGCCCCCAAACGGCTCCCATTTTTTCATACACATAAATTAATCCTTCGCTGAAAGTTAAAGTCTACTCTATTCAATGATTGAATGTCATTTTTTGTAATGGTGCATTTATTATTGATGTGGTTCCATAAATCTTGCTCATATTCAACAGCAGCCAAATATACAAATTCTTTTAAAGTTCCCAAAAAAAAATTCAGATTTATGAGGGCAGTTATTTCTACTGAACATCCATACTGAAATATAGAGGCGCACCATCGTGCATAATCCATATTTCACGGCGTAATTGTAAAGGCAAATATTCCAGTGGTTCAGGAAGAGTATTTTGTAAGAAATTCAAATAAGAGGTGCCGCTGAAGCGGTTTGGTAAAATAACTGGATCAATCAAATATCACCCAACAATACCTGTCCATACATTTATTCTAAACTCTCTTTGGTAATGATGTGTTACTGCGGATTTTAATCTGAATATTCATGACTGCTGTGCATGTTCATAATCCCTCTCCTTGTAAAGCCAGCTCATCCTTGAAAAGAATGATCCTGTGAGAACCAATGTTCTGATTTAGGATGAAATTACAAAAAATCATCCTTGGCTCGAGGTCTCGCGGTAATAGTTCCTGAACTTTTTGAAACTGATATGAATGCAACAAATTACGTTGTATCATTTGATAGATCGTGCACTGTGGTATGTTAAATTGTCAGAATATTCTGGTACCGATTTGGGGATCATTTTCAATACTGTCTAAAACATGCTCCTCATTTTGTGCATTCCTTTCGAGAGAGCGGTGGGAGAGGGCAGAGGACATGCTTCCTCCGGGATCTCTAATATGCTATACAGATGGATCCCGGGTAGGGGATGAGTTTTCTGGGGCAGGAATATATCAGGAAAACCTGGACATCCGGCAGAGCTCTTCGCTGGGCAAATAATCTACGGTTTTCCAGATGGAGGTTTTTGCTATTTTGATGGTAGCAGGCAAGGAAGAAGTAAGGAATTGTGTGGAGGAGAAAATCTTCATCTGCTCTGATAGTCAGGCTGCACTCGGAGCTCTTATCTCTCCGAGGACGAGATCTAGTCTTGTTCAGGAGTGTGGAGATGTCCTGGAGTCCCTGGCCAGATAAAGGGAGGTGGAGTTGGTCTGGGTTCCTGGCCATAAGGCAATCCCCGGTAATGTGACGCCTGACTTGCTAGCTCGTCTCGGATCTGGGGCAACTTGCCAGAGACCCGAACCCATTCTGGGAATTACGCGAGGTAGTATGAATAATGCCCCTAATAAATGGGCCTATCAAACACTAGGAGGGAATTGGAGAAGGAATGGAGGATGTGGACAAGCCCACGACCTCTTCAATGAACCCAATAAATCTAGGACGATGTGGCTGATGAGCCTTAGTCGAAGGTGTCTCAATCAAATGGTGGGAGTCCTGACAGGCCACTGCAGACTCAGAAGGCATTTGAATTTGATAGGCATAGAGGAGAGTCCCTTATGTCAAAATGCGGAGAGGGGGAGGAGACCCCTATCCATTTTCTAGGATATTGTGCGGCTCTCGGAAGACTAAGATATAGGATCTTTGGCACCGAGGAGCTGCAAAGGAAAGAGATGAGGGGCCTACCATGGACCAAGATCCTGGAGTTCGAGGAAGGCCGAGGGCGGATAGTGGAGAGGTGATGGGATGCAATGGTAGGCAAAAAGGGCCCACGTGTGGCCTAATTACCAGGCTGATGTCTCCCACACTACTACTACTACTACTACTACTCGTGCATTCAATGTGTATTCGCAACCTCCAACATTTCTTCGGCGGCAAGGATAACCCGTTTTCCGAGCTCCTCGTTCAACATTGTTTGACGATTTGGAATAATACGATTAGGAAATTTGTACGGCAATTATCTTCGTAAAACCTCAATACTAACAGCATATCAACTTGCTCATTAAATGAAAATTTTCCAGCAATTTTTACCAATAAATATCACGACAAATGACAACAAGAAGTACAAGGAATTGTTAAATTTAATTTGTTAAAAGGATAAATACATTTATGTAACGTCAGATTTGACAACAATAACATCATAGCAAGAGAACAATTAAAGATTAGTAGTAGCATAGTCTACCCACAATTATAAAACCACATTTTTTTGTTCGATTTAATCGGTTTTGACCCCTTTCACAAAATCGCAATTTTCTCAAAAGCGGACAGTTTCTTGAAAAATTGACAAGAATAAAAAAAGTGTAGAATTTAATTTTCTATTAAACTGGTAGACTTTAATTATAAATTAAGTTACGGTTAAACCACCCCTTCTTGAGATGCCGGTCACCTCTACCAGCTAAAGACGTCAATAAAATAAATATATTTACAAAATTTGGTTGTTAAGGCATTGCCGAAATATTGAGTTTCTTCGATTTTTTTAAAACATTTTCTGAGGCCAATATCTCCGCAACCGTGGGTATGAGAAAATAAATCATATGAATAACCAACTTGTTTTGGTGTCCTTTACACGTACCTGTTCTATGTCCATTGAGTTGTGAATCACCTTGTATAGCCAGTAACAAGTGGCATTTGTGCTGTCTTTCTAAACTCTCCAGTAATGTGAACTTCCTTAATTAATTTGGTGTATTAATTATCAAAATATGTTTGAGCAATTAAGATAGACCATAATGATGACCATTTGAATACCTTATAAGAATAGAATGTAACTAATTTATATAAAAATCATAAACTATTTTAGAGACATCCCGGGCGAGCAGTTGTTGGGATTTTTCTGTGATATTTTAAATTGCCTAGACAAATAACTTACTGTTAATCTACATCCCAACGTTTTGTACCCATTAAGATGTCCCATAAATTCTACAATTCACTATGATTTACATGATATTCAAATTTAGATTATCGCTTAGGAGTCCTTACTTAAATTATGTTGATTTAATGAAATAAAGTCACAATACTCCTCTCAAATTTAATTCAACGGCTATTCTTGTTAACCGGTACAAGATATCCTAATTTGCTTTATCTAGGCAGCGTGGCAATTAAAATAATTTCCAAATAATATGGCGATTTAGATAAAAATAAGTCGAATTCTTTGGACGGAGTAAGGAACGTTTCGCTCGTTTAGATAGGACAGGAGTGATTAGTGATTTTAGAGGTTTCTTTGACCATTGCCGACTTGTAAGCTTGGACGATGGTATGCCGACGTCTGCAGTGATGTATTCGGGAAATACAGCGAAGAATTGGACGACATATCTCACCTTTCTTCAGAGGCGTCCGTTTTGTAAGGAATAAAATGAATATGTATAGTGTTTCAATACAAATATAACACTTTATTACGCTAAGTCAACGGTTTTGCTGCAGTAACTTTGGTTTAGTTGCTTTTACTAAATAATTTACTTGAGCTAAGCAGACGATTTATTTAGTTTAACTACCTATGTTTAAAGTAATAACAAGTTATTAATAACATCAAAATATTGTAGAAGGAAAAATATAAAATTACAGTAAAATCAACAACGAATAAAATTAATACAACGAATAGGAAAAGGACAAGGTCACAGTATTTTATAGAGACAAAAATAATTACGTCAATATCTTTACAAAAAGATAATATACAGGGTAATTCAGTTATGATGTCATTAATTTTAACCACGTATTCAGATGGCAGAAAATCTAAAAAAAGTTACTAAATCTTTTCAGGTGACAACAATTTCCAATAATTTGACATTTCGATTCTGTATAATTCGATTATCTCCGATTTTTAGTTCTAAATTAAAGCACTGTTTTTGCTAAATACGAAATTTTGTTAAATTTGTCTTTTCAAAATATAAGAATTATGAGAAGAACACCAGTTATTTAAAATATTTAAAGATTGGTCATCCTCATACATAACCAAATGAGTGTCCAACTGAAATAGCCCCAATTCATTAGTATATATTAAAAACAGTATAGGCCCCAAAATGGACCCCTGCAGTACACCAACATCAACTACATTTTGCTCAGAATTGACCTCCTGTATCATCTTCATACAAATATTTTAAATTTACATACTGCGATCTATTTTTTAAAAACGATGAAATAATTAATGATGAGAGAAAATATTTCGTTATGAATATGACAAAAAAATATAGTATACAGTCAGAGTGTCATTAACTTCAACCACATATTCAGAAGGCATACTAAAGACAGAAAATCGAAAAAAAATCTGTACTCGACCTTTCAAAAGATAAACAAATCACTCCGTAACAATCAGTAACACGACGCTCCTGGTACGGTAAATTTTTTTTTTACATTTATGATAACAGCACGTTCGGAACTGAAGTGATAAATGACAAACTTCTTGTTTGCAATCTAAAATCTATGCATTTTGTATATTATTTCAGCTGCCTTCAAAAATTTCAAAATTCATTTATCATGCCCTCGTAATGCAAGTTCAAAAGCCCCGCAAAATTTTATACTGTAAGTAATAATGACTGATGAATAAAGAATGGAGAGAAGTCGGGCCGCGTGCATCTGTTCCATATCGAGGGCGAGCTCGCCTGCATAGTAAAACGGACCCGAACGATGTTCGATTTATTTCGCCGGTAACGTATTAAACGAGAATTTGATCTGCCAAGTTTTTAGCTGTGCTGAGTGTGCCGATTACAGTCTGATGTCGGCGCCGATTACTGCGGTTGGCATTTATTATAAAATTCTCTTAATTTGATTGCACCGGGTTTTTATAAAAATGCAAATTTTAATATTGTTTGTTTCTCTTATACGGTAGGTCAGGATTCGGATTGCGGATTGTTGATCACTGAGTAGTGAGTAGGTATGTCCCGGACTGTTTTTTATTGATATCACGAGGGTTATTTTATTACTGTCTGTATTTAAATATAAAAAACGTTTCAGCATCTCTTAATAATTTAACCTAGTAGTATTGGATTTTATTTCACTATTTATGTAATGAAACGTGAACGGCTTATTTTGATCTGTTGGAGTTTTGTAATTTCAATATTAAATATTTTTTGTTGAAATTTAATATGTTAATTGCAAACTTTTAAAACATTATTTATAGCATTAATTACATATTATAATAAGTAGGTACAATAGGAAAATATTTGTATTTGGCAACGTCGTGTCAAGCCGACACCGAATTGAATTTTTACCAGCGGTCAGTGACAATATGAAAAAGGGGTTGACAATATTTTTTCCGGCGTAAATATACATTTAATTATTTTTTTAAATCATATATTCGTATTATACTCATTTTTCCCTATCTTATCTTAAAATTACAATTTCATTAAAATTTTTGATACGTAAAACATGGAATATTCATTGAAGTCCTTCTGTGTTTCTGCGGTGTGGAGAAGGCTTTGTAGTATCTCGTATCTCGTTTGTTGTTACACATTTCTGAGCCGCCTATGATGTCGGTTTTTTCAGCACCTATCCCTCTGCTAAGACAATGGGGGATCAAGCAACATATCTCACCTCGGAAAGAGGATCGAACCACACTGACTAATTGAAACCTTTTGTTGGGCCATGTCACTATTTGAGACTTTTTATTTGAAAGACTCGACCGCTGACAAGAGCTTGTGCTCCTTCCTTTATCTGCATTTCATTTTTTGACAAGCCACCTGTCCAAAATATCAGTCGGGCGAGGCGAAAGAATGCCGCTTGTCCTTAGAGGGTATTGTTTTAAATTTGGTAGGGAAAATGATTTGCAATCCGAAGGTCTTTAAATGTATCTTGCAAATAAATGTTCAATGTTTTCAGAGACCTTTGAAATATTTATATGCTTACAGGGTTTTTTATACATTTTTATTCGGTATTAAGTGAATTAATAATATTGTGTGAAACTTACTACTCTGCGGACTAAAGCCTCGACCAACATTGAATTACACTCACAATATACAGGATGATTAAAAAAACCGCTGACAGACTTCTAGGGCAGAAAGTGTATTAAAAGTTAAAGCAAAAATTCCTAATAAACTGAAGTTGCAGATGAGTCCTTAACGAGATACGGTCTTGCTGTAGGTATCACTTCTTTTAGATTTTTTTCACAAAACACATTTATATGTCTGTATTTTGTATTTACACATTTGTGTGATGCAGTTAACACTTTATTGTGTTAAGTTTTTGAAACATTGTGCAATTTTTTAAAAAATTGAGCTACGAGTATGTACGTCAATAGAACCATGGGTGCGAAAACGCATCTTTTTATTGCAAACATCAGAATATTGTTCCAACTAACTTAAAAAATGGTAAATTTAATTAAAGTACTATTATATTATTTTGGGATTTTGTAAATATACAGTGTGATTTATTAATAATGGAACAGAGCTTAAGGGCATGTTGCTGACCTCAAAATAGAGCGATTAAGTCAAATATGCCCTATCCGAATGTTGCTCCTTTTCGATCTACAGGGTGTCAAAGTTGAAGAAATAAATCACATTTACTTTATTATTTTTCGATCGCATCGACCGTATTTTATGAAATTTGTTATAGGGGACTAGAAATTCGAATATGTCAACGATTTTGGTGTATCTGCTGAGGGCGCCACCAACGATGGTTTGAACCCCTTTAAATCGCTATGACTTTTTTGTGCTATCTCATTTTGGACTGGAAAAATTTTCTTCCCTATCTTTTCTAGTTAAAAAAGGCACACTTTGTTGATGTCACTAGAAGCAATGGTTTCTGAGAGAAACGCATCGAAATCTCATGATGCATGCAATTTATCTAAAAGTAAAGTCAAATTGTTGCGTAAGTAATGGGCGATACTGTAACCGCATAATACTGTGATCAAAATAAGCGAAATTTCGTGAAATTTGATTCAAACGATCGAAATATAAGAAAGAAAATCTGATTTATTTCTTCAATTTTGACACCCTATATCTTTGTTATTATTGATTTTGGTGGATTTTTTAGGATAAGCTAAAGTAAATCAACTTATTTAGGTCGCAGTAGTATGCTGTTCCATTATGGCCCTTTACTTACGCCACAATTTGACTTTACGTTTACATAAATTGCATGCATCAAGAGATTTAGATGTGTTTTTCTGAGAAACCATTGCTTCCAGCGACATCAAAAAGGTGTACCTTTTTTAACTACAACAGATAGGGAAGAAAATGTTTCTAGTCCAAAATTAGATACAGTGTAACACAAAAAAGTCGTAGCGATTTAAAAGGGTTCAAACCATCGTTGGTGGCGTCCTCTAGCAGGTACACCAAAATCGTCGACATATTCGAATTTCTAGTACCAAGAAACCTTCGTATACCAAATTTCATAAAATACGGTCGATGCGATCGAAAAATAATAAAGACAATATGATTTATTTTTTCAACTTTGACACCCTGTGGATCGAAAAGGAGCAACATTCGGATAAGGGATATTTGGCTTAACCGCTTTATTTTGAGGTCAGCAACATGCCCTTAAGCTCTGTTCCATTATTAATGAATCACCCTGTATATCCAATAAATTATCTTGAAAATAATATATTTTATTACTTCCAAAAGAACCGGTAACGTTCAAACATTATATCAACTTTTTGTTAGTAACATAAAATTTAGCATATTTACATTTTTTAAGACAAATAATTTTCTCTGTCATTTAATTACCTTCTTAAATACGTATATAAGTGAATTTCATAAAATAAATTTAAATTTACTGAAAAAAATAATATATAAAGATTGTGGTTGGCTAACGCACCACTGGAAATAAATGGGTAACTCATCTTTAAGTTTCCTACCTGTCTGGCCTATATATTTAATTTAGAAAAAATATTGTTTACTGTAATTTTATTTTTTAAAAGTTATTTGAATCCCCTCTATTACTGAAAATAGTTTTTTAATTTTTTTTATTTTCAGTAAAGGATGACAATCAAATAATTTAATAACGTTCTTTGTTACCAAGCACATACTGACCCATCTTGTGGGGTGGTTCCCATCAGAAATTGCGAAGTGATTCTCTCTCCATAACGCCTGTGTCGTCTTGGCCGACACACGTTCCACCGTAATCGTGCTATTCTGACCTCCGTTCGTCCGTATCTAATCAAGTGACCCTTGACAAGCCACACGTATTCTCTGGATTGCCATAATTCACCGAGTTAGCCATGTCACTCGAACGTGACAATGAGAATCACGTGTGATTATCCGCGTTACCCTTTTCCTCTCTAATCCACGCCGCGGATCGTAGTAGGCCAGCCGAACGCCTTCGAAAAGATTTTTGATTCGAATAGACCGTTCTACTGAAGATTATTCGACATCTACGTCTTCTTTAATTTAGTCGCAATGATTGTTCTAAATAGGGTGCTTTCAAAAAAAGTACTTATTAAGCTAATGATATAGAGTGTTACTGAAAAGATGTATAATACATCAAACTGAAGGTCAGAATAGATCAATAAAATCTTCTTACTTAATTGTAGAATAAAATAAAACTCGAATGTTTCTCATGATTTTCTACGAAGTTCTTCCTTTTGTATTTATAGTATTATACAAGGTATGCAGTTTGTAATGAATCATATTATAAATCTATACAGGTTGTCCATAAATAAATGGAACACAGAGTAAGAAATCCCTGACGACAAAATAATGCGATGTTGCCAAACTTTCCTTAGCTAAAAGTTAATGGTTAAAAAGATGCAGGGAGTCTTTGTTAAAATTTTGTTTTCTATATTTGCAAGTAACTTTTTAAAAATCCAAATATTTGCATACATTTTGAATATCGAGGGTTTTTACAGGCGAGACATAAATTTCTTTCTAATTTTGACGCTACTAATAGAGGGCGTCATTTATGGCACACCATGCTTTTTTAAATGGCAGAACTTTTTGCGGTTATCCATCTGACTGTTGAAACAATCTATTCTCCTACCTTTTTTATATGAAAAAGATATACTTTGTTGAAGTCGTTAGGAGTAATCGTTTTTGAAATAATCCTATTTGAAATATTCAGTGTACTGTCGAGTGAAAACTGCTTTGGTTTCAGGTAAAGAGTTTTTCCCGCCGAAAATACAACAAAACATTACTTGAAAAATTTATTCAAAATAGTAAATTATGATGATGTGTAAAATTAAAATAAGATCGGCAATGTTTGATAAAACCGAATTTTCAACAATGCACAAAAATTTTAATTAAACTAGAATATAAAAAATCACCTGTGAGTTTTATTAGGAGGACGAAGTTCAGCATATTTGCGAAAAATATTGAAACACTTGATACCTGCCAAATTTTCTTCTGTTACATCAAATTCTCGGACAACTTTTGTTTTTGTGCATGTAATCACAATTTTTATATAGTGATCATTATACTGAATATGATCCAACATTAACTTAATTAATTCATCGCGAAGACTCCAAAATGAAAAACATAGCAACCTTCTTAAATAAATGTTTCATCATGTGCATTACTGAAAACTTCTATACCTACTTCTTCCTTTGTAAAAATCAGATGCGATTAGTTCAGAAAATCTGCTTATATCTTGATTCCAAAGCCAAAGGATTTTCCTAGACACCTCTTTTATCTTGTTAGCTATGCACCAAATTTCAAACTTTTGGTACCCCAATTAATACCACGCCTTGGATTTTGTCGGAATTAGATTTGAGATCGTTCCATTCGCCGCTTATAATAGAGGATAAATTTCCATTATAAGCACATTGACTATTTGCCTTAACTTTCCTGTTGATTTTAGATTTTGTTTTGTAGCACCATACTACATTAAAAAAATAAGTATATACATTATACATATAACTATTATTTATTTATACATCAAATTAGCGACTCACATATTTCTAGTGAGCTGCAGGCCTATTTACGAAGCAACCGGCGTAATATGGTTCTGCAATTGTGCCCCGTTCTTTCCTAGAATATGACTTTTTACCTTTCCAAGTGTTACTTATTTCGCAATTTTGCAGGCGCTTCAGTAGAGATTGTGCGGTAATAATGGTAATCAGAAAGAAATCAATCCTTTTTTACGGACTTGGAACTGTCAATCAGCATTTGCAGTGCATATTTCACGCTCAGGAAATGCCTACCCTTTGTTAATAGCGAACGTGTCTCGTTCGCACTGGTCATAGGTTTCTGGTACTATGTGAAGTTAATGAACAACAGATTCGAGGATTTGAACCAAGATATGGATTAATTAAACTCAAATCTACCGAAATATAAATATTTGTATTCCCATCTTATAAGATAGACAAATTGACAGACAATGCTATAGCATGCGTTGGAGTATATGTCTATTTATTTTTCCACAATTAATTACTGTATATTCATGTTTATTCACACTTTACAGCCGTAAAAACCTAAATTTTATTCACTAGACAAATAAAATTGGCTTTATTTATTAAACAACAAGTTTAGAAAACCAAAGTTTTACTGAACGAATATAGTTTTTGAATATGAGCGAGCGAGTAACAAAAACTATATGAATATATGAATTGATTAGAAGTTATATATTAATTATAAAAATGAGCTTGCTACTGAAAACAATTTAGAAAATTGTTCTGAAGGCATTTAAAAAGCATCTTCGAGCTTACTTTCTTTAAAGTCCAAGGATAAAACACAGAACAGAAAGTATATGAAACATTTTGTAAGTAGATAACAAAAAATGCTTCAAGAACTGATAAAAGTGTAATACTGGCGTATTTTTTTGAAAATGTAAGCTGTTTTATATCATGATTTAGTAATTTTCATACAATATCTCTTGTTATTTTAGGCAAATTGTCTTAAGGCATCCAGTTTATGGTCTAGATATTCCATGTTGAAAAGTACTATATAAAAAAAAAACGAAAATAGGGATGTATCACGATATAAAAAGCTACTTGCAAAGAAATCAAAAGTTTTTACTATGGAAAACGTTAAAATGTTTTTAAAACAGGATCCAGGCGATAAGTCCTTATTAATGAAAGTGGTACTAATATCTAGTTTAAATGTATAAGATATAGAAGACACGGAGAAGATTTTGGTATTAAATAACATTTCATGATCCCAAAACCAAAAGAGACGTGTATTTCCCGTAGGATCAGAATGCATCGGATATGATAAGTATTTACATGTGATAATTGCAGAATACTTAGCAGAATACTTAAAACTCCCAGATGCATCTAGTTACACTGATCATTGCTTGAGGAGGACGTCTGCCACCTTCCTCGTTGACAGTGGAGCGGATATGCACACTTAGAAGACATGGAGGACGGCAGACAACTAGTGTGTCTGAAGACTATGTCGAAGAAAGAATTGTCAATATGTCGAAAATTTCAAAAATATATTTCATCAGCATGAATTAGTGGCACCTCAAGATTATTCAGAAATGCAGATAGAGAATCATAATAGCTTTCGGGAAGAACAAGTAGAATTAAATAGATTTCGTGATGTTAACTTTTCAAATTTGAAAAATAATTGTACATTTAATATATAACAATGTTTTAAATATTTAAGTAAACAATTTTCTGTCAAACTGTTTTTTATTAACAGTGAAATGACTACATAGTAAAACGATATTTCAGTGTGGTAAAGTGCTTTAGGGGCAACGATTTTGAAGAAGAGAGGGTTTGGGGTCTACCAAAATATAAAAAATTAGCAACTGGTCTATGAGACAAAAAACCTTGTATAATATAATTTACAAAAAGAAACTCTGAATTAACCCTGAAAATACAATAATTTCATCAGAAACAAAATAGTACGAAAGATATGAATACAGCATTCAAACCTTTTAATAGTTTGTTTATCAATTGTCGAACAATTCTGTTCAAAGTTCCTTTCGTTGTTCGGCAATCAACGTCACTTTTTTGCGAAAGGTCAACATTATTTCAAACTACACATTTGGTACCGAGGTTCCTCTTTGTTGGTACCTTCAAGGTACATCATTTATCAATTTTGTCATAACAATGCACACACATCGATTATATCGGTGCTTAATCGGTACTTCTTACATCAGTATCACTTCCAATTGTCAGGGGATTAAAAATCCAAACGAGGAAGCATCTACTCTGACGTTATCTCCGTGTTTATTTAATTTGACCGCCTGGTCAAGCACCAATTTGTCAAGGTTCGCGGCTCGTATCTGATGGTATAAATCATAAAGGATTAGGCGCATGCTTCGTTAGGAGTTAACGTTTTGTTCAGTGGATGTACAGGGTACCAACGTTGCAAGAAACTTTCATACTACGTCCTTTGGTACCTAACATCTAAGTATGCTAAGGAAATAGCTCCAAAACAAAGTTAATATTGATATTTATTTAAAATTAATACTAATAATAATCTAGTCAAATAAAACTAATGAAAGTTGTATAGGGTGATTCAGAACTTATCTAAAGTTTTTTTTTAATGTACTGGGAACTCTTACAAATACAATTTTGTAAAAATAAAATCAAAAAGAGCAGTTCAAAAATGATTTCAACACTTCCGGACGGCACTGGAAACTAGTCCACTGTATAACCTGATAATGCGTTTTTTTTAAAATGTTGTAAAGGTTGGAACTACTAGAACTTCAATATTTTTTTCTCGAAAACTATAAGGACTTTACAAAAACTTTTATTACGATATTGACTCTATTTTTCATGACGCATCTATTCCCAAAATTTTTTAGATAAGTTCTAAAGCACCCTATATACAGGGTGTTTCAAAAAGATACGGCAATATTACTAGACCTGATAGAATAAGTGGGGTTTGATTAATAAACGTATGTGATAAAGCCACTCATTTTTGACATACAGGGCCGTGTAAGATAACTTTAAAAAATCACATTTTGGATATAATTGTTTTAAAGACCAATAGATTTGATTGAAATTTGACACAAGTACGTTTTGGTGCTAGAGGGCACTAGTTGCTAGTATTTTCACTAACATTTTATTTTCTAACTTCTGAAAGTTAGATTTTTGCCATTAATGTAATAATAATAATTCAGTTCTGGGAGTTTCCAGTAGGCCTTTTTACATTTTTTTTTAAATACCATATTGCTGCTAGTATTCTTTTTAAATGCCTTGGGAACAAAATTGAACACCTTGGAAGCCAAATACATTGCCACCCCAATAGCTTATCTTATAAACCAATCATTTGCACAAGGAACGTTTCGCAGCTCAAAACTGCTAAAGTTGTGCCAATATATAAAAGGAAGGGTAAGTGAAGCAGACAATTACAGGCCTATCTCTTTACTCTCAATATTCTCCAAAGTTTTGAGAAGGCCATGTATGTCAGAGTCGTATCATATTTTAAACACCTAAAACTATTTAGCGAATCACAACATGGTTTTAGGGAAAATAGGTCGACTACAACAGCAGTCCACCATTTTCTCTGTAGTATCCTAAACTCCCTAGATAGAGGTCTTCTCACCGTAGGCATTTTCTTTGACTTTTCGAAGGCCTTTGACCTGCTGGACCACTCAATCCTACTTGAAAAACTGGAATCGTATGGTATAACTGGCCTGGCAAGATCTTGGATAAGATCTTTTTTGTCCGACAGGTCACAGGTCGTTGAAATAAAAGGTATTAATGGACATATTGAAAACTTCTTTTATTTATCAGAGAGTAAAGCAATAACCAGGGGCGCCCCAGGGGCAATATTAGCTCCACTGCTTTTTTGATATACTGTAACGATTTAAATGAATCTTTTAACTTCTCGCCGAACATCGATCTTTGTCAATACGCAGACGACGTGTCGATAAATATACGTGGACAGAACATAGAACAGACAGTTCTGCTAGCAAATACTGCCGTACAAACTATGTCTAATTGGTGCAGCGATAATGGTCAAATACTAAACACCACCAAAACAAATCTAATTAATTTAAAAATGGCCTAATAAAAATAATTATGGCCTACTCATTAAACATAATGGTATTTCCATAAAACAAGCGTCGAATGTAAAATTTTTAGGTGTTCAGCTCAGCGACTGTTGTAAATGGAAAACACACATTGACTCAATCGCATCAAAACTCCAGTGCTAGATTTGCCCTAGTAAATATCAGAAATTTAGTAAGCTTCTCCTTATGTAGAACCTTCTATTTTGCATACGTTCAGAGCCATCTCTCTTATGGAATATTGTTTTGAGGCACCGACAGCGAAGCTGATAGATTATTCATAATTCAGAAAAAATAATTCGCATAATGAATCATGCTGATTACAATGATCACTGTGTACCCCTTTTTTAAAAATCAGGTATTATGACGGTTTTCTCTGTATATCTATAACACAATATTATATGTCTATGACAATCTAAACAAATTTTCCACAAATGGCTCACTAAATACCTCACACGTACACACCCGTCATGCAAACCTGCTAAGCATACCCCAACATTCATCTACACTGTATGAGAAAGGTCCGTACTACATGGGTATCAAGCTCTATAACCAGCTACCACTCGAATATAAAAAAATAAATATTAGGGGCATCTTCAAAAATCGCATAAAGAAATACTTTCTCAGTCGGCCCTTGTATAGCATATGTGAATATTTAAATGAAACATGATTTCATTATCAAAAATTATTTGTATGTGATTTTGTATATCTTGACGTATGTTTGTATCTATTTTGTATTTTATCATTTATGTTATACGTACATATTTATGTTACATATCTATATATTTTACTTATTTATAGGTGACATGTTCTCTTTTTTTTTTTGACGTACCAATATTTCTATGTGAAATCGCCTGGTAAATAAAGATTATTATTATTATTATTATTACATATAATAACGTCGGCCAATCATTTGATTTGCTTTGGGTGACACAAGGAAAATTGTTTAACTGCCAAAATTAGAAAGAACAACTGACAAAGATCCATTGTAAAAAGCCTTGTTATTTAATTTTAGATAAAAAGACGCTCTTAGCAAATTTGTTGTACTGTGGTAAAGTCAAAAAGAAAATTTTTTGTAATGGTACAGGATAACTAGTACAATTAGCCGTTGGAACGTAGCTGCAGCTATTGTAGGTACTTTAAAGTGTTAGCCATTGCTACATTTCATTTCATTATACATATTACATCTCCTTAACAAATAATCAAGTAAGTATGAAGCAGATATTTATAAGTGCAGTACATATTACTTACGCAGGTGAAACATGTAGGTATTTCGAAATAAATATTATTTTGCGGTGATTTGAAACGCAAAATTAAAATGAATGAGTTTTTTCGACAAACATACCTACTGATGAAACTTCCAAATCCAGCAAGTATCTTTGAAATATACAGGGTGTCCAGAAACTCTCCTGACAAACGAAGACCGGAGATTCCTCAGACAATTTTAAGACAATTTAACCCAATTCACCTAGTCAAAAATGCTTCCTAAGGGAACTAGAGCTCTTTGAAGATGGCGCCTTGTAAATAGTTTTGTTTAAATACCTCCAGAACACTTCTACTTAGAAAAACAAAAACTGGTACGCTTGTTTAGCCTTCAGAGATGAATCGATTCCATCAATTGCGAATTTCTAGTACCGGTCATAGGCGTCCGTTTTGGGTAGGTCAACGGTTATTTTAACGCATAACTTTTTTGTCTTTAACTTTTAAGCATTTGTGACTCTAGATTATTAAATTTTCAGGTATTCTCGTACTAAAAGGTACTCTTACTTTAAGCCATCAGGATACACCGTTTTCTAGAAAAATGGATTTAAAAAATTTTCGTTAAATTTATTAAATTTTCAGGTATTCTAGTACTAAAAGGTACTCTTACTTTAAGTCATCAGGATACACCGTTTTCTAGAAAAATGGATTTAAAAATTTTTCGTTAATAATCTAGTGTCACAAATGCTTAAAAGTTAAATACAAAGAAGTTATGCATTAAAATAACCTTTGACCTACCTAAAACGGACGCCTATGACCGGTACTAGAAATTCGCAATTGATGGAATCGGTTTATCTCTGAAGGCTAAACAAGCGTACCAGTTTTTGTTTTTCTAAGTAGAAGCGTTCTGGAGGTATTTAAACAAAACTATTTACAAGGCGCCATCTTCAAAGAGCTCTAGTTCCCTTAGGAAGCATTTTCGGACTAGGTGAATTGGGTTAAATTGTCTTAAAATTATCTGAGGAATCTCCGGTCTTCGTTTGTCAGGAGAGTTTCTGGACACCCTGTATAAGATTTAATACAAATGGTGTCTAAAATATCTAATACCTAACATTATATTTGAATGTGATCTATTTAGATTGTGAAATCTACATTTAATTGTTCGTTGGAAATGACATTAATTTGTATTCATATATTTATTTAATTTGATGCACAGAAATAACCACAAAAGGTTTATTTGCGAAACTAAAGTTAATATTTTGCAATAATGGTAAAGTTTTGCCTGTCAAAATGCCGCATTTCTTAAATCTTACCTTGAAGTCCCTTGCTTAAGTTGCTCTAAGAAACGGAACTTGAAAGTAATTGATACTTTAGCATTCGTAACGGGAATTGCCAATGTTTAACTTCCAAGTAATATTTACTACAAAGCATCCAACGAGGCTGTAGCGTTATTTTAATGACGATGTGGTGGTGGCTACTACGCCTTGTCTGTTCAAAGTTTCCACTGCCACTTCTTAGTAATATATTTTCTGTTGTTCATTCTGAATGTGGTAAGTCTGACGTTTGCATTGAACACGCACCTTGAATTTCATCTTCTATTAGTAGTTGAAAACTCATTCCTGCATTATTATATTTATTCGTGGATTTTCTTGTTACCCCTGTTACACGGTTTAGGTTTTGAATTTTTTGTAGTGTGACTTTATATGTTGTTCTGATCTAGTCAGTAATTATAAAAAATATGATACACATTCACAAAAACAAAAAATACACTTCACACGTGATATAATCTAATAGACGTTAAACATTGACGAACGCCATGAAAGTTTTCAATTTTGGCAAACTACATGGTAAAATTTACTTCATGGTGAATGTTAAAGGTGATACGTATTTTGTAACTGTGGTGCGTGATGATGTGATACTTCTTCAAGTAGCTATAACGTTGTTAGGGCTAATATATATTACTTACACGTTCTATTACTTTAAACAAACAATTAAGGTTCCCTGAACGTCGTGGCAACTATCATTGCTACTTGATTGAGTGATTGCAACTTTTAATAATAATAGTTAGTCACTACTACGATCATTTGCCACTTTCAAGTTATGAAAACTTAAGGGTCGTCCCACTGGTAACTATAAAGTAACCAGGAGTAGCCAAAAGTACGTAGCAGTGACTATAACTTTGTTGTATGAAGTTATTAATACAACGGAGTAGCAAATTTGGTGACGGTTACGTAATAGTTACTTTTGAAAGTTTCCATCTCAGTTAGTGTTACTTTGGTGCTAGTTGGGAAGAGATTATGTGCAACAAAAGGTTATTCTACCCGATTTCTCCTGATGCATTCTTCTCGACGTGTTATCTTATCCCGTAGAAAATAGTCGCGACTCCGCCACCTAGGACGCCGAATGCCAATGCGCATCGACTCTCAATTACCACGCGGCGTCATACGCGCGGGGTGAGCCCATTCCGCGTCCATTCCAATCGCCCATCGCGCTGGTGCTCCACATTGAAAGCACCGGCCGGCCAACGGCCAGATGGTCGTCTCGCTGGCCACCAGCGCTCGCGACGGCACGCAAGTGTTCGATGGGGTGCTTTATGCCTTCTGAAAGCAACGACCGCTCCGGCGACAGTGGCGTACGGTTAGGAATTTGTCCGAAATCACATTGTATGTAGGAATGTATACGTTGAGACTCAAATGCGTTGAAATGATGCATATGTTCGTAACATTTTTGATTTCCATGGAAATCGCTGTGTGCAGAGTATGTGGTGCAGCAACGGCTGGAGAGAGTTCAGGTATGTTATATCTCAATAACCAGACCTAGGACACATACTTTAGGATATATGGACTGTGGCCATAGAGACAACTTTTATAGAAGGAGAACTTTTTGCAGTTTGCAAAAAAAAGTTGAAAAATTGTGCAGCTCCCCCTAGAATTTTCCGGGTGGCTACATTAATTCTAGTGAAACATTTTTTTCCGTAAATTAGATGTAATTTTATTGAGGTATTTTAAATTGTATTAAAAGTAATGACGATTTGTAGAATTTACAGCATTTTGAAATTTCTATAATACAATTGGATCTAACTGACGCTTCTAAAGCCTCTTCGTGTCGACTGTTGGGTCATTGTAGGGCAACCCCAATATTTGAAAGGGATGTTTATGGGCAAATGTGAACAAAGGAAGCCTAAGAAACATATGGTCAAATATCAACGGATACTGAGATAACAATGAAATTTGAAATTGAAATTTTATTGGTATTTTTGCGAAAGCTGTTATTATTTGATATTTTAACAACGGCAGCACTAATCAAGCAGCTGCTGAATATCGACGTGGCTTCCCAATCAGAAAAGTGCCAGATAGAAATGTATTACAGACAGTATTCAGTAATGTACGTGAAACTGGAATGTTTCCAAGTGTGAGAATTACATCTCAGAGGCAAGATGGTCTAGCAGTGGAAGAAGAAATTCTAAATAGGGTAGAACGTAACTCGGATGTAAGTACAAGGCGCATTGCAACCCGTCTCCAAATGAATCAAACTACGGCATGAGAAGTCATTCACTAAATTAGTTTAAAATGTTCCATAATTCAGCGCATCCAGAATCTTCAGGACGGTGATAATGATTTGGAACCGGCATTTTTGCAATTCGATTAAAGCGAACCATACACTTTACAAATACATTTTGTTCACTGATGAAGCTCAATTCATTCCTGATGGAGTAATTAACTGTCACAATGAACATCGTTAGTCAGATGAAAATCCGCACGCCACGGTGGAAAGTAACTTTCAGCATCGGTTCAGCATTAACGTGTGGTGTGGTATGATTAATAATCAGTTACTTGGCCCAGTTGTGCTAGATGGTCGTCTTACTGGAGCTAGATATGTAGAATTTTTAGAAAATAATTTGACAGATCTACTGGACGATGTTCCATTGGATATTAGGCAAAACATGTACTTTCAGCATGATGGTGCCCCTGCCCATTTTAGTCGTATTGTGATCAGTTATCTTAGCAATCGCTTTCCACAACGCTGGATTGGCCGAGGTGGTTTCCAAAATTGGCCACCAAGATCATCATATTTGAATCCCCTTTATTACTGCCTTTGGGGATGGTTTAAATCATTAGTATATGGAACAAAAGTGAACACAAGGGAGGCGCTATTCTATCGGATTGTCAATTGTGCAGCACGCATAAGAGAAAATCACCTTGCACTTCAACGAGCTACCCATGCAATCCACAACCGAGCTAATGCATGCATCGAGGCGGACGGTGGTGTATTTGAAAATTTAATTCATTAATTTCGGTTTATTAGATCTTTAATCAATGTTATAATTTATAATACCTACAAAATAAACACTTTTATCTACTTATGCATTACAATAATTAACTCGGTTAAAAATATTTTCATTGCTATCTCAGTATGCGTTGATATTCGACGATATGTTTATTAGGCTTTTTGTTGACTTTTTCACCCTGAACACTTTTTCGAACATTAACAAATATTATAATTTTTCGATATAATTTGAAATTCGTCGATAAAATTTATTTTGGATGGATATTTATGGAAAAAAAATGTTCCACTAGATCTAAAAGAGCCAATCTGAACATTCATAGGGGGGAGCTGCACAATTCTTCTACTTTTTTTCGCATACCGCAAAAAGGTTCTGCTTCTACAAATGTTGTCTATATAGCCACAGTACATATACTATCAAGTTTCGTTTGGGTCCCATGTCTGATTATTAAGATATGGTATATCTGAAACCTTACCAGCCGCGGCTGATGGGGTGGTAGTAATGAAGTCGATGACAGCGCTTGCAGTGGACATAAATTGCGTTAAAGTAGGCTGTCAGATCATATGTGTATCACAAAGTATAAACTAGATTATATTTTGTGATGTGTGTTTGCAAGAGTTATTTCGAAAACGAAAGCAAGTGAGGTTAGTTATGTCATCTTTTCTCTATAGCCTATGGCAAAAGTGAATTTTCCAGGAGGAAACTTACAATATTGCTCGTGTGAGAATAAAGACTAAGAACTTACCATATTTAATATTCCGAATAATCTATTTAACCATATCGATGCCACTGTACATTTTTGTTTGTATTGGTAAAGTTACAATCCACACATATTTAAAATATAACATAATTATAAATATTTACTTATTAGGTATCCAGATCAAGATCTATCTGTTTATCAAATTTTATTGTGCAATGAACTAGGAAAATATATTTTTTCGAAAATGGGCAGTTTTTGAGACTAATGACAAATATACATTTTTCCTCAAAAACAATGCAGGTTCAAGATTTTTTTATTAAAACGTGATAACGTTGTGGTCAAAAAAGTTACGCACACATTTACGTCACAAACATGTCAGAAATGTTTCCAAAGTTGGTCAGAGCGAAACAAAACAAAACTTTTCTGTGATCTTTACGTTTTCAGTTATTGCTGACAATATCTAATATATTATATATCTATATTTGCACAAAAATATTGAATGTTTTAAAAAATTAGGGTACTGGATTAAGTGGAAATGGATGGATGAATGCAAAGCTATTTGAAGAGTATATAAGAAATATTTCTTATCTTTACACGTCTCTTTTCCCTAGGAAGGTGCCATAGAAGATACATTTTTATTTAATCTGACAACGATGATGATGATAATTATGATAATAATAACTTTACTGGTGACAGGTATCTGAATAAATAACAAAATGCACTTATAGCTTAATCTTGATAAAATGAATAAAATAATACTATTCTGTTTCAATTTTAATAGTAGTAGTCGGTGTCTACTCTTTTGTTTCTCTTATATTTATATTACTTTATAATATACCTATATAATCTATAACTTTATTTTTAATCTATTGTTGTAGCTCCTAATTTATTTACTTTATATTTATCCAATTACTACATCCAATATATAATAAAATCCCTTCAATGTATGAATAATATTCTCTATCTCAAGAACTATCGCTGCATGTCTTTGACGGGTTCGATTAATATTACCTACAAACTTTCGATGAATTCCTTAAATAATGACTCATAGTTTAAATTATTGGTTATTCTCAGTCCTACTGCATCCAAATTTATTTTACTGCAGCTGATATCGTATGCAACGAGGATATCAGACCGGACGGATGGACTGTACCTTTTTATACTGCAATGAGGAGAATGACGACAAAGTGCATGTTGTTTTGTCCAACGTGTCTCATTCCTCAAGCACAGGGTGATCGGTGAAAAGTGACCACTGAATTCAACAATGACTTCAGGAAATGAGTAATAATACATATGAAAAGAATGAAAGCTTTGCATAAAACAAAATATTAAGAACACTCATTTCGAAAGTTAAAAAAACTGTTTTACTTTTATTGGTTAAATACTTATATAATTTTTCGATATATGACACCAGTATATTTTAGTTATATGTGTAACTGCACCAAAAAAATGATTCTCCAGAAGGAATTCTAAAACTGAGTTTTCTTCTGAGGAAGAGAATAACATGACTCAAAACGTCAAGCTACCAGAACCAAAATTGGTTTTTTATATAAATTATAAACAGCATGGGGTCCAGAACAGTTCCTTAAGTAATACCTTTTTAGAACCCCATAATTATGGTGTCCGACCTATTTCTTTCCTTCAAATATTTTTCAACGTACGCCTGTGGTTTCGAAACTACGTTTATTTGATAGCAAATTTGATTTGCAAACTTTTATGGCTCTTGACACTTTGCGATTTAAAATAAATTTTTTTAGATGTTTTATATTTTCTTAGTCAATAACTTTTGCTGTAAATCGATACAAGAGTGTTAAAATTCAACACAACAAAGCACTTATTAATTATATATAATCATTAATTAAAAAAAGTTTTTGATATCCTGCATCTCGAAAACTAATCATTTTTCGACCCATATTTCTATCACATGGTAAAGTTTGGTCCTTGTAATTTCGAACACCCTGTATAAATTCGCTTTTAGTAATAAATGCTAGAGGAATAAGTGCCGTTACCAAATAACAATAATAATAATATCTCTACCCCTCATTCTAATCACAAGGATTAGCCCAGAAATCCGAGACTTGTGCGGGAGAGGGGGCGGCATATTATTATTAAGCAAGCTGCATTTGCGCCCAGGAACGACTTACGTTGGTAGGTCCTAACCACTATTCAGTGCAGGAATGAGGGAAACCTGGAAAACCTCATTAATTAGGGGGGTAGTCAAATATCAACCGGTATCAATCTCTCACATTGACCCAAGCTAACATTATTCCACCCTACCATACCCACAGAGAGGTGCCAATCCTCCCCACGAATATAGCTTATATACGGTCTACCGGCAGCTGGGCTCAAACCAACTCCGTCTAGTCACCTCGATTCAAGTACTAACGCCTTAAACCGCGCGACCACTGACCGATCCGAAATGGCAATTATGATTGCTAAAATTATTTGAGGTTAATGACGAAAGAAAGACAACATTATCATGAAATTCATACCCTTGTGTATTCACAAAATCAAATGTTTTAAGTGCTTAAGATACTAAATATTGAACATGATCTGAAAAAGTCAAATTACTCTCAAAGTAAACCATCGAGTCTTTTAAGGATCTCTGAATTTCAATATGCACAAATTAACATTATTAAAAGATGCAAGCGCCGTTTTATAACTAGTATTATATTAGATTGTTTATCATTAAAATTTGTTTCCAAAGTTAAAAGTCTACAAAAAATAGAAATGGCCAAAACTGGATGCTAAATATTTAACATATTCCAGTTTTTACCATGGTGAATATAATCAAATCCTGTTTTGGCCACATTGATGCTTGCTCTTTTAATAATCTGCCAGCTAAAAAAAGAACGCAAT
Organism: Monochamus saltuarius; assembly: GCA_025584915.1. Classification (NCBI taxonomy): domain Eukaryota; kingdom Metazoa; phylum Arthropoda; class Insecta; order Coleoptera; family Cerambycidae; genus Monochamus; species Monochamus saltuarius. The sequence continues at coordinate 106,518,989 of CM046721.1, read as the reverse complement.
TATTTACTCTGTATTCTTACATTAAGTATATATTTTGCGAAATAAAATATGTTCAGTTACATCATTGACACCATGAAGTTTTTAAAACTACGTTGGAAATATAATACCAACCATGAGATTTTCCCTAAAGAGGCCTAAACTGGTGGGTTGACCCTATGGGAAAGGTATTTGGATTTAGAAAAAATTAAATTTATATTGGATGATCATAGTAATCGGTAATCGAAATCGAAGAAGACTATTAAAGTCGTCAGCACAGATTAATTTATGACAATCGAGGTAAATTGTAATATCGTTAAAAAAAATAGAAATAAAAAGAGGACTCACAAACAGATTATAGCGCTGTGATGCTCAAAAATAATAAGATACTGACTGAAACCATTATACTTAAGTGACAAATTGTATATATGACTTGGCAAATATCAACCAATGACCTTAGAAAATTTCTACGAAAAATCATATACTTTGGATATTTTGACCATCTAAAACTTTTCAATCAAAATTTTTGAGACATCAATTTGTATATTATTTAGGAAAATAATGAGTAGGAACTCCATTAATACCTTAAAGACTTTACAAACATCTATAGGTAAAGACCGCTCGTACCGTCCCCACTTAAATGACGTGATTTTCATTTATTTCAGCTGACTCAGCCTACTTAATTCCTTTCATCAAGTAGGTGCCCATTTCGAGCGTGATCCAATTTTTTCACCTACTCAATTTACTGAATTAACTTCTCGATGGCGTGGGTGCATTCTTGCGAACAATGGGGCCATAAATCATATTCTTTCAAAATGTAACGCTAAATGCTGGGATTTGGAATCAAGGTCAATGCTTAACTCGAGAACGTAATATATGGGGTATTAAGTAATATGACCGTCAATTTTTTTGTGTAACTGACAGTGAAAAATCGCACCAAAGATGAATTGGATGGGCAATATCAAGGCCTACCTTAATTAGGTGCTTAAGTGGATTTATAAGGTATATTTGAGTGGCAAGGAAGTAACAAATAACACTTCTGGTCTCCAATTAGCAATACATTGAGATAAATAAAATTAAAGTTAAGAAAATACCAAGACATGTCTGAATAAGTAAACAATTACTACACTTATCCATTTGTGTCATCCCAAATTAAATTAACTACCCACACGGCGTTGAGGGTCAGCCAAATGTCGTTGACAGCGTGGAAAATTAAAATAACAAATGAAATATAAGTCGCAGGAAAATTAAATCGAGGTAGGCGCTTTAATGACTCAAGAGTTTGCCTTCACAACACGTATAAATAATTAACAGCTTTTGATGCCTCCCAAACAGTAAGTGTATTACTAAATAAAGATGTTCACAATTATACACAGTGAATCGAATAGTTAAAATTTGATAACCTGCAAGTGGGTTCATTCATAAAGCGTATTTGTTTGTTTTTGAGTTTTTTATGTTTAATTTTCTTGATTTGAACAATAAATAATTCTAGTAGCTGTTTAGCACTGTTTCTTCAATCGGCGGTTAACAGAATTTAGGGATTATAGATGTAATATCGTTAGAAGCAGAATATAAGGAACTTTTATTAAATTAAGCATTTAATAAATGATAATCAACATGGCTTTCTTCGGGGCAGATCTATTATTACTAAATTAATGCCTTTTTACAAACGACCCTTGAAGATATGGACAATAAAATGCAGGTGGACGCTGTGTATCAACTTTTCAAAAGCGTTTGACAAAGTACATCATCCGACATTATTAACTCAACTTGAAAATTTCGGTATTCATGGGGAACTGCTTCGTTGGCTGAAGTTTTATATCACTAACAGAAGCGAATCTGTTAAATTGAACAATTACTTTTCTGAGTACCATGGTATTACTTCTGGAATACCACAAGGTTCTTACATGGGACTTCTTCTTTTTTTGTCTTTTTATAAATGACACTGGTTCCTGCTTCAATTATTGTACTGTTTATTGTGTTGTTATTATATGACCTTGAATAATTGTCAATTACTGTTCTGTGGATGACTACATTAAAATGGAGGAAGATCTGTCCAGATTAAATGAATATTGAAAATCTAAAACTTTTCCTTAATATTAATAAGTGCCATAGTATAAGATTTTCCTGAAAATAACTTGATATTGCTTATAGTTACACCATTGGCGGTCAGACTTTAAGGGTCGTTTAAGTAAATTGGAATATGGTAGTCTTTTATGGAGCCCGCTGTATTATAAATACATAGATCGACTTGAAAATGTTCAGAAAAGATTTATTGATGTGCTCAATTATAGATTTAACAGAAATTTATATTATGAACCAAGATGTCACATTGTCGCACTACCGTTTAAAAAAATTAGTCCCTAAAATAATATTTTTTTCTGTTATATTTGTGTACCAATTACTTACCAATATTGTTGATTCTCCTTATATGCTCAGTAAAATTTCTTTTAATCACCATTCACATTTTTCTAGATATGCTAATCCTTTTTATATTTCATCGTGTCGGACTAATTATGCAAGTAATTCTCCAATACGTATGTTAGAGAAGAATTATAATGATTACTTTATTCATCTAGATTTGTTTAATTCAGCATTATCAAGTTTAAAAACATATGTTAATTCTTTACTACATTAGTGTTAATTGTCCTCTCTGTTTCTTTAGGTTTAACGTAAGTACTTACTACGAATTTGTATTTTTGTTGTGTAATCCTGTTATTGGGCATTGAATTGCCTATTGGATTACCATGTCGAAATAAATAAATACCTAAATATGAATTATTGTCTAAATTCAAGTTCATTTTTGAGTGAAATTTAGTGTTCAAAACGGACAAGAAGCTGTTGTAGAAATTGGGTAAGATGGGCCCAAAATTTTGTTGTAACATCAGATATGTCAAACTGTTTTATTAATTGAAACCACAAATTAATTCAATTAATAATTAATATCAATAGCGGCAAAAGCAGTTGAATTTGCTGAATAAAATAGGTGTTATAAAATGTTATTTATTTGTTTCCTTGGGAATTCCTTTTAATTTTTTATATGGTTGCCCATTGCATGCTTTGCCGCCTTAACAGATTTTACAGTGAACAAGTTTCCAGTGCCGTGCATAAGTGTATTTTTAAATCATTTTCGAACGGCCCTTTTTGGTCTTTTTTGAAATAAAATTGTAATTGTAAGAGTTCCCTGTACATTCAGATTTTTTTTAGATAAGTTCTGAGTCACCCTGAATAAATACAAGAATTATTTTTTTAAATAATCCGTTGCACCAGTTCTTTTCTCACCTTGTGCATCAATTAAAACCAAATCTAACTCCACCTCTACGCACAAAACTAACATCTGTTTGTTTGTTTAGGCAGATCAGAGTCAGCCCACGACCAGTTTCAAACAATCTACCGTAATAAAATGATTTAATTAATCCATTTGTTGTTCCTGGAGCTGCCTTCAATTGACGCATTTTAATACCGATAGGTTGTTGATTGGCACGCAATCCAATTGGAAATATTTCCACGTGCCGAATGACTGGGTGAGCCATAACAGAGTTGTTGAAAAATAAACTATCCGTTACTTCAATATGGTGTAGTAATAAAAATAGACGCGATTCCTAGAATAACTAACAGAGGTAGCTCACTGACGTTAGTGAAAATAGTCTCGAAAACTGGTAGACATTTTCAGCTTATACCTACAAATTAAAAGAGGTTTATGGTTTTAACCAGACTCACCTATTTTTATGTAGTTTGACGCACTGAATCCGAACCTGAACTCTGTGCAGCTAAAACATCTTCAAAATTTTGAGTAAATCGCAAAAATAGGTACCGAAAAATCACAAAAAAATCACGTTAGTAATCGCAAAAATATGTGTGTTCCTTATCTATTTGGACGCGCTGCATTCGAATCTGAAGTCTATCGAGCCATATCAAAGATTTTGCAAAAAACGTGAAAATAACTGGAAAAGACGAAAAGTCGTTAAAAATCGCCAAAATCTCATTTCGGATTTTTTTTCTGGTCTCGTTTATATTGTGTTTGTTTGTTTCTTAGGTATGTATTTTTATGCGCCCAATCAAAATTTGGAATCTGTTCATCTTCATCACAGATTCTACGACAATCGCGAAAAGTGGCAAAAAATCATATTAATAATATGTAATAAGAAAGAGAAACTTTAGAAAAATATTTTGTAGATTTGATCAAGGGCTCTTCTCATGTATTTTGGCGAATCGAATCTGAATCTAAAGTCTGTTCACCAAAAATTTTGCAATAGCTGCAAAAAAACCGGCAAGTATTCATCATTCTCGGTACCTTTTCACTTTCTTCTTCGGATAGTTCATCAGATTGCATTTCGTTTTCTTCGCAAAAAAGATATACATCCATAGGTCCGGGAACTACAATCATCTACAACTGCTATTTTTTCTGATCTTACTATTTGTGGCACAAATTCACATCGTGGTTGGTAATTTCAAAACTGAAGGATTTTCAATTCTGCCTAGAGATTTCAATTTGTCATTTTCCTTTCCGCTCCTTGCTATAGGGTTTTTAAGTGGCATTCTGCTTCTGCAAATATTGCACAGCATGGAGGAGCTAATGGCTGCTAGAAGTAGACACGTACTACGTCTCACGCTCTCGTCACCTATGGCATACTGAGGAAAGCTAACAAAGCCGAAACGCTATATCTATGATGGTGTCGTAGACGAATGACTTTGGCTGTTTGCATTTCTGTCAAACCTCAAAGATAATACTTCCGATTGAAAACGGACCTTCATCCCATTCAACAGCACGTGTCTCAAATTTTATTTAATTGTTTTGTATCCTCACAGTAGGCCGATACTATCGAGTTTGAGACACCCTATACACGTTTGCGACACTGGTATTACCCTGATTATTCTATACCCACTTTGTTACTAAGAAACATTCATTTCCTTTGACCGCACCAACTGCAACCCGACTAGAATGTAAAGCTTTGGCGCTTCGCGCCATATTTGTCCGTAAGCACCAGTTAATGGACTGACAACGCACCAAGATCAAGGAACTATTGTGAAACCGTCCGCGTAGAAAAAATATCTTATAATTTATTCTGTCGGCGTCGCCTGTCAAACAGCAGCTATTTATAAAACCGATGATTCAAATTAAATTAATTATGATGGGCATTGGAAGGTGATTGTTAATCTAGATCCAGTCCAGTTGCGTGAAGTCCGGCGAACTAGAATTTAATGACATGAAAATAAAGAGCCAGTCTTGCAGCTGATTTAATTTGAAGATAAGATTTAGTAATTGTGAACGAAACTTGATAGACGTAATGACCATGTTATGCTACTGGTCTTTGTCGTAACTTAATAATGAGGTCGATAAGATTTGGTAGCGCAGTATAAAATTTTATACAAGGTGTATGTGTCACCTTAAGATTAGACAGCTTGTTGTACTCAATTAATCAAGCAAAAGTGAGAAGATAAGTTTCTTTCCAAAACGTTTTCATGCGAAAAAACTTGTAAAATCTGATGAAAGAGCCGATTAGTAATTAAAAATAACAAATGACGGAGCTCCTGTACATTTAGCGCTTGAAGTACATAATCACTTAAACGTGAAATACCCCGATGATGGATATAGGAAGAGGAGACCCGTTAAATGGCCATCTCGAAGTCCCGATGTGACATCAATAGAGTTTGTTCTGTGGGGTTACAAGAAGTCAATATTCTATTAGACTCCAGCCAAGTTTCAAAAGAGGCTTATTGGCCGCATGAATTATTTATTCAACAGGACTCACAATATGGCTCATCACTTTCATAGGTGTAATAAAGTTTAAAATCGTGAGTCAATATCATATCGGTCAGTGGTCGCGCGGTTTAAGGCGTCAGTACTTGAATCGTGGTGACTGGATCGCTGTGGGTTCGACCCCTGCAGCCGGTAGACCGTATATAAGCTATATTCGTGGAGAGATTGGCACCCTCTCTGCGGGTATGGTAGGGTGGAATAATGTTGGCTTGGGTCAATGTGAGAGATTGATACCGGTTGACATTTGACTACCCCCCTAATTAATGAGGTTTCCCTCATTCCTGCACTGAATGGTGGTTAGGGCCTACCAACGTAAGTCGTTCCTGGGCGCAAATGCGGCCTGCTTAATAATAATATGCCGCCCCCTCTCCCGCACAAGTCTTCGACTTCTGGGCTAATCCTCGTGATTAGAATGAGAGGTAGAGATATTATTATTATTATTATTATTATATTGTAACCGTTCATTTTCTTAACAAATGGTAAGTCTTCATTTGGTCTGGAGTTGAAATCACAAAACATTTCGGAATATGAAATCAAGAATTCTTGTAACAATAATTGAATCTCTATATCTTCTATATCAACGATCGTTATCTTTGGTAGCTTTAGAAAACTGATGTTTTCCTACTAACTTGTTAGCACGTAGCATGTACAAAGCTACAGATATCCGAATTTCGATACAGCCTCAGCTCTCTTTTTGTATAAAATAAACAGAGATAACAATAGGAATGTAGTACAGAGCACTATCTGCAATGAGCGAATCATAGGAAACTATTAAAATATGAAACTTAGAGACGTATGTCTGAACGAAATCTAAGATAATTATCTATTTTTATGATATTAGATCAAGGCATTGAAACATGTAGAACTCAGATTACCTTCGATATTCGGTAAAATTGTGTAGTGTAAGCTTTCTTATAGGCGTCGAAGGAATGCCCATGTAAATCCACTATTCCACGCATCGAACCCGATTTCCTGTTGCAGTCAGATGCAGCCGACTTCAAAGGAAGATGGGGCAATAAAAATCGACGAACATTTGTCATTAAAGACGAACATGCTCAGGTGGTGATTACGATTCTACAGAAGCATGTGAGTCATGGTGCATTGTTTCAGTCGTATTAACGCCACTCAGGTACCGATCCGGACACATAGGATCTGTAGCGTCCGGTGACATATCCACCTTGAATACGATATCAGCGCTGTCGGCGGAATGTCAATGAGGGGCATACGTTGCTTGTCGATCGAATTTACCAACATGAAGAATTGAAAAAGTATCAGTTCAAAGAGAGTGCACAACAAATGTATAGGAGTACCTATTTTACAGTTTTTATTGTCAGAGATTGAGACTATCTTATATTTTAAGACTCATTTACACGGGTTTAGCAAATAGACACTTACTGGAGTAAGTCGCTAGCTGAAAAATGTTACAAGCCAGTAACTAATAATAATTTTATTTTACCCATTTGACATTATAAAGAAAATGTATAACAATAGCCAATAAAGTACAAAAATAAGTCAATAAAGAAAAATATATGTGAATACAAAACAAAACAAACACTAGATAAATACACTTACATAATTACGAGTAGAAGTATGTATACAGGGTGATTCACATACATATCTACAAAAAATTAAATGTACAGGAACTCTTACAAATACAATTTTATATAAATAAAATCAAAGAGCAGTTCGAAAATAATTTAAAAATACACTTTCGCACGGCACTGGAAACTGGTCCATTTTAAAAGCTGATAAGGCGTATAATCGGCGACCGGGCAAAAAATTAAAAGAAATTCCCAAGGAAAGAAATAAATTACATTTTATAAAAACTATTTTAATGCAGCAAATTCAACTGCTTTTGCCGCTATTGTTATTAATTATTAATAGAATTAATTAGTAACATAGTTTGACGTACCTGATGTTATAACTAAATTTTGGGCTCGTCTTACCAGGTTTCTACAAATTAACACACATTTTTCTGCTTCTTGTTCTTTTTGAACTTGTAGGTTATTGGCAGCAGCTATGATAAGTTTGCGTAAATCATCAATAGTGCCCACTTCGGTGCAATATACATTTTTTAAATATTCCCACAAAAATAAGTCCAAATAATTTAAAGCAAGGAGATGGTGGCAGTCATGGTACCTGTACTCCTCGTCCAATCCTCTGATATTACGGTACCGATATAATTGAGCCTCGTGTATGATACGTCACAGTGCTGCAATACGCCGTGGACACTCTGGAACTCCATTTCTTTCCCATATTTCCGGTGTCACGCCTGCGTTTGCACTACACTTGCACTCATTGCACACCGTTGTAAAAGTAGCTGCATTTGACACATGTTTACCGGGAAATCGTTCTGGTAAAGCATTTTTACGTGATCTTAAACTAAAATGATGCTAGCAAAGATGTGTTACGGGTATTATACGCCGATGATTCCAAACCTTTTGCATAATATGACAGAATGGACTGTAAAAAATAAGTTAAATTTAAATTGTGACAAATCAAATCTTCTTACAAAAAATACTGTTTCAGAGTCTAGTCCGCTGATTAAGTTTGATTCTGGGAAATCAATGCTGGCTGTGAATGAGAGTAAATTTCTTGGGCTGCATGTGGACTATAAGTTATCGTGGAGTTTACTCATGATATTGGACTTATCTCATGCTTGTAAAAAGTTAAATTCTCTCAGTTTTTTATTCAGATAACTTAGGCCGTTAGTTTCTGATTCCACTATTCTCTCATATTACGGACACGTGGACATGTGTATTCCTTGTTGTCATATAGGATTGTTTGCTGGGGAAACGCTTCGACTGTTAATATGGCTTTCCTAGCCCAAAAAAATATCATACGTTTAATTGCCCAAGTGCCGAGAAGAGCTACATGTAGAATTCTTTTTACTAAATACAAGCTATTAAAACTCCCGTCTATATATATTAACTTCAGTGCATTGTATGTAATGTAATGAATAACTCACAGGAATTTATAAAACATGAAGATATCCATAATTACAATACCAGACACAAAGAAAATCTGCGTTTACCGCAATGTAGAACGGTTTTCATTGTATGTCTATACATATATACAATAAATTGCCGAACAATCTTAGAAGTATAAAATCACAAAATAAATTCAAGTCAGTTAATAAAGTTTCTTATGCCTAGAGTTTTACTCGCTTCATGAGTATTTATAGTCCTATATTAAGAATGTATAATGTACATTACCTACTTGATCTTTTGGAATGATTAAACAAACAAACAAACAGACATTTCAATTTTATTAAAGAAAAAAGTATATTTAAAAATCATAGTGACTTTAAACTCCTACCAAAAGCAACAAAAGGTTCTTATGAAAGAACCTCCAAACTATGACATTTTTTGACAGTCAGGAGTCTGTAAGGTTGACATTTTCTTTACTAAGAAAAGAACAACTCATAAGATTTGATTAACACTTAACCTAAGTAAGGAAAGTGTCAACTTTAACTCCTAAGATTAAAAGTGAATACTTTCGTTACTAAGATATCATTTGTTTTTTTTTCTAACTAAGGAAAATGTTAACATTAGAGATACCTGACATTAAAAAATTTCATAATTTTGTGACGGTTGGAAAAAAAAATTGTTGTCAACTACGTTTAGTTTAGTACAACTTATCAAATGGCAAAATTAAGGCACTCATATTCCGGATACCCTGTATCGCAACTTTCAAGCTGCAAAATGTTTTTATTTTTCGAGAAAAGACCACATAAACTTGCACTAGCATTGCATTTGAAACAGGATTGCAGCGTTCCAGCAGATAAATTAGACGTATCAATACAAGCCGGTACAAAACCCAATCTATATCTGTACCCGTATAATCGCGGGGCCATAAGTCACGCGAGTTTTTTTCCCCAGCGGAGATTGCGTTGTTGACCTCAGCGGTGCGAAGATGATGGATCTTCCGAGGCAAGGGTGTGCGTTTCATGCCACCTGGTGCGAAACTATCCATCAACACTTATCCATCTATAATCACGGTGTTCCCTGGAAAGAATTCCGTGCTCCAATGGCGTGACAAGGAGTAGAGATGTACTCACTAGACTACTTTATACACTGAAGGGTATGATCAGATTCATGATGAAGAAATAACCTGTATAGGAAGTCTTATGTTAATTTTAATAAAATATGCTTGATTATTGAGAAACGAGGTAAGCACACAACTTTGATTTAAAGCTAATTCAAATTCTTAAGTAGTGGTCAAAAGTCCAAGAGCATCTTCTGCGACCAAAAATAAGAGTTATTGTTATATAAATGTGAGGTCTTAGGACAGCCATTGTCCAGCTACAGTAATTTAACTACAAGTGTCTTCCCCCTTAACGTCATGAACACATAAATTATAGAACATCAGACGCCGACAAGCACTAAATAAACCAAAAATAGCAGTTACCTAAAGTTTTAATTTTGTTAACTTCTAATAAAACAAGGAAGTAAAAGTATAACAGACTTGCATAAGCAGATATTTGTCATCTGGAGCATGGAGTAGAAAATCCATTAACTGTTCCTTTAAAAATACTTGACTTTTTTCCGGTAAATAATCAACCGAGCGGTTCTTCAAATATGCAGGAAGTTTGGAAAATTTAGTCAATGTCGTTTTTGACTCGTAACATAGACAAACAGCAGATACAAGTTTGCTAACATAAGTTGAACAAAATAAAGGTTGGGATTATATTGGTAGATAATAACATGACGCATTATGTAAAGATGTTTTATTGTATTGTATTATTAAACAACACATTCCTTTATTTAACAAAATATGTAATTTGGTGTCACAAAATACTCAGTGGTGTTGTATGCCTGATGAAGTTGAAACGGCTGTTTATTGAATAAACTGTTTAAATCAATAATTTCCACGTTTGATCTATTTTCCAAAATTTTATAGCTAAGTAGTTGAGGATCAAATGAAATGATAATTATGTAATGTCACATACAAGATAGTTTTGCTGAAATAAGAAGCAAATCAGCGATTTTTTTGTATCAGATGAAGACGACCCTTGTTACTTACCTATTGCTACCGCAACTTCATGACACAAATTCTCACTTTCCAGTTTTCACCATACTTTTTTTTGAAAATTGTTATTTGGAAATGTAATTACAATTGCGGTCCATGGTTCATTATCGGGTTAGAATAATACACTTATCATTACCGTCCACAGACAGCAGTGACTTCAGTGCATCATACATAGAAAAACTACAACTGCTCATCGGTACTTGCTCGTACCTAACTTTGTTCCCCTCTTCGATTTGCTAAACAACGTGTAATATCTACAACAGTTGGTGTTATTTTTACACAATATGTTCTCAGTCACACATATTTTGGTTTCTCTAACTGAATATTGTGTAGATAAACTTATTTCTTTATCAAATTAACTCAAAATTCAACACCAAATTAATTCACAAATAAATGAGCTTTATTATTTTTTACTGTGTATATTTCAAATTTCTTTTATTTCATGTTATATTTAATATTTGTGCTAATAGTTTAAGTGATAATTCTTATGTTGAAGACTCTGAGTATAGCTCGTACCAGCTATTTTTGTGGACCACATACGAAGCAATGTCTGGTTTGGCGTAAAATCTGCACAACCTGTTATTAAAGACGTACAGCGACCAATTTGTCGACGTTTCATTCAATTATGTGCCCGAAATGAGTGCACGACAAAAATTCAATAAAACCACCGCCCCAGCACAGAACGGTCTACTTTTTCAATTAGTGTCCAGAGCCGACTCCAAAAATTTTAAATTTTAGTAATTGGTATACAAATATTTAATCAACAACAATTTTTCTGGTATAATAATAATAATAACAATATAATATCTCTACTCCTTATTCTAATCACGAAGATTAGCCCAGTCGGAGAGTTGTGCGGGAGAGGGGGCCGCATGTTATTATTTAGCATTGTCGCTGTAATTGTCACAAGCGGATCTAATTTCTAAACAAAGGAATAAGTTACGTTTAACAATTCCGTAAGTTCACCAAATCACCACTAATAATCATTGCATTACCTACACAGTATTTATACTATGTACCTATGACACTAAAAAGCCACAATAACGCAAAAATACAAGGTCGAATATAACTTATGCATATTTGACTTCCGTAGGTTATTTTTCCTACTTATCGTATATGTAGAGTATCTGAAAAACATTGAGAAAATTTGAGCTGAATTAAATGAATTTGTAGCTTGATGCTTCATTTTTATTCACATTTTTCAGGATATTATAGTTTGTTCTATAAATTAATTATCATCATCATCCCCTTAATCTGTTTACGTTTAAAAAATATATCACAACAGTAAATTAACCAATCACAGGACACTCCAAAACATGCAGAACAGTAAAGAAAAATAATACATGGTAAAACAAACTGATAGGCGCACATAGCATTTTGCAATGTAAAAAAATAATGCAAATATTGTTTTACTAGCAAAAGACTGTATTTGCATTATCTTTTTGTTGCTGTAGTCTATATATACAGATACAAATATTAACAGTTAAGTAAACCTATTCGTAGTTGCATCGAAAAACTGATTAAGAGAAGAGTTGTAAATATCACAACTGTAATAGAATTAAATTATTAAATATCATGACAAGTGGTGATGACTTTTCCTCGACCTCTAGAAAAATAGAAAACGTCAAGACAGCATCCTACATCAAGTTTCAAGTTTTGTTTTTTCAGTATAACACTATTTCTTGTATTATCTTATATTTACTTGTTAATTGTGTCAATTTTGTATTTTTTCTATTCATCAATAAATATAATTTGCAGTTGTTTGGTTGTTGAATGGGTCCAAATTTATCTCACCCTAGTCAAAACCGTGGTAGGATATAATTAGACAAATGCAAAGGGAAGGAAAAAATCGGTTATCCACAAAGGCATTGCTACTTATATTACTATTTTCGATAGGAATAGTTGAAGCCAATATACATACCTATATATCTATTGATCAGTTGAAAAAATATGTATTATTAAAAAAATGTCAAGTTCTCTCCTACCCTATCCTACTGCCTCAATCGATCTAACGTGATTCTCAAAAAAGAGCTCCAGACAAGTGAATAAAATTTGAGCATGGATCTTACATACGCAACAAATAAAGGTTTTAAATCCTGAATGTCGTAGAAACCTCGATCTTGTTTGATTATAAATCCAAGTGCTTTAACACAGCGGTACTATTTTGCATTTATTATTATTAAAAAATGTTGTTTTTTTTTCAAGACACCATGGAGTCACATTGTTTAGCTGCAGCTGAAGTTTAACACAGTCATCGCCGGAGTTAATAGCATTGTACACTTTCGGCAAAGTAAAATTTTCACAACTTCGCAATTGAGATCATTAACAAACAGAGTGAAAGTCACGGGCCTAAATTTTAACTTCGCGGAACGCCAGACAATAGTAAATAAGGAATGGAATTAAATCCGTTATAAGTGACGTTTTGAAAACAATTAGACAAATAAGAAATAAATTGGCCAGATGGTAGGAGCATCCGTAACAGCTTGATATAGATAATAGTAATAAGTGTTCTACGCGATCAACTGCCTTGACCACATTCACTTGCCATATAAAAGGGTTGGTAACAAAATAATCAAATAATTAAAGCAGAATTATCAAAACTCATCAGTGTAAAGCTGAAAAATGGTATATTATTATTATTAAATAACACACGGGGCTTTCCATTTAATAGATCATAAGATACTTTACTACTACTCCCTTAGCATAACTTAGGTAGGGCCACATATAACCAATATTACTATATTAATATCCACTTCATACGTAAGTATATGTAGAAAATTTCAAAGGCTCTTCTATAGTTATAAATTGAGAATCATTGTGCAATTCAACATACATCGTGCGAAAAATCGCTGTATTAGAAATTTAAATTATTATAGTAAATATTATGAACATGATTGTGTTGAACACGATACCTTCTATTGATGTTCAGTTGGATGTAAAAATGTACAACAAATTATTTACATAAAGTTATGTAATGTTTTGTTTATATACATATAAAGTTCAGTTTAATGTGGAGAGCATACATTTATATACATATACCTAAGTTTAGTACAAGGACACCTATGTTGCAAAGAGTGAAATATGCTGTGTGAGATGTTTCAGTGGGTAATATAGGATGTGTAAAATTTCCGTGTTAATAGTTTTACACACTATGGCTTTTTATATATATTTATTTCATACAAAATTACTAGCACTATAATAAAATATACTGAAATTTGTGTAATATGACACTGATGCGTTAAAAGTAGGTACACCATTTTGTGTAAAGCTATCACACCTCTGTGTTCTATATCCCTACTCCTGACTGGTTGAGCACAACTGCGCAGCTGCTGTATATCAGCTGTTCCAACGCACGTCACTACGCCATGTTGGTTGTGTAGGGTTGTTCTGTTGTACCTCTCGTTCGCTGCGTTCAAATGGAGAACATTTAAATCTAAATTGAGGTTTGACCAAAGAAAATGGTACTTACCGAACAATAACAAATATTGCTGATAAAGCTAAAACTAATTAGGACTAATGGGGGTATTACAAAAATTGTAATTTCGAAAGCAAATAGGAACATAATTAACAAACTAAAAAGGTAGGTGAGCTTCTATACCTATTATCCAATAAAATTAACATATCATGTGTAAAGTTTATATCTTTAATGATACAAATAACACATACACATAACATTTGTTATTTTATCACCATGGATTGTGTTAAATCTTTAAAACACTGCTACATACGAAGAAATGTGTAAAGATATACACAATCCTGTGCCGATTAACACAGTACTGTGTTGTTTTGTGTTAAAATGTGTAATTATTTTTTATATTATAAGAATATTATTAAAGTTAAACATTTGTTACTTAAGTTTAAGACTTTTGCAGTTTGCATTATTATACCGTCATGGTTTAGGCTTACCTAGCCTTAGCTTCTGTTGCTCTCGGATTAGGCTATTTGGAGATGGACCCGCTACTGGAGCTCCCAGACTCTTTTATATATTGATATGGTTCTTATTATATGTTTGAAGGGTGTTACTGTTGGTTCTAAGGCTATTTGAGCAGTCCCTTTGATGATCCTCTAATAATAACCTCTACAACTGGTTGCATCCAACACTTCCAAACATATCGCGGATTTTCACTGTCTGCATCTTCCAGGTGATACAAAAACTTTGCTCAAATTCTTCTAAGTCTAGTCTAAGTTCTATAGCTTCTTATACCTATTTTTGCTATTTTTTTCATAAAGGTAACTAATATAAATTATTTAATGATAATATAGCAAGTAAACTGACAATATTTGAGAGCAATTTGCAAAAGTTTTAGAGAACAATTTTAAAATTACTCTACAGACATATTCTTAGCGAGTTATGAGGCACTCACAGTTATGATTTTAAAATTAAAACACCAGCTATTAAGACACAATTACAACGTCCACACCTTACGGTTAATACATACTTTTTCTACTTATATAGGTGTTATTAAGGTACCATAATTATCGGTAACGCAACCAGCTGCCGTACTGAAATTATGATATTTAAAATTTTCCACATAAACCTGCAGGCACACAATTACTTATTTTTTTATTTAAACGTAGGTGCATAAATTAAATATGTTACAGTTTATTATTATTTTTTATTAGTTACGATTTAGACCTTCACCGTGTGTTACATTTTTAGTTATCTGTAAAATTACTAAACGGAAATGATTATTTACCTGATATTTTGTACTTTGAAAATTTTATTTACCCCCATCTGCTTACTAATATATAAACAAATATATCGCAAATGAGTTGTATAATATTCATGGCTACCCTTAATTAAAAGTATACCTTACCAAATAAATTTAAGTCCATTCGAAAGTACAAAGCATAAGGAATATGCAAAAGTTAGGTTGCCTTCCTTTTTCTGCTTCCTATTACCAGGTTGTCAGGTAGGTATAAACATTGAAATATACAGAGTGTAACAAGAAAGCAGGTCATCCCATTCACTGCATACTTATGACAGCAAAACATGACGATTTAACCCTACTTAGTTATATACAAAAATGCCTACCTTAATAGATACAGTCGTAATATTAAAGATATTATTAGATAGCTCTTAAATAAATGATAACTGATTGGAAAGTAGTAGGTATTCAAAAAGTTCAAATAAATGAATATCAAATCGGTGTATGTAAAACTAATTAAGGTGTACCGTAGGGAACGGTACTTAGTCCTATTTTGTTTAGTATTTATTTAAACGGTCTCTTTAAAAAGTCAAAGATGTGAAAACAATTGCAGGAACAGACTTGCAGGTAGTAAAATATGATTTGATGAAATTAATTTAACTATAAATTTTGAGAAACAAAATTCTTATCTTCTAGTTGTAAAAAAACAATCAGCCTTACTCTAACTGGAACTGGAATTTAAAATTGAACAAGGCTGTTTTATTAATGATCATGCAATTATTATTATATATTTAGGAGTGGAAATTGATAATTATTTAAAATAGGCTGTACACATTAAAATAATAAAAATAAGACCAATTATTTTTCATTTTAAGAAATTGACTAACATTCTTGAAGTCTCTCATCTTAAAGTAGTTTATTATGCATTAGCTGAATATTTATTACGGTGGGTATAGCAGGTTGGGGAAGGATATATAACAAGCCATATAAATCAACATCAAATTTTTGCAGAAAATGGCCATAAAAATATTTCACAAAAAGTCAAATGTTTTCATCAGATCTTCTGTTTTCTGAGAGTATCATACTGTATATTAGGCAAAGATATTGTTATAAAATATTGACATTGCAGCAAAAAAGTAGATACCTCTTTAAAAATATTGAACACGTGCATAATGCTAGATATAAATCAAAAAATAAGTTTGTTACTTAAATAGTTCTTAAAAAATGAATACAACGATTTTTTGGTTATTTGACTCCAATAGTTTATTGTAAAATACCGAACGCTTTGCAAAATATTACAATAATACGTATTTTTAAAAAACATGTAAAACAATGGTTAAACTCATAGGTCTGTAATAAATAAATAAATTAATAATTAAGTTAAAATATCGGTATAGTATCAGTTATTATATTTATAAAGAGCTTACATAGTATGCATCAGTTTACAATGTCATGACTACTTCTTTTTGTTTTGTTACAAATATTATTATTATTTTAAAAAACTTCAGGATTATACAAATACACATTATTAATAAGTTTTACATAGTAAAAAATCAACTCTACACGATACTATCTTGGAAGTAGTAAAATAATATTGTGCCAAGTAGTTAGTTTGAATTTCAACTATAACGTAAAAATCAGGTGTTTGCAGATATACGAGTATCCACTTATTTTATTTTTGAGCTTATTTATAAAATATTCTTCCAACTTATTATCAATATGAAATTAATACCTGTATAAAATTATTCAGAAATCACTCAGTTCATCTGCTCACTAGTTTTATGAACTTAAGAAGAAGAAACTAAATTCAGTTTTTGTAGCTTTATACAGAGTGTAACTAATTGTATACGCCAAACTTTACCTAGTAATACGACACTTCAAAATAATAAGTTTATAATAGTCAATACCAATTAAAACTTAGCATTGATCTTAATGTCATTGATTTAACATTCATAGTACATGGAGAGCCTTATGAACATAATGTTAATTATTCAATAGATACATACCTATATTGTATTCAATTTTTTTTGATACAATTATATATTTTCATTTACTTAAATAAAAATAAGGAAGTATATACAATTTTTCATTAACCTCCTTCATAATTCCATAGAGTTAGGTACTCCAAGAGTTGCTTTATTATCTCTTAGATGCTACACATATGTATATCAACTTCGGAGAAATATTTTAAAACATTTTAAACCTATATCAAAACAGAGGAATTTGGGTGGATGTTAAGTATAAATGACAGTCAAACATTAATATATACAGAGTAATTCATTTTTTCAGTAGCATCATCAAATGATACACATCAGATTTTTTTTAAGTAACTAAATTAAACTGCATATTGCTTTAAGTTAAAGAAATCGTTTAAGAATAGTATGAAAACAATTTTTTGTATCTTGTTATGAACAAAAATAATGATCTATACATTCATTCTAAATTTCACTATGAAAGAGTCTAAAAATAGCGAAATGTAGATCTCACGGTTCAAAGTATAACTTTAAACTACATAAAATTATAGGTACTATGCAATGTAAAGGGTGTTCATGTATATTTTGACATGGAGGTATAAGGTTTATTACAAGAATTAGAAATAAAAAGCACAAAAGTTATTCCCATACCATCTTTTAGATTAATTTAAATAAACAAATAAATGTCAAAAAACCAAGAGGCATTAGGATTTGTTTATTTTAAGAAGAGTCTTAAAATTTTTGTATCCCTTATTTTTGTAGTTATAATAAATCTGCTAACTGAATGTCAAAATATAAAAGTAATAACATCCTGTACATTTTGATTAAAATTTACACCTGATGGTGTTGGTTTTATCGCCTTGTAGTTTGAAAATTTACACCACATATAGTAACCGCTTTACACTATTACAAGTAAATTCTACAAAATATTTAATAAAATACATTCCTCAAGCATTTTTATAAAAATTTGCCAAATCGCGATGTGATAAAGTTTATCGTTTTCCGTGCGGACTTCCCTGAACCAAAAATAGTGTAAATTTTGTGTAAAATTTTACCCGCTTTTTTTACTGTGTATTTTACGTTTAATGGAGAACGCTTGGCGTGGTATGGTATAAAAAAAATTGACAACTCGACGGTGTGAGGTCTTTCACAAATTACCCAAGTTATTATTAATCGACGCTGTAACAGCACTAAATCAGGCCCTGAGACTGATTTCCTTATAGGGCATTCGGTTTGACCAAAAATGGGAGGCGGAACGATCTACATTTTTAACAACTTTTTCACTTGGACGATAATATGTGCGACATTGTTCCTTTTGTACTGGCTGTGCCCCAAATATTTCTTTAATGACGAACAGAGGTAGAGGTTGCGTCATAATTGCACTGAATCGGAATAAAAACTACTAGTGCACTGTTCAAGTGCCTGTATTCAAATAATTATAGCTAAGGATGGTCTCATCTTATCGAAATATTGTAATGCAGACATCGTGGCTATCTTTGAAGATATTGCTGAATACTTAAGTTTTGTTTCTTGTGGAAGTTTTATATTAATTATAAAAATGAGACTTGCTACTGAAAAAATTTTATAGGATTGTTCTGAAGGCATTTTAAATGCCGCTCGAAAAGCATCTTCGAGCATACTTTCTTTAAAAAAGGAAAAATACGAGAAGATATATGAAATATTTTGTTAAGTGGAGGATAACAAAAAAAGTACGAAGAACTGATGATGTAACGCTAGAGTATTATTTTGAGAAGGTATACATATATTTTTACATATTTTATTGTGTTTCATACAATGTCTTTCGTTATTTTAGGCAAAATCTCTTAAGGCATCCACTTATAGTCTACACATTCCATATTGAAAAGTACCAAACAAGTAAAACACAACACAATACAACCAGTTGGCATCAACAGTTTTGCAACAATTTCTCAAACAGTTGCAGAATACTTAAAACTTCCAGATGCATTCAGTTACATTGACAGTGAAGCAGATATTCAAATACTTAAAAGATATGAAGGATGGTAGTCAAGTGGTGTGACTGATAATTGCATCGTCAATAAGTTGAACATTTCAAAAAGTATACATCATCAGTATGAACTAATGGCACTTCAAGATCATACAGGAATGCAGATAGAGACTCATGATAGTTTTCAGGAAGAACAAGTAGAATTGAATGAATTTCGTATTGTTACTTAACTTTTCAGATTTGAATAATTGTACTTTTAATATATATAATAATATTTCCAATATTTAAATAAACAATTTCCTGTCAAACTGTTTTTTTATTAACAGTGACATTACTATATAATAAAGTGACGATTCAATGTTGTAAAGTGTCACTTTAGTAAACGATTCTGAACTAAAATGGCATATTGTCAGTCAAAATGCGAAAATAGTTGTTTTTGTATCTAGTGCGCGAAATGCTACTTTGGTCGAGATCACCAAAGTAGTTCGCGCACGTGTTGTAAACAAAATTTTTTCTACAACCATTAAAATATGTTTATCCCTTAAATTTATTCTAAAATAAGTTTAGTAATGTTTAGTTTAATAAAAAAAATATTGTGCAACTGGCTTAAAATGTTTTTCAAAATCAAGTAATCACTGTAACTATGGAAATAAAATGGCAATGGTTCACAACAATAATTATTTGAAAGTGGCATTATGCTAGTGTCAGTTTTCCAGTATTTCATATTTTTAACTGTAAAATAATGGAAATTTTGAGCGACGATGATCTAAGCAGTACCCCACCTAATTTGATAGATGCAGCCAATTCGGTAATTTCAAATCTTTTACCGGAGGAATCGAGGCTGCAGTATGAAAATGCATATCAGCAATTTAAACAGTGGTGCGATGCAAATAAAACAAGAAAAATATTCAGAAAAGAAAAGTCTAAGAAGGTGAATTTGGATTGGATTTTAAGAAATTTATCAAGTTGGTTCCATATCTGCAAAACTTGTTAGTTGGGAATTATCCTAAGGTTAATCTAAGGTATTAACTCAATTCATAAGAGAGGCAGATGATGAAATCTATTTGATGGTTAAGGTACATTTGTAATGATTGTTTTATGTGTTTTTAAATTACTAAATATCGTCAATAATTTCCTTTTAGGTCGTTTTAATACTGGGTATTTCGATGCTTGCCGCCATGACGAACTTACTAAAATGACGGTCGATGGCATACAAGATAAAGATTTCATTTTGATTGTTAAAGTACCCCGATTACAAAAATGAATATACCTACAACGAATTTTTACAGTTTCAAATTTAGATTATATTGACATTTACCGAAAATATGCTGCTCTTCGTTCAAGTTATGCTACCAGTCGCCAATTGTTTCTTAAGTATAAAAATAAGTTACCAAGTTGTCGGAATAAATTGTGTTGGAAAGATCCCTAGCTTAATAGCAAAAAAACTTAAAATTACCAAATGTTGATGCCTATACTTCTTGCTAATGCGGGGGACGATATACTCGTATGTAGTTTGAACTGACACGGAGGATGGAAATCTTCGACCGTGGCCGAAGGATACGTCGAAGATTCTATCAATAATAGAATTCAAATATCAAATAAAATTTTGGACTGTAAAATTTCGGCATCAAGTGCTACCACCTATACGGCAATTGCCTCCACGTCATAAACGAATAGTTTTCCAACCCCCAAAACTGCAGTATCACGAGCTGAATGTGACTTATCTGGTTTAGCAATAAATATTGAGTCGTGTATGTACCGTTAATGTTAACATTGTAAATCATAAATAAAATAAGGTAGTGTAAAATTTTGTCATACATTGAAAACAGTGTGAATTGTTGTAATCTAACATCTAGACCAAGCAGGAAGTAGCAGACCAGTTACATCTCACCTGCACTCGATTTATATGTGAACCTACATATGAAGGAACAGCCAGTTCAATTGTCGGTCATCTCACCTATGGCATACTGATGAGGGCTAACAAGCCCGAAACCGGTCTATGTCTGGTGGAGTGGCTGACAAGGGTTCTTGGCTGTTCACACAGATGCTGCAGGTGTAATTCAATGCCGGTCGGGGCATTAGCCCGCGGAGTAGTTGTTTCCTGCATTATAGATGTAATCTAATCTAGTTTACACGTAGTGCGCGAAATATGTACGTAGGAAAATAAAAATAGTGTAATTTCGCATATTGTTATCAATATCGCCTCTTCATTTTTTGATGTTTGTAGAAAAAAAGAAATGTTTTTCATTCTAGAGAAAGTGCGACTAATTGTAAATATTCGGAGAACATTTTCTTAGTGTAGGATGCTCTACGCTCATTTGCTGCGAAATACACTGACATGTTTGCTCAGACTAAAAGCTTTAATGCGGCAATAAGGAAGTAGAATTTGAATTTAATCAAATAAACATAACAATAAATAGTTGGCAGAAAAAAAACTGATCAGTCATCGACAACACACCTTTATTTATCAACGGGTTGTGGGAGCTCGTCGATTGGTTTCTATCCATAACTTGGCATTTAGATGGAATATAATCAACTGTAAACAATAAGCGAGCAGTTGATGCGTGATGCGGGATCATCCGCTAATTAAATTTCAAGGAATATATTAGATTTCTTGAGCAATGCGCTGTGTCTTATTTATACGTTGAAGGTTCGAGCTTTTGCATTATTACGCCAGGAAAAGGTTTTCTGACAATTAAATGGTATACGTTTTGATAATTCTATGCGAATATCATTTCAGTATCGAAATGACAGTCTTTTAGGCACATGTGCTTAAAACTATCTTCTTTACGCACACGTAAAATAATTCTCGATATCACTATGGTTTACTTTTGTAAATATTGGACACACATGCTTTTGTCGAAAAAAAAACGGAAATGTAGCACGTTTTAAAATAGAATTGAATCAAATACATAATAGCTGAACAAGCAGATCTTAGCCAATAATGATCGTTGCTGCCTACACCTCTGCCACCGGCTAGTTTCGAAAGCTTTTTTCATATCTACTGTCATACTAAATATGCACACCGAATTTGGTTAAATTATCTCAAGCGGTTAATAACTTTTTTTTTGTTTTTGGCTCGCTGTACCCTTATTTTTGGCCACAAAATAAGCTCCTGAATTTTTGACCTGACAAGAAATTAAACCTTGTATATTATAAACCACGTCTCGTATTTACGTATAACAATATGCAGACGTATGATTTTAGAGATACCATATTCATATGATCAAATTTATGAGAATCTCCCCTAATATAAAGCTAGGTTGAGATATTCGGATCTTTTTCCAATTAATTCTAAAGATTTTTCAGTTGATCAATGCTACTAATACAATTCAGTTTGCTTTTAGTTATAAATCGCTTTGGCCTGTCGATACAACGGCACGTTGTAGGGTCTATTTCCAGAGAAAAGCCTAGGTGAAAGGTTCAATTAATTATATTATAACATAACATTGTTCAAACATTTAATTGGCCATGATAGAAGATACGTGCGCTCACATACAATGTACTGTGTAATTTATTGTAAACAATATCGCTAAATAACAACAATGGAACGATCGTTAGAGTGGGATAACCTCTCATAAATGAACGGATACACTATTATTTATTCTTTACAGGGTGTGAAATCAAATGCGAGAAAAATATATAGATATTATATTGCTATTTCATCATACAGGCCAAACGGCATCTAAATCAAATCATTTATTGATGTCCATACATTAAAATCAAAAACGGAAAGCAATGAAAGATACATATAAATAACACTAAAATAACATTCACAACAAGTAAAATAACATTAAACCTTTATATAAAATGACAAAAACAGGAAATAAATTAAACATTAAAAACAAAAGAAAAAAACAGTTATATATCTAAAAATTGATCGGTAAAGAACTCATTAAAATTATAAAACGCTTTTACTTTGATATATCTTCTAATTCTGACCTTAAAACAATTTAGATCTAATTTAGATCTAGGAACTGAATCTCGGTTGGAAGTTGATTAAAGAATTTAATACCAAAATACCTTCTCTGGATTTCGCTAATCGAAGAAACTTTGGTTTGTCTCTCTCTAGTATGGTGAGAATGAAAACTCTCCTGTCGAGCAAATGTATGTTGATTATTCTCAATGTAAATGAGAAATTCAAGAGTATATACCGACGAAGAATATTTAGCTGTTTGAAATGCTCACGATGATCAGCTTTGTATTTTATTCCAACAATTATTCTTATACATTTAAGTAATAAACCAAATATTTTTTCACTGTGAGAAGAACGGCCTCAGTTCAAAATTGTATGATGGCATGAAAAGTACCATAATATCATTATCATATACATGTATTTATGTAGTAGAAAAATATTCTTAGATAAATGTATAGATAAAGCATGATTTTCCCAACTCAATTTAGTGTCGAGGCAAACTCCAAAAAATTTACATCGTATGAGTTATCTGTAGTATTGATATGGCGAAGTGTATAGAGCAAAGAATGAGTTTTGTTAACATTTCAATTTAATCTGTTAGTAATAAACCAGTCTACGGAATCCTCTGCGAGTTTTGTTAAATCGCTATTAAACTTTAAAGCGGTGGTATGATCAGCGAATAAAATAAAATCAGTAGTTATATCGCAATTTGAGAAATCATAAATATAAGATAAGAAATTATATAGGGTCCAATACTGAGCCTTGGGGAACTCCATGAATTATTTCCGTTTGGTTTGACGAATAAGAATTATAAAAAACATACTGAGCTCTGTTGGATAGGTAAGACTCAATAAGGGACACACTATTGTCATTAAAGTTGTACAATTTTAGTTTTTTGCAACACAGTCGAATGCATTTGTTAAATCATAGAATCTAAACTGAAATACAATCTTCAATTTTAAGAGATTTGAATAATGTGCCTCCGTTTTTTTGCATAATTTATCTTCAACGAGGGTTATCAACAAATTGCACATCAGGTTACTTAAAGCAAAGTATATACGAAGGTAACTTATAATATTGCCTTAGATAAGTGTTAACTAAAAATGTTTACACACTGTGACAATAAATAAATTAGAATGTTATATTGTTATATTAATTTAAAATATTCGTTAGGCCGCAAAAAATAATTTTCTTTAACAAACGAAAATAGCGAGTTAGTCAATATACACAAGTAAATAACACATACATAGGCTATGTGACGCCACTGGTGCTCAACAGACCACCGTAACGAAGTTACTGGAACACTGGGGATCTCGTTGGATCGCTCTCAAACATTTGAGTAGCCAGACACGCTTATATAAGAAGGTTGAGTAAAACGGGATGCGCATAGTTAATAGTCAATAGTGTGCAATAGACTCTCATAGACAAAAAAAAACGTTGAATACTGTTCGCGATGTAAATTGATAAGGTCAAGTATTTATTTGTTTATAGTTTAAGTTTCAGCAGTATACATAGAGGAGTCAAGAGATGTCATTACGGATTATAAGAAAAAAATACAACAAACATGTTTCAAAAAGTTCGACACTGATAACAAATGCAGTATTACCGCTTCTTACTTCTTACGAAGAAGCTCTGGAAATTCTCAAAGTGAAAACCCTTTTACTGATACAATGCTAATTAAGAATTATGCGATCAAAATAGCAAAATAATTCAATGAAACAAAAATTTCCGCACAATTCGAAACAGTATCAGTATAGTATCAAACATTTGCAATTCGTGTAGACTAGATTAGCCAATATGTATCCAAAAAATTGCACAACACAATTGAAAAATATTTTTCGCTGTACTGGTTGAAAGCACTGACCTATCCGATATCAGCCAACTTGTAATTTTTGTTCGAAATATTCAAGAGGACTCCAGGATAGCAGGGACGACGTTTTTTATTCCTCTCCATGCTATTCCTCACTCAGCACAAACAAACAAACGAGCAAACGAACAACCGAACAGACCATCAAATGAACCAACAAACGAACAAACGAACCAACAAACAATACAAACAAACCAACGAACGAGCGAACGAACGAGCGAACGAACGAGCGAAAGAACGAACAAACAAACAAACAAACGAACAAATAAATAATAGATGTTCTGTTATCTGACGGTCCATATTACACTTATGCTTGTTTATCTTAGTTTCTGTGTAAATGGAATTTTTGTTAAAATTAATTAAATGTGAAAAAATACCTGAATATTGAATAGTATTTAAAGAAATCAAGATACTTAAATTACGAACGAAACGAGATAAAGCTGCGCCTAAAGAAGACGGCTACCCATCACTACGGATCTATATTTTGTCCGAGAAGAATCCACTGCGATTTTCCACGCAAAATCAAAGTTGTACTGATTCCGAGAGGTGTTAAGAGCATCGCAAGGTCACGTTCTGAGATTCCCAGCCCTCGATAAAATCTGTAACAAGAACAGCACCTAATGGTCGTATGTTGCAATAAGTCCTATCTATCGTCCTAAAGCAATGCAACGCTGCTGAAAACGGTTGAGATAAGGATTTTTCTTTTAGTCGGCATAGGTGCGTGAGACCATAGCGGCATCCTCTGATATCCCCGTCGAGATAGTAAACTTTGCGATGTATTATTACTACAGCAGCTGTCAACTACACTTTTTTATTGAAAGGCCTTTGTTTCACTGGATATAATAAAATTACTTATTAAATTGCATACGTTTGTAATATACAAAGTAATAGTTTTAAAGCGGCATTATTTGTATCCATATTAAATTTAAACCTAAATAATAGGTATACGGTTTTTAACTTTTGCAAATAATGAAATCAGATAAAAAATGATTTAAGGCAAATATAAGTAATAACTAATAAGTTGTTGCAGATACAGGCTAGTTCCGTTGTAAATCCACAAAAACCATAATTTCATAGGTAAAATAATTCATGAAGTACGACTTATATCTGTATGACAATTTTTATATTTATAAATGTAAAACTAACTTTATCAACTAAAAAATAGAAACAAGATGTTGCTATTACCACGACTTTTAATAATATCAATAAATATATGCCTAAAATTAATTTACTTTTTTAGGAAAGTTATATATACGTTTTTTTACAAATATTGGTTTATTACATAAATTTCCTCAGTTAAAAGCGCCTCCAGGCGGATAGATACGCTAAAACGAAGTTGGGCATCTGTCTAATAGATTGCACCGCATGATAACCACTTATTATCCTTTTAAATGATAAAAAATCACAAATGAATCAAGGATTAGGCGTGACCGCAAATAACAAATTTGGATTTTCAGAATTCTATTTTTATAATTTAAATTTAATTTTGAAATTTATATTGAAAATGACATGATAATATATTATTTGTTGACTATATAACAGGGTGATTCCAGTTTTTAATGAACAAACTTTGAAAAATAATGGCATTTTATTATACAGAGTGTAAAATATTTAAGGAGGTAATAGTATGAATGAATAAGCAGAAAAGTCTTAATAATCATGGGTCCGCAAAGTAACGGTTGCGGAGATATGGACCACTATTCGTTTTTCAAACATTTTATTTTATTAGAAATGAACCGACAAAGAAAGCTTTTAACAAACAAAAAACAAAGTTACAGAATATGTTCAAAGTGCCCTCCGTCGATATTCGAACTCTTTCGAAAACACCCTCAGTTTGGATTTCTTGACACTTTTGATTAATCCGTAGCTGCAGCTCTTCCAGGCTATTTACAGGAGTACCATACACTAATGTCTTCAAATATCCCCAAACAAAAAAATCTAGAGGGTTCAGATCAGGCGATCTTGGAGGCCCGGCCTGCAGCTTTCAACAAATAGGTAATATTTGACGATTTTTCTTGATCAGGATTAAAAAGTTTTATTGGCGCAACATATTCCATTGTAGACTGTTTTTGATTATGCAGTTTCTTTATATACCTTACGAGAGTGATTGTTGGATTTTCAAAATCAATAGATGCTGGTCTTTTTGTTTTACGATTTTTTAGAACGGCATCAACAGGTACATTTAGTAGCTCTGCAGTAACAGCAGCCTGATTCGTTTTTTTAAAAATACACATTTTGAAATAGGTACGAATAAATAATATTTTACAAGGGGCTAGTTGAGCAATGTGTCTCAACAAACCTCATACGCGCCAGTTTCCAAATACATAGATATGACGTTTTTATCCTAAAGATAAGCTCAATTTACGAATAAAACCTAGAAAATAGTACTAAACAGACTGTAAATACGCACAAGCGTGTTCGATTAGCTATTTTACTTACCGAGTCATTAAATTATTCCATTTTTATTTATGTAGGTACTCAAATATCAAACAAACACTAGGTACAGAAAAACGGCACTAGCAGCTCTACTACCACTACTACTTATAATAATTTGAGGTTAGAAGTAGCAGGTAATGGATGCAATACTGTCGTACGTTCCAGTACGTTATAGTTCTAAGGATTTCTTGGGAAACCTATATTGTTTATTTTTTTATATATTTTTAGGTATTAACAATATTGTGTGAAACTAACTACTCTGCGGACTAAAGCCCCGACCAGCGTTGAATTACACCCACAATATCTACCCATATATTCTTTATTATTGCTTTTGTAACATTTTTTACTGTATTAGAAAGGTATTTTAAGCAATTATACAGGTGCTTTTAGTAGCTCTGGAGTAGCAGCAGCCTGATTCGTTTTTTTAAAAGTACACATTTTGGAACAGGTACGAATAAATAATATTTTACAAGGGGCTAGTTGAACAATGTGTCTCAACAAACCTCATACGCGCCAGTTTCCAAATACATAGATATGACGTTATTATCCTAAGGATAAGCTCAATTTACGAATAAAACCTAGAAAATAGTACTAAACAGACTGTAAATACGCACAAGCGTGTTCGATTAGCTATTTTACTTACCGAGATATATGCATTGATCAACTTACTCCCATGCTCAACTAGCCCCACCCTACCCTACATTCATTCTTCTGCATGAATTTAGAAAAATCATGTAATTTCCCCATTCACCGAAGATTTTAGTTGCTTTATCATATTGCCTACTATAGCTGTACGAGATACTCCAACAACAGTTATTTTCTACCAACGCGTCTCTGAGCTACTCATACGAATATTTGAATAAATCCATTCTCCTAAAAACATCGGAAAGGATGTGCCCGATGCCTGTGTGCACGACTACCGTGACTACCATGAATATTTAATAACAAATACAGACATCTTGCCATACCAAATGGTATATGGCGGTGTCGTTATGATTTAGTTGTGGTCTAGCGGAAGTGATAGCGGAAACTAAATTCATAAGGCGCCGTAAGCATTGTACCCACGTTCCGTGCATCTTCGCTTGCCGATCTGAATTCAAAGACGAGAAATTTATGGCGGCGGGACAGCGAGTCGTTAACATGAAAACGGTAGGATGGAGTGGGGAATGCTAAAAACGGTATAGTGAAATTGATGGAAAGACTGTTGTAACTAAGGGTACAGAGTGGAAGCAGGT
This sequence comes from Monochamus saltuarius, assembly GCA_025584915.1. Classification (NCBI taxonomy): domain Eukaryota; kingdom Metazoa; phylum Arthropoda; class Insecta; order Coleoptera; family Cerambycidae; genus Monochamus; species Monochamus saltuarius. The sequence goes on along the minus strand of CM046721.1, from coordinate 106,490,179 downwards.
TTTTCGCTTATTGGTAACCAGCGCCGAATACGCGATTATAAGCTTTGAAATTTGTAATTGCATATTTAAATTGATATAGAAACAGCCTCTACAGTGTGCGGTCTCCATGCGAGAAACCAGCGCCGATAAGCGCGTATTACCGGTAAGAGGAAAATCTACTGCCACTCTGTCTGTACCCTAAGGCAGAGTCGTTAATAGGCTTGTTCCGTGATTTTTTGTGTATGGTTTTTATATAGCACTCGATATTCTTATTATGTCCTTGAAATTTCATATGATTAACTTTTTGCGATTTGAGATACATGGTGTTTTACACAGTTACTTGGTACTGAGGTTTAGCGAATTTATATGGAAACATTTTCAAATCATCAAATTCCAAATCCAAGCTATTCTACACTAAATTGAAGAAGACCCAAATACTAGTACTAGGAAGATCGTAGTTTGGTCCATTCTGAAGCATTAACAGTTATACCCGTATCATATACATAGGGTTCAAGCCTAACTGCCGCAAGACTATCCTGCTCGCCTACAACTTCACCATTGGATTTTGCAATAAAATTAACAAAATGTGGATTTTACCGTTGACATATTGTTTACCAACGAAGCTAATTTTTCCAAAGATGCTATAATGAATTACAATAAACATGTTTGGTTTGAAGAAAACGCTAACGCCATAATGGAATCTCAAATCATCAGAGCATCAGTTTTCTTTAAATGTATGGTTGGGTATTATTGGAAATTTTCTTGTTGGGTCCTACTCTTTACCAAGATTTTAACCCGTGCGTGTTACAGATATTTTCTTGAAAACGTTTTACCTGAACGATGTTCTCCATGCGCTAATACAAACAATGTGGTATATTGGTGAGATGTAACTGGTCTGCTACTTCCTGTTCGGCCTAAGCGGCTCGACTTGCAGAAAGCGACCTACAATATCGTAGGTACTTAACCGCAGACCTCTCGCCCCGGGCGATGCGCCAGTAAATCTATAAATGATACTGCAGGAAACAACTACTCCGCGGGCTAATGCCCCGACCGGCATTGAATTATACCCGCAGTATCTGTGTGAAACAGACAAGAACCCTTGTCGGCCACTCCACCAGACATAGACCGGTTTCGGGCTTGTTAGCCCTCATCAGTATGCCATAGGTGAGATGACCCACAATTGAACTGGCTGTTCCTTCATATGTAGTTTCACATATAAATCGAGTGCAGGTTAGATGTAACTGGTCTGCTACTACCTGCTCGGCCTAAGCGGCTCGACTTGCAGAAAGCGACCTACAATATCGTAGGTACTTAACCGCAGACCTCTCGCCCCGGGCGATGTGCCATTAAATTCAATGCCGGTCGGGGCATTAGCCCGCGGAGTAGTTGTTTCCTGCAGTATCATTTATAGAATGTGGTATATTGACTACTTGTGAATTTTTAAATTAAAGATTCGGTAGTAACGCGATTGGACAAGGCACTCAAGAACCAGGTCAATTTGGCCACCCAGATCACCCGATATAAACTCTATTGATTTTTTTGTTTGGGGACATCTCATGATATTAGTTTACCAGGTTCACATTGAATCTGTGGAGCACTAACGTCATCAAATTATGGCTGGTTGTGATTGCTGTGATAAGAGCTACTCTTGGAATTTGTGGACGTGTTCTAGCCCAATTTCAAGAAGATCTGAAGTATGTATTTTGAATGAAGGTGGCTGTTTCCGACATTTGTTATAATAAAAAATAATAAAGTAATTCCATTGTTAATTCATTATTTTATTGATCAAATAAATCAATTTTGTTGTTAATCGGTTTGGAATACAAAAAAGTGTAAATAAATTAAAAGTGAATATAATACAATGGCGCATATTATTACCTATTTTATTTCTTTATACAGGGTGATATATTTTTTTGGCAAATAATGATCGATGATACCCTCCGCCACTGGTAAGTTTCTAAAACTGATAATTTTTTGTGTCAGACCTACTATCATACTAAATAGGCACAGCGAATTTGATTAAATTATCTCAAGCTATTTAGAAATTAAAAATTAAAAACTCTTTTTATTTTTGACACGCTGTAGATAGACAATGGGTGTTCTAACACCCCACATTTATATACCTAACAAAAAAACCCAAATTTTTGGCCACAGAATAGGCTGCTGGATATTTGACATATTTTATTAATTTAATCCACAAATTAATTTAATTAATCAATAATAACGCGAAAAATCGGTAGAATTTGCGTATATAAAATAGGTATTAAAATTTTATTTATTTTCTTGGAAAATTCATTCAATTTTTTGTGTTTTGGCATCCGGCGACTATGAAGTGTATTTTTAAATCATTTTCGGACTGTCCTTTCTGATTTTTTTTTTCTACAAAATTGTCTACTTTTAATTTAGCTACGTAGAAAGAAACGTAATTTTCTTGTTGTGTTCTTCTAAAGAACGGTGTGTCAAATCATATCTCAATAAATTTATAAAGCCAGCACTGCCAGCAGTAACAACATGCATTGTCTAAAACTTAGTTTTGTAAATTAAAGAAAACATTTCATTTGCCCCGGTCTCCCCTATGCCGCGACGAGTATTTTACTGGTCGACTTATAATTGAAGTTAAACGAACTTGTCTATATGCTTCATTTAATACAAAGCGTGCTGCGACGATTTTTTATGGAGATTGTCAAACAAGAATAAAGAAACACATGTGTATTGAATTCTAATACGTATGTCTGACAAGGCTATGCCCTGTGAATGCTTATTGTTGTAACAACGCCAATAAATATTTGTAGAATAAAATTTCATTGGAATAAAATTCCAAACCGTCCTTATTTTTAAGTTATTTCAGTACTGTATAATTTTGTTTAAATTCCACCTTTTACACTTTTAATGATAAATTTTAATCCCAAATTTTTTTAACTGCAATGGGTTCACTCATATCTGCAACAATTGTCATTTTGGTACTGGAAGGACTTGAAACCACTGCCATTGAGAAATTATACTTTACTCCACATTTTTATAAAAGATGACTTTGATGACTGTGTTGTTAAGTAAAACAGATTATATTAAAAATGAATTTAATAAATTTTATCCAAAATTATAATTTACTACTGAATTAGAAAACAATAAAAAATTAAACTTTCTTCATCCAAAAATATTAAAAAATAAAAAAGGTTCTTAAAACAAATAATTATCGTAATAAATGTTATAACCCTATTATAAAAAATAGAATTCATAATATTTATAATAATAACAATATACACCTAAGTACTAATAGTAATAAAAAATATATATATTTCACTACCATAATATATACCTTCATGGGGGTCGGTCAGTGGTCGCGCGGTTTAAGGCTTAGGTACTGAGCGCTCGATTGAAAGAGATATAGTTTTCGCTCAGTAACTCTTCAACGAAAAATGATAAAAAATATGCGGTTTGTTTTTTTATTAGACTACAAATATTATTTTACGTCGACGCTGTGTTTTGAAATTTTGAAAATATGCAAAATTCATTTAATAAAAAATTATTTTACACTTTTTCAAAATTTCAAAACACAGCGTCGACGTAAAATAATATTTATAGTCTATTAAAAAACCGCATATTTTTATCATTATCCGTTAAGGAGTTAGTGACCGAAAACTATGGGTTTGTTCCAACACAGCAAGAATCGATTCCGAACCGTACATAATTAGTCAGTCAGTTCAGTTGTTAATGTACTCTCGGCGAATGCGACGTAAGACGGTGTTGGTCAAACATTTCTCACGGTTCTGAACCAGTTCTCGACGGTTGTTGGAATAGACTTTATATATCGTTTGATAGATCGCTCACCGTAAGCCTTAAGGCCTCAGTACTTGAATCGAGGTGACTAGATCGGCGTGGGTTTGCGCCCAGCTGCCGGTAGACCGTATACAATGTGGAAGAAAAGTATGGAATAAATTCATTATTTCTAAAACAATGAAGTTTCATGAAATTTCCTCAAACCAGTCGATTTTGCTTTTTAAAAAGACTCTTTTTTCTATACCAACGTATTTCCGACGTTCATTTGTTTTCGCGTGATGACGTCATCGGATATTTTTTTAAATAGAACCCCTATATTTTTCATCGGATTCTTGTAGAGCTTAACTTGCTGAATTCAAAAATGTATAATTTCAATACTTTATTCCTTCAACTTTCCGAAAAAAAATAATAACCGATCCAATAAAATCGGCTTGAAAAAAATTTGAATATTCCCGTTTTGGTCTGTGATGGGCTGGTTGAGAGTAAAGTGAATATAGTAAATTCATCGGCAGTATCACAAAATAAGGACTCTTCATTTTTAAAACAATTTAACAATAAGTAACTAATTAATTAATTAAATTCTGGTTGCCTCAATCGTATTTGACCCCTTTTTTTATTATTTTGTTTTATTAGATTGCATGTTAGAATATTACATCTTTTGATAGCAAAAACAACAAATTAAATCAAGTCACCTCAGAAACTGTTTCTGGCAGCTAAACAAGATATACCTACTCAGAATTGACATCTGTCTGCAGCGTTTGCTGAATCGGTTATTATTTTTTTTCTCGGATAGTTGAAGATATAAAGTGTTGAAATTATATATTTTCGCATTCAGCAAGTTAATCTCTACAAGAATCCGATGGAAAAATATAGAGGTTCTATTTAAAAAAATATCCGATGAAGTCATCACGCGAAAACAAGTGAACGTCGGAAATGCGTTGGTATAGAAAAAAGAGTCTTTTTAAGAAGCAAAATCGACGAGTCCGAGGAAATTTCATGAAACTTTGTTGTTTTAGAAATAATTAATTTATTCCATACTTTTCTTCTACACTGTATAAGCTATATTCGTGGAGAGGATTGACACCCTCTCTGCGGGTATGGTAGGGTGGAAGAATGTTTACTTGGGTCAATGTGAGAGATTGATACCGGTTGATATTTGACTACTCCCCTAATTAATGAGGTCTTCCAGGTTTCCCTCATTCCTGCACTGAATAGTGGTTAGGGCTTACCAACGTAAGTCGTTCCTGGGCGCAAATGCGGCCTGCTTAATAATAATATACCGCCCCCTCTCCCGCACAAGCTTCCGACTTCTGGGCTAATTCCTGTGATTAAAATGAGGGGTAGAGATATTATTATTATCATTTATTATTATCAGAAAGCATACAGAGGATGTTGCAGAAATATAATTTCAATATAGCTCATTTGCCTCTAACGTTATTTATAAAATTAATTGTAGCGATTGTAATGGAACATATTGGGCAAAATAAACAATACTTACATAAACGTATCTATAATCACAAATATAACATATCAACCAAAAATATCAATTCCACTGCTCTTTCTAAACACGCAATAGAAAACAGCCATAATTTTGATTTCGATAATGTTGGAATCCTCAAAAACGAATGTAACTTACAAAAACGTTTCATTCTTGAAATGATCCAAATTAAGAGAAACATTAATTCTATTAATAATAATACTGATATTGACGGCCTTTCCCATGTATACTTTGACTTAATTAATAATTAGTTTCAACAATTTTGTTGCAGATTTTTGCCCTGCCTTTATAAAATTCTTAATTGACCTTTTATACTTACTCGTATATTTCTCTCTTTTTTGATCCGACATTTTTTGTATAAAAATTATAAAAAAATCTTATCGACATTCCTTCAAACTATTACAACAAATAATTGGCTCTACAGTGGTAATATACATATAAGGAAAATGTAAGTATGATTTTTCAACAAAAGATGTCACAGATATACCGTAGCACTAAATGTCAACTCGTAATACAAATGTGTAATATGGATTGCAGTTCCCTTAGACATGACGAATTAAAATTTATTTTTATATAAAAACGCGAACAAAAAACGAATTCCTCTGTTCCCATACTCCTCATGTCTTTTGAAGCTCCGGCTTATCTGATCATACCACAAGTAAAGTTTATACCTATTTCTGATTTTACTTGTATTTTGTGTATTATAGTCTGTTGTTGTATTGTGTTATTGATATTTGGAAGATATGCGGTTGTAATCTGTTTCTTGCCCTACTAATATTATATAAGAACTTCTACAGATAGTAATATAAAAAAATTAAGGTATCTAATTATTTACAACACCGTAAAACTCTCCAATCTTAACGAAAAATGTCTACCCCCCCTATTTTCGAGGGTGCTGATCACGAATCTGAAATCAGATTTCCGCACTCGCATGTAATTAACGAAAAAACAAAAAATTCAAAATTGCAACCTCATGTATACCCTACACAAAATTGCAATATAACACCTCTGCCCTCTTATGTAACCTAATGTAATGTGTACATTGAAGATACAATTTTGACTTTTTTTATCGAAAACTACATACGAGCGCCGAAATCTGACTTCAGATTCGTGATCAGCATCCTCGATAATAGGGCCAAGGAATTTTTTTGTTAAGATTGGAGAGTTTTACGCTGTTGTAAATAATTACCAAAATGAAATATATTTGGATAATTTACTCGCTCTGACCGATTATTCTGTTTTTAAAGCGCTTCACAAATAAATATCTACCTATATGCTGGAAATATCAACTAGTACAAGGTGTTGAATTTGGCCACATATTTCTGATTTTTTACAAGGTAATCCAAAGCAGATACATGAAAATGTTTTTACAGGTACTCGATGACATAAAGATATATTACAAAATCCTAATATTTCTATTCATCGACTGAAGTGTAACGTATCTTTTGCAAAATTCAATATGTAAAATATAGTGTTTCGAAAATATCGAAAATAGTTGAAGATAATGAAACAGTGGATTCCTGAGCCGATTTTAGAGGGTGTGTTTCATATAGAAAAATTAATTTTGGCATCCCCTAAAAAATTACAGTCCTTTAAAAGTGGGTATTGGAATCAAGTTTACATATGTGCTATTTTAAAACCTGCTCAAATGAAACACTTCAATTTTTACATGGAAGCAGTTGCGTTAGAATGTCAGTTTGACTGACCTATTGCACTCGCCACCTTGTAGTAAGGGGATGACCCCTTGTATGTTTAATATCAGAACTTTTTCATACTTAAAAATTTTGAATAGCCCTATTTAAAACAAAACTTTTTGTTTTTACACAAATTACGTTTTTACATCTTTAGTTTTCGTACAATAAAAATAAAAGCTAGCATCTCAACCTTCTATGATTCTCCAAACGATACTTTCTGTAGTAGATTCCAGTCATTTTAGTTCAGCCGCTATTACCAGGTTATTTAATTGCTTTTTATCATTCTTACCATAAGTTTAACTGCTGTTTTGACACTTAAAAAACATGGAAATTTGATTTCAGCACTTACTTTGAAAGAGTTCCAACTTCTTAGGGAATGCTATAATTAATTGTTTTACATGAAACACCCCTTCTAAAATCAGAATTTGGTATAATGAGTAGATGTCAGAAAGGCATAGCAATGTTACCATTTTTAACACTACATATGATTCAAACAAAACAGCCAGGATTAATTTTGTAACTGTCAATACTAGGGTTATCACCTGTCCTTACTTCATCCCCTGTGTGCTTCCATCTTTACTTATAGTAGAAATGTCCTTACTTTAACTTAAAATGGTTAAAGAACATAATAAAATATAGCCATTAGAACAAAAACTGACGATAGGCAAAAATAATTTTTAAGTGTAATGAGAATATAATATTATATCGGTCAGTGGTCGCGCGGTTTAAGGCGTCAGTACTTGAATCGAGGTGACTAGATCGGTGTGGGTTCGCGCCCCGCTGCCGGTAGACCGTATATAAGCTATATTCGTGGAGAGGATTGGCACCCTCTCTGCGGATATGGTAGGGTGGAATAATGTTAGCTTGGGTCAATGTGAGAGATTGATACCGGTTGATATTTGACTACCCCCCTAATTAATGAGGTTTTCCAGGTTTCCCTCATTCCTGCACTGAATAGTGGTTAGGGCCTATCAACGCAGTCGTTCCTGGGCGCAAATTCGGCCTGCTTAATAATAATATGCCGCCCCCTCTCCCGCACAAGTCTCCGACACATAAACATCCGATTTGATATACAGCCTTGCTAAGAAAAAACCAAAAATACCTGCACAGGAAATTTAAAGTCACAAAAAATACTAACTATACCGAGAAAAACAATTTTTTATTTTTCAGGAAATAATTCAATTTATTTAAACATAATTTATTCTTTTTTGGTATAATGATCACTTTTTTGACAAAAATAAATTGATTTATTTGGTAAGAAAATTTCATTTTTTTGACCAGTATTTGTTTAAATAAAAATAGTTTTTCCATCTTATGAAAATTTAATTTTAAAAAATAATTTTCAAATAGATATTTTTTTATAATTTCCCTAAACAATTTATTCAAATATGTATAAATATAACATTTTTATTTTGTTTTTTGATTGAAATGAATGCGTTTATTTAATTAAAAAATGTATATTTTTAATTAATGGAGGTGGAAAATATATAATCAATTAATTTGTGTTTGTAAAGTTTTAAATGAAATTTTATTAGGTTATATAATCTAATGAAAAAAAAAAAACAACCCAAAAATACTCAATGTCCTAATTGTATCGTCGAAAAAAGTATTTGTTTGACAGGAGAATTTTGAATTGTGAATAAACAAAAAACAATTGCCAATAGGTGGCCGCTAGATGTAGCTGTGCGAAGTTGAACAAATAAATCACATTTTCTTTATTATTTTTCGATCGCATCCACCGTATTTTATGAAATTTGGGATAGGGGGTTTCTTGGTGCTAGAAATTCGAATATGTCGACGATTTTGGTGTATCTGCTAGAGGGCGCCACAAACGATGGTTTGACCCCCTTTAAATCGCTACGACCTTTTTGTGCTACACTGTATCACATTTTGGACTGGAAAATTTTTCTTTTCTATCTTTTCTAGATAAAAAAGATACACCTTGTTGATGTCGCTAGAAGCAATAGTTTCTGAGAAAAACGCATCTAAATCTCATGATGCATACAATTTATCTAAAAGTAAAGTCAAATTGTTGCGTAAGTAATGGGCCATACTGTAACAGCATAATACTACGACCAAAATAAGTCGATTTACTTTTAGCTTATCCTAAAAAAAACCAAAATCAATAATAAAAAATATATAGGGTGTCAAAATTGAAGAAATAAATCACATTTTCTTTCTAATCTTTCGATTGCTTGAAGCAAATTTCATGAAATTTTGCTTATTTTGATCACAGTATTATGCTGTTACAGTATGGCCCATTACTCACGCAACAATTTGACTTTCCTTTTAGATAAATTGGATGCATCATGAAATTTAGATGCGTTTTTCTCAGAAACCATTGCTTCTAGCGACATCAACAAGATGTACCTTTTTTAACTAGAAAAGATAGGGAAGAAAATTTGTCCAGTCCAAAATGAGATACAGCGTAGCACAAAAAAGTCGTAACGATTTAAATGGGTTCATACCATCGTTGATGGCGCCCTCTAGTAGATACACCAAAATCGTCGACACATTCGAATTCTAGTACCAAGAAACCCCCCTTATACCAAATGTCATAAAATACGGCCGATGCGATCGAAATATAATAAAGAAAATGTGATTTTTTTTTCAACTTTGACACCCTGTAGATCGAAAAGGAGCAACATTCGGATTTGGCTTAATCGCTCTATTTTGAGGTCAGCAACATGCCCTTAAGCTCTGTCCCATTATTAATGAATCACCCTGTATGTTGACTATTTGCTATAGATTTTTTAGATGTAATTCTATGCTAGTCGGGGCATTAGACCGCAGTTGTTTCCTGACCAATAAATTGTTGGCCTAAATAAACAGCTGCTTAATTGGAATAAAATTCTTTGAAGTATACAAATATTGTTTTATCATAAAATATAATTAAATCAACACCAGAAGTGTATCATTGAAAAGGAAATAATGTTTTTTTAATGTAAACAAATACTTTCTTTACATAAAATAACTGTATTTTTACTTTTTCAAGAAAATGATTTGATATCAAGAAATAAATATTTGTTTAGCCCTATACAACCAAATAATTTGTTTCCATGAAACAAAATTTTTTACAGATTTTTTACTTATATCAATAATTAAAAAATATATATATAGATGCATATTTTCTATATTCACAAAACGTGCAGGCTAGATTCAAACATGGACCTAAATTCTTTTCGTATTTTGTTAATTACAAGAATAGAACTTCCAGAATTCTGGGAAGAATGAAGTATTATGTGAGTCTTATAATGATCCACAGTTGATTGTCAATGCTTTTAGTCATTTTTTGCCAGAGTTTATTCTTTGTCTGATGTAATAGATGGAGATTTTGATTTTAATTTGGATTTCAATGTTTTGCTTGACATCAGCTGTGAAACAATAGATGAAAAAAAAAATTGTGAAGCTGGAGAGAAAGAATAAATTTACATGTGGTTCAAACAAAATTCTTTATTTTCTTGTAAAGGATTGCATAAGAGTACATATGCAACCTTTATGATACGAAGTACTCTTCAATTTAGTTTTGGATAGTTTGGGTAATTTGTCCAATACGTAAATCTGAACATAAAGATAACATTATAAATTATAGACTCATATAATATTTAAATAACTTGATCAAGATGACTAACGTGATTTTCTGCTATTTTTGCGATTTACTCCAAATTTTGAGTGTGTTTGAGCTTGGACTTCAGATTCGAATTTACTGAATCAAAACACATAGCGTTGTTACCTCACCTGTACCATACTGGAATTGCTGCTACGTCTGTGGTTTTTCAGATCGGCATGGAGTAACGAATGGCCGCTAGATGTAGTTTTACTACACCGCGTACTTCTGCCTTCTGTCGGGCTTAGACAGACAGTTATAGTCTGTTTAGAAATGAAAGAGAGTAATAAAAGCTTATTATGTATGCAAATCGTAAATAAATGGAGTACTGGTGCTTATATTCAATATTTTTATATTATGTATTATCGGTATAGATGAGGTGTACCTTTAAAAAAACTTTGTGTGATCGAACCGGACTAAATTGTAGCAGGTAGCTAAAATTTAATCCCCGAAAATCCGTCTTTGTCTATGCTGCTTCAATTTCTCGGTCCAATTCTCTTATAAGTAAACAATATAAAAACAGCATTTCAAAACATGAGCATCATAACCGGTTTAAGAGGGTTTTTAGTAATTCAAATAAAATCATTCAATATTATTATCAAAATATTTATTTAAATTTAATGAATAGACTTTTATTCCACACAAAAATATATGTATTTTGAAAATTCAAATTATGGTGAGTAAATGTAGTGTTGTATAAATGTACAATAAAGAAAATATAACTGGCATTATCCATGACAATTATATACAGACCCCGGAGGAATAAGATAACGACTTTTGACCTCCCTGTAGATGATTTTGGGGGATTTACAGTATCTTGTTCATTTTTTGTTTCCTTTAAAAGTCTGTAGATAGTCGATTTTCCAATCCCTGTCATTTTGGAACACTTTTCCACGATGTCGTCAACACTGTTGGTAGGATTTTGGTGTTTCAATGCAATACATTTAATATAATAATCTTCTCATTCTGAGACAGCGCACATCTTTTCACGCGTTTAGCAGGTACGTAATCTGATAAGCTCGACATTTTACCCAAACAATATTAGATCCACTGGCACAATAGTCACTAAACACAAGTCGAATTTTGCTCTACTGCACTAGAACATCTTCGTATATTCAGCTCTAAGACTGGATTGATCTGTACAATACACTGGCTCCTGCCCTATGATGTATCCAGCAAAATATACTAATGTACACCCATTACCTGTTAGCATTAGTGTTACCCGATAATTACCTGAAACCAAATATTACCACGTCCATGGCCGGTTCTTATCTCGGAGTTTTATTACTCTTTCATTTCTAAACAGACTATAGAGTTATTTGTCAGTTACATTATCTATGGGATTCGGATGAGACTTAATAAGTTCGAAATAGGTAGGCCTCTGGTGGGCTGCTGGCGAGAGACTTTAGCTGTGTGCTATAGATTTTCCAGGTGTAATTCAATGCTGGTCGGGGCATTAGCCCGCAGAGAAGTTGTTTCCTGAAATTCTGTGTTTGCAACATATCGTTATCGCCTAATCGCGATAGAGATTGGCAGCTTTCAGTAGTTTCTACTGCGATGTAGAACGTTCCGTGTCTGTGACAATGTCATTCTGGCATGGAGTAGCAAATGGCAGCTAGATGTAGTTTGTCTACACCGCGTACTCATGGGTACTTGTTAAGTAATAGCAACAGCTAATCGAATAGCTAATATGGCTGAAAGATTAAAGAAATCGTCTAATAGTTCAAAAGTAAAGTAATCTCTTCCAATAGGTTATAGTGATTTATTTTAAAATGTATAAAATAACAAAAACAGTAGGTACCTATACCTGTATTATTAATAACAATACAAATAATATCTCAACGACAAAAATAAAATCAGAAATGGCTGATAACAATGCAAAGAAATATGATACGATACAATAATTAACCACTATTTACAAAGTCCATTATATATTTATATATACATGAAGTTCGAATATCATATTCGATAATAACAAAATTGTAAGTTCTGTTTCCTGCTACGATTTTGTTTAAGAAATAATGGTTTAAAAAATTTTTTTTGTGAAGACTAGTGACACCATTTTTTTTGCACTTATTGTCCTACTGCGAGTTTTTTTTGTTGTTTTTTTTTTTTTTGCAAGAACAGATACAAATCGTTTCAGCAAAGAACGATTGTGGCTCTTTTTAACCATAGTAATGAAAAAATAAATAAAATAATAATTACTGAAGCAAATGAAAAGTATACTATATTTTTATACACAATTAAAAGTGATTAGGTGTTACAAAGACTAATACAATATTATTTTGAGAAATGTAAAATATTGTACTATTAATGAATTTTGGACATACCATTCGAATATCTAAACCTGAGCTAATGGCTTGTACGCCAAAACATCCTGTAGAAACCATTTATTATCTATTTGTTCTTGTTTTCGAGTATGTAGGAAATTAGGAAATATTTATTATTTGTTTTATACTCGAAAATAAGAACAGCTGTTTTAAATGAGTTAGATTATTTCATTCAAGTGTTTGTACATTTAAGAGACTGTAATTCAATTATATTGATATATATGAAATAATATAGATTTACGTGTTATGCAATACAAATTGCATAGAATCCATATTTTCCCACATCACTACCTTTTTCAACAAGATATTTAACACACGTCAGGTGACCTTCTTGGGAAGCTATTATTAAGGCTGTATGTCTATTTTTATTTTCTGTATTCAGTTCGGCTCCGTTTTCAGTTAGATGTTCTACAATATTGTTGAAGAATTTAAAAGCTGCTATCATCAGAGCTGTATTACCGTGAGTGTTTTGCAAATTAATATCAGCCCCTCTATTCACTAAATATGTCAGAGTTTTTAGATCGCCATTAAAAGCTGGATCATGAATTGTAGTATCATCGTCTCCAATTCCGTATATGCCAGTCCCTGTTGATTGAATATAGGCTGCGACTTCAATATGCCCCTTCTGGCATGCAAGAAATATAGCAAAAGGCCCATATTTACGCACATTACTGCCTCTATTAACAAGAACCTTGGCTTATTTTTTCGCCAGATATTCAAAAATGTCAGTATGGCCTTTAAAGGTAGCTAGTATTAGTGGTGTCCATCCTTCAACACTAGTTTTTAAAGTTAATATCAGCTTCCTTATTTAACAAAAATTTCACCCCCTTTAAAGAGCCCTTCAAAATCGCAGGATGAATTGGAGCCATCTCATTGTCTATTTTTCCATTTATATCAACACCAGCAGAAATAAGGTACTCTGATATACCCGTATATCCATAAATAGCTGCAACACTTATAGCCAGAGGTCCATATTTATACACGTCACTATCATTGTCAACGAGCAGTTTTACACACTCTAGATGACCTTTCTGAGATGTTAAAGCAGTATGTCGATTTGCAACCTCTTAATTTAATTTGGCTCCTTTTTTCACTAGATATTCAACAATGTCTTTACAGCCTTCGATTGTGGCTAGTATTAGCGGTGTCTGATTATAAACACCAGTTTTTAAATTAATATCGGCACCTTTATCTAACAAATATTTAACAGCTTCTAGATTTCTCTGTGATATTGCGACATGAATTGGAGCAATATTATTGTCTATTTTTCCATTTATATTAACACCAGCAGAAATAAGGTACTCTGCTATACCAGTATGTCCATAAATAGCTGCGACACTTATAGCCACACATTCTAGATGACCTTTCTCAGATGCTATTGTTAAAGCAGTATGTCGATTTGCAGCCTCTTCATTTAATTTGGCTTCTTTTTTCACCAGATATTCAACAATGTCTTTCCAGCCTTCGATTGTGGCTATTATTAGCGGTGTCTGATTATGAACATCAGTTTTTAAATTAATATCGGCACCTTTATCTAACAAATATTTAACGGATTCTATATTGGAGCAAAGTTATTGTTTATTTTTCCATTTATATCAACACCAGTAGAAATAAGATAGTCTGCTACAATAGTATGTCCATTAGTAGTTGCAACACTTATAGCCAGTGGTCCATATTTATACACGTCACTACCATTGTCAACAAGCAGTTTTACACACTCTAGATGACCTTTCTGAGATGCTATTATTAAAGCAGTATGTCGATTTGCACTCTCTTCATTTAATTTTGCTTCTTTTTTCACCAGATATTCAACAATGTCAGTATGACCTTTAAAGGTGGCTAGTATTAGTGGCGTCCATCCTTGAACACGAGTTTTTAAGTTAATATCAGCTTGCTTATTTAACAAAAATTTCACCCCTTTTAAAGAACTCTCCAAAATCGCAGCATGAATTGGAGCTATATCATTGTCTATTTTTCCATTTATATCAACACCAACAGAAATAAGGTACTCTGCTATACCAGTATGTCCATAAATAGCTGCGACACTTATAGCCAGTGGTCCATATTTATACACGTCACTACCATTGTCAACGAGCAGTTTTACACACTCTAGATGACCTTTCTGAGATGCTATTGTTAAAGCAGTATGTCCATTTGCAGCCTCTTCATTTATTTTGGCTTCTTTTTTCACTAGATATTCAACAATGTCTTTCCAGCCTTCGATTGTGGCTATTATTAGCGGTGTCTGATTATGAACAGCAGTTTTTAAATTAATATCGGCACCTTTATCTAACAAATATTTAACGGATTCTATATTTCTCTGTGATACTGCGACATGAATTGGAGCAAAGTCATTGTTTATTTTTCCATTTATATCAACACCAGTAGAAATAAGATAGTCTGCTACAATAGTATGTCTATTAGTAGTTGCAACACTTATAGCCAGTGGTCCATATTTGTACAAGTCACTGCCTTTATCAATGAGCAATTTTACACATGCTAGGTGGCCTCCATCAGATGCCACTGCTAAAGCAGTATGTCGGAATACATTTTCTTCGTTTACATTAACTCTGTTTTCTATTAAATATTTTATAATATCTTGATCTCCGTTCACAGCAGCAATCATTAATGGAGTGAGACCCTCATTGACAGATTTTAAATTAATATCAGCTCCATTTCGTATTAAACTTCTAACACAATTTAAGTTAGTTTGTGATGCTTGATGTATTGGAGCAAATCCCCTTAAGTCAGTTCCATTGATATTAGCTCCAGCCCACAAAAGATATTCAACTACATCACTGTGATCATTTCTAGCAGCTGCATATATAGCATTAGAACCATAATTCTGCAAGTCGCTTCCTTTGCTAACGAGAATTTTTAAAGTTTCTAAATTATCGAATTCAGCAGCTAGTGTCATTGGCGTTAGGCCTTGATCATCTTCCATATTGACTTCCGAATTATATTTGATCAAATGTCTTACTGTTTTTTCTAAACCTAGTAAACTTGCCTCATGTAGAGCTGTAATGCCTGTTTCTTCATCTTTTTCATTAACATTTGCACCCGACGATATAAGAATATCAATTAGATTAATATTGTCCGTTGTTATAGCATACATTAGTAGGTTATTCATATTTACTTTATTATTTAGCATAGAGGACAACAAAAGCTTTGTGAGATTTTCCTGATTAAACGTTATGGCTATGGTGAGTAGCATTTCATCGACTTTTGATCCATGTTCAAGTAATAACTTAACACAATTTATATTTCCCGAGCATACCGCCAATCGCATTGTATTATTCTTCTCGCTTTTATTAATTTTGGCATGATTTTTTAACAATAATTTGACGCAATCCACATGACCCCTTGAGACAGCAATATTTAAAGGATTCATTATCGCATCTTTACTTCGATTTACTTGTGCCCCTTTTTTTATTAAATATTTTACTATACTTATTTTATTGTTTAGTACAGCACAACATAAGGGAGTGTATCCTTGAATATCAGAAATATCAATAACAGAGTTATGTTTTAAAAGTAATTTGACATTTTCCAAAGAATATAGTGAAGCGTAATGAAGAGGGATGGCACCAAAAGTTGATTTCTTATTTATTTCAGAGCCATTTTGGATTAATAATTCGACTAGAGATTGTTCTTGAGAACCACAAAAAGCATGAAGCGGTGTTTCACCTCGACTATTAACTGTGTTGAGGTTAATATTTTTATTAATAAGATGAATCAAAATGTTTCGTTGGTTGGTGTTCAGTAATTTTATTTTCATATTTGTCGAAAGCCAATAAAATTCGTTTGAGTTAACCAATTTTGAAGAAGTCAGCCAACTAATTAATGGTGTATATCCAAATGTATTTGGCTCATCAATATGTATTGCTCCTTCAGTAAGTTCTTTAATTATTTCAAAGTTTTCGTTGGATAAAGCTATATGTAATAAATTATCCAAAGCTGGTAAAATTTTTAATTTAAAATTTTTATTTTCTAATTTTCTAAATATGTTTGTACACCCATGCTTTACCACATAAAATAAAAGAATATCACCATCCACATTGTCTAATTGTTTTATATATTTTTCGCTAAATAATGCTTCAACTACTTTTAACGAACCTGATTCAATTGCAAATTCAAAGGTATCCATTTTAAACAAATTATCTCTTTCAAATGGATCTACACCTTTTTGTAATAGTTCGTAAACAATATCCAGGGCTACAACAGTTTTTCTTTCAAAACTGTGACAAAGCCGAATAATATTATTACAAAGTACGTTATTGTAGGGCTCATATATTCTGACACCTGACCAAAATGATTGCGAAGTTCGTAATTCAGATCGATTTCCATAAGAAGCAGCAATGTGCAAAGCATGCCTTCCAAACTTATCTTTCAAATCTTTCTTCATTTTGTTATATAAACCAGTAGAATTACTGCCACTGATGATATCTTGTAGTCCAGAATCTTTTAATGCTATTATGTCAAAAAATAATCGAACAGTTTCTAGTTCAGGATGAAACAAACTCTTTAGAAACTTCTGTAATATATCATTATCATTACTTTTTTTTGATGCAAGTTCATGTAAATATCTTGCTACTAGAAAATCGGCTAAAGATTTGTGGGAAAATATAGGAGTTTTATTGTTATTAAGTTTTTCAACGAGACGAGACTTCATGAAAATTGTAATCTTGTCTTCCACGTCTTCAAAGTATTCCTCAATTATTGGGATCAGTTCTGAAACCGCATCTTCTTTGTATAATACAAATAAGGCAGATCTTGACAAAGTTCTCATTGTAGATTTGTTGAAACTGTCAACTTTTTTTAACTGTTCCGTGATGTACTTATCGAATAAATCGCATATATCAAATTGGCTAAAATCCAATAAATTCCTGTCACTGATTAACGAAACAAACAACTTTAATAATAGTGGTATTCCTACGGTATTATCCCACATAGATATTTTTTCTAAAACTGCATGTATTCCTTCTTTATTATAATTATTTTGTAAAGTAAGCTTTATTAATGATTTACAATCTTCATTTGTAAATGGTTTTAAGAAAAGTATTGGCATTTTAAATTTTTCTTCTAGAGATTTTTTTAAGGAAGGTCTTGTTGCAAGTATAGTTTTCATTCCAAGAGACTTAATTGCATCTAAAAAACTCTCTATGTTTTCATTGTATTCAGTTTCATCTATTCCATCAATTATAATTAATATATTCCGTTCGTTATATAGAGTTTGAAATAGTTCCCACCAGAAGTCCTCAAAACCGTTAAACTTTTCTATGTCCTGTCGATACAGAAATTTTTTTATCTCAGAAAACTCGCCTTTTTTTGTATACTCATCAATTTCCCCTATATTTAATTTAATCATCCACATGGTAGTAGGAGAATGATCCGCTAAAAATTGTAGAAGGGTAGATTTTCCTTCCCCAGTATTGCCGCACAAAATATTAAAAGTTAGATATTGAAATAGTTCTAAATCGGGTAAGTAGTGCTTTGAATTTAAATCAACAAATGATTTAATTATTTCTACATTGTTGTTAAAGTATAACAATTCTAAGTTGTTTTCATTGAGAAATTTAAGGTAATATATAGTTTGACCTTTACATTTTCGAATTTTATTTATGATGTTTTCAATGTGCTCGTACTCTTTCATACTAATAGCGTCTTTATTTAAGATTATATTTTTTATTTTCTCTGGGTAAAAATCATTTATTATTATACGATGATATTTACTAGAAAATGATTTATACAGGTGCCATGCCACCGTTTCTCCAAATCTATTAAATAACTGATAATTTATTAACCTATCTCCTATTAGTATTACAAATACAACGTTTGGTATAGTTAGTACATCATGTGCAACAATAGGTTGCCGTACGGACCTAGATATGTAGACAGGATCATCTTCAACCTTCTTTGTAACAGGTTCCAGCAATTCTATTAATAGTTCAGGCGTTATCTTTCCTAAAACTGCATCATTTATCTTTAGTTCCTTTAAAGCCACTGCTTCTTTACCTTGTAAGGACACATATGAGTTTTTCAAAACTTTTTCTTGAATATCCCTGTTAAGGCGAATAATGTTAAAATGTGTAGAGTATTGGTACAGTTCACCTGTAACCTGTCCAAAAAATATATAACGTCTCCTACTGTCCTTAGGTGAACCAAATCTCGACAACGTTTCAAATATATCTCTTTGAGATTTAATATTTGTATTTAAATTTAATATTAGCGGTAGTTTACAGACTTGCCATAGCAATAGATATAAGTCTTTAGTACTATATGAACCTTTAACTTTCTTAATTGGAGGCTCTATTTTCTGGCAACACTGTTTAATTTTGTTTACTTTAATTGATGCTTCATTTAAAGGCTTATTCCAATTCAATAAATCTATACTTTGGTCATTAAAAAAGTTACACATTTGAAGTTTTACGCCTTGCCATATTTTACTTAGGTGATAATCTTCTTTTAAAAACGTATATTGAAACTGACTTGTAACTTCATTCCAAATATCAGCTTTTATGAATTCAGTCACTGTAGGTTCGGGGATATAATTTGACAACACCACTTCTTGAATAATCGACTGAATATGTTTTTTCTCTAATACTACTTTATTTTCAAAATGATCCATGTGCCAGTCTTCAAAGAATTTTATTATTGCTTCTACGTTGTAATTCAGAAAATATTTATCGATTTCATACTTTATGAGGTCCTGAACTTTTAATGCATCCACTTGGTTGTGGTAAAAGAAAGTTTGATTTAAGAAATCAGAGTCGTAGTTACTGCTAGCATCGTACGATATTTGAAACATTTTACCTGTGTTTATAAAGTCAGTACTATTTAAATACTCACAGAAAGTGATACTATCAGATGCCTCGAATTTAGTGTTTGTAAATAATACAAATTTTATGTCTTTAAACTCGCAACTATCTTTTAATGACAATGTGCCGCTTAAAAAGCCTTCTCTAATTTTTATGAAGCTTTCTTGATATTTCGTTAAGTCATTCTTTCCTGACAATTTTATTGTTCCATTGCTTTTATGCTTAATTTGTATTAGATACACTTCTACACTGCCCTTTTTCTGTAGAAATAAAACTAGATCGTCGAATGCTCCCAGGTCCTTTACATTCGTAGCTATCCACATATCTTCTATGTCATCGTGCAACGCGCATTTTGCGCCTAACAATGCAGCTATTTTCTGCTCGTATGATTTCCCATGATCAGTAGTTCCTTGTCGTCTTGAAAGTCCCTGAAAGATGAAAATTAATTCATAAGCTTATTTTGGTTTGGTACTATTTTTATACTATTTTTGACAGTTCTAGGACTATTCATTGATATCACTAACACACGTTACCATCATATAGAAATATAATTAAAAATTGTATTAACTGCAAAGAACACCTTTATAAAATTTTATAAATTAATAATAGTATATTAAACAAGTTTAGAAAAGCAAATTTTTACTAAACAAATATAGCTTTTTTGAGTATGAGCGAGTACAGCAAGCGAGTAACTTAAAAGCTGTACGAGTTTAGTAAAACAGTTTTTCTTATGACATTTGTTTATACTATTTTTTCGCATTTTGTGTAATTATAAAAGATAGATATAAAAACATTACAAAGGCAGAAATTTAAAAAATGTCATAGTAAGTGCTTGTATAGGATTTCCGTAACCTATATAATAACAGTTTAGTTTAATTTTTGTGAATAGAATTGATTTACATATATCAATTATAAAACTGAGTATTGTTACTGAAAACAATTTAGAAAATTAATAAATATATAAATACAAATATTCCCATTATCATCAGTGGCGTAGATACCCTTTGCCACTCTTCTTTTATTTACATTCAAATTAGTACGTTACAGTCTTAATTATAAAAAAAAACGTAAGATACTTTAAGTTTTGACTATTTTGAGCAATTTTTCTTTAAAAGACATTGTATTCAAGTAATTGTTCATTTAGAATATCTCTGCATTTCGTAGTTTACAAAAATTATTTAGAAATATAGCAAATAAAATTTTTAATTTGACACTCTGTATCTCTTTAACCTTCAACATTTGACTGAAGTAAGTTTAACTATATCGTATTACCTTATCGTCAGGAATCTACTCTTGCCCTATGGCGCATTAATTTTGGGACACCCTGTATTACTGAAGCTTAATAGGTCTCTCCATACACAAACTACGAAATGCAGATATTATTAAATAACGACCTAAATACGATGCATTTTAAAAAGATTTTAATGAATAATTGTGTTTTTAAAATAATCAAAATTTTAAGTATCTTATGCTTTTTATAATTAAGAATTGGTTATAATTGAAATAAATAATTAGACTAAATATATCTCATTACAATCTAGAACTATTGCTGTTTTATCAGGCAAAGTTTCCAAGTAAATAAAAACTTCGAAATCTTTGACACTGTATCTCGGAAACGGTGATAAAAGATATAAATATATTTGGGTAAATCTCTTCTATTTTGACTGTATGTAGAATCACGTATTCCAAGGATGCCAGTAATACCTGAGACACTCTATAGTAAAGTGACATTTCAGTGTGTTTTTGGTAAATCAGCATATTATCACTCAAAGTGTGGAAAAATACTCTTAATGAACTGAAAACGAAAAAATGCATACCTTATGTGGTGGCATAACTGATTATTCGTTCCTTGGAATGGTGCTGTAAATTTAACATAGTAGTATTAGCAAAACCTGTTGTTGATAAATTACGAGCACTTACGCTATTTAAATACGCTCATCCAATTTTTTGTCAATGTAAGATCAGATTTCGTAGACAACAATTTCACTGCTCAGCTCTCCATAGCACAACAATCATTTAAGAAAAAACGTAAGTAGGCAAAAGTTTTACAGTGCTTTTTTAAATTTGTGTTATTCTTATTTCATCAATTAGCTCCTTAAAAGAGAAAACAGATATATCTTTCTGTTAGTTTTGAAAGTGTCAGGAAGGCACAGTAACTCGAAAACTGTTTGGATTTGGTTAACGAAACTTGGGCTAATAATACTGGACTGAAGCAACAGTAACAATGCATACAACGTTGAGTATTTTTAAAATTCAATCTAGCTATCTGATACCTAGTTAAATTTCAAAGAAAGAAGATCTATAATATTTATTTGAAAACCGAATAATTTTTACTTACCTACCAACAGTTCGAATGTATCTAAAATTACTTTAATTGTTCGTTCCACAGAATAAATTCATATTCTTTGCTAATACATAAAATATGTCAGAAATTTCTCGCAGAAAATTTAGGGGGTGATACTACTCGAAAAAATAATGTGTGAAGTTCAAATAACATTTTCTTGAAATATCATTATTAACGGAACTACATAACCTCAAAGTTATATTTTTAAATTTGTCTTTTGGCTATAACTTTTTTTTATACTGGAACATTTTTTTTCAAATTTGGCACACTTGTTACTTTTATAGAATAACTTAGAAACTTTACTTTAATCGGGTCTATGTCTCCGGTAACGTCAAGGAAGCTAAAGCGATGTGGTGATCAGTCCAGAAACGTGTAGTTAAATATCTATTTTCTCATAAAAGGTTGTGTTTCTGCTTCTACCTTATATGAACTAAGCATAAGGTTTGAAATTACCGTAAAGGCAATACTATGACAACTATCATTCAATTGTTTTCAAAGTACATTTTGATTAATCGTAAAAGAAAAGAGATTCACCAGTATGTACAAACAAATTAAATGTCCACACACGGTTAGTTTTTACGATTTTTAGCAAGATAATTAAATTTTTTGATAAATTATCAGTTATTAAGGAAAATTCCACCAAAATTTCAATAAAACTAAAGACAAAAAAGTTATAATTTTTTCACCTAGCACCTACCCTTTCTGTCCTTTAGGTCACTGCAAATTTAGAAATGTTTAACCTGAAACTGCATCCCTATAGAAGTAACCAAATATGAAAAAACTTGTTCTAGTATTAAAAAGTTATAGCCAAAAAAAAAACAAACTGAATAAAATAATATATATTGTAGTGTTAAGAAATTTGTTGGGCGCCAATTAATATTTATGTTGAAATTGTATTTGTTTTTCTTTAATGATTTGTGTTTATGTATTTTGTGTGTAAAAGAAAATTGTATTTATTTGGCTACAAACCTGTATCTTATATTTTTTTTATTCTTATTCAATTACCCTGGCTGCTTGTAGAACATAGACTCTGGTAGTCGGTTCGCTCGTCAAGTCAAATCTTTTTTTAACACTCTGTACCTTACTTTATCAAATAAATATCATTTCAAAAAGGACAATTTTTATTTCATAAGAGATTTGTTTACTACTTATTCAAGAATATTTAAAGTTTTATGTACATAATTTATAGGTAACAGAGAAAATTTCTTTAAAGGCAGTTGCGTATTAAAAGTTGCCTATCTTTAAAATCTTAACTTCTTAAATTTAATAGTATAAAACATTCTTAAAATTCGTGATTCAGTGGTACTCTTACTCGATGTTCCTTGCTGGTGATATATTATATTTGCAAATGAAGCCTTTTATGACAGATGGTCCACTAAATAACAAATTTTAATATATTAAATAGTAACGTAAATATTATTAACTATACTAAGGTAAGTAACTTATTGTTTTACTAAGTCTTAGAGTCTGTGACTGTCTATTTTCTGAATTTAATAGCTAGCTAGCGTTTATTTTCTCTTTTTTTTAAATTTACGTAAATTTCTGTGAATTTATGTGCACATAAAATACCTTTCTGATGTTGATTTTCTTTTTATAAGACTTCTACTGGAAATCCTTTTGAAATCCCTCAGAACTTGTGATTGGGCTGCTGATATTGATGACTGGTTTTCCCACTATATGGTACTGCCAAATTCCTAGATTGGACCTGGATCTCTGTTTATATTGTTGTTCTACAATTTTCTTATAACGTGAGTATTACTTTTAAATTTTATTTAACTTTTTCTTGTTCAATTTCTTCTTTTTCTGGCACCTCTCTTCAAAACCGACGCTGCTCGTTCTTTCATTCTTTCGTATCTAATCAACAAAATTTTGTTTTTCCTCTATTTTTCTACCAATTTGATATCTTGATTCCTTGTTGTAAAATTTGCATACATATTATGGTTCATACATATGATCTTATTGAGTTTTTCGATGCACTGTTTTTATGTTTTCACTGCACTACTTAAAACTACTACAAATTTTTTTATGTAATTACAATTTTACTTATATCTAAATATTAAATATTCTTCAATATTACTCTTTTTTGTGTACATTGTGATATCTCTTGTGAAGCCAACTTTATACTTGACATTTGTCCATGTCTATGAAATTTATTTGACATTTCTAAACATTTTATAAATTTTATTTATTTAAATTGCTAATATTTTAATTATCTTCGCTTGACTCTGTCGATATATGTATGATATTTCTAAATGATCTTTTCTTTTCATTCTATATACTTTGATCTGGGTTTAACTCCTTTTTGTTTATGAACTATTGATAAATATGAGATCATGTCCCAATATTTGATGAATTTTAACTATATTTTATTTTCAAAATGTTAATTTATTTAATTTCCAATACAATAACTACTTATATGCTCTGCATTGTACTTTTTTATATTATTTTGTACAATTCTACTGTATTTTAACTTTAATAACAATAATTTCTATTCTATTTTATGGTTTTTTAAAATAAACATGTAAATCCTCACAGGTATTGAAGCTGATATTTCATATTGTCTCAATATATATATATATTTATTATGTAGCTTCGTTAATATCGATTTCTTGAGAAAATATTACATCAAATTGACATATTTTTTAGAGTAGCATCACCCCTTAATTTTTTTTTGCTCATAGTTTCCAGACACCGTATATACAGAATGTCTAGTAACTAATGGACCATACAGCAACAGGGAACAGTAGGCGTAAAAATAAACCGTTTTTGCTTAATTTTAATTAATTGAATTCAATTAAACCAAATTTACCGAAAATCGGCAATAACTCGAAAACGGTTAATCCGACATGAGACAAAATCAGTGAAATTATGTCTTAGTGATAAACATTTCGATTTTACAATTAGTTTTAGGAATTCCGTCAGAGGGCGCTAGTTACACAATATCGATTGCTTAAATTCTTGCAGATTTTTTTTACCTCTAACATTTTTGATCACTTGACCACAAATTATGAAGGATGAAACAAATAAAAACAGAATAAACTTATGAATCTCGATATCTTAGTTCACCATTTTAGACATAAAATAGCAAACAGTCTCATCGAATTTGCAAAATACTGCTTGTCGAATTCTCAGTGGAATGTTTCCCAATATCTATTCCATTGACTGATACAAATGTATGGAAATAGCTACTCAGTTTACCGCCATATCACTGTGAATTAAATTCAATAGAGTTAATTTGGGCGCGAATAAATCTTTAGTTTATAATGACCTTATTAATAGTCAAGAACAACTATGGGAAAAGATTCAAGAATTGGTTAATATTATCAAGCAACGTAGGTAGAGCTATAGAACTTTATTCAACGTCAGACAGAATTTAAATAAGAGGCTAAGAAAGTGCAATGAAGTCGCTGGTGGTCACTTCGAGAATCCTTCATGATTAATAATTTGTAAAGATATGCATAATAAAATTTTCAGTTGTTGTAGTGTTCGTCTTATTGTTAATTCAGTTTTCATATCATAAGGCTCCCTAATTTTCTTAATTAATTAATTTAATTCCCACTAAATCTCAAAATCTTAAATCGTCTGTTTCTCGAAAACGGTTGAGTTTATTTTTTCAATAGTTTATTATTAAAAAATTCAAAAATGTAAAATATAAAAAGTTAGACATATTTTTACATCGACAGTACAGTATAACTAGCGCCCCCAAGTCGTGACATCAACACTGTTTGCATATTCGTAATTGCCACCTAAAAAAATATAACACTAAAAATTTTCAAAACCAATCGGTCCTTACGTTTTTAAAATATAGCAAATAATCGAAAACATTTTTTCAACACCCTGTAGAATGAAATAGAGCAACAATTGAATAAGGCATGTTGGGCTCAATCGCCTTATTTTGACGTTAACAATCTGCCCTTAAACTATGTACCATTATTAAAATCTCACCCTGTATACGAAAACACCACCACTAAGAACATGAGCATCTTTAAAAGTAGAACAAGCTCTTTGATTTCTAGTTACATTTGACAGAAAAATAATATTGATTTTGATATATAATTGGATTACGTCAAATACGATTATTATATGTTTACACTATTGGTTTGTAGATTTGATTTCATTGGTTTGATGTCGTATTTGATTTTATATTGTAAACATACGCAATGCACTTTCTTTAAACGCGTCACGTCAACATTCAAATATGAATATAACCTATACCTACAAACATTTAAGTTTAATTTTGCGGTTATGTTTTAATATTTATTTGTAGTAGATGACAATTTCCTCAAATCAAAATATCAAATTGATGTAAACAGGTAACTACTAATTTACTTTGACTAGATCAAATGTAAATATCAAAAGAAAAAATCAAATGGCTTAATCTAATGATGTAAAGTAGCTTTATAACAGCCGAACATCTTATGTGCCACATTTGTCAATTTTGATAGTGGGATTTTCAGATTTTTAGTAAGTGACAGCTGTCACAGAAATGTCACTTTGACACTAAACTAATTTAAATCTAAAAATAATTTAAACCCTATAATTAGGTTATTACATAAATCGTGAAAACAACTTAATAAGTGTGACAAGTGTTGAGGGCTACTATACTCTATTTTTAAACTAGGAGGAGCGAATGCCAAAGACAAATTTACACTGCAAAATTTACTAAAAACTACCCTAGATAGCATCAGACTATCAAGTATATACTCACTGCAAGTGTTTAACCTCAATTTGAGTACAATAAGCTTTCATTATCATTACTTTCAAATGGGGTTATTAAGTACTTATTCAAAATAATGTGCAATGAATAAATATCTAATTCTAGGTGTATTTAACTTTTGTATATATATTTTTAAAGTAGGTAGATAGGTACTTCCTACATAACATAATAATATGGATGAAATAATTTACTACAAACCAAACATCTATAAATGATTGATTCCAGTTTTCACTTTTAAAATTTTTTTTTATTGATTCACATTTTTACAATTAGCATTGGAGTAATCATATAATGGTGTTTTTCTTACTTTGAATTGTTGCACTTCTACGAACTACGTTTATTAAGTTACCGGATAATTGCTAAATAACTGATAACTGAACTTCGTTCGTAATATAGAATCTGAAGGTGTTCAAAGTAACAAAATAAGATTTTATAATTTATAATATTATTGGTAAAAATAAGGGACAAATCATCAAATCATGTCCATATCACTCTCGCTATTATTAATTGATATGATTAAAGGTTCAATGAGTTCCATATTCCGTCAAGTGTTCCCATTTTTCTTCCTCCTTAATCACATGTTCTTCACACTTTTCCAGTTTATATGTTTTATTTTGCTTGCCACTTCATTCTTCACCTGTGCCCAAATCAATTCTATAGGGTTTAATTCACAATGATACGTTTCATCTAAATAATAAATAGGTCTACCTTCAGATATAAACTTTTTAATTGATATCGAGTAGTCAAGTCTTCATCTCACTATATCATCACGTTCTATTAACATACTTTTACGACTTCGTTTTAAGTATCTGCAAAAAAATAAAATGTTTTTATTGCAATTATACTTGCTTGAGATATGTATGCAACCTTACTTGAAGTTAATTTGTTTCATAACTTTGTATAATGATGAACGGGACATCTGTGGCAAATCCTGACGACTTTATAATGCGGTTAATATTTTGTCCAAAGTGGGGATCTCATTTTTAAGAAAAAGCTGTGTACTACACGCCTTATGAAATTCTTCATTACTTCATCCAAACATGTAACAATCCCAGGTCGTCCACCACAGTGTTTGGAAGTAGACACCCTTCCAGTAGATTTATATTGCTTTATGGCTCGATATACTGTTGATTTTGCAGCACCTAAAAAAGTATAATGTATAATATAGTTCAACAGTAGATAATGTTAATATAAATTTACCTAATGTCATCGCTATTTTGGATACAAGTTGGACAGATTTAAGAGTAGGTTCATCATCTAGGCTTTTCTTATACAAATTCAATATTGCTTGTTTTTCTGCCAGAGATAAATGCCCCAAACTGAGTTGTTTTCGTTTCCTTGGGGCGACGGCGATGTAATTCCCGCGCCTGCCTTACTTGTGGTCGGCACACTATCATCCATATCCAATGGAAAATTGGAAAAACGAATGGCAAACAATATAATAAGTTGTTTAGTTCTGATAAGAACTGATTTATACGTAACTGAGATAATAAATAGATAGAAAAACAGGTAAAAACACAATGACAACGAACTGATGACAACTGACAAGCAAAATGTCAACAAATGCCAGAATGTAAAATTTATTAGCAGTGTAAAGTAGGTTCGAAATTAACCAATAAGGAACCAACATTTTGGCGCGCAATATTCAAAACGCTCCTCCTAGTTTAAAAATGGAGTATAGTCTGAGACAAAATTGCCTTTTGCTTTCGATCTGGAAACAACCCTTATAGCTTTTGATGCTTAAATTATATCAAATTGTCAGTCATTTTCGCTTACCAACAGTTCAGTAAATCAAATATATAACTTTAAATTGTTCGTTCTCTAGAATTAATTCATATTTTGTTGCTCATAAAACTAAAAATACAAAGTATACAGAATTTTACAGAATGATCTATGATAATCTAGGGGTAGGTTCTATGTTTAAATGTTTAAAATTGAGAAAAAAAGTTTATATAATCATGTTCAAGATATAGGATGTTTAAAATTTTCTGTCTTAAATACTACAGTCTTCATTTTTCAAAAACCGATAAGTATAGTGAACGGTTACTTTTACGTGTATAAATTTCACTTGTAACGTACTAGCATCAGTGGCGTTCGTGCCACTAAATGCCAATTTTTAGCAAACACATGTACGCCACTGATTTTTAGACAAATTGTTGACCATATTACTTATTTTGTAAAAAACATACTAGAAACTAAATTAAACAATTCAAAAACAAGTAACTTGACCCTTTGTGTTATCTTTTTTGGTTTAAGTCTGACATGGAATTTATGACAAACTGACACATGCCACCTAGATTATTGTTTTTTAATTATCATTCCAAAGTTGGTCTATTGTAATGATTAATAAATTAATTTTTAGCGGTGCGTCAGGAGGAAAAAGTCCAAGAGACACATTTTAAGCAGAATTAACTTGGCTTTAAGAGAGCGATAACAATTTGTCCAAAAATTAGTGGCGTACATTTTTTTTGCTAAAAATTATTTTTAAACATATAACACCTTACCCTTAGATTTTATTAACATCATTCTAGATTAAAAATAAAAAAATCATTTTGCTTTGAAATTATGTATTTTCTGTAGGCAAGCAAAAAATAAATATCTATGACACAATTTCATCTGCATTTTTTATGGTTAGGTATATTGTATAGTGACCAAAAATTTTTTTTGTGGACTGAAAATTTTCAAAATTATTATCATTTTATCGGACAATGTATGCGACTTCTAAACTATACAAAGAGTTTGAAAAATCTGATCGAATTGCCAATATACGCAGTGTCGCTGAAATTCTCGAGTTCTCAGTGGCAATGTCTCCCGATAACTTCATCACTGCATGATATAATTATATGGAAATCAATGAATTCTTACCAATACTTAGGTAGATAAGTTACCTTATCAAGTGTCATTAACCTTTCGAAATATTTGCATTAATATTTTTTAAAACCTTCTTTCTCAGGAACTGTTTCCGAAGATGTGCCCATATTAACTTTTAATTTGTCTAAAGAAATGACTCCTTAAATTATTTAAGTCTAATTAGGTAGATATTAACAACTAAACATTAAAAAAATAAAAAATTAAATTCAGTCTCTCACCCTGCTAAGAAAAACTTATATAGTTATATATTATTCGCACTACACCTTTGTTGCTATTAGCTGAAACAAAGTAACTTTGCACTTAATGATACTAGATAAGATAAAATAGCATCGCAATTATTGATTAGGTTGTTTATTTATTGATAAATTTGTTATCGTTATTGATATACAGGGTGGTCCGTAAGTGGCCCAGGGAGATAATAGATTTTTACTTCAAAATACAGGGTGTTAAAAAAAGAGTGTAAAATATTTCAGGTAAGGTAATAGTATGAACCAAAATAAGCAGAAAAGTCTTAATAAACATGGGTCCGCAAAGTAGCGGCTGCGGAGATATGGACCACTATTCGTTTTTCAAACATTTTATTTTATTAGGAATAAACCGACAAAGGAAGCTTTTAACAAACAAAAAACAAAGTTACAGAAGATGTTCAAAGTGCCCTCCGTCCATTTACAAGCAGGCACGACATCTTCGTCTCAACGATATTCGAACTCTTTCGAAAACACCCTCCTTGGTTTGGATTTCTTGACACTTTTGATTAATTCGTAGCTGCAGCTCTTCCAGGCTATTTACAGGAGTACCATACACTAATGTCTTCAAATATCCCCAAACAAAGAAAACTAGAGGGTTCAGATCAGGCGATCTTGGAGGCCATAAAACAGGTCCGGCCTGGCCTCAGGCACAACTCTCTGGCTACGAAACGTTTGTACGATAAACGCTTCTTGCTAAAAACATACCATTTTAAACACTTTTAACCATTGTTCTGTGTTGTGAAAGGAGCTCTTAGAAAACAATTCACAGTAAGTACCTATGTTTAGATGTACCTATTTGTAATTATTGTGTATAAATACATAACAATCCTAAGATAGTATGTGAGCGACGTTGTCACATATTCAAAACCTGTTTGCTGTTATAATTCTGTTATTGTTAAGTCAAATCTGTTTTGTTTAGTAAAACTTATCATGTGGCAAAATTAAGGCACTCATATTCCGGAGAACCTGTATATATAATAAATTTATAGAAGTTATTGGCGATGATATTGTCACAAATATGAGTTATCGTTATTTTCATCGTTTGGCTAAAAAAATGCTAACTCATTGTTTTTATAGTGTAGGTATTCGATTTTATGAATTGTACTGCCATGACTTGTATGTGAACTAGAACACTTGTGTGGATTTTGTTTTTTTTGGGCAGGTCTTCTATACAGAGTGTCTGTGAAAGGTTGGCAAATCTCGGAGCTGGAGATACTGGTGACCAAAAAAGTTGATTGAGCCAAATATGCCTTATCCAAATGTTGCTGGTTTCTAAAATATAGGGCGTTCAATGCTAGAATTTTATTTTGAAATATCTCAATAACTTTGAAACTTGTCGAAGTATTACAAAAAATTGGCACTATTATGTTTTTTGCTACGGCAAATAAGAATTTTTAACTAATTTTGACGTCACTAGTAGAGGGCGCCACTTATAGCACAGCATGTTTCTTTTAAATGGGAGAACTTTTTTGCTGTTTAGTGTATCCATCTGTCTATTGAAACAATCGATTCTCCTACCTATTATATCTGACAAACGTATACCTTGTTGAAGCCGTTAGGAGTAACCATTTTTGAAATAATCGTATTTGAAATATTCAGTGCAGCGATTGAAAACTGTTATCGTTTCAGGTAAAGTGCTTTTACTACTGAAAATACAGGAAAATGTTAGTTGAAAAAGTTGTTCAGAACGGTAAACTATGGAGACATGAAAAATTTCAAAAAGATCGGTCTGGTTTGATAAAATCATTGTGCTTTGTTGAAAAATGGTTTCAAAATCAAACCTCGGCGATCTTCTTGAAATTTTGCACAATTTATCGTTTTGGACAACAACAAGTAACATTTTGCTGTATTTTCAGTAGAAAAAGCACTTTACCTGAAACGATAACAGTTTTCAATCGGTGCACTGAATATTTCAAATAGGATTATTTCGAAAACGGTTACTCCTAACGACTTCAACAAAGTATACCATTTTTAGATTCAACAGGTAGGAGAATCGATTGTTTCAATAGACAGATGGATACACTAAACAGCAAAAAAGTTCTGCCATTTAAAAGAAATATGCTGTGCCATAAGTAGCGCCCTCTACTAGTGATCAGTTCAAAATTCTTATTTGCCGTGCCAAAAAATATAATCGTGCCAATTTTTTTTTAAAACTCCGACAGTTATTGAGATATTTCAGAATAAAATTCTAGCATTGAACGCCCTGAAACCAGCAACATTCGGATAAGGCATATTTGGCTCAATCGACTTTTTTTGTCACCAGTATCTCCAGCTCCGAGATTTCCCAACCTTTCACAGACACCCTGTATATTTTTTATGTCTTGACTTCAAATGTATTATATAGATATACTAGTGGTCAATAAACACACTCTCTCTCTCTCTCTCTCTATTTAGATCTGCAATACAGATTCATTAACCGTTTGGTTCTCCATTCTACCAGAAGGGTACTAATTTCCCTGGGCAGTATATCATGTTTCAGGACCTGGTCTAGATTTATGATGCCGCCGGTCGCCGGTCCCATGACTCGCATCCACTGTTACTTTATTGTTACTTTAAGCCCGGTTCAGATGGAACGATAACCCCGTCCCCCTATAATTACAGATTATCTAATGTTTATTTTTCGATACTAATGCTCTCGTGGGCCGGTATTAATTACTATATTGTTACTGGCGCGAACTCACGCCGCACTGATTTATGGCGGGGACCCGCGGAGACCTTTCATTTAAATCACTAACGAGTAATTCAATTTTAGCATTCCCACACCATGGCAGGCCACGAAGTCTGCCACATTAGACGAGTTGATTCATACCTGTCGTTCCGCTTCAAATCATAAACGTGACGTTTTCCTGTACTGTTTCCGACGTCCGCGTTGTTCTTGTAATTGGTCAACAAAAATTAGTTGAAAAGGAATAACAAGCGTTATTAGGCGATATTTGTGTTAACGTGCCCCAACGACAAAACTTCACTGAATCAGGTATTCACGGCAAGAAAATACATTGTAACTATAGTCAGCAGCAGAAAATCTAGAGAGTGACTAATCGGTAGCTTGTAGACAAGCGCGACGAGCGAAGCGTGCGAGGAGCAACATTTCATTGGCGTACTAAATTAGAAGACGGTCAGATATAAGAAATATACAAAAATAATTGCATTATATAACATCCATTATTTTTAGTAGAAACAGTGATATAATAGTTTTATTGCCGATTTTGAGGGGTTGGATAATAAAAATGATAAAAATTATTTCCAAATTTAAAGTTTTTAACTTGTGTTCTCAATTACCCAAGGACGGGAATAATAGAGAGTGAGTACACTGTAAAAAAAACACAAAAGAACACAATACTGTGTTAATCGAGGTCCACACAAGGATTGTGTATATTTTTACGCATTTCTCTGTATGAAGTAGTGTGTTAAAGGTTTAACACAATCCACCGTGTTAATATAACAAATGTTATATGTAACTTTTACACATTTCAGCGTTATTTGTATTTTTGAAGGTGTAGGATTATTGTATAATAGGTACTGATATGGAAGCTTACCTACTTTTTTAGTTTGCTAATAATGTTGGCTTTCGAAATAATTTTTAATAAATATAATTTTTGCAATACCTTTATTTTGACGTTTTCTAGAAAATTTTCCAATCATCGAGAATGCATCGAATACAGCCTGGAATGTTCTAGAAACCTTCAAAATAAACGCATTGCAGAAATTAAATTTCAAAATCAAACAGGAACATAAAAAAACTAGGTGAGCTTCTGTATCAATATACATATAGTATTTTCAGAATTACGGTGTTGAGGTAATAATGAAATAAAATATATTTTACTTTTTTTTAATTTTATTAAAAATATATAATTCAGTTCAAATGAGCAACAACCAAGTTTTTTAACAAAATATTTAACATAGTGGTAGTAATTAGTAGCAGCAGTATTAGCTACATATTCTAATACGGGACTTATAAACTAATAACTTTCTAATAAATCATAAGCAACGAAACAACAAACATTTAACAAAGATATATTTAGGCACTACATAATAGGAGTTTACGAAAATTAACTGGTAGTGATCTGAACATATCATTTTCTTTCTATAAAGTTACAAGAAAAACAGAATACAGAGTAATCTAAAACGTCAGAGTGAACTCCTAATATTTTCAATAGACCTTTTCAGCTTTATCACAATTATGAGCAATATTTGTTATAGTTAGGTGAGTGCTTAGCATTTTGTTTGATCAAACCTCAATTTAAATTTAAAGGTTCTCCATTTGAACACAGCGAACGAGCTAACTAAACACAATAACGCTACACGACCAACATGGCGTAATGACGTATGTTAGACTAATATACTGCAGCTGCGCAGTTGTGCTCAACCAGTCAGGAGTAGTATAGAACACAGAGATGTGTTAAGTTTACACAAAATGGTGTACTTTTAACACATCACTGGTAAATATTACACAAATTCAGTATAGTTAATACTAGCAATTTTAACACATTTTGTGTAAAACGTACAAAAAAGTCATAGCGTGTAAAACTATTAACATGGAAAATTTACACACTCTAAATTACACACGGGAAAAGCTCATTTATACAGCAGCTTTTTTTACAGTGTACGGAAGGTGAGGGTGGCATGATTACTTAAGCGTGCCACTTGAGAAGAGTTCAAAGCACATAAAATTATCAAAAATAAGTTGACGTCAACTGAACCTAGCACATTAACAATTTATATTTTATGTGCCCCCTGTGCCATCCTCTCTACTGATTATAAGTAAATGTGAAATGAAATTTTATATAACAGATAGAGAATCAAAATAGAGAATAAAATGTCAGCAAAAATGCTAGCAACTGGCGCCCTCTACTTTGTACAAAAAACTAATAACACCAGCGTGTTCGATCCATAAACCGGTGTTAAGTTTTGTTGTTGGTCATTAAAAAAATTGCATCCAAAATTTGATTTTCTAAAATTATTTTACACGCTCTGTATCCCAAAAATTAGTGGTTCTAGAAAATACGTGTATTAAACAAACGCCACTTATTTTCCAATGTTGTATCAGCTCTAGTAATATTGCCATGTCTCTTTGAAACACCCACAGGGCGGTTAGGGTCTACCATCGTAAGTCGTTACGTATTACGTTGGTAGGCCCTAACCACCATTTAGTGCAGGAATGAAGGAAACCTCGAAAACCTCATTAATTATGGGGGTACTCAAATGTCGACCGGTATCAACCTCTCACATTGACCAAAGCCAATATTCCTCCACTCTACTATACCCGCAGAGAGGGTGCCAATCCTCTCCACGAATGTAGCTGATTTACGGTCTACCGGCTGCGGGGCTCAAACCCACACCGGTTTAGTGACATCGATTCAAGGACTGACGACTTAAACCACGCGATCACTGATCGACATATGAATGAATATATTCAAATCACTACTATTTAACTTTCATAAACTCTTATTATGCAGTACCTTAATACATCTTTGTTTAATACGTTTTGTTTGGTGTTGCTCTTTATGACTAAAGTGATATGTGGTCTTGAATTAGTTATTAGCATATGGTGCAAACTAACTTTTTGAGTGTTTTGCTGTTCATGAGAACTGAATTATATACTTTTTAATAAAATTAGGCATAATAAACAGTTTATTTACTAAGTCTACTAAGTAAATGATTGTATTAGAACATTTAAGATTGAATTTTGAAGATAGAAAACACATGACATTGAAAAATAGTGATGCTTTACAAGAGAAATATTTTTTTTATAATTATCGGAATTTTATGGTTCGTAACATTTATGTTATTGTCCTTAGAAATACACAAACAAACAATTTCTTACAGAAATCAGTAGTTGACCTTTGAAGTTGAAATATGTTCATATGAGCAAATTTATGTACTTAAAATTACATGAGAAGTATAATAAACATAAAGGCGCCTCGAACTGTCAGTTCTCTACTGTTTCCTGTACCACGAAAATCGTGCTACGTCAAATTCTATAAAGATTCTTCCTGTATAACAAAAGAAAGATATTTTACATTTTCTACACTCACGATATCATTTTTGCTTATGCTGTGTAGCAACTGTCTGACTTTAAGGACTTTTCAAATCATTTGCACAAAGCCTAACAAATTTAATCACCAGTACTGATTAAATAAGGTAACAGATAAAACATAAAAATATTCATTATCTAAATACATATTGACCTAGATAAATTCCAGATAAAAAAAATAAATTAGTTTGTAACTTCCCCACTAGCAAAGCAGTTTTAAAATTTCCAGGTTATACAACAATGATGTTTTATTGTATTATTACTTTCGGAATATACAGGGTGTCCCGGAAAGCATGTCACAAACTTCAGGGGATGATAGTACGTTTAAAAATAATATTATTTTCTCTATAAACTTGGGTTCAGAAAGGCTTCGTTTTCAAGATACAGGGTGGTAAAGTTATAAAAAAAATAAAGTTTTTCTGAGCTATCTCAGTGACCCAGTTGATAATTTTAATAAAACTTGGTGTGGTTCATACCTGCTAAGAGGTCTTTTATTTAGTGTAATTACTGCTGCCAAACTGCTAACCAGTGGCGTGCAACAAGGGAGATGGCGGACCTTTTTAAAACAAAACGTACGCCACTGAATTTTTTAAAAATTTTGTTAATAATTTACGTTCTACTAAATAAAAGCACAAAAAAGGTATTTTAAGTTTTTCTTGTAAAACTTGCTCGATTTATTTTATTATAACAGCAATATTATTTAGTTGTCACCAACTGAAATATTTTATAAATTTATCATTAGAATTGGCAGCTAAATAATAAAACATCTTATACGGAAAGCTTATACAACATTTTGGAATAAAATAATCGTTTCTTAGATATATTGTCAATCTTCAAAACTATTATATTAAAATTTACTTGGAGGCAATTTTACTTCTAATAGCAAATAGCTACATTATACACATAATATCTATATATTTATGTAACGATATTATCAGTTGTAAAACAAAAATAGTAATATAATAATTACCAAGATTATTATTTTACTAATAATTACAACAGAGAAACGTTTATTTTTACGTAAAATCACATTGACAAATCATTCTACAAAACAATTTTTAAACAGCAAAATGGCAGGACCTTATTTTGTTTGTGTCATAGAATGGTAAAAGTCTAACTTTACCTATTACTTTAGCTTTGATAGTCATTGCATAAGATGTTACGTTTAAGCTATAAATTGTCATAGTGTTAACTACCTATTCAATATTAGAAAACGGGCTACATTTGTGATATTTTTATAGTCATTGTGGAGTATACAATGATTTTAAGCGTTGTGTCAAAATGGCTGCCGTTTATAAAATAAATTAGTTGTATAAAAACATCGTTATATAACAGGTAAGCTAAATGAGCGATTTCTATTATAAAACACTGGAAATATATTTCCAAAACGTTTCAACGAAACTGGTGAGATAAAAGTAGGAATTCTTTTAATTTCGACATAAAAGCCATCGTTTTGTTTTTGTTTTGATTAAATTTGTTTACTTTTCTTGTAAATGTGTCACTTTTGATTTTTTTTCACTGGCTTAAATATAATAACTGCAGGTGTAGGTCGTCATATATATGAGACTAATGAGTCATTTTTAAAAATTTCAAATATTTACGGAGATATACATTTTTTTTTTAAATTACCCACATTTTCATCTCCACTGACCAGATAGACCACTGACGTAACCTAATAAGCTATATGGTTTACTGAAGGTAATTTTTTAACGAAAATTCGATTTTTGCGGTAGGTTCTAATTTAAAAATACTCATTTTAGCAATAAGTAAAGTAAAATTGAGTAGGCAGTACGCTACGCAATACTTTAACCCAAACTGTAACTCCTTAACTGACCTTACCATAAAAATAAATTTCCGTAAGTTCGATACCACCAATTAAAGTATTTAGAATGTTACTTGGTTCAATCATTTCAAAAATTATCCATAAACGTGCATAAAAGCTTACCTATTTGAAGTAAATCCAACTATTTAAACAGTTATACACATTTTACAAGTTAATAGCATTATACACTGTTAGAAAGATACACAAATAATCCCCTTCAATTATTTATGAAAAATATCAACAAACAATGACTTTCACACAACATCTTAGAGTGAATTTTCACCACATAACCTCAAACAATGTGTCAGTGCTAACCATTTCGTACTTTGTAGTTTCATGGTGCGTGAAAGAGATTTTAAAAATATACACAAAACATGGAATAACAAAATAACTGGCGTTCGACATCAAGAGAATGCAAAGTAAAATATGTAAAGACAGTGTTAATCGCATACAAAAACAAAGCTGCTGTCCTAAGGCAGAGGTAAAGGTATGTGTCACGAGCAGAAGGCGAAATGTCCCGCACCAACCCCATCCTCTATTATTGATAGTTAGCGAGGTTGACGAAGAGGTTGTGTTGATACCGGTGCACTGGTTCAGGGCAGATGAATAAACTGTGACAAAGACAAGGTACAAGTGGGAACAAAAATGTAATATTTGTGGAAAGGGATTTGATAATTTCAATGCACGTAAATTGAAAGTTAACATAAGATACTTTTGTGTATTCTAAAACCGAACGAAGCTAATAGTTTCTTTAAGTAATGCACTGCTTAATTCGTCTGTTTTAAAAGTTCAGCACTAATGTATAAAACGTATTTAAATCGTTTTATTTTCATGGGCATTGTTTTTCTCCCAAGTATCTTGTGTATTTAATTAATATTTTCGGTAAAATACAGTATAATTAAGTAAAATATGGCGCATTATTCAAACAGTGATAAGGTTGACATGCTAAAAGCATATTTGATAAGCAGCGATAATTTGAGTGACTTAAAAATAAATAATGACTAAATTCTGGATAACAGTGAGTAGATAATCTGGTTTATATTTTCAATTTCATGTACTTACATGGAAATACTTTATTGGAGAAGGAAAAGTATGACAAAGGAGAGGAGGTGGCCGTTAATATTATACGTTTATAAATAATCATATTTCAACCATTCTTTGACATATCTATAAATTATAGTTAACTGTCCTGCCTATTTCAAGACATTAGTATAACAGTGGCACCGCTATGGAGCACACATCCATCATGACTTAAAAATCTTAATGTCGGATTGAAACATCACGAAAGTTATTTAAAATTTGACTATTTTTGTTCCCGATTTTTTTTTGCGAAGCAAACTATTAACTATGTGTTCTACACAGTGAATTGCACTGATTGTTACAACATTTGTACTTATGTAAGGTTCACCCTGTATCTTTGCCGTATAAGCTATTTTATTATTTAGCTGCCAAAACATTCTTGTAATAAATTTATAAAATGTTTCAGTTATTCACAACAAAATACACAGTACAAAAATAACATTGAGTAAGTTGAAATTCATTTATGAGTATGAGATGTTTGCTATCAGAGAGCATACATATGACTTCATTGATAGGAATAATTGTAGGAGATTTGATTTATATTAGCTTAAAATACCTTTCTAATACAGTAAAAAATGTTACAAACGCTAATAATAAAGAATATATGGGTAGATATTGTGGGTGTAATTCAACGCAGGTAGGGGCTTTAGTCCGCAGAGTAGTTAGTTTCACACAATATTGTTAATACCTAAAAAATATATAAATAATAACTCATTACTGATTTAAATTGTATACATATTGTTAAAAAATAACGAAATAGACTGATAATATAAATTAATTTTATGTTTGGAATAACAATGTTACTCATAAAAGATTTATTTAGCTAACAAATAACTAAGTGAACATTACTGAATTAATTGTGTTATTATTTCAACACAATTTGGTGTGGACTCGTTTTTAAAACCATTTGTGTTGATTTTGAGTGAAATTTTAGTCAATTTTTTTTACAGTGTAATGGTACTTGCTGCTATAATAAAATAAATATGTATTTTGAAAGCAATATAATACATAATTGTCGTATAACCTTAAAATTATAAAACTGTGTTGCTGGTTGGGATGTACGAGTAGATGCTGGCTTGACTAGAGACATTCCAGGATGTTGAGAACGAAGCGAATAAACCCACTTAGTTCGAAATCGATTGCTTCGGACAATCAGCCAGCTCTAGGGTGCCATAGTTTCCATCGGAGAAAACGGCAGCAGTGCTGGAACACCGCGTAGACACTTCAAATGTGTAGCAACAGGTGAAAAGCCTTGTCTGGGGAGCGCTAATCTGGGCTGTTAACAAGAGCGCTCAGCGTTACCCCACACGATGAATTGCCAACTAGGGATCCTTCGCGTACTTCTAACTGCTTCAGATCTACATTTACCAACTTAATGGGTCTATTCGTTACTTTTTACATACTCCCATTGACTCTTTTGTCTGGATTTTATGGGGTTTTAATCTTTATTGTACACTTACTTCACCTCGGCATTGTCGAGTGCTCTTATCCGCATTTGTATATGGCAACGCAAAGGAACTTTCAGCGTCGACAAAGTGGCTGGTAGTAAAACGACAATTAGTTCTGTCGGCCGTTAATGGTGTTTCCGTAGACTACTACGCAGTTGAGAGTGTTCTCTTTCTGTCAACAATTTTCCACACTCTACTACAAAGTAGCATACTTTACAACAGGAGATGAACTATACTAGACTGTCGAAAGAGAGAGTAGAGAGTGACTAATCGCTAGCTTGTAGACAAACGCGACAGGCGAAGCGTGCGAAGAGCAACATTTCATAGGCGTACTATATTTGAAGGCGATCATATATAAAATATATACAAAAATGACAAAAATAATGGCATTGTGCGTGACATAACAGTTTTTGCCAATTTCGACGCGTTAGATAATACAAATTATAGTTATTTCTGTGTTTGAATTATTTATGGCGGGAAAATCTCAATTTTTGACAAATTTTGCGAAACAGTAAAACACTACAAATATTATTGCTACTTTTATTATTATGTAACGTTAATAAATTTGAGGATCTGGCAATCTACCATGGCAGTTTCATGATGAAAATTATAGAAAATGTTATAGTTGACAAAATTTGTTAGTGTGGAAAGTGGAAAACGCAACTCCTAAAATTTATTTCCAACGTAACTTTTTGTCTTATTATTTGTTTACCATTTAAAAATTTATTTCAGATAGCCTGTTTCATTCTAAATAAAAATGTCTCTAGAATTTTTTGCCCAAAATAAACCAGTTCGCAGCAAAAAATTATTTTACGAACAACTACAGAGATACATCGTCATAAATTCGAACTGGATTTACTGTTATTTTGTAGTTACTACCTGCATTAAATGATTAAAGGGAATAATCAAAACTAATTTATTAATAACAAAACATACAACATGTAGAAATCACAGTAAATGTTCAATATGTCTACCTTCAGACATTACGCATGCGTCTAGACGTCGGCGCATTGAGCCACGTATTCGCTTCAAATAATTTTTTGCTGCGAACTGGTTTATTTTGGGCAAAAAATTCAAGAGACATTTTTTTTAGAATTAAACAGGCTATCGGAAATAAATTTTTAAATGGTAAACAAATAATAAGACAAAAAGTTACGTTGGAAATAAATGTTAGGGGTTGCGTTTTCCACCCCTTACAACCATGGGGTAAGCCAAATAAATTACTGGCTAAGTGTCTTTTTGGTAGTAGAAAATGTCAGGTTAATTTCAATATTGTAACTTGTTTAGTGCTTATGAAAAAAATTGTTAAACAAATTTTATGGGGTGTATCTTAACAAGGGATGCTCCAATGAAGTTTCTTTATATGAAAGATCCTATCTTTTTTTCGATGAGGAATCACCCCATTAAATGTTTTACACTTATTTAGTTACACCCTGTATATTACACTAAGTTACAAAAAATGATTGCTTTTATCGCGACAAACTATCGAAAATTATGTTGACGATAGCTGTGACGTAAGTCGTCTGAATTCTTCCGCAACTATACCTATATTTTTTTTTCTTTCAACTGAATCACTTGCCTTAGTTAAAACTCTTAATCAATAGAATCTAGAGATTGATTCAGAACTCAACTGAAAACAATTTTTAATGTACAGGGAGCTCTTACAAAAGCAATTTTGTAAAAAAAATCAAAAAGGACAGTTCGAAAATAATTTAAAAATACACTTCTGCACGACACTGGAAATTGATCCACTGTAAAACTTGGTATATACATAATCGGCGACCGGACAAAAAATGGAATGAAATTCCCAAGGAAAGAAATAAATAACATTTTATAACACCTATTTTATACAGAAAATTTAATCCTTGGGCACACTGTACATAGTACAAATATAATTGAGCCTCCTGTATGATACGCCACACTGATGCAATAAGCCGTATATGTCCTGGAACTCCATCTCTTCTACGATCCGATTCCAAATTTCCCTCGCGTTACACTAGACTCGCATAGCTGCATTTAGCACGTTTGTCAGGAAATCGTTCTGCAAAAACGTTTTCATATCGCTTTAGATTAAAGCGATATCCATCTAGTTGCTATACACGTAAGTCATTTTTGACACTTGACAAACTAATGTAAATACTCACACGCTACAAAAAGTAGTCGAATCATTCAATATTCGGAATAGCCTGTCCAGAGACTACAGTATCTCAGTAATGTAAAGGTTGAAAATACAACAACTTTTTACGATATTGACTACATTTTTCATAACTCATCTATTCTCAATTTTTTTTTAGATAAGTTCGCAATTATCCTGCATAACTGTAGGAAACATAGATCAATTACTGTTACGGAAATTCTCTCTCACTTATGTCGTCTAGGGTATTTATAGATCCTTATGATTGTAATGAAATGTTTGTGTAATTCAATATTATTCTGTATTACCGATTGATCACACCATGCTTATTAAGTAGTACAGTAAATTAACCATATAATATGTTGAGGAACAATAACGGTTATTAATAAAATTTCCATATTAAAATCGATAGTTTTATTACCCATATGTTTTAGGCATAGTTAGCCATCTATAGATTTACACGTTTTTAACACTGTAAATGATACTGCAGCAAACAACTACTCCGCGGACTAATGCCCCGACCGGCATTGAATTACTCCTGCAGTATCTGTGTGAACAGCCAAGAACCCTTGTCGGACACACCACCAGATATAGACCGGTTTCGGGCTTGTTAGCCCTCATCAGTATGCCATAGGTGAGATGACCGACAATTGAACTGGCTGTTCCTTCATATGTATGTTCACATATAAATTGAGTGTAGGTGAGATATAGGTATAGGTTATAGTTGATAAGTAAGCAGACCACTTATATCTCACGTTTTTAACAATCAATTTAATTGCGAAGCAATATGTTCACGTAAAACTGTTTTTAGTGTAATAGATAAGGAAGACAAATTGTCAAATGTCAAAAATTTTTCTTAGACAAAACTTTTCTTCTAGTTGATAATAATTGTAAAAGTTGTAATATTCGTCGGCAACATATGGAATTAATAAATTTGATTATATTTTAATATAATATCAATGACAAATTTAATTTATTATACATTGTTTGTAGAAATATTAGGTATATAATTTTTCAAATTTAATTATGGATAATAAATAACATACGTTTGCCTATAAAATTAACAGGTTTAAATTATTATAGGAATATTTAAAATTGATACCGGGAACATAG
Organism: Monochamus saltuarius; assembly: GCA_025584915.1. Classification (NCBI taxonomy): domain Eukaryota; kingdom Metazoa; phylum Arthropoda; class Insecta; order Coleoptera; family Cerambycidae; genus Monochamus; species Monochamus saltuarius. The sequence continues at coordinate 106,446,665 of CM046721.1, read as the reverse complement.
ACGTTCCGATTTGTAAAACGGAAAATGGGGAAAATGATGGAAGAAGCTTAAGAATCATGTAACCTCAAGACGTCGATGATACTTAAAATTTATTAACATATTTTCTAATATTATTGTCATAGGCTTAACTTAAATCACCTTACATTATCTTTCGAACATTATGAACAGAGATAAATTAGCTACGCAAAATTTATCTGTGCTATAAATATCTTAAATGGATAATGAAACAATATAATTTTTTTATTTTATTTTAAGCTACTTCACAAAGATAATACTAATCGCGACAAAAAACATATACCAAACATTTTTAAATAAAGTAATATTGCTTATTGTTCTTAGAATTATCTGATAAGGATAAACAATTTGAATAAGATATTCTATATTAGGCTGTTTCCAACAAACAAATAAACATTTTTTTCAAATAAGTTAAGAAATATATCTGATAAAATTTTATTAAAATATTTAATACCTACCAATAATTTTATTACTATTTTTATATAAAACAAAAATTATATACAATCTTGCAGATACCTATTCGAAACGTTTCACAAATTCAGTGGCAGCTGTAGTAATTTATTAATTTAAATAATATCAGTTGTCACGGTAAAATCCAGTAAAAGTAACAATTAAAATAAATTACCAAATACCAAATTTTGAACATCCTGTACATGTTAAATATGCGCACTCTTACTTCAGCACGCGAAGATCTAGATAGCGAGGCACCAAATTGAAATATTGTATCTGTATATGTTTAGCCCCGGTATCAGTTCTGAGCAATCAACAGAACTGACTGCCAGAACGCCCCTACATTGATCACAAACAACAATTTCAGTTAAGTAAATAAATAATCATTTTAAAGAGATTGTAGATAACCTCTTCTTTTTGGTTAGTGTACTACTCGTAGGTACCTTGATCCTACGCGAGCAAAAAGTGTAAACAATATTTATTGAAAAATATTCTATAAATAATTTAGCTAATAATGCAATAATTTTAAAGTCAACTAATTGTATAGATCATATTTTGATTCAGTACTAGATGAGGCAGTATTCCTCAGATTATTGATTAACTACAATATCACCATAACATACGCAATCCAGCGCCCTAACCTCAAATAATTAAAAATGGCGTCTGTAGGACAAACAATACGGTATGTGTAACACGAAAATTATTTTATGAAGTGATATTTTAAATAAAACAGCATTGAGTGGCTCTACGTCTTATACAGGGTGAGTCAGTCATAATGTCATTAATTTTAACCACGTATTCGGAAGGCCTAATAAAGGCAGAAAATCGAAAAAAAATTGTTTTACTCGACCTTTAAAAAATAAACAAATCACCCTATAAAAATCGGTAACACGACGCTCCTGGTACGCTACAAACTTTCTGATGTCGCAGCCATATGATAATCTAATGTCGATGGAAAAACATCGTTGCCACATCATGTTTACATACATAATGTCGTCTAACACTTCAGCGTGCGTGTTATTCAAATTTGCCACCATTTAGTCGCACTTTCCGCATTTCCCGCATTTCTTTCCCCCCAAATTTAAAGATCACACCACACATTTAGAGGGGGGATGGAGAGAATACGAGCAGTAGTTTGTTTATTTAGGTCGTGTATTGGTCGTAAATTCACATCACAATGCCTAATTTTACAAATTTAGAATATGCGGAAATGCTAGTTTTATACGGGGAAGTTTACGAAATGCGAAAGCCGCTGCTGCCGAATAGCGGAGAATCGGCTTCATCTAAGTGCGCGAACTTTTGTCCAAGTGTTTCAACGTGTTCAAGGTATTTGGTATTAACTACTACAAACCTTCAAAAACACTGTATTTTATTTGGAAACTGCTTAATTGACCTGAAACTGCGAACAGGAGTAATTGCTGCTATAATTCACATAAAATAAATTATTACCTACATATTATTAAAGAAGATACATGTTCCATACAGGATGATGCAAAACGTATCTAAAAAAATTTGGAAATAGATGAGTTATGAAAAATGGGGTCAATTTCGTAAAAAAAAATACTTATAGTTTCCGAGTAAAAAATATTGTTGTAGTATTTCCAACCTTTACATCGCTGGGCTACTGTCTCTAGCCAGGCGATTTCGAATATTGAAATCCGATTACCTTTTGTAGGTAGGTATTAGCCTTTTTTGTGAAGTGAGTCTTTACATTAGTTCTAATGTCAAAAATGGTTTACGTGCATATCAACTCGGAGTTGGTGGATATCGTTTTAATTTATGGCTATGTTAAAATGCTTTAGCAGAACGATTTTCCGGTAAATATGTGCCAAATGCAGCTACTTTTACTGTGGTGTGAAGTGAGTGTACCTAGTGCAACGCGAGGGACATTTGATACCCAATCGTGGAAGAGATGGAGGTTCAGGCGTATTATACACAGGCTCAATTATATCCGTACTATGTACAGCCTATCCAAATATTAATAACAAGGGATTGGACGAGGAGGACTGGTACCATGGCCGCTACGATCTCCTGTCTAAATCATTTGTACTTGTTTTGTGGGGATATTTAAAAAAATAAGCGTTTCGCACCGAAGTGGATACCTACTATTGATGATTTATACAAATGTATCATAGTTGCTGCCAATAGCTTACGAGTTCAAAACGGACAAGAAGCAGAAACATTTGTGTTAGTTTGTAGAAATTGGGTAAGACGGGCCTAAATTTTTGTTGAACATCGGGTATGTCAATGTTCTGAACAAACGCTACATACTTCATTTTCTTCCCATTTTATTGCATTATGCACCTGTTTTCGTCTTAGATGAGATATCCAGTTCATTAATATTAGTTCTGTCTATAATTCGATGTGACAGGAATCCTGAAAAATCTACTTCCACCCTTCACAACACAAAAAAATATAATTAAAAATGGTGTGAATAAGGTGAATACTGTGAAGAAGGTTACTCGAAATATAAAATGGTGTATAAGCTAAACATGTTGATTTACACAAATGTTTGTTTGAAATATGCTAGTAATACCGTTTCGGACTACACCATAGAATTCGTTATAGACAATCTCGTACTGTCTCGACTGTTTTTGGAGATTAATTATGAAACAACACATTACTTTGAATTAAATACTCTTAGAATATGAATTACAATATATAATTCTGACAATATAACTGTTTTTTATTGTTTATTAGGTTGCTCTCATTATGATAGTTACCGCGCTAAACCGTCTTGATTCAAACACAGTTCAAACGATTTCAAATATAAACTAAATTATTGTTCATAACATTGTCTTATTTTATTGCAGTTTACGAAAAAATCTTTTTGTATTCCAAACGCGAAATGCTCTCGAACTTCTTGAACGCAAAAACACCATTTCGTGTTCTAAATTAATTAAGAAATAATTATTTTGTCCAACTGTAAAAAGGACGACTTTGTTAATCGCTACAGATATGCAAAATTAGTTATTTTTTAACGGCGATAAACAAAAGCACGCTATCATGAAAAAATGGAATCAAAAACATGCAATCGTGAAAAAAAGTTTATTTTCACAATTGACATTGACAGTAACTCCACATAAACATAAACGTGTTGAAAATTAATGAACTTACAGTGGTAAATATTTTGTACAGTTGAACAAAAAATTGTTTATGTTTCGTACAAGAAAACAACAAATGCACATTCTCAGGCTTCATTAGAAAACACTGATTTTGCGCACTTCATACATGGTGATTCACTAATAATGGGACAGAGCTTAAGGGCAGGTGGCTGACCTCAAAATAGAGCGATTAAGCCAAATATGCCTTATCCTTATCCTAATCCTTGCTCCTATTCGATCTACAGGGTGTCAAATTTGAGAAAATAAATCACATTTTCTATATTATTTTTCGATCGCATCGACCGTATTTTATGAAATTTGGTTCGTAAGTAATGAGCCATACTTTAACAGCATAATACTGTGACCAAAATAAGTCGATTTATTTTAGCGTATCCTAAAAAAATCCAGAAATCGACCAAAATCAATAATAACAAAGATACAGGGCGTTAAAATTGATGAAATAAATCACATTTTCTTTTTTATCTTTCGATCGGTTGAAGCAAATTTCATGAAATTTCGCTTATTTTGATCACAGTATTATGCTGTTACAGCATGGCCCATTACTTACGCAACAATTTGACTTTACTTTTAGATAAATTGCATGCATCATGAGATTTAGATGCGTTTTTCTCAGAAACCATTGCTCCTAGCGACATCAACAAGGTGTACCTTTTTTAACTAGAAAAGATATGGAAGAAAATTTTTCTGGTTTAAAATGAGATACAGTGTAGCACAAAAATGTCGTAGCGATTTGAAGGGGTTCAAACCATCGTTGGTGGCGCCCTCTAGCAGATACACCAAAATCGTCGACATATTCGAATTTCTAATACCAAGAAACCCCCCTATGCTAAATTTTATAAATTACGGACGATACGATCGAAAAATATTAAAGAAATTGTGATTTATTTTTTCAACTTTGCCACCCTGTAGATCGAAAAGGAGCAACATTTGGATATGGCATATTTAGCTTAATCGCTCTATTTTGAGGTCAGCAACATGCCCTTAAGCTCTGTCTCATTATTAACGAATCACCCTGTATAACATTAGCTATTAAAATGATGTATTACACAAAATACTTTCCATTTAAGATTTTAAGGGTGGATGTCACCTCCATTTAAGGGTAGAAATTTAAAGAATACTAAAACATTCCCCCTCAAAACAAAACGTGGCAATTACGTTTTTTTTTTTGTTAAATTTGTATTTTATTAATTTTGAGGCTCCAATTACTCATTATGGTGGTATTGGAGCAAATATCAATCTGATAAAAAATGTATTATTATACAGGGTGTTCCGGTTTGTTTGGAATAAATTGAAACGGTAGATAGAATGAGCAAATTTAAGAGGAAAACTTTATATGAACATGGTATTTTTTCGATCACTAGCGGAGTTACGGGGGGCAAAAGTTTAAAAAAAAATACATTAATTTTTTTTATTACCAAGTTCATATTGCACACAGCGCTTCCAAATTTGATACATGTACTGCTCAACTAGTCTTGGATATTATACAAGTTCATTTTTTAAAATCGTTATACAGGGTGATATTTTTTCGAGGATCTGCTATCATGAAACTCTTCAGAATTTTTTTCTTGTACGTCCCTGGTAATGTTTGAAATTTTGTTTAGGTGCTTCCTTGATTCATTGTCTAAATTTCGTCTCTCTTGACTTTTCAATGCATTCTTGTAAATTTTCTTTTAAAACGTTAATTTTCGTGTGTCGAAGGGAAATTATTGAAAAGTATCATATATGAATATTGCGTACGATAATTTGTAAAAAAGAATTTTATAAAATTACTCTTTTAGGATGCAACCAAATTTTATGTGCAATTATTATTTATTGAAAATACCTACAGCTTAATCCTTCGATAGAGAAGTTTGTACACTTTCCCTGAGTAGGAATGATAAATTTTCACAATTTACATGGTTTGGATCCAGAAAATCTACATACAAAAAGAAATCTACACATTTTTAAAAAGAATTCGGTATGTCAGGATGAGAATAATTGGTAATGAGATTGGAAATAATAGTGAATTTGTGAAGATTTTACCACTGAATATTCTTTTAAGTTAACTGTAGCTTATACATATGTATGTATGTATTTATTTGTTTGTTATTTGTTAGTAGTAAAATACAAGTTTGTTGATATTTCAATGTTTGTTAATATTACATATACATATATATTATTATTATTATATTAGTTCTTAAAAATTTGTTCTTCCAAATTTGTTCTTCCTTTTGAGCGTGACGCGGTTTCTCGACCAACATCCCATCCCAATGTGTCTAACGGGCGCAAAGAAGTATAACTTCAAAAATTAACTTGTATAATATCCGAGACTAGTTGAGCAGTACATGTATCAAATTTGGAGGCTCTGTGTGCAATACGAACTTGGTAATAAAAAAAAATAAATTTATTTTTTTTAAACTTTAGCCCCCTGTAACTCCGTTACTGATCGAGAAAAAGACCATGTTCATATAAAGTTTTCCTCTTAAAATTGCTTATTCTGTCTACGGTTTCAATTTGTTCCAAACAAACCGGAACACCCTGTATAAATCATATTTTGTCTTAACATGTTTAAAGAGTATCCAATTGCTGACTTGCACTTTCGGAGAACAGCGCCTCTTCCTCGCAAAACTAGATCACCAATATCATGCTTTTCGATCCCAAAGCCGGCGGTTTGTTCCACTCTCTCACGTTCCAGTTGTATACACGCGAGCGACACGAACAGGCTTAATGCGCACCTATGACTCGCCAGAAATTGTAATTATGATACAATAATATCTTGCAAACATCGCTTTTATAAAGGAAATTGATAGTTGTGGCACGTAATGGAAGAGGTCAATTTTTTTCTATCAGATTCTGCAAGAGTGGCTTTGCTGGAGTCCGATTTCGAATGTGAAATGCACCAGTGGTGCCCCAGGAATCAAATAATGTAACAAAACGTGTAAACAGAACCTATCGATATGTAATGGGGAAGTTTGCATGAATTTTATAATGGCTTGACATGTGTTACTTGAAACAAAATTAGTTTTATTGCTTACCTATGATTACTGTGTCAATGATTAGATTACACTATTGATCGAGTTGAAAGATTTAAGGATTTAGGAATCATTTTTGACAACAACCTGACTTTCATTGAACATATCAATTATATTGCGTTTAGTGCATTCCGTACTTATGGATTTATATATCGCAATTGTAGAGACTTTTCTGAGGAATGTACTTTTAAAACCTTATTTTGTTCCCTCGTTAGATCGAAAATAGAATGATCAATAATCAGTTTTCTGTAAAAATCTTTTCTTCGACCCTTACAATATAATATTCTAAGCTTTGACCAGTGTTCGGTGATATTTTTTGTAGAGCAATATTCTAAGTAATGTTACAGTTTTAGTGACTAATTTTTAATTTTAACCGTTTTATCGTAATTAAATAAAGAAACTTATGACGGGTACAGATATTTCGCTATAACATGTATGCTATTTTACCTTATGCTATATGTGTTGTTTGTTTTTCTAGAATCGAGGGCAAATCCAACGGAGCTACTGCAATGCTACAAGATTTTATAATTACAGACTGCCACGGGTGCATTTCGAATTTTCTATTAGTAGGTATTCCTTACATTAAATTTTAACTTTCTTAGAATAAATGGGTATTTTATCTAACACGGACTGTGTATTCTGCTAGTGGACAATTCTGACGGATCTGTAATGAGTGAAAATGTAGTTTTGGCAGTGTGCAACGAAGGAACGAAGAGCGAATGCAAAATACTGCAGCTTACCGGATTAACTTTTATCCATCAAGTACTTAGGTATTATTATTAATGAAAATGTTCATTTCCGTCGTTTCTACATTTGGCAATGCTGCAAAAAACGACCGCATAGTAGTTGACATTTCTAAGCCATTTCGAACGATGACTGCTATAGGGCTGATTTTCCGGGGGGAAAAAGGGTTTTGCTACTTTTTTAAAATATTGAGCTAGAATTCCGAAATATTTTTTTTAATTGTCTTTTAAGCCTCCTGAGCATGTGGTTAACATATTTGTGCTTAGTCAGAGTACACCCTGTATAAACATACGTACTCAACAAAATATTTATTCGATTTATAGAGTCGAAGAAAAAACAAAAATAAGTAATGTAGGTACATGCAGGTATAATAGAAACACCTACATATGCGTGCATATAATAAAACACATGAAACAAACAATTCATAGCGATGAAGATATTGATTTTATGTGACTAAATTATAGTCATTAAGATTCTAAAAGTCGAAAATAAATTGGTACATCGTTAAAAATGTTGAGTAAAATTTCACTCAAAATCAACAGAAATAGTTGTCAAAATGAGTCCACACCCTATTGTGTTGAAATAATAACACAATTCATATTCACTCAGTTATTTGTTAGCTAAATAAATCTTTTAGGGGTAACACTGAACAATTTTTGAGTTAGCTTTCTAAACTGTGTGATACCAAACACAACATTGAGTTATCAGTCTATTTCGTTATTTTTTCACAATATGTATGTATACAATTTAAATCAGTAATGAGTTACTTTATATAATTTTAGAGTTGTAAGAAATTCAAAATAGTGATGATTTTTCTTTATACTGTGTTGGTTCCTACACAGTTTTCTTGAACATTAGATCTATTGTGTACCTATTAAATGTATTTATTTTTTTTATGGATTGTAAATTATTACTTTATAAATATTTATAATAATTATTAATATTACTATTAATAACATTATGGCTATTACAAATAATTATAATTAAATTAATAATAATAATAATATAAAAATAAAATTATTATTAAGAATTTTGTCACAAAAATTACAGTCTATAAAAAGAAAACCTGTTTAGTTGGTATACAATATACATTGAATGGAATTGTAGAAGCAACTATAACAACAATAACAATAAAAATAATAATCATTATCATTATTATATTATAATATTTATTACTACTACTATTTGTTAAGAGCAAGAACAAGTTATATAAGATAAAGGTTAAGATTATATTTGTAGATAGTAACATGACACAGTATGTAAAGATGTTTTATTTTATTATATTATTAAACAATAAATTCTTTCTAAATTTAACAAAATATGTACTTTGGTGTCACAAAATACTAGTAAAGTTCAAACGACTCTTAATTGAATAAACTGTTTAAATCAATAATTTCCAGGTTTGATATATTTTCAAAATTTTATAGCTAAGTAGTTGAGGATTAAATGAAATGGTAATCATGTACACACAAGATAGGTTTTTTGAAATAAGAAGCAAATCAACAATTTTTTGTCTCATTATTATTTACCCATTCCTACCACATCTTCATGACACAAATTCTCACTTTCTAGTTTCCGTCATATTCTTTTTATGCAAATTGTAACTTGAAACCGTATTTACAATTGCGGTCCATGGTTCATAATCCGGTTAAAACAATACCTACACTTATGATTATCGTCCACAGAGAGCAGTGACCTGTATCATACATAGCAAAATTACAACTGCGCGTCGGTACTTGCTCGTACCTAACTTTGTTTTCCCCCCTCCACTTACTAAACAATGTGTAATATCTATAACGACTGGTTATTTTTACACAAAATATTCTCACTCACACATATTTTGATTTCTCTAACCAAATATTGTGTAGATAAGCTCATTTCTTTATTAAAATATGAAATTTCCTCAACATTCAACACCAAATTAATCCACTCATAAATGTGTTTGAAATTATTCAATGTTATTTTGTACTGTGTAACGTTATATAACTTGTAGGAGCTCACGCCGTTTTCCTTCGAGGTTTCCACGTGTAAGCTTTACATCGTACAGCCATTTAAGGCTGAATAGCTGGTGTTGAGAACAAAAATATTTCAAGACTCATAAGAATGTGTTGCCAAAGCTACACATTTTCGGACAGCTCTTATATTTTCAACTATTAACCTCTGCTTCTATTTTCCAAAGCTTGTAACCTTTTCCATTGAAACACCCAGTTTATTACAACTACGGGTTGATGTGTTAATTGATGAATTAACACAATTATAATTAATAACTGGCAATCGATCATTTGCAATAATTGCGATGAAGAATGAGTCATATACCCCATCTGTAACTATGGTAATCTCTAATAGAGCGATTAATAACCACCTCCGTGATCGCGACTTGCCATGCCCTGCTCTGAATACAGTTTTACCAGCGCGATTCATCCCACCTCCTACCCGCGAAGCGAGCCGTGTGGGACACCGCGAGATCGTAAAACAAGCGAACTGCTGAGAGGAGTGCCTATAAAAATGTTTAACGCATCAATAAATATACAAGTATTAATATAGCAACGTAAGTTCCCATAGGATAGTATAAATAAAACAGTTTGTTTTTGAGATAATATACCTACCATTAAAATAAAGTTAGAAACTAGAATAATAAGAATTGCACTAGCACATTATTCCTGAAATTTCCTAATTTTGATACGTAAAAATACATATACTTGATTTTTCCTTAATATACAGGGTGAACCTTAAATAAGTACAAATATTTTAACCAGCAGTATTGATAGTTTTTTTTACAAAAATATCAAAAATAAAAAAGTGATTTTAAATAAATTTCGTCATTTTTCAATAAAAGAAAACTTGTTGAGGATCGCAGACCAGACGATGCTTATGAGTCACAAGTGTTGCAGATCGAACGCGTGGTTTACAGCGTTGCCATTGTTACACTAATGTGTTGGAATCCTTATTTCACGTAGATTTGCAATGGTCTAAACATTTTATTTGAGGGTTGAAATTTACACATTATACCGGGTCTACAAAAAACAAAAACGTAGGGTACAACGCGCTCTAAGGTTTGGCATTATTTAAGTTTTTGTAAACATAAATTCTCACTTCAAGTTGTTTTTATTTAATGTTCTTCTCACTTATTTCTAAAATAATGTTAACAGATTCCATGGCAACAAATTTGTTTCTCCAATGCCTACATTGAAATGGACGCGTCGCATAGAAATTACACCCGATCATAATTATGGGCATGGGGGTGGATAAGTAACTCTGTAACGTTGAATGATTCTTTGAGACAACAAACTGGGTGTGAGTTTCGGACATAACAGTGAGAAATACACTAAATAAAAACAACTTGAGGTGAGAATTTATTTTTACAAAAACTTAAATAATGCCAAACCTTACAGCGCGTCGTATCTTACGGTTTTGTTTATTATCGCCCAGGTATAATGTGTAAATTTCAACCCTCAAATAAAATGCTTAGACCATAGAAAATCTTCGTGAAATAAGGATTCCAAATCTGCAAAAATCATCAAGAACCGTCAATCCAATGTCAAGTTATAGCATTTTAAAAATTTTGCTACCCAAATTTTATGTTTAGTAGTGTGTACAAGGCCTAAGGGTCTTAATCCAAAAACTGACAAAAACGTCTAAAGATATTACCTTAGTAACAAACCATATTGCAACAACCAAAAAAAAATTTCGCGGAAATTTCACTCATACAAACTGTTTGATTTTTTGCATGGCTTCATTGATCACCCCGTATATAATAAACCTATGGTCCTACAATAAATATGCGTCATGGAGCTTAGTCCGAAAAAAACTAGCTCTTAAAATTTGCAAGCCGTGTTCAAAAATTTGCATTCCTGTTGAAAATATTTAAACTTAAACTTTGCCTAAAAATCTATATGTGTAAGTTCGAGTGGCCAGCAGCTTATGCAGTTAAAATATTTGTACTTATTTAGGGTTCACCCTGTATAATGTAAATATTTCCAGTAAATATTATGGAAGAAGTGCATATAAAAACATAGAAATTTCCACCCATTTGTATCAGTGTAGGAAAATTTCTTCTCTAAAAATCAAAAATTAGGTAATTATGAAAATCCTTGACAACAGTTTTGACCACAAATTATATAAATTAGGCAATTTTAAAAGACAACAATGGCATTCCAGTGTAAGTATTAGATCCGACAACAAACCTCGTAAGAATGCGAAACCACGAACAGGACTATTATAACCGTAAAAGTTGAGAGGATCTATAATAAATGTCCGTGAAAGGAAGCGCACGGCGTTTCTGCAAATGATAATGACAAGGTATTGGCACAAAAGTGACTCTTATCAGCTCTTCCGCCTGTGAGAAATCTCACATCGATTGCATGGGCGCTCAACTTCAGTTACTTTCCAAATTTGGCCATACCGCATCGGTTTTAATCGGAATTAAAATAAATTTTCCAGTGAATGTGTTGAAATAATAACACAATTCGTTGAGTAATGTAATGTCACTTCGTTATTTATTAGCTAAATAAATCTGTTATGAGACATTGAATAATATAGGAGTGAGCTTACTGTATTAATACACACAAAATTGAGTGATATTATATACTCCATTGTTTTTTCTTACAAACCATCTCTTTGAATAAAAATTGTGTTGATAAGTTTTTTATATATTCATTTGTTTATTTTGATAAAATATTTAATTACACAACGCCAATATAATTTCATTCATAAACGAGTTTGAGGTAACTCAATGTTATTTTTTTACCTCGTAGAGTAGTAAAGTTACAACCGAATCTAATGTTTTCATGGGATCACCCTGTACCTATCATTTACTTTTTGAAAATATTTTAAACAACCAACTTTGTTAGTTGCTGCTTTGACTTCTGCTTTCAGTCTGCATTTTATACAGAGTGTAACAAAGAAGTAGGTCATTCCATTAACTGCGTATTTCTGACGGAAAATATGACGATTTAGTTCTACTTACCTATATACAAAAATGCCTCCCTTAAAAGATACAGGGTGTTAAAGTTAAACTTTTAAAATTGTTTTTTCGCTATAAATTTTTCAGATTTTCACATCACTTTGAAATATTATAAAGATAGTTCTTGTTAGTAACCAGATGCTCAAGGGTATTATTGCAAACGACGTCTAAAAAACAAGCGTGGGAACGGGGAGAAGGGGTTATTTTATCCCTCCTTTATTTTTGACGTACGTCTATGACGATTTTTTATGATGTCATAATGTAGAATTTTGTTTAGAATATTTTATTTTATATTACTCTTGATAATTTTCCGTAAACTCTTCATCTTCGAGATAAATTTGATTTTTGATCAATTTAAGTTTCTCTATTAAGGGAAAATAGGTGTTTAAGAAACAATAGTTATTAAACAGAAGATTTATACTAAAATTTAATTAAAAACGGTAGTTTTAACATTTTAATTCACTAATTCAACATTTTCATTGCTCCACTTGTCCACCTGCCTCCGAAGTGCATAAACGAGCAATAAGAATATCTGATATTTTAAAAATATGTGGATATTGCCCCATTTTTCAGTTCATCAATATTATCAATTGATTCAGAATAAACGTTGTCTTTCATAAATCCCCTAACACTGAAATCTAATGGACTAAAATCGAGGGAGCGTGGTGACCACTCAATAGTTTCGTCTCTTCTACATCCATTTCATCGATTTGGAAAAATTAAATTTAAACATTGTCTAACATTTATTCTAAGATGAGGCGGAGCACCATCAAATTGCATCCACATATTTTGACGAAGAGTAAGTGGTAAATGATTTTTTCATTTTGCAGAAAGTATAAATGGTATGAGGAGCAATTTAGTGCAAATCTGTTTAATAACTAATTTGTTTGTTGAATATCTATTTTTTCCCTAATAAACAAATTTACATTGATTAAAATATTTATGTATGTAGCACTGACATACATATATGGCTAGCTCTATGTTCAGAGACTGTATAAAATAAGTTAAAACACTTTAGAGCAAGTTAAAACATTATAAATTTAATTTGAAATTTAGAAATGTTAAGTAAAACTCATTTCTTTTTTTTCCCATATATTTTCAGGTATTAACAATATTGTGTGAAACTAACTACTCAGTGGACAAAAGCCCCAACCTGCGTTGAATTACACCCACAATATCTACCCATATATTCCTTATTATTAGCTTTTGTAACATTTTTTACTGTTTAAAAAAGGTATTTTAATTTCATTTTGACATTCAATTTCAAATAATTTTAATTTATTGTATAATCATCTTTATAGTTAGATATTTGACTCAAGTTAAAGGAGGCCACCTGATGAAGCGATCCTAATAAAAACGCAGAAATAAGTGAGATCTCAATTATTGTGGTTGAATTTCGAGTTCCCACTCCAGAGGTTAGTAAATATATTAAATTTTTTAGATAATTATTGAATAGAGTTTTGTCTGTGGATGTTCATTAGCATACCTAGATGTTTGGTATCAGAGAACATACATATGACTTCATTGATAGGAATTGTAGGAGATTTGATACATATTAGCTTAAAATACCTTTCTTAAACAGTATAAAACTCATTTTGCTGCAACTATCTCTAATGTTGCATGCTAAAAAATTGAATTTATATCGGAAATGAAGAATTTTACGAAAAATTAAGAGTAATAAAATATTCTAAACAAAATTCTACAGTGACGTTATAAAAAATTATCCTTAGGTGTTCGACAGAAAAAAGTGTGGGAATAAAATAACTCTTACCCTTTTACCTCCCCCCCTACAGTTTCTATGTTTGTTTTTTAGGTGTCTTTTACAATAATACTATTGAGTACCTATTTGGTTTGGGTAAGTAAGTTTAAACCGCCAAAAAATTCTTAGTTAACGGAATGATATGATTTTTGTTAAATTATTTCTATTTTATTTATAACTAAATCAGTAATATGTACTTTCGAAAATTGTTTAAACTTTTACAAAATACTTTTTACCTGATCAAAACTTCCCATCACAGTGCAGACCAGACATATTTCTTATAAATTTATAATTCGCTAAGCATAATTCTGACGTCAAGGCATTTTTATTTTATTTTGTTCTTTTTGTCTTTTTAAATACTTTATACTTCAGTGCTTAAAGTACACTAACGAAACAAGTTACACCGCAGAGCCACCGAACGTCGATACAATCCCCAAACTTAAGATACAGTTTTAAAATCACCAAGTTTAAAGCATTCAAAAATCGCTTGTAGCTCTTCTCAGCATAAATATTTCTCCCTTGTTAACATTTTTTGTAGCACAGCGTAGAACATCTGTTTTTGTCTTAACTCTGATCCTTGTTGAACATTGACGCGTCGGAAATTGTTTCAAGAAAACATTCTGTTGTAGTTCCAATGTGTCATCCGAGATGTTTGATATGTAACAGTCACGACCCGTACGTCTTCGTCTTACAAATTTGTAGCTTGTTCCACTCAAACTCGATTATCTGATTGAATGATGGGGTCATGGGAAATATGCGGACCCATATTTATATTCAATTTAATAAATGTGTATCGCCTAATTTGTAACTTATTTCTTCATATTTTTTACACTACTAGGTACAATAAAGTTGTCATTTTTTTATTATTAAGACTTTTTGCTGAATTTAACTACACCGTAAAATTTTTTAGTAAAATTTCACACAAAATCAACACAAATGGTTGCCAAAACGAGTCCAGACCCGATTGTGCTGAAATAATAACAAAATTCATTGATTAATGTTCACTCAGTTATTTGTTAGCTAAGTAAATCTTTTAAAGGCAACTCTGGACAATTTTTGATTTAGCCTTTCTAAATTATTTCATATCCCAAGCACAAAATTGAGTTATATTACCTATTTCGTTATTTTTCACAATATCTATACAATTTAAATCAGAAATGAGTTTTTTATATAATTTTAGTATTGTAACAAACAAGATAGTAATGATTTTTCATTATACTGTGCTGGTTCTTGCGCAGTTTTTATGAACATTAGACCTATTGTGTACCTATTAAACGTGTTTAATTTCTTTGGGATTATAAATTATTACTTTAACATTATGACTATTACAAATAATTATAATTAAATTAGTTATATAAAAATTACAGTCTATAAAAAGAAAACCTGTTTAGTTGGTCCGCAATATAGGTTTGATGAAACAACCATAACAATAATAATGAGATGTTGGTAAAACGCTCTATATCTCGGTAACGCCAATCCCAACTAGCAAAATAAATTTTATAAAGGTTGTATAAATTGCTATAATATAAATCTTATAGGAGCTTCAAATTCATATAACGTGATTAAATGCCTATATACGATATTTATAGAATTGAAAAGCCCCCACTTTTATAAAACACTTTTGTAATGTAACAGTAAAGAATGTATACAGCACTAAAACAATTTTATACAGCAACTATAAAAACGTTTTGTAGGCTGTATTTTGGTAGTATTTAAAGAAACATATTTTTTAGTGAAGAATATTAGAACCAAATCATTTTAAGATTGGTGTATAACGCAGATTCATAATTATTTGTACTTATATTTAAAAAAGGGGTCACTCAATGGCGATCATTTGTGTAAATGGTAGATAGGTATAATACTTACAATATTATCATGTCAACAATCAGTGTTTCAACAACGAAAATTTTATTGCGCCGCAAATTTTATTGATAAACTATATATATGTTTGTGACAAAAAAATTATGCGCTTTAGTTTAGACCACATTTTCTTTAAATTATAAAAATAAATTTAAAAATATTAAAATTATGCTTCCTTTAATTTATAATATCGTTGGGTAATTATATTTAACGATCTTGTTATAAAATAGTCTTCCAAAAATAGCAAAATTACGTTTTAGATATAATTTAATAAGGCTTTCCTAACCTAATTATTGCATTACCAAAAAATTAATTCAAAGATACTTTCTCGTACTGGTTTTTCGTATTTTTTCGCACCATAAAGCGTTTTTCGTTCTCGTTCTCGAACATGGACACCATCATTATTTATATAATAAAACCTATAAGTAAAATTGAACGTCTGCACGTTTGACTGGAAACGTTACTTTCAAGAATTTGTTTGTATTCTTTCTTGATTAGTGCTTGGTAATACACTATACCTTAGGAGTTCAAAAATTAAGGTTAGGTTTGGAATTTTATTACGCGGTATATACAATAACTATGTTTTCTCGAGTCACAATTTTGTTCTATAACAGATTTATAAAAACACAGCTATAAAACTATTTTATAAATAAACGTATTTCGGGGCTAAAAAATAATTTTATTAATTTCCTTATATATCCTTAATAAAACACGTTTATACAACTATTTTATAAGATTATAATTAAAAGTCATTTGCCTAAGTATACAACTCTTTCACAATATGTTTACAATCCTTATATATAATTTTTTTAAATGTTGTATAACGTATTATAATACTTTTATAACAATTTTAAAGAACTGAAAATTATTTGTTCTATAAAACACGTTGTAAAAACTATTATAAAACAATTTTATACAATTACTTTCTTCAGGAACAAAATTATGGCAATTATTTGCTCTATAAAACCAAACTGTTCATTAAACAACGCAATTCGATAGTTATAAAATAATTCGCTTCTTTTAAAGTTCCATTTTGCTAGTTGGGAATGGTTAGACCCGTCAACAACAGCTTTCTTGAAGCCTCCTAGATTCCCTGTATTTACTGCTAACGTATGTACATTTCTCCAAGAAACCCTCTGTACATATGTTGTTTGTTGTATGTTGTTTTCTGTAATATTGAATTTAGAGCTTGTATCCTTTAATTGAGCATTTGCCTGTTAGCTATGCAAAGTAAATAAATCAATATTTTTGTTTCCTATCTTCTCTTATAATTAATAACACTGTTACTGAATTGCCCTGTATATTCATGGAATTTACGAATACTTGTGTATGTAAGTGTAGAACTATTTTTATTTACTTAGATTCTGTTATGTTTGTTATGCTTTTAGGGGTTCCTACTGACTGAACAATTGCCATATTTAGTGAGAATGTTAGATAAGCAGTAATGAATTATTAAAGACGAATGGTAACGCTGGGACTAAAAATGAATTTTTCGATTCCCTTTGCCCACATAAAGTCGTATAATAAAACCTGCGCATACGTGAGCGAGGTGGGTAAGACAGATATCAGACAGACAATAAAGGCCTTTTATTGCAGATATTGCGCAAAGTGAATAACAATGGCATATTTCACGTGAACCTAACCATCTCGTATTTGTATACGGGCAGAAATAAATAAAAACCGCTCTATGTGTGGTCTCTATACCAACACATGGCAGTCGATTTGAACGGCAGTAATCTAGTAGAATTATGTGGTTTCCTTTAAGTGTAGCAGTTCGACTTCCTATTGACGTCTTCACTCGCTTGGGAGGAACATCGTCAACTGGTCTTGCACCCTTGTCTTAATTAAGACTTATTTTTACAAAAGTAAATAATAGATTAAGGGTCGGTTTTATAATAATAATAATCTTTATTTATTCTTTGGACATAGATATTTATTAGGACAAGTCAGTATTACAACAAATGTTACCAACAAAAACAATCCACTACACTATATAATAAGTCAGCAAGATACTCATTAATAGCTTTCTTAAGCCGTACTTTTTCATATTAGCTTTAAAAACTATTACCGTCATTAATTTATAGTGTGGTGCAAGATGATTGTAAAGCTTTATTCCCACGTAGGAAGAATATTTCTCAAATTTGGTAGTTTTGTGCCCTGGAATGCGCAACAGGTTTCTATGTCTAGTAAGATAGTCATGGTAGGAACTGCTTTTTTCTAAATTATTCGCACGTTCTCTTGCATATAACAATATATTGTATATAAATATACAATGAAAAGTAAACAGCTTATAATTAATAAAATAGGGCTTACATGATCCCCTATCCGGAACTATAAACATGTTACGTAGAATTCGTTTTTGTATAACAAATATTCTTTGGCTCTCTACAGCATTACCAAAATACACCACATTATAACTTAAGTGACTATATACAATACTATATACAGTAATAACAGCAGAAATTGGCAAATAATCTCTGATGCGAGAGATAGTATAATATGCTTTATTAAGTTTTTTACTTAACAAGTCACTATGGGTTGACCACGTAAGATTTTTGTCTACAACAATCCCAAGAAACTTTGTGTAATCAGTTGATTTTAAATTTGAATTATTAAAAGTTAAATTTAGTTTTTTATTTACTATATGATTCTGAAAGTATATGCACTTTGTTCTATCAAAATTAAGTATCAGTCCATTAGTGTTACAACAATTTATATAATATTTTAATTTAGTCTCCGAAAACGAAACCGACACCCCGAAAGTATGTCCTGAAACCAGCAAAGACGTGTCATCTGTAAATATTGTTAAAATGTCACTGTGTATATGTTTAGTTTGATAAATAATAAGAATATTAGTAGACCCAGGAGAGACTCCTGGGGCACTCCAGTATTTATTTTAATACAATCCAATGACATATTTCCAATCTTTACTAATATTGTCCTGTCTTTTAAAAAGAACATCAGTCATCCCAAAGATATATCTCTAAACCCCAAACTAAACAATTTTTTCAATATAGTCAAAGTTTAAGCAGTCAAATGCGCGTGTTAAATCAAAATAGAATTCTGCCACGTATCCACCACTATTAAGACACTTATAAACATGCTCTAATAAGATAGCTCTCCGTTAGAATGTTGACCTTCATTAAAAAATTGTACATTTTATTATTAACGATTTTTTCAAATATTTTAAAGAAAACACTTAAAATTGATATTGGTCGATAATTGGCTATATTCTGGTGATCGTCTTTTTTATGTACAGGAATAATAGAAGCAGTTTGCAAAATACTAGGAAAATTGCATAATTGTCTTCGTTCTGACCATTCAATACGAGGTGTGGCAATTAAGTTCCGGGAATTTGCCAGTAAAAAAACAAGCAAATTCGTCAAAATTTTATTATCGATCTTCACAATAGTCTCCCTCTAACGCTACAAAATGATTCCAATCTTGCTCCCACGATTGGAAGCACTCTTGGTAATCCTCCCGCAGTTAACCCGTTTAGCACCAGGGTTACAGCTTCTTTGACCTCATGTACGCCGCCATAATGAGTTCCATTGAGGTGCGACTTAATCTTGGGGAATAAAAAAACATCGGGAGGGGGGGGGCAATATCGGGGCTATAGGGTGGGTGCGGCAACGTTGGAATGCCTTTTTTGCCAAATACTCTTGCATAATGAACGAGGAATGGGCTGGCACGTTGTCGTGGTGCAAGATGCAGCCGTTTTCGGCGAGTTCGGGTTGCACACGGAAAAAACGGGCCCGCAGCCGTTCCAGGACGCCAATATAGAACTGTTCAGTCACTGTCTGGCTGGCAGACACATGTCCACAACATTGCCTTCAGTCGTGATTTGGATATCCTCGCTTTCGTTGGCCACTCTCCACACTTTTACATCCACTCTAAAACCCAAACTTAACAATGTTTTTTTCCAATAATCAAAGTTTAAGTAGTCAAATGCGCATGTAAAATCAAAAAAAAAAACCTGCCACGTATCCACCACTATCAAAACACTTAAACATGCTCTAATAAGGAAGCTCCGTTAGAATGTTGAACTTCATTAAAAAATTGTACATTTTATTATTAACAACTTTTTCAAAACTTTTAGAGAAAACACTTAAAATTGATATTGATCGATAATTGGCTATATTCTGCAGATCTTCTTTTTTATGTACATGAATAATAGAAGCAGTTTTCCAAATACTAGGAAAATTGCTCGTTATAATTAATAAATTAATCATATGTGCTAAGTACTCAGAATTGTATTCATTAATACTTTTAATAATTTCAACTGAATCCCAATTATCGAATCCACTACTTTTTGTATTTTTAAGATCTTTTATTATGTGTAATATATTTTCCTTGATCACAGGTGAAAAAAAAAGTTTGATTGATCATGTCGTTAATAGAACAGCTACTTGATCTGTCATTACCAAAGTGATTTTTTAGCAATCTTTCAGTTATATTCACAAAGTAATCACAAAAAATATTTGCAACATCTTTGGGCTCCGTCTATAGTGAGAGGTATATCCCCAACAGCTGATTTCCTACCGGCATTAAGATTAACTATACTATTATTAACTATAATTTTAGGTTTGTTAGCAGACTTCTTGATAAGGCTCTTAAAATACTCTTGTTTAGTTTTCACAAATAGCTTATTCAAATCACTTTTGGATTTCTGACTCTACAATGTTCCACGCACTACAGTATGACTGAATATTTTAACAGGATTATATAATGTAGATATTTTTTAACTGTTTTATTATTTTTATTTAGATTTTTTTTACCAGTCTTTTATAAAATTCGACTGTTGCTTTGTTTTTGACGCATGTAAGCACTGTGGTGTGTGTAGCAAAAACTGGAAATGAAAATAAATAAAAAACTATCAAACTTGACATACTTTTACTACATTTGCTATTTTGAAGAATGAAAACAGAGAGTTTTACGAAATGTCAAAAATACGGAAGTGCGCGGTAGTGATGTAATTTTTGTTATTTTTTAATTATCTGCTTCTCTCAGTGTGAGATATTCTGGTAAGGTAAACTTAGTTTCAAATATAACCCTTGACTGATCCGTGGCTAAAGAAAAAATAAAAATTCTAGTCCAGTTTGTCGATACCCTTCCTCGCACTGAGCTCATCGTAGGCAGACAATCAAGCCTCGATTGATTGAAAACGCAAACCAGTTGAAATAAGAGGGAAGCCAAATTAGTAAAGTTGCTCGATAATTTGTTCCATTTAGTCCACATTATTAGTTGGAACGGCCGATATTAGAGAAGATAATTTGGTATTATTACCGATACCACCCAGTAGCGCACGACATTTCCGATTCGGACTGATGAGGCTTGGCCGTTTATGGGGAACAATGAAGCACATTGTTGAGGGGTAATTTCCCATCCACCGCATTCGATCGCCCTGTGGCGTCGCCATCATCATATCCATTTTAAGTTTATTTATAGTGTCAATTATGATTTTTCCTTGAGACCCTTTGCATATTCCTAATAGCCCAACAGGAATGAACAAATAAATTGATAAAAACAAATTTATTATTTTCTGTAACAGAAACACCCTATTAATCGCAAGAGAATTGATCATTAATTCAAAATTTAAAGGAAAGTTCTTTTCAATATACAAGGATGATACAAGAAATCTTTTATTGCATTTTAGATAAAGTAAAATGTCTTATAATGAAAACTGGTATAATCTACATATGCAAGCTATTCTATCGGAAGAAGTTATTACTTTGAGGTAAGTCATTTATTTACTTTAGTTTAAAGGTACCTATTTAAGAAAATTCAAATAATTTTTTTAAAACTTCTTTTAATGAAGTCATATAGTTACATACAATAAATATCTAATTTATAAATTAATTTAGCTACATTTTCTGACGAAAAAATACATATCTACTTGACTTAATAAAATTATTAAATGATTTTCAAAATTCACTTTTAAACAAAATTATGCCAACATAATAGTCAGCCACATATATCCAGCAACTTTAACACAAACTACTACACTACTACTTTAATGGAAACAACTACATTATTAATATACAGGATGTCCGGAATATAAGTGCCGATACTAAAGGAGCTTGTATTTCTGACAAAAGAAACAAGCACATCTTATGAAAAAAGTGTAAAAAACTCATATTTTTACAAATACATTTCAAATATAAAAATATATTTGCAATAACCTGCAAAACGATGTTACGCCATATCTAGCGAATTTAGCGCCGCGTATATGTGATTATTTACAATATTATCATATTTAAAATAAAATTGGTAAAATGCCAAACATATTAAAATTATCGAAACTTTTCATAATTGTCTTCGTTCTGACCATTCAATACAATTCAATGAAAAAACAAGCAAATTAAATTTCACCAAAATTGTATTATCGATATTTACAATAGTCTCCCTCTAACTCTACAAAACGATTCCAATGTTGCTTCAACGATTGGAAGCACCCTTGGTAATCCTCCGCAGTGAACCCGTTCAGCACCACAGTTACAGCTTCTTTGACCTCCTGTACGCCGCCATGATGAGTTCCCTTGAGGTGCGAGTTAATCTTAGGGAATAAAAAAAATCACAGGGGGCAATATCGGGGCCATAGGGTGGGTGCGGTAGCGTTGGAATGCCTTTCTTGTCAAATACTCTTGCACAATGAACGAGGAATAGGCAGGCGCGTGGAGCGACAATGGCAAGATCCAGCTGTTCTCAGCGAGTTCGGGTCGTACACGGAAAACGCGGGCCCGCAGCCGTTCCAGGACTCCAACATAGAACTGTCCAGTCACTGTCTAGTCGGCAGAAACATATTCACGATGAAGGATGCCGTGGATATCGAAAAAACGATCAACATTGCCTGCAGTCGTGATTTGGACATCCTCGCTTTCCTTGGCCGCTCTCCACACTTTTCCACTCACTGCTGACTTTGTTTACGGGTCTCGGGGTCATACTCAAATATTCAGGTCTCATCTCCAGTGATTACTCGACTTGTCCAGTCTCTACCGTCGCTCCCAATGCGGGACAACAAATCCTCGCAGATCAATTTTCGCATGTCTTTCTGTTTACGGGTGAGAACTTTTGGCACCATCTTTGCGATAATCTTTCGCATATTCAAATTTTCGTGTAACATCTTGCGAACAATTTCTTTGTTAACGTTTAACTCGTCAGACAACGCACGAATGCTTAGGCGATGGTCAGACGTGATCAGTGAAAGCAAACGGTCAACATTCGCGTCAGCACGAGAGATGACGGGAGCTCCTTCACGTGGATCGTTTTCTACCGATTCACGCCCCTGCTTGAAAAGTTTTGATCATTCAAACACGCTTGTTTTTGACATGCACTTGTCTCCATACACCACCTGCAACTTTCGAAGGATTGCCGAGGGTTTTTCGCCAGATTTAAAATCATGGACTTTTCATATTTCCAAAACATTACACTGAAACGGGTGAGATAAAACAAGGAATTTTTAAAATTTCGATATGTCGTAGTTGTTTTTGTTTTGATAACATTCCTTTGTATGTCTTCTAAATGCTCCAATTACTTTAAAATTTTTCCACTGATTTAAACCTGACATATTTATTCTTATACAATGACTGTGAAAACAAAAGCAAGAGGTAAAACTAGACTTCTACCGTTCGCTATGACACAAACAAAACAAGGTCCCGCCATTTTGCTGTTTCAAATTTGTTTTATAGAATGGTTTGTCAATGTAATTTTGAGTGAAAGTAAACAATTTTCTGTTGTAATTGTTATATTACTATTTTTGTTTTACAACTGTATCATTAGATAATAACTATATTACAGTGTATCAATACAGCTATTTACTCTAAGAAGTAAAATGGTCTCCAAGTACCTTTTAATATAACAGTATTATAGGTTGATAAGAGATAATAATTATTTATTTTTTATAGCCCTGTTAGATATACATTACTAAAAAAGTATAAAATGCTTTAGTTTTATTTGTTAAAATGTTTTATAAGCTTGTCACAGAAATGTTTATAGAATATTTACATATTTGTCATACAATATGTTTTATAATTTAGCTGCCAAAACGTTCTTGTCATAAATTTATAAAATATTTCAGTCGCTGAAAACGAAATAATGGTACTTGCCGCTATAATAAAACAAATATGCATTTCGAAAACAATAATAATACACCAATAAAACCTAATTGACGTATAACCTGAAAATTATAGAACTATTTTGCTGGTTGGGAACTTGTACGACCAAAACAAAAGTGGTCACTGAACTGCTTTTGCTTTTAATTTTATCAAGAACGAATCTAACCCTAAATCTAAAAAAATATCAAAATATCGGAGAATACGTGTCGCGTACCTGCGGAGTACCTAACAGGTACCCATATTAAACAAAACCGCGAACCTGAAGTGTAATTTTAAACTGCGCTTTAGTGTATCGTGCGAACGTTATCATGTACGATGTCCAAGAGGACCGTCGTGGGTGTGAAATATCGTCCGGCTCGACTGAGGCAGATCCGATGGTCATTCATTTGTTATAGTCAAGGTAAACTGGCGAAAAACATGGAGATCAACCTGCGGAAATTGAACAAATGCAGTGCAACTCTTGAGATCTAGCACCAGTCACAGAAATTACCCAATGAGCACGTATACGTTTGAAAAACATTTAAAAGGGATTGAAAATCAGACTCAGAAACAACGTGAAAATGTCGCGCAAAGAAACGTTATTTTTAACTGAAAAGAAACGTTTATAAAACGCTGTCAGCTACGTTTAAATAACACAGAAATTAAACAGTTAATCAACGTTTATGAAAAACTTTTTATTTAGAGTTTTATTAACGGATTGATAACGTTTTATATAAAGTATTTTTCAACATTAAACAATATTATGGTACCATTTTCTTTTCAGATTATGGTAATAGTTCAGTGATGATTAGTTTCTATACAAGACAATAGAATTTCGAAGAGTAACTATTCTGCAGGCTAATGTCCTGATCTCTCGACCAACCACCAGTAAATTTACACCCAGAAAAGTTATAGCAGACAGCCAAGTCCAGAGAGTCCTGGTGCAGGTGACTAGACATCTACCAATTTCGAGCTTGTTAGCTGGCTAGGCGACGATAATCGTGACTGCTTGATTTTATATTGAGCCTATAAAAAGATAGAAGTATAGAAAGACATAGTGCGCGATATATAAGTGTCTACTTCTATTGGCCATTAGATTATACTATGACAACTTTAACATATCTATAACGTAAAGTAAACGTTACTAAAAACGTTTTATTAAACGTTGCGTTTTACAAATGTACTTAACGTGTGCTTAAGTCGTCTTAAAGTGTAAACCTGTATTATATACATAAAACGTTTCCAGAAAACATTGTACTTCGGTGTTCATTTCTACCTTGTAAACGTTCTAAACATGTTTAGTATCAACGTATTTTATAAATTTTATTATTATGTTACTATAACGTTGTGTAAAAAACGTGTTATTAACATTTAGATAATACGTTGAAAACATCAGATTCACATATGTGTTTAAAACGTTTAATTCTACGTTTTACAAAGGTTTTACTTAACGTGCAGTTAAATATTATTAAAATATAAACGTATATAATACATCTCTGTTCAGTATTCTAATGTAAGTTATAAAAAAAGTACATTTCTAGTGTTCACTTGAACCTCTAGATGAAATACGAATATTATTAACGTGTTTTATACGATATATTTTATAGGATTAAATTTTTAACTAAAAATAAACATTGAATATTTTAACGCAAAAAGTTTAATCAACAACTACAGTGTTTTAAAAATGTTATATAAACGTACATGGGCGCATTGGGTATGGAAATATAAAACATCGATCAGAATTATTCTCTTCTTGATTAATATTGTTTAAGGAGTTCTTAATTGTGTCAGCATAATTGTGTTTGGTTATAAAACTCCTCAAAATAAGAAGAAATAAGGAAAAATGTCGTGTAAACATAGTTCGGATAATACTTAAATATAGAGTTTTTAAGTTAATGTTCTTGGAAATGCTTCATTTGATATATAGGGTCAATTCTTTAATATTGCGAAAAATTTCAAGGACAGGTTCTTTATATAAAAATTAGAAAAATAGTTCCTATTAGCATGTGCCCGGAAACGCTTTGTTTCCGAGATACAGGGCGTTCATTTTTTTTTGTAATCTACTTTTGATACTTGTTATTTCAAAAGTCCTTTAACCGATTTATTTGAAAATTGACTGGTGTATGTTTAATAATAGGAGCCATTTTTTGTATCATTAATAACATAATACAAAATACAAAATGCAAAATAAGCGTTTTCGGACACATGCTAATGGGAACTTTTTTTTCTTATTTTCATCTAAAGAACCTGTCCCTGAAATTTTTCGCAATATTAAAAAATCACCCTGTACACACGTAAGTGTAACCGTTCCGTCTGGTCTACAATAAGAAAGAAAGGAATGGATACTTGTGTTTAGGCAGTGAGACAGGGAAAATAACACTTCCTTCTTTGTCAGACTGTGGAAATGTTCATCTTCATTATTGACATAAGCATAAATTAAACAAACCATTGTCATTTGGCATTGTCTCCATTTTGCGCCTAAAGTTTCCCCCCTTGCCAAGACACTTCCTCTTGTCTATCACCTCAAATCGATGGCCGACTTGTTGGTGGTTTACTGTGTCAGTTAGAGTGTCCTGCAAAGAGTGCGAATTATTGATTTTATAGGGATTTGAGATTCTACCACTACAATAAGCAGTACTATTTAATTTGTGTAAAATAATGTGATAACTATAAATTAAAACCAATTATCAGATAAAACTGGGAAAGTTTTTTTTCACTTACCTATCGAAGACCATAATAAACAATTCTTGACTTGAGGGAAATAAAGCAAGTTTCTCATTTTTATATTTTATCCACAATATGTAGTCCAAATTTTCAAAATTTATATTCTCGCAATCGAATACATTTTTGATTACATGTTATTAAATTGCCTAAAGGTATAGCTTTTATTTTATAAAGTTACAAATGGAGAACATTAAAAATGTAGATGAGGGATCGTGGTCAAATATTAAACAGCTATAACCATATAAATCATAAAATATATACAACGTCCAAAAGAGGTACCTACCGAAAATAGTCAACCTATGGAGAAAACGCTAGTCTGGCAATATTGCTGTAACTTAGTATTTATGAGTTGGTTGCACTAATGGAGTAGCTTCGCACTAATTGGAGGCAATTTAAAAAAATAAACATTTTACGTCCAATTAGTAAACATATATGATTTCTATGGTCCAATTACAAACATTTCGTTTTGGTTTCAATTATACGTGGGGATTAATTCTATGATTACTATGGCTATAACTCAGAAACTCAAAAATGTAACTTAACTACTTCTTGCATGGTCAATAGTGTTCCTCAAATACTTCACATGTAATTACACATATATTTTCTATAAATTTATGAAATACAACTTACTTATCTCGACTATGCAGAACCGCGATTTCTCAGTCGTCGGTCCATGACTCCACGACCATAATCTGAATAAAATTAAACGTAGTCATTTGTTAAATTCTGTCGGATTAACTTTTTGCAGAGCGCAAAGTGATTTACGCAATATTTACTAGATACGCACGATAACAAGCGTCCTCGGAGACGTAGAGCTTAGCCAAGCTCTGCAAAAACCATTAAAGTAGATTTATGTCGGTATAATAAATGGATTTAATTCGTAGATGAAATGTCAACTAAGGGACTTTAAACCATAATCAAAGTAAAATATAAAAATGTGAATTGTTTAACTTACATTTATTGTGTGGTATTTTGTAGTAATCTTATTTTCTTTTCATATTTTTTTTATCTTCATTATTTATTAGAGCTGATGTTAACAAACTTCTCTATGCCGATGATGCAAAGATCTTTTCCCCCAAATGTTCTTCCAAACACTGTATACAACTGAGAATAAATATGTCAAGAATTAAAAAATGTTATGAAAATTATAACTGGAATATAAGGTCTGTTCAAGCAAGGAATTCAAACTGGTTTCAAACTGTCAAAAACGTTCGTTCAACTGCTTATTGCATAACGTTTAGTAGTAGTAGTATGTTCAGCGCTTCCATTCCTTTTATTTTCTATTTTCCTCCTTCAGCCCTATATACTCATTTCATTCAAGTCTCTTTCCACGATTTGTATCCATTTGGTCCGTGGTCTGTCTCTACTCCTCCTCTCTGTTGTACCTCTTGACCACCGGAATCTTTGTATTCTAGCTACATTTGTTATTGATGGCTCACCATATATTTCCATCAGTTCATCATTTGTTTTTCTATGCCATCATATTCTTTCTTTCCGCTGTAATTTTATCTCAGAACTTTTCTCTTAAAGATTGCTAACGAATGCTTTTATTTTATGTTAATTTTTAATGTTTTACTTCCATAAACAACAATTGGTCCTATTATTGTCTTATATATTCTTTTGTTGACATATTTCGAAATATTTTTTGATCTTAACAGATGGTACAACTCTCCCAAGCATTTTGTTCCTTTTGCAATTCTTTCCTGTATTTCAACTTTCTCTTCTTCATTATTAGTTGTCACACCCAGATAATTAATTTTTTTCACCTTTTCAAAATTATATTGTTTTTCTCCGTTGCTATTTCTAGTTTGTGATGTTTTACATTCTAATACATTCCGTTTTTTTTTTCTTCATTTATAAGTAACCCTTTGTCTTTTACTGTTTTTTCTAACTTTATTATAACTGGTTATATATTGTGCCCCTGGTTGTTATTTCACTTTTTTTAACTGCTGAATCTAGAACTATATTAAATAAAGTTGTATACAGTGTGGAAGAGAGGTATGGAATAAATTCATTATTTCTAAAACTACAAAGTTTCATGAAATTTCCTCGGACAGGTCGATTTTGCTTTTTAAAAATACTCTTTTTTCTATACCAACGCATTTCCAACGTTCATTTGTTTTTGCGTGATGACGTCATCGGATATTTTTTTAAATAGAACCCCTATATTTTTTCATCGGATTCTTGTAGAGCTTAACTTGCTGAATTCAAAAATGTATAATTTCAACACTTTATTTCTTCAACTTTAGCAATAGTGCAGCTATTGTAAACTGTTATCGTTTTAGGTAAAGTGCCTTTTCTACTGAAAATACAGCAAAATGTTACTTGAAAAAGTTGTTCAGAACGGTAAATTATGAGGACGTGCAAAATTTTAAGAAGATCGGCGAGGTTTGATTTTGAAACCATTTTTCAACAAAGCACAAAGATTTTATCAAAGCAGGCCGATCTTTTTAAAATTTTGCACGTCTCCATAATTTACCGATTTGAACAACTTTTTCAAGTAAAATTATGCTGTATTTTCTATAGAAAAGGCACTTTACCTGAAACGATAACAATTTTCAATAGCTGCGCTATTGCTAAAGTTGAAGGAATAAATTTTTGAAATTATAAATTATTGAATTCAGCAAGTTAATCTCTAAAAGAAACAGATGAAAAAATATATGTGTTCTATTTAAAATACCCGATGACGTCATCACGCGAAAACAAATGAACGTCGGAAATGCGTTGGTATAGAAAAAAGAGTATTTTTAAAGAGCAAAATGGACCTGTCCGAGGAAATTTCATGAAACTTCGTAGTTTTAGAAATAATGAATTTATTCCATACCTCTCTTCCACACTGTATAAAGGGTCTAATTTTAGAAGTTTATCCATTAAGTAGTAGGTTTACACAATTTATATCTGTTAGGGTCATTTCACTAATCTTATCAATTTTGTCTTTATTCCTACGCCTTCCATTGATCTGTTTACTAAAAACAAATTTACTGTTCGAATATTTGTGACAGTCTGAAACCAGTCTGGATTTCTTGCTTGAGCAGACATATAATGTCCAATAGCAGGAAGAATATAAGTTGGACTATGTCGCACTGACTCATCCTGAATTTATTAAAGGTTTTGGAGTTACCCTCGATGACAAACTTATCTTTAATACACATGTATAGTTGTTAAGGCTTCATATAAAAATTGAGATTTTGTTATTAGGAATTCTAAGAGATTTACATTATATCTATGAGCCGTTTCTGCTTTTTAATGCCTTTATTATATCCAAACTCTTATGCATTTGTTACATGGAATCCTGGTTATGTATATGTAGAAATTCTTTAGAAAATATACAAAGACGCTTCTTATAATAAATAAGTTTTATCAAGTTGAGGGATCCTCCAATAGATATTCTTCGGGATGCCTTTGATTTTGTTTTGTACCAACAAAGAGTGCAGTAGAATTTGAAGTATTCATTTTTAAACCATGATCTAGAGAATAATTATATAAACATTGTATATCTGAAATAATATTTTGTTTGGCAGCGCCTGCATTATTTGGAGAAACCGCTATAGGTAAGTCATCAGCATACTGTTGTGAGTTAGACAACTCAATAGCTGCAATTAGATCTGCAACATAAATAGAGACTAGTAAGGGTCCAAGAATGGAGCCTTGGGGAACACCATTATTTATTGGAATATACTGTGTTGTCTGAATAACATTACCATTTGACAAACGTACTTGTTGACCTCGGTGGCTTAAATAGGATTTCATAGTAATGTAACTTTGATAATAATAATGAATGGTTTAATGTATTAAAGGCCTTAAAATCTAGGAATGCTACGCATATGCATTTATTATCATCTATAGAGCAAACAATTTCAGTTACGTTAATAAGTGATGTAGAGGTACTATGATTTTTGCAGAATTCGGATTGAGTAGAAGGTATGATTTTATTGTGGCCATACATTTGATCATACCTTGATCTTGATCATATCTTTCAAGAATTTTAGAGAGTAGACAATTTTGCAAGTGGCTTCACGATCGCCATTTTCCATAAGTGTGGAAAAATACCTTCTATGAAACATGTATTTATAATATTGACTAAAGGATGAAGATAAAAAGGTAAACACAATTTTATATCTATGACAGAGATATTATCTGGTCCCATGCTACTAGTTTTTATTTTATTAATAATATTACAAATATCCATTGGAATAAAATTGAATAAAACTGTTTTGAAGGTTGGGCTGCATATTAGCTTGGGGCGCAGTTGTTACTAATAAAATTTAAATATGTTGTTTTGATTTTTCAGAAAAATATGAGCGACAGTTGCGACGTACCCTGTGGATGGTATGCCTGAAATACAACAGCATGTCAACTTGCTCGATGTTGCCCTAACATGGCCGTGATACCATCGACCGCTTATTTCTGTGATGAACCACCCACAATTCCTTCTTCCTGCCTTTTGCCTTGCAGACGGTTCAGAGTAATGTGGGTTTCTGCTGAGATTATATTTACATTCGTTGAACACACAAACTAGTACTAAAGAGACTGCCTACGTTCGAGGCGAGCTTGGAAATTATTGATTTCACACGCTGAAAGGGAAATTGTTCTATAAACATATACAGTAACTTCTTCTAGTCTAGTTTGCTGCCCCCATTGTCTACATATGAGGATTAATAATAATAAAAAATCTTCTTTAAATTTTAATGTTTTCAATGTCCATTTTATTACAATTGATTAAACAATGCAAATTACAACAATTACAGTACAATTAAACAATCAAATATGTACATAAAACGTTTAACATGACCTAGTATCACTTCAAAAATTGGTGCTTTCTTAACATAAAATCAATTTTTAAATGACACGTTGTGGCATACTTATGTGTACAGGGCCAATTTGAGTAACTTTCTTTAATGTATATAAACTGTTATGGCTCAATCAATTGCTACTGTTAACATAAATATAATAGTTATTTTTCTACATTCATGCAAAAAACAAAACTTTATCGAACTATATTTAATAGAAAAAATGGTTCTTTATTGTACTAGTGCAATACAATGTTTATGGCATTCATCTGTCATTCTACTACAGCGCTTTGTCATTATGACAAACATAATGGTTCAAATCGACGTCATATTTTCCTAGACATAGTGTCATCTAAATAAAACAATTTTTTGCATGAACGTAGAAAAAATATTGTATGCAACTCGTACAAAAAGTGTTTAAATAAAAAACAATAATTTATTAATAAAATATTTAATAATTAATTAGCATTATTGATTTGCATTGCGAAAGTTAGGAACTAATATGCTAGGAACAATTTAACTCAAACTTTGTAATTCAGTTAATATATTTAAAGGAAACTATTTTTATTTTTAATAAATTGCATTTTCTAAGTAGTAATTTCGTAATTCAATATATAACATATATGATTAAAAATAATATAAAATATGCAATTGCTACATACAATCTCACACATAATGGACCAAAAATGGCGGCAATTTGAATGTTTATGTATGTCACGCTCACAAAACGCTGTAGTAAAATGATTGATGAGTGCATTAACAATTTTATTGACCTGGTGCAATGAAGAACCAGTTTTTTCACTAAATATAGTTCAATAAAGTTTTGTTTTTCGCATGAACATAGAAAAAGTTATTTAAATATACTAAGACATACAGTGTCCGTGACAAGTAGTGGCGAACAGCGATGGCACAGTGCAACGGTGCACCGTTTTGCTGTATCCAAATTGTGTCATTGGACAAATCTGGTTCTTCTTCATTGGGGAACAGTACAACCAATAAAGGAACTAAATTAAATTTAAGAAAATCTAAATATCCTGCGCCTCTATTGTAGGGATAATACTTGCTTTTGTGAAGGAATTTACCCAATGTGATTTTGCTCACACCTAAATCACTTGCTAAGACTCTCATAGTGGAATGCGGGTTTTCATGAAAGGTCAAAAGGGCTTGTACTGCACATCTTCATTTAGTATACTTGGTTGACCTGATCTGGACAGATCATCAACGTGACCATGGTTTCGAAACTTTGCTTCAGTTTGGCTTACAGTAG
Source organism: Monochamus saltuarius (assembly GCA_025584915.1). Taxonomy (NCBI): domain Eukaryota; kingdom Metazoa; phylum Arthropoda; class Insecta; order Coleoptera; family Cerambycidae; genus Monochamus; species Monochamus saltuarius. The sequence goes on along the minus strand of CM046721.1, from coordinate 106,413,864 downwards.
ATCGATTTATTGGTGGACGATTCGGATGTGTTTCATTAAACAAAACACAAACTTCTTCAAAAGTTTGAATTCCATCACCATACCTGATCATCATAAGAATTTCAATCCGTTCCGTTTCACTTAGATTCATATTTTTACAAAACGGAAATAAGTTAATTAATTAAAAAATACTTAATACTTTAAAAAAGAACCAGTTAAAATGAATTCTTACAGTCTTAGCAAATTGCTTAAAAATGATTGCCTGTAAAAAATACGCAAGCACGTTTTATCAGACAGATAAAATTAAAAAAGCATCAAAGAAATAATGACTTTGGTATTTGTAAATAATTTGGGTATTGTTGCCCACCCTGTAACAATTAGGAGCAACTTGTGATACATTTTTGGAAACAGCTCAGCAAGGGTAACCGGGAAATTGGAAAAAATGTGATGACGTCATTACTCGAAGGTAGATCACCCAGTATATTTAATTATTATTTGAAAACAAAGTAAATTAAAATCAAAAATCGACCTGATTCGGGAATTTTCAATAATGTTATTTATTTACTTAATAATGAATTTGTGCGTTACTTAGGGGCGCATTGTATAAACCGCTTTATCTAGCGCCGTGTGAACATAACACACGCTGTACTCGCCGCACAAATCATAGTGAGACCGCCAGATTGTACTATCATTTCAATAATGAGCCGCCCACGAGGCTCTCAACTCGGACATGAAGCTCTGATGGCCTTTATGGATATTCAAATTGCTTTTATTTTTCACCTAAAACTTACCTACGTGGTAGGAGGTATGTGTGGTGATGATATATAGCGATGTGCAATTGTCTCTGATTGCTAACTGGCACGTTACGTAACCAACACGTTTCCAGCGGAGAAAATGCAGTTAGAATCTATGCTCGAGGCATGTTTAGCTTAATTTAGAAAAATTGTCTCAAGATTATATTACTGTGGTTCTCCATATCGCACGTGAGATGTTTTTCATATACTGTAAAAAAATGATTACATATTTTAACACACAAAATAAAACAATGCTGAATTCTAGATCTACACGGGATTGCATATCTCTGTATGTAGCAGTGTGATAAAGGTTTAACGCAATCGACTGTGCCAATATTACAAATGTTTTGCGTAACTTCTACATATTTTAGTGTTATTTGTACCATTAAAGTACACTATACACATTACACACACACAAGTTAATTTTATTCTATAATAAGTATTGATAAGGAAGTTCACCTAGCTTAATTAATACGTATATTTTTTGTAATACATTTATTTTGACGTTCTCTAGAAGTTATCCGAGTCGTCGCGAATATAACATGGAATATCGTAGAAAACGTTAAAATTATATTATAATTTCAAAAGCAAACACAAACATTATTGACAAACTAAAAAGATAGGTGAGCTTACATAATAATAATAATAATATCTCTACCCCTCATTCTAATCACAGGGATTAGCCCAGAAGTCGGAGACTTGTGCGGGAGAGGAGGCGGAATATTATTATTAAGCAGGCCGCATTTGCGCCCAGGAACGACTTACGTTGGTAGGCCCTAACCACTATTCAGTGCAGGAATGAGGGAAACCTGGCAAACCTCATTAATTAGGGGGGTAGTCAAATATCAACCGGTATCAATCTCTCACATTGACCCTAGCTAACATTATTCCACCCTACCATACCCGCAGAGAGGGTGCCAATCCACTCCACGAATATAGCTTATATACGGTCTTCCGGTAGCTGGGCGCGAACCAACTCCGATCTAGTCACCTCGATTCAAGTGCTGAAGCCTTAAACCGCGCGACCACTGACCGATCAAACATATATACATTCAATACATTCAAACATATTAATATACATTGAATATTTTCGGAAGTATGATGTTATAGTAATAATAAAATAAAAAATATTTTGCTTCTTATGAATTTTTTCTTTGCTATACACATATGTTCAAATCTTATTTACCTAGTAGATATATTTCCTTCCTGCAAGGTTTAAATAGTTGTTCCTTTCGTATAACCTGGTTTATGTCTTTAAGAATGACTCCTATATTATTATTATTATACATTTATTATACTTACATCTGCAATTTTTTTAAGGTGCACTAATAAAAATTTGTTTTTAATTAAAATTAACTTTACATTGGCAATTTGTGACCAGCGTAAAGTGATGTAAAATGCATAACATAATAATTTTATAAATTAGATAAGTAGAGTGTAATATTACAAACATGGGTAAAATTCCGTATTATGTTATGTGATATTACAACTATTATATTAAATTATATCGTAAATTTCCGTCACTATAATTTGACAAATGTATACATTTGAATTTTTAGGTTGAAATTGTAAAATATAGATACCTATGTAATTTTACTGAGTAGATGTTTTAAATTTTCTTATATTTACCTTTATAACTACATTTGAAAAATATGCAAAGAGAGAACATTTTAAATAACTAATATTATTTCACATATATAATATATATAACTGAATATCAATGTGTAAAAAATATAACAATATGCACATGTTAAAAAAATTTAGGTATATACCAAAGAGTTTATCAGTCAGTTCAAATATTTTTGTTTTGTTTAACATCAATAGTGTAACAGATACCAATTTAAAAATGTATTGTATTATTTTTGTAGCCATGTGGAGAGTGTGTTAACAGATGAAGTTGAAAAGAAGGAAAACTTTTTACTTTTGATATCATGGAAAAAAGTCTAATTGTTAAAATGAACAAAAGTAAAAGCTAAGCAATATAATATGCAAAATGTCTGTTACTAAAAAATTATTAGAAATGCAGTAGATTTTATTATTAGAATTTAATAACAAATACACTATGCAAGTCACATTTTTATTTCCAAATAGTTAAGAAGGCCTTGACAGAAGCAGAAATAACTTCTGCGTAGAAAGATTTTTTTAGAGGAATTTGTCCATCCATCCTCTAAATGTTAATTATCCATCCTTCTCTGTAAAAGTGCGTTGGTCATACATCATCTAAAAATTTATTTACAGATATTTGTAGATATACCTACATATATCTGTAACAATTAATATGTTTAGCTAGAATTTTAGTTACAGTAAATTTATAATTAACGTAACTACAACTATTGTTGTCTGTTGTAATGAATTACTATTTTTACTGTCACAAAGAAAAATATGTTGTTTGAAAATAATGTTGGATGGTTTAGACACATCTAATGACGTAGTTTTGATGCAAACATTTACACAACGTAACTTTTCAGTTTCTGTGATATTTATTAATTGTATATTTAAATTGACACAAGCTGCAAATGCACACGTAAAATTTCCTAATTTTATTACGTAAAAACACATACACTTGATTATTTCTTAATATATGATGTACTTAAATAAAATTTTCCAGTAAATATAAAAAGAGCATAACGGAACCTGGAAATATCCGCCCATTTTTATGAGTGTATAGATATTTGTGGGAAACTGTAGCAACTTGACGATGACTTTTGTTAACTTGTTACAATTTTTCTTGTAAAAATAAATTACAGGTTTCATCACTTACACCAGTCGATTAATAACAGGTATAAAGTTACGCAACTTGACTCAGATACCTATAATTTAGAAATTCGTAATTGCCAGACAATCAAACCTTTAGAAAAATTTATTGGAGGTTGAAGGTTCTGACCTAGTTCACACAATTTAAAAAGCAACACCGTGTTTGTTAATATCTAAACGAATTACTAATTTAGCACCTGGCAGACGTGACACTTGACCTTACAAAAATCCCAGATCTTTTATGCTATTATGATCGTGTATCTGTGCAAGCGAAGGTAAGACATCTGTAATTAGATGTTACAGAAGATGAAACTGAGACCTTCATTATTGTTATTGCCTACATTTCTTAGCATCACATGTCCATGTACGAATATTGTTTCCTAATGTTGCGTTAAAATCGCCTCAGTCAATTTAATGGTAGATGACCCTCTGGACAGAGGCGTGTAGCGGGTTGCGGTGCTTGTGGCGCTAAGTTGTGTTGAAAATAGAAGCACCAATCTCTTAAAATTAATTTTGAGCACCACGTACCGCAAAATTCATTAAAGGGAGACATTATCAGAACTTACTTCCTACTAACTCTTAATAAAAAATAATAATATTCAAATTTAGATTTTACTATTGTAATGGAACCAAAACCATTAGGTCACACATGTTATAGTAGGAATAGGTATCATAAAATATGCATTATATGTTTTCAAATTCAGAACCTATAGACATTAAAATAAAAACAGAAATAATTTGTTAAATGTTAAAATTATATTTTAGATTATATATAATTCAAAAATCATTGGCAATGTTCGTTTTGTTTATTTGAATATTATTTTTGTTGCACTACTAGATCAAAAACTTTGTACCTTTAATATAAGAAGTTGTAGTTCTGTCTGTACATATGTGGAGAATAAAATATTTACACCTCAAACCGTCTCTTTGTAAAACTCTTTTAAACGATTTAAACGATAATTTTAAACATTTAAGAACTGATTGTTTTGCAAATTTAGCCATTTTATATGTTTTTTGGGACGCTGATTACGAAAATGGAGGTTAAAACTTGCAGCAATGGCTCCAACCACCCCCAAAATTGCAAGAAAACTCAAAAACATATGAGATGGGTTAGTTTGCAAAACAACAAGTACAGTCGAAGAACACCCCTATTTAGGGGTGTTTTCTTGCAATTTTGGGGGTGGTTGGAGCCATTGCTGCAAGTTTTAACCTCCATTTTCGTAATCAGCGTCCCAAAAAACATATAAAATGGCTAAATTTGCAAAACAATAAGTACAGTCGAAAAACACTGCTATTTAGGGGTGTGTTTTGCAATTTCAGGGGTGTTCCAAGAATTGCAGGTAACTTTAACCCTCATTTTCGTAATCAGCGCCCCAAAATACGTAGGGGACAAGTGGTCTCGTCAAGTCCGGCGTTTCCCGACCTTATACCACTGTTTTAAATGTACTAGGTATATGTAATGGCGTAGTTTTGATACAAACACCTAAAGAATATAGCGTTTCAGTTTATATTATATTTATGAATTCTACAACATTTAATGGCATAAGCTGCATGTGAACATGTAATGAAATATTTACTTGTACTTATTATTGCTTTACGAATATCCCACAGAAGGTCCTTATTAATGAACCGTATATGTTTGTCCACCATACGTGAACAACATCAGTAAAACGTTTTAGGTTTGAGGTTAGGTTGATGTGCCTCTGCGTATGTGCAACTGAAATCACATGAAAACGTTTTCATTTCATAATAAATTAAGTAAAAGTAAATAGTTCAATTGTCGTACATTGTATTATCATACAATTTCTAAAATTATGTATAAGAGCATAACAAAATATGGAAATTTTGTTGATACTTTTTTCATTTTTGTTTTACTGTTTTACTTTTATACTTATGTTTTTACTTCTTAAGGCTTTTACTTTTATTCAACGCGTCTCATCATATAACTTTTTATGGACAGACTTTTTATCAACAACTAACTGAACTTCAGATCACACTATAGACTTGCTTTTTTCTATAGTCCAAAAAACAGAACAGGATATATTTGCCAACATTATAAAACAAAACCGTTTTTCCAATTGTCTATTAATTTAACTAGCAGATGGCGCTTGTAGTATAAAAGCGATAATTATTTAATGACAGATGTAAATATAATCTAACAAATTTCCTCCCATTTTTATCAGCATAATGTATTTTACAAGTAGTATAGTTAAGGCAGTTAAATTTCTAAATTTCTTAGTGACGCTACTGATTCCGCACCTAAACGTCAAACTCTAGTTTAAATTAAACCACATGATAAAAACTCTTGTTTTTATTAATTAGTATGGGATGAACTTAACGAAATAATTCTGGATATAAAAATTCCTATTTTGGTAGGACATCCATTAGAACATTCCCTGCTTCGCTCCGTCACCGCAGACACCCCGCTGTTCCAAAACCTCGAGCCAGCAAGTTTTATATTACTGGCCGGCAAACGGGGGCCGTATATCACGACCATCGGGTTGTTAGCCGAATAGCCAGAGATGGTCCAAATACCTGCGACATAAATCCAGAAATAATTACTACAAATTAACCATAACTCATGTGACGACTTGCCTGTCCCGTTCGAATTTCGTATTTACGGGACGGCACTCAGCGGCGTCCGACAGGCAAGTAGGCTTATTAGTAGGTATACGTCTGCTAAATGCAATTGTAGCAAGTTATAAAGATTAGATGTTCAGTAAATAATGGTATACCTTTTAAAAGATGAAGGAAAAATTAATTTTTGCCAAAAAGGTATCATATGAACTTGAGTTTAAGACCTTAGTTTAGTGAGCAAGTAATATCTAGGGTCTATAACACAAGCCATACAAGTGTAACAAGTGTAGCACGTGCAAGAAATTCACTTGTAGTTACAAGTCGTTAGATATTCTATAACACAAACTTCACCGCGACATTTGTAGGAAATAGGAAAGAGTCGTACAAATGTAGCTAATAATCTGCAAGACTTTGTAGAATATGTAGAAGTCCGTAAAGTGAGGTTAATTTATTTCCCTTTTCGTTTTGTTTTCACGAGGTGAAGTTACAATGTCATCCAAAATAATAACCAGAGAACGAAAAATGTAGTTCATAATGAAAGTAAAAGAAAATATAAGCATACTTTGCAGTGCTTTTAGCGATACGTTACGAAAAAAGCACAAAGTGGAAAGAGCTGGCAAATCTTGTCAAAAGTATCTGCCTAATGCAGATAAAGATTGGATCTACTCCAGGGACACACTTTGGCAAAACTTGAAAAAAGGTGCTATGGTAAGTAGGTACTGCTATTTTTGTTCAATAGTTTATAAATATATACGGGGTGATGCAGAACTTATTCGGTGGACTTAAAATTACTTCAGAAAATAATTTTATGCTACCGTTTCCGAGGTAACGTATTTTACAGGATCAATGCATCACTCTGCACATATTATTAGTGAAATAAATGTTACGATTACTATTATTTATAAGGGATGGAGAAACATCTTGAAGAAGATTTCTAAATTGTACTCTATTCAGTCGAAATCTTTCTACAAACTCATTGTCAAACAGGAAAACAAAGTCTGTTCGTTTTCTAAAACGTTATTCAACTCTATCAGCATTTTCTTCTTCACTAGATTCACTTGAACACATTTTAGCACGACTGGGTGAACAACGTATTTATTATACTAACACTTGTAGGAGATTCTACCCATGGTTTCAGTTAGGTGAAAATTCTTTTACAACTGTAATAAAATCGGTAACACAAACTTGCAACTGTTCTCGTTGAGTTACAGAACAGCTCTACAAGTGTAGACATTTCTCCGTAATTACAACTTCGGCACAGGTAGCTACAGGTTGCGGTATATTACAGAATTTTAACAATCCAACAAGTAATATTCTACAATTGTTACAATTGTAGTGCTTGTCTTACATGCCCCAGATAGCCATACTACATACATGTTACAATCTATTCTCTATATGACCTCCTCTCATTTCAAGACACATATCCAATCTTCGCCTGACGTCTTTGTGGGATGCGTTTATTAACATTTCACCGTTTAACTGATTACAAGCGTTTGTGGTTTTTTCTTTCAAATGAATAGTATCTCGCAAAGGGGTTTTGTAAACCCTATTTTTTAAAACCCCCATAAAAGAAATCAAGGAGAGTTAGATATAGCGACACGACTTTCGTTCATCCAAAGAATGTGCCGAAATAGGATGTGATCAACAGTTTCTACTTTTACTACAATTTGAACCATAAAATTAAGTCTGTTTTCAATGTGACGCTCAGGCAAATACTCCAAATCGTAAATTTTGTAGTAACGATACCCAAATAAAATTTACCCCACAGAGTAGTTAATAGTTGGTATCAGAGAATATACATATGACGTCATTGATAGGAATTGTAGGAGATTTGATATTTATATATTAGCTTAAAATATCTTTCTAAAACAGCAAAAAAAGTATAAGTCTGTTCCAACAACCGTTAAGAACTGGGTCAGAACTATCAGAAATGTTTGACCAACACCGTCTTACGTCTCATTCGCCTAGAGGAGATTAACAACTGAACTGACTGACTAGTTCTGGATGGTTCAGAATCGATTCTTGCTGTTGTTGGAACAAACCCTATACCTAATCGTCTAGCTTAGATAATTTATTTTCTATAATAAATAATATTTTTGTGTACCTACTTTGTTACAAAACATTTATTAACAAGAAAATAAAATATATTTTAACTAAACTTATTTTGCAAACGACGTATTTTTAGATAAAACGATTAATGTCTGTTAAGTAAATCTACAAAAACTGATGATCAATGATGAATAATGATGAATTTTAATTTATTTTTATAATGTAAATTAATGAAATATAGTAATATAAACCTAGAATAGCAAAAACATCTATTTATTTGTTCATAAAGTAATATTGAGAAATATAAGGTTTTCAAAAAATAATATTTTTAAAGCAGTGTTTTGACAAACTTGTAAACTTTTCATAACATCGATATAGAAACCCCTTTTGACAATTCTATATCTTATTCTTGATTCAACGAATGAGTGGTATACATCTTTTATATTTTAAACTTTATGTCTTTTAGATATAATTTATAAAACAATTTACATTTGTTTTAATAGATTGTGTAACGTGTTCGGGCCATTCTAAATTATATGAAATGTCTAAATTTACTTGTATTTCCAAAATGCATTATTTCAGGAGAGACGGCACCCTTAAAGAAGTAATAACTGAGACAAAGCTTATATTCAACATATAATATATAAGAAACGTACGTGATTAGTATTAAAACAGCGTTTCACTATGACTTTTTATAGAGTACCCATTGAAATATTATGCCAAACAACCATCGACTCATATACTTAATCGGATTACCCCTTTTCAACGCACCTGAAGAAACTACATCATCCCGTCACCTCTTCCTAATCCAATTTCGTACTTCGCGATAAATCTGCCGCGTGCGCCGCTGGTCGATATGCAATTATTGCCAAAAATTAATGCAAACCGGCTGGACCAACGGTTGCACGTTACGTATTATTACCGCGTGATACATCAGCAGAAGATCGCGTTAACGGCAGCTGGGCCCCCAATTAAGAGATAAATTAGAGTCCCCGCGTTTATCATGTTTAACACTGGTTCAATTACCGGCGCAAGAAAATCGGGGTATCGGTCAAATAAATTACGCGAATTTCGAGATCTTATCGGTAACCGTCACTGGCGTGGGTTTGGGGTCAACAGCGAAGCAGTTTAAAAAAATCTTTAGAAATAATGCTCTGTAAAAAGTAATTACACATTTTAACACAAAAAATACAGAATACTGCTTTAATCGATATCCACATGGGTTTTTCTATATTTTTACTACTATTTGAGAATGTTTTTGTGTCTGCATTTCTACAGTATTTTTGCTTGAGGAGGTCTTTTTACTGTATAATGTCTATAGTAGCAATCTACACGACTAACTATAAAGTGTTTTAAATCAATTCTATAGTGATCGCAAGAGAAATAGTTGAGAGATTCTTACAGCAAAAATAAACGTATTTTATAGGTTATTTAAATTACTTTCAGAAAGTTCTTACGCCATTCATGCAGCACTTTAGTTTCAGAAAGCTATTTAGCTGTATAATTACAGCATTTGTTTTATAAATGCTGTATTTAAATATTTTCCGCGACAATAAATGAAAACTGCTTGTTAAAAGCAGTTAACACGAGCAAAAAGTTTTCTACAATACACAATGCTCTTATGTTTTGCTTTTACATAACACTAAAGTAGGTATTTTAAATGCTTCTGAAGTGACCAAAACGTTTTATTATTTTAGTGCCATGTTTATTTACTAAATTCCAATTGATTTTCAGCGTATTGTAAACAATTTAAAGTTAGTTTTACACACTATGGCTTTTTTATACGTTTTACACAAAATATGTTAAAATTACTAGTATTATAATAAAATGTACTGAATTTGTGTAATATTTACCAGTGATGTGTTAAAAGTACACTATTTTGTGTCAACTTAACACGCACACAACTTAATTGTGGTCTATATCCCTACTCCTGACTGGTTGAGCACAATTGCGCAGCTGCAGTATATCAGCTGATCCAACACACGTCACTACGCCATATTGGTCATGTAGCAGTGTTGTATACAGTTACCTCTCGTTCACTGTGTTCGAGTGGGAAATATTTAATTTAAATTGAGGTTTAATCAAGGAAAATGGTAAGTGCTCACCTAATCGAATGAATTGAAAATACAGCCTAAATGGTTCACTTAAACACGTTTTGTGAGCATGCACAGGGGCATAGCGTAGCCAAAGAGTTATATTTATTTTGCATTTCACTTTTTAAATACTTGCTTCATTACTTATTAAAATATTGCTTTTACTTCACCTTTTAAGGTAAGATTTTTCCCTAAGATATGTTCTTTCAATAAACTTTCGTACATTATTAGAAATAAGAGACGATTCTACCTCTTTTTTTCTATACTTTTAAGCATTTTTATTAGTTGTTAACAAGATTATTATTTGTTTTGCTAAATACAAAATACTCAGTTATCATGTTATCAAGTACCTACTACAAAGCTGATTTTGAAATAACTTTAATAACTTTATTACTATGAATTACTCATGCATGTAGACCAATTTTTCACGTTTCCATATAGGTATGTAAAGCGCAGACCATCATTTATCCATAAGAAACTAGCTATAACTAAATAGTAAACCGGAACATAATGTGCATCCAATTGTCCTGCTACTGCACAATACTACAAGGCGGCCAAGCTATTGGTTCGTAGGAAGACTCATTGCACTGGAAGAGCAGAGGTGTAGAACCAACAGGGAATATTGATGTAAGACTTTTCATCTAGTATTGTAATTTTTTCAACTTCGTTCAATAAGAGAATTTCATCAGTTAACTTAATGAATTTGATTTGAAATATCGTACACTGATATAAATTTGTTTGTAATTTTGCATAACTTTACGTTGACAATGTGTGATGTAAACTTATGTAAAATTACATAATAATTTTGTAAATGAAATAAGTGGACTGTAATATTACAGAAATGGATAAAAACATGGATAAAATTCCATATTATATTATGTGATTTGATGACATGGGTAACTGGTAGCTGCCAGAAACAGAGTTAAAATGCATATCCCTAGCATTAGCCGGGATTCTTTTACCTGCCCTGGTTGTTCTCGGGCTAGGCTCTGTGGGGGCAGACCCACTATCGGTGTCTCTGGGCTCGTCCATATATCGATTTTAGGTCTGGTTCTAGATACCTACTATCTTGAAAAACATTTATTAATACCCATTTGATTAACTAGGTAGATAGCACTTTGCTGTGAAGAATCTAGATTAATGTAAAAATCTGAACGAGAATGTGATTTAGTCACCTTCTTATTTTTAGAATTATATTTATGGAAGTATATCCAAATATTTTTTGAACTTGTACGCCACTGCGTTCGATACATGGCGGCCTTTAAGTACCCGTATGCCCTGACAAACAAGCCACCTCTCATCTGCATACAATCCTCCATAAAGCTTAGAGATCTATATGACTCCACTACTACGCAGGGTGACAAGTTTGCAGATGATGTTATAACTATAGATCATACTTAGCACCATGTATACTAAATGGACAAAGACAAACCGCAAGTTTACTTTATTATAATGTTATGATAACTAACGGAAGATGATGGTTTGTTTTAATATACAGTGTAGATAGATTTGGACGTAAGCATAGGAAATTGAAATACCTTTTTGAGAAATTTAAGACAATAAATAATAATGGGAAAATTTCATAACTTTTCCAAATACATGCAGAAGAAAGAATGTATTATTCTAATCGAACACTATGCACACTAATAGTCCAGGGCATTTAGATCAAAATCAACCGGAATAGCGGAAATGTTTAGCCACAGCAGATATCGAGATGCGGTTTTCTGCATTGTGTTCAGGTAGGTCCCAGGAAAAAAGTCTATATCGTCTGGTTTAGCCATTTTTTGAAAAATGCCTTCTGGGCCGGAAAATGCACTTTCCAATTGCATCATTACTTGCACCATTATAGGAACGACTGTTTGCAGTAGTTTGCAGAAATATTTAAGCAAACACATGTATCCATGGATAATTTAATAGATCATGGGCTTTGTCTAGCTTTGGCTCTTTACGGGACACCCAAAGATGTGCGCACGAGCGATAAACCTGCGATTGAGCTCGTCCAAAGCTATCGAGCAAAAATGTATGCTGAAGCCACCAATTCTAAAAGAGTCGATCTTGCACGCATAATCCCGACTGCCAATGCGTTAACCGAGCATATCAAGCGTGTCTATTTTCAAGTACAGGCAGGCAGGTATGGTTCACAAGGTCAAGACGAGACCTCAAATCAGTTGGAATGGGGGTGGGAATTGGTGGATGGAGAGCTCAGTCCTGTCACCATGACCCAGGAAGCCAATCCCGAGGAAATTTTAAGCACAATTTCTTGTTCTTGTGAAACCGACTGTGACACGAGGTGCGGGTGCCGCCGAAGTGGGTTGGAGTGGTCACTTGCATGCAAGCATTGCGATGGCAATTGCTCAAACCAAAAAGGCACTTCCAACGGGACCGAAAATAGTGACGAGGAAGAAGATAAAGAAGGGGAAGAAGAATTTGAACAAGATGTTTAGTATTTAAGTTAAAAATTTAAGTTTATAATGAATAATTCAACATTAATAAAAACTCCTATTTGTTATTTGAATAAAGTATTATTTTCATAATTTGTGATTTTTCACTTTCTCCTTTACCATTGCCCACAGAGCCACCCCCGAGCGCCCCCGCGGAAGTCTAATGCCAGAATTAAATTCGGCATCCCCGAAAACCCCCGAACATCGATTTTGGAGTGATTTTCATGGGCGCTGCCATTTTTAACCCAATTCACCCCCCGGGCACCCCCACAGAGCCACCCCCGTGCATCTCCGGGTAATTCTAATGCCAGAATCGAGTTCAGCAGCCTCGAAAACCCCCCGAGTAAAGCTTTCCGAGCGTTTTTTTCGAGTTTCCAGTCGTTCCTATAATGGTGCAAGTAATGATGCAATTGGAAAGTGCATTTTCCGGCCCAGAAGGCATTTTTCAAAAAATGTCTAAACCAGACGATATAGACGTTGTTCCTGGGGCCTTTCTGAACACAATGCAGAAAACCGCATCTCGATATCTGCTGTGCCTAAAAATTTCCGCTATTTTTCCTAACTTCCCTGGACTATAAGTGTCTATGATCCACAAAAACGTAAAATACAAGAAACCAACACTTGTTTACATCAACACCGTAAAGCCTTGTCCTCATAGATTTAAATTATTAATGGCGGAAAAGGGTCAACTTTTCGTGAATTTCTCAAAACATGAATATTATCGCTATTTCCATCATTATGTGGGATTAGTAAATTTAATTCCAGTTTCTAATATTCTATCATGATAATCAATGATGAGTTTTTGCGTATTTCGCGTTCATGAGAACAAGGCTTAACCCGCATCTGTATCCACGGAAACCAATCGCGCTGAATGGCATGTAACGTCACACCAATGATGTAGCGTTTTCGGTGTGGTTTTGTTTACATTCTATGGCAACTTATTAATGTTAATATTTTAATTATTATGTGATTATAGGCACCAGACATATGTTCTGACCTTTCAATGTTTGAAAGATTACCCTATAATACATTTCAAATCAATATAAAATCTCTGCAACTTTCCCATTATAGCAGCCCATGACTCTGAAATTCTCATAGCATCTTCGTTACTTGCTGCAGAACTTGTAGTTATACATTTACCGATTATGTTTATTTTGACGTGTCTTTGGCTTTATGCCCGGGAATGGCTGCAGCACGGGAAAATACAGAATTATAAATATCTTTATTATGGCCTCTAATAGCAGCAATAATTATAATGGATTAACTGAATAAATCAGGAACGTCCCAATCCGCAACTATTAAAACCACAATAATATGAAAATATTAGCAAATAAATCATTTTAATCTAATGATTGATCGCAGGAATTGAACGTTGTACGTGGGCGCCGCATACACTGAGAAAATTTGTTCCATTACACAATGTTGTTAACACATTCCTTGCTACTAACAAGTTGAATGATCTTGTCTCTATAAATCGTATCTATTTTGCATTTGATGATCTACCTAATATTTTAACACCCACATCTGTGTATTTCTGAAGTAAGCTTGAGGTACATGTATATATCACTGAAATTACATAATTGTGTTTGAAATATATTTAATTGATGCTATTTTCTACAAATATCTTCAGTGCAGACGAAACTGTTAACTACAAATATAACAATGATAACAACTGATTGGTAACAGGTAACTTCAATTTGCTGATTTGCTATCTATACTTAATGAGGCAAGCTTTTTTGTAGGTTGGAGTTACATAATTATCGACAACTCCCTAAAGACATTCTTTCAAAACTATTATACCTTATTATGTCAAAAACTCGTTGTTGTGGCGGATCAGGTCAAACATGGGCTAGACAATGGCTATTAGATGCAGACACGAAACCCAGAGTCAGTTGTAGGTTGTCTCACCTATGGCATACTGATGAGAGCTCGAAACCGGAATCTGTCTGGTGATACCGCTGACGAATGACTTAGGCTGTTTGCTATAGATTGGGATGTAATTTAATACTGGTCGGGACAGTAAAAGTAAGTACCTTTCCACAAAACATATTTTCAATAGGAATTTGAGTTCAAGTATTGTTCTATCAGTAATGTTGGCTATAATTGTAAAACTGTGTGCAGAGTCCATACAATAGGGTCCTGTAGACATATAGAATTAGCACATGAGACAGACCAGACATATGCTGGTTTCGAGCTTATTAGCTCCTTCAGTATGCCATAGGTGAGGTATTTGACGAATGTGGCATGCACTTGTAAAATGGTGTAGGTACTTTTTTATATATTTTCAGGTATTAACAATATTGTGTGGAACTAACTACTCTATGGGCTAAAGCCCCAACCAGCGTTGAATTACACCTGATGGTGTAGGTACTGTCGCGAATAAATTTGGAGCATGTGCTACGTTTGTAAAGCGTGAGTTCAGCTTATCTAAAACCGATAAGAAAGGCGTTCGTATAAAGGGTTCTAATAGCAAAATTGTTCAATCAAGAGTCTAGTCACAAAATTTATATAAAATAGATAATTCTTGTGAAAGTTATTTCATAGTATAAAATTAAAAGCATTGACATGCAAAATGATACAAAACAGACAATTAATTCCCTCGACTCTTGATTTGAAAGCATTTAATATGAAAAAGAAAAACGTGAAGCTTCAAGTAATTCTGGGAAATATTTTACGCAAAATGTAAAATTAAACTTAATCAATTTCCAAATATTTTCAGTGAAATGTCTCCAGTATTTGAAAGTGACAATTTTTGGAAATGTTTTAAATTGCCATGGTAACGGAAAATAATGATATTAATTGGTCAGGAAACATTGGTGTGAAATTTTCGAGCTAATTTCTTCATACCGTGAAATTTCTTATTCTAAATGACGCTCTGGAGAAAATTTATGTAATTGACACAGCGAAGATATTTTTCTAAGTAAAAATAATGATTACGCAAGACAATTAGACTTTGTATTGAACATGAATTTGCATTGAAATGTTGAATATAACAAATTACTGTTTTTGTTTGTTTAGTTTACATATAGACCATTCAAACTCAAGAATAAAAAATAATTAAAATATCAAATACTGTCAAAGAAAACGTCAATCCAAAAAATTTTTGGTTAGAAAACGCTGGTCAGAAATGTTCATTGTAATTTTATTTAGGGTAACCACAAAGAACAAAATCATTGGATTTTGGTGACTTTTTAAAATTATTTTGGCTGCAAAATTTTTAAACCAATTTCTTTATATTCTCTCAAGCTATGTATTTGTGGCATAATAATTTTAGATTTTCTTTAGTTTAATTTGGTTTTTGCCACACTTCTGCAAAAATAAAGATACTTATATAAAATCACTGAATTTGAAATATCAAAAATTTTCGGAAAACGGTCATTTGATTCAATGGGATTCGGTAAAAACTTTAAAGTATGATGATGCAACAAAAAGAAAATTAAAAGAGACCGTCATTATTTTATTGAACGAAGGTAAGTGTGTGTCAAACTGTTTAGTAAACATTGATCATTGTTTGTTACTGTTTTATCACGAAGAAATAAGTAATAATAAAATAAAAATCATTTAATATCTCTATGGAAGCAGATAAACAACTTTTACGCTGTCAAGCTTGACATACTTTTAAAACATTTGCTATTTTGACAACAAAACCATAGAGTTTTTCGAAACGTCAAACTTATTTAATTAATCTTTATTATTTCAGAAGTGTGGCGAAAACCCAATTGAACCAAAGAAAATTTACAATTTCTTCATATCGCGAGGACTGAGCAAATCCAACTTTTCTCAGTGTAGGAGGCATTTTTCCGGATAGTCCTAGAATAACGGATACGATCAGGATTCCCGCTCTCCGCAATTAGTCAGAAACATAAACGTGACACTGTGAACTCCGACACGAGATGTAGCGCCAACAAAAAACCGATATAAATTGCTTTATATGCGGTCGGGACGGTACGGCGTCGGTTATCTCGCCGAGCTGATATTTTTGTTCGGCAAGGAGTACTTTAACGTGTTCGGGTCGATGTAAAAATCCCCAACATGTGTGAGAGGTGTGATCTTTATGCTGTTTGGATAACTATGATTAATATTGGGATAGAAGATAAGGCACTTTAATGAATTATGTAGGTGTCGTCTTAACGCGTCCTCTCGTCGCAGGATGAATGGGACTGGCTCGCGCAGACACCATGAATTTTGATTAAATAGTACCGCAAACTCGTTTTAACAAATAATCGCTTTGTACGATTGATCGCTTCATTCACACCAGGCGAACTTTTCATACTGTCGTTTTCTAGAAGTTGCTACATGATTCACGTCATAACCAAGCCGTCAAAAGAAGAAAGCAGAGGAAAGAATAGTATACTAATTGATATGGGAATGGAAAATAGAATATAGAAATAAGAAAATATTTTAGATCGATCCATTTCTTTATGATGATACGTTCAAGTGAGACGCAATAGTAAGTAAAAACATAAGAATGGGCAAAACTGATACTGGAAAGTCTTAATACTGTCAGTGTACATTAATAGTTCCAAAAAAAGGAGAATGGACGAGTTACAAAAATTGTAGTCAATATCGTACAATATTTTTATAATCCTGATAGTTTCCGAGAAAAAAATTATTGAAGTTGTAATCTCTTGCGCCATCGGAATGCAGGCGATTCCGAATATCCGCGCCAATATCCTTGGCAGGATAAATGACCTCGGATGAGCGGGATCGAGAGGGATTATCTCTCTTTACCCACTTCATCGCTGTAGACCTGGACGCCTCGTAGAGGTGGGTTCCCTTCTCCGGTCAGCCTCGACCGCAATTGCGGCCGATGCTTGCGGCTCTGGGAACCTCCTCCTGTCCTGGCAAGCCCCGTCGGCAAGGGCTTATCTTCTGGCGCTCTTCTGTCTTCTCTTCTTTCTTCGCCGACCCGTTAACCCCCGGGGGTAGTCATGTAGGGGTTTTGGGTTAAGTCAGGATTGGCACTGTGGCTCTAGGGAGACGCTAGGACAAATTAAAGTTGATGAATCGTATTAATTTATGGTGAAGTAAGACAAGACTCTTTAGCATCTTCTCGTATGTACGCAAAATAATTTGTCGGTAGACATGTGCCAAATGCTGTCGCTTTCGCCGCGGTAGTGCAACGCGGGCGTGACACCGAAAGTTTGCAACTGAACCGTGGGAAAGATGGAGGTCCAGGGCGTCCGCAGCGTATTGCAGCAACTAAGAAACACATTTTAGGGATTGTTGAAGAGAATCTCCGAATAAGAACCAAGCAAAGCGCACAACAGTGTGGCGTATTATACACGAGGCGCAATTATATTCGTACCATATACAGGGTGTCCAAGCATTAATAACAAGGAAATTTGATTTTGTAAATGATTGCTGCAACAAAATGCTCAAAATCTCAGCTGACGTGTTGCAGAAGCTATTTTTACACGGAAGGGAATATAATTATAACATTCATAATATTGGGATTTTGAAAATCTGCACGCAATTCAACGTGATCATTTCCAACAAAGCTTTTTCTTAAATGTTTGGGCAGGGATTGATTAGACCATTCATATTACAAAATCGAATGGATAGAGTTCAGCGAGGAGTTCAGTATCACGAGTTCCCTCGAAATTATCTGCCTGGACTTCTGGAAGATGTGCCCTTAGCTGTTCGACTCGAAATGTGGTTCTTGCACGATGGTGTCCCCTTCATTTTCGGGGAAATTGTTCGGGAGTACCTTAATGAAGTTCTAAAGGTACAATTGATGAATTGAACAAGGAGGACCGAGGTACCATCGCCACCACAACCTCCTGACTTAAATTCTTTGGAGTTCTTTTTCTGGAGATATTTAAAAATTTAAGTGTATCGCACCAAAGTGGACGCCAGTTATGATTTACGCGAACGTATTATAGCTGCTGCCAATTACTTACAAGTTCAAAACGGAGCAGAACCAGAAACATTTATTTGTGTCAGTTCGTAGAAACTGGGTAAGCGGGCCCAAATGTGTTTACAGCTCGGTGGACAAAATTTTGAACAGTAATCAGTTGTTGTAACATCATATATGTCAAATTATTTTATTAATTAATACCACAAATTAATGTTATTAATTAATAATAACAATAGCAGCAAAAGCAGTTGAATTTACTGATATAAAATGGATGTTATAAAATTTTGCTTATTTCTTTTACTTTTTTTTACTATAGGATGGCGAAAAAATTAATCTTGCTAAATTTACTAACCTGGTAGAAAACATTCTCTAAATATCTAAGTTCACTTTTGAAACTGTGGGAATTCGAAAATTCAAGCACAATAGATAAGATCTGGCCTATATCTGCATTTTTAGGATTGCTTTTTCAGGTGGCCTTCTTTAAGTTGAGTCAAATTTCTAACTATAAAAATTATTATATCAATAAATTAAAATTATTTGACATCAAATATTGACCATGTCAAAAGCGACTTTTACTTTTCATTAATAATTGGGATACCGAAACTACTTGAAATTTTAGCACACAATAGAGTAATAGTGAGGCAATATATTGTACAAATTTCAACTGGACATAACAGTTTTATTCGACACTATGTTTTCTCAATATCGTTTCTAAACTTAGGGGTCACTTATTTCGATAGTAGAGCAAGAGACAATTCGTCTACTATCTTTCTTCTTTTAAACAGAAATAAAAGATGCATGATCCACACCTTGTAAAAAGCTATATGGTTACTATTATCACAATACAACGTAAAAATCGTCTCAACTTCCCTCTCGCTTGTAATCCTAAACCCGAAGATGATTACACGCATCATTTCTAATTCCAAAAATCATGTTAACAATTAGTTATCCACCGAAGACAGACACTTTATGTCAGCGGCTCTTAGAGAGATTAGCCAGGCATTGTCTTTGGTTTCCTGATTGCAACACAGACGTCTGTACTGTCGGCCTACCTAGCCGATGTGCATGTGTGATGATATTGAGTGTTAATTACGCTTAATTGCATATGCATGAGGTGAGAATTAACAATTATTAGCAAGACGAGCGCTTATTTTTGTTGGCATAAACAATTGAAGTCAGAATAAACTGCTATCTACCTGAGCAATCGTCACAGAAAGAAGATTTTTAATTAGGAATACGTTCCTAATATAAATACATATTATGTATTAAAATATAATTGATTTATATTTTAATACATGTTCTTCATATATGTGTACGTTATTTTCTACTTATCTATACTGTCCAATATTGTTATATGACATATACTATGTACGAGACTCGGAAAAACACAGTGAAGCACTTAAATCTGTCATTGTCCTGAGGATGTCACGATAAGTGACGAAACGTCGACAATTAAGAAAATTTGGTGTTTTCTTTGAAATTTGGCCTCTAATTTCCCACTATTGACAACAAATTATATACCAAGTGTTGCAATATTTGTGATGATTAAATTTTCAATATTGTTTGCTTTTTGCTTTTCTACAATTATTGAAGTGTAAAAGACAAACCAACCTTTTATAACAAATATTTCTATATTTTTTTCATTATGAATGAAAGGATTATTTAAATGGTTTAACCAATAAAATTCAAAGTGGCTTCGTTACTTACCTAGAACTTCATAAACATAGTTATTCTACTTTGTAAACGCGTCAAATTTAAACGTGGATTTTATTTAAACCTTTTTGTGTAGGTTTATTCAGATATTATTAAAAATTTATCTAAGCAATACTCTTTCAGTTCTTAAGAAAAGTTTCTTAATAAACATTCTAAAAATTAGAGATATTAATCTCAACACTTTTAAGCATGCAGGGAGCGCATTTGCCAAAATAGAGGACAACTGTTTAGTATGTAATAAAAATAGTTTAAGGAAGAAGACATTTGCTAACAAGAAGTTATTAAAATACCGGAGGATTCAAAACTAAATATTTATTTCAATTGTTCAAATCTTAAAAGCTATTGTCTGAAGTTCTTTATTTGTGGCAAGGGCTTTTAATTAATCTTTATTTTTCAGAAATGTGGCAAAAACTAAAGAAAATCTTAAAAGCTAATTTAAAAGTACGGCGTAAAAAGGATTAACCAATGGTTCTATTAAATAGCTTGATATGCGATGAGAAAACAATTGTCCTTAGTTTCCAAAGCTACTGTGAATGTAGATCAACTGTCAAACTATACCTACGTTCAAATCTCAGTTAAAGTGTAGGTACTATTGTTAGACTCTTAGATCCTCCATATTTAAACGTGTTAAAATTAATTTCTCTAATTTTTAGAATGTTTATCGAGAAGCTTTTCCTAAGAACTGAAAGAGCATTCCTTAGGTAAGTTCTTAATAAGATCTGAATATACACACAAAGGTTTAAATAAAATCCACGTTTAAATTTGACTCTTCGCTTTTACAAAGGAGAAACACCATGTTTATGAAGTTCTAGGTAAGTAACGAAGCCACTTTGGATTTTACTGGTTAAATAATCCATTCATTCCTAATAAAGAAAATATAGAAATATTTGTTATAAAAAGGTTTGTTTTTCCGTTACACTTCAATAACTATATAGGGGTACGGTTAAATTAAAAAAATTAATTATCACAAATATTGTAACACTTGGTATATGTTTGTTTCAATCGACTCAAAATAAAATATTCTATCACCTAATCATCATATTGATAATAATTATTCAAATAATCAAATTGACCGGGCATAGCATAGCATAAAAATATAGGTTAGATTAGATTAGGTTGAATTGCCCAATTGCCACGTAGCAATATAATAATGACCGTGCAATGTGATACATATTGGGCATTTTACATAATGACCGGGCAATATCTATAATGCCCGATTTATCACCTGGTCCATAACATATCGACTTTCAAGACACCCTGTATATAAAGAAACTGACAAATAATTTAACAAACTATTCAAGGGCAGGGGACCCTCAATGTAGATTACAATATAATAATAATCTCTGTATGGTATGTTTCCTTGGAGTAAGGCTATTCAGTTGTTAGAAGAGAGGCGGCCATCGGCATGGGAACGGCCCTGGGTATATATCGTGTTGCCGTACACGATATAATGCATAGCATTAGCCACAATATCTGATACATAAAATTGAAACGTTTAGAGGTGCTGGTGCGACCCTACGACCCCGAAAATAAGGATAACTTGCACGACGGAACGTTACCACTTATATGGGTATATCTAAACAATTTTCACGTCCATGTCAATTATGAAGGCGCCCATTACGGGCCAGGTGTTAACCTCGCATTGCATCTCATTTGCATAAAATCGCATGGGGCAGAAGAATCGCTGATTGACCCCAAACTAATTAGAAATCTCGTAGAGATTACGTACACCGGAATACCTATGGTTGGTAATTAAATATTTCCTATTTAGTTCTACTGATATTCATTTTTGCTTAAACAGTACGAGAGCAGAGCCATAGTTAAGTATACAGGGTGATTCAGAAACAGAAAAAAATGAGAATATTCAACATAGTTACATGTACTAATATGCTATCGCAAAAAAAATAATATAGGTACACATTCTGAAAACTATTTAAAATTATTTAATTGCACGCAGTTGGAATCTAGTCTACTTTAATGGAGTGACAATGCAATTTGGCGATGTCACATATCACACGAAAAAAATATCCGAAGCTCTATGATTAAATCCACACCACAGCAAAAAGTATTTGCGGCGTTTTCGTTTTAAAATAAACTTAAAGATAGATAGAAGTCAAGAGAAAACCTTTTGAGGTGCAAAAGGAAGATCTAAAGAAGAATTCTAGGGGGTGAGAAGACGGGGGAAGGCTATGTAAGAAGAAATAATGAGGAAATATATGCAATGTACCAGGCACCAACAATAGATGAAGCTGTAAAAGCCAGAAGAGTGCAGTGGCTAGGGCATCTAGAACGTATGGAAGATGAAATGCAAGTTAAAAAAATAGTAGGGAGTAAACCTAATTACAAGAAAAAAGAGGCAGACTGAGGAAACGATGGAGGGAGGCGGTGGCAATAGATCTAAGTAGAAAAATGTAACGGATTGAAAAAGAAAGGCGAAGAACAGAATGGAGTGGAGGAGAATAACACATCTCTGGGCCTAAAAGGTCTGTAAACAGCTTTATATATATAACGTGATGTGACTTTGTAGTGAATAAAATTTTAAAGTATTCCGGTATTTGATCACTATAAGAAACATGAAATTTGTAAAAACCTTACGAGTATTATAAAAACTGTTTGAAACTTTGTCCCTCGACTGGTACACACAATTGGGCACGCCTTATTCAATTTTGCCGTACTGAAACGAATATTCCTCCTGGTTGCTGTACTAGTAAACACAAATTATTCGCGGCACCTGTGATACGCTCGCGCAAATCCTCAACAGTTTCCAATTCATTACGGTATACCCCATTTTTTAAATGGTCCCACAAAAAGAAGTCAAGAGGGTTTAAATCGGGAGACCAGAGAGGCCACTATGGGTCCACCCCGTCTTAATCCCACTCCCAATCTCCACCAAACTCCGTGCACTTGATAGTCATTGCGAAGAAATTCAAGATATGGCAAACCATTCATACGACTGGGCAATATGAACGGTCCAATTAAAGGCGCTCATCAACAACAATTATTGCTCAAAAATTCAGTGAAAAACGGTGTTGGAAAAGGTCCCATTCAATTGCGAGCTGATTTTCGAGTTCCGAAATGCGTATATTGTGAATATTCTTTGTTTTGAATAAAGTTTCATCTGTAACCATAGGACATCAGCAGTAAATTGGGGAGTTTCAGCATTTTGCTGTCACAACCACTCACAAAACCTAACTTGTAATGCATAATTCGCTGGTAACACGCACGATATGATATAATAAATTATGTACAGGATGTTTTTAAATGAAGTAGCAAAAAATCATACCTATATCCCAAGTCGCATAATAAAAAAGATACGGGGTGTCAAAGTTAAAATTTTATTTTCGATATTTGTAGTTAACTTCTTAAAAAATTCAAATATTTACATAACATTTGTTAATCTGGGGTTTTTGCGGGAGAGAAATTCAAATTTGTTTTTAATTTTGTCACTAGTAGAGAGCGCCACTTATGCACATCATGTTTCTTTTAAATGGCAGAACTTTTTTGCTGCTTAGTGTATCCATCTGACTATTGAAACAATCGATTCTCCTATCTGTTATAATCTGAAAAAGGTATACCTTGTTGAAGTCGTTAGGAGTAACAATTTTCGAAATAATCCTATTTGAAATATTCAGTGCACCGATTGAAAACCGTTTTAATTACAGGTAAAGTGCCTTTTCTACTGAAAATACAGCAAAATTTTACTTGAAAAAGTTGTTCAGAGCGGTAAATTATGGAGACGTGCCAAACTTCAAGAAGATCAGCGAGGTTTGATGAGACCATTTTTCAACAGAGCAAGATTTTATCTTCTTCTGTGGTCTCATTTAAAAACACCTTGTATATTAATACTAATTATTATTATCATTAATAACCTCAGCAGTTGCAGATAAAACGTTGTACGCATTACGTGGAATACTACATTGTTTCCCCACTTTGTAATATTTCCAAACTTCATATGCGTACGGTAATAATGTAAGTACCTATATATCCCACTTATTGCGTAAATAACTAATAAGTATTATGCAATATTTCTCTTCATTGTTGTTGTCATGCTGCAGTACGGACCTGCACGTAGCGAGCAACCATCCGCGTACAGTTATTGTTGTTGTTCGGTTGTGATTTTCTGCATACTCTTAACATTTTGCACCTCACATCGTGTGCTTATAAATACCTGTGCAGGTATTATCACGTGCAAATTGATTTATCAATTGCGCACAGTATGGTCGGCGGCGTTTCAGATATTTATGACCGCTAGACGCTGTTTCTCATAAGGCAGTTATGGATTGCATCCATTTGAAATTCGCAGGTTCGTGGCATCGAGGTAATTTGTTCGAATGTAACAAGTAGAGATTCGTCGGGGATTTTATATTTTCATAGGACGGTTAGAAATGACGTGCTATCATTTATATATATGCTTAATTAGGGTAGGGGGTAAGATGCTTGGATTTTGCCGGACATGTACGGATTTTTTTTACCCTCATACATAATAACAGGTTATAAAGGATGTTCTTAAAGTTAGGTCAAAAATCCAGGGGCTTATTCTGTGGCCAAAATAAGGGTTTTTTGTTATATGAATACAGGGTATGAGACAAAAAAATTACCAGTTTTAGAAACTTACCAGTGACGGAGGTGTGGATATCATCAACCATTATTTGCCAAGAAAATATATCACCTTGTATAATATTTCAAATAAAATATGTCATCATATGTGCCATTATATTATCCTCACTTTTTATTTATTTACACTTCTTTGTATTCCAAATCGATTAACAGCAAAATTTATATATTTGATCAATTGAATTTTTACACAGTTACTTAAGGTGGTCTAAAATAGTGGAATGTCGATGTAATTTTAAAGTTAGAAATTTTAAACCCTGCTAAAGTTACCAAAATAAATTATACATTATTATAATAGAAAGTTCAAGTTAGATAGTGTTAGTTAGCCAAAATGTAGCGATTTTATACTTAAACCATTTATTGAATGTGGCTCCTTTTACATCATTTTTACATAAACTTCAACAATTAATTTTTCACATTTAAATGCCAAAGTATGAAAAATGAACACAAATCTTTCCTAAGTTCATCCTTTATGTGTATTTTGTAGACGAGAAAGATAAACTTAAAATTTTTTATGTCGATATGCACATTGTTTTGATTAACATATTTAACTATAGTAAGATCACGTAATATTCAGTTTCCAGTATTTTTGTAACCATAAATAGTTTAACTATTACTAGATAGCAGTATCTGTCAAGGGTTTAACATTTTGCTGTCCTATAGACTTCTATGCTAATAATACACGGTGACGGCGCCCTTAAATTACTTAAACATATCTTAGGGAGGCCATGCAAAACAATAATAATAAGAAGCCGTCATCTTATTTAATATTGTGTAAAGTAAACAGTAAGCATTATGAATGTTTATTCTATGACGCAAAACAAAAAGTGGCTAATCTTTATTTATTTAATTGTCGCAGGTCAACGAAATTATGAAGAGTAAATAAACACTTTACTCAGTCAATATTGCAATTTCAGTTAGGATACTACTTCAGATAGTTTCTTTGAGTAAAAACCGATTTACATTTAATTAACCTATAATTTTGTGCTAAGCTCTAAACCGGTATTTGTCTGGTGGCACTCACTGCTGAAGATTAACCGTGGCTCTTCGTTATAGTAGTGTAATTCAATGCTGGTCGGGGCTTTAGCCTGCAGAGTAGTTTCGATTTTACAACAAATATTGTTACAGAAAAGCAAACGTAATAAATATCTCCAATAAGCGCATTTGTTGTTGCATCCTCCCCCTCCTTCTCCTTCTGCCCCTTGTACACTAAATGTTTTCTGAAGGTAATTTCTAGGGCACTAAAGTTTTACGTGTTAAAATAACTTAATTTATACACTTCCTTCTTTATGAACTGTGTATTTTTTTAAATGTCCGGTTTTGTTCAGATTTTTCTACAAGAATAAGGAAATTGCATGATTTTTACAAATACGTGCATATGTTTAGACAGAATGTATTATGTATTTTAATCGAAATGCCGTTTGTCCCAGAGAATATCGTGGAAAAATAAGCCTAACATTGGTATTTAAAATTTCTGTCTAGCTACATTGTGTGAAGTAGACATTGACAAAGTTGCAAAATAGACTCGTAAAATGAACACAAAAAGTATATCTCACAGGATGTTCATCACATCACTACTAATAATTGTGGCAATGTTGAAAACGGAGAGTAGACACCTGCTTGCTTTGCCTCCTTGTTTTTTTTTTGGATTAATGTTCATAAGCATAAAATTAAATTAATCTACTCGTGGTAAATTGTCTGATTATGCTTACACAAAAGCCGCTACCGTCATCTTGGAATTTGCACAACATTACCTATATAAAAAGGTAATCAAGCTTACTGGTAATTAGGGCATATTTGACCCTTTTTACCTACTAACTTATACTACCCTCCACCTTTACAATCACAAAAAATCCATGGGTAGGACAGAAAAATTCCTGCCCCGTGTTGGATTCGAACCAACTTCCGGCCGCTCGTGCTTGCCCTGGCAGCGACTGCTCGTCACCGCCTTGACTGCTCGGCTACCGTCAGCCCACATTACCTATATAGTATTTACACTATTTATGGCCCAAAAATGCCACAAAAACACAAGCAAGCGCCTGTTTACCACATTAATGTTAATATCTTAGTTATTATGTAAATGACCTACCGATGAATATTGGTGAAAGTACATGTATCCTCTTCGCAGATGATACAACTCTCCTCTCTCGAGGTAGTAGAGACTTGAACATGAGTAGCCTGGCTGCAGCAGAAACTTGGTTTTCAGCCAATCAATTGAAACTTAATGTTTCCAAGACTCAACAACTAAGATTTACCTCTAGTAAAGTCCATTCCAAGTCTGAGGTAAGGTTGCTGGGTGTTACTTTGGATTCCACTCTGAATTGGACAGCGCATATTGACACTTTCTGTTCAAGGCTCTCGACTCAAATTTTTTTAATAAGGCAACTGCGGTCTTCAGTTGACAATATTGTGATGAAAACTGTTTATTACTCGTTAGTACATAGTCACTTATTATATGGTATTACACTTTGGGGAAATTCTAGAGCTGCCACGAAAGCCTTTATTTTACAGAAGGCTGCAGTTCGCCTCATTGTTGGAGTTTCAAGAGCAACTCCTAGCAGGGACATATTCAAGAAGTTAAAAATGTTACCGCTCCCAAGCCTTTTTATTTATGAATCATTGCTTCTGGTCCACAAAAACTTAGGAAATTTAATTAAACATTGTAATGTACATCAGTACAGCACTAGGTATGCTGAAAATATTGTGGTTCCATTTTCGAGAACTAAAATTTCTAAAGATAATAAATTACAGATTAGTCTCTATAACAGTTTTGACAATCACTTCAAGTCTCATAACATCAAGCAGATGTCTTGCAAAACCTTCGAAAACTTTGTTAAAACATTTCTACTGTGTCATTGCTTTTTCTCTATAAACGATTTTATATCTTATGTATGTACGCAATTTTATGTTAATATTTTTTGCCATGACTGAAAATGTACTTGTGTAATGGTCAATAAATATCTATTCTATTCTATTCTATTGCCGCCAGACACAAGTTCTGACCTCAACATAATATAATTCAAGCCCATTCCCGATTTTTCATTAAAAATTAAAAACATTTTTCTGTCAATTATGGGTCCATCATATTTTGATTACAGGTTGCAGGGCATAATTTTTTTAAATTAAACTTTACCATTATCTCTCAAAGCAATTGACATATTGAAATTTGGTAGACATGTGTTTTGAAAGGTTCTAATCACGCTGGTTTCAATATGTCACACAGAGCGTTTGTTGCACTGCAAACCAAAAATAGTTTGGGACACAATTTTTTAATTTAGAATTACGCAGGAAAAAAAGAACAGTTGATAAGACTTGTAAGTTGTTTCTCAAAGTACTTAAGGTACGATATTTTTAAACACTCTGGTGCAGTCTTTCGCAACAATAAGTCATGGCTATTGCAAAGAACTTTATTTATATAACAAAAATTTCTGAACAAATTGAAATTTGAAAATACAATCATTTTTCTGACTACCCAATTTCATATCTTTATTGGGAAACATCTTAAACTGTTTTGATATAAATAAATGGGTAAAAGTCAAAGTTTAGGAATTTATGTTTTTTTGTAGTATTAGTAAATCTATTATTTATACAAATTAAATAATAATTTGGAAACTGGCTAATATTTAATAGAACAATTACTTTGAGAAAAAAAAATATAATCTATTTATTCTCATTAGATTTAACAGAAATAAAGTAATATCAAATTTATTAAAAAAGTAGGTATTTATTAAAATAAAATTTGTTTTTCTGCTATAGGAGAAATACATAACTTACTAAAAAACAGCATACTGATAGGACATCATTAATTTTATCTTACTCCTTGATCACAAAATAATTAGCAAAATTATAACTTCAGTAACTCAAATTTTTAATTCCGTAGTTCCTTACTGAAGAAGAGAACTACAGATGTCTCGAAACGTCCAGAAATAAATGATATATGGTAATCAATCCGGAAATTGTTCAACGATGTTCAACTTGTGCCTACAAAATATTGAGAAAACTAATATTACCACCCAGATACCTCCAGATTTAAACTTTTTCAGAAAGGAAAACGATGATGAGGAAAAAAGAAAGACAGAATAATGGAACGCCTAGTATATGAGTTTCTCTACAGGAGTCTAGATCCTCAATTACTCTTTCTTCGTAGTAACCATACTGTACATAAATATGATTTAAGATTAATGATTTTGTGCCACTATAAGTGTCAAACATTCCAACGGCGTGCAATCTATACGTACAGTCAAAAGGTCACTGAAGATGGAATCGATTTCTTTTATCAGATTGTAAAGACATACATCAATAATTCTTTAATATGAACTTACACAGTAGACGGCGTAGTTCAATAAATATTAATACAAAATGAAATAACAGGATACAACAATAGGTTTGTAAGGTTTTGATTGATTTTGATATGCAGATAGTAAAGATGTTCCAGCTATTTAGAATAAAGGCTGGCATCTTTTGTAAAATTCCAGACAGAACATTGTGCAAC
This sequence comes from Monochamus saltuarius, assembly GCA_025584915.1. Classification (NCBI taxonomy): domain Eukaryota; kingdom Metazoa; phylum Arthropoda; class Insecta; order Coleoptera; family Cerambycidae; genus Monochamus; species Monochamus saltuarius. The sequence continues at coordinate 106,384,498 of CM046721.1, read as the reverse complement.
TTTTTGGTATTTAAAGTTAGTTTCACATAAACAAATATGTTAATATATCTTTTTTAAGTAAGATTTTAGATAAGTGATCTAGATCTCTCTCTACTTTCTGTGTTATAAATCCCAAGATTTGCACGAGTAAAAAATGGCAGTTTAATCAGCATATAAAGTAATAGACCCACTACTTAGTACAGAAAATAAAAGATTTAAATAAATATTGAATCAAACTGGCCCCAATACAGTTTCTTGAGGAACAGCGCATTCAAACATTTTTTAATCACTGAAAATATAATTGATCACTTTGATATCCATCAGAAAAATATAATAATAATAATAGTTTTTAACGAAAATAAGGTACACAAATACTAAGAGAGTAGTGAATAACAATTACATATAAGCAACAACACCAAAAAGCTATTATTAAAAAGGCGGAGTTCAACTGCTCCAAGAATGAGCGCGTCGTTCTTCCACTCAACCTCAAATTTACAAAATAAGAGATTAATAGTTAAAATGAGTTCGATACATATAACACAATATATATCTTAGCAAAATCACAAAGGTAAAATAATTGAAATCACAAATCAAAAAACACATTGGTCATACATTTAAAGTTACATTGAAACAAAATATTACCTGATCTAAGCAATTAATTTTAAAGGATTAACACTAATACCAACATATTTCAAAGATTTCACAAGTAACGGATGCCTTACTGAATCGAGTGCATATGATAGGTCTAGAAATACCCATAATGATGGACTATTTTTATTCAAAGCAGCGTACATTTTTTATGTTAAATGTAAAATTGCCTCTTGGGTTATTTTACCTTTCTGGAAGCTATATTGCATATTACAAATAATATATTTCTTCAAGTTGCATATTTTTAATAGTTTTCGAACATTTTAGCAAAGTTTCTAATAAGAAATATGTCCATCTTTTGCAAGACAATATTATTTCATAGGTATGGTGAGAGAACTAATAATTTTTTTACTGTATTAGAAAGGTATTTTAAGCTCATACAAATCAAATCTCCTACAATTCCTATCAATGAAGTCATATGTACACTCTCTGATACCAAACATCTTGGTATGCTAATGAACAATTCCATAGACAAAGCTCTATTCAATAATTATTATTAATCTATCTTAATTTACTAACCCGGTTTAATGAAATACCTAAAAATATATAAGAACTAATAATGTCAAATTGTCAAGTTTCGGCACCGCAGATGCTCAAGATTTAGGTGGATCAAAGTATTATTATAAAAGACGTAGACCTATCAATTAACTTTTATGTCAACTAAATTGTCAACTTTTTTCAAGGTTTTGCACTTATGGGTTCTTTTATATTTCAGCTCCGAAGACTTCTATTCAATCTAAAATGTCGTTCAAGTGCTTGTACCTCCAAACCCCTGGCAGGAAATTCAGCGTATTTTTACACGCCACTGGTTAGTGCTTATGGCGATGAGCATCTTCCACACTTTCACCCGGTGACCTGGTCCCATGCTGGCACTCCCACATCGATGGCACCTGCAATTCCGAACCGATGGACAAGCGTACACTACGAAGCGCCCTCGGGCGTCGCTTTAATGGCTCCGATCTTCTGCCTGCTTTACGATTTCTAGCGGTCGCGTGACATTTTAGGCATACGAACATCGCCTCGATAAAAGAAATTAATAATAACAACAGCAAAGGCAATGGTATTAATATCTCTTCCTCATTTCAAACGACAGCGAACTGGAGGAAGCCGAATACTTTTGTAATTTTATGTCTTATTAGCATTTGCAAGCAAATAATCTTTAACAATAAACAATACAGGACTTTTATGTCTCCAAAGAATTATATAACATTTGCATCAGTAAAAAAATAATTATTGTTTAGCTCATTATTTAAAAATGTTCATATACATATATTATGCCACAATTTTATGAAAAAAAAAATAATACGTTTATTTATAATTTGCTGATGACCGTCTTTGCATTAAAGAATAATATTTAAGTATGTCACAAATTACATTACTGTAATTAGTTTCTATTCTTATGCAACAATTTCTAGGTTAATTGTCACGTCAGTTTTAGTTACTTTAAAAAAAAAATAGGAATATGTCTCAAAATTGTTCAAGATACTTAAATAGGTGACGTTGTCAATTACCATAGAAGCCTACAAAGCAAATTTCTGATCTGGTTGTCACAACATCAGTTTAGAGGTATCCTTCCCTTCAAAAGAAATTCTGAAACTTGTTTTTAGTCAATGCATCATCTCACCATCTATGCAATTGGCCAAAATCTTACGTCTTGTATTAGAATTCATCATTTCTATTGAGTGAATCTATTTTATATTTTACCGTTGTACAACAACAAACAGCAACTCTTGGTTTGGGAAAAGTTGTTTCAAACTTATTTAATGGTACAATAATTTTGTCCGTGCACCTTTGTATATCGAGTATATGGGTTACTGTCAGATATCCCTTCTGTACCTTGTTTAATAATTCTGATAGTATACCTAACTCCTCTGGAAATTGCCCATACTGATGCCGTTTGAAGTATGTTGACTCACAAGTGGTATGTGTTTAATTTATGATTGAGATAGTTGATCATAATGATGTCGATCGAAGTGTTCTAACATACATGAATGTATCGATGATATTTGTTTATGATCAGGATGGTAATGAATTGATTGGTGATGAGCTAAAATTAAATACCCATTCGTGTGCTCCTGATTGCCATCAAGCTGTCAGTAGATAATTTTTATTTACAATGCTGTCAAATGCCTCCTTTATCGATTAACTAATACTAAAGGCGAAGGAAATTGTTCATTCACTGACATCTACCACGTAAGCTTACAAACCATGCAATGCTCTCAAATGCCTCCTTTATCGATTAACTAATACTAAAGGCGAAGAGAATTGTTCATTCACTGACATCCACCACGAAAGCTTACAAACCAAAAACAAAGTTAAAAGATATAGGTACACTAGATAACTTACTTTTTATTTAGACAAATATCTGCAATGCTCTCAAAAGCCTTCTTTATCGAAGAATGACTAATACTAATGGCGAAGAAAATTGCCCATTCACTGGCATCTGCCACGAAAACTTACAAAAAAAAACAAAAGATGTAGGTAAAGTAGGAAATTTACTTTTTATTTACACATATTTCTGTAATGCTCTCAAATGCCTTCTTTATCGAAGAATGACTAATACTAATGGCGAAGAAAATCATCCATTCACTGACATCTACCACGAAAGCTTACAAACCAAACACAAAATAAAAATATGTAGGTACAGTAGATGATTTACTTTTTATTTACACAAATTTTTGCAATGCTATCAAATGCCTCCTTTATCGAAGAATATTTTCAGTCCCTTCGCTGCCGATGCCTATCGAGCAAACAAACTGCGTACTGCCTTGCAGATAGCGGTTGTCTATGTACCATTTTAAATTGTCTATAAAGAAAATCGTTTATATCTCTCCCGTTAGCGGACCGCTAACGCGGAGATGGGTAACTATATCTTTATTTATAACTCACGACGTGCAGTCTAACAATCCGATTACGCAATTTCAGGTAATATATAGCGAGTGGAGGGAACGCCTGATTAGTTTGTCGATTGCCATTGGACAGTGGAATTTCTCTGGAAATCGGAAATAGATCTCTACTGATATTTATATATCTTCCAATATTCAGGCATTCGCCCAATTATAAGATAAAAGCAAGACATATTACGAGCAATATAAAACGGTATTAACTGGCAGTTTTAAAAATAGGTATATATAGTAATAAATTACAAATACATTAAAAACGTAAAAAAAATTAAACAGAGGAAATAAATAGTAGGTAAATTGAACTCTAAATCCAAAAGTTATATGCCAAAATACATACAAAAAGAAACATAAATATGGCTTTTGAAGAGCAGTCTTCATTTACTTAAAAAAGTCTGTTACATATACTGGGTGTCTAGTAAAGAATACCATATTTCAGAACTGTATTTATCCCAACTTACCTCAGTCCAGACTTACAGTGTCAAAGTTAAAAATTAAATTTTGTTTTTTGCTAATATTTTAAATAGTTTTCGAGAAGTCTGCTTCAAAATTTGATACATGGTGATTTTCCGGGTTGTTGTGCCGTGACCTCGGTAACTGGTAGCTGCCAGAAACAGAGTTAAAATGCACATCCCTAGCATTAGCCGGGATTCTTTTACCTGCCCTGGTTGCTCTCGGGCTAAGCTCGGTGGGGATAGACTCGTTATCGGTGTCTCTGGGCCTGTCCATATATTGATTTCGGTTGCTATTGATGGTATTACGACTGATACGATCGAAACTGTTCCTCGGATACTGGTGGTCCTCCGAGGCGTTCCGTAGCCGCCGCTGTAACTGGTCGCATTCCATGCTTCCAAACGTTTCGCCGATCTTCACTGTCGGCATCTTCAGTGGTGGCTCTGCAAAGCTTCGCCGCAACAGAGTGAAAAGCCTAAAAACCACTATGCTTCAAAATTGTTTTTTTTTTGAGATGACAAAGATTAGAAGTATATGCAGATATATGCAAGCGTTATATATATGTAACGCCAGATCATAACGGATTGTAAACAACATAACAGTACTCCACAAGTTCAAAATTTTGCTATAATTAATTAATAATAATAATAATAATAAAGTTTATTTGCCCTGGTTTCCTGGTCTTCCGCGTATCCCAGAAGCGCGTGGATCAGAAGATATGTAAGAGCAACAAAATTATCAATATTAATAGCAATCTACAAATAATCATCAAGAAAAAGTTTTTTTAGAGACATTTTAAAAGTATATGGCGACAATGATTTTAATTCAGGATTCAACCTATTGAACAATTTAACAATATTGTATGAAAATGATCGCTCAAAGAAAGCAGATTTGTGAGTAGGCATGGTTAATAGTCCTTTGCTACGTATATTAATGTTGTGCACGTCAGTCCTAAAAATTAATTTGTTATAAAGGTAAGGGGGAGTCTTAGTATAAATTAACTTCTTATAAAAACTTAGAGCATGATAATCTCTTCTTATTTTCATAGACAACCATTTTAAATTTTTAAAAGCGTTAGATATGTGATTAAATTTTCTTATCCCACATATGAAACGAACACAGGCATTTTGTACTTTCTGAATTCTATTACAATCAACACTATCTATACAGCCATTATATAAAACATCACAATAGTTAAATTGAGATAGTACCATAGTTTCACAAAGCATAACTTTAGTATCTTTATTTAGAATATGCCTACTATTATATAACAATTTTAAATTACAGTAAGACTTCTTCAACATATGATTTACGAATAACCTGTATCTCAAGTTGAAGTCTAATGTTACACCTAGATTTTTTGCCTCTCTAGTAACTTTAAGTTGATCATTATTGATATGGATGTTTATTAAATTTATGACTTCGTTAACCTTATTTTGCTGACCTATCAATAATACGGACGACTTAGAACTGTTGAGCTTTAAAGAATGATCAGCAGCAATTTTAGTTAAAACCGACAAGTCGGCGTTAATTTTGTTACAAGCATCATTTATCTCTGAAGGAGCAAAAGAATAATATAATTGTGTGTCGTCCGCGTAAAAATGAAATTTACAAAAAGTGATGAAAGTTTCAAAATTTAACGTATAAACAGTATAAAGTAATGGACCCAAAATAGAACCCTGGGGGACTCCTGATAGCATTGCAATTTGATTAGAAAGTTTATTATTATAAATAACACATTGTGTTCGATTAGTTAAATAATTTTTTAATAGTGAAATAGAATCATTACTAAGACCTACAAAATGCAATACTGAAAGTAAAATATTATGATCAAGTGTGTCAAATGCCTTGCTAAAATCCAAAATAGTAAGCGCTGTTATTTTACCTTTGTCAACTTGGCTTATAATCTCATCTGTTATGTGAAGAAGAGCTGTTGAACAACTGTGATTTTTCCTAAATCCTGATTGCAAAACTGGCAGTAATTTGTTATTATTCAGATAATTTCGAAACTGGTTCTCGATTACTCTTTCCAAAACCTTAGACAACACTGGCAACACTGCAATAGGTCTCAAATCCTTAAATTCAGTGGGATGAGTAACTTTGGGAATGGGTCTTATCAATGATTCTTTCCAGAAGGAGGGAAAACACTATATTCGAGACAAAAATTTACTAAATGTGTAATTAAAGGAATTATATAAGGGCAACATAATTTTATAAAAGTAATATTAAATCCATCAGTCCCAATAGCCTTAGAAGAAATGTTATTAATTATTTTAGCAATCACGTCATCATTTACAGGCGAAAATATAAAATTATTTGGAATATTATTTTTTGTTCGGGAGTTATAATACTTAACCAAGTTTTCAATACTATTATTGCTATTACTAATTTCCTGAATTGAAGTAGAAAAAAGTTAATAATATCATCAGGATCAGCTATCTCATCAGGAATTGTAATTATATTTTTATTAATAATATTCATACGTTTTAATTCCTCCAAGTATCTTTTGAGTTTGAATTTCGACATTTAAAGTTAAGATAAGCCCGTTTTTCATTTTTAATAGCAATATTAGTGAAATTACGCCATTCTTTGTATTCCTGCCACCGCAGAATATTTTTCGTAGATTTGAAAGTTTTTAGTTTTTTATCCCTAATTGACATTAGTAATTTTAAGTTATCTGTTAGCCATGGCGAATAAGTCTTACGCGTAATGCATGTTTTCAATGGAATATGCTTGTTATATAATTTAAGTAGATTTTCATTTAAAAATGCTAATTTGTCGTCAATATTATTTAATTCAACAATATGAAAAAGAGGCAAATTTCTCAGGTCAAGCATAAACAGGTTATAATGCAAAAATTTGTAGTCTCTGTAATTTATCACTGTTGGCACAAATTTAACTTGTATACATAGTTTAACATAAATTAAGTCATGATCTGATGCATGACTCATACTTATTACTCCTTATCTGACACAATAGACTTGTCTGATGTTAAGATGAGATCAATTAATGTAGCAGAAGTTGCAGTAGTCCTAGTAGGAGAATCAATGAGTTGAGTCAAATCAAACACTTCAAAAATATTATTAATAGCAGCAGTTGCATTACTTTCAAGTTGAAACATATCAATGTTGAAATCCCCCAAACAAAATATATAGTCAGCACCAATCAAGTCATATGCAAAAGTATTTTCTAACTCGGTTAAAAATAAATTATAAAATAAATTAGGAGGACGATACACAACACCAACATAATATGTCTTATTTGATATAGTAATATTTACCCAGAGTTGTTCAATATTATTCGATGTTGGAAGAATTTTAAATTTTATATTGTTCTTAATGTACATGCCTACACCGCCGCCTCTGGTTGAGCGATCATTCCTCACAAATTCATAGCCTGCTATGCTTAGATTGTTACTAGTGATATCTGGATTAAGCCAAGTTTCTGAAATTGCAAATACATGATAATAAAAAGTATTCAGAATGTCTCTAACATTAATTAATTAATAATAATCGAAACATTTAAATGCTCCCACTAATCTGCCGCTAGCTACTAATCTTGCTATTGACTTGGCTGTTTGCTAAAGGTTTTTCAGATGTAATTCAATGCTGGTCGAGGCTTTAATCCGTAGAGTAGATGGCACCTAAAATTTCGTTTTTGCAAATATTGCAATAGTCTCTGGCGGTACAGGTGGAGGTTTTAATGGTACCCGCAGTATAGTGGTCCGTTTTCAAGAGTGTTAAAATCACAGATGCAATTAAATATATTTTAGATATTAGATATTTATTAACTATAAATTTTCATTGAAAACATAGGTGATATCCGCCACTGTACGGTATTTTATAATGTGCTCTGCGGTGTACAAGAATGTTGTTGTCTGTTCTATATTAATCCGACAATATTGTCAAAAGCAAAATAAAAAAATTGCTGGTCAGAAAATTTACTTACACTCTAAGTATAGCAGAATGCAGCCGTTGTTGTTGTTGTAAAATATCGTTCTCCATAGCCGTCTCATATGGAAAATACAATAAAGTGCAAGACTCTCGATTTGGCCTTTTAGTGCGACCGGTACTACTTTTAACACAGGTGTTCGCTTTATTTGCTTACGTGGGAAATCCTGAATTAGCATCACAAATTTACTGTCATTACTTCTACTAGACCTTACACGTGAATGTGGTACAGTACGAGTCTATTTTATTATGGGTCGCAAATTGTTTTACTCAAATGCCCGGAGACAGTGTAATTACGAAATAATTTATATTTATTTAGCACAAATTAGATTATAAATTATTAAATAAATTACACCAAATAAAATATTCAGTATTTTACGCTCAAATAACACTCTCATCGATACAGAGTTTATCTTAAATAGAGGTTTTTCTTTTAACAGGGCATATACCCCAAAACAGCTAAGCAAATTCTCCAAACATTTTTTCCAAATATCAAAAAACAATAGAAATATGCCAAGATAAAGGTGTCAACATTAGTTTATTGAATTATTCATTTAGTAGCAGAATTAAATATTTAATTATTGATCAAATAACACAATATTTTAGGCTAGATTGGACACCATCAATATCTACTACAAAAAGTATTAATAAAAGCTAACTCATATTTTCAGATTAAGTTTATAACTATTCAGTTGTTTAAGCTGTGGCGTTTGTCACTGGGTCATATTTAAACGATATAATTCTTCATGGATGACCCATTTAGGGTGGATTCAAAAAAATCTACTTTGCCATTAAAAAAGTCTACTAAACGGCATAAAGTCAAGAAATTCCGTATTGTCCTGCAAACGGTTTCATTTTTTTTTCTTCACACGTTCAGTACTAGTCCTTATCTGTTTTGTCTTAAGACAGCTTTACATTTATGCAATTCTTATTGCATGCGCGCATGCGCATTACAGTTAAAATTAATGACCGACGCAATTTTCAGTCCATTGCATGAATATAGAGTCTGTTCTAAATTAATCGCATTGCGCGTACAATTCTGGTTCCTTTTCTGGTAATATTCAGTTTTGCCATCCTACACAAAATGAACTAACAGCGAGGAATTAAGTAAAAAGTCAATTAACCATAATAATTTTCTTTTTTATTTCGTCCATTGAAACTCTAGGTTGATTGAAGCTTCATACCACAGTACACAACACCTGTATGTTTTGATGGGTTTACAGCAGACCAGCAGATCGAAATCATTTTCATTTTACTAATTTGGCAATGGCCAATATATTGCATAAATGTAAAACAAATGACACCTTACAATATTGCATGAAAGATTTGGCCGCAATATAGTTTTCATTGCATTGCATGCTCCATTGTCTAAATGTAAAGCGGCCTTTACGAGTAGTAACCTGATGTAAGTCTAAATAAAAATAACACACCTGTGCCTTAATTCTCGAATGTAGTGACATAAATTTAAGAAGGAATTCATTCCACTTACAAAAAATAATAGATATATTATTATATATATTTACAATTCTTGAAGCTTCGTATTCCTTTAGAAAATGCCATGTGAAATAATTCCCAAATTTTTTTATGGGAAATAGCTACAATGAAAATGGTCAAGATTTCGATTTTCTCATGAGAGTTTACATCACTTGCTGAGGGAATGTGTTCCACTAAACTGAAGAATCGAACCCCTGTAGGTAAATAAATCGGACGTTTCTGTCGATTAGCTTGCATGAATAATACTAAATTTAATTTAATATAAATAAAGTATATCAAAATATTAAGGCCGTCGCCAAGACATATCTTCACAGGCTGAATCTGAATCTGAGGTCTATTTAACCCCGTCGCTCTAGGTTTAAAGTCAGTCCAAGGTCAAAGCGAAAGATTACAAGTTGACCAAGACCATCGTAGATTATGTTTTTGGGGTCGCTAGATCTGAATCTGGAATTCACTTAACCTTTAGTTTCAAGGTTATTCTAAGGAAGGATTCTATGAAATATAGATATGCAAATAGGCAAAACCATTGTACGTCTACTATATATTATTTTTATTGAACTAGAGATTTTCTCTGAGCAACAATTACTAACTTTATTAAAGTCCAAATTAAAAAATAAACATTCATTTGGTCCAGATGGCATCCCGTCTTTTGATTATAAAAAGGGTTATTAATGTAATTATAGCCCCTATTACATATTTGGTAAATTTGTCTTTTGTTACTGGCAAATTTCCAAATCTCCTGAAACGGGGTAAAGTTGTCCCCATATATAAAAAAGGAGATCCTTTTAAGGTAGAAAACTATAGACCAGTTACCCTAACATCCGGGTTTTCTAAAATATTTGAATATGCATATTTGCACCGTTTGTTAAATTTCATTGAAAATCATAACATACTATTGGAAAATCAATATGGTTTTCGTGCTAATAGATCTATACATACTGCTATATACGCTTTTTATGATAAGCTTATTGAATGTATCGACGCATGCGAATGCCCTGTTGGAATTTTTTGTGAACGCAGCAGGGCATTTCACTGTGTTGATCATGACAAATTACAACAAAAGCTTCACGCTTATGGAATCCAAAATAAATCCTTATGTTGGATATCTTCTTTTCTTAAAGAAAGAAAACAGTATGTTAGTCTTTCAAGCACACATAATGGAACTGTGGCTAAAGTAAATTCTAAGAATTCTGTAATTAGTATGGGTGTGCCACAGGGTTCTGCTCTTGGCCCCATTCTGTTTATATTATACACAAATGAAATTGGCAACTTGATACCTGATGGCTTTGTAACATTGTATGCAGATGATCAATCTCTGATTTTTTCTAGTAAATCAGATTCTGTGCTCGAGGAAAATTGTAATAAATCGTTGAATATTTTGAATAATTGGTACTCTTTTTACAAACAACATTTAAATCAAGAAAAAACTAATTTTGTGCTATTTCATAATCGACAAAAAATATGTGCAAATTTAGATATTCAAATTGTCAGTTGTCAAGTAGTGAAAGGGTAAAATTTTTAGGAGCACTAATGGACGACTGCCTCACCTGGAAACCACATTGTGAGCAGTTAATTTCAAAACTAAATTCTGTTAGTTACTTAATGAGAACTTTGAAATCAGTTATGACTGTGGATCAACTTTTGCAAATATATCACGCGCAAGTCGGATCGAGGCTACGATATGGCATATGCCTATGGGGTAATTCAACCTTAACATCGGATGTTTTTATTGCACAAAAAAGAATTTTGAGAAGCATGTTAGGTCTTAGTAGTATTTCTTCATGTAGATGTGTTTTTAAAGATTTAAAACTTTTAACTGATGTTTCAGTGCTTATTTATGAATTGTGTGTTTATGTTTTTAATAATAAGACTAAATTTTTTACGAATTTTGATAAACATGGAAGGAATACGCGACAAAATGGTAATTATCATATACCATACTGTAAATATAAAGTTGCGATAAATTCACCTAATTGTCTTGGACTTAGGTTATATAATTATTTGCCATATAATATTAGGCAAATTAATAACGTGATAAAATATAAACATGAACTGAAGTCTTATTTGACTGAGAAATGTTTTTATACGCTGGATGAATTGTTTGTAAATTAGATTTACTTTGTGACTATTCCTATACAGTTTGTTACTGTCTCTGAGGAAAATAAAGGTATTATTATTATTATTTGGTCGTTGGATACGAATTTGAAGTTTATTTAACACAATTGGGTCAGCTTAGCTTGACAACCTCAAAACCCTAATACGCCTAACGCCCGTAACAAATTACGGGAACAAATTATTGTCATAACTGGAACCCATCATTGTCACAGCGGTACAGATCGCTACCACAATCATGTTGCTGCGATAAGTGAACTTGTGGAACTGAGGAACACCTGACGACACCGAATTTTTACTTACGGAGCAAATTGTGTTGCTAATAATATTTAGAAATTTAAGGGATATATTTTTCTGTAAAAAAATTGTGACAATAAAGAAGGAAAATTAAATAACCAAACATATATAATAAATTTACTGAACATAGTATGGGCAATTCATTAGCATAAACTTTTATACGGTTGTAAAAAAAACGAGAGACATTAATATAATATTCAAATCAAAATCAATTTCATACCTGCCTGACTATTTGTTTTACATTTTTGCTTCATAATTTATACGCTTTACTATAAAGTCCAGCCCAACCGCAATATGCCGCAATCGGTAAATATCAAGCGATATATTTATTATAAACTCATTTAACCTTATCTCGGTTACCGACGTCGTAGGCGGACTAACTCAAATATATTAGAAATAGCTCCACAAATCCCGAAATGAAAAAACGCATTACCATAGAGTTCACATTTGTTGTCCATTAGACAAAAGTTATTACTCAGAATTTGTTGTTTGAAACAATCGAGTTCAAGAACCTTCGGCGGACCACAAGCTGCCACGTCATGCAATTAGAAAAAATGTTGTAAAATATAGCAGGTTACTAAGATACCTGCCCATGTGTGGGTGAATTCCTGCTATGAATCGACATGAATTATTAAGTGTTTTCGAACACTTTTAAATTTGTTTTAAGGCGTCCGCTACAATATCAGTAGCATTCTTTCGACGAAGGGAGATCGCCTTATTCCATATACAGGGTGATTCAGAAATTATCTAAAAATTTTTTGTAAAATCCTTACATACGGATTTATCAACAAGGCGTAACGTTAGTTAGACTAGCGGAGGTTACGCGAAAAATTTACGCCTCTGTTGCACCAATTTAAATAAAAGCCCTACTCCTGCAAACACGGAATTCCAGGAAACAACTACTCTGCGGGCTAATGCCCCGACCAGCATTGAATTACACCTGGAAAACCTATAGCAACAGTTAGAGTCACAGCAGACAGCTATCAATGGTGTCTACTGCATGTAGAACGCTTCGTGCCTGTGACATTTTCAGTCCGGCATGGAGTAGCGAACGGCCGATAGATGTAGTTAGTTCTACACCGCGAGCCCTACTCCTATTCACTACTATGTATAATACTTACTTTATGATGTGTTAACTAATTCGTAGCACTGAAAAGTACTATTTTTAAATATAAATACTAAATATACAATGGGAAACGCAAGGAACTAGAGGCCGAAGTTACGCGATTTTTTGACAGGTACAATACTGGGTCTAACTTTTGGCGCAAATATCGACGTAAATAAACAGCCTACCTAGCAACGCATGCTTCGCTACCTAGCAACGCATGTTGCGCGAATGAGCGCAAAGCTGGTTAGTCCGACTAACGCGCTTTACACGGGTGCAAAACTGGTTAGTCCGACTAACGTTACGTTCTTTTCGTGAATCCGGCTGTTATAGTTTCCGAGAAAAAAATTATTGAAGTTGTAGTGTTTTCAACCTTTACATCGTTGGGCTACTGTCATCTCTAACCAGGCGATTCCGAATATTGAAATCCGAGTACTTTTTGTAGATATTAAAAGTTTTTGTGATACGAGACTTTACATAGTTTTTTAACTGTCAAAAATGGCTTACGTGTATAGTACCAACTCGGAGTTGATGGATATCGTTCTAATTTATGGTGATGTGAAAATGCTTTAGCAGAACCATTTCCCAGTAAACTCGTGCCAAATGTAGCTACTTTTGTCGCGATGTACAGTGAATGCAAGTGTAGTACAACGCGAGGGAAATTTGACAGCGAATCGTAAGATAAATGGAGGTATGTGTATTGCAGCAGTGTGGCTATCATACACATTATTTCCGTACCATATACAGCGCATCCAAGCATGGACATCACGATCTCTTCACTGAATTTCTTTTTTTGGAGATATTTAAAAAATGTATCGCACCGAATTGGATACTATTGATGCTTTACTAATGCACGAGTTCAAAACGGACAAGAAGCAGAAACATTTATGTTAGTTTGTAGAGATTGGGAAAGACAGGCCCAAAATATTGTTGTAACGTCAGGTATGTCAAACTATTTTATTAATTAAAACCACAAATTAAATCTATTAATAATTATTAACAATAGCGACAGAAGCAGTTGAATGTGCTGTATAAAATCGGTGTTATAAAATGTTATTTATTTTTTATCTTGAGTAATACTATTATTTTTGGAAAATTCTGCACCTACTAGTTGAAGGTATATTAGTGCCATAGTTTTTTGTTGTTATTTCCACTTTGTTGGACACTGAATTTTCAATATAACCTTCAGCATGGTGACTGATTTCCAATCACTATGGCGGTAATATTATTAGGTGTACTCCAGCTAATAAAGTAGCCGAAGAACACCGACAATAATGCCAGATATGGTATATTCTTTGGGTTTGGTAATTTAACATAATTTTGTGCTAAATCTGACCCACAGTATACTAAGCAATCAGTAGGGAAACTCAGCTTTCCCGCGTCTTCCAAAAATCCGCCATGTTGTTGGCGACCGACAGTTATTGCTATAACTTCTCAATCAATACCTAAATTTACATGAAACTACACTGGATTACAACAGTTAATTAAGAATTAATGCAAAGTATTATAACTACGAAACAACTTTGGTTATGTTTACGCCAAATTATTAGCTATTTTTTCGTATGTTTTGTGGAATCCGCCATATTCTTGGCGACTGTGTCTAGAGTGGGGGCATTTAAAAACTGCCAGACGTATTTCATTCATAAATTGTCTAACATTCCGTACTGATTGCTTAGTATACTGTGATCTGACCCAACGTATTTTTCCAACCACTTGCTTGGAACATTTATTATTGTTATAATAGGTATACAAAAAAGCGAAAATGCTCAGTATCCGTATCAGTATCAAATACCTTGGTGACTTGTTCTTGTTATCAACTGTACTATATATGCGCTGTATTTCAGTCTTGGATTCTTTTATAGTTACTAGTAAAGTTTTATCTAAATCATAAATAGCATCTATTATTATGTTGCATAACTCTTCTCTACGACAAGACAAGCTCCACATATTCCAAAAATCAGTGGCACGTCGATTTTGTTTTTAAAAAAGGCAATTTTTGACATATTACCCATATTTGTGACGTCATTGTTGTTCGAGATATGACGTCATCGACAATTTTTTATAATAGCAACCCCCAATTTTGACCATGCCATTTGAAAGAGCGTGTCATTCTACATAAATACATGATGAAAAATTATGATGTTACATAACAAAAATTTCAAGAAAATAATGTTTGACGATTTTAAAATTAAATTTTCACAATACTGAAAATGATAATGATTATGTAAAACATCGACTAAATTAATTGTTCAAATTGTGCACCGTTGGCTGCCTGACAGAAGCCAAGACGATTAATAAATTCTTTTTGTACTTCAGGAGGTATACGATGTATCTCGTGACGAATTTTTGCTTTTAATTCTTCTAAATTAATCGGTCTAGTAACGTATACTTTGCTTTTTAAGTATCCCCACAAGAAATAATATAGTGGTGTCAAATCAGGTGATCTGGCTGGCCACTCAATCGACCCCCTGCTCCCTATCCAACGATTCGGGAAATGCTTATCTAAATAAGCACGGAGAAGTGTTGCATAATGGGGAGGTGAAAAGTATTTTGAAAATTTAATTTTAAAATCTTCAAACATTATTTTCTTGAAATTTTTGTTATGTACCTAACACCATAATTTTTCATGATGTATGTATATAGAATGACACGCTCTTTCAAATGACATGGTCAAAATTGAGGGGTTGCTATTTAAAAAAATTGTCAATGATGTTATATCTCGAACAACGATGACGTCACAAGTATGGGTCGTATGTCAAAAAGTGCCTTATTTAAAAACAAAATCGACGTACCAGGGGACGTTTTCGAAAAATTATCAATTTTAAAAATAATGAATTTATTCGTTACTTTTCGAAAGCACTGTAGTACTGGCTTTTTGGTGTATTTTTACATAAATTTTTTGTCGTTTTTTTAACAAGTTGTTTTTAGTTTTACTTTGTTTATAATAATAATAAATAATAATAATAATATCTCTACCCCTCAATCAAATCACGAGGATTAGTCCAGAAGTCGAAGACTTGTGCGGGAGAGGGGGCGGCATATTATTATTAAGCAGGCCGCATTTGCGCCCAGGAACGACTTACGTTGATAGGCCCTAACCACCATTCAGTGCAGGAATGAGGGAAACCTGGAAAACCTCATTAATTAGGGGGGTGGTCAAATGTCAACCGGCGTCAATCTCTCACATTGACCCAAGCCAACATTCTTCCACCCTACCATACCCGCAGAGAGGGTGCCAATCTCTCCACGAATATAGCTTATATACGGGCTACCGGCTGCGGGGGTCGAACCCACAGCGATCCAGTCACCTCGATTCAAGTACTGACGCCTTAAACCGCGCGACCACTGACCGATGCAACGCACAATGAAATTATTTTTCACCTGAATCTTATTTGTAAATTATTTTCCTTTCTTTTGAAATTCATAGAGAAACTTGTTTATATTTTAATCTTCAAATGAATGGATTTAATGTCTCCCTAGAATAATTTGTTAGTGGAATATGTGCGACTAGACAAATTAAAGACATTTTTTTCGGTTGGTACTGCTTGTTTTGATAATAATGGTAATTGATGTTAATGTATATATTATTTGTTTTTTTTTATTTGTTTGTGATTCGTAGCATCCTGATGATAAGTTGAAACTTTGATGGTGTAGAATAAAGCCTTTTTGGCTATTGATGACCTTATTTTAATTATTTTTGCCTTTAAAAATTTGTATTTAACTAAGGTCACTGTTTCATTTTCTCTGTATCTAACGATGAGCGGTTTTGCTTCACTTTCTTTTTTTATTTTGGACTGAACACCTTCTGCTTGTATTAAGGTGCCCGTATCTCTCGCCGTAAAATGATCAAATTTGTGGTGTTTTAGGTACTGAAATCTCGAAAAATAAAACTCGTAGAGCAAAAGTAATATCAAAAATAGAATTATTGATGTTTTGTTTATCCACTTTTACTATTTAAACTTTCCTCAAATAATGTAATAACTTTTAAAATGCATTTATATGACACACATAATTTCGCTATTCTAACCCCACATTTTAACAATTATTTTCACATACTTATAAACAAAAGTGAACAATCTTATATGCAGAACTATGTAAGTTTATGTTATAACAATGTTTACATCTATAGTTGAATTTAAAAATACGTATTTTGAAAGATTTCAGTACCTAAAAATTCATTGGATAGATCGCTTTCTGATGTTAAATATTGATTTTACTTCGGTACCTTTGAATATTTGCAGGTGGCATGAAATAACATCCTTGTTATTTGCTAAACTCTATATTATTAAGTTCTTAAATGTCTAAAATTATTTATATTTGTAGAAAACACTTTTTCAGGAATACGGCGCCCTTAAACTGAGAATACGAGTATACCGCTGTGCCCACCACGCTCAGGTGAGAATAAATATAATAAATACTAATAAAATCGCAATAAAACCGAACTTTCTAGTCTAAACTGAATTTACTGCCGTCCACTAATCTTAATTTAAAGCACGTGGACCATATTTTATCAATTAAAGAGTTTTGTCAGGTAAAAGGTCACGAGCCGCAGGTCGATAGATAAAATACATTCGAAATTAACAAGAGGCAGGTTGTAAAATCGTAAATATTACTCGAGATTAGCATAATTTATGCAGTTGTAATTTTATTTTTGTGAGATAAATGCCTGTGTAACTCCGTAATGAAATTTAATCTGAGACGCTAATTTACAAGTCTCTACACTCGAATGGTAATGGACATGGGTTTGAATTGAAATTACCTTCCCGAATAATTATTGTCAATTAAAAGAATCTGTTTGCTTACAATAGGTAATTTATACAACTCTAAAATATCACAACAAAATATTTTTTAGCATTTTGACTGATAGTACATATGCTATTTTACTAAATTCAAAATTGATTACTAAAGTGGCATTTAAATCACTTTTAAAAAAACAGTTTGAGAGAAAATTCTTTATTTAAAAATTGGAAACATTGTTATATACAGGGCGATCCTTAAGTACATAGGATATACTAGATTTTTTACATAGAAATATTATGATTTGACCCAACTTGCCTTAGTAAAATATTGATAATAAGAAAGATGCAGGGTGTTAAAAGTGAAATTTTAAAATTTATGTTTTGCTATAATGAACGTTTTAGGACATTTATACACAAAATGTTTAACTGGGTTTTTTTAGTATGAGAAATTATAATTTGGTATCTACTTTAATGTGTTTTTAGAGGGCGCCACATAAGCCACATGTGTGGCATAAATGTACTGTCACGGAATTTGCCCCACTCACTCCCAAACCGACGACTGTGGCACCGCGAATTGCCTAAGATTGCTCCGATCGCCCCTACGCCATTCTGGTAAACAAACAACATGCGTGAATCGAGGCGTTACCAGAATGTCGTGGAAACGACGAGAAGCGTTCCAGTCGTACGAGAACATGGATCTAGAGATACTGGAATATACCTGGAATATTCGTTGGGTCTATAAAAGAAGAATAAACGGCCGAGTTAGTTAGTCTTGTATAAGTCTTGTATTACAGTCTGAAGTGAAGTGTTTAGTTGGAGATATCAAAGTGATTTAGATAGCGATTAATTAAATAAGTGTTTAGTTGACCTGTAATTAGTAGTGTTCAGTAGTTAATAAAGAAGTAATTAATTAACGGATTGTTTTTCTGGAAGTGAAAGAAAAAGACGGATTGGGAAATCCGTGACAATTTGGTGTCAGAAGTGGGATTTAGTTGGAAGTTTTAAAGAGCTTTCTGGAACCCTGTCCACAAAGTGGGATTTAAGTGGAAGTTTGAAGAACTTTCTGGAACCCTGTGCGCGGATGGAATAAAGACTCAAGTGTGGCATATCACCGCACTCGTCGTGACTCAAGGAAGTGAACGGTGGTATTCGCGAAGGACAATCTCGAACATTCTAGAACTTTGTACAGGAGTGAAACAAATACCCAAGTGTGATATATCACTGCACTCGTCGTGACTCAAGGAAGTGAACGGTGGTATTCGCGAAGGACAATCTCGAACATTCTAGAACTTTGTACGGGAGTGAGACAAATACCCAAGTGTGATATATCACCGCACTCGTGACTCAAGGAAGTGAACGGTGTTATTCGCGAAGGACAATCTCGAACATTCTAGAACTTTGTACGGAAGTGCGACAAAGACCCAAGTGTGACACATCACTGCACTCGTCGTGACTCAAGGAAGTGAACGGTGGTATTTGCGAAAGACATTTTTCGAACATTCTAGAACTTTGTACGGGAGTGCGACAAAGACCCAAGTGTGACATATCACTGCACTAGTCGTGACTTAAGGAAGTGAACGGTGCTATTTGCGAAGGACATTCTCGAACATTCTAGAACTTTGTACGGGAGTGAGACAAATACCCAAGTGTGATATATCACCGCACTCGTCTTGACTTAAGGAAGTGAACGGTGTTATTCGCGAAGGACAATCTCGAACATTCTAGAACTTTATACCAAAGTGAGAGAAAGACCCAAGTGTGGCATATCACTGCACTCGTTTCATTGTAAGGAAGACAACGGTGATATCTAGAAATACATTCGTGGACATTCTAGAACATCCTAAAAAAAAAAAAATTTAAGTGAATGCCTGTAACTAGAAGCCAAGTCAATATGGATGCACAACTGGCGAAACTGTTAGAAATGATGCAAACGATGCAAGAACAGGGACGTATGATGCAAGAAAAGTTGGAAGAACAAGGGCATAAAATGGAAGACCAGGCGAAGACGATGCAAGAACAGGCGAAGACGATGCAAGAACAGGGACGGACGATACAAGAGAAATTTGAAGAACAAGGGCACAAAATCGAAGATCAGTCCCAAACGATGCAGGAGAAATTGGAAAAGAAATTAGAAGATCAGATACAGACAATACAACAGGAAATGAGAAACCAGACGAAAGAAATGCAGGAGAAATTAGAAAATAAACTAGAAGAGCAAGGGTATATAATGAAAGAACAGATACAGACAATACAACAGGAAATGGAAAACCAGACGAAGGATATGCAGACAAAATTAGAAAAATTGGAGAATACACTAGAAGAAAAACTAGAGGAGCAGTCACATAAGGTAGAAACACAAGTAGAAGAGAAAATGTTAGCACAAAAGCAAGAAATAGACGAAGAAATAAACTTGGTTAGAGAAACCTGCGAAGAGCTTCGACATAAATTAGACAAGATAGCAAAGGAGGGCGTAATCAAATCAGAAGGACCTGTTATCCGAACTCAGAAGACGAGACCCCTGAATTCGACGGCAAGGTTTCCTGAATGTATATCTGCGTCAGTTCGAAGCAGCAGCTGCAGCAAACGAATGGTCTGACTATGAAAAGGCTACAGCTCTGATAGTTGCTCTACGAGGGAAAGCTCTTGACGTCTTACAAGGAGTTCCTGCTGGGCAGTAGAGTAACTATGACCTTCTGAAACAACATATGGAAATGAGATATGGGGATAAGCACCTGCAGCAAGTGTACCAGGCACAATTGAAAAATCGTCACCAGCAGAGTGGAGAGAATTTACAACATTTTGAGACAGACGTTGCTCGACTGGTTCGATTGGCATATCCAACAGCCCCGTCCGAATTTGTAGACCAGCTCTCCATCCAAGTGTTTATCGACGGCCTAAGAGATTGCGAAACACAGCAGGCACTACGGCTTGCTAGACCTAAAACGTTGAATGACGCTCTTTCGCATGCACTGGAATTTGAAGCAGCAAAGATGGCATCCGGTAGACATGTTAAAGTTCGAGCCATCAGTGATAACAGCGATAATATGGGAAATGGAGACATAATCAAAACGTTGAAGGAGGTCATTGAGAAACTCAGCCCAACTACCAATCCGAAGAGAGAACAACCTGGCAGCCGAAGAGATCGCCCTCTCCAATGTTGGAACTGTGGGCAGACGGGGCATCTGAAGAGACAGTGTAGGGCCCCGGTCGCGGATCAGCAAAAGCGCGACTCCCAGGCGGCAGCGGCACAGGAACACTAGGGTCAGCCGGCTTGACGGGGCAAAAGCCGGCTGCGTCCTCGTACCATGCCCCACGAGAAGAAGTTACGTTATCACGTCTCCAGGATTCTGACTCCTTGCTAGTAGAAGGCATTATTTTTGGTCGTATGTTCCTATGGTAATCGACACTGGAGCGACAAGAACTATTGTACGGCCGGATATTATTGGTGATTGGCGTATTAAGAACCCTGCCAAACGTTATGTCCTTACAACAGCCAATGGACAACAACTGCCAGTCAAGGAGAATGCGAGCTTGAAGTAGAATTAGGAGACGTCAAGTTCAAACACAGAGCCCTGGTAGCAGATATATCGGACAATGTCATACTCGGACTAGACTTACTACGAGCAAAGGGGTGAACTTAGATTTGAATGCTGGTACGCTACGGATAATGGGTGAGGAAGTAGTGCTAACGACCACCACTGAGAATAACGCTGTAAGGAGACTCGTTGTTAAAGAAGATGTGGTACTACCTGGTCAGACCGAAACATTGGTTGCCACTGTAATGGATGGGGAAATGTCTTGCAGTGTAGGAGTGGTGGAACCCAGTAATCCGGATTTGTTCAATAAATCTATAGTCACCGGCCGCACACTGATTAAACCTGAGAAAACGACAATAGTACGAGTAGTTAACCTGAAAACCTTTCCACAGAAAATTACAAAGGGAACTGAAGTAGGAATCTGTGAACCTGTTACCATGGTCAGAACACTCAAAGAAAACAACGAAATGGAGAAGAAACCAAATAAGACCAGCCTACCGGAATGTCTAAGGGACATCGTGGATAGGGCCAAGCAGAGATTAAAAGAGACGGAGGTGGAACAACTGGAAGAGCTGCTACGTGAAAATGAAGATGTGTTTGCACTTAAACCAGGCGACTTTGGGAGAACCAATGTTGTGAAGCATCGAATCGATACTGGTTCATCATCTCCTATAAAGCAGCCACCACGAGGACTTCCACTAGCCAAGCGAGAAGAAGTTAACAAGATGTTAATCGAGATGCAAAATCAAGGCACCATAGAGCCATCTCAGAGTCCTTGGGCTTCTCCTGTAGTTCTGGTCAAGAAGAAAGACGGCTCCACCCGATTTTGTGTGGACTACAGAAAATTAAATGACGTCACCAAGAAAGACAGTTACCCATTACCGAGGATTGACGATACTCTGGACACCTTGGCTGGTGCGCAATGGTTTTCCACTTTGGATTTAAAGAGTGGATATTGGCAAGTCGAGGTCAGCCCAGAAGACAAGGAAAAGACAGCATTCACTACCGGAAATGGATTGTGGCAGTTCAATGTAATGCCATTTGGTCTATGTAATGCCCCTGCCACTTTTGAACGACTGATGGAAACTGTACTTCATGGCCTGCATTGGGAGACCTGCTTGATTTACTTGGACGACGTGGTGGTGCTAGGACGCTCTTTCCAGGAGCACCTGAAGAACGTGTCCGAAGTGTTCAAGAAGTTGAAAGCAGCGAACCTGAAGTTGAACCCGAAGAAGTGCAGTCTGTTCCAAAAGGAGGTCAGATACTTAGGCCACATTATTACTCCAAACGGTGTGAAAACAGACCCGGAGAAGACAGAGTGCATAAAGAACTGGCCGGTTCCTAAAGACAAACATCAAGTTCGAAGTTTTCTGGGCCTATGCACATACTATCGACGATTCGTCCAAGGATTCTCGGACATTGCCAAGCCTCTTCATAAACTCACAGAAGACAACATCCCGTTCGAATGGACGACGAAATGCCAGCAAGCCTTTGAGACGCTGAAAGAGGCCCTCTGCACTACCCCGATTTTGACATACCCAATACCTGGACAACCATTTATAGTGGACACGGACGCAAGCAACATTGGAATTGGCGGAGTTCTTTCCCAAATACAAGATGGCCAAGAGCGAGTAGTGGGCTACTTCAGCAAAGTCCTGTCAAAAGCCGAAAAGAACTATTGTGTGACTCGGAAAGAATTACTTGCCATCGTCAAGAGCCTAGAACACTTTCATAAATACCTGTATGGCCAAGAATTCCTTCTAAGAACGGATCACGCTTCCTTAAATGGCTGTTGCAGTTTAAGAACCCGGAAGGACAGATGGCCAGGTGGCTGGAACGGCTGCAAGAATATCACTTTGTTGTTGAACATCGAGCCGGCAGGAAACATGGAAATGCAGATGCCCTTTCTAGGAGGCCCTGTCCTGTCAACTGCAAACACTGTAGTAGTCTTGAAAAGAAAGAGGACATCTCATCAGTTCCTTGTAAGGTGGTAGCAGCCCAACCTGAAGACAGATGGAGTTCAGCGGCGATTCGGGAAGACCAGCAAGCTGACTGTGACATCAAGCCCTTACTAGACTGGAAAGAAGCCAACAACCGACCCTCTTGGGCTGAAGTCAGTAGTAAAAGCCCAGCATTAAAAAGCTATTGGGCTCAATGGAATTCCTTGGTGTTGGAAGACGGTGTTCTAAAAAGAGCATGGGAGAACAATGACGGAACGGAGATGAAGAAGCAAGTACTACTCCTGAGGTCCCGGGTCAAGGAAGTGCTGCAGGAAGTACATGGAGGTACTGGTGGTGGACATTTCGGTATCAATAGGACTCTACAGAAGATTAGGGAGCGTTTCTACTGGTTGAGCTGTAGGACGGATGTAGAAGATTGGTGCCGAAAATGTGACATATGTGCAGCCAGCAAGGGACCGAAGACCCGTTCCAGAGGCAAAATGCGCCAGTACATCGTAGGTGCACCGTTCGAGAGAATTGCCATTGATATCGCTGGCCCATTTCCGAAAACTCAAAATGGGAACCGATATCTGCTAGTAGCCATGGACTACTTCAGTAAATGGCCGGAAGTATACCCCCTTCCCAATCAAGAGACCACAACCGTAGCAGAAGCGCTAGTCAACAACCTGTTCTGCAGATTTGGTGTACCCATGGAACTACATTCAGATCAGGGCAGAAATTTCGAATCAGGTGTGTTCCGAAAGGTCTGCGAGCTTATGGGAATCCGGAAAACCAGGACCACCCCACTGCATCCCCAGTCAGATGGTATGGTGGAACGCTTCAACGCCACACTAGAAACCAATCTGAGGATGTTTGTAAACGAGAACCAGACAGATTGGGACAAGCTCATTCCACTCTTCCTGTTAGCTTACCGCTCAGCTGTCCATGAAACTACTGGAAAGACTCCCAAGGATCATCTTTGGAAGAGAGCTTCGCCTTCCCGCAGATTTGGTATTTGGTCGTCCTGCGGAACAGCCCACAGAGCCAGACACTTACACCCATGAGCTAGAACGAAGACTAGCAGCCGTACACGATCAAGTCAGATCTCGAATGCGACTAGAGAGCGATCGCATGAAGACTCGATACGACGTCCGGGCCAATACAGTCGGATTCCAACAAGGTGACCTGGTGTGGCTGTACAACCCCACGCGGAAGAAAGGAAGATCGCCTAAACTACAGAACCGTTGGGAGGGCCCCTACACCATCATTAAAAGAATCAATGATGTCGTCTACCGGATACAGAGGACTCCCAGGAGTAAGATGAAGGTCGTCCATCTGGAGCGTCTGTCCCCGTACAGAGGTGTATCCGATCGGGACGATCGGTCCTAAGGAGGGGGCAGTGTCACGGAATTTGCCCCACTCACTCCCAAACCGACGACTGTGGCACCGCGAATTGCCTAAGATTGCTCCGATCGCCCCTACGCCATTCTGGTAAACAAACAACATGCGTGAATCGAGGCGTTACCAGAATGTCGTGGAAACGACGAGAAGCGTTCCAGTCGTACGAGAACATGGATCTAGAGATACTGGAATATACCTGGAATATTCGTTGGGTCTATAAAAGAAGAATAAACGGCCGAGTTAGTTAGTCTTGTATAAGTCTTGTATTACAGTCTGAAGTGAAGTGTTTAGTTGGAGATATCAAAGTGATTTAGATAGCGATTAATTAAATAAGTGTTTAGTTGACCTGTAATTAGTAGTGTTCAGTAGTTAATAAAGAAGTAATTAATTAACGGATTGTTTTTCTGGAAGTGAAAGAAAAAAGACGGATTGGGAAATCCGTGACAGTACGCTAAACTTTTTTGCCCCTCAAGGTAGCGCGCTCCATTTAAAGGAAATATTAGTACCACTTACATTAATAAGAACCTATCGTCTAAATTCTTTTTGCCTCACTTAAAAACATAGTAACGTTTTCCACTGCTAAAACTTTCGATTTCTTTGCCTCATAATATGTCAGTTTGACGATTGAAAAAATCAAGTAGCTTTTTATATTGTGATACATCTATATTTTCGTTTATTTGTTTAGTACTTACTTTTCATCATGGAATATGTAGATCATAAACTAGCTGCCTTAAGAGATTTTCAGAATTTTGTAAATTTACTAGGAAACTAAACATTTTATATAAAAATACAAGAGACGAATGAAATTGTAAATTCAATAGAATTTCTAAAAATCTTGTGAAATTTGCGGTACCATTGTAGAAACACCCTTTTGCTTCCTCGATTTTATTGATATACACATTAATTATTGGCTTCCAAATTGTAAGTAGTCCCTGAAAATTTAATTATATTTCCTCCTTCCAAGAGTGAGTTACCTACATCATAAAAACTACTATAGCAGTTGCTTGCGCCTTTTAAGGTCTATGGAAACGGTGCGTTTAAACGGTTAAGTTTATTACAGGTTTTAATCATATTCTTCTGTGTACCGGTGTCTCACACTCGACAATATGGACCTACTGTGAAGATACAAAAAAAATTAAATAAAATTTGGGGGGCATGGTACTGAATGAGATAAAGTAAGCTCCATTTTCAATCGAAAGTATTATCTTTGGTATTTGACAGAAGCGACTAAAACATACCCAATGTTTTTTCCTGCTAAAAATCTCTCTTTTTTCTAATAAAGTCTTATTAGCTAAATTTTTATATATTACTTCTCGTTTAATAGAACCTAGCGGTGGAAGGATCAAGTAGTCGTTTGAAAATAATTGAATGTTCATTGTTTAAAATGCATAAATGTCATTAAGAATAAATAAAAGAATTAAACTCGATAATTCTTTAATACAGTTAAAACTAAAGGAGATGGTAACATAACTAAACTTAAAAAATGAGGCACCCTCATCCTACATGCATATTACAATCAATTCTCTATATGATCTTCTCTCATTTCAAGATACATATCCAATCTTCGCCTGACTTCTTTGTGGACTGCGTTTATTAACATTTCGCCGTGTAACTCATTACAAGCTATTGTGATTTTTTCTTTAAAATGAATAATAACTAAAAATCGAGGGGTGTTAGATCTGGTGACTTTCCGGGCCACTGAAGAGATTCAATAATCCCAATCCATTTTTCTGGGAAAGTGTTATCTAAATATTGCTGCACAATCCTGGACTTGTGGGGTGGAGCTCCGTCGTGCTGAAACGATAGGTTTTTTCTCAGCTGTAAAGGCACATTATCCAGAAGTGTAGAATATTTTGGCTATCTCACTGTGTCAATATATGTTCATAAAAATAAGGCCCAATTAAATGCCTGCCGATGATGCCACATCATACGTTTACTCCAAAATGGACTTGGTTCTGGTGTGCATTTACAATGTGGGGATTTTTAATAGACCTATTGTGCTCGTTGCGCCTGTTTGTATAACCATTACTGACAAACTGACTTTCTCCCATCCAAAGAACGCGCCGAAAAAGGTTCTGATCAATGGTTTCTACGCTCAAGCAAATACTGAAAATTGTGAATCTTGTAGCCATAATACCCAATGGTCTTTAAAATTCTTTGAACGGTTTATATAAAGCTGTTTACAGGCATTTTAGGCCCAGAGCTGTGTTATTCTCCTCCATTCCATTCTGTTATTCGCCATTCTTTTCCAATCCGTTGCATTCTCCTCCCTTAGATCTATTGCCACTGCCTCTCTCCATCACTTCCTCGGTCTCCCTCTTTTTTTCTTGTAGTTAGATTTACTCCCTACTATTTTCTTAACTGCCCTTTCATCTTCCGTACGTTCTAGATGTCCTAGCTACTGAACTCTTCTGGCTTTTACAACTTCGTCTATTATTGGTGCCTGGTACATTGCATATATTTCCTCATCATTTTCTCTTACATAGCCTTCGTCCGTCTTTTTACCCCCTAGAATTCTTCTTAAGATCTTCCTTTCCTACATTTAAAGGTTTCCTCTTGACTTCTTATTGATAACTCAGGTTTCACTAACATACAGCGCTGTCGGTCTCAAAATTGTTTTATACGTTCTAAATTTTACTCATCTGGACAAATTTTTTGATTTCATTAAGTGGTTGACTGCTGCCGAACTTCTGTTTGCTTTTATTATTCTCCTATTAATTTTTTGCCTCTCATCACAGTTAGCTGTTTTTAGCGCCCCCAAGAACACATATTCTTGGAGTTGAACGGTTTATTTATCCAAATTCTATTCCCGGCTAGCCTGCTGTATAGAATTT
The DNA here is from genome assembly GCA_025584915.1 of Monochamus saltuarius. Lineage (NCBI taxonomy): Eukaryota > Metazoa > Arthropoda > Insecta > Coleoptera > Cerambycidae > Monochamus > Monochamus saltuarius. Next base: position 106,357,110 of record CM046721.1, on the reverse strand, counting down.
GTTGGATTTTGTAAATACTGTAAGAGTCCAGCTTTATTAACATTGTTTCTTATCCTTCGGTCAATTATTTGATTCATCTGAACAGAAAATGTATCTTCAGTTCGTCGCAAGGTCGCCTCCGATCTTGTAAAGTTTCCATGATCAGAAAATGGCGCTCTCGATATAACCTGGGACTTCGACATCAAATGAGCCGACGTGAAGACGACGGACTGTAATAGACTGTGATAAAACTCTACAGTTCCTCTTGAATGAATCAACTATTTCTGAATGAGAAAACACTTTGTAAGCACAAAAGTTATGAGTTTAACGTTCGTATTGAGTGATGACAAGTATTTTGTGATATTTATGAACTTTAAACAACGAACATTCAATTATTTTCCAACTACTATTTGATACTTCCACCGCTAACGTGATTTTTAAGTGGTATTTCTTTTAAGTAAGCCCATACTATCAAGTTTGAAGCACCCTGTACTAACACCATTCAAATCTTGTAACATACTTTATGGGAGACGCTGTATAAGAGTATGTCGTCTTTACATTCGAAAGTGTAGTAAAATGAAAAAGTTGACTGAACTAGAATACCGGCTTTGAAAATTTTCTCCAATCATGGTACTCTCATGTTCTCTAATGAGTATATAATAGCATCGTTAGTAATTGTCTCCTCTTACAACATATACAAAAAGCATGTCCTGTCAAAGAATAAAAATAATACGGCTTCTTTGCCGTCTGCGTAGGTGCAGTAAACATCAAAAAGCCTTTCTTTGACCCGATAAGAAAGAGACAATGAGATCGACTCGTACACTAGAAATTCTAACTGAAACACCGAGTTATTTGGCGCTAAATAACTTTTTCTTGAACACCGAAGCATCTCAGGAAACTTGCACAGAACCGGACTTCAAATTTTCGAAAATATATTTGCTTCAACCTGATTAGTCCGCTCAGAAGGGATAATTTGTGAAGGTGAGGGGTTGACTCACAAAATTCAGTTATTTGTGTAGAGACGGTATTTTTGTTACAAGTTGCAAGATTGTGTGGTATAAATCTTGAACTTAAACTTCTGAGACCACCAATAAGGAGCTCTGAGTGATTTCTTGCTGTGCATAATACAGGGTAGGGTGCCTCAATTCCATTGTAATTGTAGAGTATCGGAAACAACAAGGTTTTTGTTACTTTTTCGAGAAACAAGATTCCGCAATTTTTATAGATTTTAAAAAATACTTTTAGGGGATTTTTCGTATCGTAGAGAATAGTTGAGATATCGGAATGGCGAAATTTGCTTCTGATACAGTTTTTACGTAGAGTTCAATGGCATACTTATAATTTCTCTACAGGGTGTCTCTTTTAAAGTATAACCCAAACATACATTTATATGGAAACTCTGTATATTTTTAGGCCAATCAATTGCTTAATTTTTTCCTTCATAATGATATATAATAGTTGCTCCATTATATTTTGAAAATTTGCATTCGATTTTAAATTGATAAAATTGCCTTGTGCATAGCCTTGCATTTTTTTTATCAGTATACAAAATTGGTTCATGAACTCTATCTTAATTACTTTAAAAAATGTATGCAAAATAAACAGTTGTTTAAATAATTAAGAAATATAACAAATTTTCTATACTTTTATACTATATCTAGCGGATCTTTAGCACCATAATTAATAATAATAATACTATTATTAATTATTAGTAGTACGATGTGTGTTAATATATGACCTGGATATGTCACGTCATTTTAATTCACTGGTTTGGCGTATTTCTAGTAATTAAAGTGTAATGGTACGTGTAGTAAAGAACAAATTAGCAAGAAGTTCCAAAAAGGTTCATTATTATTAGAGTTATGTAAAATTTATGATATAAATGCGTAGTTACTTAAATAGAAGCTTATCTAATATATTTTTATTTTCACTCTTTTTAAGGCTGACAGTAGTAATTGCTGACAGGCAATTAAGTAGGTCTCCAAAATATTGCTGCAATGGCCTTCAAATAAAAATGGTGTACTTTATGTATTTGATGTTGATGTAATTTACTTAAATGTTTTTAAATAAAGTAAACCAAAGATTGGCAATTATATTACATTTTGACGTGTTGATAATTATGTTATATTAATATTTAAATATACCAAAACAGATTATAGTTGTGATAGATATATCATAATAATTATTTTATGTACATGTGTGTGCCTATTGGGAACTAATTAGTTTTGGAAAAAGAACTTCATATAATTATTATGTAAGAATACATAGCTATAGAAATCAATAACTACTTTAGTTTTTGTCATTATACTTACATTATCAAAAGCAACGAATCCAAAACTTTTGTACAAGAAGGATAGTAGCTAACAATGATCGAATATGAATATTGACTATATTATTATATTATTGTTTGGAAAGTAGTAAACCTCAATGATAATTTTCATTGTGAATATGTTTTTTGGATCAATTTTATGAACTGATTGTTATTGACTGGGCACATTGGTTGGCAGCAATAACAACCAGTTTAATTGACAATAATCTGTGGTGTAAACAGGTCCAGTATGAAGTAGCTAATGACCACTATATATAGCTTTGCTACAATTTGCATAGGTACGCAATTTAGGAGGCATTCATTCAATAACCCAAACAATGACCACGACGTGTCATTCATTTGTGCATTCTACAGAACAAAAGTGCAGAATGTAAAAATAACTAAATCTATGTTAAAAATACAGATTAATAAAACAATCAACAAACATTTAACAAAAACTATTTAAATTTAAGATCATGTTCTTATAATTTCTACACATCAAATTTATAGGAGAATTTTGCGGCAAGCTTGTTGCAAACATATAAAATACTATCTATTGCTACAAAAACGAAGGGAATTTTACTACTACACTGTAAAAAAGTTGTTGTGAAAGTGAGAATTTACATTATTATTTTTTTATATAATTCAATTCAAGATTTCAAAATATCTGTGTTAATAGACACACTATGATGGCTTTTTATACGTTTTACATAAAATGTGTTAAAATTACTAGTATTATAATAAGATTACTAAATTTAAGTAATATTTGTTAATGATGTGTTAATAGTACATTATTTCGTGTAAACTTAACACACCTGTTCTATATCCCTGATTGATTGATGAGAACATTTAAATTTGAATTGAGATTTAATCAACGAAAGTATCTACCTGACTATAACAAATATTGGTGTTAATTAGGATAAAACTAATTAGGACTATAACTGAAAAATATTAGGCGATCACTCCGATGCTCTAGATTACTATCTATATATTTTGATTTTCTTGTAATTTTCGATACCTATGTACCGATCACTACTAGTTAATAAATGTATACTCCTATTATATAGTGCCTAAATACATATTGTTTCGTTGTTTATGATTTACTAAGCCATTTTAGTATATGTACTGCTACTACTAATTTTGTTCAATATTTTGTTAGAAAACTTGGTTGTTGTTTGCCGAATTATATATTTTTAATAAAATCTATGGAAGCTAAACTACTCTTTCTGTATATTAATAATTATATTCCTCTTTGCTTTCGAAATAATATATATGTATATGTAATACTATTATTTTGATGGTCTTTAAAACATTCAAGGCTATATTCGATTTGGTTCGAGATGCACTTTTGACGACTGAAAACTTTTAGAGAACGTCCAACTAAAAGCATTTCAAAAATTATAATTTCAAATGCCAAAGAGAACATAATTAACGAACTAAAAGGGTAGTTGAACTTCCTTATCAATATAACACAATGAAATAATATGTTATGTGTGAAGTCTAAACCTTTAATTATACAAATAGCAGATAAATGTAGGTACTAAAAGTTATACATAACACATGTTATATTAAGAAGCGAATTGTGTTAAACCTTAAACACACTGCCACATTCAGATAAATGTATACACAATATACACAATCCTTTGTGGACCTCGATTAACACAGGATTGTATACTTTTGTACTAAACTGTAATTCCTATTTTTACACTGTACTTACTTATATTTGGCGCCTATACTGCTATACACTCCAATTGTGTCTTTTACAATTGCATGATACTTCCGACCATTTTTTTTCCGTGATTAGATCTCAAAATACACGCAAATTGAATATTATGCCCAGCGGGAGTTTGACTGCACCGGTCCTGCGCTTATTTATGGAACCGACCCGTTGAATGTTTGGATACAACCGTTAATAGTTTATTTTATTTATCCCTGCCTAGAAAACGCGTGTGGTCCTTTTGTCCGCGCATAAAACAAAAAAGCACGACACCTACTACTATCCTGCCGCTATTTTTATAAGCGCGCACGCAAGAATTTTAATTGTAGCGGAATTAATTGAACGATATATTAGAAGGAGACGGCGGTAGATCTGATTTGTTTAATGGTATCCCCAGGGGGAGATGCTGCCTCCGGTACTTAGGATTTGAATTATTTTAATTAACTCGTTTTTTACGAAGCCATAGCGGAATAGTAATGGCATAATAGTGGCCTTTGTCTAATTGGAAAATGTGTTTATTTAGATATTTATTAGCCAATTAGAGTGCGTTTTAATTGAACAAGATGTCGGGACATTTTTGCCCTGGGAATTTTGCTAGCGGAAGCGCTGCGCTATGCAGAACTTTTGCGCCGGTCGTATATGGACTGTGAGAGGCCACGGACAAGATTTACAAGCACTAACCGATGAGTACACTGGAAAAAGAGTGTAAATGAGACAAATTTGGTTAGTCTGTAAACTAGCTGATTAGTTTTTCTTTAGTTCTCTATGGAAGCAGATAAACAAATTTTAAACTGTCAAACTTGACATATGTTAAATACTTTTACTACTATTTTGAGAACGAAAACAGAGAGTTTTTCGAAACGTCAAAAAATACGGAAGTGCGTGATAGTGATGTGATTTTTGTTATTTTTTACTTATTTGCTTTTTTCAGTGTGAGATTTTTTGGTTAGGCAAACTTAGTTTCAAAAATAACCCTTGACTGATCCGTTTGGCGCAAGGGCTTATTTAATTAATCTTTATTTTTTTCAGAAGTGTGGCAAAAACTCAATAAAACTAAAGAAAAAACTATAATTATGCCACAAATTAATACCTTTTCGTACAATAGCTGATTAGAATGAATATAATCTAACTGAACCTTCCGCTATTTTAATAGAATATGCATATTACACAATATTAGCGGATACTTTATAAACTAACCGACCCGCTTGGCTAATTTACTTTGCTTAAGCAATTCTATAAAGTAATTGGTGACCATTAATTCTATCAAATGGGAACAGAGTAGTTCATCCAGACCAGGAAACTAAAAGTGCTGACTTTTCGGTATCAAAAAAGAAAGTTATAAATCTACAAAGTAAAAAAAAATGCAGAATTTAAGTAATGAGTCATTATTTTCATTTTTGTCGCACCTAGATAAAATACCTATATATTGTGTAACAATGTATTTTTTAAACCTGTGCTTGTTATGTGTTCCTTTATATTAAATTAGGTAATAAATTGATTTATTTGGTACAAGAAAATGTAATTTTTTTGTTGAGTATTTTTTTAAATGAAACAAATAGTACCTTTTTAGGTAGATGTTATAGATAATTTAAGGTCACAACCCTAATTCGATTACGTACAATGGAGACTTCAATATTTAGGTAAATCAAACCATTACCGAGTATTGTTATTATAAAGATATTAATACTATCGCAAGGCTTTAACCCGTTTCATGGAGATTTTACTATTAGATCAAAACGCTAACCCATATCACTTATGAAGACTTCAATATTAGATAGCAACACTAACCCATGTCACTTATGGAGACTTCAATAATAGATCACAACACTAACCTGCACCACCACTTTGGAGAGTAATAGGTAGATATAGATTACAATATAGTTTTTACGAATCAAAAACAAACAGGAGAATATAAGTTAAAAGTATTTATAGATATCTACTTAACACAATTTAGTTGAAAGTCAAGCAACTGTTTTGGTAGAACATATTCAAACAGGAAGCAACCTACACGAAATTATCTGTGTTTATTACATAATCAAATAAAAAGCAATTTCCCAATTAATTGTTTGCTTATCCTTTTTGCAAAATTATCCTTTATTGTTAGTGATAAAATGCTATTTCCTTGTAAGTATTTACATGTTTATACCAGTGCGGTTACTGTTACAATTTTAATAAATAGGTAAATAATTTAGGAACCTACTATTATATAGGAAAGGAGGGATGATCAATTGTTTTGCTAGAAATGTAACTAGATACTATGTATTGTTGTATTCACTTAATTATATGATTAAATATTATAACAGTAGGTACCTATCAATTTGTTATTAAATATATTTATAGGGTGTTCCCCATAAGAACTGACACAGAGGCAGATGCATGTAGAGGGTTCCAAAATATTGCAATGTTACCAAACATTCTTATATGTATAAAAAGTTGCACAAAAACGGAGTAACAGGCGTTCAAAGATGGGCCAAACACTACAAATATTCATTGGGTTCATACTGGGTTCATTGAATTACCCATAAAACTATACCTACGAAATTTTTGTTGCATTGATCGAATTTAAAAAGAATGATATCTAATATCCCGCGTAGAATTTAATTTTTTACTCGTTAAATTTTAAAAAGATGTTTAAGAAAAAATGCATTCATTCAAAATAAGATTTTAGTAGTGTTCATTAGAAGAAATCAAAAAGTCAGTAGATGGCTTTGTCTTCAAAATTTGACAATTTGTAATAAAATTATAAAATAAAATAAAAATAACAAAACTAAAGAAATTAATCAAAATGTGTGCATTTTTCCTGAAATATAAATTTACTCTGTCTAATAAATAATGACCGTTTCATATAACGTTACATTTATTCGTAATACGATTCCACAATTCCTTCTCGGGATTCAATTGTTGAGTAATACAGATTTGTAATTTCTTTACGAGTGAAACAAGCCTCATTAGTGAAAACACAAAACTCATAAAAGGTCACTCGTCGATTCAAATCTTGAGGGAATAGCTCTTTGACTTTTTGATTGTGATATGGATGTAGATGAAGTTTAATAATTGAGTGCACAGAAGTTCTTGATAATCTAGTTTCTCGAGATAAAGGTTTAGTACTTTTTTGCGGTTCATCTTCAACTGTTTGTAAAATATTTTCTTCAACTTGTACCCTTATTACACCAGGACGTTCTCGTATATTATTGAAATACTTTTTTGTCTATCAAGTCCGTCTTTCAACATTAGAAAATGTCTACGGGAAATCACTCAATTTAGAAATCTCTTACGATATTCTTCCACACTTCTTCTATAGTTTCGGCACACAAAAACCTAGCACAAGTAACATGAAATAAATTAGTTTTATTACCTACTAAGTTTTAATGACTGACTTAACATTATTAAGATCATGTTTTAATTAATGCATTTTTTTCTTAAAAACCTTAAACTTTTTTATAATTTATGTTCATGGTGTGTCATTATTCTTTTTAAATTTGATCAATGGAAAGAAATGCTTGATACTTATAATTTTATGGGTCACTCACTCTCATTTAACACTTGGTGTTTCAATTTACTTGAATATTGTCAAAAAAGCTCAGCAATAAACCTAAATCATGCACAAAATTTGGTTATGTCAGTTTAAAGTAATTCAGAGGTATTATTTTTTTTTCGAAACGTCCACTTTGAAGGTCTGTAACTCCGTCTGTGTGCAACATTGTAAATAGGTATGTTTGGTTAAATTGTAATATTTTGAGTCTCTCTACATGCACTTGCTCTGTCAGTTCTTATGCGCAACACTTTGTACATGATGTTCTCAAAATTCGAAACATTAGCAAATTTATGAGACTTGTTTCGCTAAATGTAACCTAAAGTTCCATCATACACCTAGCGTTAAGGAATGTCTGGCGTCAAATTCAGAGACATGTTTAACTGACGCACAGCCTTTTCCGCAACAGAGACTTGACAATGCAGTCGTTAAGATTAGCTAAAAATTTATTTTCACTGGAGAAATTTGCATAACGCGGGTATTTATGTACGCGGCATACCTTAGAAAAAGTCCTGTTTCATAATTAACTTCAGTTTTTCGCCTCGCTAGTGTCGATAACAATTACTTCATTGTTCTTGTTATGTAGACGCCAGCGCTCAGGACTCGAGGTTAGGCGAGGAGATGGGCCTAAAAATTTTGTAGGTTTCTTCAAATGTCAAGTAACAAAACACTACAAGGAAAAAATCTAATCTGTATTTAAGTATAATAATATACTTCAACGCGGAAAATCTCTATATTATTAAATAATAAATTGTAATGAATCTATGTAAAATTTTCCAATAATGTGTACTCTGTCAACCATATTAACACACCTCTGGCATTTACTCTATCCATTCCTACATCTTATATGAATTACAAGTTTTATTTCTTTTCTTTTTTTCAGGTTAGACATAAATGTATAATGCATATTAAACGGTTATCTAGAGAAACACGGTTGCTGTCATCACCCGTGCTAAATAATGAACGCGGACGAGAGAGGTGAATAATGGAGATAAAAACCCTAATGGAGATAAGATGAAAGGTGCCGCTAAACCTTCAAGAGTCCATCTCCCGACCTCTCACCTCTGCGGGTTAACATTGTAATCTATGCGTCTCGCAACACAAATATATATCTCTATTGCACAATGGGGAGTTTAAGAATGTCCGTCATGTGAGCTTTACACTTTTTCAAGTCGACATAATGAGAGAATAAAGCCTCCTGCTCGCCGGCTGGGAAAAAATAATAGGCACTGTTACAGCCAGACGTCACTGTGATGGGATACAGAAATATTTAACACTGTTAACTATACGTCACTCAAAAGTTCGTTTAAATAGACGTAACAGTTGTTCTCTTATATTACCAACTCATTCTTATACAGGGTGTATTTTAAGTCTAAGTATGTCAAAAATTAAGGATATGATTCCATTTTAGATCCAAAAGCCTTAATAAACCAGTTTTGAGTTACTGGTTTCCAAGAGAGAGAACGTTATGGTTTTTGAAAATTATCGGAGAAAAACTTGAAAAATAAAAATTGAAATGTAAATCTGCCAAACGGAGAGGCTAGTAACGAAATTTCGAGGGACAAATAGTTATACAGGGTGTTCGGAAATGATGAGTAAAAAATTCAGGGGATAATCCTAGACCGACAATAAAGGCCTACCTCTTTCTATAACATTTTTTCTAGAACTGATTATTAACGGAGTTACAGGGTGTTAAAGTTAAAATTTTATTTTCAATATTTGTAAATAACTTCTTAAGAAATCCAAATATTTACATAAAATTTGTGAATCGAGGGTGTTTGCGGACGAGAAGTTCGAGAAATATGTTTCTAATTTTGACGTCACTAGTAGAAGGCGCCACTTGTTGTACACCATGTTTCTTTTAAATGGCAGATGCAAAAAGCATCATGATGTATCCATCTGACTATCGAAACAATCGATTCTCCTATCTGTTTTATTTGAAAAAGGTATACCTTGCTGAAGTCGGTAGGCGTAACCATTTTTCAATCGGTGCACTAAATGTTTCATATAAGATTATTTGGAAAACTGTTACTCCTTTCGGATGACCCTTTTCATTAAAACTCATAGAAAAACTACACCACTGGTTTTTTAGAAAAATTATAGTTGCATTTAATTCTCTGACATTTTTCTCATAAAAATGTGGATTTTGGGTTTTCTTCCTAAAGTGTAATGTTTCTAAATTAGTTTATATTTTATTCCAAATCAATTTTAAAATAAACTTTGTAAAATATCCCAAATAACTAACAGTAACAGTACAAGTTAACTTGTACCTGCATGCTCATTAAATTAAAAAATGTGTATTTTCTTGAATTTATCTAAAGTGTCAAATTCCCCAACTTTCTGAAATGTTACCAAAATTCATTGTTAAAAATTTCACGGTTGTATGAACTTTATAACTTAAAACAGAATTTCGTAACACAAATTATCCTACACCATATTCATAATTCAATAACATAACATGACAAAGCATAAAGCATTATGACCTGCTAGAAGCCTTTTGACGTAATTTCTAAAATCTATTTGACTACTATCTTTTAAGCCAACTGATATGGAATGAGATAATTATACATAAGGATATCTCTTAATAGCACATTTTGACTTTAAGTTTATGCACCGAGAACAAAATTCTAAATTTACTCAAAAATTGTTAGATCAACGTTCGAAAAGGTTAAATTTTGTGTTTGAATTAACATTCTTTTAATGTAATATTTGCGCGCAATATTGGCACGATAAATTAATTCGGCTGTACGTGGCTGACAGAAATTATTTCTCTATTCACCCATATCATTGCTGTAAGCTCGAATGCCTCATATTGTTGCCCCTCCCCTTTTTACACATAAAAAGTTTTCCTTCTTCCGAACACAGTCGTTGGATACACAACAATATTAATAAATGATATTTTCATATTTTAACAAGCCTTTTTCCTTTTTTATTTTTGTTAAATCATACTGTTTCAGTAGTGACAACAAGGTCCAGTAAATAAAACTCTAAAAGATATCAAAATATTTCTTTATTACATTCTTCAGTATACAAAAAATTGTACTCATGTAATTAATTTATATAACTGGAGTCACCATAGGTTCTCCATTTAGTCCTTTTATAATATTTTGGACAGTTAATTCGGCCATGGCATTCCTTGTTTTACCTGTAGCACTTCCCCAGTGAGGCATAAGAACTGAAATTATTGTTAATTATGAAGGTAATATTAAATAACATTAGGCTGTTTAAATATAGGTTTATCGAGGGAAGCTTAAACTATATGTAATTAAATCCTTAGGACCTAACAGACAATCAAAAGTCTCATATCTCAGCAACCAAACCTAAATTAATTAAATCGTAGTTAAATTTCATTCAATAAGTTTGATAAACCTACGTTAGCTAAAGTTAAATTACATTAAAATGAGCAGTGTTGATGAATAGTAATGCTGATTATGGAAGCATTAATAGGTGTACCTCGTTAAGAAAAAATAGATACTTTTATGAAGAACCAGGAAACAAATTTCAAGGTTACATTGTATTTAATAATTTATTTTAAATCTGACTTACCAAGATTAGGAAGGGTTAATAGTTCATCGGTTGGGGGCAATGGCTCAGGTGTCATAACATCTAAACCAGCAGCAAAAATGTGCTCTTCCTTCAACGCTTTGTACAGAGCCTTCTGGTCCACCACTTTGCCTCTACTTATATTGACGAATATAGCGGTTTTCTTCATTTTAGAGAAGAATTCTTCGTTGCACATCCCTTCAGTGTCTTTAGTTAAAGGAACGGCGATGAAGATGAAATCGCTTTCTTTTATCAATGTGTCTCTGTCTTCTAATGAAATAAATCTAGCGCCTAACTCCTTACCTAATATATTACAAGATATAATTTTATAAGTTATCAGTTATGGGTAAAACTGCGATTTAAGTAATTTTTCAACATCTCAATAGATCTACAACTCACCTTCTGGTTTTTCCTTATGCCCAGTATATAAAATTTCATTCACTTCAAACCCTTTCAGTCTTTTTGCGATAGCCTGACCAATACCTCCTAAACCTATAATTCCTACAGTGGACCCAGCTATATCCTGTCCCAAAATCCACTCACTTGGATCCCATTTTCCTCTGTAACAAAGTATATGAAAACACAACTTGCAGATAACTAATTTTATGACTTATATGTGATAAATTACTATATTACTTAGTCTTATTACCCATCGATCAATAGTCTTCCTTCGTGCAATCTTCTGGACGCTGCCAAACCAAGAAGAACAGCAGTATCCGCGACTGCGCCATTTAATACCTTCGGAGTATTTCCAAGTTTTATCCCTCTCTTTTTCAGTTCTTCCAAGTCGATGTGATCATAACCTGCGTTCATGGTGCCTATTGTTTTCATCTGACTACCTGTAACAAATTATTGGCGGAATGATTCGGAATATGATAATTTAGTCTGTATTACCTGCTGCATCTAGGATTTCCTTGTCTATTTTGAGATGGGATGCCCATAAAAGAGCATCTACGCCTTTTATTTGTGACTTAATTTCTTCCCTACTTCCATTTTGTACTCTTATAATATCACAGCTGAAACAAATTATAGATATAGCATTAATATAAAATTCATCTGTAGTTGAAGGCTATATTGGGGAATTCATTTCTAAAAATACTGAAATAGCAGTTAAAATTTTGGAATATGAACTAAGTACCACCGGAAACTTCACAAAAATACGAAAAAGTGTTTAAAGTGAAAAACCTGAGATATCCGCAAACAAAAATGAAAACAAAATTCAAAAAATGATTAGAAATGAAATTTGTCCATATGTTACTTTAGAAAATGGCTCTAATTGCGATATTGAAATTAAAATTAACTCAAAAAACTAGTTATTTACTAGTTTTATAAAAATAACATTAGTTTGAACTGTTCATGTTATTCTTAGAAGTATTCTAAGAATTAATAATAGTTTTTGTATTGCAAAATACTGTTCAATACAATTTGAAACAAAAACAAATCTAAATTGTGTGCCACTCGTGCAACAAATAAACACTTATTGCAGTAGCTGCACAAATAACTACTTCATATATCTTCTTTTGGAAATACCTTTCTAACGAGTGCAAGCGGGTAAAAACTATAGAGATTTTTTTTACTACAATGCAATGTATTACAGAAATAAATATGTTTCTAAGAATATAAATATAAACGGCACCCTCACAAATTAGACACAAACAAAGTTTATGCCTAAGCTATATTGTCATTTGTTTTCGCCAACTAAATATATGAAATAATTGTGATTCTTATCGCCGCCACTGATACGTTTCTAGGAAATGTACCTGTGAAAATTAATTATCCATCTATACTGACATTACCCTGTAATCTATGCAATAAAAAATTCAGTTCAAGAATCTAACCTTAATCCACATATTACAAATGCATTCTTTACAGAAACACATTTATAATTCGACCTTGCGAATTACTTTCAAATAATTGAAATCAATTAAAGCGTTAACAAACAAACCGTATTGCTAAATAAATGCAATGAACCGCACCAGTTTTGATTTACAATAGTAAATTAATCTACTAACATTCTGCCACACAAAAGTGTGTGAAATTCGCTCTCTATATCCATACGAAGTATGTATTATTTGTTTGATGCTTACCATTTATCAAGAAGGTCGAATGTGATCTGAGGAACATTTGGGCTGGCAACAAGTACTTTGGGCCTTGTGGAATTACTTGCTTTGCCCAGTGTAATCACTAGGCATAAAATAAACACACCAGATAGATCTGAAACCAAGGAAACAATGCATAAGTTGCAGTACTGAATTATTTTCAAGATAAGTACTTACATTTCATGTCTGTGGAAGAAACAGGGAACCCAGTCGCACAGTGAACGACACTAGAATGGTCTCGGTTGACTTATAATTCTTATTTAACCACACCGGAAAGAACTCGCCTGCAACAAATAAGGTCAGCTTTATAATAAAAAGAATGTTACACTCACTCGAATACTACGGAAACAGCTGACTTTTGGCGTAAAAATTATTAACGGGTAACGTTTACAAATGTTGTCCTATCCATCACTGTGTTTGTTTTCGTTTGGTTGAGGGAAATTTCGTGGCCATTGTCTCATTTCTTTGCAACTTTCTAACGCCGCGGGCCGTTGATATGGAGACCGAGGTGAAACATGCTAGTTTGCTAGAGGTCAGCGAATTCAGTAAACATTTCTTAGTCGGGAACAATTGTAAACACATTTTTGGTCGAGCAGAAGAAAAGTAAAACTATTATAAAAGGGGCGATTGATGTCCTTAGCTACATGAAAAAATCCAATCTATATTTAAATATACTTAAAAAAAAATTAATATACAGGGTGATTCATTATTAATGGTACATAGCTTAAGGGCAGATTGTTAACATCAAAATAAAGCCATTTACCCAACATGCCTTTTTCAATTGTTGCTCATTTTCATTCTACAGGGTGTTAAAGTTGAAGAAATGTTTTCGATTTTTTTGTTATATTTTAAAAATGTATGGATCGGTTGTTTTGAAAAATTATAGTATTATGTTTTTTGAGGTGACAATTACGAATATGTAAACAGTGTTGAGGTCACGATTAGGGGACACTAGTTATACCGTACTGTCGATGTAAAAATATGTCTACCTTTTTGTACTTTACACTTTTGAATTTTTAATAAGAAACTATAAACTACCATCAATGCTAAATAGAAAAGATATACATGTTACAAATCGATAAACTCAACCGTCTTCGAGAAACAGTCGATTTAAGTTTTGGGATTCGGCGGGAATTAAATTAGAAAATTAGGGAGTCTTAAGATATCCAAACTGAATAATTAATAATAAGACGAACACTACAACAACTGAAAATTGTATTATGCATATCTTAACAAATTATTAATCATAAAAGATTAGCGAAGTGACCACCAGCGACTTCAATGCACTTTCTTAGCCTCAAATTAAATTTTGTTTGACGTTGAATAGAGTTTTATGTTTCTTGATAATATTAATGTCTTTGGAAACTAAACATTTAATATAGCCCCAAAAGTAAAAATCCAGCGGATTTAAATCAGGGCTACGTGCAGGCCAAGGAACTTCGCTGCCCGTCCAATCCAACTGTGTGAAAAATTTCTATTAAGATATTCTCTTACTCGTCGGGGATAATGTGAAGGTTCACCATTATGTAAAAACCAGAAGTTCTGTCGTAAATTGAAGGGAATATCATCACATCAAATATTGTTAGAGAACTCTTGCTGAAATTGTATTTCTCCTGGTAGATGAGGATTTTCTGGTTCCCAAGAATGACTCCAATTAAAAATACCTCGTCGGGTAAATGTGGCTTCGTCTGTAAATAAAATTTTATTATAAAGTCATCATTTTGCTGTTGGCGAAGAAACTGTGCGAACCGTGACTTAGCTATAGAGTCTTGTGGCGTTAAATGTTGAACTGAAGTAAAATAATGACATATTTTTTCTTTGTGAAGTATTCTGCTAACCGAAGCCTGATTGATGCCCAAAGCTGTCGAAATTTAACGTGTGTTTTCAGCAATTCGCACTAAAACATCTCCTTGATCCGCTGTTAATAATTTCGGCCTTCCAATGTCTCTTTTCGGACGAAATGATCCTGTTTCACCTAATCTGTCGTACAATTTCTTAAAAAATCTGTGATCTTAGGCATATATGCATATTATGTTTCTCATTTCAATATTCGAAAATTTATTACGACGGGGCATTTTAAATATGAAAAATAACAATAATAAACACTACTGCCTAATGTATGAAAAAATTATTTTCTAATTTAATTCCCCAGAATCTCAAAAATTTAAATCATCTGTTTCTCGAAAAGGGTTGTGTTTATCGATTTGTGACAGGTATACCTTTTCTATTTAGAATTGAAGGTAGTTCAATAGATTCTTATTAAAAAATTGAAAAGTATAAAATACAAAAAGTTAGACATATTTTTACATCGACAGTACAGTATAACTAGCGCCCCCTAGTCGTAACCTCAACACTATTTACATATTCGTAATTGCCACCTCAAAAAACATAAGACGACAAATTTAGCAAAAAATTGAAAACATTTTTTCAAGTTTAACACCCTGTAGAATGAAAAGGAGCAACACTTGAATAAGGCATGTTGGGTTCAATTGATTTATTTTGACGTTAACAATATGCCCTTTAGCTATGTACCATTATTAATGACTCACCCTGTATGTTTTAATTCAGTAATAAACTATATTTAATATAAATATTTACAGACACCGAGGTGAAGCATGCTGTTTGACAGAGGTCAGCGAATTCAATAAAACATTTCTTAGTCGGGAACGATTGTAAAAAAAATTTTTAACGAGGAGAAGAAAAGTAAAACTATTATAAATAGCGCGATTGCTGTTGTTATCTACACGGAAAAAAATGAAAGCAAAATTATCGTAATCGTTTCATACTGAATTTCAACATCCTGTAACTTTGAAATTATTAATAATTGGATACGCGTTTAGGCACATTGCATTATTTTTGAAGCTCTGTCTCAATTTGATTTTTTTAGCAATTATGTACTACGAAATATTAACCATCCTGTATAGATGCACACATTTTTATTCCCTTATGTTACTTCAGAACATAATCCTTGGGAACGTTTACGAGATATTCAGTGTTAAATTGCAGCACATCCATCTGCATCCAATACCAGTGAATATCTCCCCCATCTGTGGCATTAATTCCCATATCACAAGAAGTAATAAATACCCCTTCGCCTTCGGCTTCCTGGTAGGCAGCAGTCGGTTTTATGATTATTCATAGACGACAGTCGAGGGAATAAATAGTTCAATGCTCATAAAGTCCTCCATGGAAGTGCACGTATGAGCGTTTCGAGCTTATCAAGATCGTCGTTTAGCCAATAATTAAGTGCACCCGCTATGTGGCGGCTGTAGTACCTAACAAGCGTATAAATACGATCCTTATTAAATCTAATATTACAAGGCAAACACTGTACGGAGTGTGTATAGGAAAACTGGAAAGCTTCTCACGTACCGCATGAGCAATCCTCTAATTCAATTGCTATTGCAGAAAGTTGATGCATAGTACAAAGTCTAACTAGCACCAAGTAACACAAGCTGAGACTGAAACCATCAAAGAGTTACGTAACCACCACCAAATTTGCTATCAGCTACTTTTGGTTACTTTACAGTTATGTGACATCTAAGTCGTTATCCTGGTTTTGGAGGCCTCTCAGTTACCATAGAGAGGCCTCTAAACCTTTAAGTTTTCAGAACTAGAAAGTGGAAAATGATTGTAGCGACGACTACCTCACGTCACTAAAGTATAACTTCAAAATTGCAATCACTTTCAAGTAGTCTTGATAGTTACCGCGACGTTCAGGAAACCTTGATTGTTCGTTTAAAGTCGTAGAACTTGTTAGAAAGATTTGTTAGTCCAAACAACGTTATCGTTACTGATAGAATTATTTACAATCATCACTTGCAACTACAAACTGCGTATCACCTCTTAAATTCACCATGAAGTAAACTTTACCATGTAGTTTCCTAAACTTGGAAGCCTTCAATGCTATTTGTCATAGTGTCTGTACTTATTCGATCATCTCATATGTGTGGTGTACTTTTTTTCTTTGTGAATATTATCGTAACTTTTATAACTATTAACTTAGTGCTAGGCATGGACAAAATCCCATATAAAACGATGTCTATATTAAACTGTAAACTTTGACTCAGATTAAATATCTGGCAAAATACCACAAAAAATCCTAAGGATAACATACAACAGGGGTAACCAGCAAAACCATAAACAGATAAGGAAATGTAATAATAATGCAGGAATAAGTATTAATCTTCTAATAGAAAATGAAGTTCAAGTAATGTGTAAATGTCGGACGCATCCTGTTACAAATCGATAAACTCAACCGAGTTCGAGAAACAGTCGATTTAAGTTTTGGGATTCGGCGTCTTAAGATATCAAAACTGAATAATTAATAATAAGACAAACACTGCAACATCTGAAAATTTTATTATGCATATCTTAACAAGTTATTAATCATAAAAGATTATCGAAATGACCACCAGCGACTTCAATGTACTTTCTTAGTCTCTTGTTTAAATTTTGTCTGACGTTGAATAGAGTTCTATGTTTCTTGATAACATTAACCGTTTCATGAATCTTTTTCCACAGTTTTTCTTGGCTATTAATAATGTATTTGTAAACTAAATATTTAATATAGCCCCAAAAGTAAAAATCCAGCGGATTTAAATACGTGCAGGCCAAAGAACTTCTCTGCCCATCCAATCCAACTGTGTGGAAAATCTATTAAGAGATTCTTTTACTCGTCGGGGATAATGTGCAGGTTTACCATCATGCAAAATCCAGAAGTTCTGTCGTAAATTTAAGGGAATATCATCACATCAAATATTGATAGAGAACTCTTGCTGAAAATGTATTTTCCCTGGAAGATGAGGATTTCCTGTTTCCCAAGAGTGATTACTTCTCAATTAAAAATACCTCATCGGTAAACATCAATGTAAACGTTGGACGTAACTGCGTTCAGACTGAACAACAGGAAAAATGTCACTAAGACGTTGCAATGGGAACTTTACTGCTACTTTAAAATAACGCTACAGCCTCGTTCGATACTCTTTAGTAAACATTACTTAAAAGTTAGGTATTAGCAGTTCCCGTTACGGAATACTTTCAAGTTGCGTTTTTAGAGCAAACGAATTCAAAGTATGATAAACAAACTGCGCCATTTTGACAGGCAAGACTTCGCAAATAAAGGTTTTGTCGTTATCTCCGCATATAATTTAATAAATTGGTGTATAAAAATTAACCATTACCAATCATTTCAAACGAACAATAAGAAATTGCATGACCATCTAGACTATCACATTTATTTACATCAGCATTTTATTAAAACGTTTACATTTTAAAGACGCGTGCTGTTTGTCAACTTAAGTTTGAGTTAATATTTATTTCTAAAGATTGGATTGGATGCCAGACAAAGCAAGCGACATACTAATATAAGAGTGGTGAGAAGTTCCTAAAGTTGCAGTTCCACGTCGCAACGTCATCTCTACGGAACTATAACATCGCTGGAACGTGGAATGGCTATTTGTAATTTTATGTAGGTGTAAACACCAAGAAATGGAAGACATTTTGATTGGTGACCACACCTTGCCTACCCCAACGGCGTGCCTGACAATGGTACAGCTCTAATTATGATAGCTTGAAATAAATGTCAACAGTCGGCACTAGATGTGACAATATTAACCGTTTTTCACTAATATCGATTTATCGATATGATCGATATGAAATTATCGATAATAATAGTAATATAACTAATAACTCGAAATGATAATATCGATAGGTACGTTGCTAGAGTTCGTGAACTATTTATTTATTATTTACGGTTTCGTCACAAATTTTAGGTTCAGGTTACGTACTATCAATATTATCAAAACCATCGAATACTATCGATATAATCGACAATTTAATGATAGTATCAATATTATCGAAATTTTCTGCAGTTATCGATAACATCGATACATTGATAATATTTAATTTGATTTATTATCGCTATTACCTATAATTATTGCTATAACGATTACCGTTAAATTTATCCAAGTGTAACCTCATGAGTTTTGTTAAAAATTGCTCCTATTCAATATAACTATACCTTTAGTGGATAATACTTCATTATACAGATGTACTCAGCTTAAGAATCTAGGCGTCATTTTTGATACAAAATTGTCTATTGTTCCGCATATTGAGCAGGTAATGTCTATTGCCTCGAAAACTTTGGGTTTTATTATCAAAAATTCACGCCACTTTACAGAGGTGTCTACATAATTTACTTTTTAACTCGCCTGTCAGATCACAATTGGATTATGGTAGTATTATCTGGAACCCAGCGTATGGGATATATATAAACAAATTGGAAAACATTCAGAGAACAAATATGTTAAATATATATATATATATATATATATATATATTAGTTTTGGACCTGATGGTATTTATCTAACTCATGAGATACCGCAGCTATTAAATAGAATTAGCCACACGTCCTACTTAATTTTCAGTATTAATTTTATATAAACTATTGTCAACTGCCATTGATTTTCCAGTGATATTTGGAGTAATTTTAATTTCAATATCCCTTGTATTCACTCGTTTCGATACATTTTTTTATTTACCTACTGCAATAACGCACTTAAATGTTCTCCTATTTATAGAATGTGCACTTTTGAATTATCAAGCACATTTTGACATTTTCAGCTGTTCCACTGCTACCATGAAGCAATGTATATTAAAGTAAGTCTACATTGTATTGTCATTATGTTTTCTTAGTTTTTTAACTTAATTTCCTTTGTTTATTGTTGTTCTTTTGTTTAATTTGTATTCAAATTTAAGTACTTATTTATTGTTATATCTTATACCAATTTTTGTTATAAGTATGTAGTTTTTTAAATTGTTTGTCTTATTTGTTTAAATATCTTAAATATTGTGTTTGTTTCTGCTCTGTAATTGGATTTATGTCTGGGTAGTAGTATTTCTAAATAAATATCAATAAGTACTCCCAACTCTAGTTGCAACCAATTAACAACTAGAATTAGAACACGACAAACGGTAACAAGGGGTGAGAATGAAAAAATAACGAATCTGGACAGACACCCTGTATCGACACGATTCTTATTAAACTCAATATTACAAAACAAACATTATATAATGGCCGCGGAGATGCCACGTACAGGTATGTTACTCGCATTGCTCTACCCACGCATTCCCCAGGTATTTTAGTCAACGTTCACAGAGCTCATCTTCCGTTACATGTGACAGCATCAGTCTAGTATGTTTGTTCTGCAATAAAGCGGGAATTTAACAAGGGTTTTAATTGAAACTGGTTTGTGAGACACATGGGCGTCGCCAAGCAATCAACGGGGGCGCCACGTCATGTACATATTGCATATATAGAGTATATAGAAATAGATGGACAAAACTTCATGAATTTGTCAAGTTACCTTGTTAACAATGTTATTTCCTCAAAAAATTACCAGGATCCCTGAAAGTCCTTTGTGTCCTACATTATTTTTTTATGTAGGTATACTCGATAAGGAAAAAATTTAAGTAAAATTTTTGCTACAGATGTTCGTTATGAACAGTTGAAGATTTAATGGCATTCTATTCTAATTCTTGATATACAGGGTGTTAAAAAAGAGTGTAAAATATTTCAGGAGGTAATAGTATGAACCAAAATAAGCAGAAAAGTCTTAATAAACATAGGTCCGCAAAGTAACGGTTGCGGAGATATGGACCACTATTCGTTTATCAAATATATTATTTTATTAAGAATAAACTGACAGAGGAAGCTTTTAACAAACAAAAACAAAAACAAAGTTACAGAAGATGTTGAAAGTGTCCTCCGTCCATTTCCAAGCAGGCACGACATCTTCGTCTCAACGATATTCGAACTCTTTCGAAAACACCCTCCTTGGTTTGTATTTCTTGACACTTTTGCTGCAGCTCTTCCAGGCTATTTACAGGAGTACCATACACTAATGTCTTCAAATATCCCCAAACAAAGAAATCTAGAGGGTTCAGATCAAGCCGGACCTGTTTTATGGCCTCCAAGATCGCCTGATCTGAACCCTCTAGATTTCTTTGTTTGGGGATATTTGAAGACATTAGTGTATGGTACTCCTGTAAATAGCCTGGAAGAGCTGCAGCTACGGATTAATCAAAAGTGTCAAGAAATCCAAACCAAGGAGGGTGTTTTCGAAAGAGTTCGAATATCGTTGAGACGAAGATGTCGTGCCTGCTTAGAAATGGACGGAGGGCACTTTGAACATCTTCTGTAACTTTGTTTTTTGTTTGTTAAAAGCTTCCTTTGTCGGTTTATTCCTAATAAAATAAAATGTTTGAAAAATAGTGGTCCATATCTCCGCAACCGTTACTTTGCGGTTTATTGAGACTTTTCTGCTTATTTTGGTTCATACTTCATACTATTACCTCCTTAAATATTTTACACTCTTTTTTAACACCCTGTATTTGCTAAACTGTATTTTTTCAATGTATGCCAACTTACTTTAGTTCAAATATCAGTGAGATATGGCCCTTGCAAGCATTTAAATACTCAGTAGTTGTTGAGTCTCGTCATAAAAAATGGAGTCGATATCGTAAAAGAATGTATTTATAAAATCTATATAGTTTCCGCGACCATGTACAGCGTCTCCAAGTATCAATACTAAGGACTGAATGAGAAGGACCAGTACCATGGCTGCCACGATCTCCTGACTTTAAATCCTTTGGACTTCTATAGGGTGTTAAAAAAAAGTGTAAAATATTTAAGGAGGTAATAGTATGAACCAAAATGAGCAGAAAAGTCTCAGTAAACATGGGTCCGCAAAGTAACGGTTGCGGAGATATGGAATGTTTTATGTTTTTTAGCCTCTTTTTTATTTTGCAAACACGTTTTGTATTTTCTTATAATAATTGGTTGATGTTTAGTGAAATAAACAGTACGTATTTGACAGTTGTTCTCAGTGCACAAGTTTTCTTTCGCTGTGGCTGGTTACTAACGCAGAATTAACAGACATGCATTTCATGTATGGTCGTGCTAATGGGAACGCCACCAAAGTGCGACGTCTTTATGTTGACGCTTATCCAAATCGCCAGATTCCTTCACAATGCATGTTTGGAATAATTCACCAAAGATTACGTGATACCGGTTCCTTGAGCAAACAGTGCCATTTATCCGGAAGACCAAGGTCGGTATCCACTCCTAGAGCAGAAGAAGAAATTCTAGCACTGGCAGAGCAGAATTCAGGTACGAGTACGAGTGTGCGGAGAATATCAGCCCAGGTAGGAATTAGTGGTCCTTTTGGTTGGAGCAACTGCTTTATGTGCAACGAGTACAGGCCTTAAATCCAATAAATGATCATCAAGCACGTTTGATTTTTTGCCGCTGGTTTCTACGTCATGATGCTGAAGACCCTCGTTTTCTTGCAAACATTCTTCTTACTGATAATGCCGGGTTCGCAAGAAATGGAGTGTTTAATTTTCACAATACGCATATTTGGGCCGACAAAATCCTCATGCTCTAATAGAATCAGGACATCAGGCACGTTTTTCATTAAACATTTGGATGGGCATTGTAGGTGACAGGTTTCTAGGTCTTGTTCTTTTACCAAACCGATTAACAGGCGTTGCTTACCTCAACTTTCTGCAGAAGACACTGTATCAGTTTATGGAAGACATTCCTTTAACTCAGACGCAACAAATGTGGTTCCAACATGATAGTGCTCCAGCTCATTCTTCCATGGCCGTTAGAGAGCATTTACACCAAACTTTTCCACATTGATCGATAGGAAGGGCCGGACCTGTTTTATGGCCTCCAAGATCGCCTGATCTGAACCCTCTAGATTTCTTTGTTTAGGGATATTTGAAGCCATTAGTGTATGGTACTCCTGTAAATAGCCTGGAAGAGCTGCAGCTACGGATTAATCAAAAGCGTCTAGAAATGCAAACCAAGGAGGGAGTTTTCAAAAGAGTTCCAATATCGTTGAGACGAGGATGTCGTGCCTGCTTGGAAATGGACGGAGGGCACTTTGAACATCTTCTGTAACTTTGTTTTTTGTTTGTTAAAAGCTTCCTTTGTCGGTTTATTCCTAATAAAATAAAATGTTTGAAAAACGATTAGTGATCCATATCTCCGCAACCGTTACTTTTCGTACCCATATTTATTAAAACTTTTCTGCTTATTTTGGTTCATACTATTACCTCCTGAAATATTTTACACACTTTTTTAACACCCTGTATTTGACTGGATATTTAAAAAATGAAGTGTTTTACACCGAAGTGGACACTATTGATGATTCACGCAAATGTATCATAAATGCTACCAATACTGTTCAAAACAGACAAGAAGCAGAAACATTTGTGTTGGTTTATAGAAACTAAGGCGAGCCCAAAATTTTGTTGTTATGACACCAGGTATGTCAAACTATTTTGTTGATCAAAACCATGAATTAATTCTATTAATAATTAATGACAATAGCGACAAAAGCAGTTGAATTTGTTGTATCAAATAGGTGTTATAAAATATCATTTGTTTCCTTTCTTGAGAATTTATTTCAATTTCTTGTCCAGTCGCTGACACCATGTTTTGCCTTAGAGATTTTACACTGAACCAGTTTCCAGTGCGGTGCAGAAGTGCATTTTAAATTAATTTTCAAACTGCTCTTTTTAATTTCTTGTACAAAATTGTATGTGTAAGAGTCCCCTGTACATTATTTTTTTAAAATAAGCTCTGAATCATCCTATCTAAAATATTTTTTAAAGTTGAGGTAGGTACTTTTTTTTTCAATTGAAAATATTTCATAAATGATATTTTGCACGCCTCTGATGAAGTGATCTTATAGAACTCTGGTTGTATTTAAATATTCCTTCAAGTATATATTCCTTTAATAATACAGTTAATTTAACAAGCATATAAGTTTAGAAAAAATATATTTGAATGATGGAGAAGATGTGGGAGTATTTGTACAGAAAGTTTACAGTTTTAACAAATCTGAAGTACAGGAAATAATTAAATTAGTCAATAAAAAATTTATCTTGAATTTTATTAGGTATCTAAAATATTAGTGTCTAGTAAATTGGCGCCCTTTATCGGTAAGATTAAAATATATATCTACTGTTTTAGAAATTTTCAACCTAGAAAATATAGCTACTCAATTTTGAAGTAATGAATTGGATTCTAAAACATTATTAAAATTTGTTTTGGTTCAATCGCCTTCATGCGACTTCAGTAGTCTGCCATAAAGCTCTGTGTCATTCTTAATGAAACATACTGTACACAAAAAGAGAAAATACTTACCCTATATGTAACAAAACCTTAGGGTTCAAAAATTCTTGGTTACTATGACATTGCTCAATGCTCATACTGTTCCGGCTCATAAAAAAAATGTTAAAATACATTTACTAAAATTTTACGTCCAAAATCATTAATTATTTTGTTATCCATCTTAGCTTGTAAGCATCATTACCGACTAATTAATTATGTGTTTAAAACCATTAGTCATCATTTCAAGGATGATTTAGCAATTTATATTTACACAGATGTACAGGGTGGTCAAAATACTATTATACAATATTATATATAGCTGTAAGTGAATAAGCTTTATAAAACTACTTACGTTTCCACCATATCCGAATATAAACATTTTTCGAGTACCGAATCTTTTATCACTTATACTCTTTCACAAGGGGCTTGTACTTTTCCGTGGAAATTTGGGTTGTTTAATCAGAAACTGTTGCCCAGAAATAGATGAGAAAAACTGTCAACAATTAAAAACGCGACACCGAAGGTGAATCGTTTTTAGGTTCACCGTTAGGATAATTTAATGGATAATCAATGCAAACTTTATTTATGAAACACTGAAAGTAAATATATTTTTAATTGAGCGTACAATTATTAAACATGCAGTTATTGAAATTCATACGAGGAATACTAATATTGCTACGGGTGCCACAGCTAATCGTTTCTGAATAACGATTGAATGATACTCTGTCAATTTGTAAGTATGGTTTTATTGATGATGAATTACTGTATCCTGTTATTTTTATTAGAGCTTGTTCTTCAATTCCTCTTTTGCAGCTGCCGCTCGATTTGAGTGTATTGTAATTTTTACACGTTAGACATATACAGGGTGAGTCAGTCATAATGTCATTAATTTTAAGAGGAGATAGGGAATAATGAGTATAATGCGAATACGTGATTAAAAAAAAATATATATTCATTTTTACGCCGAAAAAATATATTTTCAATTCATTATTTAAACACCCTGTTCAGACTGTCACTGACCGGTCACAGCCTTTGTCGGTTACAGCTGACAGTTCAACTCGATATCGACCTGATGCAACGTTGTCAAGTTGTAATATTTTCTATATAGTACCTACCCACCTAGGTTTTAGACATCACAAATAAACGGTTGTACTGACTATTTTAGAATATCATTTTTTCTTGCTCAGTTCAACTTCAGCCAATAATAATTTAAAATGTTAATACCCAATAAAATCAAATAATAATAATCAAATAATTCTATTAAAATTGCAAGTAACGCGGTCCACTCAGGTTTTCCCATAGAAAATACGGCCCAATCAAACGATACCCATACACTCGCGTGTCGATTTTCTCTGAGCAAATGTAGCCGTTATGACTGCAACAAAACTCAAACGTGTCTAATAATAAACTGAGTAATAAACCATTTACGTACATTACATAAAAAACCTATACCCAATGGGTAAATTATTGAGAAGCTGAAAAGTGTTTCGTGTTTAAATACTAAGTACTTAATAAAAAACCATCGTGTTGTCGACAGAAAACTGTCCAAGACCGAAATGGCACGCCGCTAATCGAGAGTTAATCTTGACCTTGACCTTATTAGGTCAATAACCTATAGTTACCTAGTTTTTGTAATGTTATTTAACGACAAGGAGTAAAACTATTTTTAATCTAGATACATGAATGAATTTTCCTTAAATATTGATTTATTTGTTAATAAAAACAAATTTAGATAATAAATAAATGTTTTCGAATGCTAGGCTATTACAGTTTAATAATTTTGATATTACGTTTTCACTACGTTTTACAAATAAATATGAATTTTTAGTATTACTCGTAAGTACAATTAACCGCACACATAACCAAATGTACAATTTGTAGTTACGTACATCTAGCCTAGAAATGTATTGTTTTTTAAGTAGTATGATACTAACCTGTTTACAGCCCACATAAGTATAACTGCATTTATCCGTCCATAGCACTTTATTAATAAAATTCAGTCGCATTTCGTAAACATTCTCCGTATAACACTACCATTTCCACATAATCGGAATTTGTAAAATTATGCGTTGTGAATTTACGCCAAATACGTGAGGTTAGACCGAAATAAACAAACTACTGCTTGTATTCTCTAAATCCCCCCTCCAATGTGTGGCATGATCTACAAATTTGAGGAGGAAGAAATGCGGGAAATGCAGAGTGCTAAATGGAGGTAAATTTGAATAACACGCTGATGTGTTAGATGATATTATGTATGTAAATGTGGCATCCATGGTTAATACGGCAAGTCTGTGACATTAGAATTTCGTCGGGTGCGCCATCGTAGCGTACCAGGAGCGTCGTGTTACTGATTTGTATAGGGTGATTTGTTTATTTTTTTAAAGGTCGAGTAAAAATTTTTTCGATTTTCTGCCTTTATTAGGCCTCCCGAATACGTGGTTAAAATTAATGACATTATGACTGACTCACCCTGTATACCAATATGTTGTGCTGAGTATTTAGTCCATTTGGAAATTTACTTTAGAATGTTTCCAAAAGGGATTTGGTGCGAGAAATACTCTTCCAATGTTATAGAAGCGCCTACTTTGTCCATCAACTTTTTGAATAAATGTACTAGACAAATATCTTCCTCTAAAATATTAGACGCAATCCATTTGCTTTCACATAATTTATTCTCACCGTCTTGTCTCGTTTTCGAAAATAGAGCATTATACTCGATACGTCCAATTTCTTTTCCATTATTTTCAATTTCAGACACGAAATGAGTGGTTCTGCAGTAAGTTGCTTCTCCTTCGCGCCAAGCTAATTCAAATGCCATTCCGTCACATTTTCGCATATTAAAAGCTCAAATTTATATCCTTTCGCATCGCAAAAAGTTGCCAGATCGATGAATAAGTCGCCACTGTATTAGCAGAGACGCAGGTACAAGTGATAATCGATTAAAAAATGAAGAAGTGAAAAAACCACTAGTGCATTTGTCGTTGTAAAAGTTGCAGGTAACTTTTGCCGCTGCTTGTATAAATTAAATTGTCACATAAATTAATTACATTCTAACTCTTACTTGCTTTAAATTAGTGTTTACTTTTTACGAAGGTGATATTACCTGTTTGTGCATGAATTTTGTCATGAAATATGGAATTATAACGGTAAAACTTTGACCCACAGGCAGGTTTCTATGAGCAATGTGGTAAGGAGTTACGAAAGAGGAGAACATCTTCCTTAGTTTCTAATTCAATTCATTATCAGTGTAATCGATATCTCCGTCAGTATTATTAATTGTCCTCCATTTGAGTTTGTCATAATTTAATAACAAAGCCACGTTGTCATCAATCAATGAATCACGCCGTGTCATTTCATTGGATAGGCTTGCCAATTTCTTCGTGTCAATTTTGATAAATAATCTTAGCTGCGGGGGAAACTAACTGAAAAATGTTGTTAGCCATACTTCACATAGATCATTAACGTTAGTTGACGTTGCTAATTACTTAATTATCTCCATTATTTAAAATTATAGAGGTGTTATTAGTAAAGGAATATGTAAAGGGGAAACTGCATTAATTCTATATTGGTTTTATGTATGTATTAGGGTAATCTCTCAAATAAATTGAAGTGTCACAACGTGTGCCTAGAGGCAATAATCACATAATAATTGAAATATTAACATTAATAAATTGCCATAGAATATAAACAAAACCACGTGGCCGAAAACATGATATAATTGGTGTGACGTCACACGCAATTCAGCACGGTTTGTTTCCATAGATACAGGTGCAGGTTACGGTGTTGATGATATAAACAGGCGTTTGTTTCTTGTGTATTTGAGGCACGTTTGGGTCATAGATAGTGTAAATACTGTGTAAATAATGCCATAATTATTAGTGCTTGTGTAATGAACTTATACGCTCATACGTTTGTTTACAATATAAATCCATACATTGTATAGTAATATGCATAATTATAATTTAAATATAATTATACTAACACTTTTTGCACCAAGGTAATATAAAACTGGTTCATTGATGTCCCACTACACATAACAAGTTTTGGTATATGGTGTTGATGTTAGTCGGAATTTGTGTTATTTATAATTTGTTGGAGCTTTTTAATAAAACTTTTATTCAAATTATTAAGAAAATGATGCCTCAGTGTCATGTGTGTAGAAAATTTAATTATTCTCATCCTGAACTGTCTTTGCATAGTTAAGTTTAATCAACTAAATTTGTCAACACTCGTTCGAAAATTATTTGCGGCAAATTTACTACGTTGCACAGAGTGGGAATTTTCACGATCTCTCTCTCTCTCTCTCTCAGCTCTCTTTAACATACCTACACATGCACAATGTTTGAACGACATGCATTTGTATGTTTTTGCCTTTGTGCAATTAATCGTTTTTTATTACTTCTATTTTGCTTAATTTTTTATTCAATGTTGCATTCTAACGTGCTTGCTTACTTTCACTAAACACCTAGTTTTGTTTAAATCAAAACATATTCTTTCTGGTTCATCTGGTATATTTCCATCTAGCAGATGTGCTAGATAATAAATTGTTCTTGTTGGGTTGTTATAGTTTTGTAGGAGGTGAATCAGTTACACAAAACACTGAAATGCTATTAGAAACGTCTGTAAGAATTAAAAGATAATTTGTCACATGATTAATATTGTCCAAGCATGGTTGTATTACGACTGAGGGACATGGGTTATGATTTTGTAATTTAAATGAGACGTTGTTGTACACTTTTGCACCAAGGTAATATAAAACTTGTTCATTGATATTCATTGATGTCCCACTACACATAACAAGTTTTGGTATACGGTGTTGATGTTAGTTGAATTTGTGTTATTTATAATTTGTTGGAGCTTTTTAATAAAACTTTTATTCAAATTATTAAGAAAATGATGCCTCAGTGTCATGTGTGTAGAAAATTTAATTATTCTCATCCTGAACTGTCTTTGCATAGTTAAGTTTAATCAACTAAATTTGTCAACACTCGTTCGAAAATTATTTGCGGCAAATTTACTACGTTGCACAGAGTGGGAATTTTCACGATCTCTCTCTCTCAGCTCTCTTTAACATACCTACACATGCACAATGTTTGAAAGACGTGCATTTGTATGTTTTTGCCTTTGTGCAATTAATCGTTTTTTATTACTTCTATTTTGCAAAATTTTTTATTCAATGTTGTATTCTAACGTGCTTGCTTACTTTCACTAAACACCTAGTTTTGTTTAAATCAAAACGTATTCTTTCTGGTTCATCTGGTATATTTCCATCTAGCAGATGTGCTAGATAATAAATTGTTCTTGTTGGGTTGTTATAGTTTTGTAGGAGGTGAATCAGTTACACAAAACACTGAAATGCTATTAGAAACGTCTGTAAGAATTAAAAGATAATTTGTCACATGATTAATATTGTCCAAGCATGGTTGTATTACGACTGAGGGACATGGGTTATGATTTTGTAATGGAAATGAGACGTTGTTGTAACTAGGCGATGGTAATAGCAATTCATCATCTTTCAGTATTATGGTTATATTTCCATCTATACAGCGTGTTCAAGAATATATGGCAATATTACTAGAGGTGATAGAACATTGGGTTTGCTTAGTAAACGTATATCCTAGAGCCACTAATTTTTTAATTACAGGGCGTGTAATATAATTTAAAAAATTAAATTTTCTTTCGTTTGTCCTCAATATAATAACGTTGTAGTTTCCGCAAAGCCTACTTATCAGCACGCATTGTACAAGTACAAAGAAGATTGGTTTTTCATCTATTATCACAGAGCTCCCTTTGATAATTATCCCGTTTTGCGTGCTTGTCAGTGACAGTTGAACAGTGAAAACGAGTGAGAAAATAAGTGAAATCAAGTGGAAAATAAGTGAAGACAGACTACAAGGGAAGGAGAAAGAAAGAAGAGACGACCAACAGACTGAAGTAGAGCACATCAATCCAAGAAATTTTGTACATATTACTGTCTGAAATAGTGCCACAAATGGTAAGTGCACATGATGGCATATTTTCGACAATAATAATTAATGCTTGAAGGCACATGTCTTCCGATAGAATAGTTTAGTTGATTTCGAGGAATTTAGACTCCATTAACTACTGAATCACTTCGTAAATGACCCAAAAAGAAATCAGCGAACGTACCCCGACAGGTACAAGCAGCCAGCGCCCTATGAAGCGACCAGAACCCCAATGGTCTTCATATTACCCCGGGGGGCACTGTACAAATTAATGTCCCCATACGGAGCTTGAAATTTATTTTGTTTTATTCCGGTTCGGCAGTTAGGCCTTATATAGGTTAGAGTACAAGGGGCTGACCCTGCTTTCGAATACAAATCAGTTATCAATGGCTTGACTGGTGCCATACCGAGCGACATCGTCTAAACAAGAGCGTACGGTTTATTTATTGATAAACAAAAATAAAAGACATAATGTAAATGGTGTTCATATAGTCAAGAGCTGGGGAAGTTGCATGAATTTTATATTGATTTCAAATGTATTACAGGGTAATCTTTCAGACATATTGAAAGGACAGAACATGTGTCTAGCGGTAATAATCACATAATAATTAAAATATTAACATTAATAAATTGCCATCGAATGTAAACAAAACCACGTGGTTGAAAACGCACTATCATTGGTGCGACGTTACACGCTGTTCAGCGGATACAGGGGTATGTTATAGTGTAAGTGATATAAACAGACGTTTTTTTCTTGTATTTTCGAGTTTTTATGTCATTGGATCATAGATACATAGTGTAAAAACTGTGTAGGTAATGCCATAATTATTAGTGGTTAAAGGTCTTTTTCTTTTGTTTACAATATAGATCCGCTTGTCACAATTACGGGACAATGCTGTTGGGTAAGTACCAGATAGACGGTTTTATATTTTTTTCTGTACTACAAAGGTATAGCTAATATAAATCAAATCTCCTACAATTCCTATCAATGAAGTCATATGTATGTTCTCTGATACCAAACATCTAGGTATGCTAATAAACAATTCCACAGACAAAGCTCTATTCAATAATTATCTAAATAAATTAATCTATCTAAACTTACTAACCTGCTTTAATGAAACACTGTATAAATATCTATCTTTTTGGCAGTGGAAATACGACCATTCAATCACAATAGATGAGATCTGACCTATTTCTGCATTTTTAGGATTGCTTCTTCAGGTGGCCTCCTTTAATTTGAGTCAAATATCTATCTATAAAAATTATTATAAAAATTAAAATTATTTGAAGTTAAATATTGATAATGACAAAAGTGACAGCCTGTCAATGAATTAAATATGACAGTACCTACTTGAATAATGTTTAGATACCCTCTATGTTAAAGTTTTTTTATATTTTTAGGTATTAATAATATTGTGTGAAACTAACTACTCAGTGGACAGAAGCCCCAACCTGCGTTGAATTACACCCACAATAACCCATATATTCCTTATTATTAGCTATATCTGCTTTTGTTTATGATAAACGAATAAGGTTAAAAAGTTATAACGCGCCTGCATAGTACTAAAAAATAAATATACTATTCGGTCACAAAAAAAAAACTGAAAATTTAAATACATACATACATTTGCTGCTAAAAAATATCCCGTTCGAATTCTAAATTCCATATATAATCTTATTTTTAATGAGCAACGAAGTTATTTATGAACAATTTCACGTAAAAGTTGTTGTTTGAATTTTTTTCAAGATGGACGCTGAAAAGCAATTGGAATTAAGTAAATAAACATGGCGCTAAAACAATAAAACAGTTTGGTCACTTCAGAAGCATGTAATATTATGTAAAAGCGAAACATAAAAGCATTATGTTTTGTAGAAAATCGTATGCCCGTGTTACCTTTAAGAAACAGTTTTCTGGAACTAAAGTGATGCATAAATGGGGTAAGAACTTTCTTAAAGTAATTTAAATAACTTCTATAAAATACTTTTATTTTTACTGTAAGAATCTTCTCAAATATTTCTCTTGTGACCATTACAAAATTAATTTATAACGCTTTATAGTCAGTCGTGTAGATTGCTACTATAGACATACAGTAAAATAACCTCCTGAAGCAAAAATACTGTATAAGTGCAGACACAAGATAGTGTGCTACTTGGGCATATAGCCGAAATTAAGGTTTTTATATTAATAAATATGAGGTCTTAAGGCAGCCGTGATAGAGATATAAAATGTCAAAATTTGGAAAAACAAAATTTTGTTAATTTGAAATATCTAAATCACTTGAGGTAGTTTAACCAAAATCGGTGTGTAAGTTTGTGAGTATGAGGTAAAAAAGTTATCATTACGCGGACCATATGCACGTTGTATCTAGTAGTAGTGTATTTTCGCAGCAAATACATCGTATACGGTTAAAAGTCCAAGTGCAGAAGTTTGTGTCGTGTAATCGGACATAAAAATATCAAAGACTACATAAAAGGGCAGTCAGAAAGACAAGTCCGAGACGCTGCAAAAAGTGAACACACGCAGATGCTTGAAGGTGATGGTTGAAAAGAAGGGCGTTAAAATTCCAAGAGCTGCAGAAGATATCTTTCTTTGACTATATGTAACCATAACCAGATAAGTAATAGTAAAGTCGATGAAATGTAGAAGGAACATTATTTAATAGAGGAATAAGATATTTTAGGCAAATATCGTATGATAATTTTGTTTCTAGAGCATAAAATGGTGTATCTAATTCATATGGGCAACACTTTTTCCTATAAGTATGCCACCAAAAAGTTTAAAGGACTTTTGGCTATATGGAATAAAGCTATCGTCATAACAGTCTTTAAGTGTGTTAGAAATTATAATAATATAAAGAAAAAAAACATAAATAATTAAACACACGGCAAAATGGTTGAAAAATACACTCAAAAGTTAAGCAATCAAAAGGATAGAAAGGAGATCAGAACAATCTATTATGCTATGCAAAATTTTATATAAGAATGTTAATGACGCACAAATTATTAGTACTTCTAAGTTAATAACATTAAATCGGTTAGTTAAAAGACTCTTTTTGGGGTAAACACCAGAAACACATCAACTGTACCGCCAAACTCAACACAGATGCTCGCCTGCGCGGACACCAATACAAACTAAAAAAGGAATCATTCAAGACACGGGCTAGACAGTATTTTCTTAGTAACAGGAACTTTGACTTTTGGAATAATCTGCCCCTTGATGTATTAGATGCTCAATCAATTAATTCTTTTAAAAATAAGATTGATAATTATATGATCGCTTTTGGCTAGATTGGCTTCTCGATTGAATTTGTGCATTTGTGTTTTTGCTACTATTTGTAAGTTTCAATGTTTATTTGTCATTTTGCTACTGTTTGTTAGTTATCACACCGATTATTTGTAATTGTAAATGTAATTTAATTGTATATGCTTACTTGCCACAGGCATATTATTTGTTGTTTTTCGATTTTTCTTGTAATGGGCATAATAGGACTTTGTCCTCTGCCCTTACTAAATTTTAATAATAATAATAATAAACTACACACCACAACCTCACAAAACTTAGTGGTGTATATTCT
Source organism: Monochamus saltuarius (assembly GCA_025584915.1). NCBI lineage: Eukaryota > Metazoa > Arthropoda > Insecta > Coleoptera > Cerambycidae > Monochamus > Monochamus saltuarius. The sequence goes on along the minus strand of CM046721.1, from coordinate 106,323,203 downwards.
TCGATACATTATGCCCTTATTCGTGACAGATTTGACGGTAAGAAGTGAATAGGTTCACTTATCACAGCCACATAATCCCTTGTGGTACCGATTTGTACTGCTATGACAGCTGCTGCGTTCAATTATGACAATAATTTATATTTCAGTACCTATCCATATTTTCCAACTACAATTACAAAATAATTACGAGTAAACTAATGACTTATGGAAAGTGAATTTTAAAATTCAATAAAATACTTTACTGACCACATGTGATGTAATCACTTATCAGTAGGATACAAGTGTAAAAACTGTGAGATATAAGTGGTCTGCTACTTCCTGCTCGAGCTAAGCGGCTCGACTTGCAGGAAGCGACCTACATTATATCAGGTACTTACTCGCAGACCTACTTCGCGGACTAATGCCCCGACCGGCATTGAATTACACCTGCAATATCAGTCCAAGAACCCTTTTCCTCCACACCACCACATACCGGTTTTGGGCTTGTTAGCCCTCATCAGTATGCCATAGGTGAGATGACCAGCAATTGAACTAGCTGTTCCTTCATATGTATGTTCACATATAAACCGAGTGCAGGTGAGATATATTTATATATTTTTTATATCATTTATAGTTATAGGTGTAAAAATGTTATTTTACTTGTGGGTAATATTTAAAACACCTACACCAGATAAAAGAATAGTTGCAGTAATGATTATTTTTTTATCAACTTATGTAACAGATGGAAGTGATCGGTTTAACTTTAGTTACTTCTTCGGCAAATATGATCCAAAATAAATGTCATTCAATAGAATTAGGATTATTGTGAATGTTTATTACTACCTATATAAACTCTCAACGAGTTCCACAGTGATTCATCCTTCAATCAAGCCTCCTGCGTCTAAATGGAAGTGCGGTATGTCTTTCCTATCCAGTAGGCGAGCACACATGTCGGAACGAAGGCAATAAAGTTATTTTTAACAATTATATATTAATAATACACAATTAGCGCTCAAGTCTATAACCTACTCCACTACTGACATCGCTTACGCTGAGTCACCCACGCGCGTTTCGTTGGAGTATAAATCACATCTAATTTAATTTAAATATAATGTAAGTATAATGAGCGCGCCCTCTGGCGGCCGTCCCATCGTGAGTCACACCTGTAGGTGATATAGTTGTTAGGAGGTGTGAGAATTTTCCGTCTAGAACAATGAGATTAGATTTCAAAGATGTGCAAGATCGTGTACGGCTAGATTTATCGTTCCAGTTTCTCAAATGCATTATTCATGATGGGTTTTCGTTTGGCGTTGTTGCACAATCGAAGATGTGTCACGTGGAATAGTCTTCTTCCATAAAATATACCTGTATTCTATAATATAAATTTAGTAGTATCCGTTATGGAGCATATTTATTTATTCATAAAAATAAATGGTTGCAATAATTCCAAACAGGTTCAGTTAATTTATAATTGATGTAAAACATTTTTTACTAGCTAGCTATTTATATTATACCTAAGGTTACCGTTAGGGTGAGGATGGAAACATAGTGGAAGCCGGGTTTTTAGCCCGCGCCGATACGCGCTAATATGCTCTGAAAATTATACTTACTTGTAAACTGATTACGTATAGTATACAGTGAAAGCAGGTTGAAGTAGGTCAGTAGGTCTTTTGTGATTATTTTTTAACTTGTTAATTAAAGGATCCAGAACAATCAGATCATCATCAGACGATGACATTTAGCAAGGAAATAAAGGCCTAACAGATTAAATTTTCGTTTCTTCCCGTCTTTAACAATTTTTACTCTGTGCGAGTCTCGCAGTGAGAAAATCGCGTCGATAGCCCTAGCTGAAAATCTGCTCCCACTGTGTTTCTACCGTAATAGCCATGAAATTATTAGAGACTTAGATAAGCACGGGAGGTGAGTGTTGGAGAATACAAGATTCCATAGGCGTGCCTCTTGAGAAGGGTTCAAAGAACAAAAAATTACCAGAAATAAGTTGATGTTGAGTGAATCAAGTACTTTAAATGTTTACTTTAGAAAGTTTAGACTCACCCGTGGAATGCCGTTCTCTTAGACGGCGATGGCCTATCACCACCCACTTACACCTATCTGATGAGCACTCCACGGATATCACACCTTTAACACATAATACACTGTACTATTTACATACAAACGCGCTGTCACTATAACGGTCACACGTTAACACTTATCTTCGAGTATTAGGCATGTTCGTTGAACAGTTGGTGGACGCGTGTTCTGTTTATAATACCCACATAATGTTGAAAATGTTTTGTTTTAGATGTAGTGCGCATGCTTCTGACCGTTGGATTCTGGTATACTACGAACAAAGATATTATGAGTGCATTATATATACAACCAGGACATCACCAGGTTTCATTATGTGCCATACTTTTGTCATCGTATGACCTTCATTTATCCATGTTCCATCAGTATATAAAATATATTTATTTATTCAGACTTCGACCTTCTTATATTTCTCTTAAATTGTTTCTTCGCCATATCACTATTTCATATTTTTCTATCGGCTTGCTTTTTCTATTTCGTTTTATAAAGCGACAATTTATGTCACGCATAATTCGCAAAAGCACCCTTCTAGACATTCTAGTTTCATTCTGTGCGATGACAACCTGAATTTGTTATTATCGAAAGCTCGTTTTTGAAATATCATCCATGAATTGTTCGCGTATTTTGTATCATCAAGCTTTATCTCTTCTTTCCACAAGTTTCCATTTTTTCGTGTTGCAGTTGTATGTTCTTCCTTGCCACACTTTATTGCACTATATACACTCTTGTCCTCATATTTTAGTCTCGCACCCTAATCCCTTCATTCACAAGCTTCCATTATTCTCCATTCTTAAGAATACAAACACAACATCACTAATAAATTAATTATGTCACAATTAAATTAGCGAAAAGCCATACCCAAAATTTTCCCACGCACAAGCCCATGGTAGCTGGGGTGTGCGCGTGGCGGGATCTGTCACGGTAAGATTACCAATAGAAATCGAGCATTCCGTACTGACGCATGCGTATTTGCTGCAGCAGATTCTGTGCAATCTGGTACGCTTTCAGCCAGTTGTTAGTTGTTTTGTTACGTAAAAGTATATGCCGATGTTAGTAAGCATATAGGTATTGCCTCATTTAATATAAATCATCAATATTCACTTGTTTTAGTACGGAAATAATACATGTACGAAACAATCAGTTGATATATCCGCTAAAAAACTGGACATTGCTTGTGGTGTTAATATATTTTGAAATTTTGTTTAAATATATCTGTTTTACATAATGGTTGTGAATTCAAGATTCTGTATTGTTCCTGACATTGAGAAGAAAATAGCTGACAAGCGCAAGCCATTTTCAATTGTATCTATAAACTATACAACTCTATTATTTACAAAGCTGTCAAACATGGTTAACTAGCGTACAATTAGAGGCATCAATAGGTACAATATAGCTGATTAAGCAAGAAGGACTAAAGAATGATTTCTTATAAGAAAAGATACCTAATAAAACAAATTTCACAGAATTGTCAGTCAAAATTCATTAATAATTATTGACCTGTTTTGTAAACGTGTTTCCTTGACTAATCACTGGTGTCAATTACGTAATAAATGAAGCGCTTTGTTGCAGTATTTGATTCCCTTAGTGGAATATGTATTTCGATGCTATCAGAATTTGCAATATTTTGTTACGCAGCCTTGCAAAAAGGTCATTGTGACATATATTACAAATCAGATGCATCAATAGAGGACTTATTCATCAGCAGATTTTAACAAACCAAACTGTCAGTTTTAATTCACTGATCATTTAACTAAAAGGAGAGCTTTATCTTTAACACATTCAACATTCAATTTCATTTCATTGCAAAGAGTGCAGATATTGTTCGAAAAGAATACCTACATCCAGAATTTACTATTATTGTTTCTCGCCATAAAAATGTTGTAAGTTATAAACTTTTCTGTAACATTATGGGAAGTATTGATATATTTATTTACGCAATAAGTGGGATTTAGTCATTATAACCGTACGCATGTGAAATTTGTACGACGAATCCTTAAACTGAATCGTATAATACATAAGTTAGGTAATAATGTATCACACGTATCGCGTAAAATGTTTTATTTACAACTGTTGCAGTTATTAGTAATAATCATTAGTATTATTGTATATATAATTTATATTCTAATACGCCATAATGTAAAAATTATTTATTAAGAAGTTGCTGTAAAAAACGGGCATAACTATAGCTGGCATTGCATTAGTGTTTGTAATTATTGTGAAAGAGTTCAAGCGAAGATTTGCCATCAGATTTTGAGAAAGCTCCAGTGTTGTTTCCATCTCGTGCCAAAGAAATCACGAAAAAATACGAACAAGTATTTGGTCGCTATGAATAATGGTGATACTTTTCAAGGCGCTGATTGTAGTTGACCGCACGTGTTAGGCACAATAATTTGCCTACGATCATGACAATTCTAATCAGGCGAAACAGTTTATTTTAAGACACAAAATAGCATAACTTCGATAGATATCGAGATATTTAGTTTTCTTCGTTGTTTATCACAAATTTTTTGGAATCATTGGTTTTCGGGTTTGGTGTGGTAATAATAAGCACATCTCCTTCTATATCGTGGATCGTCATATTTGCTAATTTTTCGCGGCGAGAGGCACCGACAATTGTAAATATCGTGATCATTTGCCTTGTGCATTTAAGAGAAAATTGTCTATTTCTTTTCTTTCTAATACCTTTAATATGCCGGTAGCCAGAGGTATTTTCCAATATCAAGGTCCTTCTTTACTTTCAAGCATGGTTTCAACATCGAATACTTTGACAATACAGTGTTGACGGAGAGTTACGTTTTGTAGTATCCTGAAAGTATGCCAAAATACTTCTTCTTTTAGAGTTGAAGTGTTCTTCTCCATGCGCTATTCGTCGAAGGCAACAAGCTCTTTTTTATTGATAATTTTTTAATTTGCAGGAATTAATGCATTACTTGCATCATCAGCGTCCTCCAATATCTCTATCAAAACATCATTGAGAGAATCCTCACTTATTTTGGGTTTACGGCAAAGAGAAAATAAAAATAAATCAAACTCAACCTTCAAACTCAGCAGATTGAAATTCTTATGTCAAAAAATATTAATAATCAAAACTTCACTCAGTTATGGAAGCGACAGCGGTGATTACTTGTGTCTAGCGTAATTTAACATGGCAGTGAATTTAGTAGTAGTGAACTAGTAAGAAAATACGCCAAATTAAGAACTGAGAACTTTGATCATGTTTGCTTATTTTTTCGATATAAAGGTAAATGTACCAAACAACCTATTGGTATAAATACTATTAACAATGTGTCAAAACTGATTGCAGGATTTCTTAAACTGCCTAATCCAAATGCGAATACTGGGCACTGTTTTCAGCGATCTTCAACCTCCTTCTTAGATCTGGAAGATGGGTGATGGGGCAGATCTTTTGAGTACAAAAAGACATGGTGGCTGGAAGTCCAATTCTGTCGCTGAAGGCTGCATCGAAACTTATACTGAAAAAATGTTAAAACGGCTATGAAAAGCGAAAGCAAGAATATTCCCTTGGAAGCCGAAAATATTTCCTCAACATTCAATGTTATTTCATCAACATCTAAAAAATGTTATTCACACTCAAAATAATCATATGATATTAATTTATCCAATTGTACAAATTTTAATATCAATGATATCAGTTTTCATATCATCTTACATACAGGGTCGTCCGAAAGTATGGCCCATGGAGATATACTAATAATTACACTGTGTTTGGGAATAGATGATCTAGAATAAGAAAAATTGTAATATGTTGTTAAAGTTAATAAGTATTTCTAAATGTAAGATATTTATCCAGTTTTGACTAAAATTAATTACTTTGCAAAATCGGAAAATTCTGAGACAATAATAATTGTTCATATTCAGATATGAGAGATGTGACTTATTGGTTGGCAATTAAATTTCAATAATGGACATGCTGCGCAACGAGGGGAAATTTTAGAGGATTTCGAAATAAATTGCAACCTGATAATCCGCAATTTAAAAAAATGTTTAGGAATTTAGAGAAAGAAAAACGAAAAATTTGTTCACATTGCAGATTATCTACAAACTAATCCAGGGCGACTATCTGGAGTTGCAAGAATCAGTATAGCTTCCATTTTAAAAACATTGCATGTTGAAAAAACTATCCATATCAGTTTACACCAGTGCAAATTTTATTGCTTCTTGATCTTCCTTCAACATATTCAATTTTGGCGCCTACTACCTTAAAATATTGTAAATGAACTATGCAGCTGATTGTTGAAAAGCTATTTTCTCGAAAAAGGCAAATTTCTGAAACTAATGGCAAGTAAACCTGTTTCCTCAAAAACAATGTAGGTTTAAGATTTTTAAAAAAATGTAATTTAAGGTAAAAAAAGTTGCAAATATGGTGGATGTGGCCTTCTAGGAAATACGTAGAAATATACAATAGATTACGATTGCCCTTATTCAAGAACATCTATTCCTAAATTTTTAAGTTGATACATTCAAAGACAGTAATTATTCCAAAAAATCACTTTTTAAATTCCAACTTTGGTACCCTGTATCTTTTTTATTATCAACATTTTATTAAGACAAGTTGACTTAAATCGTAATATTTTGATGTAAAAAATCTAGTTTGTCTCCATGAACCGTTATTTACTGATCACCCTATATTTTATTTATTTATAAATGTCTAATTAGCGTTTAATTTAATTTACAATGTCATTATCGCCCTGGGTGCGTTAATAAATGTAAGAGAGCACATGTGAATTAATATCAGTCATTATGGCATTCGAAACATTGTCAAAACATATTCATTATGTGACAGTTATAGAAAAAACATTGTAAGTACAAAATTTATATTGTAATTTCGTATTACGATACTTGATGGGTTATCAAACCCGGCAAATAACTGTTATGGTATGGTCGGATATAAATCGCGTTAACGCACAACTGCATCGTAATTGCTGTTTTCTCTATCATATCCAACCCCTCAAATTTTATCCACCATATACCTGGGTGATATAAGTGTACACAAGGTCAAGATATTAAGCAAATATAAATCGAGGGCCCGTTTTTACACAGGCGCGAGCCATTGAGCTGTCTGAAAGAGACCCACCTATATTTACACTCGGACATGACGGACCGTGTGAAAGAACATGAAGTATGTGCGAAAACAATGCCCGGTCGATATGACAGTGCATATTCATGCCCTTCAAACAGCCGGGGTGGGCCACATCGCACTGATTCATCTAGCAATCTACACTCCGTTACACCCACTACAACTCTCACGCCACGACACTGTACCACTGATATAGTTCAGTGGGATGGCCTGTATATTTTACAATACATTAATGTGTAACATGGGATTTTATAACAATGCTTCGGAGTGTATAAAAAAGATAGTGATTCAATGGTAGGCATTACGCTGACCGAAAATAGATTAAAATATGCAGCGTTTTAAGAGCAGTAAATATAAGAAATGAAAATAGGTTTGTTTTTCTTTTAAGTTATAGTTGAGTTCCAAAATTGTAGAGTAACTCATGTTATAAAACTGCTCACAATTTATAGCAGTCAACACAAAGAAATATACATGCAGCCCATACATTTTTCCTACAAAATCGTGTGCCGCGTATCTCTGCGAGCATACCCAATTGCAGAGCTTCTGCTACGGATGCGCTGCTGCTTTTGATTGGCTTCGGCGAATTGTCGGATCCAGCTGTTTCATTTCCAGCGCTATCATGGGCGGGTATATCGTTCGGGCGGGCATAGTTTCGGGTATATCTCTTCGCTAATTTAATTACTAATGTAATTAATTTTATTAGTGACTTTGTGTTCTTAAAAATGGAGAATAATTCAAGCTCAACAATGTATTCTCAAAATCGTCCTAATTTAACAAGTGAGGAATATCGTATGATGACATGTATGAAGAATTTAGAGCGCGAAGTCAAATTATAAGTGTAAAAGATGTTGAAATATGTATTTCATTAATAAAATTGTACGTAAATAGCATATGTGTGTCAATTAAAGACTGGTAAAGAGGTACAGCTGTGAAACGGAAAGTGATGGAAACTTGCGGATGGAAGATTGTATTTTTAAAATGAGTTCTGACAAAAAAAATTCTATTGCTATATCTTAAAAGATAAAACTTAGTCCGTATAAATGAAATCGAAAGAGTATATTGATAGAAAGGACGAAATAGTGATATGGCGAAGAAACTATTTATAGTAAATATTAAAAAATATCTATATGTGATCGTTATAGTGACAGTGCTAGTAACCAATAGTAATTAATGTGTATGTATTCTAAAACCTTTTGTCCTTTTGAATGCGGAATTCGCAAATATTTGCGGGATTTATTTAATAATAATAATAATAATAATACTTTATTGGCCAAGATACAACATACATTGGCAAAGATACAACATTAGTACATATGGCAAGTCAAGTATAAAAAAAGAACAAACAGGTGATAAGATAAAGTCACTAATAAAAACTTATAAGTAAATAACATAAACAAAATATAGTCAAATATACATAAATAAAATAAAAACATAAAAAAGAACAGATGATACGGTTGACCCACTAACAACAACTTATAATTTACAAATAAAATAAATATATTCATACATGTATATATAAACTTATGAACGCATGAGTGAAAAATGCAGTGAAAATCGATAGCAACAGTAAAAGCCACAGTTAGCATCATTTACCACTTACAAAATCATCCACACTATAAAAACCTCTAACTGATAAAAAGTGTTTCGTCTTACTTTTAAATTTCCGACAATCAGATATACATCGAATTTCTTTAGGAAGAACATTATACAAAATTATGCAATTATAATATGACGATTTCTTAAAAGCTCTTGTATGGTGAGTAGGAATACTGAGCAGTTCCCCGTGTCTTGTAGGTAATGGTGGAAAAATCTCTATTTGTAACAAATTTTGTCAACTACCTATAACATGTTCTATCATTTTCATCATGAAACTGCCATGATAGATTATCACAAGCTCAAAACTAAGTTATTAATACCACATAATAATGAAAGAGGCAATAATACTTGTAGTGTTTGACAATTTCGCAAATTGCAATTGTCAAAAGTTGAGATTTTTCCGTCATAAATAATTAAAACAGAAGTTGCAAAATTCGTGCAAAAATCCGTGAATTTCGCGTTCATCAGGACAAGGCTTAAGTGTGATATCCGCAGAGTGCGCATCAAGTAGGTGTAAGTGGGTGGTGGCGGTAAATCGCCATCCAAAAGGACGGCATTCTAATTTGTAGAGAGGATGACACAGGTGGCACACTTATAGTAAATTGTTAATGTGCTAGGTTCAGCCGACGTCAACTTATTTTTGATAATTTTGTGTGCTTTTAACTCTTCTGAAGTGGCACGCTTAGGTAATCTTACCACCCGTATCTTCCGTACTCATCTCTGTGTTGTGAATTAGTCACTGTTTATTATTTTCGACCTTGGGTAATTGATAATACGAGATAATAACTTTAAATTTTGTAATATTATTATTTTTCATTATCTTACGCCTCGAAATTGGTAAAAACTGATATATCACTGTTTCTACTCTAAAAATAATGGATGTTAAGTAATGCAACTATGTTTGTCATTTTTGTATATTTTTTATATCTGATCGCATTCAAATTGATTACACCTATGAAATGTTGCTCCCCGCACGCTTCGCCCGTCGCACTAGTCAACAAGCTAGCGATTAGTCACTCTACAATTTCGGCCGCTGACTATAGTTATGTTGAAGCGAATTTATTATTGTAACTATCGCTGTAAAACTGCAGAAATAGTGTCAGAATATACCTTCAAAAGGAATTTATACAGGGGTCAAGACGTTCAAAATTATTGCCAGTGGTTTCTTTCGCACAAATTTTCGTTCGTGTTATCCACAGCTCTGTACAGGGTGTCCCGAGAAACTTAAATGCCACAATCAGATATAACGAGTTAAGTTGTAATTATAAAACATATTTTACATTTGTTAGATTCACATCTCACAGTTCATTCTAGATGTAAAGTGTTATGTTTTTATATTTTTATGGTAAAATAAACCGTTAATTGAAAATATGCATTTTATCTTGTGTTTTGTATAAGTATGCAAAAACATTATAGAAAGGCATTTCTTGATTCCGAATTATAATGTAATAGATTCATGTTCCAAGAAAAAATGTATGTTTGTCTAGGTTTCAAAAAAAATTAACTAGTAAAAAGTGTCATTTTGGCATGTGATCTGCATATAAAAATATGTTTGAATAATATTTTACTTGTAGTTTGTACTATACGTTGCATAAATCGCTTTGGAATTGTGACCTAATTATCATTTTTATTTATGAGTATACACTTTAAGGTAGGTATAAAATGTGTACTTAATTTATTGTCTAAAATACAGATAACTTACAAGTTAAAGAGTGCTGCAGCAATAGAGCATTTGCAATTACTGCATTACACCTTTAATGTAGTGTTCACTTATCCTTAACTTATCAAATTGACATTTAGCTAAAAGTTTGAGTAACTGTAGCAACACAATTCAGTCAACAGCAAGAAATTTCAGTCATTGTTGGTTCCCACATTTAAATGACATATTTATTTGTGACTGGCTTTCAGAAAATTTGATTTAGCTGCTACAATTGAACTGTTTATCTGTCCTCCATTTTATACAAGCTTTTTGCTGGGACAAGTGCATTTTTACCTACCACTACTGAATTTTTCCTCAGTATACGAAATAATAAAAATAATAATTTGTAACTATGACCACATTGCAATTGTTGTATAACAAACAATCTAACAGCTGTCAAGGCGTGTTCAGGTCTGACAAAAAACTGGAGCAACCTAGAGTCCAGTGTATGCAGTCTCCATCATTCACAAGAAAGCTATTAAAAAATACTTCACCTTATCGTGGGATCAGCGAGATGATGGCCGCGCACCTTCCCTGTTCACACGATTCGAACTGAACTATTATGTCCAATTATTTGGGATGTGTTATACATATCACGCTCCGCAGAACATGAACACGTATTATCGCTGGTGATCTCTGAGCGGTGTGCAGAACGAACCGCTGAATAGAGCCATTTAGCAGGCCCATTATTTCGTAATTAAATTAAAAAACAGTTTCACGGACTGATAGTTTTCAGTCATTTGTTAAGAATAGCTTATATTTTCTTAATATTAGAAACAATCTGCATGTTGAGACTCACTCCTACACCAAATAAAAACTACAGTTGGGTAAATAAGATTTCATGCTCAAAAAGCATGTCCTGTTTGAATTCACTGTAATGGCTTGTTTAGTTAATATCTGAGAAATCTGACACTTGTGCTTCCTTACCTTACTACTGTACTGAATTTTAATTAACATCTTCTTCCAATAAAGATGTTTAAAAAAGATAGTCAACTATAAAATACTTAATTTTGTTAGTTGGAAAATATTTTTAATTAATTTATGTATTTTGGTACATAACATGCATCTATCTCTCAAGTTCATCAAGATTTCATATAATGTAAGTTTGTACATAATATTCAAACAGCTTTTAAATTATTAAGAAACAAATATAAGGATAAATCTAAGAAATACAACATACGCTGTTAAAGCCTATGGATATAGTATTTTCTAAAACAATACAAGTACCTTCTAATAGAATCACGTAGGTATATTGTAAGCTCATTACTAAACAGGTTTAAATCGTAATTTTGCTGTTAAATAGAAGTGAAAGGCTTTAGAAGAACGACTTGCACTGTAGACAGTAAATAACTCTTTGTACAAGCATCGGTGGTTCAGTGGTAGAATGCTCGCCTGCCACGCGGGCGGCCCGGGTTCGATTCCCGGCCGATGCATTTTTCTTCTCTTTTTCAGTAAAATAAAGTGCTGGGATAAGTTAGACTGAAGTGAGTATCTTCATATGAAGCATCGGTGGTTCAGTGGTAGAATGCTCGCCTGCCACGCGGGCGGCGCGTGTTCGATTTCAGGCCGATGCATTTTTCTTCTTTTTTCAGTAAAATAAAGTGCTGGGATAAGTTAGACTGAAGAAATTGTCTTCATTTGAAGCATCGGTGGTTCAGTGGTAGAATGCTCGCCTGCCACGCGGGCGGCCCGGGTTCGATTCCCGGCCGATGCATTTTTCTTCTTTTTTTCAGTAAAATAAAGTGGTGGGATAAGTTAGACTGAAGAAAGTGTCTTCATATGAAGCATCGGTGGTTCAGTGGTAGAATGCTCGCCTGCCACGCGGGCGGCCCGGGTTCGATTCCCGGCCGATGCATTTTTCTTCTCGTTTTCAGTAAAATAAAGTGCTGGGATAAGTTAGACTGAAGTGAGTCTCTTCATATGAAGCATCGGTGGTTCAGTGGTAGAATGCTCGCCTGCCACGCGGGCGGCCCGGTTCGATTCCCGGCCGATGCATTTTTCTTTTTTTCAGTAAAATAAAGTGGTGGAATAAGTTAGACTGAATAAAGTGTCTTTATATGAAGCATCGGTGGTTCAGTGGTAGAATGCTGGCCTGCCACGCGGGCGGCCCGGGTTCGATTCCCGGCCGATGCATTTTTCTTTTTTTTTTCAGTAAAATAAAGTGGTGGGATAAGTTAGACTGAAGAAAGGATCTTCATATGAAGCATCGGTGGTTCAGTGGTAGAATGCTCGCCTGCCACGCGGGCGGCCCGGGTTCGATTCCCGGCCGATGCATTTTTCTTCTCTTTTTCAGTAAAATAAAGTGGTGGGATAAGTTAGACTGAAGAAAGTGTCTTCTTATGAAGCATCGGTGGTTCAGTGGTAGAATGCTCGCCTGCCACGCGGGCGGCCCGGGTTCGATTTGCAACCGATGCATTTTTCTTCTTTTTCAGTAAAATAAAGTGCTGATAAGTTAGACTGAAGAAAGTCTCTGAATATGAAGCATCGGTGGTTCAGTGGTAGAATGCTCGCCTGCCACGCGGGCGGCCCGGGTTCGATTCCCGGCCGATGCATTTTTCTTCTTTTTTTCAGTAAAATAAAGTGGTGGGATAAGTTAGACTGAAGAAAGTATCTTCATATGAAGCATCGGTGGTTCAGTGGTAGAATGCTCGCCTGCCACGTGGGCGGCCGGGTTCGATTCCCGGCCGATGCATTTTTCTTCTATTTTTCAGTAAAATAAAGTACTGGGATAAGTTAGAGTGAAGAAAGTCTCTTCAATAGAAGCATCGGTGGTTCAGTGGTAGAATGCTCGCCTGCCACGCGGGCGGCCCGGGTTCGATTCCCGGCCGATGCATTTTTCTTCCTTCTTTCAGTAAAATAAGGTGCTGGGATAAGTTAGACTGAAGAAAGTGTCTTCATATGAAGCATCGGTGGTTCAGTGGTAGAATGCTCGCCTGCCACGCGGGCGGCCCGGGTTCGATTCCCGGCCGATGCATTTTTATACTCTTTTACAGTAAAGTAACGTGCTGGTATAGGTTAGACTGAAGAAAGTGTCTCTGCATATGAAGCATCGGTGGTTCAGTGGTAGAATGCTCGCCTGCCACGCGGGCGGCCCGGGTTCAATTCCCGGCCGATGCATTTTTCTTCTTTTTTTCAGTATAATAAAGTGGTGGGATAAGTTAAACTGAAGAAAGTGTCTTCATATGAAGCATCGGTGGTTCAGTGGTAGAATGCTCGCCTGCCACGCGGGCGGCCCGGGTTCGATTCCCGGCCGATGCATTTTTCTTCTCTTTTTCAGTAAAATAAAGTGCTGGGATAAGTTAGACTGAAGAAAGGATCTTCATATGAAGCATCGGTGGTTCAGTGGTAGAATGCTCGCCTGCCACGCGGGCGGCCCGGGTTCGATTCCCGGCCGATGCATTTTTCTTTTTTTTTCAGTGAAATAACGTGCTGGGATAAGTTAGACTGAAGAAAGTATCTTCATATGAAGCATCGGTGGTTCAGTGGTAGAATGCTCGCCTGCCACGCGGGCGGCCCGGGTTCGATTCCCGGCCGATGCATTTTTCTTTCTTTTTCAGTAAAATAAAGTGGTGGGATAGGTTAGACTGAAAAAGTGTCTTCATATGAAGCATCGGTGGTTCAGTGGTAGAATGCTCGCCTGCCACGCGGGCGGCCCGGGTTCAATTCCCGGCCGATGCATTTTTGTTCTTTTTTTCAGTATAATAACGTGGTGGGATAAGTTAGACTGAAGAAAGTATCTTCATATGAAGCATCGGTGGTTCAGTGGTAGAATGCTCGCCTCGTTACGCGGGCGGCGCGTGTTCGATTTCAGGCCGATGCATTTTTCTTCTTTTTTCAGTAAAATAAAGTGCTGGGATAAGTTAGACTGAAGAAAGTATCTTCATATGAAGCATCGGTGGTTCAGTGGTAGAATGCTCGCCTGCCACGCGGGCGGCCCGGGTTCGATTCCCGGCCGATGCATTTTTCTTCTCTTTTTCAGTAAAATAAAGTGCTGGGATAAGTTAGACTGAAGAAAGTCTCTTTATATGAAGCATCGGTGGTTCAGTGGTAGAATGCTCGCTCGTTACGCGGGCGGCCCGGGTTCGATTCCCGGCCGATGCATTTTTCTCTTTTTCAGTAAAATAAAGTGCTGGGATAAGTTAGACTGAAGAAAGGATCTTCATATGAAGCATCGGTGGTTCAGTGGTAGAATGCTCGCCTGCCACGCGGGCGGCCCGGGTTCGATTCCCGGCCGATGCATTTTTCTTCTCTTTTTCAGTAAAATAAAGTGCTGGGATAAGTTAGACTGAAGAAAGGATCTTCATATGAAGCATCGGTGGTTCAGTGGTAGAATGCTCGCCTGCCACGCGGGCGGCCCGGGTTCGATTCCCGGCCGATGCATTTTTCTTCTTTTTTCAGTAAAATAAAGTGCTGGGATAAGTTAGACTGAAGAAAGTATCTTCATATGAAGCATCGGTGGTTCAGTGGTAGAATGCTCGCCTGCCACGCGGGCGACCCGGGTTCGATTCCAGGCCGATGCATTTTTCTTCTTTTTTCAGTAAAATAAAGTGCTGGGATAAGTTAGACTGAAGAAAGTATCTTCATATGAAGCATCGGTGGTTCAGTGGTAGAATGCTCGCCTGCCACGCGGGCGACCCGGGTTCGATTCCAGGCCGATGCATTTATCTTCTGTTTCAGTAAAATAAAGTGCTGGGATAAGTTTGACTAAGAAAGTATCTTCATATGAAGCTTCAGTGGTAGAATGCTCGCCTGCCACGCATCGATTTCCGTCCGATGCATTTTTCTTCTTTAAAGTAAAATAAAGTAGTGGGTTAAGTTAGACTGAAGGAAGTGTCTTCATATGAAGCATCGGTGGTTCAGTGGTAGAATGCTCGCCTGCGGGCGGCTCCGGAATCAATTCCCGGCCGATGCATTTTTCTTCTTTTTCAGTAAAATAAAGTGCTGGGATAAGTTAGACTAAGAAAGTATCTTCATGAAGCTTCAGTGGTAGAATGCTCGCCTGCAATCAGGCCGATGCATTTATCTTCTGTTTTTCACCAAAAATAAGGTGTTACTATAAGTCAGATTGAAGAAAGTATTTTGGTTTAGTAGTAGAATGCTACCTTGACACGCTGGTTTCCCAGAATTTATTTCAAACCGATGAATTTAATTCTTCTTTCTTCAAGAAATACTTCCAATACTGCTTCATACAATATCTAATACACTGAAAACTTTATATCAATTAATATCATTTAATGCGACTGAAAACGGTTCGTAAGTTGCAAATATTTAGACATTGACGTGATTAGGCACGGCAGGCGTTAACTGCTTATTTACAGGTGTTCAGTACACCTGAAATAGATGAGATGCCTACGATTTCTGAATCAGGATTCATCACCGGCCGGCTTTAATTGTAACGTTAAAGCTCACAAAACGTATCAAATTACTTATCGCGGATAGAGGTTGCCTAGACATCATGATTGATATAGAAAATCTATCTGATAAAACGTTAAAAATGTATTTCGTGTTCGTCCCAGATATTCAATTTATCCAGCGATTGTGTGGAAGGGAAAAGTGTGGCCGAACATGGCCACTAATGTGCGCACTATGTAGAGTTGCCTTTGACATGACCGGACGTTAAATGTAAGCATTTATTAGTGTCACCTTGTTTCAGTCAGGCGTTCGATCGAACTGTTCCACAATCAACAAAATTTGTAGTGAATATTAAGTACGGTATTTTATAACAACTGCTCTTTTTAGATTACTCTACGAATAACATCAAAAATACAAATTTTTGCATCAAATACACCAAATCGAAAACATAATCATGTTACAACAACAATAACAGGTAACAGGTTAAACAATACAGGGTGAACCATAAATAAGTACCAGTAGTACAGTTCACTATGTGGAACAGATAATTAATAGTTTTTTTACAAAAAGAAATCAGGAATAAAAAAGTCAAATTTCACGGTTTTTCATTAGAAAAGTTATTGAGGGTTGCTGGCCCACTCCAATATTAAGGCTTTTATGAGTCATAGATTGGATGTGTATTCTACAGCGTTGCCAGTATTATAGCATGTCAAACATATTTCTGGCTACCTCCTCCCCTTTTGTTATTCCTATACCTCACCAAAAATGTATGTCTATGTATAAATATGTAATTGAATTGGAATCTGGGACATATTCTCTATTCAATAGTTATCAAGAATTTGATCATTATCCATTTTTACTACACTCCAAGTCAACCTTTTGATTGTTTGAGCAAAACGCCATATTTTACTTAATTGCAATTTATTTCACCAAATAAATTAATTAAATACACATGGCACTTAAAGAAAAATACCGCCCCTGAAAATAATAAAACGATTTAGATATGTTTTATATGTTAGTGTCGCAAAACTATCAGTTAAAAATGTCAAATTTATGTGGTAATTGATTTTATACTGTGATGGATTTAATAAGAGAAGAATAAAAGAATGTGAAAACCTACGCAATTTTGCTTTACTTATAGCTTAAAATAAAAGATTTAATTTAGGTCTAAAGTAAAAAAATATGTTAGCGCTCTATATGTGGGTATTTTCTTTTTAAATATAGATCTCCGTAAATATTTGAAATTTTTAAAAATTG
The DNA here is from genome assembly GCA_025584915.1 of Monochamus saltuarius. NCBI lineage: Eukaryota > Metazoa > Arthropoda > Insecta > Coleoptera > Cerambycidae > Monochamus > Monochamus saltuarius. Next base: position 106,306,134 of record CM046721.1, on the reverse strand, counting down.
CTTTCACCATACTCATCTATATGACGAACTATATATACAGTTAAAATATTTAAAGGTTCATTCTATATGGTGTCAATAACAATATAGTCACTATGGAATTATGCTAATTCATTCCTAGTATTTAATAACACTTATTATGAAAGATATCATCATAGATATTTCTGTCACATTTGTAGCCGCTGTTCCCAATGTTTTTTTAATATTAGTGATTTTGCTATGAAAGTAAATAGAATGAGGCTCTATAAAAGAAATGTGAAATGGTTCAGGTAAAATTAATATACAATCGGAACCAAAAATTAATAATATTAGTGGTAGATAACGTTTACGTAAGAATAATAAAATATCTTCATTATACCCAATCTTCAAAATTCTAGAAAATGATTAAAAATAGACAAAAAATCCTATAAAAATAATTGCATTCCATTACACTTTTTATTTTCAGTAGGTACAATGATATCTATAACAGTTTTTGCTAATTTCGAAATGTTTTTATAATAGAAATGATATAGTAATCCCCAAATTTAAAGCTCTCACGTATCGGTATATCTAAGTCTATTTAGAAGTTTTACCAACAAAAGTTTAAAAAGATTCTTAGCAACATTTTAAATATAAATATTTCCTTTAAAACGATGCTCATTTGGACACCGACTGGTCAATGTTTCTGCGCATGCTCAATACACTTACGCCATGTTTCAGTAATGACATGCTTAATAGCCTTCTATAATAATAATTGCACTTTCTTTAATTAGAGGTGGTGTTATTTCATGCTACTTCAATTTTTATTTGTGTCCAGACTAACTCTAGTGGATTTAATTTACAGTGATATGCAGTATATGAATTTTTTGAGCGCGAATGTATGGACCTTTTTTTGTTGGGAAATTTGTAGTAATTGTGCTTTTAGCATGGCCTCTGTAGGTATATTAAATATTCCTTGATTTTAATCACATTATAATATCTGCTTTCTTTCATGCTGATGTAGTCGATAACAATTCTTCTGTTATATAACGTTATTCATCACAACAACTGCTCCTGGATCTACATATCAAAAAATAGATTCAAACTATTTCAAATATGCCACTGTCTTATCTTCATAGTATTCTCTCTTCCTAGGTGTTTTAAAAACATGGAAACCATTTCCTAAAAATCCTGTATCGCTTCCAATATGTATTATTATCAATCTTCGTTCTTTTCTAAGAGGTGCCATAAATCTTGTAAAAAATTCCATCTTATAATGCTGCTACTCGCACTCCGAACGGTATTATTCTGCCAAACTATTGATACCTTCCTTTACCGATGCTTCATCTACTAATATATATATTTTTGCCAGATGTACGAAAATCTCACATTGATCAGCTCAGCCTCACTTACATTAATATGAGAGTTTCACCTGAATTCCTTCATTTACGTATATTATAGTCATTCATCACTTAGGTTAAAACCGGCATCTTTAATCATTTTTAACTGCTATCAAAATCTTACACTTGGATTAATTTTTATGTTTTAATTTTATATAACTATAGAAATTACAAGTAGCACCTCGCTCTTACGCTTCTATTGACGTTTCTAACGTTGGCTAAATAAGTACTAACTAGAATGATTTACACAAGTTGAAACCAATTTCCTATACTAGAGAACACAGTTTGATTGAGCCTTTGTTTATCCTTTATCCTGTCTACAATCGTATCGATGTGTATAAAGAGCGAGACATTAATAATACTGAGATGAACAATATTTAAGCTCATAAAAATCATTTTATATTTAGTAATACTGATTTTACATCTAGAAGTCACTATCCAGCTGTTCAAAGGTTGAGTAGGTAGAAGATTTTAAAATCTAATCCGAAAATTAAAAGATTATCTTTAAAATCAAAAGGGAATGAAATGAATTGACCGGAAATAAAGCGCGGCCCATTTTTAAACGAAGAAGAAGCAAAATGCATCGGCCGGGAATCGAACCCGGGCCGCCCGCGTGGCAGGCGAGCATTCTACCACTGAACCACCGATGCTTGCAGAAAATATCTCTTCATTTCAAATTGCAGGATCTATCTACCTAGATAAAGTTGTCTGCAAGCTTACTTTCACTTAATACACTACTCGTTGCCTTCTTAATTGAATTTAACATGAAGTTGCTAATAACTTTCCACGTGATAGATTTGATTCATGATTGTTGGTTTCAAATCATCCGATAACAAAGATTTGTATAAATACAGGGTGCATAATAACCGACACAAAGCAGGTGCATTTCTAGTAATAGCTGTATAAGATTATTTAGTGATTTTAATATTCCGCAAATAAAAGGTACCTCATTTAATTTTACTAATATTAATAATACCTAATTGAATAACTGCTTTAATATCAAATTTATAAGAAATGTATAATTAAAAATCATATACCTACTAATTGTTTAAATGAAAACAATAGTACATTGGAGCTTATATTTGGTAATATTGAGAAGCATAGAAGAACAATGCATGGCTCTCTAATGTTGATAAAATACATCCTGCATTGATTGCTCAGATAGATATTAGTAATGTGAAATTAGTGGTAATGTTATTAATAATTTAAAAAAATTAATATAATTATACCTTGTTTAAATGAAATGTTAAATACTTGTGACTGGGACGCCTTATCAATTTGAAGATCTCAGTAGTACGGTGGACTACTTTTATGGTAAATTATACAAGTGGTTCCGGATAAGAACTGACACAGAGCAGCTGTATGTAGTCAAATATTTCGAAAAAATTAATATCTCTGAAATAATTTTATTTGAAATAACCAAATTTGGTACATGATTTAGGTCTATTATTGGTCTTCTTTGATTACGAGTTCAAATAAGTTGAAACAGTACAAGGTGTTCATTGAGGCTGAGTCACCCCTAAAATTATACCAAGCTTCTTTTCCATTGATCTAATTTAAAAAAAAATTGGCTCGCGCATAATTTAATTTAAAACACTTTTGTAATTTAGTTAGGTGAATTTTAAAAAACTTTAAGGTCTACACGTAAAAATGCATTAATTAAAACAACATCACAGTAGTAGGCTTTGTTTCTAAAATTTGACAGTTAGTAATAAAACTATATTATTTCTGCTACTGCTTGTTGATGAAATTAGTTGGAAAATTTACTTACATTTAGCGAACAAGTTGACATGTTACTTGTGTAGATTCTGTGAAGGAAACTATAGAAGTATGGAAGATATCGTAAAAGATTTCCAAATCGAGTGATTCCTCACTGAGAAACATTAGGAAAGTTTGTCAATAATATCCGGGAATATTCTAGTGTAGCAAGGGTGCAAGATAAGTTGAATACAGTTGAAGATGAACTGCAAATAAGCTATTGCTTCAAGATTTGGATGAACAAGTGACCTTTTGCGAGTATATCTTGCATTAGGATATTAATTTTCGCAAGAAAATTATGCTTTCACTGATTAAAATGAGCAAAAAGTGTTTTAAATTAAATTATGCGCCTGATACTGATTTTTAAATTCGATCAATGGAAAAAAGTTTGATATACCTAATTTTAGGAGTGACTCACCTTCAATGAACATTTTGTACTGTTTCAATTTACTTGAACTCATAGTTAAAGAAGGCCAATAATAAATCTAAATCATATACCAAGTAAAAGTAATTCAGAAATATTTAGCCCTACTTTGAAGACCTTTAACTCTGCCTGCTATGTGTCGATTATTATGCAGAACACCCTGTATAATAATTACTAGAACATTGTAGCACTTATATTTTATTATTAATATAATAGGAATGCTGCTAGTAATATTTCCTATTACTTTATTTTTAACAACATTACAATAACTGAATGACCGTAATAACGATTCTGTGGTCTGAAATATTACAGAGGAAATAAGTGGTTTTCTAGAACATCAACAGGAGAGACTCACAACAGCCAATAACTCAGCCCTTCAATAAAGCTTCGTGAGATAAAGTTTATTGGCGCAGTAAGTAAACCAGTGTTTCGCATGCAGTAAAAATGGATCATGACATATGTTAAAACGTTAAAAATCGGATCGTGCTCCTCGCTGAAACATCGTGATGGTAGCCAGTCTACGTGCGCAACGATCACATCATTGCTCGATATATTTCATGCTATTCACGGCTCCGTTGGATTTTTTCATGCACTCCAGCTTTCTTACACTGAGAAAATGTGTTCTTCGGCTTCAGCTGCTACACGAGAATGTAGGTAATCTACATCGTAATCAAATACCTAAGCTTCAGTCACAAATCTCGTCTTCAATAAATTCCAATGCAATGACAATTAGAAACAATGTTCTTGACAGTAAACTCCAGATATATTTGTATACAGGGCGGTAGAGGTTTGACTGTCATAAATCCATAAAAGACTTTTTGGTTTATTTTGTCAAGCGAAAATAGGATATGTGTCTTGAATAAGAGGAGATCATATAGATAATAGAATGTACGATGTATGTAGTATGAGAGCGTTTGCCTCATTTTTTAAGTTTAGTTGTTGTATCACCCACTACTTTTGTTTTAACTATATTAAAGAATAATCGAGTTTAATCCTATTATTCTTAATGTCATTTATGCACTGTAAACAACGAACATTTAATTATTTTCCAACAGCTACTTGATTCTTCCACCGCTAATATCGTCGTTGCTATGAATAGCGAGTAGTCGCTTTGTACTGGCTTTGAATAATATTTAATTTTGTGGGGAAATTTTCAGTAAAATAAATATTTTTTTCCTTTTTACTTGATTAAGCAGTTTTCTATAGTCTAGTGCTTTTACCTAAAGTGAAATACTGAAGAAGATTGCATTTAATTGCCATTAATGTGCAAGCACAATATATTTTAACCTTGGTGAAATTGTCTTAAAGTTGTATCACATTGATTAAGATGTCGACTAAAACAAGACAACTGTTGCATGATATATCTATGGAAGAATTAATTACTAAAATGTGCAAGCTGCAAGCAGGTCAAATATGCAAGAAGATGAGTGAAAAAATGGATATATTTGAATTAATAAAATCACTTTTTGAAAATACAAAAGTCATGGATGAAAAAGTTAAAATATTGGAAGATAAACTGAATAAGGAAGAACAATATAGGAAAGCAAACAACATAAAAATATATGGAATTAAAGAGGATGTAAATGAGAATAGTCAAATTACTGAGAAGAAAGCTATTAATGCCCACAAAAATAAGTCAGGAGATCATGGCGGCCATGGTACCAGTCCTCCTCTTCCACTTCCTTAGTATTAATGGTTGGACACGCTGTACATGGTACGGATATAATTGAACCTCGCGTATGATATGCCACACTGCTGCAATACGCCGTGGACGTCCTGGACCTCCATCTCTTTCACGATTCGGTTACAAATTTTCCGTGTCACGCCAGAGTTTGCACTACATTTGCACTCACTGCTTACCGTTGTAAAAGTAGCTGCATTTGAAGCATGTGTTTACCGGGAAATCGTTCTGCTGAAGCATTTTCCCTTCACCATAAATTAAAACGATAGCCATTTGTGATATCTGAAAAACTAATGTAAAAGTTGACACTACTAGAACAATATTTTTTCCTCCGAAACTATAAGAATTTTACAAAAACTTTTTGACGATATTGACTCCATTTTTGATGACGCTTTTTCTTTTACATAAGTTCTGAATCACCCTGTATATTCCAAGTAGCAGTTTTACTGAACTGCAGAACCAGCCTTAAGATCCACAAAATCATTTTTACTTTACTAAGTTGTACCCGTGTGTAGTAAAAATCTGTAGTTCAGGTAATGAGGTTGACTGTAAGTAATAAAATACTACATACATATTTTTGTGTTCTGAAGTATATTTTAATGATTCTAATACATACGTTAACGTAACAAAATCGCCAACATAACAATTGCCTCCAACAGGTTCGTTGTTAATCATATTTGAAAAGTTGAATTAGTTGCTTTGGCACCCCTGGACCTGCAGTCGCTGGGGTCGGTCTCGGTGACGGTACCGAGCATCATCTCCCGGGGCTGTGATTGATGTCAGGAACATCCGAACTGATGGGCTGTGAAGCCTGAGTGATTGGTTTTGTGTGATAAATGAGATATCGGTCACTCGCGGTGTGAGATACCGGTTACGACAAGATAAATTGCCATAACTGCGATTGGTTTCATATTTTAATAATTCAATAAGGATATGTATCACAGTGCTAGACGATACTAGGCAATATGCCTACAGAGTGATTCATAATTCCTTTTTACTAAGATTTATTCGCTTTTAACTGTTTGAGTAAAACAAAATGTACACATATACAGAGTGTTCCACATAAGTTCCGACCTAGAGCAGGTGTATGTAGAGATATTTTTATAGTAGTAGGCTATCCGAAACTACATATAATTAATACATCATTAACTACTAGTGCCATGTCTGAGGTATTTAAAACAAGTGTTATAGTTCCAGCGCCTAAAATAGTATATCCCTCACACGCAACAGATTTTAGACCTATCAATTTACTACCAGTTCTAGACAAAATATTTGAAATTGTAGTATGTGAACAACTTACAAAATACTGTGAAGACAAATAATTTTTAAGGGTCAATCAGGTTTTCGGGAAAAACATTCCTGCAAGTCGGCATTACAGCTAGGGTGTGCGAATGGGAAGATATTGAAAAAGGTAAAGTCATTGTGAGTGTATTTGTAGATCTGCATCGGACCTTTGAGACAATTGATCATGTGAGATTATTAAATAAACTGTGTACTCGGTATTAAAGGCAAACCATTAGAATGGCTGCATAACTATTTGAGTAATCGAGTAATGCACAAAGATTAGAAGGAAAAGGTTAAAGAAATATTAAGTGATATTTGAGTCCCGCAGGGAAGTATCCTCGGACCATTATTATTCATTATAATTAATGAGGTTTTCCCGGTTTTCTTCATTCCTATACTGGATGGTGGTTAGGGCCTACTAACGTAAGTCGTTCCTAGGCGCAATTGCGACCTGATTAATAAAAATATGCCACCCCCTCCCCCGCACAAGTCTTCGACTTCTGGGTTAATCCTCGTGATTAGAATGAGAGGTAGAGATATTATTATATTATTATTATTATTTGGTTAAATTTCAATATTTTGGGACCCGCTCTGTGTCGGTTCTTATGCGGAACGCCCTGTATGCTAAGTCCAGTAGAATCAGAAAAATTGAACATCAATTTAAAGAGGGTTAACCTAAAAATAAAAAATTTTTGGGAAAAACATTTTGTATTTTTGCATAAAATTTCAAAATAATGTTTTCTAACCAATTACAATTAAGGTTGTATTTTGTTACGTTACCACGGTAATTTAAAACATTTCCGGAAAATTGCATCCTCCTTTAAGTAAACTGTATCTGTTTACAATGGAATTTTTTGATGTGTATGTACAAGCTCTATAACCAACTTTGGAAGATGGATTAATTTCACATATTTTTTCTTATTTAAACATACAGGGTTAACTATGACTTAGTACAAATCTTTTAAGAGGGGATAGGAAAAAATAAGAATTAACAGAATCACCCTTCAAAAAAATTTCAAACTTATTTATAACGCCAAAAAATTTTTTTTTTCGATATTATTTTAAATCCTTATTTAACGCCGCCAATGTAGAGTAGGCAACTAACAAGCAAGTCATGCAACAGTCGCTCAGTCGGTATGGCTGTCATGTCATATTTCAATTCTTGTGTTTACGTTGTAATTTTGTGTTCTCCTTCAGTTTTTAGTGCCTTTAATTTTAAACGTTTTATAGTTTTTAAATAAAGGAATATGTGTCGGGTACAGATATTTTCCCACAATATAGTTCGCCAATTTGTTTTTCTAGGTTATGGGACAAGACTGCCGCGGGTGCATTAAAAGTTTTCTATTACCTACTTATTAGTACAGTACAGTAGCACCCATTCCTTCCATCCGATTTTCTTACAATAAATAGACATTTTATCTAATTGTACCTACGGGAAGTGTCTTTTATCGGTGGTGAGTGGCTGTAATGAGCGAATATGTAGTTTACGAATGCAAAATACTGGAGCTAACTTTATAAACTGTTACCTATCTATCAGGTATTACTACTAATAAGAATGTTAATTTTTGTCGTTTCTACATTTAGAAACGGTACAAAAAGACGACCGCATGGTAGTTGACATTGTTGACAGATGTAAAGCTTTATCTATGAATCTAAGCCATCTCAGTCGATTCTTATCATAGGCGCCGACTTTCCGTAGGAAAGAAGGGTTTTGTCCCATTTTTGAAATATGGAGCTAAAATTCTGGAATAATTTTTTTATTGTCTTTTAGGCCTCCCTGAGCACGTGGTTAAATTTCATAGTCATAGTTAACCCTGTATATCCGATTCGTTTCTGTTTAGAAGCTACTAGCCTTTTAAAATATATAATTTCATAATTCAATCAAGGTAGCCTAAGTAAAAATGATTACAAATAATTATTATTTGTGTCATTTTCTTCATTCATTTTACACTTAGCATTTAAGTGCTAAATAAGAGTATGCATATATTGTCTTTGTATATGGGTCCGAATAGAACGCCAGACAATCAGCCACATATAAAATACCGATGAAGATACTCAATCTGTCCGCACAGTATTTAATGATTATTTCGAAGACTTCAAAAAGAAGGTAACCCCGCTCCAAAAAAGGCCATTCATCCTACTGAAGTGAATGTACAAAATGAAGAAGATTATATAATAGATGCATAGGTGATTTTAAATTTAAATCGTTTAAATGCAGATCTGTATAAAACTTTCTTGGAAAACAACCATTTTGATTTTATTGATGACGTAGGGTGATGTACTGTTCAAAATATGTGGTATCAGCACGACGGTGTACCACCACATAGAGAAAGATAAGTAACTACTTGGTTAAATGATCATTTCCCAAGCAAATGAATAGGTCAAGAAGGTCCAATAGCATGGCCACCACCAAAATCAACGGATCGGTGAACAAGGTCCAATAGCAAGGTTACCGCGTTCTGCAGATCTAAATCCACTGGACTTCTATATGGAGACAAATGAAGCAGCTTATCTACTATATTGAAATCACTATTCTCAGCAGTTACTTGAAAGAAATCACGATGCAGGTAACCAGATAAGAAATGATTCAAATTTCATCAGTCTAACGATATAGTCTTTAGGTCGCCGATGTAGAGCTTGCGTTCAAGCCGAGGGTGAACATTTTGAACGATTTTTATACAGAGCCTTCATAAATGATTAAAAACCACGTGACCTACGCGCATATGCAACCAACATTGCACAGTTTAAAGAAGGTGCATAAAAATCCCTAAAAATCAGTGGTGTGGATGAAGGGATTACTGATTTAAATAAATTTGTTTTTGAAATTGAGTACATAACCTAATAAATTGTTCGACTACTGAAATTTAATACATTAAATTTAATATTACATAGTTACTGACGTAAAGAATGTTTATTTGTTTCGTTTGAAATGTTTTTAACTTTATTAGAGAGAAAACTACCAATCTTCTCTTGTTAATGAACAAATTGAAATTTTTATGAAAACAAAGAGTGTATAATGTGAACACAACTGATTTTTTTATTGTATTCCAGGGTAAAAGAAACATATTTTACTGTATAAAGATTTATTTACAATATTTGGGATAAAAGCATTACATATTGTAGTGTTAAAAATAATTTATTTGTGCATTTCTTAGTTATTTATCTTTGCTTGGGTATTTTGCCACTTGAATAAAAATTAACAAATTAAAATAATTACATGTTGTGTTCAAAATGTCGCCCTTCACTTGCTACGCATAAATTTACCTTCGTGCATATTTTCAAATACATTTTGTAGCTGTGCTTCTGTGATGTTGTTGATTTCTCGAATAATTACCGCTTCTAATTCTTCTATAGTGTGTGCCGCCGTTTTAAATATAGTGTTTTTCAAATGTCCAGACACAAATAATCCAACGGAGTTAAATCCGGAACCTGGCTGGCCACAAACCTGCACTAATCAGTCGATTGCCATAAAATTGCTCTAAATATTGAATTCTTGCTCTTGCAGTGTATGCAGTTGCTCCATCTCGCTGAAAGTAACCTACTTGCAGCTCGTCATCATGTAACTGTGCTAAAAGTGGCTCTAAAATAAGGGTTCCATACCTTTCTGCATTTATAGTTTCGTAGAAGAATATAGGCCCTACTATACCCTTGATATCGCTGTCCAAAGACCAACTTTTACGGGATGTACTGGTTTCAACAAATGTATGAGAATTTTCTGCAGCCCAGGTTTTATAATTTTGGCTACAACCAGATAAATGAAACCATGCTTTGTCAGTCAAAAATGATAAGTTACAATTCATGTTTTCTTGAAACCATTCACAATAGTGTAATCGTCTTTCATAGTCAATGGGAAGTAATTTTTGCACAACAGTTACCTTGTATGGGTGTAAATGCAACCGTTTTCTTTTAAATCATTGTGCCATGTGTCAACTGAATGTCCTAAAAATAAAAATTTTTGGTTATTAACTATTATTCTTTACCGGTTTCACATGAAAATTTCAAAATTAATATATTTTAGAGATGCAATCTAAATGAATTTGAATATATTTATATCAACTTAATAAAAAAATTACCTGCCTGAGCAGACAATTTTGATATGGATTTTGTAGGACTTTGAGTTATTCGTTGCTGTATATTATCAACGACATCTTCTGTCAGTACAGTTGGTCTGCCTGTAGATTTTCCTTTGCAAATGCATTGTTTATTTTCAAATCGTTTGACGATAGTACACTTTCGGTATGAGAATGTGTCATAGTCAATATTTGCGATTGGGAACTAGGCCGTAAATTGATCAATGCAAGATTGTATGGAGTATGTCCACATCCCGTCTTCATTTCTAGTCCCACTTCGAAAATGAGCCATTAAAATAAAGACATCTTGCTCAACAGCAAAAGGCATACTATTCTGAACTGAGATAAGACCTTAATAACCTTAAAATTTTCTTTCTGTTACAACTTACCAGTAATACGACAAAGTACCAAAAGTTTAGCTATGAAAACAACTGATTCGTTTGAAATATGTATGGTTTATTAATGATGCAAAGGAAAACAATAAGACACTAGAAAATCGCACGAGATGGTGCGATCGCCGATTGGATGAATAAAATGTCAAGAATAAATTGCACCAATCACAGCCGTAGAAATCACTGCCGCGTAATATTGTGTTTTAATATAACCTTGGTCTTATTCTTTTGGAACTAATAAATTTGAAACAATTTAATTGCCAACACCAAGGAAATAAAATAACCGTTTCAAACAAAATTACTGGTCACGAATGTAGAATAATTTTAATCATTTATGAAGTCTGTAGTATATATAGTAGTTAATTTTTATGAACAGGTAGGAAGTTGTATAGAAATATTACAACATCTATGCTCATAAGCGTATTATTTCACTCGACAATGAAATTCATTATTTTCCTGCCTTTTCCATTACCATCTTTTTGAAATAATTTTAAAGAGATACACGGTCTTTAAAAGCAAACAGTGTGTGGTAAACTATTACTCACGTCTGTAATAACCAGCGTATGAGAAGAACATAGAATGAGGTAAATAATAAATAATTACAACTGAAAACTTTTGTTGCCGCATCAAGAGGCTCAGTCCCGTGTCAAAGAGTTGACCTCACCTGTGAATGTCGTTTACGGCGTGAAATATGATATGCACACGTTGTCCCGTACAACGTATCGCTGTTGGTATTAGTTATCTCACTTGATACCAGATGTAAAATGGCGTTACATTAATCTAACAGTCATCTCTAATTTTTCAGAACATCTTTTACGGTCTGTCATTGTAAATTATAGCACCAGATACAATCAATCAATCGATGGTTAAGAAATTTGTAAGGTTAAGTGACCATACTTGGATAAAACGAACTATTTCTTGTACAGTCGGCTAATGTGTTTTCATTGTGGTATTATCGCCGTTATCGCTTTACTAAAAAAATACACATTAAAGTTGTAAACAGTTATGTAAATATTTTAAAGGGGTCATTTGGTATAATCAAATTTTATCTGAATTTCTCAGTCCAGGGAAGTTAAGAAAAATAGCGGAAACTTTTAGGCACAGCAGATATCGAGATGCAGTTTTCTGCATTGTGTTTAGGAAGGTCACAGGAAAAAGTCTATAGGTATCGTCTGGTTTAGACATTTTTTGAAAAATGCCTGGGCGGGAAAATGTATTTTCCAATTGCATCATTACTTGCACCACTATAGGAACGACTGGAAACTCGGAAAAATCGCTCGGAAATCGTTACTCGGGGGTTTTCGGGGATGCCGAATTCAATTCTAGCATTAGATTTCCCCGAGAGCGCTCGGGGGTGGGTGCTCTGTTTGAAAAATTTCAATTTTTGACAATTGCAATTTGCTAAACTGTCAAACACTACAACTATTATTGCCCCTTTCATTATTATGTGGCGTTAATAAATTTGTTTTGAGCTTCTGATAATCTACCATGGCAGTTTCATGATGAAAATAATAGATAATGTAGTTGACAAAATTTGTTACAAATAGAGATTTTTCCACCATTATATAAATCGCGCAAATATTAGCGAATTCCGCATTCAAAAGGACCAAAGGCTTTAGAATAAATACACACTATTTACTATTGGTTACTAGCACTGTCACTTTAGCGGTCACACATTAAATAAGTGTTAATATCGTACCGCTTTCCGTATGACCTTCACACGCCCATGTTTCATCAAAATTTAATATATTCTTCGATCCAGATTCTTATTTTTTAATATTTATTTTAAATAGTTTCTTTGTCATATCCTTTCTATCAGTATCCTCTTTTCGATTTCATTTATACGGACTAAGTTTCATCTTGTAAGATATAGCAACAGAATTTTTTTTTGAAAATAAAATCTTCCTTCCGCGAGTTTCCATCACTTTCCGTTTCACAGTTGTACTTTACCACTTTTTTATTTGCACACATATGCTATTCACGTACAATTTTGTTAATGAAATACATATTTCAACATCACTTACACTTATATTTTAACCTCGCGTTCCAAACTCTTCATACATGTCATTATCCGAGATTCCTCATTTCGATCAAATCACTAATAAAATCAATTACATTCATAATTAAATTAACGAAAGATATATACCCGATATTTTGCCCGCCCGCACGATATACCCGACCATGATAGCGCTGGAAATGAAACAGTTGGATCCGATAATTCATCGCAGCCAATCAAAAGCAGCAGCGCATGCGTACTAAGGTTTACTAACTGCAGCGCATGCGTAGCAGAAACTGTGTAATCGGGTACGCTCTCAGAGATATGCGGCACACGTTTTGTAGGAAAAATATACGGGCTGCATGTATATTTCTTTGTGTTGACTGCTATAAATTGTGAGCAGGTTTATAACATTAGTCACTCTCTACAATTTTGGAAGTCGACTATGGTTACTATCAAGTTGTTTCTATTTTTTTTTTATATTTAGTAGCCTTGCTCTTATTTGGAATACTGTTTCTTATATTTTACCAATAATTAAATATATTGTATTTTTATATCCTTGTAATTGGGTCGTCAGACCTGTTAGGATGTACCAATAAATAAATAAATAAATAAATAATTGTCAAATAACGTCCGAAGCATCAAAAATTCGAATTTATAAAGTTCATCCCTACTGAAAAAAGATGTGGAAGTCCGCTTCGGATGCTCAAATACTCCAGAATAGTAAATGTTTAATTCAGTTATACTTTCCTTTTAAAAAATGGCATAATTGAGAGCCGATTTTACTCCACAGCTTCGAATCTATGCAACGCAGAACTGTACGTTCGGATTAGAAACGCAGTATCGCGTCTCTAGGCATTATGTAAATAAGTAGCTCGGCTAAAGGGGCATAATTTCCCTGTAATGACGGCATTATTTCCAGTAGCTAACAGATGATGCTCGATCGAAAATCCCTCGAGGTCTGTCATTACTGCCGGCCGACTTGATTTAGAGCATCTTCAGTAGCAGAATCTAATTTGGTACCGTAATTGAAATCAACTGCAGAACGTTAATTTCGATATACAATTCCGATTACTTCTTCCTTTTGATACGATGCAATATTTTAGTTTTTAATGTCTCATTTATTAGTAATGAAAATTGAAAGAAAAAACTTTAATAAGTATTGCACAATCCACAAAAAGGTCATGTTCCCAAACACAAATTGATCAAGTTTTGTTTTTTATGTGCCTGACCACGAATCCACAGATTTATCTCCAGGATTACAATAAACCTAGAAAATACCCGGAATCGACCAAATTTTCTTAATAAAGCTTATAGTTCAAAGTCAGTTGAAGGTCGATGTAGGTGCTTATCAATTGTATTTTTGACCATCGACTGAAATAATGGAAAGTTTTACGTTTGGTCCTAAAATGATGTGTATGTGATATGTCCTCAAGAATTCCTGAGAAAATTTTACTTTTAATTTATGAACCGCTGAAGATACAACCTAATTTGATACAAAAGACACATCAATCATATATTCTTAAATAAATCAGAGGCGGAGATATGGGTAATTCGTAACAACTAATTTGGTAAAAAAATGCAGTACAGCCATGGGTATTTTATATATTTTTAGGTATTAATAATATTGTGTGAAACTAACTACTCAGTGGACAAAAGCCCCAACTTGCGTTGAATTACACCCACAATATCTACCCATATATTATTAGCTTTTGTAACATTTTTTACTGTATTAGGAAGGTATTTTAAGCTAATATAAATCAAATCTCCTACAATTCCTATCAATAAAGTCATACATATGTTCTCTGATACCAAACATCTAGGTATGCTAATAAACAATTCTACAGACTGTGGAATTGTAGGAAATTTGATTTATATTAGCTTAAAATACCTTTCTAATACAGTAAAAAAAGCCATGGGTATATTAAAAAAAACTAATTTGTCAATAGAACACTCAGTTATGAACAAACAATATCCCTTAATATATATTTTAACTGAAATCTAGGATGGATGTAAAAGATAATCATAGTTCAATATTTGTATATATATTTTTTTTGGTTTTATTGGATTTTTGCCACATTTCTGAAAAAATCTCACACTGAAAAAGCGTTAAGTTTCGAAATACTCTCTGTTTTCGTTCTCAAAATAGTGGAATAGGTACTCAATGTAATTTTGCGTCAAAATACACATTTCTCTGTTGTTATTGTTATATTACTATTTTTATTTTACAGCTATCATTATACAGTATATATAACTGTATTACAGTAAAGAATACAACTATTTGCTCAGAAGTAAAATTATAGAAAGTATTTTTTAATAGGTTGACCCCACATCTGAGAAATAATTATAATATTTTTTTATAGCGCTGTTAAAAATACTACCGAACATTATTTACTAAAAAAATATTATAAAACACTTTAGTTTTATTATAAAAAATGTTTTATAAGCTTATCACACAAATGTTTATAAAATAGTTATATATTTGCCGTATGAGTTGTTTTATAATTTAGCTGCCAAAACGGTCTTGTCATAAATATGTATAAAACATTTCAGTTGCTGGCAATAAAATAATGGCACTTGCCGTTATAATAATAAAACACATATGTATTTCGAAAGCCATAATAATACGACAATAATAAATATTTGTCGTATAAACTGAAAATTATAAACCTGTTTTACTTTTACATTTTTACTAAATTTAATGGTCCATAAGAACTACTTCGGGAAGGAATACTATATTAACTTTTTCATTTGAGGAAATAAAAGTTAATCACTCTGTATGCATTTACAATTACGGAACCCAGTTTGACAAATTTCCAATTAAATAATATAAGGTAAGCAGCAAAATCACTGGACGCTAAATTACAGTTGTATTTTCCGGCATTATTATTTCCTGCTCATTCTGTTAGTCTTATTATGTCTATGCACATATATCCCAGGAATCCTAGCAATGCAGCACCATTATAGTGAGTCCATTTCGTCGCACCACACATGCATTAAATTAAGAACACTAAATAAGAATTGTAAAATTCAAATTACGGTCAATTTTTACAGTTCATAATGGTATGTATAAGGAACATCTCACAATTAAATTTATAGTCCACGCATTCCAAATAAGCACTTTGAAATTATTTATGCTCCGGCATTACCTGATGCGTCCCTACAATAAAAAACGACCTGTAAGCTGCAGGTTGTAAAATTTAATGCCTGAAATTTATGGCATCGCACCTAATAAAGAACGTCTTGCCATGCTGGCGGGTCACGGACTAATTTCCAAAACTGGAGCTCCGGTCGCTTGCCCTTGCTGAATACGATCGCGTCATTACTTTACTATCATAATACGAAAGCACCTTGTGTCAAACATATTTTTAATTTAAAAAAAAAACTCAATATATTGAGATTATTGTCAATATCTTGACATTTTTCTCAATATAATAGAAATAATCTCAATATCTTGACTATTCTCTTAGTACTATGATATTTTGGTTTGTAGGCTTCTATGGCTTCCGTCAATGGTTTGGCTGCTTCCGGGTAGGGTTGGGAATATTTATCGATATATCGATAGTTATCGATAATATCGATAATAATCCAGATAAGAAATTATCGAATTATCGATAATATCGATATTATTGATAACTTCGATAATATCGATAATTCGATAATTATCGATATATCGATAAATATTTCCAATCCTAGCTTTGCTCAAACCGAAAAAATATGTTGGCACCTCCGGCGAAGACTGTGATTTGGAAATAAGCAAGTATTTAGGGCTCATGCAGCTCAATACAGATGAAGACACATTACTTTTTTGGAAAAATCATCAACTACATTTTCGACTGTCTATTCTAACCACCACTCACCACCGAGCTGCAGAAAAATTAAATGTATTTTCTTTTTTCGGCAAGAAATACATTATTTTTCTTTTCTCATGTTGTTTTATTAATTTCCGTAGTCAATGGAACAACAATATGCCTAACTTGAATGTACAGAAAATTAATACAATAAAAAATAATATTACTAAATCGGTAACATAGAAATTATCGAAAATGCAGTATTATTGTATTTATAATTTAAATAATATTGATAATATCTATACAGTGTGGAAGAAAGGTATGGAATAAATTTATTATTTCTAAAACTACGAAGTTTCATGAAATTTCCTCGGACAGGTCGATTTTGCTTTTTAAAAGTACTCTTTTTTCTATACCAACGCATTTCCGACGTTTATTTTTTTTTCGCGTGATGACGTCATCGGATATTTTTTTAAATGGAACGCCTATATTTTTCATCGGATTCTTGTAGAGCTTAACTTTCTGAATTCAAAATGTATAATTTCAACACTTTATTCCTTCAACTTTAGCAATAGTGCAACTATTGAAAACTGTTATCGTTTCAGGTAAAGTGCCTTTTCTACTGAATATACAGCAAAATTTTACTTGAAAAAGTTGTTCAATGTATTTTATTTATCGATAATCGATAGTTCCAAACCGTTATCGCCCACCCCTACTTCTGGGCTGTTGGCCACGTCGTCGGTTTAGGACTCTTGACGTTTCGAGAGGCATTATATTTTTATGTATTTATTCACATTCCGATTTAGGTTGTAAAAGTATGTTTAGTCATAGGCGTTACACCAGTTTTTCTAGAAATAACATTTACGATTTCTTTAGAAAATTATTTTTGTCGTATTCTTATTCAGCTTCATTTGAAACCCCTCTGTCTAAATTTTGGCAACCTACTACTAGAAAAGTCAAGATATTGAGATTGTTCTCATTATATCGAGAAAAATGTCGAGATATTGAGTTTTTCTCATTATATTGAGAAAAAACTCAATATATTGAGAATAGTCTCAAGGGCAGATTGTTAACGTCAAAATAAAGAGCTTGATATACTCGCGACAAGAATTCAGACGACTGACGTCATATGAACAAATGAATAATTCATTATATTTTCATCAAAATATTTAAGAAACTGCCACTGATAGCAATAAAACTATATACGACACTAAAAGTTTGCATTATAGATTGCACTAAATTGCAAAAAATGGTTGTTTTTAACGCGACCAAATATCGAAAATTACATTGACAATAAAAACAAATGTGTAACGTAAGACGTCTGAATTCTTGACTCGAGTATACCAATATAACTTCTTCAATTGTTGATTAGAAAATTATTTTTTTCAAAGTAGTAGGCGGGGAAATAGTAAGTAGACAGCTGTCACTACAATACCATATTGTTTCCGTCAAAGCCACTTAATTTAAATTACTTTTGCTCTACATATTTTATTTTTTGCGATCTCTGTATCAAAGAAACACCACAAATTTTATCAATTTACTGTGAGAAATACGGCGACCTTAACGTATGTTTTTGTCAATAAAATTTAAAAATTAAATATAGATAAACTATTATAATAAATATGTACTACTCGCGACAAGAATTCAAACGACTTACGTCATACGAACAAATGAATGATTCATTATATTTTCATCAAATTATATTTAAGAAACTGCAACTGATAGTAATGAAACTATATACTACACTAAAAGTTTGCCTTATATATTGCACTAAATTGCAAAAATGATTGTTTTTATCGCGACCAAATATCGAAAATTACGTTGACAATAAAAACAAATGTGTAACGTCAGCGTGACGTAAGACGTCTGAATTCTTGACGACTACATTTATGATTACAATAGTTTATCTATATTTAATTTTTAAATTTTATTGACAAAAACATACGTTAAGGTCGCCGTATTTCTCACAGTAAATTGATAAAATTTGTGGTGTTTCTTTGATACGTTAAATTGTTGCACAGTAATTACGTAAATTTTTGCAGTGTTTTCATTTTTACGTAACTAGTGTCCCGGGTGTCATAGTATTTGTAGAGTATCTCAAAAACTATAAAACATAGAAGGATGCGGTTTTCACAACACATAGCTAATTAGGAAATTTTTTAAAGTCTTTGACTTTTAAGTGTCGGTTTTTATCCAGAACAAGGCTTTCCACATGAATTGCTAAGAAGCTGTAATTTTTCTTCCCTCAAAGAAATAAGGTCATACTTATTCATGTTGGTAATGATATACAAGATAGTTAATAACTCTGTTTGCTCAGATATTTTATCAAGATTGAATTTATATGTACCAAGAGTCAATCAAAGACATGTTAGTGTCTTTTATTTACCAGCGCCGAGGACAAATGTTTTGAAGTTCTCTCCGTTATATTCAATATGCGATATGTACAACAGAGAAAATAATTTGGATATTTTCAGCTGTTTCTTGTCAACCATCTCTAGAACACTATTGCACTGAAAACTATGGAATTTTTTTGGTTCATTTCATTTTGTTCAAATTAATTTTATATGTTTGATTATTACGTTATTTGTATTTATTCAACTTCATGTTTACCTCTCTGGCTTGATTGTGTTGTGCGTTCTCCTCTTGTTTTTATTTTTTGTTTACTTGTCTTTTTTCTTCATTGTTTTGTTGTTTTTAGTTTAAGATTAGTTTAGTTGTTTTATTTTACTATGCTTGTTTTTTTGTACCATACGATTAATTGTTAGAATGCTCTATTTTTTACTCTTTGTTCTTACCTTGTAATTGGGTAAATAAAAATAAATAAATAAAACTACTTTGAACGGATTCTTTGTATCTGAGAGGACAGCTGAGATATCGGAATAATGAAAATTCATCCTACAAATATACTGATATCAAATTAGTTTTTTTATGAAACATATTATTACATATTTGGATTCTGAAAATTTTTCTGATTGCATTGATATAAACCTGCATTGGGTTATCTTTTACTGTTTATAATTCCAAAATTTATGCAATCTATAAGCTATATTGATTGCATATTGAATTTCTAAAATAATGGTTGTCAATTTTTATAAACAATTAATTTATTAAATTTAATTAATCAATTGTTAATTCCTGCGTTTGAAACTTTCCGTATAAAAACCGTTAATGTTATAATTTACACGTAATATGTTATATTAAATTAGTCATTATTTCAGCTTTTAAATTTTCCGATATCTCCTAAAATAAAGAAATTAAAATCGAATCTAACGCTTACGTGTGATCCCCGTATTTATTGACAAAATATTTCTAATTATGAAACGTACCACATTTAAAGTTATTAACACTATTGTGTTAATTATAAAATTTACACGACGCAAGTATATACATAGCTTGTGTAGTATTTACTTATTGCAGCAATTTGACAAAAGATTCAGTCATCGCTTGTGACACAAATACATACAATATTAAACTTTCATGATTTAGCCTATTAAAAGTAATAATGATTATTCATGTAGCGTATTAATAAATTAATAACCATATACTGAAAATCTTACGCAATTAGTGTATTGTTGTCATTGATTATTAATGGAATAGTACTAAATGGCACAGGTCATCTAAAGCGCATAAGCTTTACGAAAAAAAATCTAAACATAACCTTTTACATTAATTTGCATTACTTTACAAAATTAGTATATTTTTATCTTACCTAAATATTTGTGAAATTTAAATTTTAGAAAAATATTGTTTTAAAATGTACGTAAATGTAGCATGTGTTTTTTTATTTCTATTGCTTTTATGTAGGGAAAAATGTGTACACATATAAAATGTATGGAATGCCGTAACAATGTGAAGCTTGAAACTGCTGCACTGCTGTGGATTCGAGTCCCACATCCAGTAGACTGTATATCAGTTAGATTTGTGAAGAAGATTGGCACCCTCTCTGCGCGTATGGTAGGGTGGAAGAATGTAAGCTTGGATCAATATGAGAGATTGATACCGGCCGACATTTGAGTATCCTCCTAATTAATGAGGTTTTCCAGGTTTCCCTCATTGCTGCACTGAATGGTGGTTAGGGCCTACCAACGTAAGTCGTTCCTGGGCGCAAATACTTAATAATATGCCGACTCTCTCCCATACAAGACACCGACTTCTGCGATAATCCCCGTGATTAGAATGAGGGGTAGAGGTATTATGGTATTATATTGCTATTGTATTTCTAATAATTTATTTTTATGCAGTACTGTTTTATACACTAATTATGTAATATTTCCACTAAGCAGTACTTTTACTTATTAATTTATAGCTTAATTAGTTGTTATTATTAATTGAATCACATATTTACTTTGATTAATTAGAGGGTATTCACATTATTGAACTTAGATTGGCACCAAACTGATATTAGCTACACTAATTATGTAATTTTCAGTGGTGTTAGAACTTTCACATAATTGATTTGTAAATTTAGTTGACCATTATCTTAGTAATGCTGCAAATAAACTGACATTACTTTTACATAATTTGTTTATTCCTAATTAGTTACGACTAACTAAAACTATTACCTATATAAACATTACAAATTACATCATAAATTAATTTTATTTGTTAATTAATTAAAGGTAGTTGGCATTCTGGAACACAAATTAGCATGCAAATTTTATAAAAATAACATAATTTCATGCATATTACATAATTTTCAATGACTGATATCACTTTCAGATAATTAGTGCATTTCTAATTGTAATTCTAGTAATCTAGTTGTAATTACAACTAACTAATACTGTTTGATATTACTTTTACATAATTAGTGTATTCCAAATTGGTATTAATTACAAATTAAATTTACTCTTAAAGGTCGTTAATATCGCAAGACACAGATTTACAACGCACCTCTGTTGTTCCAGCCAAGCATATAAAATTGTGTAAAATTTTAGGAAGTCAAACAATAATTTGTATATTCCTAATTAGTATTAGTTACAACTAAACACTAAATTGCATCATAAATTAATTTTAATTACTAATTAATTAAAGACAGTTGGCATTCTGGAACACATCTGGGTTCCAGAATGCCAATGCCATAAATAGAAACTGATATCACTTTTACATAATTAGTACAGTTATAATTAGTTGTAATTACTACTAACTAATACTGTTACCTACACATATCGAATTTTTAGCCAATTTAGCGTATAAATTTATTTTAATTATTAATAAATTAAAGCATTGTGGCACATAAAGTGTAATATAATTATACACTAATTATTTAATTTTGTAGTGCTAGGACTTTGCTCAATTAATTTATTTTAAATTGTTATTTCCCTAATGGTGCAATATGGTGCAATAGAAACTGATATAACTTTTACATAATTAGTGTATTCCAAACTGGTATTAATTACGAATCAAACTTAGTCTTAAAGGTCGTTGAAATCGCAAAATACAGATTTGCAACGCACCACAGTTTGTTGTTGTTCCAGCCAAGCATATAATATTGTGTAAAATTTTAGGAAGTCAAACAATAATTTGTAGGTATATTCCATTTTACGCAAATTACATAATTTTCTATAATGTTTTACACAATTTAAAATTACTACTACTACACACTTTTACATAATTAGTGTATTTCTAATTAGTTTTAATTACTACTAACTAATACTGTTACCTACACATATCGAATGTGTAGCCAATTTAACTCATAAATTCATTTTAATTGTTAATAAATTAAAGCATTGTCGGGCATAAAGTGTAAAATAATTATACACTAATTATGTAATTTTTGTAGTGCTAGGACTTTCGCTAAATTAAACTGTTATTTCCTTAATAGTGCAATAAATAGTAACTGATATGACTTTTACATAATTAGTGCATTCCAAATTGGTATTAATTACGAATTAAATTTACTCTCAAAGGTCGTTGACATCGTAAAACAGAGATCTGCAACGCATCTCAGTTGTTCCAGCCAAGCATATAAAATTGTATAAAATTTTAGGAAGTCGAACAATCTGCCATAAATTATTTGGGACATCCGCTATAATTTATTGGAATTTACCCGACACGGTGAGTTCGATACTGTACATGCGCTCACGGCGATAAATAACCAGCCGCGGTGCATATTCAGAAAAGCGGCTGTCTGATCAACATTTGGATTAAATGTTAAATTGTAATACATTCTTTTAATTCCTGTAAGTGCGCGGATATGTTGGGCTGTTTCTTGGAACTGTGCATTTTATGGTATTGATTGCATCTCGGTCGCAAAGTTCGTCTCTTGTTTAGGAACTGAAGTAGGTCTTGTATCTAATAATACAAGAGAACTAGACTGTGATTTGAATCATTGGTCGATGCAGGTGAAGACTATGGTATACTGTTAAATAAACTTAATAACTTCAGTTTTCGTCCGAGTTTGATAAATCTTTCTAGATCATATTTTTCTAACAGATATCTCTAGTTCCGTGGTTTCAAATCTGGCACATTCCTTCAGACATCAGGTGTTCCCGCGTGATATCTTCTTGGCCCTCTTCTATTTATTATTTTTATAAATGATATTACTCTTAATTTTGATGTACAATACCTTCTGTATGCTGATGATGTAAATATTTTATGTGGTATTGAATCTGTTCTGGACTGCATGAATCTTCGGGGCAACCTACTGTTATTTAATAACTGATGCGAGGTGAATAATTTACCACATGTTAAATGTAATGTAATGTTGTCCCTTCATACGAAAAAGAGAATGTTGTTTTTGATTATTTATTCGATAATATTCTCAAGATTGATTCCCAATTAAATTTTACACAGCATATTAACGTAATTTTGGCTGGTGCATATAAAAATTTAGGATTTGTAGTTCATAACTCATGTGACATTTGTTTATAACTTTTGTAAGATCAAGTATTAAATATGGTTCAGTTATAATGGAATCCCACTTATAATACGTATATTTCTTTATTAGAAAGAGTCCAGCGCAGATTATTTACGTCTACATGCTGTTTTTGCAATTGACTCCAGAGGACGCATTTTTGATTCGTTTCTATAAGCCAATAAACGTCACAATACACAACCCTGTGTTTCTGTACAAGGCAATACACCTTACAATTAAATGTGAAGATATTATTAAATTTAACAATTATAAGGTTCCAAGATACAGTTCTAGGCTTAATGATTTATTTGCGGTACCATTTGCGCGTTCCAACGCTTTGTTAATTCTTTAATACAGTTAAAACAAAAGGTGATAACAATAAATAAACTTAAAAAATGAAGGAAACGCACTCATACTACATACATATTATATTACAATCTATTCTCTATATGACCTCCTCTCATTTCAAGACATATATCCAATATTCCTGCCTGTGGGCTGCGTTTGATAACATTTCGCCATTTAACTCATTGCAAGCGTTTGTGATTTGTTTCCTTCAAACGATTCGTCGTGCTGAGACCGCAGGTTTCTCCTTAGCTGCAAAGGCATTTCTCCAGAAGAGCAAGAAGATCTTGTAGGAAATTTAGGTAACTCACGTTGTTCAATGTAGGTATGTTCATAAAAATAAGACCCAATTAAATGCCTGATGATGATGCCGCACCATATACTTCCTCTAATATGGTCTTGGTTTTGGACTGGATTTACAATGTGGGGATTTTCAATGGACCAGTAGTGTTCGTTGCGCCTGTAAAGCAAACCATTACTGACAAACCGACTTTCGTCCGTCCGAAGAACGTTCCGAAAAAGATTTTGATCAACAGTTTCTACATTAACTACAAATTCAATCTGTTAGTGTGACACTCAGGCAAATACTTCAAATTATGAGTTTTGTAGTCAAAATATTCATTGTGTTTGATCAACGGTTGATTTATCCAAATTCAATTCCCGGCTGGCCTGCCGTATAGAATATCGTGAATTTTGTTCGAAATTCTGTAACAGTCTAGCTATATTAACATTATTTCTTACCCTTCGGCAAATTATTCATTCTTCCGAACAGAAAATGCATTTTCATTTCGTCGCAAGGTGGCCTGCAATCTTGTAAAGATTCTATTATCAGGAATTCAATGCTTTGGATACTTTTCTCGATATAACTCTTACAGTTCTTCTTGAATTTTTTTGTAAACATAAAAGTTCTACGTTTGACATTCATATTGAGTAATGATAAGTATTTAGTAATATTTATGTTTATTATAAAAAAAACTGGGTCTGCGTCGGACCAGACGGTGGAAGTTATACTTCTTTTTTTAAAAGTTCTTAAAAATTTGTTCTTCCTTTTGAGCGTGACGCGGTTTCTCGACCAACATCCCATCCCAATGAGTCTAACGGGCGCAAAGAAGTATAACTTCAAAAAGAGAGCTTTTTAACAAGGAAAAAATTGGATATGTTTCTGGAAAAAGTATGACGTCATTAGTGGTTTTTGGGAAATCCCAAAAATAAAACGTTCGATTGAACATGGAGCTTACCTCATACCATTTAACGCCACGTGTCCCAAATTTTATTTAAATTTTTTTGTATCGTCAAGTTTAAAACACCCTGCACAAGTTGTTAAACTAATTTAATCAATAATTTATCATCTATCTAAAATGGACTAAATGGATTTTATAAGTTTCTTGAACGTCATTAGTAGCTGTATCTCGATTTTTGGCACCTCTCTACAAAAACATGTTTCGGAACACAAAAGTAATACAACTCGATAATATTTTACTGAATGCTTCGATTTTATTTTAATTTATAGGGAGGTTTCGATAGGAAGCGGCAGCATAACGTCTGTTTACAGTTAAATTCTGGTCAATTTGAGCTCACTTCTTGAAATTTGATACCCGAATGTCGCGTTTACAGCATTCCAACCTGTAGTAAAGATAATCATCTATTGATATATTATTAAGGCGAAGTTGTAAATTGGTTAATTTAGAAAATGAAGTGAATAAGAGAGAATTTATGGAAGATATTAACAAGGCTGTGTGTAGGAGGATATAATTCTATGTAGCAGTTGAGTTCTGAATAAATTTTATTTTCGCAAAAATTTATTCAAAGAAGAAGGTCAAAAGTTTATGTTTATATACAGAAAGAATTGAACGGTATTATAAGTACCTATACCCAACCACCAAATGTATAGGGAGAATAGCAAAATTAATTACATTACATTATTTTTAGTTGAAACAGTGATAGTTTTACCAATTTCGAGGCATTAGGTAATTAAAATGATAGTGTTATTTCCAAGAGTAAAGTTTTTATCATGTATTATCAATTACCCAATATCGAAAGTAATACAGTGTGACTAATTCATAGTACAGTGATGAGTACGGAAGTTGAGGGTGAGGGCATGATTACCTAAGCGTGTCACCTGAGAAGGGTTCAAAGCACACAAAATTATCAAAAATAAGTTGATGTCGAGCACAGTGTACCTACTAATCAATCAGTATGGAATCTTAGACAATTTATGAATGAAAGACTTCTGGCAGTTTTTAAATACCCCGACTATAGAAAAAGTCGCCAAGAAAATGGCGGATCCCACAGAACATACGAATAAGTGACACGGACCCATGGATTTAGGCAATTTTCAAATACCACCACTCTAGAAAAAATAGCGTAAACATAACCAAAGTTGTTTCGTAGTTTTAATACGTTTGCATTAATTCTTAATTAATTGTTGTAATCCAGCATAGCTTCACGTAAATTGATGTTTTGTTCACATTTTTTCTTAATTTAGGCTTCTAGCAAATATAATTTGAATTTGATTATAAAACCGGTATGAATTTTATAAATTTATTTAAAAAATTGCAAAAACGTGGAAACTAGGTCAACTAGTGGTAGTGTAGTTTTTACTAATTAATTTTTTTAGGAAAGTACAAATTGAAATTAAAACGTGTATATTAGGTACAATTTATTTTGAGGTTTACAAAATATATATTTAGATAACATAACCAAAAAACTCCCGTTACTCTATTAGGTGTATGGAGTGATTTCTTTCATCTATGTATGAAAGCATTCCCTTTCCTATTTTGAGTTAAATCCTCTGCTTCCTTTCATGTTTTAATTATTCTTTAGGGTTTTCTCAATTAAGCTCTCCCATGTCTAACTTGAGGCCACAATTTTCAACTCCCAAATTCTCGTCGTCGGTCTTCTACTGCTCAGGGCGGGTTGTAGAAAGGAGAGTTAAGAATTAAACGAAGTTTAATATGCAATTAATGTTGTGTCAATATATATAAAGCTGTTTACAGGCCTTTTAGGCCCAGAGCTGCGTTATTCTCCTGCACATCATTATGTTCTTGGCCTTTATTTTCGAATACATTACATTTTTCTCCCTTAGATCTATTGCCACTGCCTCTCTCTATCGCAATACATTGCGTGTATTTTGTTGTTATCCCTTGTACTTTTCCCGACGTAAGTAATTGACCTGAGCAAGACCGCCAAACCAAGTAGGTACCTCGATTTACACAAAAATAACGATCGTGGGAAGAAACGGTCCACAATAAGTACAAAAATCTTTGCAGGTTTTAATTTAAGCAAGTAAGAAAACAGAAGATGATTCAACATTCTTAAAACCTCTCCAAGTATTTATCCTGGAAATAAGTATTAGTAAGGTAGGTGCTGCCTCTGTGCTACCATACCATATTTCTCATTAAATCATTAAATAATAATATATATTTTGTAATGACTTTGTTTTCTTTCAAAGCGACTAAAACTGATACATGTGTCATTGCGGTGACCTGTCGCTATGTTTGACATCTTTGCCTTTGGCAGAATATACCTACCCTCGCGGCTGACAGAAGGTCAGTGACGGCGATAAACAAGGATTCAATATAGTTTAGAAAAAAATTTGTTTGGCTTTATAGATAAGTTTGGAATTATTTTAAAAGGTTAATTCTTATTTTTCCCTATCTCCTCCTAAAATATTTGTACTAAGTCATAGTTAACCCTGTAGAGGCTACACGTATATTTGTGTCGATTGCTATACATTGTGAGCGAGTTTATGTTACTCGATTTTTGATGAGTGGGTGTAGAAAACATTCATTTTTTTTTATATATGATGCATGACTATTTTTTTTAAACGAATAATGCGATTGGATTTATATTTTTACGCATTCTTAGACAAACAATATACTTATAAAATCTTTTGTTGAAGAAAAATACCAACAACTCTGATATTGAAACACAGTATTTAAAGCCTCTTTAATTCCAAATTTATTTCCAATGAACCTAATACATTTTTACGTTAGTAATAAATTAAATACAGTTTTGTAATGCATTTATTAGTTTTATTTATTTATCCATCCCAATTTTTTATAAAAGTCGTAAATTATCTTTATACTGATTTAACTAATCATGTACAACAAACCATAAAAGCCTTCGAACCCTAGGTTAGAAGCTTATCCTATTACAATGTAATAAAATATAATTTACGGTTTTTTCTAACTGGACAGAAATTTATATACTTTTTGAATCACAAACCCGCAACATTTTAAAAATGTGTTATTCAGATGAACATAAATCACTTCGCTCTCTGTTCAGGTGTCGAAATGTAGAATTTATTAAAATAATTCATGTTGAGGAATTGGTCTCCTTTTTGTGATATTTTTTATTGCAAGACTTTGACTTAAAAAGAAGAAAATTTCATTTTAAAATTCATTATACCAAAACAGGATTTATTGATTAAACAAAATAATTAACAAGTTTCAAGTTATAAAAAATCCGACAGGATTGCAAATAAATTATTATTTACAGAGACGACACTAAGAAATGTACTTATTTCGCTTACCTATATATAAATATGGCACAAGGTCATAGAGCCTACGTAACATAAAACTTTTATTTTTTTATATTTTATTTGGCAGAAAATACCAATCATTATAGACTTTTATTGCATCTCATAAGAAACAGCAGCCATTAATGTCTAAATATAAAATATGATGTGAAAGATGCATTTTTTTGTGTTAAATTAAAAATGACCCGACTAGTGAAGGTCGAATATCGTATCCTGTTATTATTTTTACATTAACATAATTTATTTAGGACTATTTAAGCAATTAATAATTTGTTAGTTGAACAAATTGCCAGTGCAAAACATTTACTTCGGCAAATGTTATAAACCAGTATAATTCTATACAGGGTGATTCAGGTTTAATCTTGATAACTTCAGGAATCGATAGAAAAGAATAAAATCATTTGTGATATAAACTTATTTCCTAAAACGCATCGTTTCCGAGATAGAGGGCGTTGAAGTAGGAATTTTTTTCTCGTTTCTCCCTCATAACTTTTGAACCACTTATCCGATTTAAGTGAAATTCGGAACACAAACACTCCTTATGATCTTACATAAGCTTCTTAAGTTTGAACTACCTACCCCTCTTAGAAGTGTATTTTGTATGCTGCCCCCCCTCTTACTTTATTTCAAGTATTATTTAAAGAGCATTTTTAGTGCTAAGAAAAAATGTCAAGAACGTTTACAAATTCTGAATATGTCGATATACATTATGTTTATGGTTTCTGTGACGGAAATTCCAACGCGTCAGTTCGAGATTACCGAACACGCTTCCCTAATAGAAGAATCCCAAATGCACAAGTTTTTGTAGATGTACATCATCGATTTTCGGAATATGGTTTGCACCGCTACAATGATCATAATCGTAATGTACCTCCAAGAAATTATCAGCCAATTCTTAATCTTTTTGATATCGATAGAACTTTAACCACACGCCGAGCAGCTCAGCAACTTCATTTATCTCAATCAAAAGTACTGAGAGCGCTCAAACAAGATCATCGAAGGGCTTTCCATATCAAACCAGTTCAAGGTTTGTTGCCAGGAGATGCTGAAAAACGTTTAAATTTTTGTAGATGGGTTTTAGATTCCGCAGAAATTAATCCACAATTTCTGCATAAGGTTTTATGGACCGACGAATCTAATTTCACAAAAGCTGGAATTGTGAATTACCGCAACATTCACGTTTGAAGTGAAGTCAATTCTCGATGTGTCAAACAATCTTCATTTAAGCAACAGTTTAGTGTAAATGTGTGGATAGGTGTTTTAAGTAATAACTTCTGTGGGCCGCATATTTTGCCTCCTCGTTTAAATGGGGATTTATTTCATGAGTTTCTGCAAAGCTCTCTGCCCGACGTACTTGACGATAGCCCCTTAAATTTACGCCAAGGGAACTGGATGCAGTTGGATGGTGCCCCTGCACATTACGGAAAGCAAGTACGGCAGTGGTTGGATGAGAATTGTCCTCGTCGATGGATTGGACGGCAACCCAATAACCACCCAAATATGTGGATTCCTTGCGAAGGACCAGTGGCTTGGCCACCGCGCTCGCCAGATCTGAATCCTCTGAATTATTTCGTTTGGGGCCATCTAAAAGCAATTGTGTATGATACGCCAGTACATACCCGTGAGGAATTGATCCAAAGGATAAGACATGCTTGTGATGACATAAAAAACAATCCTGTTCAAATAGCAACTGCGGTTAATACACTCGTTCGTCGATGCCAAAATTGTATTGAGGCTGCAGGAATGCACTTTGAACAATTATTGTAATTATTTTAGTAGTTGATAAGTTTGTTGTAAATCTTGAAATAAGTAGTTGTTACTAAATTTATGTTTGAGGTTATTGGCATTTTTTCTTAACACTAAGGACACTCTTTAAATAATATTTATGACAATGATTTTCACAAACGTCAGCTTTTTTTTAGAGCAGTCCGACAGTGCCCCCGGAAGCACCGCAGCCTATAAACTTATTGTGCATCTCTCGACGAGCACAAACATCCATGGTACTACAGTGGGATTCGAACCCACACTGAAATAGCCGATCCAGACTGGTTCCGCGAGCAGTCGTCTCCCAGCCACCTCGGCTCTCGCGACACTGTCACCAATTTCTTTGAATATCTCAGAAACAAGACCAAACGTCAAAAAAAACAGGAGACATAAAAGTTTCGAAATTAATCAGGTCAAAGTGATGTGTAGATGTTTTATTGAAATTATTTTTTTTTTGTAGTTTTGAAATAAAGTAAGAGGGAGGTAGCATACAAAATACACTCCTAAGAGGGGTAGGTAGTTCCAACTTAAGAAGCTTATGTAAGATCGTAAGGAGTGTTTGTTTTCCGAATTTTACTTAAATCGGATAAGTGGTTCAAAAGTTATGAGAGAAAAACGAGAAAAAAATTCCTACTTCAACGCCCTCTATCTCGGAAACGATGCGTTTTAGGAAATAAATTTATATCACAAATGAACTGTTGTACACTGTGCATTTGTTCGTTGACAATTTCACCCTCGCGCCCGCATACTTCCTCTACAACGTTGTCTCTTATATTACCTGACCTTTATCCGCGCGTTTCCTCAAGCTCCATTAAGTTTCGCTTCTTTGGTACCTCAGAACTAGCAAGTCCGGTGAAGTCTTCTACCGAATTGATTGATACCAGAGAACACGGCCGTACATCTGTCTCAATGTCGCCACTTCGTTTTGGAGTAGAGGCATCGCCACGGTCTCTTGAAGTCATGGCTATATATAAACAACTATTCTACGTACGGTTTCGTCCACTTCCCTAATCCGGACAACACAACTTTCCAACTTATAAAATTTAAATGCCTAGTCCAGTGTCACAAAAGTTTATATTGTTCTAATTCTCGTTAGTATAAGACACTCACCTAAAACTCTCACAGTTTCTAGAACCGAAGCAACAGTTATCTATTCACTTTCCACGGTTAATCAGTAAAATTAATCAATCAAAATTTAATTAATTTCTTTCTCGAGATGACTTTGACAAGGCTCAAAAATCCACTTGTCACAAAAACAAAAAAACTTCTACGCCATTCTAATCCTACAATAAAACTCTCGCCAGGCCGACGGCGACAGAACATTATTTTAACTTGTTCTACCGATTCCTGAGTTATCAAGATTAAACCTGAATCACCCTGTATATCTGCCATAATTAAACCGCATTCTAAACGTCCATTATCATATAGCGGAAACTATAGCTATTAGTTTAAGATTTATACCATACAAGCTGTTTAATTTTACAATAATTTAAAATATTGTTGGTAGCTTGTTAAACACTAATTTAAATTATTAGAAACGTCAATTGCTGGTAAATAAATGCGATAAAACTACTGAAATAAGCTCTTAAGTACATAATAAATGTTAACGAGGAAATAAGTCACTGACAAAACTGGCGGACAAAAGTTTATAAATTTAAAAAAAGCAAAAAACAATAGGAACTATCATCCAGTCGTTATTTAAAAATATATATATATGCCTTGAGCTATCATCATTTTCTGTGGATGATAAATATATTATTATAAATTTGGAACAATATTATGCAAGTTTTGAATTTCAGGAATGTTACCATTTGTCACTACGAAATTATTCGAGAATTTTAGCTCGATATTTAAAAAATTGGGCAAAACCCTTTTTTCCTACGGAAAGTCGGCACCTATGATAATAACCGACTGACATGGCTTAGATCCATAGATAAAACTTACATCTGTCAACAATATTTACTACCATCGTCGTTATTTTGCAGCATTTCTAAATGTAGAAACGAAAATTAACATTCTTATTAGTAAATAATACCTGATAGATAGGTAACAGTTAATCCACTTAGCTCCAGTATTTTGCATTTGTTTTCCATTATTTCGTTATAAACTGGTAGTACTACATATTAGTTCATTAGTCATATAAGTTTAAAAATTAAAATACGGCACTAAAAACTTAAGAAGAACACAAAATTACAACGTAAACACAGGAATTCAATTATGACATGACAGCGATACTGACTGATGAGCGACTGTTGCATACTTGTAGAGTATGCAACCAACAAGCATTAGCGGCGTTAAATAAGAATTTAAAATAATATGAAAAAAATTTTTTTTTGGCTTTATATATAAGTTTGGAATTTTTTTGAAGGGTGATTCCGTTAATTCTTATTTTTCCCTATCCTCTCTTAAAATATTTGTACTAAGTCATAGTTAACCCTGTATAAAAATGCGTTATTTTGAAAATTGAAAATATCATTTTGCAAAGTAATTGTTAGTTTTGGCGAGTGCGCCGGTTTAGTAGAATTTTAATATCGTCAATAAATTCTTGTTTATAAAGAAGTATAGCTCGTAAACATTAAGCAAATCCCACTTAAACACTTCTTTTAGATATGATAAACAGTACATAAATATATAGAAATAAATGAATCCTAGAATTATCTATCTGTCAAAGTTAAAATTGAAATCAGTAATAGATATTGTTTTATAAGCTAAGCTACCAGTTAAGTTGAAATAAGGTTTGACAAAATACAGTATACTGACAAATCATATTCATTTTTTTCTATACGTTACATATCATCTTACAGTTGCTCTGCTAATATATCCTCTCGTAGCTCTCGAGCTGATCGTAGACGTAGCTCTTCTTACAAGTATCCTGCCGAACAAACACGCTAAAAGTAGGCATTGATTAACGTGATTGGACCAGGCACTCAATAACCAAGTCAAACTTGGCCACCCAGATCACCTGATATGACCCTTATTGATTTTTTTTGTTTGGGGACATTTCAAGATATTAGTTTACAAGGTTCACATTGAATTGAATTCAAGTAAAGTTATGAGTATCGCAAGAATGCACTTGACCAAATAAATCAATTTTGTTCCTAATCGGTTTGGAATACAAAAAATTTAAAGAAACAAAAAGTGAAGATAATATAATGACGCATATGAGAATCTATTTTATTTGTAATATTATATAGAGTGATACATTTTTTGGACCTCCACCACTGGTAAATTTCTAAAACCGGTAATGTTTTGTGTCATACCTACTGTCATTAAATAAGCATAGCACATCGAATTTGGTTAAACTATCCCAAGCGGTTTAGAAAGTAAAAACTGACCTAAACTTAAGGAATACTCTCTATTACTCAATTTTGTGAACAATTAACTGATTACTGAACGAATTGTGTTAATATTTTAACACAATCAGGTGTGAACTCCTATTAACAACCAATTGTGTTAAGTTTGAGTGCGCTGCCCTACACAGTAAAATAAGACAGGTAAAAATTTACACGAAATTTAGACTATATTTGATCCAGGGAGTCCGCGGCGCGGAAGTAAGTTAGGTAATTTTTACAAAAACGCTTGAGTAATGTAATGAAAAATAAATATTATTGTATTTTAAAACTCTTCATAAAGTAATCAAATGCAAATGCACATATGCTTTTTGACATTTATTTTTTTATTTAAATTAATCCAAAATATGGTAGGTATATATGGGAATAACTTGTATTTTTAATTATTGTAATTGTAATAAACATCAGTGTCAAGATATAAATAATAGTATATTATTTAACGAGCGGTAATGCAGGTCATAACTCACGCAGATGAAGTTTCATGTAATTCAGCAAGTGAGTTATGACCATTACCGCAAGTTGAATACTATACTTTATCTACGACTATAACATCTTTTTTAGGACTATTGAAATTGATTTAAAAACGTCAAAATTATTTTGCTAAAATATCAAATGACATTAGTCCCCTCAATGATAATAATTGACAGTTCCGCCTACTGACAGGCGTTGGCAATTTAATAATTTTAAAATCTTTTAATTATTCATTCCTTTCCACTTGTTAAAAGTTCTTTCCATTTTACACCAATGGAACGTATTTATCAGCTTAAAAATTTCCAATAATTTACTGCGTACATTATTTACATACCGAATGATCATTGCAGAAGCCCAGCGTGAGTTATAATAACTCACTATAAAAACTCACGCTATTTGTTTATTGATACTATTAATTGTTCAAAAGCAGTTGAATGATTAATATATAAATTAATAGGAGTAGATAAACACCATTTATCGTGCGTAGTATCTACCTATAATTTTTTGTAGGTTAATGTTATATATACTTTGAAACGTGAGACCTATATTTAGCTATTATAGAATGATTTCTATATCCTTTCATGGTGAAGTTTCGAACAAATGTGTAGCTAATTATTTTTATTCGTAAGATATGAAAAACTGGTTTCATACTTTATCAAACAGTTTTCTTTTAACTTACAGCAATATGCAGTTTTAATATGGAAAAAACTTAGTTACTTGATAAATATCTGACATGTATCATTTGATATGATAGGTACTACTGAAAAAATTAATTACTCTCCATATTGTTTTATAAGGAAAATTCACCACACTTCAGTTTTTGTATATGAATGTTTGCACTGCCATTTATACTTACCATCAACCAAACTACTATTATTCTGTGTGTTGATCGGTTAAAAATTATTTTAAAAAATATTTTTCCAAAGAGGGCCCCTTCTATGTATCTCGCTTAATATGCGAGACACGTTAAAAATCTTTAATTATTTTTTATTGAATTTTTGTAGGTCTTTATGCTCGTAGACTATGGCCACAAAATATTGCCGTATTTCATGCAATATACTACATGTTCCCCTTATCTTTTGTATTTATTACAGTTTTTTCAAATTTATTTAAAAAAATGTACCTAAATATTTTCGTGTTGCTAATGTAGATAATATAATGTAGATAAGATAATGTAGAACCTGTCTTGCCAACTGCAAAAAAATAATAAACAGAATGTACTTTTTTATGCAAAATACAGATTTTCTTATAATATTATTATTTTATTTGTTTTCACATTAGAAGCACTTGGGTCTTTAAAATTATTTTAACACAGACAATGTACTTACGCTAAAATAATATTATAAGAAAATCTGCATTTTGCATAAAAAAGTACATTCTGTTTATAAATTTTTTGCAGTTGGCGTCTTTAAAACAGTTTCTACATTATCTCGAGCAACATGAAAATATGTAGGTAGGTACATTTTTTATATTCAAATTGAAAAAACAGTAATAAATACAAAAGATACGGGCGACATGTAGTATATTGCATTAAATACGAAAAAACAGGTAATTTTTTGTGGTCATAGCCTGCTTCGATAGATTTTTTTTTTGTTCGTCTAAAGGGCGCAGCGAACTATATACGATATTTCAAAAATCTGTTTATATCAGGTGGAAGCTATCAATTTTGCAATCAAAATTTATGACTAATAAGTTTTCTATATGTCTTAAAATAAAAAAGTTAGACAGTCTTAAAGTTTGGGTACTTTACAGGTTTTTTTGTTATTACTCATAAAGTTGGCCATGGATCTCAAATTTGTTTTGACGAGCATAAAGGCCTCCAAAAATGCAACAAAAAATATTTAAAGATTTTTGACGTGCCTCCCATATTAAGCGAGAGTGGCTTTATGTGAGACAGCCTGTATATGGGTAGCATCTACCATTTAGACATAACAAAGCAACGCTCGGGGTAGGTAACTTTGTGGAATTAATGAAAAATTGTATGTTTTTTTATTTTTATTTAAGTATACAGGGTGCCGAAAATTAGTAGGTCAATCCGTTAACCATAGATAGCTGATATGAAAATAATGGGACTTTCATTATGCCACTTTTCATTTAGGAGCCCCATTTTTGAAATACAGGGTGTCAAAATGTAAATGTCAAAAAGGAAATTTGTCGATAACTCCGGTAGAATTAGAGATATTTGTTTGAAATTTCGCTAATATTTTTTTCTTGTAGAGACACACTTTCAGTATACATTTGGTAAAAGAAATCAAAGCACGAGCGGAGGTGAGGGGGTTAAAGTGCATTATGACCCTCAACTTTTTCATACGCACGCCTATGGTAAAACAATATATTTTCTTAGATAAAGCGGCTTTTATTCTAACTTTTCTTATTCTTGCAAGATTTTGATTTGGAGCCTGGGTTACCAGATATTGTAACGTATTTGGACGGATAGTATGGATTTGGTAAAAAGTGTTTCAAGTAATAAGTTCTATGTAGGCTTTGAAAACAAAGTCAGATAGGTAGGTACATTTGGTTGTCAAAATAATTTATAAGTTAAATAGAAAAAACATTGTTTAGACATTTTTTAATTGAAGTGTTCAATAAGAAATGGCGAACAGAGAAGGTTTGCTATCATTTTCTGAAATAACCGATATGATTTTAATAATGGGTAAGTAAGTACTTATTAAAAGGAATAGGATTTTTTCTTAATAAGTGTTAATTATAATCTCGCACATAAACAATTTAATTTCTCTTGCTTTTAGGAAAATGTAACTCTAATGCTAGGCGTTATGCGGACAAATTTCCAACCAGGCACCATCCAAAAAGGAGATTTTTCTTAAGCTTAGTCAACCGTCTGAGAGAATCTGGCAACTTTAAACATAGGAGGGTGGGCCAATGTGGACGGCAACTCAAATTACGTCCTGACGAAGAGGAGCAAATCTTTCAAATTGTCGAAGAAACTGAGTATAAGTACGAGGATACTAGCTAATCAAATTAATAATGGTGGCAACAATAATATTAAGTCAGATGATGTGCGACGTGTCTTCAAACAGCAATTACTGTACCCATATCATGTACAAAAAGTGCAGGCACTTCTACCTTTAGATTCAGAAGCAGGAGTCACTTTCTGTAATTGGATATGCCAAGAAAATAATGATAATATTAATTTTAGTAAATTTATTTTATTTTCCGATAAGGCCACGTTTACTCGTAACAGAGTAACGAATATTCATAATACTCATACATGGGCTGCTGAAAATCCGAAATTCATTGTAGAGGCACATCATCAAGTAAGTTTTAAAGTAAACGTATGGGCAGGAATAATTGATATTTTTCTTTTAGGCCCGTTTTTTGTTTCATGTTGTTAAATGTTAAATAAAATTTATAGTACAAAACGGATTTTAAACTTTATTAAAATAAGTTACAATATCTGGTAACCCAGGCTCCAAATCAAAATCTTGCAAGAATAAGAAAAGTTAAAATAAAAGCCGCTTTATCTAAGAAAATATATTGTTTTACCATAGGCGTGCGTATGAAAAAGTTGAGGGTCATAATGCACTTTAACCCCCTCACCTCCGCTCGTGCTTTGATTTTTTTTACCAAAAGTATACTGAAAGTGTGTCTCTACAAGAAAAAAATATTAGCGAAATTTCAAACAAATATCTCTAATTCTACCGGAGTTATCGACAAATTTCCTTTTTGACATTTACATTTTGACACCCTGTATTTCAAAAATGGGGCTCCTAAATGAAAAGTGGCATAATGAAAGTCCTATTATTTTCATATCAGCTATCTATGGTTAACGGATTGACCTACTAATTTTCGGCACCCTGTATAAAAAATATAATGCAAACAAAAAAATTGAATAAAATTTATTCTCCCATTGTATAAATAACATAAATGTTTATAAGGCTGTTACTATGAATTTAAATCAATGGCATTAAGATCAATGCTAGGTTTTAATTGGCAAGAGTGGTAATGAAACTTCCTATTTTGAAGCCTATTTCCAAAATAGTAGCGTGTAGAGTCGATTTGTTGATGTGTTCTGGTTTTACCGTGCTAATCTAAGGGATTCTTTATGCAAACGAGTTTCAAAAAGTGGCATACTATGGTTGACTGGATAAAAATCGGCCGAGCAATTGACATAAACAACCGACTATAAAATGTGCACCGCTCGCTGGATGTAGGCAAACCCATCCGCGTGGTCGACCGCTGGTACTGGGTAAAAGTAAATTTCAATGCTCGCGTATGACGGATTTATTTCCATTTGTTTCTAGGTCTATATAAGAAGTGCGCTCAAAGCGCGGGAGCCTTTTTCTTGCCGATGCCGGCTTTCTAATACGGAAACATTTCTTTTGCCATTCCGCTCGGCGCATCTTCAGAATTCTCGCTTTGGTCGGCAGACACGTTAATAAACTTTCTATACAAGCGGTGCAGATTCTTCTTGTGCCACATTAGATTTTATTATATCGGAGAACGGTACGTCACGTACTAATCTGTTAATATCCCGGCGGCTAGCGCAGAGATCCATAAATAACGAGCCCTGCTCGCGGTTCGCCGTGCCAGAGTTACTATTTTATTATTGTTTGAAGAGAAATCGGCGTTGAATTCTGTTCAACTAACGGGTGAGTGATCGTCGGTCAGGCTTGGCTGATTGCTACGTTTCATAAGTTCATTAGCAGTCAGGTGTCTAATGTCGTAGTATTAATTGTAACTAAATTGGTAAAATTAACATCATACACAGGATGTTTCAAAAAGTCATGCCAAAAAAATTTGTTTCATGGAACTAAATTATGTGTTTGTATAGGGCCAAACAAATATTTATTTCTTGATCCCAAATCACTTTTTTTAAGAAAAACTGCAGTTATTTTATGGAAAAAAGCCTTTATTTTCATTAACAAAAAACATTATTTTCATTTCAATGATAATGTAACAGAGCCAAAGCGGGTTGTCGGTTTAACAAGGGGACTAGACTTTGTAGCTATAATTTATAATGAGTTCAAAGATGTAAGTAAAAGTTGACAATTTAAGAGGCCAGTTTCTCGCCAAAGGGTCACTCAAACAAATAACTTATTGTTTCCGTTCAAACAATTTCGGTTTACAGAGAAATAGAACTAAA
Source organism: Monochamus saltuarius (assembly GCA_025584915.1). Lineage (NCBI taxonomy): Eukaryota > Metazoa > Arthropoda > Insecta > Coleoptera > Cerambycidae > Monochamus > Monochamus saltuarius. The sequence continues at coordinate 106,266,956 of CM046721.1, read as the reverse complement.
AGTCTCTCCGACCATATGGAGCCCTTTCGGCACCATCAGAGAAAGATATAATATTCGATAAGAGACGTAGGAATTCTAAAAAACAAGGTTATATAGTGTCAAATGTCTTAGATTTGTATAGAGTCAGGGACAAGACCCTAAAATACAGGAATTTATTCAATGACGACTCCTTTCTCTCAAGGGTGGAATTGAAACAAGTTGTAGGTATCTCGGGGTAGGAAGTTCCATTCTCGTGTCCAAAGAGTCACATCTACCGGGGTATATAAATTGGAATTGCTGAGAATTTTAGTAATTTCATGAATCCGGTTCTTAAGGCTACCTCCTGTATTTTGACGTGTCGCGTGACAATTAGTTGAAGGTACATGTGTCTCATTTAATATCGGCTGTAACAGTGGTTTTCTTCATTTTTTGTTAACACTTTATTTATCTTTTTTTGTGGCGCTTTCTTTTTAATAAGTCTGAGAAGTGTCTTAAATGAGTGACTATCAGACCCTGGATTAGGAAGCCAAAGACGAGTAAGTAATAACAACTAGCTAACCTCTACAGCATTTCAAAGAACTCACAGGTAATAAATTCAAATTAAATATAAATATTTTGCTCCCTGTCAATCTAATTAAGGTCGTTAGGGTACTACCCATAACTACAATTCCTTGCAATAACATTCCTCATGTTATAATATACTTCTGGTATTGATTTAATTATATTCAATGATAAAACAATGTCATCCCCATCTTATTGCTCCTCAGGAGCTTCGGAAATCAACTGCGTGCGAATTCCCCGACCATCATAGATTTACACCTGAAAAATCTGTAGCAAATAGTCAACATATACGGGTTCTGAGATTCTTAGCTCTCATCAATACATCAAAGGTGAGGTGATGAACTAACTGACGACTAGCCTTGGCTGCTCAGGTCTCTCTAACTCGACACACCCGAGTACTGCACAGCTATATCTAGCTACGCATATGATGATCTATTTTATATGTAATATTATAGAGGGTAATATCTCTTTTTGGTACATAATGATCAATGATATCTACACCTCCACTACTGGTAAGATTCCAAAGCTGGTAATTTTTTATACTACACGCACACACTGAATTTGGTTAAATTATTTCAAGCGGTGTAGGAAGTAAAAACAAAAAACTGTTTTTTTTAATATTTGACATGCTGTAAAAACCTAATTTTTGGCTTGGCCACAGAATACGCTTCTAGATTTTTGACCTCTACTTAAGAAACATGCATAGAACTTTCTTCAATCTGTCTTCTTACAGCTCACCTGCTTTTAAGAAGAAAAATGCATCGAACCCGGGGCGCCCGCGTGGCAGGCGAGTATTCTACCACTGAACCACCGATGCTTCTATTGAAGATACTTTCTTCAGTCTGTCTTCTTAGAGCACTCTAGATTTGAATTAAAAAAAAGAAAGATGCATCGGCCGGGAATCGAACCCGGGCCGCCCGCGTGGCAGGCGAGCATTCTACCACTGAACCACCGATGCTTCATTTGAAGATATTTTCTTCAGACTGTCTTCTTAGAGCACACTAGATTTGAATAAAAAAAAAGAAAGATGCATCGGCCGGGAATCGAACCCGGGCCGCCCGCGTGGCAGGCGAGCATTCTACCACTGAACCACCGATAATTGCAAAAATTGATATCCATCTATTAGCAACAACAGTAGTCCCTGTACTATGCTTATGTTCAAATTTTTAATATTAGGTATTGTGTTCAATTTTTGTGTTTACTTTTGTTGATTTAATTATAATAATACATCGGTATTTATTAATAATAATTATTTTGACCTTTGAAAAGACAAATTACAGAAAACTTAATTAATCTCAGTTATTTTGAAATAATATCTATACAGGGTGTCCCATAATGAATTCCACATAAAGTAACCAGTGAATTGTGACCTCAAGATAATAGATGTAGCCAAACTTCGATTCGGTTAAATACTGATACAATCGTATGTACGAGTATCATATTGGCGTAACGATTGCTACAAACATTTTTCTCTGTATCTCAATATCAGAAAAATTGTTGTGACGAACGAATGAAAAGCTCTGTAGAAACTTAACACTAATTAAAGAACAAGTTTGGTATTAGTTTTGATAGCGGTTTTCATTGTTTTTATTTGCAGGGCCCAAAAGTACTTTGATTTAGTGCATTTGCATCTAAATGCAAATATCTCGAAAAGGGCAATTCCCATTCACATTAAGATGGCATACCATTTTGAAGTAAAAGTGATGGAAATAGAGATGTTGCATCAGGTAACAAGATGCAGTATGTAGCAAAAATTTTGTGAACTAAAAAGTTCAAAGAGAAGGACAAATTGGCATTCCCTACGATGCATGTCAAAATTATCAGGAAATTTGAATTGTTCATGTCAAAAAACCTCGAGATACCAAATTTTGTTTAAATGCATCATTTACTTCAAAGATTATTTAAAAAAGTTTAAAATACAATTTTAATTTTGACACTCTATAACACGTTTACAATCAACTTTTAAACTAAAATAAGTCTGGCTAAAACTTATTATGTTGACGTTACAATTTACATGGTACTTTAGGACAACCCGTAGATACGTGTCTCGTGATCACAATAAAAAAACGAAAAAATCTGTTTAGATGTGCATGAATCGGGACTCACCAAGATCTATCTCTCTCTCTCTCTCATTTATGAGCCGGAAACGCAAAGTTTGGGACACCCTGTACAATTATCAAACGCCCTGTATGGTCCAGTGAATTGTTATTTTTTTTATCAGTGCCGATGTTACTCGAACATGTGTTACTTTTACCAAGCATTTATTTCTTCTCGCGTCTTGGAAATTGTCACTAATTTTTACGATTAGAATAAAACCCTTTAGTTGTACATTAGAAAGGGTGTATTTATGATTCCTTAGATTGTTCATCGGCGCATCTTCTTCACAGCATTCTAGGCATCATCCTCATTTATACGGCCGTTAAGGAGTACTGCGCTATAAATCCTGGGAGAAATTGCCTGGCTTATTACGTTTCTATTGCCTATTCTGTTCCCGTATCGATGTTATGAAAAACTTTAATAACATGTTTAAGAAAAGAGCTGCTGTCGTTTGCTATTACTTTTAATAGGGAAATGTTTCCAAACCGCATAAAATTTTATTTCTATAGTTGTTTGGGATTCTCGTTCAATAAACCATCGATTTGTTAATAATAATTAGATACAAGTGTATACAGGATGATTTAGAATAAGTCCGAAAAACTTTGAGGATATGTGCACCCTTAAATAAGAAGTCAATATCACTGTCGCTGAAAACAATTTGTATGAAGTTGTAGAAAACATAAATCATCAAGTTTTAAATCATTTCCAATTCTTATACAGATAAAACAATTACAAAAAAAAAGTTAAAAAAGTAATTGACCCCGACGTGATTTGAACACGCAACCTTCTGATCTGGAGTCAGACGCGCTACCGTTGCGCCACGGAGTCCTTACAGATATTGTTTTATGACAATGTACTTCTGCCTACTTTATGAGCAGGTACTTAATATTTAGGTACATGATGAAGGACAACTTTGAAACATACTCGCGTCAAGAATTCAGACGTCTTACGTCATGGTTGACATTAGGCGATTGTTTTTATTGCCAACGTAATTATCGATATTTAGTGGCGATAAAAATAACAATTTTTTGCAATTTAGTGCAATATATAATGCAAACATTTAGTGTAGTATATAGTTTTATTACTCTCAGTTGCAGTTTCTTAAATATTTTGATAAAAATATAATGCATTATTCATTTGTTCGTATGACGTAAGTCGTCTGAATTCTTGACGCGAGTATATCTGTTTGTAAATAAACACGTATTATAATTTCAAGTAGATACGATTTCAATCAACGTTGAATTCAATCTGAGTAATAATCAAATTATACTAGACAAACATTGTTTTTTTTTTCAATTTAAAAAATATACTAATTAATAATTGTTATATACTGTTGTCTAGAACGAACAGAATAATGAAAGAAATAAAGAAAAGTAAACATATTCCTCAGAGAGCGCTGCACGTTTTACTGAAATATATATACAGGGTGATTCAGAACTTATCTAAAAAAAAATTGAGAATATGCATCACGAAGAATGGAGTCAATATGGATCCAAGCATTTCTGTAAAATCTTTATAATTTCCGAGAAAAAAATTATTGATGTTCTACTAGTTTCATTCTTTACATTGCTGGACTGTAGTCTCAAGCCAGGCGATTTCAATTAACCGATTACTTACAGTATTTACTTTTTTATGATGCAAGTATTTACATTAGTTTTTCACATATTAAAAATGGCTTACGTCTAAAGTAACTTGTATCGTTTTAATTTATGATGAAGTGAAAATGCTTTGGCAGAACGATTACCCAGAAAACATGTTCCAAATGCAGCTACTTTTACAACAGTTTGCAGTGAATGCAAGTGTGCAAACGCTGGCGTGACAAGGGAAATTTGCAACCAAATCGTGGAAGAGATGAAGATCCAGGGCGACACCATGTCCAAGCATTAATACCAAGGGATTGGACAAGGAGAACCGGTATCATGGCCGTCATCTCCTGACATTAAATCGTTTGGACTTATTTTTGTGGAGATATTTAAAAAATTTAAGTATATTGCACCGAAGTGAACACAATTGATGATTTACGAAAACGTGTCATAACTGCTGCCAATAACTTACAAGTTCAAAAAAAGCAAAAACATTTGTGTTTTCCCATTGTGTTCAGTAAAGAATAGGCCAAACTTCAGGTGTAGATGATAGTTCGGATAAAAATATGCTGAATTAACTCAACTTACCTTAATCTAAAAGTAATATGTTGTTACAGTATGGCCTATTACTTACGCAACAATTTGAGTTTACTTTTAGATAAATTGCATGCATCATGAAATTTGGATGCGTTTTTCTCAGAAACCATTGCTTCTGACGACATCAACAAGGTATGCCTTTTCTAAAGAGAAAAGATAGGAAAGAAAATTTGTCCAAAATGAGATACAGTGTAGTACAAAAAAGTCGTAGCGATTTACAGGGGTCCAAACTAACGTAGGTGGCGCCCTCTAGCAGATACACCAAAATCGTCGACATATTCGAATTTCTAGTTCCAAGAAACCCTCCTACTCCAAATTTCATAAAACACGGTCGATGCGATCGAAAAATAATGTAATTTATTTTTTCAACTTTGACACCCTGTAGTTCCGTTAGTATTACTTTTAGATTAAGGTAAGTTGATTTAATTCAGCATATTTTTATCCGAACTATCTACACCTGAAGTTTGGCCTATTCTTTACTGAGCATCCTTTATAAACGTTATACGTAGATTCTTCCCTTCCTCAGAAATAACCCTATAACTTTTTTACTCGGTGACCGACTCTTAATATAATGAATCAGCACCATATCGATATTGAAAAAACTTCAAAATTAGAGACTAGTATTTTATTAGTAGATTTGATTATGAACTGTTAAGGAAAACATATATTTTTTATTTTGTTTGGAAAACAGTAATTAGTTATTATTTTCAAATCTAAAAATAAACTTACAAGTTGTATAAATTTATAGTACTTTTAAAGCTATTTCAAAGAAATAAAGCTACAAATTTTATTATAAATAGTAAAAAAAAAACAATAATTCATTTGTGCAGAAGCTGTTGCAACAACATTAAAATCTGAAGCAGCTCTGCGGCCTTTTGCTACCCCATGACACAGACACGAAGAGTTCTACATCGCAGCAGAAAACCATTGAAAGCTACCGACCTTTATCGGGATTCGGCGATAACGGTATGTTGCAAATAATGTGTAATTCAATGCTGGTCGGAGCATTAGCCCGCAGAGTAGTTGTTTTCTACAATACCTTTCAATGGTTTTCTGTTGCGGTGTAGCACGCTTCGTGTTTGTGGCTTGATAGCCACTTAAAACAGCTAAGGTTATTCGTCGGTTATCTCACCTATGGCATACTGATGAGAGCTAATAAGCTCGAAATCAGTCTGTTGTTTGCTCCAGATGTTCGAGGTGAAATTTAACGCTGGTCGGGGCATTAGCCCGCAAAGTAGTTGTTTCCTGGAATTCTGCATTTACATTAAAATCTATCTCAGTACTTTACAGATTTTTTAGCTGTGATAACACAACCTGATGGATGTGAATATTTTTTTTCTCATTGATTGATCATACAAATTCAGTAATTTTTTACTTCACTAACAAAACTGATATTTCTGTTAAACATATTGAGACATACTTGTTTAAAGGTTACATTTCTCAAAAATTATAGCACACTAAATCTTTAAATTTGAGCCTATTAGTTCTTACCATCATAAGATAATTTTCTTATTTTTTATTGTAGAACCACCTGTAAAATTTTGTTGCAAAAATATTCTGTTTAAAATTAACAGATAAAGGAAAAAGCTGAACATAAAATGTGTGCATAATATACAGGATTAACTATAGCTAAGTATAAAAATATTGACCACGTGCTCATGAAGGCTTATCAGACAATAAAAAAATTATTCGACAATGTTTGCTCGATATTTAAAAAATGGGGCAAAACCCTCTTTTCCTACGGAAAGTCGGTGCCTATGATAAGCATCGACTGAGATGGTATACATCCATAGATATACCTTACACTTCTACTACCGTGCGGTCGTGTTTTTGCAGCATATCTAAATGCAGAAACGACAAAAATTAACATTCTTATTAGTAATAATACCTGATAGATAAGATAAGTTAATCCATTCATTACAACCACTCACTACCGATAACACACTTCCCGTAGGTACAGTTAGATAAAATGCCAATTTATTATCACAATCGAACGAAAGAAATAGATAATAGAAAACTTTTAATGTACCCGCGGCAGTTTTGTCCCATAACCCAGAAAAACAAACCGATGAACTATATTGTGAAAAATAATTGCACCCGACACAAATGTCTTTATTTAATAACTATAAAACGTTAAAAATTAAAAAAGGCACTAAAAACTGAAAAAGACCACAAAACTACAACGTTACCACATAGTAAACACAGGAATTAAATTATGACTTGACGGAATTGACGGGGAATTTTACCGTCGTGTTGCCACAACGTGTTGCTAGTTGCCTACTCTGACTCACATAGACGGCGTTAAATAAGGATTTAATATAATTTCGAAAAAAATGTTTGCTTTATAAATAAGTTTGGAATTTTTTTGATGGGTTAATTCTTAATTTTCTCTATCCCCTCTTAAAATATTTGTACTTAGTCATAGTTAACGCTGTATATGGAAGTAGAAAAACACTTGGTTTAAATTTCAGTTCAAGTGAGTTGTAAAATAATTAAAATATTGCAATACAGCATCATTTCTTGCCACGTGGTCTTATTCCAAACTAGACATTAGCGAGCATTAGGTGTAATCGAAATAATTACATATTATAGTGAAACATCTCCGAAGGCGACTGTGAAAAAACTTAAAAAGTTTGCCCTTGAAAGCAACTGAAGCGCGCCATCGTGATACGATTATACTGAATTAACAGCGATCTCGGTTTGTTCCGGTTTTTAATAAAATTACAACAATTACCTTGAAGATACACAAGAAACGCAAAAACTAACATAAACACATTCTCTAACATAGACGTAACAGATCAATTGCTGCAATAACTGCGGGATTCAACATTTTTGATGAAGTCATATAAGTATTATATAAACCAATATTTATGTGCAACTGTAATACATCAATCAACAAATATATAATAACTAAAAAGATATACATTCTTAAATATAGCCTTCAGCTTGGCATGTCTTTAGATATTATTGGAATACATCTCAGTTCAAACCAATATGAATCGTTAAAATAATATTTTTCTGGTATTAGTTTTTAAACAACTCATAGTAATATGTGTTCTTAGATGCCTTCAACTCACTGCAACAAAAGCCCAAATTGGTTATTAGTTTAGGGTCGATTCTGAGATTGAAAGCACTATATAAGTTTTAAGTATAACGATGAGTAGCCAGACCGAGGGGATATCCAGGACTTGAAGTCGCTGCCAGGTGAAGAGATTGAGGAAAGAGATCAATCAATATCGCTCCAACGCCGGTCACCAGAGGGAGGTCACAAAATCAAAGGGAATGACCAGGAAATCCCATCCAGTTTTTCCGTTGACGACGTCCCCGTACAGCCAGAGGTACCATCTTTAGCAAATGACCGGGTCCGCACGCAACACGGTGAATTTAAGGTGAATTGCAGGAGGGCGATACCACCACCAAGGAGGAAAAAAGAAGAAGAGGCCCGTAGTTTATATTGATTTAATTGTAAAGAATATACGCCCTAATTTAGTTGTTTTGAAATTTTCGAAAAAAAAAATACTTTAAGAGGAGAATGATGTAACAGAAGTTCATATTGGTTATTAGTTTTGGGTCAGTTCTGTGAAAGAAAGCAGTTAATAAATTTAAGCATAACGAAAATTTAAGTAAAAGGTCCGTTTTGGTCACCAATACATCTATTCAAAAGTTGAATTTAGAGTTTCTGCTTGAATATTATTAGCTAACAGAAACAGGAACAAGTGTTTAAGTGCCTTTTTGACACCATCAACTATGGTGATAACGAACAACTACACCTTTAAGTCTCAAGAGCGGAATCGAACCAAGTTTATGGGTACGGAAGATTCAGTTTCTTTGGGGTTCTCGACGCGGCAATACTTAAAATTTCGTTTAGATAACGTAATTATAATTATAATTAGAGTTAAATTAATACATTTGGAGGCTACCCCCATATGTTACGTGGCGTGTACAAAGTTAATAAAGTGTCCAATCCAGTTAATACTTGCTTGTTACTGTTGTTTCCCTTTATTTTTGTTGCTATGGAATAAAGACAAAAGCTGTAAACGAGGTGAGATATAAGTATAAACACAAAAGCATATATTTCTTCTTAATTCATCTCTCAAATCTGCTCTTGAAACAATGTTTCTCAGTATTTTGTATTATTCGTTCATATCTGAACCGTTGATACAAATACAAACAAAGACAGTTTCAAAGCTTTGTAGATTTTCAAAGATCAGATAAATTCAAAAGGGCATTATATTCAGAAGAGAGTGATCATTGTGACTTTTTCTTAAGGTCTCCATATAAACTTGTTTCTCTATATTATCTAAGTAAGAGCTAGATATGACTTGAATTACATCTACTTTACATCTGCTTGCTCTGTGGTTATCAATAGTAGGTATAGAGCAAAGTTATGCCACTTGAAGCTGAATTTCGAAGTAGTTACTTAATTAAAAACAAAGATTTATACTGCAGTAACTTCTAAAACAACTAAAGTAAGTATTATTAACAAAAGGCAATTTATAATTCATCTGCAACTGTATTCTAAAGTTATGAAGCAAATTTTGAATCAGCTAGAGAGAAAGTTGCTAAATGTAAAGATCTGAAAAAACAAATGACGGTAGAAGCAAAGATAGTAGTGTATTTTATACATTTAAACAAAACTCATCATTAATAATAGCTTAATATTTTGTTTATTCAGTTTTGGCGTAAACTTTAACTATAATGTTAATTTATAGAAAAAGATTATAATAAAAAAATCATAGCAGGGTGAAAAGAATATTAGTACTAATTTTTATTTATGAAATAATATTGTCAACAAAGAAGATCTTAGAGAGATGGTTACAGCTGGACACATATTTTAACTATTTTAAATTAGAAATCTTTTTAGCATACATACGAATATCAAATTATTTTATTGAATCAAAAGTATAAACATATTTACAATCGACAGTGTGTCAATGTTACACAAGTGAATTTCAAAACAATAAAATGTGTCAAGTTGCAAAGGTTACTATCAAACCAAACTATGTCTATCCTTCTTGCTCTCTCTAAGAACCAAGCGATAGACTTGCTGGCTGTTCACATAGTCTCAATAGATAGAATAATTCTGACGGAGTCAGCATTTTCCGAATGTGTATAAATACTATTGAAACTGGGCCAAAGCCAGCCAGCCAGCGACATATGAAAAACCAATATGTATTAGAAATAGATACAAATATATCAACCCTGACGCCCGGTGACAGTATCAGCTGCGCACTTCATAACGTGCAGTAATGGTATATTTTAAAGATACATTTAGTTCAAGGACAGCTTATCTTTGAGAATAACTTTAAAGATATATTGCTGTTATTTTAGTAACCTTTAGGAAAATAGTTGGGTATAGATGGCCATAACCAAAACAAAAATGTTTTTTTTTACTATCAAACCAAACTATGTCTATCCTTCTTGCTCTCTCTAAGAACCAAGCGATAGACTTGCTGGCTGTTCACATAGTTTCAATAGATAGAATAATTCTGACGGAGTCAGCATTTTCCGAATGTGTATAAATACTATTGAAACTGGGCCAAAGCCAGCCAGTCCATGGCCAAAGGTCGGCGGTCAGCCGTTGGCTGGCTCTGATCCTTAGAAGAGATTCTCCCCTGCGCAAAGGTCTTATTGTAACATTTTTACTGTTTAAGAAAGGTATTTTAAGCTAATATGTATCAAATCTCCTACAATTCCTATCAATGAAGTCATATGTATGTTCTCTGATACCAAACATCTAGGTATGCTAATGAACATCCACAGACAAAACTCTATTCAATAATTATCTAAAAAATTTAATATATTTACTAACCTCTGGAGTGGGAACTCGAAATTCAACCACAATAATTGAGATCTCACTTATTTCTGCGTTTTATTAGGATCGCTTCATCAGGTGGCCTCCTTTAACTTGAGTCAAATATCTAACTATAAAGATGATTATACCAATAAATTAAAATTATTTGAAATTGAATGTCAAAATGAAATATCGACAACGTCAAACTGATTAACTGTCAATGAATATCATAACAACCTACTAAAATAAATAAAAATTAATAAAAATTTTACCTTTTATGCATAGTTTTTTTTCATATATTTTTAGGTATTAACAATATTGATAGGAATTGTAGGAGATTTGATACATATTAGCTTAAAATACCTTTCTTAAACAGTAAAAAATGTTACAAAAGCTAATAATAAGGAATATATGGGTAGATATTGTGGGTGTAATTCAACGCAGGTTGGGGCTTTTGTCCACTGAGTAGTTAGTTTCACACAATATTGTTAATACCTGAAAATATATGAGAAAAAAAGTCTTATTGTAACTATGGCCGTTATGTTTGCTTCAATAAATCTGTATTTTTATTAAAAGGTTGAGTTTCTATACCTCTCGCAGAAGCCAAGCGAGTACCCCAACACTATAAGAGAGGTATTATTTTTATATATTTATAGGTGGTGCAAGACAGTCACACGCTTATTACGTGACAATATTGAGTATGGTATTGAATGTATAACAAAATATATCAGCTTTTTTCAAAACTACATTGTCCTAACAATTTAATAATGTTGTATTGAGAAAATTAATAATAATTTACGCTAATAATATGCTTCAATTAAAGTCTCGTCGAAAAGAGTCTACTCTTTATCTCGTGCTGCATTCCTTATTCTAATGAGTCCTATTGAAACTGTATACTCTTCAAACAAGCACTCTGCACATGCATAAACAATCACTGTCAGTATAAAATTGCCCTTGATATATGGCAGAGCTCCCTCATGCAATTTATATTGGCAGTTACGTGTGAATATTGATGCGGGGAACTGTGATATCGTGTGTAACCATATTGAGATAGCATTTTAGTATTAGGACTGACACATGTACCAATAATTGCTAAAATTCACTTATTAAGTTGAATGATTGCAATGGTTATAATAGTAATAAGTATCTTTTAATTCTGCTGCAGAAATATCTATAAAGTTTTTTTGTATATCCTCTACTAGTTCTAAATTACTACTAAACATAATATCCAATTTGCGACAACTCTAAACCAAAATATTATTATTAATTATGAAATTAACTATAATTAGTGGATTGAATGGGGCATTTTAAGAACATTGTGTTAATAGAATATATACAGCGTGGCTCTTGAAAACGAAACAAAGCTCTCAGGATAATTAATATTTCTAAAAACGCTATGACAGGTCGATCTCAAAGGGGTGATCTCTTTTCACAAAAATGTCTAACCTATTTGTTACTGCTTGCGAGTGGTTTTCGTTATATTTCAATTTTGCTAGGTATAGTTTCAATATATTCATTACATAGGTACATTTTGTCTTCTTGAATGTGGACAGTCCATCCATATTTATGAAAATGTTCTAAACCCATGATACCACTTTCTCCAATATTGGTACCATTAATAATTTATTGGAGAGTTCTTAAAAAAGTAGAATCTTGTAGAAAAATTGTTTATTATTATTTGTCATTATTTATTGATAATATAATACTTAATCTTATGCATGCTTACGAATTTTTGAAATCTTAGGTTATGATATGTCATCAGCCTAATTCTCTATTTCAATTTTACTGAAAAATATTAAATAGATTTATAGAATATTTAATAAAGAATTTATTGTTTTCAGACATTCTTTGAGGAGGGTATAGTTTCTTAAGAGAAGAAAGTTTTTAAAGAGTATACAGGTCTACAACAGTATTTTATAAAGTATTTTTTTTTTAACCATTTGAAAAATCCATGATTTTATAGATGTTTGATCAGATCAAATTTGTATTCAAATGGTTTCTTAAAACAGTTGTTTTATTAAGCAATATTGACGGTAATATTAAAACTTCTACAAAACTACAGTTACAGAAAGCCCCTTAAAAATTATTGTCAAGCTTTAATGCATATTACAAGGCTATCAGATATAAGATAAACCTTCTTTAAAACCAATTAATCTACAAACAACCCTTATAAAACAAGGGCAAAACTAAACAGGATTTAAATTGTTACTTGGGGCTATACAATTATATGTACAAAATGGCAATACAATATCATTCCTATTAACATCTTCGCCTTGTGGCGATGCCTTTAACTGCTTCCAGTAACCGTGTCGTAACAAGGACGACCCATTGTGCTGCTCCAGTGCCATTATGGTTTATATAAAACTGACAAATTGCGGAACATTACATAAGTACACAGAGAAGAGCACTTGAGAGCGTCTTGAAGCGTTTACAGTACCTATAATTACATATTAAGTACAGACTATTTACCTAATCACAAGCAAATGTTAACGTTAATAGGAAATAAATTATTTGAGTCACGTCATGGTAAGGACGTTTCAGGAGTATGCTTTTGTGTTTCTGTGTAAACGGCTGTTATACAACAATAGAAACTCATATATTTAAAAATGCATTAATTGAGTACTACCGAGAAGCTATAGCAAAAGTGAATGGGTAATAGTCCTGTAAAATCGTAAGGCAAAATATCTTTATCTGTATTTGTTTTCTGTCACCAAAACATTCAGAGAATTTATTTTATTTGGACATGGGTAATCCTACAAGCAATTCAGTGCCCAACAGCAGGATTGTACAAAAACACAAATACAAGTTAAGTACTATAAATGATATAGGTAGTATATCATATGTTTTAAAACTAGATAATGATAAATTGAAAAGATCTAGATGAATAAAGTAATCATTATAATTCTTCTGTACTTAACACAAGTATTAGACTAGAAAATTACTTTCGTAATTCTGTCCCAACAAACAGTTAAAGTTAAAATTACGTTAACTTGACCTCTGAATTGGTCAATAACTTTTCATGACCAATTCCGTATAAGGAAAGTTTGTCTATATTCGCTGGCCTTTTCCCTTATGTGGGGAAAAAACTTAAGGAATATGGAAGTTAATAATTGGTCGGTAAGAATTTTATTCCAATAAGATAATTGGACCTAAACGAAATACGGACCAATTTTATGTTAAAATTTCAAAATATAAAAGAGAATTATTACCAAAATATACCCTAATTATGCCCTTTATATGACGTGCTTGCCAGAGAGAAACAACATTATGTTTTATTTTATACATTCTAATAGCGAACAGGGATAGGAAGAAAAAGAAAGACTATAAGTCAGGCTACTAAGCTACAAGTAGAGTAGGAGTTGTATATTTATAGATAATTAGATTTTAATATAATAAACTCTGTATTTTTGATTTCCACTCATCAAATTGTACAACACAGGAAATTTTTTTGTATAATGTTATGACCAAACTTTCATAAAAATAACGCGCCTTATAAATATACATTTTTACAATTATTTTTAATAAAACTACCCTTGTTTATGTACTTAACATAAACAAGGATACTACTATACTGAAGAAACTGAAGAATAACCTAAAATAAAAACTGATTGTATTTCGTGATAAAATGTGTTTAATAATCTTTCGTCATAAATGTATTAACTAATATTATCTGTGTTAACATAATTTTAATGAGTAATCAATTAGAAATAATGAACAAAACATTTGGTGTTTATTACAACATGGCCGCTCAAATAAAATCAACTTTGAAGTCAATTTGTGTGTAAGTTTTAACCTATAGGGCAGATTGCCTGTGCCAATGTTGACGCTACAGGAAAATATTAACTTTGTGGTTGAAATTTCCTCCAAATGAAGATGTTTTATGGTAATTTATTACCAATTAAGTTATTACTAGGTACCTACATATAAACTTCTGCTCTTGGATTTATTTGTGATTGAAAATTCAAATTAAAGGCAATAATATATGTATGCGTAATAACAAAAACAAAATAAATACTTTCGAACGGATTTCTATTCGAATTTCAATTCACGTGCACTACTGAATGCATCTGACACTATAACAGTCATACGAATACTTATCTATGAAGTGTTTATCGATATATTATCATTAGATTGATTTACATAATATGCAGTGGTGGCTTAAATTCGTTTTTTACAACTCTGTAATATTATGTAGGGCTTGGTTTCCACTACAGATCGCCAAAACACAAAACAATTTCTACGCGCTATTACATGAAGATCTGTCGGAATACATATTACAAGAAGCTTGTTCCCTAAAAGACCTTTATATGACACACTTACGTCGAAGTATGATTAACAAGTAAATTTGCATCATAATATAGAACAATATTTCTATTAGGTTAATTGAAATAGTCAAATATTAAGTTATCAACAAAATTGAAAATAGGTTTATTTTGTATTAAAAATTTAACTTAACCAATTGAAGGATTTAATAAGCCAAATAACTAGTTATTACCTTATTTTTAACTACTAATTGAAGACAAAATAAGTTTTACAATTTCGTAATAAATATGGAAATATTTACGTATTGTAATAATTTAAAAAATCCTTGGATATTGAAGACAGATTTCAAGTCGAAATTAAGTAAATTATAACTTTGTCTTACACGTTATTGGAAGGTTAGCATTTTAGAACAGAATAGGTAAACAATATGTAATTACGAACTATATAAATTGACATATATTTCATTTTACTTGGAAGTCATTATATTACTCTTAGTTAACAAATGTTTGACTAAAATTTTGGTATTATAAGATTTTGTAACATTGAAGACTCTTTTTATAGAGGAAAGTAGTAAATCGTGATCAATTAAGGATTATTTTTCTTGTGTAGTAGTCTATTAGGCTTAAATGTTAGTTGGGAATGGTTGCATTAAGGAGCGCACGTTTTTATGGGAAATTCTCAATATCGACAAAAATTAGAGCGTTGTGTGTGCAGCGCGCTTGTCATCTCCAAGACGGCACAAGGGTGTTCCGGAGTGACAGCTGACACCACGTGAGCCGGTATCGCTCGTCGCGCATCTCCAGTCTCCAGCTGGGATCCGAAGGTGGCGCCTGAAAACTGAAATACGGGCGAACAAGTGTAGGCAACGACTAATCTGATTTACACATATCACAACATGGAGTTTAATGTCGGGGAGGTTTTTTTTATTTTTCTGACCATGTTTTATTAAAGTTATAGCCACCTGTCGCAACAAAGTTCAACGCTTCGGCTTATCGCTCGGTGTTGCATTTCAACAAGGGTTTCACATACTTCTTTGATATTTCGTAGATGTTCCTATATGCATAACAATGTATTGTCATGCATAGCTAAAATATAAAAGAACACTTATGTCTAAATCTGTTCCATATTGCATTTTATCTAGCAATGCACAAATACAGGGTTGCGCAGAAGTCCGGAATAAAATGAATATACAAGGAGGAAAGGAGCTTAATAGATCATAATCTTATAAGATACAGGTGGATTTTAACGGCTTGATGGATCCAGAGAAAACAGATGGAGGGAACGACGAAGCAACTGCGGACAACGTTGTTTCTGGGTTTTTGCCCTGGTTATTTCCTGGCTTAGACCCTGACAGTAGTTGCTGGACTCCACGGCGACTGTTGCTCCTGGCCTCAATACCGAGGCTGTGTGACACGAAGCCGCAAATAGAGGTAGGCATGCTACTTGTCATTCTCTTGTGTCCTTTGCCCTTCCTTCTTATTCGATCTTGTTTTTAAGCTGCACTGCGCTGATGAAGGGCAAAAACCGAGAAACAACGTTGTCCGCAGTTGCTTCGTTGTTCCCTCCATCTGTTTTCTCTGAATCCATCAAGCCGTTAAAATCCACCTGTATCTTAAAATGAATATATATTTCTGAAAAGATAACCTATCTTCTAATAAAATCACTCAGACATTAAAATCAAATAAGAAGAGCTATTTCAACAAAAATTGATTATGTTCAAAACAATCTTCATTGCCAATGTGCAAAATTATTCTCTGTCCAGCGCCAGAAGGTTGTTGAATTCCTTCTCGATATCCATTAACCGTTTGGATGGTATCTCTGTACTTATCTAAAGCAGCACGATTTTCTGGTGTGATCAGTTCCATCCATATAGAAAATTTTCCAGACATCTTTCCGGTAGTCTTTGACCAAATATAAGTACTGTGCTTGAGTAGCCAGTATATTATATTGTTCCATTAATATCGGTTTATTATCAAATTTCCGAAAACAAAAGTTCCATTCTTTAACCCAATGATTCAATGTGGAGATACATATCTCGGGAAAATCAGGAAAGTCCTTCAATATTTGATGAATTTCTGCTATTGTTGGAAATATGTTTTCTGTATAAAAGTGCAAGGTTTTCGTCAGATTGCTTCCTTTATGAAATCATCAATTTATATTTTCTTACTACACCTGCTTTTGATTTAAAAACAGTATCAGTTCAATTCTTCTCATTTGTAACTCTCTTAACACTGCTTGCACTAAAGTTTAAAGCTTGTGTAGTATGTTTTATCACTTACCACAGTTGAATTTCACATAAACCATTAATTCTTTCAGTTTCAAAGTAATCTTTTACTTAGAACAATTTGTGTGAAATCTTCTGACATATGCTTCGACATATTGTTTTTTCCTCTATTTTGCACGCGATCGAAACTTATTGTTTTAAAACTTTTTACTTTTATATTTAGCACAGTATGACATATTTTTCAAAGTTTATTTTGCGATACATTTCAAACCGCTTAGATCGCAATGGAAAATATTATTTATACATAACATTAAGGATAACATAAATGAGCCATCCTCGTCTAATCCCTTGGTGTTAATGTTTGGATATGCTGTACATAGTACGGATATAATTTGAGCCTTGTGTATGCGTCACACTACTGCAATAGGCCGTGGAAGTCCTAGACCTCCATGTCTTCCATGATTCGGTCTCAAATTCCTTCGCGCTGCACTATACTTGCACTCACTGCACACCGCTGTAAAAGTAGCTGCATTTGGCACATGTTTACCAGGAAATCGTTCTACTAAAGCAGTTTCGTAGCGTAATAAATTAAAACAATACCCATCAACTCCAAGTTGTTACTATACACGTATCATTTTTAACACTTCAAAACCCAATGTACCTAAACACTGGCTACACAAACATTTTAGTGCCTGCAAAAAGTACTCAGATTTCAATATTCGAAATCGCCTGTCTATAGACTACAGTGGCCCAGTGATGTAAGGGTTGGAAATATTAAAACTTCAATAATGTTTTACTTGGAAAATTTTATAAAAGAATTTGTTACGATATCGACTTAATTTTTCACGACCAAATTCTTTTAGATACGTAATCACCCTGTATATGGTTCAAATATAATTTTTCCGCCCCTACTTTTTATTAATATCGGTTTCCAAACTCATTTCTATTCGATAGTTGTAGATATCGCTTCTGAGAAAATCGAATTTAAATTTTGTATTGCATACTGAAACTGATAAGTAACATCATTTATCGTTAAATTATAAAATTTTCATTTAGTTCTAAAATTTTAAATCAAATTCAAATCACATTGGTCATTTCTGCGTTAGTGTAAGGTACAGCCATAGAAAAAAATAAGGAAAAATAAATATTTTGTACGCATGACGTTCTATATTATTGAAATTATTACTACGATCATTAGACTATAAAAATTAAGACAGTTGTAGCTAATGAAGTATAGAGACCTACGAAACTCATAAAGACCAATAGACAGGAACAATTACGCTCACGAAAATTAAATTACATACTCATTAATGACTGAAAGAATTAATTTTGTTATTGAGATCTAACGATTTGCAATCATCGGCAGCCGCATATATGGAATAAATTAATTACACGTTACAAAAACATCTCTTTCATTACAAATATTCATAATTATATATAATCACGTTTTTTTTTTATTTAATAGAGGAGTGAGAAAAAACTAACTCATCAGTCATTCTGACTTCTACTTAACCAGATCAGTGGGAAAAAGTTGAAAAGAGTTTACGGACTGAAGATTACTAGTTTATAAATAATTATCTGTGAAAATTCACTAATTCTAGCTGCGGTTAGAACAAGTGGTTTTAGATTTACGTACAGTCAATTTCTTTATTACCTTAGGCCTTTAATTATATAATACCTAATACCTAATTTCTGCTCATAATAAAGTCTTTACATAATATGTGTCTCAATTATAATTACTACTTAATTGTGACATAATAGAGTAAAAAATTGAGTGTTTAGTTTCACACTGACAGTGGTTACTAATTGTCTACATAAACAAATGTAAAATAGTTATTTGTATACACAGGTCGTGAACTATTGTCAAGAATGGAAATTTAATTAGTCATTTGAAAATAAGTCTAATTTGTAAATATATTTTAAAAATAAAATCATTTCAAAACTCCAAAGCAGTCTAGTTCCACTGAGGCCCCTGCTGACATTACAAAAATCATAAACCAAGGGTTGGAACTTGAATGTGGAGGTAACGGAAGTTAGTCGGTGGTAGTGTAGTGACTGGAGAAGTTTCCCCCCTTTTTGAAATAGCGGTATCTCCCCTGCAAAACATGGAAGTTGGAAATAGGTAAGACTTCTTCTACAACTTCCAGCTGGTGACAATATTTTCTCTGCCTTATATTTTGTACTGCTGAATAAATCATTTTGTTACTGTTTTTTTTTTGTGTGATTAATCTACATCTGTAGTTACCCCCTTGTGCGTAGAGATAATACGTAATACTATTTTAACAACCAAAAGAAAGTTTGGACAATATGGAAGATGTTAAAATATATCACTGCCGAGGTGTACACAACATTTTTTGTCCAAACTGCATGTATCTCTATTACAAACTCCTAATCTTTGATGAAAATGATGAATGTTAAAAATGTTTCATTGTTATGACTTTAAGGGCGCCGTATTACTTGAAAATCGTTTTCTACAAATATAAATAATTTTAGACATTTAAGAACTGAATAATATAGAGTTTAGCAAATAACAAGGATGTTATTTCATGCCACCTGCAAATATTCAAAGGTACCGAAGTAAAATCAATATTTAACATCAGAAAGCGATCTATCCAATGAATTTTTAGGTACTGAAATCTTTCAAAATACATGTATTTTTTAAATTCAATTATAGATGTAAACATTGTTATAACATAAACTTACATAGTTCTGCATATAAGATTGTTCACTTTTGTTTATAAGTATGCGAAAATAATTGTTAAAATGTGGGGTTAGAATAGCGAAATTATGTGTGTCATAAAAATGCATTTTAAAAGTTATTACATTATTTGAGGAAAGTTTAAATAGTAAAAGTGGATAAACAAAACATCAATAATTCTATTTTTGATATTACTTTTGCTCTACGAGTTTTATTTTTCGAGATTTCAGTACCTAAAAACACCACAAATTTGATTATTTTACGGCGAGAGATACGGGCACCTTAAGAAAACTGATTTATCAGATAGATTTCCAATTTTTATTTTCTTTAAATGCGTTTGCCATACGTTTGCGAAAATGGAACTACACAAGGGAAATCCTCTGTCTTAAATTCTTCATCTTTATGGAGTACATATCAATGCTGAAATGTACGATCAGTGTTAACAAAAACATTGACATAGGGAAGTATCAAAACGCTCTCCCGTTTCTTAAAAGAAAATCGGTTTGTTACCGTCCCGCTAATTGTAAAAGTTCCTGATTTAAAACACATGCTAAACGTAATTTTACACTTATGAACTATGATTACAGTTCTGTGTATAGGAAGTATGTAACTCTTCAGCCGACCAACATGGCAAGCTGCAAGTTGTTTTTAGGGTATCAAAAGAGCAATTGTGCTTGCCAAGTTGTTGGAATTCAGAAAATTGGTGAAATTCCAAAGCTTATCGTCAAATATCTTGGACTGAATAACTATGGTGTTTACCAGCCGCTAGACCCCCACTTCTGCAACTTTACTGGACAATACTGGGGCTATTATAAGTGTTTTGAAAAGGCACGATGACTGGTGATCTTCGACAGCGGCAAATATTACCGCCAAAATGCAAACATTCTTATCCATTAACTTCAATGGTCACAAATACTTCGCGTATAAATTAAACCGTAAAACTACAAATAATAATGCCGACTTGGGGTCACAAGTTTCCAGAATATCTATTTCTAACAATGATATTTGTAAATTTAATAGAAGAATTTAAAGATATATGTTGAAGAAGAAAAATGAACAGAGCTTCAAGGAAATTATAACCTACAGATACAGATTATTGTCATATGATGTGTGCTGTATACAGCTGTTACATTAGATCGATCAATCTATAACGTGCAATTGTTCTGTGAGTAATGTTCCATCAAGTATTACTAGCAGTACACAGGCTCTCCAAAATGCCACATGCAAAAAGACAGAACTTCCAGTTACCAATCATATGGATAAATAAATACAACTACAAGTGAGATTGCATTGCACCACTTCTAGTAACTATTTGTGTGTGACAATTAGTATACATATGTTCATATTACATTTCTTTGACATATTACTTAAGTAAATCAATAATGATTGTCAAGAAAATTGTGATTTTTTTATTGCCTCATATTGGTGCAACTTCTTTCTCTTCGATCTGAAATAATAAGTACAGATGAGATCAACGGAAGTTGTTTCTTTTTAAATACGTTTCCAAAAGTCTTCAACTTTTAATTTTGAAATTCGAGCATAATGTAGATGTAAGATGTAAATTTGTTATCGTCATAAAAATTTCGATCCAGATAAAAATAAAATTGGCAGAGGCACGCTACTAACATTTTTAAAGTTAAGAATTTTTTTGGTATTTTATCAGTTAAAGGGTGAATCACAATATACAGTTAAAATATTTATTTAACTTCATATGCTGAGTTATGTATGTACTATATTTCAGGTATACAGGTTTGTAATGCTAATTGTGCCACTATATTGGCACTCGACGAACTTGATTTTTCTTTCGAGGGATAAAATATGTTGCTTCTCGTAACCTGGTGCATGGTGCTTCCCTAGTAAGAATAACTTGCCCATACTGGAAGTAAGTAATAAAGTTATAATTTGTAAGATAAACGCATCTGAATCAAAATCTTGAGTCATATCACTTAATTATAAGTTACAGAATAAACTGTCTGTTGGAGATTCTTTGTTATATGTGCTGAACTGTTAACAATATTGTATTAGTACTGTCGTTGAGTGAGAAATTATAGATAGAGACGCAACCTTAATAGCGAAATGCGTATTAGATCTACAAGTTGTAGACACCCTGTATCTTGAAAGCAAAGGCCCTAATAGTCTTCATGTTTGACATTCCGTTATGTTACACCGCGTTTTACAGTAGGGGTTTTTTGGGCCCGAGATTTGCCCGTCTGTCGAGAACTGTTGTTAACAACAGTCAATGTTGAGTGTTCTGTGTGATTCAATGGTTTAACAAGCAAAGGAAACCTCCGTGAACAATAAGTTGTCGATAAATTGACGAATCTTAGAACCAAAGAGCTGCTATTACGTAATACTATCTCGGGCCCAAAAGTGGATACTCATTTTGCTATAAGGTTGGGCCTCTATCTATAATTTCTCACTCAACGGTACTGTTTAGTAACATATAACCACACAGAATTAAAACAACTGATACTATTGGACGAAAGATCGTAGGCAACTTGCTCTGTTTAGGAATCTTCTCTTGAAGCAACCTGCTTCAAAGTGATGAATAGTGTGACGTATAATTACATCATTTGACATTAGGAATGTGTAAAAGAAATCGTTTGCAATAATAATTTATATTCATTAAATAATATATAAAAACAAACATTCCGTAAATTATGAAATTCAATCTAGAATCTATAAATGTTAATTTTTTCTTTGTCTAGCACCAAAAGTTAATTATCCAGGAGCTTCAAATACCAAGGGTTACATAAATGTTGTCTTATTTTTAGTTTTTAATCGTACGAATCAATCTGCTGAAGAATCTCTCTAACGGAATAAAATAAACAGTCGCTTTTTAAAAAGAATACAGGAAAACAAGGTCGTTTAGCAATTACATCAACATTATACAGATTATTCAAATTATAATAACAAATCACGAAACTGTGAATGCGATTATTGATGATCAGATGAATTGAGCCAATTAAAATTACATTATAACAAATTACTACCTTTGCTGAGACAAACCATTAAGACGAAATCAGTATTCGTTTCAGAGTTACAATGAATGCTCATCAGGTGAAACGAGAGTAACACGATCTGCAAGTGCTAACAGAGTAATGGTCGTAATCTTTCATCGAGAAATACTAAATGTTTCCCATAGCTGTCGTTTAATTATACCGAAGATGCACCAATATTTTACGTAACAAGTAATAACTAACGCTTACAAATTAACAGTAATAGTAAAAGTTGAATTTTTTCTACGTTATTGGAGTGGCGTGTCAGAGTCATTAGACCAGTTTGAGGACTAATGGGAGCGTATGGAAAATACGCTCGCTTCAATAATTAGCCCATCAAAATTCCTTATTCACATTTATAAACAAATTATTACGCTCTTTATTGCATAGTGAACGGCTAGATTCTGGAACAAGTTCAAGCTGAATCGGATTTTGAATCTTGACTGATTTTATTCGTCGTGTTATTCACATTCACATTAAATTTACGGCATTATTTTTGTAGATTTAAGTACATCCTTCAGTTACTATTGCAAGAGTGTGGAAACGGCTTGTATAGTTGCAACTTTTTCTTAGAAGCATGTTGAAATGAAATGTTAATAACGTGGAATCACAATTATGAAATTTATATTACCTATACAGCAACAGTTGTCTTGATGTCAAGTTATTGAGTGTTGCCGCATGAAAATTTTTCTTGAAATAAAACAAAGATGATTAAAATAAAATTACACTGACTATTTAAACTAACAAAACACAACAACAACTTACTGCTTAATTCAACGATTTGACATGTTTGGCGTTAAATCAGCTTCATAACATGTTCCATCTACGTGTTATTCTTTTATATTAACTTCTTTTTTTATTCGGGAACAATAATTTCTGATGATTTGAATTGAAATGAACTGAAACAAAATAAAAACAACGAATACTTAATTAAATTTTGCTATAGGCACTTATGATGAGTCAGAATCGGAATGTTTCTTATATGTGTGAGTGCAAAAAATTTTATAGCATTTTTCATATTTAACCTGACTCGAGTTCAGTATTTGCTCAATGGAGCGCGCATACATGATCGGAAAAATGTTCTTTCAGAAGAGCTCTCGCCATCCTGTTTGTCACATGGAGTGGCGCGCGCAACACTGCTCTGTTATTCTCCAGGCTCGCGTTGAAAAGTTAACATCTAAAATCTAGGCAACCATGGATGTGACAAACTTTTCTTAAAGCAACCTAATACCGTATGGTAGGTACTAAAGCAATCTTTTATTTAAAAAAAATCATCAAATAACTGATGAGAGTATATTAATAACGCTTGCCTGTTCATACCTGGCAACTTCATAGATGTATTGAGAAGCGAGTAGGCAACCTAGGTTTTTCTAATTTCTTGTGTCATATTCTCGCACCTAATACTTGATTTATATGGGTAATAAATGGAGAAGGTTGATGGAAAAAAGATCAATAACAGATGAGGCTATAATAGCTTCGCTAGAGGGCGTTTACGTATCTATGTTTATATAACTTTTTTATTATTTTTTATCGTAGAATCAGTCAAGGGCTATTTTTGAAACTAAGTTTGCCTAACCAAAAAATCTCACAAACAACAAAAGTCACATCACTATCGCCGGTATTTTTGACGTTTCGAAAAACTCATTCTCAACATAGCAAATGTAAAAGTATGTCAAGTTTGACAGTTTAAACTTTGTTTATCTGCTTCCATAGAGATGTTAAATGATTTTTATTTTATTGTTACTTACTTCTTCTTGATACCACGGTAGCCAACAACGATTAATGTTTACTGAACACACTTATCTCCGTGTTTAACAATATAATCACGGTTTCTTTTAATTCCTTTTGTTGCATTATCTTTCTTCTCTAAAACTTTTGCCAAACCCCATTGAATCAAATAACCTTTTTCCCAAGGGTGTTCGCAAAATTTTGATATTTCAAATTCCAGTCTTTTTATATAATGTTTATGTTCCTCAACTCTAACATTCATAGGCCGAGACGTTTCTCCGACATAAAGCAAATTTTAGAACTTTGTATATCATTTTTGGGCGTGTTTTAGATATAAATTATCGTAAAGTATTAGTTGTATTGTATTTGTTACCGATATCTGTAAAACAAATAATATAATCTAACAATGAAATTACGTAAGTTGGCGGTAATATTGTAGGTAAAACAAAAATATTTAATTATAATTATTTAACCAATTAATATGGTCCGAGTATATAGCTATATTCCCGTTTACATCTGTGGAAATGCATATATTCTTATTGGATAAAAGATTTTGATAATGTAATATATAGTGTATGAAATAGTAATTTAAGAAAGTAAAACTAATGTAATATATGTTAAACTTAAGGTTTTATAGCTTCTTTGCTATGAATAATTATAGTTATACACAAAAAAAAATACAGATGCATATATATAGAATGTAATAATTCTTGAATTTGCTAGTTTAGTTGTTGTTGGCTCCACGTGTTTTAAAAGAAGAAAGGTGTCTACAGACCTGAGAGCTCAGTTTTCTCTAAATGAAGTTTATTTTGCATAAATCCAAGGGGTAGAAAAAGATCCTCGTACAGGCAACTCGGTAAGCGATAGAATTCGGCTTCACAAGAAGAAGGTAGACTTGGCAACGGCTACTTCAGTCTATTTAACATGGCATAATAATCTCAGTACTAAATTGGCAGGAGTTTCAAAATTTTAAATTTTAACTAAGTACCCTAAAAAATCGTAAAGAAAAATATTAATTAACGTTTCAAAATTAACTTACGGTTTTAATTATCTCTTCTGAGGATACTGTAATTAAATATTTATATAGATGTTATCAAGCTGGTGGTGCTTGCGTTACAATGGTTCTCTCAGCCTGGTAATTTATTTAAATCCATTTTAAAGGAAAGGATTTTCTCCAAAAATACACGATACTGCAGTTCAGCTAATGAAAATCCACTATTATCTGATAATAAATTGATTTATCGCCTCAGGATGATTAAGGAAATCACTTCAATTCTTTCTCAGATACTTTTCTCACGAGACCAAACAGGAAATCAGACATATTTTTTTTCCAACCAATATTTGACATTTGATACCAAACTTTTAGTATGAAATTACTATTAAAATGTTTTAAGGAAAAAGGCATGGCGGTAGTTAAAATGTAAATAACATGAATAGAAAATAAATTATTTAAATTAGAAGAATTTGCAAATTAATCAACCAGCGGCCTAGATAAATCAATAAGAAACAGAATGAAGTTAATTAGATTGTGTAAATATACTTAATAATCAAGATATTGATTTTTAAAGGAAACAAAATTAAATAGTATCGTGGGCACGGCAATGTCCATCGAGCGATAGTACTGGACGCAAAAAAGTAGAGAAGTAGATAAAATTCCTATTTAATCCTATTGCCCGCGAATATAGAAAATATTTTAATCTATATTGCAATAATATTTAAAACAATGAACAGAATATAATTTATAAAATGTTGTTTATATTTAGTAGCAAATTTGTTTGAATAAAATAAGTTTATCTACAGTTTTAATTAAAATTTTCTGGAAATAATCCGAATATTTTACACAAATGAAGTGTTTAATTATTTTTATTATTTTAAGAAATTCGTAAAAATACTGAAATAAGACTTTTATTGTTTAGCTAATTGGTTGATAATTAATTGATTATAAATATTTAACATTATACAATATAATTTGCCAAAAATAATTTGAGTAAAGAAGTAAGTTTGGTTGCCTATTTTAAGGAATTTAAATTATTCGATTTGTTGAAAATTAAACCGTTACATATTACAAAAACATTTTATTATAAACGGATATCTAATCTGCTGCTAATAAGCTCTTTCCGAGTACTGATTTTTTCCAAGGCAATAAATCCGCCGCGAATGTGAGCATTCCCGTCAGGAATCGATAGATCGCCTATATGGAGCGCCCGTGTCACATATAGTCAAGGCGGCGGCGGGTCGTCCTGTGAACCAGATGATAGGAAACGGCTCTGGACTGCTAAGGAGAAACCGCATGCTTCGGCGCGCCGTGAGCACCTCCGTTTCCGCTACACATCATGCGATGGCACGCCGCCGATGCCTTCAATTTCTTAATGCGATTTCACTGAAAAGCGCTATCCGCACAGGCCGTCAAGAAAAACGAGTTCTATTGTATTGAGAGGATCATGTCTGCACTGAGAAATGTTCCCTGGCTTCGCCATAATGCTATCAGGACTATCACTTGCATAATATTAGGTACTAGAATAGAGGTACGTAATATAGAATAGGTACTTCATATGGAATAACTATTTACTGAGACAAGTAGCGCTATCTAGTTGGTGCATTAGTTACCATTCCAAGAAACCCACCGAAAGTTATACAGGGTGTTTTTAAATTAAGTAGCAAAAATGAGACCACAGATTCCTTAGCTGAAAATAAATTGATTTAACCTAACATACCTACTTCCCAAGTCGCTTTTTGCCTTTTTTAAAAAAGGCCGGGTTGGAATCGCCCCTGTTAATGCTTGAAATGCCGAAATGAAGTGCTGCGCTCAAATTAGGTCCTAAAGCTTCATACAGTTGAGTTACATTGATAACAAAAAGCGTTTGTTTTCAGTAATGACTAAATCTGAAGATTCACCAACTGTTTCATACAAATGTCAAAGCCATCGGAAAACAGATTTGAATTCACCTGGTTTTCTGGAACTCAGTTATCAAAGTCGGTTGAGGAGATAACTATTCAGTCCGAAAAGGGTAACATTTATTTGATCATTTTGATTATGTTGCACTAAATATGCAGCTAAATATATTTTTTAATTTTTGTACAGATGATGATGATAATGAAGAGATGATGGCAGACAGCTCTGACAGTGAGAGAGATGAGAGTGACACAAGCCAAAGCGAGAACGAAAATTATTAAATTATAATATTATTTTTCTCTGTTTTTTAAAATGAATGTTATTTTCGAACAGCATAAACTATAAATTGATTAATTTACTTATCTAAATATTTCTTCAGTTATTCAATAATATAGTTTTAGTTAGTTTTAAGGTATCTATGCAGAATACTGATTTAATCGGAACACTCATATCGGAGAGTAATGCCGAATAGTTTAAGATACGTCATTTGCTCCTGGATAAAAATGTGTAACCTGATTGTTAATATACTTCTGTACTTAATAAAAAAATCAGCTAGCAGTAAGTCGAGGGAAAACTCGTCAGCTGATGCATTTAAATAGGTGTTAGATGCTCCCGCCTAACTCCTGCGTTACAATTTTCAAGGTATCATTTGACGATCTTTCCACCGAAGTACAGCCAGCTGATATTTATATTTATTCACAGCAGCATATAAGCTATCATCAGGTAAATTTTTAGTCATGAGGAAATGACTAAAAAAAATTTTTTTTCTCCGATGTGGGGGGGCTACCGCCGCTCATCCCACCCACGGAACCGCAGCTGACGTTCACGAGGCTTTATGATGCAACTCCCTGATGCGTCTCACTAATTTTTGTTCGAGAGGAAATGACTGACTAAATTTTGACCTGGCTCCCGGACATTACTAAATGAGAGCATGATTTTTTGATTGATAAGAAAACTGCATTACAGAATTTAATGCCATAATATTTTTTCAATTCATAAGCATTCCTCATTTTATAAAATTTAGAATTATCAATTTTGTTTAAATTAGCAAATATGCATTCAGTAAGTATTACGATTTGCTAAGTTGCCAAGGTATTGTAATAATAGGTATATCCACAAAATTTCAATTTCACTTGAAAATTATAGTGAATGATAGATTTATGGGCCCTACAAATTGTCGTTTTTCTTCAAAATGGAGCATTTAAACAAAAATTTACAAGAGAGAAAAAGCTGCATAGGCGTACTTAAAAATAATTGAAGGAGATCAAGGATACTGCATCCCTCAGTCTCCATTCGCTCTTCGATTTTTCTCACCAAAATTACATGATAAGTATGCCGGAATAAGATAAAAGTACGTGCAAAATTTCAAGTGTGTATCTTACAAAACAATGGGATTATTAACAAAAATAGTTTTTTAACATGTAACTTTAACACCCTGTATATTGAAACAGGGACGCCCAAATAAAAAATGGCATAAGGAAAGTCGCATTATTTTTGTTCAACGAATATGTGGTTAAAGATATGGCCTTCTATTTTGGTACATCCTGTATAATATTGAAATTAACACTAGAATAGGGTGAGATCTTAGATCTTAGTCACTGTTAATGTTTTGTTGTGGAATTAATTTACAGTTACAGCATCTTTTCTTTTGTTAATTTGTGATTAGGACTCCATTCCGTTAGATAACGATTATAGCGCCACCTGTACGCGCGCGGCTGAGTCAGAGCCTCATTCGGTATTTAACACGGCCGGTACTGGCATATCTGAATATAAAACGTCACAGTTAGCATAAATCACTACCATAAACCTATAAAAGGAGAGATCGCCGTCTTTTGAGTAGCAAAATATAGAACGTACGTCCAGCAAAAACGTTGGAACGCTTTGCGCTTTATTTATAAAAACCGACAATATCGTTATAAATCAGCATAGAACGTCAATGCGGTCTTACGCAGCTACCGATCAAAGAAGGCCTCGTTTTGCATTACACGCACGAGCCTGTCGGTTGGCCAGGCCGGTTTTTTGCCCGCCGGACGTACTTAGCCTGACGGATCGGTGTATTCCTGTGATAATCCTGTCATGTATGACAAACCTCATGTCACACGGACAATATAAATATCATCCCGGACAGATATGCCTTCTCGGAATGCCTTTTCGAGGCAAGAATCGTATATTTTTTGCAGGAAATATAATTGCCTTACAACATATATCACAACACGGCCCATCTTGGAGAGACAAACGTTTATATTCTTTGATTTATGATTGGCTCGGCCTATTGCCGGTTGTATTCTTTCGAAGGTTAATGGGTTTTGCCGCGCATTTTCTAAGATAGCTTCGCATCAGCGGGATAGCTGGAAAATAATATTAATGCATTCCTTGGTTAAGTCTGTGAATTTGATTTGTCACTGATATGAAACACAAATGAATTCCAACAAAAAAAAGATAAATATTGATATTATGGAAGCTCAGGTGTAAATCACATTTCAGTTTTTTTCTTAAAAATGGCATGTTTCTAATTAACTGTTATAGTTATAAAATTTAAAAATTGAACTTCTAATTTGAAATTGACGTTGAAGTTTGGAAATGTTTGCCTTGTATATTTTTCGTCAAACTAGATCGTCCCAACAGAAGCAGTGATTTTACAGTATATCTACAAAATGTGCGAGGTATTAATACGAAACTTCAAGAAATTTTTACAACATCTTGTGACATTAATTATGATTTTATTGCTTTGGTTGAAACGTGGTTAAAAAATGACGTTTCGGATAATGAAATATTTCCAGAATCTTATACTGTTCTTCGACAAGATAGAGATCTTGAATTAACTAACACTTCCCGTGGCGGTGGTGTTTGTTCTTTTGCTATTAATTCAGAATTCAATGCAACTTTGATAGACAATAGTAATATTAATAGTTAATGTTCCTTTAATAGATGTGTTAGGTTGTAGAATTAAGTTAGATGGTATGAATCTATATATGCCAAATTGTCCAAGGAATCTAAAAATTTACCCCAACAAGCATTAGGTCATTGGCGTAGAAGTTAGGGCAGAAAAATTCCGCTACCCTACCCGTTTCTACGCCACTGATCTACAAAAAATTTGTAAATTTTGCAGTAAATTATAGACATTCGTAAGTATTAACATCATACCAGATTTGAATCAAATTGTTACAACCATATCAGAGATATCATAAATAATATGATGTAAAAAACCGACCAATACGGCCCTGTAGAGCGAAAACGGTGAGACATAGAACCTTGGTTAATAAGGCAATTCTTAATTACTTATCGAGTTCTATCTGTGGTTAAAATTTGATTCACTCGAACTGAAACACACTGTATACAGATTTTGAGAAGGCTTTTGACAAGGTAAATCACTATATTATTACAGAAATTGAAATCATTTGGATTTGATGATTCTTTGCTAAAAATCTTATCTTGAGCGTCGTGAGTTGTATGTGTCATATAATGGATACTGCTCTAATACGTTCATAGCTCCTTCAGGTGTACCCCAAGGGTCTAACTTGGGACCACTCTTATTTATTCTTTATTTAAATGATTTATCGTCACCTTTGCAATATAATCACCTTTCAGATGATCTAAAGCTTTATCGTAACATTAACTGTTATGATGATTGTCGAGCATTGCAAGAACTTTTGAATGCAATACAGGTGTGGTGTATCGAAAACATGGTTTCCGTAAATATTGATAAATGTAAAGTTTGCTCTTTCAGTTTAAAGAAAATATAATTTTATTTGATTACAATCTTGATTCAAAGCCATTGACACGCAGCAGTAATATTAAAGACTTAGGGGTAATATTTAATGCTAAACTCTCATTTTCTGAACATATTAATACAATCTCAAGCACCGTCTTTAAAACTTTGGGCTTTATTGTCCGTAATTCGAAACGTGTTCAACGTCGCTTTTAAAATTCATGGCATATCGTGTTGATAATATTTATCCTGCTAGAGAATTTGATCATGGCCTCCTGTTGCAGAATTCAATATTAAATCGTTGAAGTTGAGGAGAGTTCTCACAAGTCTATCTTTCTTGTTTAAAATATTTCATAACCTCACTGATTCACCAGAAATTTTAAAAATGTTCTACTTACGTGTACCTAGGCCAGAATCTCGTGATGATTGCATGTTTTACTGTCGTAATGCTAGAATAAATAAATGTCCTTATGAAATCTCCTGTATACACCATGTCAACTAATTTTGATCAAATTTCTCATTTATGTGACCTAAATTTTGATACACTCAAACAATTATTATCAGTTGGTTCTCAGTTTTTGGAGGCGTTTAACTGGCCTCATCCATATTATGCTATAGCTTTCAGACTGATTTAGTTTAGTAAATGTTAAATATTATTAGGAGCCATGAACTGTCATCTTGCCCTTTAGAAATAATTCAAAAATACTTTTAAAAATAATTCTGAGAAAGATGTCACTTACCCAACAAATGGATTATATATTGAGGCATCCGTGTTTGACATAAGACAATTGTTTTTTTCTATATGTTAATTTACAACAATACAAAAATCAGAGTCAGCTTCAACAACTGTCAAATATTTATAATACTAGATATAGGAACTATTATATGTATAGAGTACCAACTATGCATATGACATTATTTCAGCGCGGATATTTGTATTTGGCTCCTAAACTTTTCTCGTCGCTGCCTGTTAGTATAAAGGGTGAATTAAAATTAAATGTATTTAAAAGCAAAATAATTTTTTTTTTTGATAGAACGCGATAGATTGGAAATACATAAAATGATTGATATAAAAAATGTTTAAGATTTTCATTCGTCTTTTATATATGATAGGTAGATTACGTTATTCATCTTTTTGTGTTTACATGGTTGCAAACTTGTATTTATGTTGTAACTAGATTTTAGACTTATTTATATATATTATTACCTGTTATTGTTTGTAATTTTCTCACGCACAAGCTTTGCTTATGTGAGTTTTGTTGTTTATTTATTTGTATATATGTTTTTCATACTTACTAATGTATCTTCTGTTTACTATAAATAAATAAACATTATTATTATTATTATTATTATTATTATTATTATTATTATTATTATTATTATTATTATTATTATTATTATTATTATTATTATTATTATTATTATTATTATTATTATTACTAGTAATTAAAATTAAGTACACTGTTACTTCATTACTTTGTTATAATATGTTTTGTCCTGTAATTGGAATGTCTATTCTGTTGGGCAATAAATGCAATATTATTATTATTATTATTATTATTGTTGCTAAAATGATGTTGCGCCTGCACTAACAATAAAAGTTACTTGAACTTATAAAACTAATATATTTAATACAAGATGAAGTTTCGTTTGCATAATGAATTACTTGAGACAACTGTTATTTTCAATATAAAATTATGTTATCTTTATTTGAACTTTTAAGTGATTTGAAGAAAATTACTGTAAATATTTGTAATAAATATTAAATAATTTTGTGTAATAATATTGCATTAAGAAAGAATACAACTGACGTACATAAATAATATTTTTGCTTTAAATATTGTATTCCTTTCTAGAGTAGTGTTTATTTATTTATATGATTTATGATTGATGTTTTCATTTATTCTAATAATAACTAAAAGGTGTTTGTAATGCAATAAACTAAAGTTTATTTTGAGTTTTTGTTTTACTCGAGAACCAGGCCATTTTCGAAAATCATAAAGGTGTAATAACTTGTCGAACATTTAAAGACGAATTCGATATTATTCTGTTACAATAAAAGAGTACTATTTTATTTAGAAAAATATACCACCAAAATACCTTCCAAAGTACCAAAGTATCTTCATTATTGGAGCATCGAAATTTTAGAAAAGGGATCCAAATTTTTGTGCCTAATTTCAAATTGTTTCCCTGGCTAGCTTTTCAAATATTTTTAAAAATCAAAAATAATCTTGTAAGCTTACACTATAAATCTTTAAAGCCTAGATGTAAACTTTTATGAAAGAACTGCCTTAACATGTATCAAAGAATATATTTATATGTAGGTATTTTGTTATTCCGAATTTGGTAGAATGGACCTAATGTGATACAAAAATTTTGGGACACGTGGTGTTAAATGGGATGAGGTAAGCTCCATTTTGAATCTAAATTATTATCTTTGGGATTTGACAGAACAGAACCAACTAATGACGTCATCAATTATATTTTCCCAGAATAAACTTTTATCAGAAAATGTTTTCTGAATTACTTCCCGTTTAAAAATTATAAGCAATATCGTCCTAAAGAGTTTCAAAAGAAATGCCACCTAAAAATCACATTAACGGTGGAAAGATCAAGTAGTAATTGGAAAATAATTGAATGTTTGTTGTTTTAAGTGCATTAAAATAAATACCGATCTACTTGGAACTTTATGAAATTTTTGCAGCATAATTTACAGATAATCACTTTTCATCCTTTTATCAACGCATATATAACGTTTTTGTCATACATAGGTACTTTATAAACAATTTTTTTTATTTTTACTTCGTGATGTTAAAAGCTTCCTCATTTCCATCGTCCGACAGTTTCACACGGGGAATCCTCACGGTCGGACAGTTTTTTTCGTCGAAAAGTACGTTATGCAACATTATACTACCATTTAGACTATTTAAAAACCGCTTCGGCGGACGTCTTCGTGAAGCAGCGCCAGGATTCCATCTAAATCGTGAGCTCTAGTGTTACAATAATTAAAGTTATTAGATTTTCTAATGTAAACATGGCAAATTGAAGTAATTAATAAAAAAAATGACCGTAAAAACTCAACCTTTCGCAGCCGGCTGATATTCTCATTGGTAATTGTCAAGGTCGGCACCGATGCCTCAAGAAGTTCTCTCACGATTTTGCAGTATTTAGATCAATCTTTGCCGTGACATCGTGCGACTGGGCTGCACACGATCACGATGACTTTATCTGATGTCTGTAATTATAGAAAGGTATTGGTGACGATTATATTATTGTTTCAACGATTGCGAACTTTGCAAACTAGTTCCTTCAAGAACATGATTGCAATGAAAAAAATCTAACGGATTTAGTTTGTTCAATTATGCGGATGTCACGTTAAGCTTAGTAAGACACTGTCTATTAGAGTTTCTCTGTATAGTACTGCATTTACCTTTTGCAGTTTATGAATATTTAATAACTTCCATTAGAAATAATGCGAAATAAATTGTATTTGAAAAACAGAAGTATTGTAGACAAATACCATTTTTAGTGAATAGAACCCTTGACTATTGTGGGGTTGTTAGATTGGAAATAACAAGTCCACGGTTTGTAACACGTTAAATCTATTAATAAATACATAACAACTGGGAAATAATGTTCCACCAAAACAGAAGTCTGGATGGATGTTCAGCGGAAGACGCGCTACAAGTAACTGCCGTGGTTTTCACCGGACCTCTCGAGGAATGCCTCGGAACGCCGGTTAATCTCTGACCATCTGTTTATTTTATCATAAATGGGCTCAGGTCAGAGGGTACTTTTATGGTTTTATTGGCATTGATTTGTTTATTGCTTTAGCGCAAATGTCATAAATTGTAATTGTATGGATCACAGATGTAGGCCGGTGACCGGTGCCGGTGACTCCTACACTATATACACTAAGACGAGTCAATCTAATGGGAGACCTTGTTGGCCTGAATGAGAAACCAACTCTCGGGTAATGGGAAACGAACTCAAAAAGAACGTTTACGCTTGGACTATTTGCTAATAGATGGCGCAATATTAGGTACTAACATGACATGAATTTGGATATATAATTTTGAAAGCTCCTCCCATCGAAGATGATTGGTTCACACATATTATCTTTTGTACAATCGTTTGCAATAATAATGACAAACTTAAAATTGAATTTTGCTATTTCTTTTGAACTCCTGAAGTATTTGTAATAAAATCTACTTTAAATTTTTAACACTAGTAATTAGTTGTTTCACTTGCCAGTATAGATTTAATGAAATTTCTACTCAGAACTTCGAAAAGTTTAAAAACTGTTTTGAGGGAGTGTCATTATTATTTCAAAAGCTTGTATGTACTTAAAATTCATACCTTTAATTACATTCAATAGGATTACTGTTTAATTTATTATTAAGTGAATGTGTTAGTGTCATGAAGAAGCAGGGAGGAAATTAATGTTAATTTTGAAATTGTAATAAAACTAGATGAAACATTCCAGGAATAAAACTTTTCTGCAAGGCGAAAATCGACTGTAATGATAGATTTTGAATTCTAACAAGTAATTATAGCAATTCGATCACATGATTTAATAATAAAAATTACAGAAGTGCAGTTATCCAGTTTATATTCACTTTCACGTATTCATAGCTTAAAATATATTAACCGCCAGATAACACTTTTATCATACTCCTCCAGCTTTGGTAAATTCAAGTGAAGAAGTCGTTCAATACGTGTCGATAAAAATATACAGGGTGGGCCATTAATAAGGGGACCTAGAGGAGGAGTAACATCATTGGGAGGAAATATGAATATATAGCTAAATATATGTTAGTAAAATATTACTGTGGAAAAAGATACAAGGTGGCAAACTTGAAATATTTTTATTTGTGTTTTCTTTTTTTATAATAACGCGAGTATCTCAACTGATTGTCACCAAATTTGGTAGGGAAACATTTTTTTAGAAAAATAAAAATAATTTAAGTATTAAATCAGTTTTGCAATAAAGGGCGGCGCATTAACAATGTCTATTGATGAATTTTTCTCTTATTTTTTGTTGACAAAACAATTGTACAAAATTGTATCCAAACATGATTTCTGCGTAAAAGGATACACTTGGTAGAACTTGATAATTCCCACCAATTTCGAAAAAACTGCCCTAAAGGTTTCTCTTATTACACGCGACTACAAAAATGCTATTGAATTTGAAAAATGTACCTATAACAACAAAACATTAAAAACAACTTTGCCCTTAGCCTGAAAACACTCTATAAATATCTAACTTTCACTTTTGGCCGTGCATGGGAACTGACGTATTTCTGCATTTTTAGAAATGTTTCTTCAGGTGGCCTCCTTTAAGTTAAGTCAAATATCTAACTATAAAAATTATTATAGAAATTAAAATTATTTGAAATTAAATATCGACAATGCGTTTTAATTAAACCAGGTTAGTAAATTTAGATAGATTAATTTCTTTAGATAATTATTGAATAGAGTTTTGTCTGTGGAATTCTCATTAGCATACCTAGATGTTTGGTATCACAGAACATACATATGACTTCATTTATAGGAATTGTAGGAGATTTGATTTATATTAGCTTAAAATACCTTTCTAATACAGTAAAAACTAATAAACATATCGTCTAAATAAAGTCGTTGCTGAAACAAATTATCGGATTGATCAATAATCCCAAATTTGGTAATAAGTCTTATATTATTCTGTTCTGTATTTAATGCAATAATTGCCATTATGTCGTGTGTAAAATTAAATAATGTATAGTTTTTTTGTTAATCTACGAATAATTTTCCAAGCTAATAGAAAACAAATCACTATAAACATTAGAACATTTTATTGAATGGCTCATAAAGAATCCAGGAATTCTCTGCATTTTGCCACACTACCTTAATTGCCATGTAAATTGCCGATGGTGTCTCATTAAAGTTTCCTTTACAGGCGTAATTTGATTAACTTTTAGTGAGCACTCGTTCACCTCTCGCCATTATCTGAAAATTAATAAAATCATAATGGTGCCCAAAGAATTTCCTCGCACCATAAAAGAAGCGTTAAGTGCATGCAAATGGTGGCCGTTAGCCAGTGTTGAACAAAGGGTGCAGTAGTTCATGCGCATAATCAGCTAATTATAACACGTAGATGGCCATGCAACAAACACTAAAGACCATCCGCGGCCTAATAGGTCTGATGTAGCTCAGACGGTGGACTATAAATCTGTGCAAGGAAGATTTATAACGTTCTTTTTACGTGTGTTCTCGCTTGCTGTTGCAAGACAACATATGCGAAATGGTGTGGATAATTTGAACTTAAACTCATTCAATAATTAACTAAAAATGAAATCAATAGATTCTAAATTTTATTTTCTGTTATGTGTCAACTAAATCGAGAAATAGCCAATGTTGAGATCTATTTGATGAAATTCAAATATCACTGGTAGTTGAGCTGCGCCAAGATACTAAAAAACTATTCTATAAAAATGTTTAAGCAATAATTCTTCTTTTATTAAGTAAGGAAACCTGGAAGACAACTAAAAGATAAGTATGTACATCTCAGTCAAATGTAAGAATACTTCTATATTAAAATACTACTTGTATATTGCAAATTGTAAATATATGGAGTACCTACACCATTATAGAAATCCATGATCTGTACTTCAGTTTTCTAATCACTCCACAGATTTGGTAACAACTTCTTCACATAGTTTCTATTGTTATTTTTTTGGGCAGCACATTTTTGCTATACATTTGCAACAGCATGTATTGCGGTAGATGAGCTTGTAGACTGCCTGGTTGTCTTCTTCAAACCTTTCTTGAATCAGTTATCAATAGCTGTTATCCTTATTGATCTGCGACTTTAACAGAATAATTTTTTTATACATTATATAGTTTCATATAAAACTTTAAACATTTAAAGACAAAAGGAGTACATTTGAATATTTTTTTGCTCACCCCGTATAATTAGTAAACAAACTTTTAATTAACTAAAATTTAAAAAGGTGGGAATGAGTATATAACAAAGAAAATGCTTTGTTTTGTTATAGGTACCTACATAGGTAAAACTTTTTTTTTTATACCTATAATTTCAACTTTATTATTAATTTTGTAATATAATATATACATATTTTTAATTACTTCAGTACCTATCTATATTATTTGAAAAATCTAGCTGCTATTAACGATTTTATTATAGAACTTACTATTTCATTTTTCCACCTCTCACTTGACCACTTATAAATTGGTGATTTGCATTAACATAGCCCTTCACAATTGAATATGCCATCAGTAGATTAGATGAATATGCTTTTAAATAACATGCTGTGAATTTTGCTAATCTATTTTAATTTAACACAGAAAGACTCTTACCCGAGTTCAAGGCGGACAACAAAAGCTGTAGGAGGCAATGACGTAATTTCACTACGTATATTTCTAAAACTACTTATCAGATCGAATTAATTTTTTTCGGAATGACGATACATTATAAATGTCTCATAAAAATTAGCATATACTGTAATTTGAGGTTCGACCAAATGACCCTATTGTAATTTGGTCAAGTACTTGTTTTTATGTTTATTTCGAGACTAGTAAAGTAGAAGTTGTAAATTCAATTTATACCCCAATCTTGGCGGCCAAACAATAAAATCACCTCAGCAAATTCTGAAAAATACACATGCATCTATTTAGTTATTTGGTGACGATCAAGAGGCGAAATATATTTGACCTCTTCATTAAGCTTTCCATTTAGAAAACTTAAATAGCGTTCTCCATTTAGCCTAAGTGGTAAAAATTCTAAGTCAAGCAAGCAACTCTTTTATCAGATGAGTCCAAGTAGCATGTAGATTTTAAAGATTCTATAAATGGTAATTATGATTGTTATTAATACCGCCTGTAGTAAATCCAGCATTTTTAGTCGATAATATTCTAGTTAAAGATATTGGATCTTCGAACATTTTTTGTGACAATTAATTACAATATTCCACAAATCTTGTTCTCTTCAGACGTTTCTTGAATCAATTATCAGCAGTTGTTATCCTTATCAGTCTGCGACTTTAGTAGGTTGTCCATCGACGACAGATATTTTGATATCTACTTCATTTGCCTGTGTCCTCTGCTATTGTTACCATTTTTCTGTTTTTACCAGCTCCTCTTAGTAATACACCTAGAAAACTCCCTATGGATTGAAGCTTTGCTGGAGCTGATTTAATTGGATTGTCCGTCAACGATAGTCATTTTGATATCTTCTTCATTTGCCTCTGTCCAAAGATTTATTGCTACTATTTTTCTACTATTAATAATACAACTATCAAACTCAGTCCTTCTGGATTGAAGCTTTGCTGAAGCTGATTTAATTTCTGGGAAAATGTAGAGAGACTGTGGCAACGATGATCTCATAACCCATGTGTCCCAATTATTTTGTTGAACTTGTGCTATTAGAGGTGGTGAATACCGACTTCCTAATTCCAGTCTACTGCCTGGACTAAAGCGGCAATAGAGACATGTTCGGCCGTGCACCGATAACGAATCTGAAGAATGGAATCGTGTCTATGTAAATTCCGCGAGTATCAGAGCAACGCCTGGTAATTATGAAAGTAGTGTTCTGGACCGCATTGTCTTATCTGATGGGATACGGTAATTGACTCATTACGTTATGGAGCGCCTAGGTGTGCGATAGTAAAAAATTTCACGCCGTTAAGATAAGGCCGCAGCTACCTCCGCTATCTCAGCTTTTTTGCCTTGTTACCGTACTTCGCTTCCACACGATTATCTCGGTGGCCGTTCCCGGGGATCCGATAAGACTTATGGAAGCCTTCCACCACGTCACTGATGCACGGCTCTGAAGAAAAACAGTTACTTAATACTCTCACATTAGAGACGTCTTATTGGCTGATATCATTGATGGCCCTTCTTGTCATTCATGTGCACCTAAATACAAGCTTCCATGTACAGGGTGTCTCTCACACTCAACAATATTGGCCTACTGTAAGCATACAGAAAATTTAAATAAAATTTGGGACACGTGGTGTTAAATGAGAAGCGGTAAGTTCCATTTTCAATCCAGAAACATACCCAAATATTTTTCTATTAAAAAGCTCTATTTTTCTAATAAACTTTTATTTGAGATATTTTTCTGTATTCCTATATGCGTTTAAAAGTTACAAGCAATATCGTCCTAGAGAGTCTCAAAAGAAAGACCACCTAAAAATCACATTAGCGGTGGAAGGATCAAGTAGTCGTTGGAAAATAATTGATTGTTTGCTGTTTAATGTGCATAAACGACATTAAGAATAAATAAAATGATTAAACTCGTTAATTCTTTAATACAGTTAAAACAAAATATTATAACGATAACTAAACTTAAAAATGGGGCAAACGTAAACCGTAGTTTTTAAAACCTCCCAATAAAAAAATCGAGGGGTATTAGATCTGGTGACATTTCGGGCCACTGAATCACAAGCCATATTTCTGGGAAAGTGTGATATAAATAGACTCCTGAACGGTCTTTTATTAAAAAACTTGGTATTTGATCATCTCCGCAAGTCATTTTATTTTTTAACTTCGAGATCGATGTACGTACATCATTCTCCGTAAAATAAAGTAAATTAAAATTTGAGTGATAGTTATGACTTAAAGTATTTAAATTAGCCTGGTTAAAGGTGGAGAAAAGAGATAACAAAAATGCAGAACCATTTGCTATATCTCTAGGATCATTAAATCGAGCTTTATCCAGGAAAGTTTCACTTGGTATTCTCAAGCCACGCTTTATGCTCTGGACTTGAATCTTAACGATGCAATTCTTATAAGCAAGTGATATATCAGATTTAATAATGCTTCTCAAAAGTTTAAACTCGTAAAGATGATACATACATACATCTAAATGTTTTTCTCAGACCTCTGGAGTGTCTCAAGGCTCAATTCTTGGACCACTTTTGTTTATTATTTTCATAAACGATATTGCTGATAAACTAGACATTAAGTTTCTCTTATATGCTGATGACTTGAACATATTTTGTATAGTTGACTCTCTTCGGGATTGTGTAAAGCTTCAAGATAATCTTGATTCGGTTAACACATGGTGTACTCTTAACCAACTGCCCCTTAATATTGGTAAATGTAACGTGATGTCTTATAGTCGTAGGATTGATACTATTATGTGTGATTATATTATTCAAAGTGTTACTTTAGCAAGGCCAACTTTAATAAATGACCTTGGAATCACTTCTGATCACAATATTTCTTTTAATGGTCATATTCAAAATATTGTTGCTAATGCTTACAAGAGCTTGGGTTTTATAACTCGCAATGCATTTCAAGTCATTTGATACTTTTAAATTACTTTTTAATACGTTTGTGAGGTCCAGGCTTGAGTATGCATCTTCAGTGTGGAATCCAATGTATTCCACACATATTACTTCTCTTGAGAAGATTCAACGTAGATTTTTTAAATCCGCTGCATTCATGCTTGATGACGTCTATCCTGCTAGAGGTGTACCGCAAGAAATATTTTGTGAGCGTTTCAATATGAAGAGTATAGTCAGAAGACGTGCCTCGCACTCTATTATTTTTCTACATAATGTTATTATTAATAAAATTAAGTGTGAGTATCTGACTACCTTATTCAATTTTCATATTCCTAGACTCAATGCTAAAAACAATAACCTGCTCTGGATAGACAGTCATAATACGAATATTTATAAAAGTTCCCCATTGTATCAAATGATTGTTAACTATGATGGTATTGAATCACAGCTTGATATTTTATATTGCTCAATTTGTGACATAACAAATTTGTTTTTATAATTTGTCATTTGAGTTTTGATGTTTGTGTTCTTTTAATATTTTATTGATACTGATTATTTTTTATTTACTTTTGTATTTGTAGATTAGTTATTTTTAGTCTGTTTATTTGATGTATACTTGTGTCTTTGTCATTTAAAAGTGTAATACGTGTATATATGTATGTAAAGTTTTCTGTTTGTCTGTTAATGTAAGCCATTTGCTTTTACTATGTAAACCGTTGGAGATTTTATTCTAAATAAATAAACATACTAAGGAACTTTTTATACTTTGTATGGTGATAAGCTTATAGTTTTATATTATTAATAATGTGACTGTCATACCAAGATGGGTACTTTCTTCATCTCTTCACCTCTTAAAGTTTGTCAAAGTACTTTCGAATCATCCTGTATAGGAAATACTGGTGAGTGAGTGATTTTTAAAAGGAAATTGGCATATACGCCTCATGGTTTGATGTGAGAGAGTCATTTCTATGATGGATGCGTTATGCGCGTCCGCCATTCCATAAGGAGCAGCCTGGACAAGTCTTCGACGGCCACGTGCACGCGCTGCCGCAAAAACCAGTGCGTGCGGCGGTAATCCTTCTGTGCCCAGCGAGGCGACCACTGGTGGTACATAAATTAAACTTATTCCTGAACTACCAGGAACTAATAAAAGTTTTTCTATGCAGCCGCCGTTAGCGAAACTGGGAAATGGAGTAAATCGACGATATTCGCTTAGTATGCAGCGTATGAGTCCCGAGGAATTTTAGACGGACGCGGAGACTGATGAAAATTCAATTTCCGCGAATTCGTTTCTTGGCACTTGCCTTGCAGTTTACATGCCGTGTATCTTAATGACTTTGGTTGGGTCTGGAGACTTTTTCGACCTTCTTAAAGAGGTTTTAATAGCTCGAGAAATCAGTGGTGCATCTTAATTACAAAAAACGCGGGAAATAAAAGCAGCTTTTTGTCCCTGGCTGGCTATACCTAGACTTGAGGTTTCTAGCTCTTTAAGACTCCCTTTTTTCCCTGTTAGGGCAAACTCCAACTGTTTTATTCCAAGCACATTACTAAAAAAACAAATTTATGAAATGGCATTTGCCAGTGGAATTTATTTAGATTCAGAGAGAATCTTTTCTACGTATTGCTTTATGCTCTTTGCAACCTACAATAAAAAAAATCACTAGTTGTTAAAAATACACTTGCTCCAACACAAAACAGATAAACAATTCAACTGCAGCAGTTAAATCAAGTTTTGTCAAAAACCAGTGGCTACCAGCAATGGCTAAACTTTTTGCTGAAGTACCTAAACTGTGTTGCTATAGGTATATATTAGTTTTTTTTACAAATACAAGTAATTTTAGAGATTTAAGGACTGAATAATATAGATTTTAACAAATAGCAGCATTTCTTGCATTAGCTAGAATTTTTCAACCTGCCCTAGTCGCTCTCGGGCTAGGTTCTGTGGGGCAGACCCGCTAGCGGTGTCTCTAGATCCGCCCATAATTGATTTCGGCTACTGTTTTTGGTATTACGACTGCTACTGTTGCAACTATTTCTCGGATAATACTGGTCTCTCGAGCCGTAGCCGCCTCTGCAACTGGTCGAATCCTATGCTTCCATACGTTTCGCCGCTCTTCACTGTCGACAACTTCAGTGGTGACTCCACAAAAGCTTTGCCGCAACTGAGCACTGCGCTCAATCCTAAATCATATATGGCCAGATCTTATTAGTTATTATTAAAGCTATTTATCTGAGTGTTGCATCAACTGAAGCCAAACCAAATTAACAAATCGTAAGACGATAAAAATTCTTCAAAATAACCACTGTCGGGTTGAATGCAAGCCTCACGGCGAACTAAAGATTCTGTCACCCGACGGATGAGATTTTGATCATTTCTTATTAGCTGCATTCTTAATTCTGTCTATCAAGAAAGTTCTAAACTGATCAGCATTTATTTTCATATATTTTCAGGTATTAACAATATTGTGTGAAACTAACTACTCAGTGGACAAAAGCCCCAACCTGCGTTGAATTACACCCACAATATCTACCCATATATTCCTTATTTGTAACATTTTTTGACTGTTTAAGAAAGGTATTTTAAGCAAATATGTATCAAATCTTTTACAATTCCTATCAATGAAGTCATATGTATGTTCTCTGATACCAAACATCTAGGTATGCTAATGAACATCACAGACAAAACTCTATTCAATAATTATCTAAAGAATTTAATTTATTTACTAACCTCTGGAGTGGGAACTCGAAATTCAACCACAATAGTTAGTTTCACACAATATTGTTAATACCTGAAAATATATGAAAAAACTATACATAAAAGGTAAAATTTTTTTATTAATTTTTATTTATTTTAGTAGGTTGTTATGATATTCATTGACAGTTAATCAGTTTGACGTTGTCGATATTTAATTTCATTTTGACACTGTCGACATTTAATTTCAAATAATTTTAATTTATTGGTATAATAATCTTTATAGTTAGATATTTGACTCAAGTTAAAGGAGGCCACCTGATGAAGCAATCCTAAAAATACAGAAATAGGTCAGATCTCATCTATTGTGGTTGAATTTCGAGTTCCCACTCCAGAGGTTAGTAAATAGATTAAATTCTTTAGATAATTATTGAATACAGTTTTGTCTGTGGATGTTCATTAGCATACCTAGATGTTTGGTATCAGAGAACATACATATGACTTCATTGATAGGAATTGTAGGAGATTTGATACATATTAGCTTAAAATACCTAATGTAAAAAAATTATCAGCATTTAAACGATCACTGAAAATATGAGCAGGCAGTAAATTATTGTTGAAAATGCTACTCCAAACGATGCGACCGAAACATTGCTGAAACATTCATTACTATTGCTATTTATGCCGTCCCTAGTAAAACATAGTTCAGCAGATCACATGGCAAGAGAAATTAATCTATCATTTTGTGCATGTTGTTGTAGACAGTGACAAAATT
The DNA here is from genome assembly GCA_025584915.1 of Monochamus saltuarius. Lineage (NCBI taxonomy): Eukaryota > Metazoa > Arthropoda > Insecta > Coleoptera > Cerambycidae > Monochamus > Monochamus saltuarius. The sequence continues at coordinate 106,222,072 of CM046721.1, read as the reverse complement.
CTAACCTCTGCGATGAGGAACATCTCCAGCATGCAGCTTTTGTAAAATTTGTCGATGAAACACTTCTCTGTTTAATACACGTCATATAAAATTCGGTGATCAATGAAGAGTACTTATTGGTAGGCACCAAACACTAATTGAAGAGTTGTCAATGACAGCATTATATCTTCTTCATTTTGTACATTCATTTCAATGGGATAAATTGCTCTTGTTGGAGTGAGGTTACCTTATTCTCAAAGTCTACGCTATGATGCACTAAAGACTGTGGGCAGGTTGATAAGTCTCAAATGAATAAACAAAATGACACAAATAATAATTATCGTTGTAGCAACCATCATTTTTATTTATCAGACTACTTTGATTAAAATTGAAAACATGTTTGACATTAACTTAGCTACCATCTGCTAAAGTTTGTCATAGAGCTTGTAGAACACCCTGTATTATGTGGAAAACCAACTTGTACTGTTCCAAAAAAAGAAAAATGTACTACGTTTAAGCCTGCAACCAAATACAACTGAACCTGTTACTTTGAAATAATATGCACCTTTGGTTTCTAGACTCTCATTCCAAGAATATCAAATTAACGGTCAGATTTAGAAGTAGGCAATTGACTGAAAGTTATAGCACAAGAGGAAACATAAACCACATATCTGAAAGCTGCTACATGCTGTATAATTTTATTGTTCGTTTTATAATCCTAACAGTGACGTGTGAATTCGAAACATTCGAAAAAGCGCTTAACCACCGAGATCGCGGTTTATTAAACGCTGATAAACCGAATGAAGCAAACGACCCGCACGTCTTTCCGCGGCCTTAGAAGATTACACGCAATAAAAACCATAAAACGGACTCGGACTGGCAAACGGCAGTGGTCGGCATTTGCAAAGGTGCTTTGAGAGGCACTAAACTGTAACGTTTGACAAGTATGCCTCCCATGTGCAGAGAGTGCCATGCCACTGTCATCTCCGTAGTCCCTGTGCGACCTCTGGCGCTGACACGAGGACGCATTAAGCGTTCTTATTCAGTGCCAGTTCATTAAACATGCTGAAAAAAACTCAACTTACACAGTTTTGCTGAATGAGGGTACGACAAGCCGAATACGCTATAGTTTATCATGCAAAATTCAGATAGAAAAATATGTATTTTTTAAATTCAGGAGAATAGTTTTCAGAAGAGACATTACTTCATACTGGACGTTCTAGGCAGTTAGGAAGATGATTACGGTACAAAATTTGATGTTGCAAAAGAAAAGTAGAGTATATAATATAGGTAATAAGAATTTCCAAATTATGGATAATGAGGGTATACAAATCGATAAAAATGAACTTCCTCCCGCCGGGGTCTGTCTGAGTATATTTAAAAAAAATTCCGGCACATTTCAGTAAAAATGACATGGAATATTATAAACATATTGCATTACTTTCTCATGTGTGTATCCTTTTTGATACTTTTGATCCCATCAAACTAATCAGTAATTCAAAATGAGTTGAAGATAGCCGAGTAAATTTTTTGTAAAGACCACTGATATGTTGGAATTTTAAATCAGTCAGAAATTTACAGCCACTGTACTTCATTCTTCTAGAATACAAACGTATCTATCACCATCTTTTTTGCCTTTTTTTGTTACATAATGGATATAAATATATGCCGAAATTTACACTTTATTACAATTCTCCATGATTTTGAAAATGTATGTTTTAATATATTTTCCAAATAACTGATCAGATTACGCATATAATAACATTAGCCGCCAAAATGCAATGAATCATGACCTACTTTGACCTGTTCGCGGTGGAGTGACGCGACGGCGTTCGCGACGAGGTCCGTGGAGAGGTTCGCAAGTGTGTACGCGGCTTTACCGTACGCATGTGACGTTTGTACGATGAAGCCGTATGCTGAGTCATATAATCACATACACATTACCGCCGAAAATCTAGAGAGTGACTCATCGCTAGCTTGCAAATTAGCGTGACAGGCGAAACAGTTCATAGGCGTACTAAATTTGAGGGCAATTATATATAAAAAATGTACAAAAATAATTGTATTACATAATATATATTATTTTTAATAAAAACAGTGATATAACAGTTTTTGCCAATTTTGTGACGTTAGATAATAAAAATGATTGATGATGAGTTTTTCCAAGTTTTCATCTTGTATTATTAATTACACAAGGTCAAAAATAATAGAGAGTGACTATCTCACAACACTGGAGGTGAGAGTTGCAAGGGACAGGATTACTTAGGCGTGCCACTTGAGAAAGATTCAAAGCACACAACCTAGCACATTAACAGTTTACTTTTAAATGTAACCTCACCCCTTCCGTGACATCCTATCCTCAAATTAGAATAGCAATAGCCGCAAAAGCATTTGAATTTGCTGTATAAAAATAGGAGTTGTAAAATGTAATTTATTTCTTTGCTTGAAAATTTCATTCAATTTTTTGTCCAGTTGCCGATTATACGCCTTATTAGGTTTTACAATGGACCAGTTTCCAGTGCCGCGCGAAAGTGTATTTTAAATCATTTTTGAACGGCCTTTTTTGATTTTAAATTTACAAAATTTTATTTATAAGAGTCCCCTGTGTACATTAAAACATTATTTTTAGATAAGTTCTGAATCAACCTGTACATTATACAGCTCCTTAAAGCCCGTAATATACAAAATTTGCAGCATTACCCAAATAAAACGTCACAGAAAAATATAGCTATTCTGAGCCAGTGTGGCCCTGCAACGAGTCGTACTTTGACCTGACCTGGGGCCGAGCTCAGTTCAAATGTTGCTATTAAATAAATAACCCATAATGGTCCAATTTGTATTAATTTAAATAACAAATTTAAAATTACCCCATTTGAGCCAGCTCGTCCTTTAAAAAAATTTATTTTATTATAACTGTATAGCATTACATAATTTGAGGCATCTTCGATCCTGTGAGGTGTTCTTTATTGGTTGTTCCTCGCTTATTTACCACTAGCGGCTGTTTTGTAAGTGAATCGATGAATGTCGTTATGGGGATATCGTTTTTCTTAATGGCGCCAGTAACGCTGCTTTTGTAACGTCTATGGTTTGTTCTAATGACTGGTCCACCGGTAGATATCGTAAATTTTGACGATCGGGTGCAGCAGTTGCTTATATATTTGTTTTTCTATTTAAGTCTTTGGTATTGAAAAGAATAAAATTAACATAACTGTCCCGAATGATGAAATAGCCATTTTTTCAAAATACCTAATTAAGTTAAATTCCATTACTGAGAAAAAATTTAATTGATCACCACTTTTTTATATTTACGATTATATCGTCTAAGAAAAATCTAGTATTACGTTTTCAGCAGAATTATCAAATAGCAAGACATTTTTAGAGGCCCTGTAGAAATTATTAAGAACCCTGTATGTATGTTTATTCTTTTATCTACAGGGTGTTTCATATTTATTGCATCTCAGACAATCTAGCGTTAATTTAAGCCAAAATATTAAAAAAGACACTTCTTTGTGTGGGAGCGAATGTAAATATTATTTATAGAAGTTACAGGGTGTAAAAGTAAATAAAAACTATTTACTCTAATTTAGTAATATGAATTTTACAGTTCTATAAATAGTTTCGCAAGGACATCTATTACTTTAGTTTTATTGGGTTTTTGTCACACTTCTGAAAAAATAAAGATTAATTAAACAAGCCCTTGCGCCAAACGGATCAGTCAAGGGTTATTTTTGAAACTAAGTTTGCCTAACCAGAAAATCTCACACTGAAAAAAGAAGATAAGTAAAAAATAACACAAATCACATCACTATCGCGCACTTCCGTATTTTTGTCGCTTCTCTGTTTTCGTTTTCAAAATAGTAGTAAAAATATTAATAGTATGTCAAGTTTGACAGTTTAAAATTTGTTTATCTGCTTTCATAGATATGTTAAATGATTTTTATTTCATTGTTACTTACTTCTTGCTACAACTGTAGCCAACAATGATCGATGTTTACTGAACAGTTTGATACACACTTATCTCCGTTCAACAAAATAATCGCGGTCTCTTTTAATTTTCTTTTTGTTGCGTTATCTTCCTTTTCTAAAATTTTTTCCGAAACCCATTGAATCAAATGACAGTTTTCCCAAGCATGTTCACAAATTTTGGATTATTTAAACTCCCATCTTTTTATATAATTGTTATGTTTCTCAACTTTGACATTCATAGGCCGAGACGTTTCTCCAACATTCACAAGGTATACTGTAGATACAATTTTTTAAATTTTGTATATCATTTTTTGGACGCGTTTTAGACAAAAATTTTCGTAAAATATTAGTTGTCTGAAAAACTGTTCGAATATTAAACTTATTACCGATTCTTCTTAACTTTTCTGAATCCTAAAAATGCAGAAATAGGTCAGATTTCATCTATTGTGGTTGAATTTTGAATTTTCGAGTTCCGACAATTTCAAATATGAACTTAGATATTTATAGAATGTTTTCATTAAACCAGGTTAGTAAATTTAGTTAGATTAATTTTTATTTTGGATATTTATTGAATAGAGCTTTGTCTGTGAAATTGTCCATTAGCATACTTAGATGTTTGGTATCAGAGAGCATACATGACTTTATTGATAAGAATTGTACAATATTTGATTTATATTTGCTTAAAATACCTTTCTAATACAGTAAAAATTAATAAAACTTTGTAGTGTAACATTTTCGATTATAACATTTCTTATTTTGTCTATACAGGGTGATTCATTAATAATTGTATATATGTTTACAGCATAATCCTAGACTGAAAATATGAAGAATTGGCACATAAGATCAAAAATGGCTCCTTATGGAGTTACAGGGTGTTTTATTTAAAAAAATTTAAATGATTTTTTCCCATTAAGTTTAGATACTTTAGAACATATTAAAAATGCTACAAAATTGTACATGGCAACTACCAGAAGCGTACGACAGGGGCATAGGGGCAGCTTACTATTCCTAACTTCTATGCCAATGGCGGAAATTTCATTATAGATATTTTAAAATTCTCAATTCTTTCTTTACAATTAACATACTATTGGTTCATAGCGGTAAAGGCGTTATTTTTCGGGATTTTTAAAAATGTTTTCGATTTCTCACTATGTAGTTCTGTTTATTGTTATTGAATTTATTTATTATTGATATTAACTTGTTAATTTTTACTAATTAATTCATTTGTAAAACCTAATTTGACTAATGACAAAGGTTCTTTCTATAAAATTGCTCAATTTGAGCTCTCCCTTACGACATAAGGGCTACTAAAAAATTGAGAAAATTTCGGTTTTCATTTTTTCCCTCAAACACGGTTAAACTTATAAATCTGAAAATCGGTGAATACATTTAGTTACTTAAGGGTCGAATTCATTCATACGAAACTATTAGTAAGCTGTTACTGTCCATTTTTATCTTGTAAATTGCAAAGCTAAGTACACACTTAACCTTAAGTGTGATCTATTAATTCCACACTAAGTGACATTTTTGAGTACGATTTTTATTTTTATCAAAGCGTCTAAAATGGTGGCAACCACCAACCTCTGTTGTTTCTTTAATTAGAACTTTTTATTGTAAACATTTCTCGATTTAAAAAAAGTGACAGTGTTATATAGGTGAATGTAGTAAAGACACCGACTTAAATAATAATAATATGACCAATAAATTATCTACATAATAAAATAAAAAGATTGTACAGCCATATGTTTGAAAATCTCGAGAAATAATGACTTTATCGCTATGAAAAAACAGTAAGTTCATTGCATATAAAGTATTGAAAAATTGTAGCAAAATAAAACTTTGCCAGTGGCGTAGAACTGAAAACTGTCCCTCTACCCCTGTGGTACGCCTTTGGTAGTAGCCATGAACGATTTTCTAGCATTTTTTAATATGTTCTAAAGTATCTAAACTTTATGCCAAGTATGATAGAGAAATATCAAACAGGATAAAAGTAATGGGCAAAACTTATTTAAAAATTTTTAAATAAAACAACCCGTAACTTCGTAAGGAGCCATGTTTTATTGAAGCGTTATGTGTTAGTTTTTCATATTTTCAGCCCAGGATTAACCAGTTAGCGTATGTACAATTATTAATGACTCACCCTGTATATGTGTAAAATGGAAAACGTACATGTTATTAACAATATTTTGCAGCAATCTCAGTACTCACAATTTATGTTGTGAATATTTTAATACCTATATACATATAGTACATGGAAATATCTGTAAAAAATGGTGAAGACGTAAAATTTCAGTGGGGTACAGCCCCTACTGACCCCCACCCTGTGTGCGCCCATGTGTCAAACTATATATTTAAAAAATGTTGACATCAATTTTCTTTCTAATATTATCTCTATGTATTTATAACTTAGAAACAGTTAAACAAGATTTTTTTGTCATAATTTTTTGTTCATAATGTTTTTCATATTCTGTGTTCAGCTTAGAATTAATCCACCATGTGTTTGACTTGAATGAATACCTATTTCATTACTACAAAGCACCGTTCCTTTGTACGAGACCAGTGTTGATAAAACTAAAAAAATACTATAAAAGTTTTATTAATGTTCTTATCTCAACCACCAAGTCGATGACACAGTTTTATTTCATCCTCACTTCGCATGACGTCCATCGTCAATCGTGCAGCGATAGCGGTAAGGTTCCAGTTCCGCCCAAACGCCTATCTAAAAAGGACAATCGAATCGAGTGATTTCGGTCCAACTAAAACGTTTTTTAGGTATTTCGAGAACCGATGATATTTTTTCTGGCAGTCGCGGAGACCACACAAGAGTTCTAAGCAGCGCTAGATAAAACAGCTTGCAAAGCGGTCTTGTCCAAACATTTAACAACTTGGAACCATAAACAGAGCGGTCCAGATCCCGACAAGACCCCTAAAAAGCTATTTAGCACTCGCCGATGTTGTACCCGATTTTTTGCGCGCCGACTTACGGGCTGAAATCCAAATCTATTTACTTGATTTGGCGGCAGCGGTTCGGGGAAGTTTGATTTGCATTTTAATCTTTTATTTGGCAGCGGAATACTTATTTCTTCAGGATTTTGTGGCCATATGTCAGACCATGACAGAACAATCCACTATATAGGATGGTGCGTAATTAGTGGTCCATACATACTATATTTTTCACTTCAAAATATTACGATTTAAGCCAATATGCCATAATGAAATGTTGATAATAAAAAAGATACAGGGTGTCAAAGTTGAAATTTAAAAATTGCTTTTTTTGTAATAATTACACTGTTTTTAAACGTATCAACTTAAAAATTTGAGAATAGATGTATTAGAATATGAAAAATAATAAGCTGTTGTCTATTTCGACATATTCTGTAGAGGGCGCCAGATCCGCCATATTTGTAAGGTAAATGTGAGAATAACTCGTTTGGTTCTAACGTTATTATGTTTTTTATTAAAAAATCTTAAACCTACATTGTTTTGAGGTAAGAAGGTATACTAGTCATTAGTCATTAGTCTTAGAAATCGACCATTTTCGAAAAAATATAGTTTTTCAACAATGTTAAAGTTAATAAATATTTCTAGATGTATTTATCCGGCTTTGGTTAAAATCAATTATTATTTTAGAGAGCCGAAAAATTCTGATACACAATTTTTCATATTCAGATATGAGCCATGTGACTGGCAATTAAACTTCAATGGACGTGGTGGACAACGAGAATATTTGGGAGAATTTCGAAATAGATTACATCCTGATAATCAACAATTTAAAAAAACTGCTTAGGAATTTATAGAAAAATAGAATAATAATTTCTTAACATTACGGATTATCCACAAACTAATTCAGGTTGACTATCAGGAGCATCAAAAATCAGTATGACTTTTTTTAAAAACGTTGCATGTTGAAAAATATTATCGGTATCATTTTATACCAGTGCAAATTTTATTTCTTGTCGCTCTGCCTATCTTCAACGCATCCAATTTGCAAGGAAATTTTGACGCCTACTACGTTAAAATATTGTAAAATGAACCTTGCAGCTGATTGTTGAAAACCTATTTTCTTGAAAATGGCCAATTTCTGACACTAGACATACATTTTATGCTCAAAGCAATGTAGGTCTAAGATTTTTTTAATAAACTTCTTCTTAAAGAAGCAAGATGATACTAAGGTAAGTTGATTTAAATCAACCACCTGTATATGCTTCACTATAAGTCAAAATAATACTACTTTGACGTCCTGAATTTAATTAACCAACAATTATTTTTTTAGTTCTGAATTTAGTTCAATGTGATTTCAATTTTTCTATGATATTTTAAATAAAATTTATAATTTTATATACAGGGTGAACCTTAAATAAGTACAAATATTTTAACCAGCAGTATAGTTCACTGTGTAGAACACATAATTAATAGTTGTTTTACAAAAAAATCAGAAATAAAAAAGTGAAATTTTAAATAAATTTTGTAATTTCTCGATAGAAAACTTGTTGAGAACCGCTGACTTTCATACATTTATGAGTCATAGCGCTTCAGATTGAACGTGTAGTTCACAGTGTTGCCAGTGTTACACAAATGTCTTTGCTTGAACAAACTTTTAAATTTAATATGTTGTGTGAAAATCATAGTTTTTTGTTATTATTCATAAAATAACTTAAGGCTGGTTTCGCAAATGATAGAAACCGACTCATAAAGAAGGCGTGTCACAGTTTTATACGTAGCGAGTAACACCCGGCTTCCGTCCACTACGATAAAACAGTTTGTATGCGATATAGACAAAGACAGCGAACATCAGAGAAGCTCGCATAAAACCAGACGCATTTGTAACCGCCCAAAAAACGAGAGCCACGTGTAGAGTTTACGTTTGTTCAGATATGAATGAGCGTGCTTCCCCGGCTGACCCGTCTTCGCAGCTGTCCACAAATAATCTTGAAACGATTTCAAATATTAATTTACAAGAAACAGTGTACGGACAAAACATATAGGGCGATTTAATATCTGTAGTAGTGTATCCATAACAGTATATCGACAAAATATACAGGGCGATTAATATTTGCAGTAATGTATCTTCACAGCTGAAACAGTATACTATTGACAAAATCTACAGGGCGATTATATTTGTTGGTACTACTTTATGTTTCTAAAATTATAAATATAATAAATCTGTAAATATCTATACTTCGCATCTACTTGAAATATTTGTATATTTACCGCAAATAAAAAGTGAACTGAAATAATCAATATGACACATTTAATAATTTTTGGTTTAGTTGTAAAGTGTGTATAATGTAGTTCTTTGTGTGGATACATTTTTTTTATTATTATGTGAAGGAAAAGCTTCGTCTTTTAAAATTTATAACTCATGTAGCATTCAATCTCTGACATTTCTATTTAGGGTGTCTCACTATTAATTAGCAGAACTTAAGAATATTAAATTCCTTCGTCTCTGAGGTGCAGGGCGTTGAACTTTATTATTTATTTATTTATTTATTAACGAAATAACCGCTGACAAACAAAAATCTGTATGTTGCGGCGAAAGGTAGGTATTTGAGAGCAAATAATTCGTCACCGAAAATCATCACATATTAATTTTAGTGGTGGAAATAGAGGGTGTCTATGAATTTTTTGCAAAAAAAGTGGCCTAATTGAAATTTTGCTAATGTTTTGGAAAATATGAAAGGCTATTCAATTATATCCAGAAGAAGCCCTCTTATGACTTATAAACAGTGTTTTCTGTTTTTCTTGAAAACGCCATGTCGTATCGACTTCAATAAATAAATAATACAATTCAAGGGCCTGTATTTCAGTTAACAAAACATTTTAGAACATATTTATAGGAACTTTTAGTCTCAAAATGAGGTATTCAGAATAAATTCTTGCTGTTTGATGCCCATCAAAAAATATACTCACTTTTATGAGTGCAAGATGCGGAGCCCTTGGCTGGTAATGTAAGCTTTGAAGATAGTAAAAAACGCGTCTATTTTTACAAAATGAAAACGGGCAATGGAAATTGAAAAAGGGCATAGTTATTATTATCAAATACAAGGGCAGATGGCAATAACTCGGGCTAAATACTGTTATTTTATAGTTTGGACTCCTCTAGGAATGGTTGTAGATAAGGTAATTTAAGAACAATCTAGTAAAGATTTATGCCCATTAATTATTTTGTGTATGTATCTATTATAGGTTGAAAGAGATGATCAGTTTTGGGAATGTATGGTGATAAAATTAAAACATTTCTATTATGATCATATGTTACCTGAAATAGTAAAAATGTCATAATTTAATAACATTATTTATATAAGTATGTAGTTTAAATTGTCTGTAATGTATGAAAGTGCAAATAATAATACAATTTGACGTTTGGATATTTTTTCCATATTATTGTGGTTCCAAAAGTTAAAAGTTAGATCTTTTCAATTTAGAATTAATGTCTAATTTAAAAATCGCATATGTGTTGATATATACTGAAAAAATATTTGAAATGTAATACTTTTGTAAAAGATTTGATTAAAACGTATTCTTTTCCTGCAAAATAATCCTGTTTAAACTTCGGCCAAATATTTTAAACAAAAATCACTGAAAATAGTAGTTCAGTTAAACATTTATGAATGGCTGCACATTGACTATTACTCACCACACTATACAAATAACTATACACACTGTATAACTAAAATAAATAATCTGCATAACGTGTGATTATTTCTTTCAGTACATTAATTATTTCAGATTCTTATGTTATATAAATATACGTAATTATTATAAATTATGTGTCCTATACCTACCTACAAAATTAATTACCTTCAAATTCAGAAATTAAATAAAGTACAATTAAAATAAATAAATTTTGAGGTTGTTTAGAGATTGGTTAGGTTTCTTTAAACATCCTATATTTTTTCATTGATTAGTGTTCCAATAGAGTCTTGTTAATACATGTTTTCTAATTCCATAAATTTCTGGTTATTAAATATTTGTTAGGCTCTTTTAAACACCTTATATTTTTGTCCGTTAATTAGTTTTCTAATAGACCCTGTTAAATATTTTATCAAAAAATTTTTATATTTCTATAAATTATAGTTTTCAGAGATTGGTTAGGCTTTTTTAAACACCCTGTATTTTTTTCATTAATTAGTGTTCTAACAGACCTTTGTTAAATATTTTATCCAAAATTTTTTATAGCTCTATACATTTTTAGGGTTTTTAGAGATGGGTTAACTTTTTAAACACCTTGTATTTTTTCGTTAATTGCTTCTTGACCCTTGTTAAATGTTTCGTCAAAAATGTTTTGTAGTTCCATAAATTTTTAGTGTTTTTAGAGATTGGTTAGGCTTTTTAACACCCTGTATTTTTTCGTTAATTAGTGTTCTAATAGACCCTTGTTAAATGTTTCATCAAAAATGTTTTGTAGTTCCATATATTTCTAGGGTTTTTAGAGATTGGTTAGGCTCCTTCAAACACCCTGTATTTGTTTCGTTAATTAGTCTTCTAATAAATTCTTGTTAAATGTTTCATCAAAAATTTTGTGTATTTTCATAAATTTTTAAGGTGTTTAGAAATTGTTAAGCTTTTTACACACCCTGTATTTTTCTTTAATTAGTGTTCTGATAGACCCTTGTTAAATGTTTTATCAAAAATTTTTGTATTTCCATAAATTTTTAGGGTTTTAGACATTGTTAAGCTTTTTTAGACACCCTGTATATTTTTCTTTAATTAGTATTTTAATAGACCCTCGTCAAAAGTTAGATATATTTTTTTTAAATTCATTAATTTTAAGGGTTTTAAAGATTTAAACACCCTTTATTTTTCATTAATTAGTGTTTTAATAGAGCCTTGTTAAATCTCTGAACAACATTTTTATTATTCCATTAATTTTTAGGGTTTTTAGATATTGTTGGGTTTTTAAATACCCGTATTTTTCGTTAATTAGTGATCTAATAGACCCTTGTTAAAAGTTTCATAATTTTTTTAAATCCATTAATTTTCAATGTTTTTAGAGATTGTTTAGTTTTTAAACACCCTGTATTTTGTTCGTTAATTAGTGTTGTAATGGACCCTTGTTAAAAGTTTAATCACAAACTTTTTTTAAGTTTTATTATTTTGAGGGTTTTAAGAGATTGGTTCAGTTTTTTTAAATACCCTGTATGTTTTCGTTAAGTGACCTAATAGACTCTTCTTAAAAGTTTCATATAATTTTTTTTTAATCCATTAATTTTTAGGGGTTTTAGAGATTGTTAAGTTGTTTTCAACACCCTGTATATTTTTTTCATTAATGAGTGTTAAATAGACCTTTGTTAAAAGTTTAATCAAAAACTCTATTGAAATTTTATTATTTTGAGGGTTTTAAGAGATTGGTTAATTTTTAAAATACCCTGTATTTTTCGTTAATTAGTAAGATAATAAATAGTCCCTTTTGAAAGATTCATCTAAAATTTTTAAATCCATTAATTTTCAGGGTTTCTAGAAATTGTAGTTTTTAAACACCCTGTATTTTTGTATTAATTAATATTCTAATAGACCCTTGTTCAATCTTTGATCAAAGATTTTTTTATTCCCTTCATTTTTAGGGTTTTTAGAAATTGGTTGGGGTCTTTTAAACACCCTGTATTTTTCGTTAATTATTATTCTAAAAAACCCTTGTTAGACGTTTTACCAAAAACAATTTTTTAGCTCTCTTGATTTAAAGTTTTTTTTAATGATGAAAAATTTTTCAACACTTTGTATACAGAACGGTCTTTCGCAGGTTTAATAACCGTTCCGAAGTTAAATCTTCAAAAATAAAATTTCCTCGAAATTGGAAATTTTATTTTCTCCTTATCAATTTTTATATTAACACCCTGTCTATCACTCTGTTAAATTATAGGAGTAACATCTTCGAATTTTATGAATGAATTGTGACGTGTAAAGGCGGAGCTTTATTTCAAGTTCCACCCAAACGTCTCACGTACCAAGTTAAAATTTCAGTAAATTTAAGAAATTATTGGAAAATTTGAACCCATTTTTCTCAGTCATTTTGTATATATTGGTATGGGACAAACGTGAAAAATCATTAAAAATATATCTATAACTTGCTCGTGGCCGAATTTCCGCTTATAAGGGAACCAAAAATCGAAAATTATTTTTTGCTGTATTTCTGAATTTATTATCAAAATTTTAACGCGAGGAAGTAATAGGTAATTATTAAATAGAACTACAGTTAAAAAATGAAATTATTCTGTCGGAAAATAAATGAGAAAAATGGGTTACGGCTTATTCAGGCACTGCGAAACCAGCCTTAATGAAATTGTGTCTTGTGTCTCTTTCTAACAGTGTACAACAGCATTTAACTTGTGAAATTTGGAGTACTGATTAAATAGTTAATTTTTTAACAAACAGGTAAGCTTGTGTGCATGTTTATGTATAATTTTTTAACATTGGACATAGTAATATCACGTAATATCTTCCTAAATACTTTACGGTAGTATTTAACTTGCGGAAATTCATTTTTAATCGTTTATAGTAAGGTCAGTTAAACAGTTAAAATGTATGTTAATATTGCTGCGTATCATACTACATACCCAACTTTACTGTACTTATGCTTCAAACAAGTATTTTTAAAATAGAATTAACCGTATTACTTTACTATTACGTTAAGGGAAACGTAATATTTATATTAGAGAAGATATGGCAACCTCGCAACAAATCATATGGTTCATTAGCTTGGTTAAGCAGCGGTCCTCAAAATGTGGGTATTTTTTTAAAAAATTAATATCTCCGTAAATATTAGAAATTTTTAAAAATGGCTTTCACTAGACTGATCTATATGACGAACTACACCAGCAGTTAAAATATTTGTACTTATTTAAGGTTCACCCTGTATTATAAATATTTTATATCATAATGATAGTAAATTTTAATTCTAAATTACATAAACCCTCCTTTTATGAGTTTCAGAACAAAAGATTTTTGTTTTCTAATATCAGCAAACAGAGGATCTTCAAGAATGTATAAAAATATTTTGAAATAGAATATCAAATAAAGTTTTTCAGGCAACTGAGTTCCAAAACTAAAACAGAAAACTTTGAAGATAAATTTTGACATTAATATTTCCTCAATTTAACATGACATGTTAACGTAACTTTAAATTCGAACGTTGTAAAAGAACAAAATATTGTAAGTTAATTATGGGATAGTTAATAATAATAATAATAATATCTCCACCCCTCATTCTAATCACAGGGATTAGCCCAGAAGTCGGAGACTTGTGCGGGAGGGGGCGGCATATTATTATTAAGCAGGCCGCATTTGCGCCCAGGAACGACTTACGTTGGTAGGCCCTAACCACTATTCAGTGCAGGAATGAGGAAAACCTGGAAAACCTCATTAATTAGGGGGGTAGTCAAATATCAACCGGCATCAATCTCTCACATTGACCCAAGCTAACATTATTCCACCCTACCATACCCACAGAGAGGGTGCCAATCCTCTCCACGAATATAGCTTATATACGGTCTACCGGCAGCTGGGCTCGAACCAACTCCGTCTAGTCACCTCGATTCAAGTACTAACGCCTTAAACCGCGCGACCACTGACCGATCCGAAGTTTGTATTTACCATTGAATATTTTACTGAATCATGGCGAAGTAGTGAACAAATCACAGTTATAATTTAAAATGAATAGAAATATTTCAAAATAAGTGATTTAATGTTTTATATTAGCAGATACATAGCTTTAGCCAACCATAACAATCCGAATAAAATGTTTACAAAGAATTTCTTGCGTTTACATATACCGTGATTGAACAAATCCAAACAGGTTGTCTACAAATAATGAACGCCTTTTAAAAGCAATGGGGTACACCCACTACATGTGTTAATACACTGACAAGCAAATAATCTTCACTTATGAATTTGTTTATGCAAATTACTGCTTAAGGTGTTTAAATAAGGTTCATGTGTTATATTTATGAATAGAATATTAACCGAACTTTTTATATTCACGATAACAGATACCTTACACATAGATTTGAGAACCAGATGGAGAATATAATAGAAGGTGTCTCTTAAGTAGCGGTAAAAAATCCAGGACCGTTCTCTGTTGCCAAAAATGAAGGTTTTTTGTTATATAAATGAGAGGTCTTAGGACAGCCATTGTCCAGCTACAGCGTGTCAAATATAAAAAAAAAAAATCAGTTTTTAATATCTAAACCGCTTGAGCTAATTTAACCAAATTCGGTCATGCACTGTTTCTTTACACTTTTTTGTATTCCCGATTAACAACAAAATGTATTTATTTGATCAAGTGCATTTTTACGATACTCTTTACATTACTTAAAATAATAACAAAGTAATTAATTAACCATGGAATTACTTTACTATGATTCATGATAACAAATGTTGGAGATGGCTTCAGCCAAAATGCATATTTCAGATCTTCTTAAAATTGTAGCTCGAGCACGTGCAAAAATTGCAGGGTATCTCTTATCACATCACAACCAGCTATAATTTGTTGACGTAAGTGCTCTTCATATTCAATATGAACCTTGTAAACTGATGTCTTGAGATGTCCCCGAACAAAAGAATCAATGGGGTTCATATCGAGTGATTCAGGGTCTGTCAATCTAAAATATGCGTGAATCCCGTCGTGAATAAACTACATTCTTTATCTTAACGTGAAAGGACCATCGTCAAGTAGTTCAGCTAAAACGTTTTCAAAATAATGTTGGTTGGAGGCACCGGTTAATGTTCTTGGTAAAAAGTAAGGCCCCACAAGAAAATTTCCAATAATACCCACCCATACATTCAAAGAAAACTTATGTTGAAATCGAGATTCCATTATATTATAGCATTAGGGTTTTCACCAAACATGTTCATTGTGGAAGTTCATTATAGCATCTCTGGAAAAATTAGCTTCATCGGTAAACAATATGTCAGCGGTAAAGTCAAGATTTTGCTCATTTTTTTTTGCAAAATCCAATGGCAAAATTCAAGGCAAGCAGGATAATCTTGAGGCAGTAAAGCTTGAACCCTTTGTATGTGATACGGGTATAACTGTTGATGTTTCATAACGAACCAAACTAATTGATGCTTCACATTAAAATTTGCAGCGATCTTTCTAGTACTTGGTAATACAGTAAAGGTCTTCCAGGAAATGGAATGGAATGGAATATTTTATCTTCAATACATTTTAATGTGCCCACCCATGGTACGCGGCATTATGATTTTTTCTACTTACCATTTAGAAGAACAAATTATACTGATAGTTTCCCTATATGTAGAATAATGCATTCTTCCAACAGATTTTGTTCTGATATCGATTTGTTTGCGGTTTCTGATAAATCACTGAAATCTTTGTTGACTGATTTATTTTGAAGCTTATAATTTGTTGTTTTGTCTTCTTCAATTTGTAATTGTAATTGTGCTTTTTATCACTATGGTGTTTATGTTTGTTAATGTTAGTTGTGGATACTGTTCATGGGGTTAATCCCATTTGTGTTCCTAAAGTTTTAAATAAATAAATAAATCGACTTTTCTTAAATGAGCCTGACTCCGAAAGACGTTGGAAAATATTTTTGATCATTCTTGAATTTGGAAATCTTAAGTTTTAAAATATTATTTTTTTATTATTTCATTTAATTTTATTATTTCTTCAATATCTTCCTCTTTTCTTTTTATAAATTGAAATTTGATAAATATCCTATTTATTTAAGATATTCTATAAGTGATTTTTTTTTTCAATCTTATTTAAATTTGACTGTTAAATATATTCATTATTTTTATTTAACATATCTCTTCATACATTTTCTAATATTTTCTCTGATAAATTTTATATATAGCTTTATTTATTAATTCCTAATTAGTTTATTACATGAAATTAATACTATATTATCCCATTATTATTTTAAATTTGATTTCTTTGAATTAATTTTATTTAGTCTCTAGTTCAAGTTAAAATTTTAATCATCCCATGGACACGCAAAATGTTTTTATTTCAATATATTACAACCATTTGTGACAATAAAAGTTTCTGTTAAGAAAGCGATGTTTGCTTTAAAATGAAAGGTAAAGGAAATAATAATACATACCAAACGATAAAAAGATTCAATACAAAGCTGAGAAGATGCAAGAATAGAATTCTACGAATTAGTTTATTGCACTATTTAAAATTACACTTCGGGAACCATAGTCATACATTAGACTTCCATCTTAGAAACATATTTACGGTTATTGCGAAATTCTACTCACAGATTTGTAGAACTAAAGCCCTGAAAATGCTACTTTCCATCCTTTTAGCACTATTTTACGGCGGCATTTGAAAAGCGTTTGCATTTTACAGTCTCTTAATTGGCTAGCAACAGACGCTTATTTTCTGCAGTAAATTTATTAATTATGTCTGTGAGATACTGCTTACGTCGGTCTAAATTATTTAGTGCCTATTGTTGCACAGTGATGCTTGGTCTTTCAGATCCAATCATTAAAATAATTTTTATTATTTAAATAGCATAACATTTTCAAAACTTATTGTGCCAATCCCAAAATTCCAGAAACATGAATAATACAATAAATATCTCTGACTCCAGTTTTTTGATCATTACTATAACTTTAAATCGACTATATCCACCCACAACACAAAAAAATGTATAAACAGTTCAAGAAGCTATAAAAATATTTAAATAATTATACAATTTTCTTTGACACTTATCTACACACCTCTCTTTTTTATATTATCTAAGTACGGGATATGTAACTATGACAACATAACCGATTCCAAAAATATGAATATAAATGTTAATGAAACGTGTTACATAAATACTCATTTGCCACTTTTGGTTACTTCTATTTAAAATATCGATAATTCGTCTATTGATGATACGATAATAGATATTTATACATCAAGTGAAAATATATCTCTTCTAGTGAATAAAATCGTTTCACTCACGTGGCGTATATACCGGGTGACAACGGAAAGTGGGAACACGCTGTAACTTTTTTATGACTGCTGATAAAATTTGAAATTGGGTGAGTTTACACCAGATGGCGCCATGAATTCTTTGAGGTCATTTCGGATTTCATGACATTTCCGGTTTGACCGGAGATGACCGTAAATTTATATTTTTAAATGGGACACCATGTATTTTTTGACATTTTTGGAATCAGCGGATCATTTTACGTATGGTATGACCAATTTTCTAACGCATCTTCTGGATGTAAGTATTTTTTTTTAAATAAAACTAGAAGGCCCCGACTGGCAGAAATTGTTCTTTTTGACGGATTTTAAAAATTGTTGTACCACAAAATTTAGATTGAATGAACACAAAATATGAATAAGAGAGAATATAACTAATAAAAGGTTTAGTCATTGCATCAAAAGGGAAGAAGTATAAAAAAATGTTTAGCATATTTAGAATAACTACTAAAATGAAGTAATAAAATTAATGTACATGAGAATAATTTTGAAGGGATGAAATTGACAGTGTAGAGAAGATGATAGACATTTAATTAGTAAGATGTCATAAGTTAGTAAGTAGATAGATGTCAAAATACAAAATAATAAAATATAAAAAAAATGTTATATCTAGTATGTAAGTAAAGTGATTTCGTGTGAAGTGCATTAAAAACTCTCATCGATATACCGTTGACGTTGCGTAGTAACAAGGACAAAAACGAAAAAGGTTGTTGATTTTGAAAACAGAATAGGGGTCGTCAGAATTTTCGTTAGTTGAAAAATTTGTACAAAGAAATATTAAGAAAACGTGTACCTGAGTTACGAGACAAAACCTCCAAGAGAAATCAACATGAAAAATGTAATATCCCAGGGCCGAAGAAAAAGGAAATTGGGTGGTATAACCACTATTTCCCATATAACTGGAGAGACACCACCGAGAAAACACCCCAAAAAGCTAAAAACTTTAATAATGTCCCAGAAGCAGATCAAAACAATGTGCTGACCATTCGGAAAGCTGATTTAGAGGGAAATCTGCCAATTCAGCTGATTTGGAGGCCCAAAATTTAAAAAGTAGCAGTAAGCAGTACTGGACGGTGTTTGCAGACGACACCGAGCAAATAAGGGCAAGCACAGAAGAAAAATCAAAACTGCAGATTGGGAAGGTAAATAATTTGACTAACTAGTGTTTTAAAAGGTTAGTTTATGAGACCTAAAAATTAATAATTGTAATAATAATGATATTGTTTTAGTTAATTATCAATTTAAGTTATCCGTGCCTACACCAGTTTCTTTTTTGCATGCGATTGACTCGGCTTGTAAATATTTTACTTTGCCGTCTCTTGATATTGAACGCATACATCAAGCTAGTTATTTTATGATTTGTGTTTATTTTTAAAATCTGTTTCACCTACTACGGAACTACGAAGTACGAAATGGTTAGCACTGACACGTTGTTTGAGATGATGTGGCGAAAATTAAAGTCTTAAGATGTTGAGTGAAAATCATAGTTTTCTGTTATTCGTCTTAAAATAATTTATGGGGATAATTTGTGATAATTTTTCGAACAGAGTACAATGCTATTAACTTGTGAAATGTGGATAACTGTTTAAATAGTGGATTTTCCAGTAAGTACGTGAGCTTATATGCAGGTTTATGGATATTTTTTGGAATCATTGAGCAAAGTATATTGTCTGAAGCTATTTATTTGTGGCATAATTTTAATTTTTCTTTAGTTTGATTAGGTTTTTGCCACACTTCTGAAAAAATAAAGATTAATTTAATAAGCCCTTGCGCCAAACGGATCAGTCACGGGTTATTTTTGAAATTAAGTTTGCCTAATCAAAAATGTCACACTGAAAAAGCAGATTAGTAAAAAATAACAAAAATCACATAACCATTTTTAGATGTTTTAATTAAAAACACGATAATTCTGTAGAAACAAGTGTATATAGAAAACAAACTCACACCAATAGATATTTAAATTTTAGATCTAATCGATCGATATTAAGAAAGGTGTTGTTAAATGTTTATATGATAGAGCAAAATTAATTTCATCAAACAATGATATTTTTAATAACGAACTAACATTTATTAAAAATGTTTTAATAAAATAATAATAAATACCCTCCAAATTTTGTTGATATAACATTAAAAAATACTACAGATAAAACGAACACTGTAAGACAAATACAAGAAATTAATCATACAATAAGTATTCCATACATTCCTATATTATCAGAAAAGTTAAGAAGAATCGGTAATAAATTTAATATTCGAACAGTTTTTCAAACAACTAATACTTTACGATCATTTTGTCTAAAACGCATCCAAAAATGATATGCAAAATTCAAAAATTTCATCTACAGTATACCTTGTGAATGCAATAAACATTATGTTGAAACGTCTCGGTCTATGAACATTAGAGTTGAGAAACATACAAATTACATAAAACGGGAATTTGAAAATCCAAAATTTGCGAACACGCTTGGGACAACGATCATTTGATTCAATGGGGTTCGTCAAAAATTTTAAAGAAGGAGGATAATGCAAAAAAGAAAAAATTAAAAGAGGCTGCGATTATTTTGTTGAACGGAGATAAGTGTGTGTCAAACTGTTCGTAAACATTGATCATTGTTGGCTACAGTTGTATCAAGAAGAAGTAAGTAACAATAAAATAAAAATCATTTAACATCTCTATGGAAGCAGATAAACAAATTTTAAACTGTCAAACTTGATATACGTTTAATATTTTTACTACGATTTTGAGAACAAAAACCGAGAATTTTCGAAACGTCAATAATACAGAAGTGCGCGATAGTGATGTGATTTTTGTTATGTTTCACTTATCTGCTTTTTCAGTGTGACATTTTTGGTTAGGCAAACTTAGTTTAAAAATAACCCTTGACTGTTCCGTTTGGCGCAAGCGCTTATTTAATAATTAATCTTTATTATTTTTTTCAGAAGTGTGGCAAAAACCCAATAAAACTAACGAAAAACTTTAATTGATAGTATCGATCCTGCAGAAATTCGTATTTTAATTGCTTATGATAATCTTACTTTACTTATTGCTAAAAATAAGTGTTTTTAAATTAGAAACAATGGCAAAAATTGAATTTACGTTAAAAAATTATTTATCTTACAGGTGATATAACAACCTCGCCTTCAGTAAATCATATAGTTTATTTTAGTAGGTTAAGTCAGTGGTCTATCTGGTCAGCGGTCTTCAAAATATGGGTATGTAGAAAATAATAATATTTGAAATTTTAAAAATGACTCAGTATCTATAAGACGAGTTACACCTATAGTTAAAATATTTGTACTTATTTAAGGTTCACCCGAGGGTTCACCCTATATAGAGCAGTCAATTAAAGATAACATTAAAATTAAAAATAAAAATAAAAAAAAGGTAAACATCTACATTTGGCACATTTGGGTGTCCTGAGGTAGTAATAGGTTTGTTTTAGAAGCAGTTTGAAACGGTTTAAAACTATCAGAAATGTCCGTCCAACTATTTATTGCGTTAAATTCGATGGGAACGCTTTCTCTACTTAACTAGTCGAATATTTCTGATAGTGTCAAACGGTTTTCAACTGCTGCAAAGACAAACCTAATAAGTAACAGAATTAATCAAATATGAGAAGATAAGTTAAAAGTTAATTCTACTGAAAATGAAATCATTGGAATAAATAATAATAAAGCCGTTTTAATCTGTCACAATTGTATAAAACATATATTAAGGTCAATTATAAGAATGTTCAACCCGAACCAACCTAATATCCATTATACACATAAAACCATCCCGTAGCCAAATAAAAACCATACATAAAGTATCTCAGTTAATAAAGAACCTTCAGGTAAGCATATGTTATTTTTTGATGCGTTCTAATAGCCACAATGAGATGTTACGTGTGGAACAAGTGATTACTATAAATTCAGGTAATTTATGAATCTGTGACAAAACTGCTTCGTACTTGTCTTGTTCCAAATGCCACTTCTAGGAATGTGGATGCTCTCAGTAGGCTATAAAAATATTTACATTGTCGGGCTACCATATATTGAAGTAAAATATATGGCTCAGTCATCTAATTCGTTTGTAGCATGTGATGCGTTCATTACTCTGTATCAGGAACCGAAGAAACGTGGGAGAGATTAAAATTTGCTGCAAGAACCAGGCATGCTACATTTTATTAATTACAAGGATATATACGGAAATCAAAATATTATCTTTGGAATTTGAAAATATATAATAAGTTCAATATATTACATTTTTCTCAAAGATCCATTAAGTATACACATTCGGATTGCCGGCATATTTATCACTGAATATGTCTCGGACTGCTTTCTGTTTACAGCTCGAGGGCTTTTTGTATTACTGTCAGTATTTAGATCCAAAAAACATTTCACAAATATTTACTTTTCATTATTTATGTAAATAGTGAAATGTAAATGGTTCATATTTGATCCGTTGGAGTTTTGTAACTTCAATATTACATATTTTTTAAACTATAACTTAATACGTTAATTGCATGTTTAAAAAAAATATTAATTCATAGCATTCACTTTAACAATACAAGTGGGTACTAGGAAATTATTTAAATTTGTTAATGTCGCGTCAAGCCAACACTGAGATAAACCGAGGTGACATTCTAAAAAGGGGGTTTAAATAATATTTTTTCCGACGTAGATATGGAATTTATTTTTTTAAATCTCTTATTTGTATTATTTTTTGTATCTTCTCTTAAAATTAATGATTTGCCCTGTATTTTACACCAAGTTTTATTTGTTATATTTTATATCTTAAGTTTTAGTGAACTTGATGTGAAGAAACAGCAGCGCCAGTTGGACAGGGCCGGCTTTGAAATTCTTTAAATCTTGTAGTCGGAGGACAAACGCGTACTACATGGTAAACAATTGTGGAATATTTTCGGACTGGACCCTCATACAATTATGATCGAACTTCAGGTAAGTTCTTGTGATCAGTAAATTTCAGATTATTATTTTAAAATAAATACCGACTTTTATAACCTAATAGCAACCAACGCTTCGAGCTATCAGTGTCACGTCAAAGGCTATAGCAAATGCTTTGGACTTGTGCTATAAATTAAGTATTTCTGCTTTCTGACAAAATAATTTAGATATTTTTTTCAATCTAGGTGCTATATTTATTTTAATTTAGCTGCTTAAGGGAAAATAGAAATTAATGATGTCATTAGACAACGTCGATATTTTCTATTATTGTAATTCTCGAGAGCGCTTTTGCCTCCATGAAAATGCGACCCGAGGGACGCGTTCTCGGAATTAATTAAAGCCCATCTCGGCGACCCCTTATATTCGATTTCATGCGATGCCGTGCGTTTTATTGCCGGATCTCGACTAATCCACCGTCTAGAGCGGCCGTTGTCGGTATTCAGTGTTCTCCCGTATTTGGCCGGGTCTCGGTTTCAACTCGGATCGTTGTTTTTGTCACATAATCTCAGTTGTTGACAAATACTTAAATCCCTATTGGATTTACCTTAGACATGTTTTATTTAATTAATGAGGTATCGGCGCGCATTCGCCGACATCACGTCTGTTCATTGATATTTAAATGGGCGCATTCTGAGGAAACCGCGTTGGAACTCTGAATACGCGTCGGAGTGTACCCCAGGAATGTCCGCGCTCTCCTCCGGCCGCATGCCTCGTATACACTGCTCAATATCGGCTGGCACGAATGGCGCACTTGGGTGACGTTGAATACTGATTCATTGCCCGTTGGAGATGACTCTATTTTTTCTATGGCGCGTTGTGGCTTTACTAATGCACCACAGACTGTATATCAAATTTCAGACTCAAAACTGCAACTGGGAATCCTATGACTTGAAGATTGATGAGGTTTTCGTACATGGATATGACCACAGTGAAATTGTACTGATTTACTGAAATCAAATAAAGATGTAAGTGATATTCCTTCCCATGTCTCCGCCCGCTATGAGAGGTCTTTTACGTACGTTTCTTCTACAGTCTATAACAGTCCCAGAAAATTTTAAGTCGTACAATTTACATAAATTTAATACTTGCTATCGGAACTCTGACAGGCAAAATCAGCAAAATTAATTCATGTTTTTATAATGCTAATCGAATTTGAGATATTGTGTCGGCTCTCTCACTGCTGTTGTTTTGTATTAAAATACGGGAGTTAAATGGAAGAGCAAATACAGCTTCTAGCTGCAATCTGAATTTCATTCCGTGATTTTCATTTCCACATATATATATATATATATTATTTGTACAAAAAAGAAAACAATTTCTGCCAGTCGCGGCCTTCTAGTTTTATTTTTAAAAATTAAAAAAAATACTTGCATTCAGAAAATGTGTCACAAAATTGGTCCTACCATACGTAAAATTATCCGCGGATTCCAAGAATTTAAAAAATTACAGGGTGGTCCATTTAAAAATATAGATTTACAGTCATTTCCGGTCAAACCGGAAATGTTATGAAATCCAAAATGACCTCAAACAATTCATGGCACCATCTAGTATAAACCCTCGCAATTTCAAATTGTTATCAGCAGTCATAAAAAAGTTACAGAGTGTTCCCCCTTTGCGTTGTCATCCGGTGTAAAGTGTCCAGATTTTGAGGACCGCTGACTAGATAGACCACTGACGCAACCTAATAAAATAAACCATTCGATTTACTCGAGGCGAGGTTGCCATATCATCTGTAAGATAAATAATTTTTTAACGTAAATTCAGTTTTTGCCATTGTTTCTAATTTAGGAACACTTGTTTCTAGCAAGTAAAGTAAAATTATCATAAACGATTAAAATATGAATTTCCGTAAGTTCGATACTATCAACTTAAGTGTTTAGGTTGTTACTTGGCTCAATGATTCCAAAAAATAAATAAACGTGCATAAAAGCTCACCTACTTACTGAAAAATCCACTATTGAAACAGTTATTCACATTTCACAAGTTAATACCATTGTACACTGTTAGAAAAAAACTAAGATTTTTACTAAACATCTTAGAGTTAATTTTCGCCACATAACCTCAAACAATGTGTCACTGCTAACTATTTCGTACTTCGTAGTGGGTGAAACAGATTTTAAAAATAGACACAAAATATGAAATAACAAAATAACTAGCTCAGTATCAAAAGAAGGCAAAGTAAAACTTTTAAAAGCAGAGTCAATCGCATGCAAAAACGAAACTGGTGTCGCAGGTACAGATAACAGGTAGGTGTCGCGAGCAGTAGGCGAATTGTCCCGCACAAGCCCCATCCTCTACTCTCTAGTATTGATAGAGCTTATACTGTTGCTCATACCGGTGCACCAGTATGGTTCAGGGCAACGGAATAAGCTGTGGCAAAGGCAAGTGGAAACAAAACGTAATATTTGTGGAAAGGGACTAGATAATTTCAATACACATAAATTGAAAGTTAATATGAGATACTGAAACCGAACTAAGCTTATTGTTTCGTTAAGCAATGCACTGCTTGACGCATCTGTTTTAAGAGTTGCTGCACTAACGTATAAAACGTATTTAAATCGTCTTATTATTTTCACGAGCAGTGTTTTTCTTTTAAGTGTCTTTTATTTAATTAATATTTTTCATGAAATACAGTTTGATTAAATAAAATATGGCGCATTATTCAAACAGTGAAGAGGTTGACATGCTAAAAACATATTGTTAAGTAGTGATAATTAGTGATAGTGATAACTATAAAGTATTGTAATAAATCAGTTGGAGTGTAGTAAAAATGGATAATAACCAAATTCAAGATTGAACTATGACTGCGAGTAGAGAATCTGATTTATATTTTCAATTTATTGGTGATTTATAGGAATTGCAAAAGGAAGAAGATGACAGTTAATATTTTCATAAATTAACATATTTCAATGATTCTTTGACATGTCTACAAATTCTAGTTAACATTGTTGACGCCTATTCGAAGACATTAGTGTAACACTAGCAACGCTGTGGAATTCTCATTCACTATTACCCTTAAAAATATTAGTTCAGAGACGAATCAGCGGTCCTGATTATTTGTTATTTTAACACAGAGTCAAATAATTACATTTCCTTTTCACAATAAACTATAGGTATTAGAGAACCGTGATATGTAGCAACATCAGGCGCTGGATTATACATTTAAATATTCAGCAAGCAATTCTATTAATGTAAATAACACAAAATTACGCATTACGTAGGCGTATAGAAAGGTTGTCCCTGTAATTCACAACAATTTATTTTTGTTTATATCCAGAATCTACAAAGAAATATAACTAATGTGACACAACGACACAATCCACTGAAAACATAAGTGAAAGGATTCGCTACCGCAAATTATTTATTATTAGTAGGTAATTTAATTAAGCTTCCGTAACTTCTTCAACATATTGCTTTACATAAACACGTAATGTTTGTAATAAATACTTATACAATATAACACTTTGAATTTCATTAACTTCTCAGTGCGGTAGGAACGTTTTTTTGCGCTTTCAGTTCTTTCAAAATTAAGCTAAAATTTTTTATGATTTGTTTGTGCAAACTCTAGGCGCTAAGTATTTGCCCAGTCCTCAGAAGTTCTATGTTATGTGTTCTCAATTTGTATTAATGATATCGCATCTGGTTTAAACGTACATTTCTTGTTATGGCTGTAATGTTAGCAATTATTTTACAAAGCCGTTTTTAGACGTCTACGCGCGTTCATATTTCTCCTCAATGGAAATTCGTATTAAGATTGAGCAAGTTTTAATCAATTAATAAAAATCTATTTTACTAGACAGCAGAGCCATATTTTCAAAAAAAAATTAGATCTGAACAATATTTCGGTCGCAATATTGCCCACATTTAGGACTGCGGTGAGACGTTGTTAGGCACTATTATAAAAAAAGAAAGCTGTAGGCTAGTAAATCAAGTCTTCATATAACAGACAATTGCCTCAGATTTAAATTTTTTGCATTTATATTCATGAAATCTGTCCGCCAAGAAGACATGTTTTGCTAAATTTCTGCATACAATTGCCTAACTTACAGGGGCACAAAGTTTTTGCTGTTGTAAGGTGCTGATGGGCAGAGCCTGATAAAAGCTACACTGTTTGGCCGAACATTATACCCTTATGTGCTGATGACATTTTCTTCCATAAATAATGAACTTGACTCGCTTAATCTTCAAAGAGACTTAAATTTAGTAAATTCTTGGTGTAGCTGCCAAATATAACATTACTTCTTTAAGTTGGCGGTTAAAGCAAATTTTATATGACTACAGACTGGACGGGTCTAGTTACCTTTGGCCTGGTCTAAACTGGAATATGCGTCTTTGGTCTGGACTCCTCTTTATTCTTGTCATAATATGTCGTAGATATAAAATGTGCAATGTCGATTTTTTTATCGACTGTGTTCACATTTGATAGTCAATACCCTGCAAGACACAAGAGGCATATAAAATACAAATAAAATTAAAACTAAAGATACCACAGTCTCTTAAATTTACTCTGTCTAGTAAATAATCGTTACTTATAACATTTACCAGAATTACGATTCCACAAATCTTCTCTGAATTAAATTGACGAGGAATAAACAAAATTCTTCAATGTCTCCCAAAGAATATAATCACATTTGTTGAGGTTTGACGATCGTGGCGGACAATTTTGAAGGCGATTATTTCCTCGTCTTAACCATTCAACGTTAAATCTTGAATTAAATCAGGGAGAGTATTTTGTAGAAATTCCAAATAGCTTTTGCCATTTATCGATTGGCCCAATCAAATAACAATCAATAATATCGGCACAAACATTTATCTTAAACTCGCGTTGAAAATGTCTATTAGTTATTGCATACGGGTTTCATCGCAATATTTATGAAAATTTGTGAACATTTATAATTACTGTACGAGTGAAACAAGTCCCATCAGTGAAAAAAAATTCCTTCTGAATATGAACATCCTGATAAACTTGCAAAAAGTCATTCGTCGATCCAAATCTTGAGGCGATAGCTCTTGCACATTTTGAATGTGATATGGGTGTAGTAGATTAAGAATTCAATATACAGAAGTTCTTCATAATCCAGTCTCTTGAGATATACATTTAGTACAGTGCCTTCATAAATGATTACAAGCCACGTGATCAGGGTCGAGATTCTCAAATCAATCGCAAAGCAGTTCATATGCGAATATCCTTTTCCTCACTACGGCAATTGAGAGAGACAAGAAATCTATTTGCATACGAGTTGTTCTTTGAGAATCGCAGTCCTGGTCACGTGGCTGGTAATCATTTATGAAGGCACTGTAGTTAGTTGTGATTCATCTTCAACTGTTTGGAAAGTTGAACCCTTATTACACTTGGATATTATTGAAAAACTCAGTCAATTTGAAAATCTTGTATGATATTCTTCCACACTTCTACAGTTTCCTTCACAGAAACCTAGCATGAGTAACATGTCAACTTGTTCGCTGAATGTAAATTTCCCAACCATTTTTAACGACAAACAGTAGCAAAAATAAAACTTTTAAATTTTAAATACTACTACTGACTTTTCTTGAATACCTTTATAGTATTTAAAATTTACAAAAGTTAAAATTTGTATACTATCATTCTTTTTAAATTCTATCAATGGAAAAAAGTTTGGTATAATTTTAGTAGTGACTCACCCTCAATGAACACCTTGTAGTGTTTCAATTTACTTGAACTCATAGTCAAAGAAGGCCAATAATACCCCAAATGATGAATAACCAACATTTGGTTATTCCAAGTTGAAGTAATTAAGAGATATTCGTTTTTTTTTCGAAATATTATTTTATCACTGTTGTTTTTTGTCGTTCTTTTTATATTCAAACTTTTTTTTCGTACTATATTTTCCTCCTTATCCTGTAATTGGCCTATTGCCTGTTGAATATTGTAACAGTAAATAAATAAATACAAGTTTTAAGATCTTCTAAAGACTTGCGTTTCTAATCGTAACATTGTTCGAATCACGGTGATACATCCTTTATGTTGACCAGTATACATGCAGGTCAAAGTTTGTTTCTTTTTGCTTTAGTTTTCTTTAATTACCTATACTTCGATAATGAGGGTTAATTTTTTGAACGTGCAGCTACTTTAATTAGATATCTGCTAATTGCTCCTCAAAAACGCTTCTTTTTCCTGCGATGTTATTTTTGCCTTGGGCTTTGGGAAACTATGCGAGTTCCTTCGTTTTTGCCTTGATCGGAACTGTTCTAACCAAGAACAAAGAGGAATTAATAGAAATGCAGTAGATTAGAATGATTTAACATTTGCGTGATTTTAGTAATTTATTTGTGATTCAATAGATACCCGGAACTATGTTTTTATATGTAAATAAATTACAAAGTGTTTAGGAATGAAATAATTTGTATGTTACTTTTATGCTAAGGTCATACGGAGTGTTAGATATGTCAGCAAAGTGTATTAAAATAGTAAATGGGTTTAATTCCATAACGTATACCATCGATTATTTTATATACATAGAATACAGAATGAAAAATGAATTGTCTTTATCCTGATTTCTGATATTCGTAACTAAATAATTTTAGGAACAAAGCTACAAGTTTCATTCCAGCAAATTTCTCCATAAAATATTCAAAGAGTAGGCGGTTTGATATGTTTTGCTCTTTGTAAAAAATTAACAAATGACATTATTTTCCATAAGATTCTTCGTCTTTCTTAATATACAGCAATCGTTAAACCTGAACATACACGAGAGGAATTAATGAAATATTTAGTCTGGCGCAGGACTGTCGGCAAATTATTTATATCTTCAGCAGTTCTCTCCTGCCAGGTTTATCCTTTTGAAAAATCGGCTGGCTCTTTTAGTTTGTTAAATATATTCCTGTTTGCATTAGAATTTATAACATTTTTAATACCTTGATTTTGACGTTTTCTAGAATCTTCCAGGCTATATTCGATTTGGTTCTTGAGAGCTTAGGAAACTTCGAGAACTCTGAACACATATATAAGCGGATCGATTTCGCCTCCTCTGTGGAGTTTGTGTCAATTTATATTCAGAAGACGAACGCGTGACAAACGTGAAAGTAAAGATTTGACATTGTTGAAATATATTTGTTGTAAATCAAGTAGTGACAATAAAGTTTTGTTTTCTACGTGGAACAAAGTCAAAGTGGAGGTTACAATATCAAGTTCTTAGTGTTATTACCAGATCTGTTGTAAGAAAGACCATATAGCTTGGTTAGTGGGCAATATAACTAGAAGTTTGTGAGACACGGACGTTGGACGAGATCTTTTATACTGCTATAAATGGCCATAGTTTTCGCATTGAGAATGTTCAAACGGGAGAAAAAAATAAAGGTTGTACTAATGGATTTGTGATTACTAGAAATAGAGAAAATCATATAATCGACGTAAAACTAAGTGAATGAAAAAATAAATTGATGAGGAATATAATAATAATAATATAGGCACATTTGGAACTTTTGACAGTTTTGCTTTAACTTTTTACACAGAAAGAAAGCTATATATACTAATATCAAAATTAATAAACTTATTCCAACACTAGCTTAGTTTCACTATTATAATGCATTGAAAGATTAACTTATTGTGGTTGAATTATCGAGTTCCCACAGTTTCAAAAGTGAACATATATATTTATAAAATGTTTTCATTAAACCACGTAATTAAATTTAGCTACATAATTAGATTTAGATAATTATTGAATACAGCTTTGTCTATGGCATTGTTGATTAGCATACCTAGATGTTTGGTTTCACAGAACATACATATGACGCATATGACTTCATTGATATGAATTATAGGAGATTTGATTTATATTAGTTTAAAATACCTTTCTGATACAGTAAAAAATGTTATAAGCTAATAATAAAGAATATATGGGTAGATATTGTGGGTGTAATTCAACGGTGATCGAGGCTTTAGTCCTCAGAGTAGTTAGTTTCACATAATATTGTTAATACCTAAAAGTAATATACGTATATACAAATGAATACTAATATTTAAACGTATCTAATGTAGATACGCTTATTAACGAGTATATATTCGCATACAGCAGGCAAACATGCATGCTCTGATAAAATATTGCCCTATAAACGCACGTGTTGAAATCAGGATCTTACTAATAGCTCTAAGGACTTTCCGCGATGACTTAATTTTGCATTTATATTCTCCGCCTTATCGTAAACCATTGGAAACATTGTATAAAAACTCGTCTACGTCTTTATTACCCCATATTTACTATTCTAGGTACATTTTACTACTTGATAGTCTATTAACCGATATCTGTACTACAATTACACTAATAATTTTTGATAATCTGCATGAGGTTTTGTTGGGATGAGGTCGTTATCATCAGTAATTGCTGATTACGGCAGGTATGGTAGAAGAGTAGTCGTGCTCTAATACGTTTAGGAGTTTAATTAAAATAATTTACGTTAATGCTGCTCTTGGCGTATAAATTTGCAATTGCAAATAATTTACACGTGTTCGGTTTCTAGTTCATCCACTTGCGAAATGTAAAATACAAGATAAAAGCCTGTAATGGGCTGATTACAGGATAAGTTGTCGTTTCAGAAGTGTAATGTTCAGTGATAAAAAATATGCCTCCAGGGAAACCGACAGAGTTCGTTGGCTTTGTATCTATTCTTAAGATTTTATTACATTTATTAAAGGTACTCGCACATGCACTGAAAAAAAATTGGACCAGCGTACGAAATTTTGAAAATAGTTTATTTGGATAGAAAGACTGAAAATATGATTACTTATTATTTTCTTTTTTCGATTTTTTAAACCAAGTTTGAGACAGAAAACAAAAATAGAGATAATGTGAAGTCTCCATGTTCAATTTGCTATGGCAACGTTGTAAATTCATTCAAAGGTTCTTAGGCATATTTAAATCTGGCAGGAGCGGGAATAATTGTCAATTGCCAATTTATTTGTCAGCTGTCAGTACGTAAAAACTTTTGCGCTTAGTTAGTTAAAGTTTTATTTATTATCTAGTAATTTATTTCCATTTAAGTGGAAAAAACCGAAAATGGTTGTTAAAAAATGTGTTGTCCCATACTGTTCCAATACCAGTCAAAATACTGATAAACTTTATATGTGTACATGCATTTGCAATGATAATGACACTCCCTCAAAACAGTTTTTCAACTTCTGGATGTCTCGAGCAGAGATCTCATTAAATCTCTATTGGTGAGTGAAACAACTAATGTTAAAAAATGAAAGTAGATTTCATTACAAATACGTCAGCAGTTCAAAAGAAATCTCGTATTCTCTCGTAAGAAAGTGATTTTTATCGATTTCTTTAGGTTTTCTCAATATATTTGCTGTATAACCCCCAATTTTAACTTCAGATTTGTGTTCAACGGGAAAAAATACAAAGGAAAAATATAGTCTAACTCCCAGCACACATAACTTTTTTTGTGAACCTGTGTAAACTTTTGATGTGATTTTTATCGTTTTTATGGGATTTCTCTAAAATTTGCTGTGCGACCCCCCATTTTGACATCAGATTCGTGTTCAGCTGGAAAAAATATAATGGGACCCTCAGCACACACCACTTTTTTTTGTGGACCTGTGTTATTCGTCTACTCCCATATCTCTGCCACTGGTTACTTTATTTGTTAGGTAATACAACTAAATCGTGTTTCTTAACGACATCCACCAGTCCTGTAGGTTTTTAATTTTTATTTCAACCCCTTTCGCAGTTATTAAAAAAATTGAATTTTATTTTGCAGGGTCGTACTTAGTAAATAGGTCCCACCAACCGAAAGTTTATTAAGAAAAGGTTCACCAATTTCTATAGCTATTTCTGTGGTAGGCTTTGCGACATATAATTACGGACCACCCTATATAAACACCGATCAGAAGTTCTAATCCAAAGTTTTAGAATTCCTTTTGAAGACGATGATTCTCGAAACGTCAAGCTATCAGAATCGATCCGACCCGAAATTGTTCAAACATTGCATTTTTAATAAGAAATTTAACAATAAGTACGCTGGTGCTTGACTTAGTTTGACATAATTTGCAATGATTTGTATTATGGCGTCCAACGTGGGGCTCAAACCCACGATATTGATTAAGGGTCTAATGCTCTTTTCCAACGAACCATACCAAACTATCCCTGGTAAGATTGTGCCTGATTAATTCTTTGATATCCTCAATATCGTCTATGTGTTTTATTTTATGTTTTAATGTTCGTAGGAAAAATCAGGGTGTATATTTTTGTATGCCCATCAAACTTTAAAGCATTTGTATATATGTAAATTCTTGTCTGAGTTAATTTTGCTTGTTTTTGTTGTAATTTCTTTATTTCCTCTTGTAACTCTTCCCTCATCTTCTTTATCTCTTCATTTTCTGTTACCCCATTATTTCCTTGTAAATTTCCCCTTCTTGTTACTTGCCTATCCATATCTTTTAATTTTTCTTTATTTTCTTCTATTATATTTTTTAATCTGTGTAATTCGTGATCAGTTTCTTCATTTTCTTGTATCGTTTTCTCCATCTTGTCGAAATTCTCCCATACCTGTACCATTCTGTTTTTGCATTGGCTTTCTTTCGTCTTCTGCCTTTCTTCAAATTCTACTGCCTTCTGCTCAATTGTTTTTATTTTCTTTACTACTTTCTCTTCAAATTCCAACTGTTCTTTCTTCAATTCCTGTTAGACTTCTTCAAACTTATCCATCGTAGTTTTTATGTTTTCAAAATTTTCTGTTATTATTTGCTTTAATTTCTTTTTATCTAGTTTGCTTTGTTCTTCTCGCTTTCTATCTTGTTCTTCTCTATCTCTCTCCACGTCCTATAGCATCTTAAACAAATCTGCTAATTCTGATTTTGGTTCTGTGCTTTGACTTACTTCTGACTCTGTTCTATGTTCTTGCCTCTCCTCTCCATTGCCATCTCTCATGATACTTGTTTTTCCACTTCTCAAATCCATTTTGCTCGTTCTTATTTTTCTTCTTCTTCTTCCAAACTTCTTCTAGATCAAGCCCCACGTTGCGTGCGTCATATAATTTGTTATGAGTTAAATGAAAATGTTTGTTATGTACCCTACGTTTATTTTCGGATAGCTCAGAATCAATCAAATATCTTATGACTTACCTCATATTCTAGCATCAGTCCGAAGCATAACACTTTAATATTTAAAAATACTAAACAGTTGTTAAGTTGTTTTATGTTGCTTCAATCACTATTAAAAATTAAAACTAGATAATCAATATTTTTGTATTGGCATGAGGAACCTTTTTCTCAGAAGCGGTTCAGAGAAGTTTTGATTTCAAGGTAAGGACATTTTTTAATTAATTTACTTTCTTCAATAATGATACTCCCAATTATTATTATTTTATATAAAGAACTTTAATAAATAGATAGCTTTCAATTTTTCATTTTCAAATTAACATTACCCTACTCAACCTGCGCTAACTTAAATTGATAATTAACAAAAACAATATCATTATTATTACAATTCTTAATTTGTAGGTCCCATAAACCACCCTTTTGAAACACTACTTAGTCAAATTCTTTACTTTCCCAATTTTCTCAGTTTTGATTTTTCTTCTGCGCTTGCCTTTATTTGTTCGCCCTTGTCTGCAACCACCATCTAGTACTGCTTCCTGCTACTTTTTAAATTTCCCGCCTCCAAATAGGCTGGACTGGCATATTTCCTCTAGACCAACTCTCTAAATGGCCGGCACATTGTTTTGATCTGCTTTTAGGACATTATTATTAAAGTTTTTACCTTTTTGGGGTGTTTTATCTGTGGTGTCTCTCCAGTGATATGGGAAATAGTAGTTATACCACCTAATTTTCTTTTTCTTCTGCCTGGATTATTAGATTTTACATGAACAATGCAGGATTTTGCTTGGAGGTTATGTCTCTGGACTCAGGTACACGATTTCTTAATATTTCTTTGTAAAAATTTCTCAACTAACTAAAATTCTGGCGTCCCCTATTCTTTTTAAAATCAACTTTTTCATTTTTGTCTTTGTTACTACGCAACGTCTACGGTATATCGAGGAGAGTTTTTAAAGCACTCCACACACTTTACTTACATGCTAGATTTAACAATTTTTTCAAAATTTTATTTTATATTTTGACATTTACCTAGTTACTAACTTGAAATTGAAATTTTACTAATTAAATGCTTAGCATCTTTTCTACACTGTCAGTTTCATTTCTTCAAAATTATTCTCGTTTACGTTGAATCTCCCTTCTTATATTTTTTAGATGGTATTCTAAATATGCACATTTTTTTCCTTTTTATGCAATGACTGAACCTTTTATTATTTATATTTCCTCTTATTAATATTTTGTGTTCATTGCAATATTATATTCAATATTTATGAACAAAAAATAACTAATTCATACAAATTTTTGTTTTTAATGTTATTTGCTTATATTAAAATTTAAGTGATTAAAATACCATTTGCTTGAAGTTATTTATTTGCTATAACTTTTTTTCAATTTAACACAATAAATGTTCATATTTTATTAAAATTGTTTAAATCTATCTATTTTAAGTGAAATATATAAACATAAATATTAACGTTCTTATATGAGTGTCCATATCTGTCGTCTCATTTGTACGAAAATAGCATTTATATCTGCCTAGACGCTGACAAGTATTAAGTCAAATCACAGAAATAATCGTAAATATTAACCTTAATGTTCCAGAATTTGTTCGGAACAAAACGTTTTCTAAAAACCGGTAAATATTACCATTAATTAATATCACATTTATCGCTGTTCTCCTTTTTTGTATATAATTAATAGGTATTGGCGACTTATGTTAATGTTATCGATATTCTGTTCGATTAGTCGTCAAGAATGGACGTTCAATAAAATTTGTCGCGCGTTATTTATTTTTACGGATATAGTGGGTGGTTACAACACCTGAACTGAAATTAATAATTGGAATA
Source organism: Monochamus saltuarius (assembly GCA_025584915.1). Classification (NCBI taxonomy): domain Eukaryota; kingdom Metazoa; phylum Arthropoda; class Insecta; order Coleoptera; family Cerambycidae; genus Monochamus; species Monochamus saltuarius. The sequence goes on along the minus strand of CM046721.1, from coordinate 106,186,320 downwards.
TGGTAATATATGGACCTGACTAGAAAAGTTACGATCCGATTGTAATTTTAATTTTTACATAACTTATTTCGAGATAACATCGGTATGTTTGATACTCTTTTTTAGAATTATGGTGTAATATATATAATTTATAAAAAAATTTCAAATTCCAGGACCGTGTCAACTACATTTGTAGAAACAGAGTAGAAAATGGATTCGGTAATATAAAGCAAGTCTGCACGAGGCTTCTTAAGGGCGCCTCATTCTTGAAGTAGTGCTTTTTACAAATATAAGTAATTTTGGACAGTTAAGAACTGAATAATATAGAGTTTAGCAAATAACAATAATGTTATCTCATGCCACCTGCGAATGTTCAAAAGTACCGAAGTAAAATCAATATATAACGACAGAAAGCGACTTATCCGTCAAATTTTTGGGTACTGAAATCTTTCAAATTACGTATTTTTTTAAATTCAGCTACAGATGTAAACATTGTTATAACATAAACTTACATAGTTTTGCATAGTTCTGATTAGTAGTATTACATTAGGAGTGAGTACAAGCTAGTGTGTGACTCTGAATAAATTGTATTATTTTGTGGAAAAAGGAAAAATTAACTCTGAGTTTTAATATGTCATCACACGAATACATTATCAAACAGATTGTAGAACAAATACACGAAGAAAGTTAACTGCTGCTAGTAATTAGTGAAGTGCAATATAAAGTTTAAACAGTAGAGTAGGTATCCTGATAGTCTAAGAGCCAGTGGCCGGCAACCTATAAGTAAATGATTATACCTGAAATTTTGCACAGTGAGTCTCTTATATCTATCATTCATGATGTGGGGACTCGCTAAGCCCGACGAGGCCGACTCAAGAGTTACTCAGGTGCGAAAAGTATGAAAATGTAATCAACTTCGTTATTAAATTAACAAAGCTGCCGTTTGAAAATTTTAAAATATACAATTATTATTATATAAAAATAACAAAGGCAGACGATTACCGTGCTTCTAAGATCATGGCACACACTTGTGGAATTGGCAAAAATTATAAATTTCAAAAGTATTTGATTAAATCTGATTTTGACGTTAAAGAACTGTCAGAAATGTCAAGCATTGTAATCGACACCACCAAATCTCAGAACCTGTACCAGAAATAAAGGTTGTTTGTTACTTATATTATTTTAATATAAATAGGTGCTAAATGTAATAAATAATAAAAATAAATGCCTAATTTGTTAGATCTGAAATTTTCAAATTTTCAAACAGCAGCTTTGTTAATTTAATAACGAAGTTGGTTAAATTTTCATACCTCTCGCACCTGAGTAACAGTTGGGTCGGCCTCGCCGAGCTTAGCGAGTCATCACCTCATGAATGATAGGTATAAGAGACTCACTGTGCAAAATTTCAGGTATAATCATTTACTTATAGGTTGCCACTGGCTCTTAGACTATGAGCTGTTAGTAGATTATCATCCCGATCATACCACGATAGATCAATAACTTTATAATAATGCCTAATGATGACATGAGTGTGCGACAGCTATATGAGCTTCTAAAGAAATTACAAGACAATCAAACTGAAAAGCTAAGCAAGGAAATTAATAGAAATAGAGAAGAGAATGATAAAGAATTCTTATAGTTGAGCAGGATATTGAAAAATTAAAAAATTATTATTTGCACTTGGAGAGGAAAAGAAGAAAGAATAATATAGCGGTGTTCGGATTGCAAGTAGATGAAGCTGATATTTTAGACAGTGCCATAACAGCTCTTAATTTGGCTGTAAATATTAATATTAAGTATAGTGATATAAATAATATACCTATATTTTGTTGGAAAACGCCCCTCATATAAAACAGGGATCTTGATTGAATTTGTGTCATACTTAACCAAACAGTCTATTTTTAAAAATATATCCAAACGAAAAGGCAAAAAAGTAACTGGCACACGATTTGTGTTTAGAAGATGAACAAAAACAGAAAATATTAGTGAAACACTTAAAACTGGCCAGACATAAGAATAAAACAGCAAAAATTAAGGGATTCAAGCTCCAAATAGAAGATAAAATATTCACAGCAGAGGAACTTGAAAGTAATATAGACGTGGAAGACCTACCTGAAAATACTGATGCGGATAAGGAGTTACCAGATATAGACGAAGATGGAGATGAAGAAACTGTCAATGTAAAACAAACTGGAATTAATAAAAGAAGGTGTAAAGGTGAATCAAGGAGTGATCAAAACAGACAAGAGAAAGGAATGAAGAAGCATGCAAATACTGAGCAAGTACCACGGTTAGTGTCTAGAAATTGAAGAAAATAATTATCTTTTTGAACATTTAATTCTATTATGTTAAATTGAAAAAGTATATTGCATTTACCTGGTACAACTTTACCATTTTTGTTTGCTTATCTGCGTACATAATATTTATTTTTATCTATATTTTTTACAATTACTATCTTTTTACATATACTGCTGATAAAATACTTGTTTTATTTAAAATACAAAATAAAGATATAAATCAATATATCCATGATATTCAACAAAAGAAATGGATAATGTACAGGAGTTTTGTAACTTAGAACAACAAAATCTTATACGGACTATCTCAATTTTTCATATAAACTACTTACCTTGGACTCCTTTTATTTTTTCTACGGATATATTGGTTTTTACTTTCCACGCACTTGCCTATGTGCCTTATACTTAAAATGTTTAGAATATGGTGGGAATATATATAAAAAAGATGTTTGCGTTATGTAGGTATTATGTGTTTGTTTATATAGATTCAAATTATATAGGATACGTTTATTTAGTTATTTACAGTTTTGTTAATTCTACCACCGCATCCACGCACAAACCATGTATTCATGGTTACAGTGGAGAGTGAGAGATAATTATCTCATATGTAAAAGCAATTATTAATTATTGATTTTGTGATTTTCTTTTACTTAGTTTATTTAGTAATATTTATCTGTTCTCTATAGTTTAATATGCTATTGTTATTGTTCTGAATAAACTATTATTATTAATTTATTATTATATAAGATTGTTCACTTTTGTTTACAAGTATGTGAAAATTATTGTTAAAATGTGGGGTTAGAATAGCGAAATAATGTGTATCAAATAAATGCATTTTAAAAGTTATTATATTATTTGAGGAGAGTTTAAATACTAAAAGTTGATAAAGAAAATATCAGAAATTTTATTTTTTATATTACTTTTGCTCAACGTGTCTTATTTTTCGAAATGTCAGTACCTAAAAACACCACAAATTTGATCATTTTCAGGCGAGAAATACGGCGACCTTAAGAATATACTTGGCAAATTAACAAAAATGTATATTGAACATATTCATATGACCAGATATCCCATCGATGAATACACTGAAAAAAAATTTACATATTTTACCACAAAAGAACATACTCTCTGTGTAATCGAGGTCCACACCAGAATGTGTATATTTTTATATATGTCGCTATATGTAGCAGCGTGTTAAAGGTTTAACACAGTTTACAGTGTTATTTATATCATTAAAGATGTAAGTAAACATTACACGTTAATGTGTTTTATTGTATAATATATAGTATTTACAGAATTTTGGTGTAACAATAAAATATATTATTACGCAAGCTCACCTACCTTCTTAGTGTGTTAATTCATCTAGTTAAATACGATGAAATTATATAATGGTTTTTTTTTAATGTAACGTATAATTATTTGTCCCGAGAACAACAAGGGCAGGTCAAAAAATTCCAGTAAAGGCCATGGATGTGCACTTTAATTATGTTACTGGCAGTGACCAGTTACCTAGGTGGCTGGTCACTGCTTAACAATCCGGAAAATCATTATAGATCAAATAACACCACTAACAGTGTATACCTCAAAACTAAATCAACAAATATTCAGTTTAATTAAACCAATTATATGGGTTTGTTTAACAACATTATTTAACACCATCTTTAACAAAATAGTACTGTAAAATTTGTTAAAATATGTATTACATTTAACATAACTCTTACTTCAGTCGTATTAAGATAAAAACACAACAAAATATTCGAAAACAATAAATTTTGTAACATTAAACAAGCAAATATATTAATTATAAAAATAAATATTTGGATATATGACACTTTTCTTGAGTTAAATATTATTTTGTTAAATTAAACAAGCTTTTTTTCTGTATATAGTGTCATATAGATGTATGTTTCTTTGATGACATTACTTCTATGGCAACATATCATATAGCATAAATTTATACCAGACCATAATTTTATGTATATCCTTTTTTGCAAATTCTCAAGAGCAGAGCTAATAAATTTTAAATTTTTGTGAGCTATTCGCAAATCTTAAGCGATGAAAAATAGTTACACGCATACTCATTAGTTGATTTATCTACACATCTAATGTTTTTATAAAAGCAGGTGTCAGCTTACATGTGCCTTGTAAGTTATGGCATAAATTACGTATATTTTTACTTGGTCTAGCCACAGAGAGATAAATCTAACGTCGTATTTTAGATTAGAGGAGACGAATAGAAGATATTTTCGTATTACTGTACGATTCGAACGGCGGATATATAAATTAGATACCACAGAACTAATAGAGTGTAATAATTTAGTTTTGTAGCAGAATTTGGTGCTTAATGCACGGATCGCACTTGCTATATATTGTTTGAGAATATTTGAAGACATTAGTGTATGGTACCCCTGTAAATACCCTGGAAGAGCTGCAGCTACGGATTTATCAAAAGTGTCAAGAATTCCAAACCAAGGAGGGTGTTTTCGAAAGAGTTCGAATATCGTTGAGACGAAGATGTCGTGCCTGCTTGGAAATGGACGGAGGGCACTTTAAAATTCTTCTGTAACTTTGTTTTTTGTTTGCTAAAAGCTTCCTTTGTCGGTTTATTCCTAATAAAATAAAATGTTTTAAAAGCGAATAGTGGTCCATATCTTCGCAACCGTTACTTTGCGGACCCATGTTTATTAAGACTTTTCTGCTTATTTTGGTTCGCACCTGCTGAAATATTTTACGCTCTTTTTTAACACCTGTATAGCACTACCATACAGCAAGTTATACATATATTGCATCTTTTCAAATCAAATGTAGCAAATTTCGCTGCTATAACATGTTAGATGTTATACATATCTAGTCGGTAAAGATCACATGATGTTGTATAACATTGCTACAACAATGCATCCACACTTGCAAATCATAGTGCCGCGAATTGAAACTGAATTTATTGTTGTATGCCAGTGCCATTTATCTGGAAGACCAAGGTCGGTATCCACTCCTAGCGCAGGAGAAGAATATCTAGCACTGGTAAGGAAGAATCCAAGTACGAGTGTGCGGAGAATATCAGCCGAGGTAGGAATTAGTGGTCCTCTTGTTTGGAGAATCCTTCTCGAGCAACTGCTTTATCCATACCATGTACAACGAGTACAGGCCTGAAATCCAATAAATGATCATTAAGCACGTTTGGTTTTTTGCCGCTGGTTTCTACGTCATGATGGTGAAGACCCTTTCTTGCAAACATTATTTTTACTGATGAGGCCGGGTTCACAAGAAATGGAGTGTTCAATTTTCACAATAGGCATATTTGGGCCTACGAAAATCCTCATGCTCTAATAGAATCTGGACATCAGGCACGTTTTTCATTAAACATTTGGATGGGTATTGTAGTAGGTGACAGGTTTCTAGGTTCTGTTGTTTTACCAAACCGATTAACAGGCGCTGCTTACATCAATTTTCTACAGAAAAAACTGTATGAGTTTTGGAAGACATTCCTTTGAATCAGAGGCAACAAATGTGGTTCCAGCATGATGGTGCTCCAGCTCATTTTTCCATGGCCGTTAGAGAGCATTTACATCAGACTTTTCCACATAGATGGGTCGGAAGGGCCGGACCTGTTTTATGGTTTCCAAGATCGCCTGATCTGACCCTCTAGGTTTCTTTATTTGGGGATATTTGAATACATTAGTGTATGGTACTCCTGTAAATAGCACTGCAGCTACGGATTAATAAAAAATGTCAAGAAATCCAAACCAAGGAGGGTGTTTTCGAAAGAGTTCGAATATCGTTGAGACGAAGATGTCGAACCTGCTTGCAAATGGACGGAGGGCACTTTGAACATCCTCTGTAACTTTGTTCTTTGTTTGTTAAAAGCTTCCTTTGTCGGTTTATTCCTAATAAAATAAAATGTTTGAAATAGTGGTCCATATCTCTGCAACCGTTACTTTACGGACCCATGTTTATTAAGACTTTTCTGCTTATTTTGGTTCATACTATTACCTCCTGATATTTTACACTCCTCATTCATTTTTAATTCATTTTTCTGGGAAAGTGTTGCACATTCCTGGCCTTGTGGGGTGGAGCTCCGTCGTACTGAAACCGTAGGTTGCTCGTTAGCTGCAATGGCATATTCCCCAGACGTGGAGGAAGTTCTTCTTGTAGGAAATTTAGGTATCATACGCTGTTGAATGTATGTTCATAAAAATAAGGCCCAATTAAATGCCTAACTATGATGCCGCACCTTATATTTACACCTAAATGGCTTTGGCTTTGGACTGGATTTACAATATGGAGATTTTCAATGGACCAGTAGAGTTCGTTGCGCCTGTTTGACAAACTATTACTGACAAACCGACTTTCGTCTGTTGAAGCAACGCGCCGAAAGAAGTTCTGATCAACAGTTTCTACATTTACTACAATTTGAGCTATACAATTAAGTCTGTTTTCAATGTTACGCTCAGGAAAATACTCCAAATTATGAATTTTCTATTCATGATATCCATTGATTTTAAAATTCGTTGAACGGTTAATTTATCCAAATTCAATTCCCGACTAGCCTGCCGTATAGAATTTCATGGGTTTTGTTCGAAATACTGTAGCAGTCTAGCTGTATTAACATTGTTTCTTACCCTTCGGTCAATTAAAAATTCATTTTCATTTCGTCGCAAGTTCGCCTCCAATCTTGTAAAGGTTCTATGAACAGAAATGAGGCCCTCTGGATACTTTTCTCGATATAACTCTACAGCTCTTCTTCAATTTTTTTGTGACTCGTCGTAAATTAGCAACATGTCAACCTTTTCTGAATGAAAAACATTTTTAAGCACAAAGGTTTGACGTTCGTATTGAGTAATGACAAGTATTTTGTGACATTTATGCACTTTAAACAAGGAACAATCATTATTTTCCAACCACTACTTGATCTTTTCACGGCTAATGTGATTTTTAGGTGGTATATAAACAGGAACATGACATAAATTCTCTATGGGTATTAGAAAATAAAAAGCTTTTTTACAGGAAAAAAATTTCGGTTTGTTTCTGGAAAAAATATAATTGATGACGTCATTAGTCGTTTTTGTCAAATTCCCAAGATAATACTTTCGATTGAAAATGGGACTTACCTCATCCCATTAAATACCACGTGTCCCAAATTTTATTAAAGAATTTTGTATCTTCACAGTAGGCCCATACTATCGACTTTGAGACACCCTGTACATTTCGTTGTTATGACATCAAGTAACTGAATTATAAGATAGATTTAATTTTTTTATTTTATTTGAAAGCGTGCACTCTATCCGAGTGCGACAAGTTGTGCTGTAACATTGAATAATAAATAATACCTCTTATTACTCAATGGTTGCAGTCAATTCAATTCCACAAAAATCGAAAAAACTGCTCGAGAAGACATAGGTTACTGTCCAGTTATGGTACGAGAAAAAAATAGCAGGAGGTATTTCCGAAAACATATTATTGGCTTACCTGCAAAAGAAATCCGCAGTTAAATTAGAAAAAGTATAAAAAATTCCTGTTTCTTTAGAGAAAATCGCTCGAATTAAGCGTGACATACATTTTCATTTTATAAAATGAAATCGAAAAAATATACTGAAAGAAAAACGAAATGGCGATATGACAAAGAACTACATAAAACAAATACTAGAAAGTCGAAGTCGAATCGAAAAATATATTAAACTGACTAACAAAAGAATGACAATATCCAAAGCAAACGGCAGTTATTTCTTAAAGGATTTTCGAGTGCATTAAAGTCACATTTTGGAAAACGAGGCCACTTAATAATAATGCATATTGTAAGTAGAGCAGGATTTTTAGGACAGGGTTCACTTGTCGACTAACCTGAGAGTATGAATAGCGAAATATCTGAAAAATTATTTGAATCTGTTTACCAGATACATAATCTTATCATACGCGATGAATAGAGAAGTTGTTAACATCAGAATGAAGAAACAAAAAAGTTTTAGACAAGTTAAAATCGAAAATTATCGAATTTTTTTGATAAGTTCTAAATCACCTGCATAGATAATTTTTGCATGTAGGTAAGTAGGGCAAAATTGTTTGTATTTTGTTATAAAAAATACGCGTTTAATACGATGTCCTGTTTCTTGTTATACCCGTACATTTATTTTAAACATCAACATACTTTCCCTTATGAAGACGACCCTATTCAAGGCTCTTGACAGTACTAAAAAAGCCCAGCTGAAGGCGACGTCGATGAGAAATATTTGAAAAACATTTAGAAAACGTAAAGTGAAAACACCCGCTGTTTGTGAGAAATTAGAAATTACCTTCGTCCGAGGCTTCTTAACCTTTACTGAAACTAAATTATAATTCTAATCAGGCAGAGATGCACACATTGTTAATAACTTTCATCTGGTTTAACATCCGCCTCCTTATGCGAATGTTATTTATCACTCAAACACAATAAACTATCTGTATTGTCAATTGACTTAAATGTCTATATCAATCACTTTCTATGGAGTATATGGGAGGACATAGGCGGCTGCGTCTTTGATTACATTGTATTAGGAATTCAGTCAACGTGCCTTTAACAAGGGATTTCGAAAGGTCAGCTAATTTTTACGATTGGATATCGAAGAATATTTTTTAGCGCCTCTCAAAACATAAAATGCTTTCCAAATTTTAATACGACGCGTGAAATACTTTGATATAATAAGGATATTGAGCCATAGTCCATGGGAAATTGTGTTGTTTTTTAATATACAGGATGTCACCTAACAAATGTTACACACTTCTAGTGTATATATTTTTCTCGCTGTAAAATAATCAAGTTTGTGGTATTTTTAGATACAGAAATATCGAAAAATAAAAAATATAGGGCAAAAGTAATATAAAAATATAATTATTAATGTTTTGTTTATCCACTTTTACTATTTAAATTCTCCTCAAATAAATTAATATCTTTTAAAACGTGATTGTAAGATAGCCATTATTTTGTTATTCTTAGTTTATGTTATAACAATAATTACAGTTGAATTTAAAAAAAACGAATTTTGAAAGATTTCTGTACCTAAAAATTTGTTGGTTAGACCGCTCCCAGTCGTTGTATATTCGTATTATTTCGGAAAAAGTATTCGCACGTGGCATGTGATAACATTCCTTTTATTTGCTAAACTCTATATTATTCAGTTCTTAAATGTCTCAAATTACTTGTGTTTGTAAAGAATATTATTTCAAGAATACGGCGCCTTTAAATAATAGCATTTATTTCCAACAGGGTAGACCAGTTATAGGAAATACAAAGTAACACTACCTTATATACGCAGCTTTAAATTATAAAAGGACAAAAGGTTTATAGAGATATATGATAATATAAAACGGGAAGGCTAATAAAAAATAGTAAATATAAACAAAAGTAACAAAAATCACAAGGGGAATTAATTAGAACTAGAACACTATAATAATCTAAACACTGCAGTATTCAAAATTGTAGTGAGATAATCATTGTTTTTTCACAAGAACGAATAAAGGTTATTAAAGTTCCGACACATTATATCTGTAGAGCAATAAAGCATTATGTTGGTATTGATGCTATAATTATAGAACATTACAGATTGACTGAATTCAATACGCGAAACTAACCAGTTAATCTTTTATGTAGTAAATTATACAAAAAATTGATAGTATTCGTCTATTATTTATCGATATTTCATCAAATCTAGACAACAGTAACTCAGGATCGTATGCTCTAGGTGGGTATTGATGATCATCTTTAAATGTTAGAAATTTAAGAAGACGACGTTGTACAAACTCAACTTTACTTATATGGCAGTTATACCATATTATATGTATATGTGTGACCAAATCAATGCACCATAATCTAGTTTTGGGCAAACAAACGTGTAATATAATAACTTTATAGCTTTAATATGAGTAAAATGTTTGCTATTACCGGTGACAAAACCAAGAACCCTAAAAGCGGAAGAAGTCATCAGTTCAATATGCCATACAAATGAGAACTTATGGTCAACCACTATTCCCAAGTCCCTATATTCTGTTCTGCACATTTGCCTAAACGTTTGCTCAAACTATTGAGAATAGGAAACGCATTATACGTTTCTAACAGATTAAAATTCGGACAGTAATAGTGACCACCCTGTATCTATATCAATGGAATATATGGACACCCTCTATACCGGTTCGTATTCCAATTGTAGAATATTTGGCTTTCGTGTGTTCAAAGGAACAAAAAATGTAAAACATCTGAGATCAAATTATGATGGAATAAGTTTCATTCTTATTGATTCCTGTAATTCTCTTGGAAATTGTATAAAACGATTTTAAATGCGGAACGCAAAGGTGGTCTCCTCTGGTAGGTATTTATTAGGTACGGATAAACACTAATTTCGTGTAATATTCATATTTTACATTTATACGCAAGATTTTCAGTAAAAGTAGTTCCTTCATTTGATTTCATATACAGGGTGTTTCATTTTGAAAATATACATACGTTAACAGTGAATGCAGGATATCTAGGAGGTACCAAAACAAACCTATTGATAGATCTAATCGTTGTCAGTTCCGAGATATAGGGCGTTTTACCGATACTGCATATGCCGGTCAGAACATTAGTCTGCGGAATGATTGTTTCTTGCAGTATCATTTATAGATTTAATGGCCCGTCGCCCAAGGCGAGAGGTCTGCGATTAAGTACCTGCTGTAATGTAGGGCGCTTCCTGCCGCTTAGGCCGAGCAGGAACTAGCAGACCACTTATATATCACCTGTACTCAGTTTACACATGTGAAGGAACAGCCAGTTCAATTGTCGATCATCTCACCTATGGCATACTGCTAACAAGCCCGAAACCGGTCTATGTCTGGTGGTGTGGCCTACAAGAATTTTTGGCTGTTCACACAGATACTACATGTGGATGGATCTATCCATAGTCAGTTCCGAGATATAGGGCATTTTACCGATACTGCAGATACTTTAGTTGTAATTTAATGCCGGTCGGGTCATTAGTCCGCGGAGTAGTTAATTCCTGCAGTATCATTTATATAAATTATGAATTTGATGAAGAAAGTAATTTTACTAGGTTTTACTTGGAAAAAAGCGCTTACAGACAGATATTTGATCGAACAATCAAACATGAAGACTTCAATGCGCAGCTACAGCAAATTCACCATGAACTATATTATAGCTGCGGAATTCAGACGACTTATGACACGGCTGAAGTTACGCAATTGTTTTTATTGTCAACATAATTTTCGATAGTTTGTCGCATTAAAAACAATTATTTTAAGTAATTTCGTATAATATACAGGGTTTCCCATAATTAATGTACAATACCTTAGCAGTAGGTTCTTTTTTCTAGGGGTCAAAAAATGCTTCCTCAAGAGACCATGTGTTTCAAAATATTTCCAAAACGAGTTAACACATAATTATGAATTTTGGTATATAGGACACTCATTAAATGTTCCAATAAACTACATAAAATCTCCGTTGGTCGTCCTTTTGTGCCGCTAGTGCCCTCCTATAAAATCCATACACAAAATGTATGCCGGCTAGGTCAGGATTATTAATATTCTGCATTTCTTCATTAGCTTTTACTTAATATCTAATACAACACCGTAAAGTAAAATCAAAAATTTTAGTTTAATGAACTGTCAAATTAATTCAAGTAAACAAACTTTTGTTTTCATGGCTTGCCTATCTATTTAAATCTGATTTTTTAAACGAAGCATTTTATCGACGTAAATTAAAAGTATTTTTTTGTAAAAAAGTCATATCTCTCATATTTTGATGTTTAAATTTGAAAATATAGACGTGCCAAAACTTGGGAAGGCATTTTACCCGTTAGCCTCCTTGCCCGAGACGTCCCTGACCAAAATTTTTAAACATTTTTCATGTAGTTTGTTAGAACATTTAACTTGTTTTGGAAATATTTTGGAAAACACCTCTCTTGAAGCCTCTTCTAGGGGGGCGCTGCCCCCTTCGGAAGAATTTTTCGACCCCTACTTATAGATCTACTGCTAAATTATTGCACACTAATTATGGGACACCCTGTGCAAACATTTAAAGTAGTATATGGTTTTATTAATACCAGTTGCCGTTTCTTAAATATTATGAAGAAAATACATATAATGAATTATTAATTTGTTTGTATGACGTAAATCAATGTTAATTTATTGAATAAATAGCGACATTAAGAGCAGCGAAACATATAGTAATTGGCATACGAGTATAACCTAATGGAAAACCAATTTTTGAAATTCATCTATCGATACTATAATCATAACATGTGGTGAACTGCTCAGGAGGCGTAACTTTTCTTCGCTGAAAAAACCCAGTACATACTTCATGCTGACAGCGTTATATAAGATAATTAAAAACCTTATTGACAGTACGGATATTTTATAGAATTTGTATGTGCCTAGAGTAAATCAAAAACATGTTAGTGTCTCTTATTACCCACGCCGAGAACAAATGCTTTGAAGTTCTCTCCGTTATATTCAAAATGTGATATATGCAAGAGTGAATTAATTTGAATACCTTCAGCTAATCATCTTTGGAACATTGCAGCATTGAAAACTCTGCATTATTTTTCTTTTCATATCGTTCGTTTTTTAATTTCCAATTTCAATTTTATTGGCATAGAATTTGCCCCGATCGCACCCAATTCGACGACTGTGGTATCGAAAAACTCTAGATTGCCCCGATCGCCCTTACGCGATTCTGGTAAACAACCGAGTAATGCCATGTATCGAGACGCAACTGAAAAAATTGAGAATCGACGAGAATCGTATATTTTCTAATGCAAATCAAGTACCTGCATTGCAATACATTTTTATATGATGTACTTTTACAGAGATTTACATGTATACTTCACATTTAGTGAATGTATGAACAAATTCCATCCTACACAGAAGTCATTTCTACTACTGACAAGACCTTCTTAACTATTTAGAAATAAAATGTGACTCGCATTTTGTATTTATTGTAGAATTCTAATATTAAAATCTACTATATTTCTAATAATTTGTCAGCAAGAGATGTCCTGTATATTATTGACTAGCTTAAACCTGTGCTTTTGTACATTTTAACAAGCAGGGACTCTTTTACATAACATTAAAAGTAAAAACTTTTTCTTCTTTTCAAGTTTATCTCTATGGAAGCAGACAAATTTTAAACTGTCAAACTTGACATACGTTTAATATTTTTATTACTATTTTGAAAACGAAAACAGAGAGATTTTCGAAACGTCAAAAATACGGAAGTGCGCGATAGTTATGTAATTTTTGTTATTTTTTACTTATCTGTTTTTTTCAGTGTGAGATTTTTTTGTTAGGCAAACTTAGGTTCAAAAATAACCCTTGACGGATCCGTTTGGCGCAAGGGCTTATTTAATGAATCTTTATTTTTTTCAGAAGTGTGGCAAAAACCCAATAAAACTAAAGAAAAACTAAAATTATGCCACAAATAAATAACTTCAGACAAGTTTATCTGTCACTACACTTACCATATGGCTACAAAAATGATATTATACATTGTCAAATTCGCTTCTGGTACACTATTCAGGTTAACCAAAATGTAAATATTTGAACTGATTGATGATCTCTTTGGTGGGTAATTTTTTTTAACGTGCATATTGTTAAATTTTTTAGATATGGAGATTCAGTCACATATGTGAAATAATATTGTAAACTATGTAATAAAGATACAGATATGAGAAAACCAGAAAGAAATAGAAGTTAAAATTTGAAAGTATAACTTCAAACATTCCGATACGCGAATGTGTTCCGCTTATGGCGCCCTTAGCATGCACCTGTTAGAATGATAATAATTGTCACCGGACAGTACCAAATCAGCAAAATTGCAAAATAAAAAATGGCCGGTAAGCCGAATTTGTCTCAGCTTCATTTTAGTTTTGACTTTATTTTTCTCTATGTATATTTTTCAGAGTTGTTTATAAAAGTAAGTATATAACAAATATAAGAAAATTTAAATTATCTACTTAGTAAAATTACATATCCATATTTTACAATTAATTGTAAGTTGAAAATTACAATGTATAAACAATACAAATTATAGTGAGGTAAAACCTTATAACGTAATATGTACTTATTTCATTAACAAAATTATTTTCTAATTTTACATAACTTGGCGCTGTGACCAACGTAAAGTGATGTGAAATTACACACAAATTTTTATCAGTGTACTTTGTCTTCGATCTTGTCTTGCAATTGGTTTATATCTGTAGGGTAAACATTTTAAACAAATAAATAAATAAATAACATTGATAACTTCTTCATTCTCCATCATAACCGCATATCTCCCAATTACCTCCCTATAAATAATAATCATACCGTGTTAAAATGTTAACAACATTTTTATACGCAATTCGTTACGAATAAATACCATTAAATGTTACAATTTCCAGCGGCATAGATGAAGTTATTCCAATAAACCAGGCCGTTAAATCTAATTATTTACAATTAAACTATGCTCTAATAGCAGATAATTGTAGCAATAATCTTTATATACAATAAGCGATATAAATAAGGTTTTTCGCGGCCTCTGTATTACCATTTACGACAATAGCAATCGTTATATATCCGTTTCTTTTCGCGAACTTGCAACTAGATTAATTTCAATGGAATCGTTGCTCCTGTTTCTTGCACGTCTTTTCTTGTTAGCTCTTCTTTACGATTTCCTCGCGACACTGACAAATATCATCTACAAATTGAGGCGAAGTGACAGCGCGACGACTTAGATCCTTATTTTATTTGCTCCGAACAGGCTCATAAATTGCGTCAGTCGAGAAGATAAAAAATTGGATTAATAAATCAGAAATGATCTTAATTATGTTCTTAAAAAAGGGGTACTTCAGACAGAAATAAACTGAGACGGTTTTAAGTCATGAATATTAATTTTATTGTACAAAGTTTGGGATACAAACAGGCTAAAAGCCGAAAACAGCAACTACACATGCAATAAGAACTACATAGTACATAGTGTGCTTACAAGATATTATAATATAAATACGTTACTCTAACTAGCTAGATTAACTACTAGATACTAACTAGATTAACAATACATTAATAATTAATACGTTTAATGTTACGTTTAAAAAGACTTATGGAGCTATTAAAAATATAAATATTTTAATATATTTGTAGAAAAATATCCAAGGACATGTATAATAATAATAATAATAATAATAATAATAATAATAATAATAATAATAAATGACTTTATTCATCATCTATAAAAAAATATAAATTTCATATCAAATAATTAATTATGAAGTGATGAAAGGGCGAAGTTCGGTTATCCATTCAAAGAATGGAAACTCGCTCTTCCACTTATCCCTAAATACATTGAAGAGAGCTTATTACAGTTTTATTCAATCTAATATTTCATATGCAATACTTGTCTGGGGGCATGCAACTTCTATTATGAATGTTTTCGCTCACCAGAGAAGAGCTGTCAGAATTATGACTGGTTTGGGTTACAGGGATGAATGTAGAGATACTGCCTTGTATATACATATTCCAGTGCCCTCCTGTATATAAAACAGAATTCGAGTGACATGTTGACTGGCAATCAGATTCATTCACATGATACCAGAACAAAAAATAATTATTAAACAAATTTCCATAGGTTATCTAGAACCAGAAATATTTATTATGGCATCCCTTCTAAAATTTAATAAACTAAATCTTTAATTACCCACATATCCAATTGAAATACCTGACCTATGATGTCCGCTTTTTATATTTAGAGCGTGATCAAGTTTTGTGATAAATCTGACTGCATGTGTTGCCCGCATTTGGCTTCGCATTTGATTTATCGCAATACACATTTAGAACCGATAATCAGAAGATTGAAATATATAATTATCAAAGTGGTTGTTGAAAAAATAATTAATGGCACAGTAAAACCACAACAATGTAGCTGTAATGAATAGACCTTGCGATTAATTACAGTAAACATTTCAGAACATCACCATTGAAATTAATAACTACTGGGCAACATGAAAGAATACCGATTTGATACATTAGTGAAAGGAACCTTCGAGCCAATCTATAAAATTTATGTTATTATAATTTATTAAATCCCAATATTTCATTCATTTAATGATCTCGGGTCTATGAGAACTAGTCCACCTTTAACAGATTTTTCGTGACGCACAAAACTAATATCTCGGTACTATCCGAAATTTAATGACCAGCGATGGCATATAATGGCATTTTAGGAGACCCACAAATACTAAATAATAACATTTCTGTACAATTTATCAATAACTAGCCTGACATATTGTGCAACATGTTGCATAATCAAGTCTTTAACTGGGTTATACTTTTTCACTGAAAAATAAAGTAGAGAAATATTTCAAAAGAATACTTGACTCATTGCTAACTGAACTGCCACTTTTGTTTATTTTTTATGTATTATGTAGCATCATCTGATGTCGATTGTTAAAAAATATACATGCTTGATAATATGTATTTACGTAATAAATGGAATATAGACATTATTACATGCGCTTATAGGTCACAAGTTGGCCCTCTAAAAATAAAGATTTACCTGTTTTTGTAAATTTTTTATATCGCAATTGTTTTCGAGATTTCTCCAGTGGAGAGTTAACAAAAAATCACCCGGTATATATGCTAACGAACATTACCATAAACAAAGCTGTATTATGTAAAATAAAAATTAATTCTACTAAATTTACCTCAAAAATAGACATACCCGGCTTAATCCGACTAAGCAAGATTAAATTATTCGTCAGTTGCCTCATCTATGAAATTCTGATGAGAGCGAAATCGAAATCGGTATGTCTGATGGGTTTTTGACGAGTGATTTTAGCTGTTTGTTACAGGTTTTCCATGAGCAATTTAATGCTGGACGGGCATTACCACGCAGAACAGGTGTTTCCTGGAATTCCGTGTTTAACCTAATATACAATTTGGTCTTACTAACTGTTCTTCAATGTGTTCATTACTTGTGGATTTGGTTCTATTAAATTTAAAAATCCCAGTTCTTCTTCTGCCTCTTGGGTATAGACATTTTAAAATAGTCTATTATACACTACTGCAATATTATACTTTTTTCGTCCTTTGCCATGGTAATAAATTGTTTATTAGGTATTTTCAGACTTGTATTTCCACATTTTCGAACTATACAATATATAATTTTATGAAATACGCGAATTTCCAAGCGCCGCGCACGCGTACTGGGAAGCTTAACGCTTGCAATGTGGTTGAAGATTTTAAATGCGATTTTAGGGGTGAAGTTGAATGCAGAAATAGTCATTTTGAACGCGAAATGGTAGGTACTTTTGCGTTCAAGAGTGGAAGTTATTTTGCCGAGCTTAGTGAAATATTCATTAGAGAACGTAAAAGCATTTCGAAATATAAACAATTTTTTTTAAAAAACTGCAGTAAAATAAGTGAATTAAAATACATACAATTTAATCTATATTTGAAATCGTTTGAATCAAGATGAATTAGGTGCAATGACTGTCTTAACGATAGCAACCTAATAAAGAATAAGAGTTAGTTGTTTGAAAAAGTTGTCAGAATTATACAGGGTGTCCCAAAATAGAAGGCCATACCATTAACCACATATTCGTTGGACAGAAATAATGCGACTTTGCTTATGCCATTTTTTATTTGGGCGTCCCTGTTTCAATATACAGGGTGTCAAAGATATATTTTATAAAATTTAGAATTATCCATTCTGTTTTAATTAGCAAACATTCATTCAGTAAGTATTACGTAAGTCGCCAAGATATAGTAATAATAGGTATATCCACAAAATTGCAGTTTCACGCCAGAACTGAGCATTTAAACAAAAAATTACGAAAGAGATAAAATGATCAGAAGAACATTCATCGTTTGATATTTCAACATAGAGCTGCATAGCGTACATAGAAATAATTGGAGAGGATACAGGGTACTGTATCTCTGTTACCTCCATTCACCCTCCGATTTTTTTCACAAAAATTACATGATAAGTATAGGTACCTACCCTGTATATTGAAACAGGGACGCCATAATAAAAAATGACATAAGACAAATGGCATTGTTTTTGTCCAAAGAATATGTGGTTAATGGTGACCTTCTAGGTATATTGTAATTCATGTTCTACGAGTGTTTAATTCAAAATGAGCCAGGAAAGTAAAGAAGAGCATTTACCAGGGGAAATATTGGAATCTGCACAAAGTGCTGATTCACATTTAATCCCCAAAAAATCATAGAGACAGTACGAGATTGGTTACAATGAATTCAGAGGGTGGTATAGTTCGAAGAAAATTCAAAGTGACCAAACATGAAATTAATAAAATTTAACTTTCGGCGTTATTGTCGGTATATTCCATGTTAAAGTATACTAAATGTCAAAGAAAATAATTTAACTCACTGCAATATCGGCCTTTTTAATTTACATGTGCTGCAAAATAAATTGTAATCGTCCTATATTGTTTAATTAATAAAATCATAAATAAGTTTCCAAAAAGTTGTAAATTATTTTGACATTTGTTTTATGATCTAGTGTTTTGCAGCTAAGTGACAAAAAAGACTCACTTTGTCAACTAAATATTTAACGAAAATGTCACAGTTTTCGAAAAAATCTATTTTTTACAAACAGATAAACACTTTCGATTAGTAAAATTAAAAAACGGAAGTGTCGCCATTCATCAGAAATTCTAATGGTATTAACTTGTAGCGTTTTAGATCCATTAATTCATGTTAATATATTAAAATTTTCATCAATATAAATGTTTGTATCTATCTAGTACGATTGCTACGTTAAACGACAGTAGAGTCTATTCCGAACCAGCAGGTTATTGAAGTGTACATATTAATGTCGTTTCATTAAAAAACTATTTCCGATAGCTGTTGCAACAATGAACACGAATACTCTCCAGAATAATTTTCGTATAGAAAACGATATAAAATTCTGTAAAAGCTACATGAATTACTGCGCAGTTTTGGGAATATATCAATGGAATAAATCATCTCGTCTTTCGAAATGTTATCATAGTATGATACTTATTTTATTCATATGTGGTGGAATTCTTACATTCTTGGGAAGAATTAAATTTATATATATTTTCTTTAAACCGATCCAAGTAGCTAGAGATATTCTACAACTTATCATAGAGTTATTTTTCATTTTGATGGCTTTACGAGGATCTCTACGAGGTAATTTTTGGAGAATATGTTTCAAAAACTTGATCAAAGTGGATAATAAGTTGCGGGGAAAAGGCTTTAACATACAATTCCACACAACGTTCCAGACGCTGAAGATAGTAGGATACCATTCAGTACCAATTTTATCACATGCATTTCTAGTGATGGTTACACGACAACGCCTTGTAAGGTATTGCTGCTACATTATATATGTAATTGTACAGTTTTATCAAGTAGCATTTATAACTTCCATTTACGAAATAGCAAACGTTATTGGAAGAAGATATATTTATATTGGTACCGTAACAGAAAAACTATTTATACAACGCAACAATTTCTGCCTATATGAGAAAAGTATTGATAATGACATAAATAGTATTAAATTAATATATGGTACACTCAGCTACGTTACTAAGAAGTTAAATTATAATGTTGGACCACATATATTTTTTACATTGTGTTATATATTTATAATGGTGTTGTCCACATTCAATTGGATGCTGCGTTCTTTTGAAGAGCTTTTGTGGGAGGAAATATTTTTGTCTTGTGCTTTGCAACCCTTTACACTTTGTGTAAGTAATTTTATTCAGGTTAGATATGAAAATGCGTGTTTATAGTATTTTTACATTAGAAACTTTTGACAAGTGTGTTTTTCCGCCTCTTTTTTTACTGTATTTTAAAGGTATTTCAGCTAATATAAATCATTTTTTCTACAATTTCTCTTAATGAAGTCATAATATGTATGTTCTCTGATACGTAATATCTAGATATGCTAAAAAATCTGATCACCAGGATTAGACCAGAAGTCGGAGACTTATGCGGGAGAGTGGCGGCATATTATTGTTTTGCGCCCGGGAACGACTTACGTTGGTAGGCCCTAACCACCTGGAACTTGGAAAACCTCATTAATTAGGGGGGTGGTTAAATGTCGACCGGTATCTCACATTGACCCAAGCCAACATTCTTTCACTCTACCATACCTACAAAGTGGTTCCAATCCTTTCCACAAATATAGCTGGTCTACGGCCTACCTGCCGCAGGAATCATTCTATAAGATTCAAAACTCAAATTCACTTTTGAACATACGGAAACTGAAAATTAAATTCGAAAAGATGAGACCTGGCCTATTTCTACATTTTCTGGATTGCTTCTTTAGGTGGTCTCCTTTAAGTAATCATCTCACGACATGAACGCTTTAATATTGTGTCAAAATTGTCTTGTAAAGAGTCTTACAGCCGGATTCATGAAACGGGCGTAGCGCTAGTTCGACTAACGAGTTTACGCCCGTGTAAAGCGCTTTAGTTGGCCTAACCAGCTTTGCACTCATTCACGAAACATGCGTTGCTAGGTAGCGAAGCATGCGTTGCTAGGTAGGCTGTTTATTTACGTCCATATTTGCGCCAAAAGTTAGACCCAGTATTGTACCTGTATAAAAATAGCATAACTTCGGCCTCTAGTTCCTTGCGTTTCCCATTGTATATTTAGTATTTATATTTAAAAACTGTATTTTTCAGTACTACGGATTAGTTAACATATCATGAAGTAAGTATTATACATAGTGGTGAATAGGAGTATGCTTTTTATTTAAATTAGTGCAACAGATGCGTAAATTTTTCGCGTAACCTCCGCTAGTCTGACTAACGTTACGCCTTGTTGATGAATCCGTATGTTAGAGTTCAATATAGTCCGACTTAAATGATGTATGTCGATTACAGAGAGAACATTATTGAAGAAAGCAGTGCACGGCAATTGTTTCGTGTTGCTATGAACGATTCTTCACATTTCAATCAACACGTGAATTTGCTAAAAGGTAATTCCAGGAAACAACTACTCTGCGGGATACTGCCCCGTCCAGCATTATTACAACTGAAAAACATAAAGCAAACAGAAAAAGCCACCAGACATATTCCGGTTTCAAGCTTATTAGCTCTCATCAGCATGCCTTAGGTGAGGTAACCGATGAAAAACCTTATCTATTTAAAGTTTGTGTAGGAAAGCTACATCAAGTGCCCATTTGCTACTCTATGCTGGACTAAAAAGCCACACACACGAAGCGTTCTACATAGCAATAGACACCATTGATATTTTGCAAATATGGAATTGCTGCTACGTCTGTGGGTTTTCAGTTCGGCATGGAGTAGCGAATGGCCGCTAAATGTAGTTTTACTACACCGGGTACTTATGGTCCCTTCTGTCGGATTTAGACAGACTTAAAACAGCTATAGTTATTTGTCAGTTGCATCATCTGTGACATTCGGATGAGAGCTAATAAGTTCGAAACAGGTATATGTCTGGTGGGCTGCGGACGAGTAATTTTAACTATTATACATATGTGCTATAAGGTTTCCAGGTGTAATTCAATACTGGACGAAGCATTAGTCCGCAGAGTAGGCATTTACTGGAATTCCGTGTTTGACCTAATTTCATGTTACTAACTGTTCTTCAAAGCGTTTAAATCAGACATTATTTGTGTATCTAGTTCTATTAAATTTAAAAATCCCAATTCATCAATAATCATTCCGTCTGTTGTACAACCGCCATATCCTCTTGAAATATAAGAAATTAAGCCGTGAGATGTAGGTACAATATTTTAATAATTTTATAATGTTGTAGCCTTTATGTTTCGACCAAACGAAATACTGCAAGATTGGATCCATTGGTATTTGTATAGACACTTTAAAATAATCTATTACCTATGCACTGTAATAATGTTCTACTTTTCTCATCCTTTTAAATGGTAATAAAGTGTTTATTAGGTGTTTTCATATCTGTATTTCCACATACTATACAATACATACCTAATTTTATGAAATACACGAATTTCCAAGCACTGCACAGGCATACCGGGCAGCTTAATACTTGCAATACGGCCGAAAATTTTGTTGAATGCAGAAATAGGTATTTAGAAATCGAAATGGTACTTTTGCGTTCAAGAATGGAAGTATCTATTCGATCAAAAAATATTTTTTTTACGCTTAGGCTTTTCTGATAAACACTTTCGATTAGTGAAATTTAAAAAAAAATCGAAAGGGACCCCAATCATAAGAAATTCTAATGGTATTAACTTTAGCTCCATTATATCATGTTAATGTATTAAAATTTTAGTCAATATAAATGTTTGTATCTACCTAGTATGATTGCTGCGTTAAACGACAGTAGAGTCTATTCCGAACCAGCAGGTTATTGAAGTGTACATACTTATGTCGTTTCATTAAAAAACTATTTCCGATAGCTCTTGCAACAATGAACACGAATACTCTCCAGAATAATTTTCCTATAGAAAACGATATAAAATTCTGTAAAAGCTACATGAATTACTGCGCAGTTTTGGGAATATATCCATGGAATAAGTCATCTCGTCTTTCTAAATGTTATCATAGTATGATACTCATTTTGTTCATGTGTGGTGGAATTCTTACACTTTTGGGAAGAATTAAATTTATATATAATATTTTCTTTAAACCGATCCAAGTAATCGGAGATATTCTACAACTTATTATGGAGTTATTATTCATTTTAATGGCTTTACGAGGATCTCTACGAGGTAACTTTTGGAGAACCTGTTTCAAAAACTTGATCAAAGTGGACAATAAGTTACGGGAAAAAGGCTTTCACATACAATTCCACATAACGTTTCAGACGCTGAAGATTGTAGGATATCATTCAGCACCAATTTTATTACACGCATCTCTATTGTATGCTTCCAGAAACAGTCTTGTAATTTATAGTTGCTTCATTATCTATGCAATTGTACAGTTTTATCAAGTAGCATTTATAACTTCCCTATACGAAATAGCAAACATAATTAGAAGAAGATATATTTACTTTGGTACTGCAACAGAAAGATTGTTCATACAATGTAACAATGTCTGCATGTATCAAAAAAATATTGATAATGAAATAAGAAATATGAAAGTAGTATATGCCACACTCAACTACGTTACGAAGAGGCTAAATGACAATGTGGGACCGCATATATTTTTTACATTGTGTTATATATTTATAATGGTGTTGTCCACATTCAATTGGATGCTGCGTACTTTTGAAGAACAGTTTGTGTGGGAACAAATATTTTTGTCTTGTGCCTTGCAACCCTTTATACTTTGTGTAAGTAATTTTAGCTAGGCTAGAAATGGAAATTTGTGTTTATAGTACTTTTGCAAACGAAAATTTGACATGTCTATTGTCTACTCTTTTGAATCAGGAATCCTTAGAAATTAATTGTTTCAAAATTGTTATTATTTAATTGAATAGTCTTCGAATTTGTAGATATGTACAAATTATGTGTAAATTATTTGGAAAAGAAAATGAAATACCAAATGGAACTAAACGAACATTTCTCTTTCATTGGTTAAATACAGTAGTCGGATTGCGTAGAGAACATCATTGATGAAAGTAGGGTAACAATAAATATTTTCTCGTTTCAATAGGTGCTCTTTTGCTGCGAACGATGCTCCATATGATATTCATGGTGATATATATTAATCAAGACATGAATAGTTGATCATAGTAGATACGACATGTAACAAAAATCAGCGTGCCCAGATTTGTCTCGCTTTGCTGGTTCATTATCGTTAAGCTCGTCGGTAAACAATAGCGGTTATTCAAGAATCTGTTAGAAAATGATTCCAAATCCATATTATTTTCCTGATTTTGCACTATAAAGCTTCCATTGTCTATCTAAAAACTTTAATGGTAATGTGTTTCAACATTTTGTGGAAATTGTTCACTTTTAATCTCTTAATTCCTTCAGAGATACAAAATATAATACAATAATTGTGTTGTAATTATCAATATCAAAAAGCCGAAATCACTAATGAGGTAGAGGTAGTTTTTAATGGGAACGAATTGAGCAATATCTTGTTAGTCTTCAAGAATTCAAATTTCTTCCGAAAAATATTCTCATAATCAATGTGGACGACCTATCCTTTTTAAATTACCAGTAAAATTCAAACTATTCCATAAATAATTGAGTACTTCTCTAGACCAAAAAATGTAACGCTGGAAATTAAAAAATGAATCAACGAGAACATAAAAATGTACCAAAGCTCATTTAAGATTAATGAACTAATGTTAAAGAAGACAAGATATAATGATAATTTATTATAAATAGAAAAATCAAGAAATAAATGGCTGGTTATTAGTAATTGCTACGTCCACTTATGCCATTTATCAATATTTTTCTAGAGAACGTCATTGAAGGAGGTAGAGCAACAATAATTATTTTCTCCTCGTGCCAAAGAGTTCTATTTTGTCATGAACCATATCTCATTCATAACGATGAACTTCAATCAACACAAGAATATTGATCACCATAGTAGTAGATACGACATTGGCATCACATGGAAGTTCAAGAATTGGGTGAAAGCGGGTATTCAAGAATTCGTTCAAAGATTATTCCAGATCCACCATATTCTTCTAATCTGCAACGATAAAACTTCCACGGTCTATCTAACAATTTTGAATGGTAATGTGTTTCAACACTTTATTAAAATTGTTCCCTTTTAAATCACCTAATTTCTTCAAAAATACATAATATAATACAATAATTCTAGATCTCTTTGTAATTATCAATATCAAAGAGTCAGAGTAATTTTTAATAGGAACTTTTCAAGCAATAACATTGTTAGTCTTCGACAATTCAAATCTCTTCTGAAGCATATTATCACAATCATTATTGGATAATCTATGATTTTTGTAAAATCCAAACTATTGAAAGTTGAATCAACGAGAAGATAAAAGTATAACAAACCTTATTTAGGATTAATTAACTACGAGGACAAGTTATAATAATGATTCATTACAAATAAAAAAATCAAAAAATAAATGACTGAGTAATTGCTACGTCCATTTATGCCATTTGTCAATGCTCTTCTACAGCGCATATACTGCTGCTTCGAAGAAAGGCCTATGATACTGGAAAACCTTTAACCATTAACGATTTACAATTTACTAGAACTTATTTCATATTTTGTAATATTCATTCTTGTTTTCAAGATGCTATACTATATTAGTACTAACTTTATTTCTATTTGGAATGGTGATATCATTCTACTCAAGGATAACTTTTGGTTTTCTACAAATGACACCGTATAAAAAAGTGGAAGACGTCCTACAACTCTTCCTCGACTATTGCTTTTCATCTGTCGTTCTTCATGGAATTATACAAAAAGTTTCTACATGGAGAATCTTCTTCAAAAATTTGGTACGGGTGGATGCAAGGTTGAGCAAAAATGGCTTTCGTGTAAGATTCCACAAAGGCCATGCTTTGAACATGGTAATGCATCTTGGGACTAACTTATCGATAATGCCAATATTGATGAGCAACTGGGATATACAGAAGGTTTACTATTACGCTACTGTCAAACAATTTTCGTTACGTTTTTATTCGAACTGACAAGCGCTTTAAGCACAAGATATATTCACATAAGTGCTAAAATGACCGGAATATTTGCTAATGCTAAGATGGGAAAAGTATGAGGAAAATGTTTACAATGAGATTTAGGACGTTAAACTGGCATATACATTGCTGATGATATAGTAAGGGAGCTGAACATTACTTGTGGACCACACATAATTTTTATATTTTGTTCTTTGCTGGTGAAAACACCAAATAACTTCAACTGTCTTTTTAATACTGGATTTTCTATGCAACTGAGTAATAAATAAATAATAAATAAATAAAGAATATACCAATTGATAAAAATAGCAAGCAGCATTGTTTGCATGACCCATTATCGTTGTATTTAGCTGCAATTCTATGTTTCGTGTTCGGTTTAATTTAGCCCCGGCTTTGTCGCCTATATTGTAATCACTTTGTCAGCAATTAGTAAGTTATTTATAATTATTTGGAAGCCAAAAATAAAATTTTAAATTTTTTAGAGGCCAACTTTTTGAGGTCCGCTTAAGAAAAAACTCAAATTATTTTTTCCTACATGAGGTAATCGAACATTATTTTTGGAAGCATTTGAGCCGCAAATGAGAATTTGTAAGTGTCTCATTAAGAAGATATTTAATTCTTGCTGTTATCCACGCATTTTCGGGTGATTTAAAAATTTTTACATCAGAAATACTACACGCCATTTATAAGTACTTCTAAGCTATAAACCAGAATTCGTTGACCTCCAAACCCTCATAAATTGAGATACACGTCGAACGTCGACGGGTATCAATCTAATGAATGACAAGGTGTGAACAAATTAGCAATATTTAATAGTTTGGAAGCGATAGATTCAAGAACATGAACCAATAATTATTGTCGTATCAGCATTTAAATATTACATATTATCCATGGTTTTGAATAATATAATATGCAATAGTAACCAATGGTTTCAAATAAGGAAAAAATTAAATTGTAGGCAGGATATTTAGTTATTGCAATGAATTATTAGTAGTTGCACAATGTTCAGTCAGTTGTCCATAAAAGGGAAAGCTCTGTTTTATCTGAATCATTACTTCGCAAAAATCTCAAATTTTAAATAAATTTAAGAAATTGAAGAAAACAAAAATATTTTATTGATATATTTTAACAAGTAAACATAAACAAGAAATATGCTAAAATGATAGTAGTATTAAAAAAGATTAGTTACAGATTATAAATAAGAACATGCACATTATGTACAGAATTATTTTATATGATTGAAGCATTTTTGTGTATCTCAGTGTACACTTTTTAAACTCCATGACTCCTTCTGCATATACAATAATAGTTCTAGTAACTAATGGACGAAAACATATCACACGACAAACAAAATAATATCTCTACCTCTTATTCTAACCACGGGGATTAGCCCAGAAGTCGGAGTGGGGGAGGGGGGGCGGCATATTATTATTAAGCAGGCCGCATTTGCGCCCAGGAACGATCTACGTTGGTAGGCCCTAACCATAATTCAGTGTAGGAATGAAGGAAATCTGGAAAATCTCATTAATTAGGGGAGTGGTCAAATGTCAACCGGTATCAATCTTTCACATTGACCCAACCCAACATTCTTCCACCCTACCATACCCGCAGCGGTATCGAAACGCAAGGATCGAATCCACAGCGAACGGACCACATCGATTCAAGTACTGACGCCTTAAACCGCTCGGCCACTGAACGACAAATATCATTCAAAAATATATTCTATTCTTCATCGGCGTCGATAAAAATTTGGTTGCCAAATGTAAAGTTTACAATGTTCCCACACACATTGTAATTAGATAATTGTGTTGACTGTAATAAGTTTATTTTTTTTATTATTGGAACTCTTGCAAAATATTTGCTTAATGATTAGATGTGAAAATGGACACTTCCTTCTACAAATTTTTGTGAAAAGGCTCTTTTAAAATATAATTTTTACTCGTGGCATGAATACAGTTTCACAATGCAACAAATATTTTATTGCAATCACTAAATACTAAATATATTGCAAAATTGTATCCTTCAATAATTACATGAATTCTCCCTGACAATCCAACGGTTTTTATTTTTATTTTATCTAAAATGGCGGATTGCAGTCCAAAAACTCAGGAACGCTCTTATTTTTCAAATTGAACGGGGAATTAAAAAATAATTTGTATCTGGGAGAATACCGTTGGCGTACCATTTTTTTCTTTAAAGATTTTAAAGTTCGTGCGCACGCCACTGTTAAAGATAGAAATTATGGTTATATTTCAAAGTATAGTTATTACATACCAAATTTCACGGAAATATCTAAAGTGGTTTCGAGAATATTAATTACTTTCCTTTTTTTCCTCTAAAACTGTAACACACGGGATTTTTGTAACGGAACATTTTTGAACCATAGTTTATAGCAAACTCCATTCATTTTCGATGTAGAATCACCCCCTTAAATATTCGCATATCGTTAAGGAACACCCCGTATACATCATTATATCTTAGAAACTAATTTCGCTACTGATCTAAATTTTTGCATCAACATATATTTCCAAGATATAGTGATGTAGGTATATCTTAAAAAAAACAAATTATTAATCTGCCATATCTTATAAAAGAATCCCCCCCAGAGCGATTTTTGTACAATAAGTGGAAATTGACACTCACTGGATAAATAATAACTTGGGACAGGTCGTATTTTTTTATCTTAAAGTGATCTCGAAACTTTTTTCCAGAGGGTTTTTGGTCTAGTAAGAACTCTATTAAAACAGTTCTATCAATGTCTCCTTAATCCGAATCTTTATTTGTGGCTTAAATACTTTCAAATGACTTAATAATTACAAAACTTATTTTATTACAAATTGAACAACAAAGGTGGGGGATAACTTCACGAAACCCAATTTAATTTAGTTATTAACTTCATATGATTTTAATTTTAGGTTTGTTTGGTTGTGATTGTCATGTCATGCGACAGAATTGAAAAAAGCGGTCAGAGCGTTATCACAACATGCTACATACTTCAAGGGCAAGTGGATAAGAAGGTTCTAAGAGACGAACTTATTCTATTGACCAAATACGTAAAAGGACTGTCTCCAAAAATCTCAGCGTGGGGTTTCTTTCAAGTAAATCAAAGAGTACTGTGCGGATTCTTCGCAACATTGACTACATATATAATAATAATTTTGCAGTTTAGAACTTAGAGCCAACAATGAACATTATATATGGGCATTGTTAGTGCTTTTAAAATGTAATAATTCACACAATTAGCATATAGCTCTTCTCGTAATATGCTTTATATAGGGTTAACTATGACTAGTTACAAAATATTTTAAAAGGGGATAGAGAAAATTAAGAACTAACGGAATCACATTTCAAAAAAATTCCAAATTTATCTAAAAAGCAAAAACAAAATTTTTCGATATTATATTAAACCCTTATTTAACGCCGGGTCCGTCTGCCGCAGTTTTGACGTTTGCAGAGTCAGAGTAAACAACCAGCAACACTACGGTCAATTTTAAACGTTTTAAAGTTATTAAATAAAGAAATTTGTGTCGAGTACAGATGTATTCCTACAATATAGTTCACAGGTTAATAATTGTACATACGCTAACAATATATGTATATCCAATCCAATTGTAAGTATACTTAATGGGGGGATTTATTCTTGTTTTCACTCACTTCCTTATGATTGTAATAATTTTCAAGTTAGTGCATCAAGATTTATTTCTGACGATACCCCTGATAGTATATAGTTATTTACCTCACTTGAATCTGCATTGTTAAGTTCTATAATCGTCGTGATGACTGCTGTTTACGTACCTATATATTCAAACATATCTTTTTATTGTAATTACCTCTTGTACTCGGAAATTTATGCACAGCACGATTCTACCATGAAATCAGGTATAAAAATTACAGTAAATTGTACTTGTAAACACAATATTTAATAAAGTATTGCCATTAATTTTGTTTAATTATTTTACAAAATCCTAACTTCTTTATCTTTCCAAAAAAATTTACAAATGTTGTCTAACGAATGAATTTTAATATGGAAGCCTCTTAAAATTTCATAAATACCGACATATTTTAATGGGTCTAAACCGAATCAGTTTATTTAATAGTTATTTATGCAACAAGTACAAAAAGTAAGCGTTTATGCACGCGACGTGAAATTGACCAACAAGGCCGTTAGGCCGAGTTACAACACGTCGAGTACAAGAAACATTTTTTGTACGAGTTGCATACAATATTTAGATGACACTAAGTCTAGGAAATATGACGTCGATTTAAACGTTTATGTTTGTCATGATGACAAAGCGCTGTAGTAGAATGACAGATGAAGGCAATAAACGTTTTATTGCACTAGTGCAATAAAGAACCACTTTTTCCACTAAATATAGTTCAATATAATTTTGTTTTTTACATGAACGTAAAAAAATAAAATGAATACATTAAAGACGTCGCAATACTGTTACTGAAAATGGCTTTTCGTTTTCGTGTATGTTTGAAATGTTAAAGGAAATTAGATGTAGATAGATAGACTGAATATTATGTTTACTCATTAATTTATATGTAAGGCTAAACGTTTATGACACGGAATAGAACATTTGTAGAGTCAATTATCTTGTTACATAGCAATCAATACTAACAGATGCACAGGGTAAGCTATGGAAGATTCGTAATTATCTTTTTTCTTTCAGAATTCACTTTGCTTGTAAGAATTTTTACTTAATACCAGAGAACTTAGATTTGACTTGAACTGTATTGTATGGTATTGTACAGTGCTTTCGAAAAGTAACGAATAAATTCATAATTTTTTAAATTGAGAAGTTTTCGAAAAATCCCCTGACACGTCGATTTTGTTTTTAAAAAAGGCACTATTTGACATACGACCCAAATTTGTGACGTCATCATTGTTCGAGATATGACGTCATCGACAATTTTTTTAAATAGCAACCCCCAATTTTGACAATGCCATTTGAAAGAGCGTGTCATTGTACATACATACATCATGAAAAATTAAGGTCTTACATAACAAAAATTTCAAGAAAGTAGGTAATGTTTGAATATTTTAATATTTAATTTTCACAATACTAAAAGATAATGATTATGTAAAAAATCTACTAAATTAAATGTTCAAATTGTGCACTGTTGGCTGGCTGACAGTAGCCAAGACGATTAATACATTCTTTTTGGACATTATTAATAACTTCAGGAGGTATACGATGTATCTCGTGACAAATTCTTTTTTAAATCTTCTAAATTAACCGGCCTAGTAACGTATACTTTGCTTTTTAGGTATTCCCACAAGAAATAATTCCGGGGTGTCAAATCAGGCTATCTGACTGGCCACTGAATGGGCCCCCTTGTCCCTATCAAACGATTCGGGAACACCTCATCTAAATAAGCACGGACAGGTGTTGCATAATGGAGAGGTGCACAGTATTGTGAAAATTAAATTTTAAAATCTTGAAGCATTATTTTCTTGAAATTTTTGTCATAAAACACCATAATTTTTCATGATGTATGTATGTAGAATGACACCCTCTTTCAAATGGCATGGTCAAAATTGGGGGTTGTTATTTAAAAAAATTGTCCATGACGTCATATTTCGAACAACGATGACGTTACAAATATGGATCATATGTCAAAAAGTGCCTTTATAAGAACAAAATCGACATGCCAGGAGATTTTTTCGAATACTTTCAATTTACAATTTCAAACATAATGAATTTGTTCGTTACTCTTCGAAAGCACTGTATAGTATATTATGTTAGTGTGTTTGTTGTATTTTAGGTATTTTATTTATTTATTTTTTGTTATATAATTTTATACTTGATTTATTATAGTAATATTAATAATAATAAAATACTGACAACTGATGAAATTTTTTCAATATGCTGTATTATACAGGGTGTCCGGAAATGATGAGCAAAAAATTCAGGGGATAATAATTCTAGACCGAAAATAAATGCTACCTCTTTCTATAACATTTTTTTCCAAAATTGATTATTAACGGTTTTTTGCAACACCTTCTGCTACACTCATAATATTTTGACGATATGGGGATTTTTCAGGATGAGAATTATAAATTTGCCCACCGTTTTTTCGCATTTTGTAAAGGGCCCCACATCCGAGACTTTATTTTGGTTTGAATGAACTTTTTTGTGCTACACTTTATGCAAATTTTGACGGAATATTTTTGTTCTCCTATCCTTCTGACATAAAAAGGTATACTTTATTTGTTTCGATAAATCTAACCGTTTTCGAGGAAAACGCTAAAATAACATTAAATTGTTAGATCACACTGTAGCCTTCATTAAGGTGAAGAAATAATTGCATTCAACATGTATCTAATTTATCTTTAAATTACATCGTTGCATTTTAAACCGATATAATCTGATTCAAACATTTATAAACCATATTGACCGCCAAAGTCTTTATTATCATCAACACCTCAGTAAAACTTATATGTCTGTAGTGATAATGTGCAGTAATTTCATGAATAACGATTTACAGTTTATTAATATTCTCTTCAGATGTTGTAGTATCGCAGGCGTTTTCCCATTTTGTTTGAAGAAGAAACCATGGCTTTTATTACTTCTTTCTAACTGTCACAATTTACTGCTTTTTATGCTGTTTTCTGCTGGGGCAGTCATTTCAATCGATACCAAAATAAAACTTGTGTATCCTGATTTGCAGACACCTCAACTAGTGGGAGACGTACTTCAATTTGTTCTTGATTGCTGCTTTATTGTCGCTATTGCATATGGAACTTTAAGAAAAGCTGCTTCTTGGAACATAATCTTCGAAAGTTTGGCACAAGTAGACAGAAAATTAGGAGCAAGAGGCTTTTATATCCAATTTAATAAAACTTACCATACAATCATGATTGTATTATTTCATGGAATAATGATATCATTTGTAATATTCGGAATCTGCGTTTGGACAGCTTTGTATGATTTTTTCTTATACAGCAATGGTTTCCATTTAGTTGTGCTTTACTATCAATCGATTTTCGCTATGTTTTTATTCGAAGTGACCAGCACGTTAAGAAGAAGATATCGTTGCTTTTGTAAACAAATTATTAACACATTTTGCAGTCGCAATAGATTGGAAATATATGAGAAAAATGTAAATGATGAGATTAAGGATATAGTGTTTATCTATAAAATTCTCAATGACATCATTAAGACACTGAACGCTGTTTGTGGACTGTCTATATTTCTTGTACTGGGTTCTATACTGGCAAATCTGTTGAATACCTGTAACTGGATGTTGTTTGAATATGACAAATATTTAGAGAAGTTTCTTACTGAACGAGATGTGCACTATTTCTTCCTTCCAGTCTGTTTTTTTGTAAGTGCATAAATAATGTCATAAAATTCTATGGGTTCCGGTTTGCTATGCTGTGACCTAAGTGAATGTATAGCCTTAGCTGAAATTCTTTAACTTGCCCTTGTTATTCTCGGGCTAGGCCCATTATCGATACCCCTGGGACCACTTGTATAGTAATTTCGGTTCCTGTTGGTATTACAGCTGCTACGAGATCCGTGGCCTGACCATGGTTCTAAACGTTCGCTGTTCTTCACTGTCGTCATTTTCTGTAGAGTCTGCACCTGAGGACTCAACGAAGCTAAGAACTTGCACATTAATTATGTTACTCAGGTCACACTATAACAACCCGAAAAACCTTTATAAACCAAATTGACTACCATTGATTAACCCATCCATTTGTAATTTCAGATCTGTTTAGCTGGAATTGTAATGTCATGCGACAGAGTTGAACGATGTGGTCAGGATATTGTTAAAACTTGCTACATACTTCAGGGACAAGTGAATGAGAAGGCTCTAAGACACGAACTTGTTTTATTAACGATGTACGTAAAAGCGCTTTCTCCAAAATTTTCAGCTTGGGGTTTCTTTCAAGTTAATCAACGCTTGCTGTGTGGGTTCTTCGAAACGTTAACTACGTATATAATAATTATCCTACAATTTAGAAAATAGGGGATTTTCTGAATTGCTGTTATTGTAATCTTAATAATTATGTTAAACATGTTTGATTTTTTGTGTATATATTAGGAGTGGACAACAATGTTGCATGTAATATTCAAGTACAAGATTACTTATGACCAAGTACAAATATTTAAAGAGGGGATAGAAAATTAAGAATGAACGGAATTGTCCATCAAAAATCTCCAAACTTATTTACAAAGCGAAAAATGTATTTTCGAAACTATTTATGTTAAACCTTTATTATTCGCGAATCTTACCTTCTGTCACCCTCAAAGTTAGGTATATATGCCACAGGTCAAAGGTGTAATAGGGCACCGCGTTGTCACGAGTGGCGATTTACGCAGCTTTGAAAGAAAGAAAATATTTGCAAAATGTAGACAAGTTTTTACTAATTTTATGACGATATAGTAGCATAGAGAAGTAGCACCTACCTTACTAATATGTAATTCCAGGATTGATATTTGGAGGATTTCAAGAATGGTTTCTTATTTGTTTACATTGAAACTTGTCGTTGCAAAGGTTTTTACGTGCCACCTCTCGTTTCTTGGTATTTCCTCGACTATACAGGGTGCCTGTGAAAGGTTGTGAAATCTCGGAGCTGGAGATACTGGTGACCAGAAAAGGTCGATTAATCAAATATGCCTTATCCGAATGTTGCTGGTTTCAAATATACAGGACGTTCAATGCTAGAATTTTATTTTGAAATATCTCAATAACTTTGAAACCTTAGGAGTTTTTTTAAAAAAATGGCACGATTATGTTTTTTGGCACGGTAAATACGAATTTTTAACTAATTTTGACGTCACTAGTAGAGGGCGCCACTTATGGCACATCATGTTTCTTTCAAATGGCAGAACTTTTTGCAGTGTAGTGTATCCATCTGACTCTAGAAACAATCGATGCTCCTACCTGTTGAAGTCGTTAGAAGTAACAGTTTTCGAAATACATAATACTATTTGAAATCAGTGCACCGATTGAAAACTGTTTTCGTTTCAGGTAAAGTGCCTTTTGTACTGAAAATACAGCAAAATGTTACTTGAAAAAGTTATTCAGAACTAAATTATGAAGACGTGCAAAAAGATCGGCCTGCTTTGATAAAATCTGTGCTTTGTTGGAAAATAGTTTCAATATTAAATCTCGTCGATCTTCTTGAAATTTGGCACGTCTCCATAATTTACCGTTCTGAACAACTTTTTCAAGTAACATTTTGCTGTATTTTCAGTAGAAAAGGCACTTTACCTGAAACTATAACAGTTTTCAATCACTGCACTGAATATTTCAAATACGATTTCAAAATGGTTACTCCTAACGACATCAACAAGATATGCCTTTGTCAGATATAACAGGTAGAAGAATCGATTGGTTCAATAGACAGATGGATGGATTTTAGCGTATACTAAACAGCAAAAAGTTGTGACATTTAAAAGAAACATGCTGTGACATAAGTGGCGCTCTCTACTAGTGACGTCAAAATTAGTTAAACATTCTTATTTGCCGTGCCAAAAACATAATTGTGCCATTTTTTTAATTCTCCAACAGGTTTCAAAGTTATTGAGATATCTCAAAATAAAATTCTAGCATTGAACGCCCGTATTTTTGAAATCAGTAAC
The DNA here is from genome assembly GCA_025584915.1 of Monochamus saltuarius. NCBI lineage: Eukaryota > Metazoa > Arthropoda > Insecta > Coleoptera > Cerambycidae > Monochamus > Monochamus saltuarius. The sequence continues at coordinate 106,150,882 of CM046721.1, read as the reverse complement.
ATTCGGATAAGGCATATTTGGCTCAATCGACTTTTTTTTGGTCACCAGTATCTTCAGCTCCAAGGTTTAACAACCTTTCACAGATACCCTGTATATACGAAAATACATAAGAACAGTCACACGTTTACTGCTAAAAAATTACAGCATTTGATCATTGTGATTTAAAGAGGATTCGACATAAATTACACAAAAGATGTGCGAAAAATTAAATTTGCGGGGATAAGTGTAGGCTACTAATGCAAAATGTACTTCACGCTGATAAATCTTTAAAATTCTTATGTTGCAGGGAAATCAAATGCTGGTAATAGCAACAATGTAAACAATAATCGGCGATGTTGGCATAAAATAATTACTACTGTTTTAAACTATCCTGAGATGTTAACTGTAAAAATCACTTAGAATATTCCTTGCAAGCTTTGATCAGTGTTCTTTTATGTTTGATGAGTATGAAACTAGCCATGCAAAATGTCATCATAATCGAAACCTGGTTCAATATTAGTGACTAATTTTTAGTTTTAAACCTTCTGTAATTAAATAAAGGAATTTATGTCGGGTAAAGAGATATCTCCCTATAACATGGTTCGTCCTATGAGGTGTACTGTTTATTTTTCTAGAGGCAAGGGTAAATCCAGCGGAGTTAGGCAATCGTACATGATTTTAGATTTTACACAGGTATTGGACTGCCGCGTGCATTGTAATAGTAGGTAATTCGTAGGTATTAAATTTCAGTTTTTTAGAATAAAAGGGTATTTTATATACATAATACAGTTTGTGTATTCTGTTAGTGAGTGAAAATACTAGAACCGGATTAATTGCTATCTGTCAGGTACTTACTGCTATTAATAAAAATGGTATTTTTTGTCGTTTCTACATTTGACAACGCTTTAAAAAGCGACAGATAGATCTCAGACTATGAAAAGAGGGTTTTGCCAAATTTTTAAAACATTGAGCTAGAATTTCAAAATAATTTTTGAGACCTCCCTGAGCACGCGGTTAACATTTTTGTACTTAGTTATAGTTAATCTAAAGTTAACAAAAATTTCACTTCATTTCAACATAATGTAAAAAAGTTGTTCACTACCCTTAAACTATAGAAACCGTGTGTAAAATTAAATTTGTCAATATGTCAACAACTAATTAAAATAGATTTGTTGTTATCAGTTTTATGGGTTAATGTATTAATTTTATACAATGTTATCAGTGACTGCTAGTATATTACATGAAAGACGAAAAAGAAGGCAATTTTTTGTGGCCATCTCAATAGCATAACCGGGAATAAAATGACGAAGGAATACACCTTCCTTAGACTCCTGAAGAATTTCACCAAAGATTTGACTTCGTAACAAAAAAAAAACACCTTAAATGACACATGGCTAGAAAAATTTCTATTCCTTGAGAAAAAAGGAAATAAAGAAACTCACATCAATCAACCAAAAGGCTGGAATTCCAAAAATATAATAGCCTCCTAATGCGAAATTGACGAAAATCCGTTATTATATAACGATATATTTATAATTTCATCAATCGCCTGTTAAATTATACCAATCGATCACCAGTAGATCGAGCCAGCGAAAATGAACCTATTTTTGTCCCTAAATTGTTTCCTTCGTTTTATCTTTATCGTACCCCATTTCATTAATGTGAAAGCAGCCACTTCATTAATTTAAAATAAAGAGGCAGTTTTTGTTTCATAAACGTCGTAATACCTATTAACGTCGCTGCAATGTTTGTATTCCCTTTGACATTGAATGCTCCTACACATAAAAATAGATAAAACAGTTATTTACTCGAGTTAACTCTTTATAGTCGTTTGACACTAATTTCGTTATAATGGAAAGAAATTTTACCCATCTCCAAATCACTACAAGCAGCGATGTGAATATATTAAGAAAATATTTTAACTTTTGCTGTTTTCTAGGGATATTTCCATGCATTTTAAAGAAAAAATTCCGTTCAGTGTTTTTTTCGAGATGTCATATTTCTCTCCTCATAAGTTTATTTTTGGGTGCAGCAATTTTTACATTATTTAAAAGGACAGTATTCGCTTACTCTAGAATGAGGATACCACAAATCATTGTGGACTTATTAGAGTTAATGGTACAACTACTTTTCATGTCAATTATTTTAAATAGAGCTTTGCGAACTAGCAATATATACAGATTAAATTTTGAAGACTTAAACACAGTGGATTGTAAGTTAGATTTGAAATGTTCTCGTTTGAAATTTAACGCAAATATTTGGTTACTGAAAATAGTAGCATATTACGCTATATTTTTTCTTTTATTTTCATTCACAATGTACTGTTGGAGCACCAATCTGCAAATTATTTATTGCTACATGTTCCTTAGGATTGTGCAGTTTTATCAATTAGCTTCCATTATTTCCTTTTGCGAGTTGACAAACGTGGTAACAAGAAGATATGATTTGATAGATATTGAAATAAAGAAAATATTTTTAAAATGTGAGAAATTAATGGGAAATAACAACGACAGTGAGATAAACGATATCACATTCATGTACGGAATGCTCAACATTGTTGTAGAGAAAATAAACATTATATTTGGGCCACATCTATTTCTCATCATATGCTGTTTTTTAATGAACCTGCTGAATAACTTCAATTGGTTTTTGTTTGGTTTCACCAAAAACGACGGAACTATTAAGATCACACGAGACTTGGTACATTTTGCTCTGGACAGTTTAGGCTATTGTGTAAGTACTTTATTTAATTACTCCATTATGTTTATGAAATAAACAAAATCGATATACAGGGTGTCCGGAAATGCAGAGCAAACAATTCAGGGGATCATTCTAGACCGACAATAAATGCTACCTCTTTCTATAACGTTTTTTCCAAAACTGATTATTAACGGACTTGCAGGATGTTAAAGTTATTTTTTTTTCGATATTTGTAAATAACTTCTTAAGAAATCCAAATATTTACATAAAATTTGTAAATCGGGGGTTTTCACGGACGAGAAATTCAAATTTGTTTCTAATTTTGACGTCATAAATAGAGGGCGCCACTTATGATACATCATGTCTCTTTTAAATGACAGAACTTTTTTGCTGCTTAGTGTATCCATCTTATTATTGAAACAATCGATTCCCCTACCTGTTATATCTGAAAAGAGTATACCTTGTTGAAGTCGTTAGGAGTAACAGTTTTACAAATAATCTTACTAGAAACATTCAGTGCACCGATTGAAAACTGTTATCGTTTCAGTTAAAGTGTCTTTTCTACTGAAAATACAGCAACATGTTACTTGAAAAAGTTGTTCAGAACGGTAAATTATGAAGATGTGCAAATCTTAAAAAAAATCGGCCTGATTTGATAAAATATTTTTGTTAAAAAACGGTTTCATCAAACCTCGCCGATCTTCTTGAAATTTTGCACGTCTTCATAATTTTGAACGTTCACGATTCTGAACAACTTTTTTAAGTATATTTTTGTTGTATTTTCAGCAGAAAAGGCACTTTATCTGAAACCAAAACAGTTCTTTCTCGGTCCACTGAGCATTTCAAATAGGACTATTTCAAAATTGGTTACGCCTATCGACTTCAGCAAGGTATACCTTTTTCAAATAAAACAGATAGGAGAATCTATTGTTTCGATAGTCAGATGGATACATTAAGATGCAAAAAAGTTCTGCCATTTAAAAGAAACATGGTGTGCCACAAGTGGCGCCCTCTACTAGTGACGTCAAAATTAGAAACATATTTGAATTTCTCGTCCGCAAAAACCCCCGATTTACAAATTTTATGTAAATATTTGGATTTCTTAAGAAGTTATTTACAAATATCGAAAATAAAATTTTAACTCCTGTAACTCCGTTAATAATCAGTTTTGGAAAAAATATTATAGAAAGAGGTGACATTTATTTTCTGTCTAGAATTATCCCCTGAATTTTTTGCTCATCATTTCCGGACACCCTGTATCAACTATCAATAAGTACAAAACATCATACAAACAAATTGGTAATATCAGGGCATTCGGTATATCACCAAAACGTACTTGTGTCAAATTTTGATTAAGTAATAAATTAAATAACTTACATCCAAAATTTGATTTTCTAAATTAACTTTCACGCCCTATATGTCAAAAATAAGTGGCTCTAGGAGATACGTTTATAAAGCATACCTCGCATAATTTTTCAATATTTTATCAACTATAGCAATATTAACAAGTTTTTTGAAACACCCTGTATATTCTTTTAATTTTATTTTGCTAGATCATAAACAGGAGCAATAATCAACTTTATAATCGTTGACTTTTGGTCTCTTTATTGAGAGCTCTTAAGAACTCGTAAATACAGTGTGTTCCACTTCTCACCTTCCCACTCCTGTAAAATTGTAGTGGATAGTGCGACTTTGATGATTATATTTTGCAACTAAAAACCCTTCAGATGAAGCTCTACAACCTACCACGATATTTTACCACTCCACAGCTTTCTCTGATTTTTACGAGCCATTATTCCGAAATTCATGTTAGAGATTTTTATTAAAAATCTCTTTACAATATTGTCACGGATTTCCCAATCCGAATTTTTCTTACTGTCAGAAAAACAATCTGTTAATTAATCACATATCTTTATTAACTACTCAGTACATTACTGAACACTAATTACAACTCAACTAAACACTTATTTAATTAATCGCTATCTAAATCACTTTGATCTCTCAAACTAAACACTTCAATTCAGACTGTAATACAAGACTAACTAACTCGGCCGTTTATTCTTCTTTTATAGACCCAACGAATATTCCAGGTATATTCCAGTATCTCTAGATCCATTTTCCCGTACGACTCGAATGCTTCTCGTCGATTCCCGATTTTTCCAGTCCCATCTCGATCCGCGGCATTCTGTTTGTTTAACAGAATCGTGTCGATCGGGTCATTCTTAGCATTTAGCGATACGACAGTCGTCGGTTTGGGTGTGAGTGGGGCAAATTCCGTGACCATATGTTAACTCAAAAGAAAGACTATGGTAATTATTTGCTTTCATCTTTTTTATTTTTTCTTTAAAAGCCCTAAAATGTATTAATAAAGAGACAAAATTTTAACGATTATAAATTTGTTTTCTCCTGTTGATGATCCAGATATATTAAAATTAAATATAAAATAATTTTAAATAACGAATATGCATGCAAAACTTACGACGACGCATGTTTCTGTTAGAGTTTTGTCTCGAGTTTTGTAGATGGAACAAAACCATAGCATTGATGTTCAATGCTATGTTCAATAAAGAATAACCACAATCGGCCACCGCTGTGTGTTTCTGGCGCACTCATATGCTGCACACATCTTGTCTAGCGTATCTACGCCACACTTAGTGTCATTGTAATCCATGATCATCTCGGGTTTATTTGTAATGATGTCAATACGTTTATCATCATGGTGGAGACTTGAAACGAGTAGTACGTTTTGTTTTTTCGGGATATATGAAACTAAAGTCATAGTAGTATCAAAAGCGTACATACTTGTACCAATTGGCCTTTTGGCTGGGTTAGAAAGTTCCAAAGGAATTTCTCGCTTATTTCGTATAGTTCCCAAAAAGTGAGTTTGTAATCCGATTACAAGGTACGTACCAGAGGAATGCTTGAGAACCAATTGTCACAAGTCAAACTTCTGTTTGAGTTTTTAATGGGTTCAACAAGTCTCTGATCAACGGTTGAAGGAGAATTGTCCTGAACATTAGGCCCTTTGGGTTGAACACCCACATTTACTTCTAAATTACAGGCGTAGTATTTTTCGCGTCTACCATGGCATCAGCCCATATTTGTTTGGCTTACTCGGTATGTATTGCCGGAAACTACATTTTCCGCGGAATGCTTCCAACTTCTCGTCTATTGTGACAAACTGAAAAGGTGTGCATGCTGATTTGCATTTCTCAACGAACATCTCAAATATAGTTCTAATTGGGGCCAATTTGTCAAATTCACGCCGTTCTTTTCTGGTATTCATGTTGTCGAATCGTAAGTGCTGGAGTAGAAAAGCAAACCGAAACTTTGACATAGCCATGCGGAACATTTCTACACCAGTTCCGTTGCTATTCCATAACTCATCAATGTTGACCTGACCGATTTCAACACGCAAGCTGTATATAGCAGTCCAATCAAACAATAAATTTCTGGAGCATTTGTCTGGCACTCGTATCAATCTATCACCATAATTTTCTTTTGACTTTCAATATGTTGATTAGTATACTGAAGTCTTAGATCTCTCACAGTCAGTTTTGGTCCTGGCAGTGGAGGAATCAAATTTGGGGCGCGTGTTTTGGTTCGAAGAGGAGCAGACTTTGACCATTTTGTTTTTATCTTTCCAAGAAACCATGGCAGGCGCGATATAAATTCTGCTTCTATTTTGAAATCCGATATTTCTTGCTCGGTATCTGAACTTTCTACACGTTCTTCAATTCTTTCTTCCAATCTTCTTCCTCTAAATCATCTACTTTCTCTTTGTCTGATTCCTCTTGCAAACACTCTAGCATAAGTTTATTTAACCTTTCTTGTTCTCCTTCGTAATCACCCATTTATACAGTAAAAACATTAATTGTTTAAACAATTATAATAAAAAAATCAAATACCTTGAGTCTTTTCAAAAGTACACTTAAAAACAGTTGATGGCATAAGCTTGTATTATGTAAGAAAATGAATATTATTACTGCAAACAAAATTGCCAAGTTTTAGCAAAGTCTAAAAAAGTGGAAGATAACAAAACACATTAAAATCAGTTGAAAGTGAAATACTAGTGTACTTTTCGAGGAAGGTAACCTATTTTTAATATATATTTAAGTGTTTTTGCGTATAGTAAATTTCGTTATTTTACGAAAAATCTCTTAAGTCATTCAGTTTATGGTCCGTTGAAAAGTACCTGCTATACAAATACACGAAAATATGGATATATCAGAATATAAAAAGCTACTTACGTTTTTGAAATGTCAAAATGACACATACGAAACAAAGAAATCAAAAGCTTCGGCTATGGAAAACAATACTATGTTTTTAAAAGAGACACCAGGCGATAATTTATTATTGAAAAGTGGTACTAATATTTGGTTTAAAAGGGACATATTGGCGTGCACAATTATGCAGGTTGTTAAACCTTGAACCGTCAGATGGCGTTAATTGATATCTTTACAAGTTTACTTAGCATTGTATAATCGTAGACTTTTCGTCTCTTTATTGATACATTTTAAGAACTTGTAAAGAGACAATTAAGTAAGTCCGTGGCAAATCATTGCATGTAGGTACAAATAATATAGCTAAGTATCATTGCAATTATTAAAAAAAACAATACCTATACGCTACAGTCACGCTAACATTTAGAATCTTATTGTATTTTCTCTTTTTCAAAGAATAATTACAATATGTTATCTCAAATAACAATGGACTTTAATTTAGTTAACGACCACAGTACCCTATACCTATAAAATTTTGGTAATGATTTGCCTTCATCTTTTGTTTTTTTAAAGAGTCCTAAAATTGTATTAATACCTATACAGACGAAATGTCAACGATTATAAATTGTTTTTCTTTGTTTCACTGTTTATGATCCAAATTTATTAAAATTAAAGTACAATACAATTTTTAATTAAGGATATGCATTTATACAAATCGCCAATGTAGTATTTGTTTGTATTTCTCTTGTCATTATGTGTTATTATCGTAATAGGTTTTGAAATTCATAAATATGGAAGGATTTGTGACAAAAATCAATCCTGTTATTCACGGAACGTTCTCGTTAGTAGCTCTCTCTAGCATCAAAGCATCATGAATAGTGACGTGAGATTCATTAGAAGATACATACAATTTTACAGTTCCCTGGGAATATTTCCCTGGTGTGTAAAGAAAAATTCCTGTTATTTAATGTATCTGCGGGGATGCCACACTTTTCTGCTTCTCGTACTGCTACTGGGAGGAGCAACCTATACACTTCTAGGAAGAGTAAAATTGGTGTATACAATACTGGAACCTCCACAGATTGCTGTGGATTTGCTCGAATATATGGTAGAACTGGGTTTCATGCTAACGGTTCTAAATGGAAGCAAGAATATATGCAGCTTAAATTTTGAAGACTTAGAGCAAGTGATGAATGCGCTGAATTCGAAAAGTCCTTATATAAACTTTAAGGCCAATTTTTCTATGTTGAAAATAGTAATGTGTCATATAGCCTGGTTGCTACTAAATATATTTAATGTCTATTGTTGGAGACAATCACTAATTATTTTCTGTTGCTATATTTTTCCTAGAATTGCGTTTTTCTATCTACTTGTTGTGATCATTTGTATTTTCGAGGTTACACTTATCATCAGACGAAGATGCGATTTGCTGACTAGTGAAATAAATAAAATATTTATGAACTACAACAGAATAACAGAAGAAATAAACACTGGCGACAGAATAAAAGAAGTCAAAATAATATACGCGACACTTTATGACGTTGTATGGAGAATTGACGTTATGTTCAGGCCTCATATATTTTTTATCTTGTGCTGTATATTTATTAATCTGCTAAATAACTTCAGTTGGCTTTTGTTCAGTTTTTCTAAAATTAGTTGGGATCTTGAACATACGCTACACTTTTGCCTGGACTACTTCAGTTCTTTGGTAAGTAGATTACTTGTACTATTTTTTTAATAGTATATTAAACAAGTAGTAGGTAATTGTAAGCAAAATATATAAAAGTATTGGAATTTTAAAAAATTTGAGTAAGTATTTGTGTAGAATCTTCGTAATCCAGTAACCTGACATTGATTCTAAGTTATACAGGATGTTAATTAAGTATGTGCACAAACTTTAAGTGATTAATCTATGATTGATTTTAAGACAAAAAGTTAATATAAACATGGGCCCGCTACGGCTTTGTTTTACGGATACAGGGTGTTAAAGTTTGGAAAAAAAAGCAAATGTTTTAATATATTTTCTAAGTAGTAAGAGCTACTTAGTTGAAACTTGGCATACCCAAATACAACAATAATTGGTAACTGTCATATTTTTCATTTATTTAATTTTGCATTAAAGCAATAAACAAATCAATGCCAATAAAACCATTAAAGTACCCTCTGACCTGAGCCCAATTATAATCAAATAAAGAGATGGTCAGAGATTAACCAGCCCCCGAGACTTTCCTCGAGAGATCCGGTGAGAACCACAGCAGTTACTCGTCGCTCGTTTTCCGCGTAACATCCGTCCAGACTTCTGTATTGGTGGAACATTCTTTCCCAGTTGTTATATCTTTTTAAATATATCTAACGTGTTACAAACCGTGGACTTGTTATTTCTAATCTAACAACCCACACCCAAAAGGGTTTGAGTATGAAATTTGGATTGGGTACTCATTTACTACAAAAAAGTACCCTTGATAACACTCGATTTACTCAAAGTTTGTATTTTAATAATTATTGTTTATGTTCTAAAATGCAAATTTCGTCAAAACCATGAGAGTAATCGAGTCTTATCAAGAGTACCTTTTTTAAAGTAAATGAGTTGAGCAATCTAAATTTCATACTCAAACTCCTTTTCTTCCATTGCCGTAGAATTTTTAAAGGTGCAATTATTAAAAAAAATCAAATTCTACGCCTATGGATTAATATCGGACAAAAATTTTTTTGGCCACATAAAACTCTACCAATATACCAAATTTCAGCAAAATCGCATTTGCCGTTTTAAATTTATATTGGAAAAACGATTTAAAAATTGTAACTTCAAGGCCCTCTGGAGCCCAAGCGAAGCAACTTTGTACTAAGGTAATTTTACTTAAATCGACTTATTTTGGTCTAATGAATATGTGGTATGTTTTAGTAAAGACCTTTTACAGACACCCTGTATAAGCGACGATCTATTGAAAACATGTTTCTTGTCAATTTTCACTGTCAGAATAGGCTAAAATGTGGGAAACAAAACGCTTAATATAAAAATACCAATAGGTCCGTTTGGACCGAATCAAATTGTTGACCTTTTAGTTGAACAAACGTTATTTATCATTATAAAAAACATATATAATTATAAAAAAACAGCAGACAGTCTGGAACTAAATCCGTCCTTGAGCGCATAGCTGCAAGTTTCGTTTTATTTCATGCTCCCAAAATTTAAACTTTTTGCGAAGGATTGTCACACTTTAGACCCGAAAATATGCAGACAACTCTATATATTCTTAAAACGCAGACTATGAACTTTCCATTGTTATATATTTTGTTGCATTAAACTAGCCAATTCGTATTAGGATGTGTATGAAACACATGGTTAAATGTAATTCTTTCTATTAACATTTGGGTGAAGGTACTTTGCAGTGGGATCTTGGACTATAAGTGGAGTATAACAAGAAACATTAATATTGGACGTTGAGAAAAATTTTGTGTTACACTTCGATATTTAATATCTCATGTATTTTATAGAATATTTTCGGTAGGAACTTAAGTTTTAAAAATAATAGCTGTTTCAGGTATATGCATTTTTAAAACAATTTTACGTGTAACAAGAGTACAAACATGTCGTTTCTTAAACTTTTCATAGAAAATTGAGTAAAAAAGATATCTAATATAGCCACAGACTATAAGCAGTCAAACAGATTTAAAAATTAAGTTCGCTAAAATTGATTAACGTAGTCGGTTGTTTCCGAGTTATTACTGCTGACATCCTGTACTTATGGTATATAACTCCTCAGTAAGTAACCCATTTGAAAATTATATTTTCTTACCAACCAATCGATTATGCATTACGTGTTTTCATTTGCCTTTCACTATTTAATTTAATTGATGACATTCCTAAAACAGGAAATAACTTGCCACGTGGCAGTCAACTCATGATCGTTTGTAATGCAATATGGACTGTAAAATAACAATCAATAACTTTCTCCACGAACAAAGTGTTTTGAAAAATGATGTGGAATTTATTAAAAAGTACTGCAAGTATTTTAGCTATTTAGGGATATTGGCAAATTGTTTAAATAAACAATCATCTAGAACAGGGGTTTTTTGGAAATGCTACGTCTTTTTGTTACTAACCTTGCTCATGATTGGAGCATTTATCACAATTTTAGTAAGAATGGAGCTTATTTACGGTGGTATACAATTTCACCAAGTCATAGTAGATTTTTTGAAACATATTGCCCAGTGCCTCTTCACCGTAGCAGTTCTAAATTCAACTGCTCGAGATAGCGAGACTTGGCAAGCAAATTTTGAAGATCTCACTGATTTGGATAACACATTAAGTTCTAATGGTTTTTGTACAGAAGTTTTCACTATATTACACTTGCTCAAAATCGTAGTATACCATATATCATTTTTTGTGATAAATATATACATCATTTTTGCATGGGATGGACAACTTATAATACACTATTGCTACACTTTCAACAGAATAGTGCAATATTATCAAATAGTTCTCATCATCTTCTTTTGTGACATAACAGGTATCTTAAGTAGAAGATACACTTATTTAGGAACTGAAATAAAAAAATTATTTTCCCAAGCTGGCAACTCAAAACTTATAGACAATGGGGTACATGACATTAAGTTTATATATCGAATACTTGGAGAAGTTGTCGAGAGAGTTGATGTAACTAGTGGACCACAAATGTTTTTTCTACTGACTTCATTTTTCACTTACTCGCTCAGCAGCTTCACCTGGTTTTTATTTGATATGGAACAAGATTCTTCTCAATCTCTGTTTGCAAGGAAATTTATACACATTGTATTGGATCCTGTGATGTTTTCTGTGAGTATGCATAAAAGTATTCAGTCGTACTTATTATTATCAGGTAATGAAAACACGGAATTCAAGGAAACAAGTATTCTACGCGCTAATGCCCCGACCAGCAATAAATTACACCTGGAAAACCTATAGCAAACACAGCTTATTAACTCTCATCAGTATGCCATAGGTGAGGTAACTGACGAATAACCTTAGCTATTTTAAGCCCGACAGAAGGGACCGTGAGTACTTGGTGTAGCAAAGCTATATCTAGCGGTCATTTGCTACTCCATGCCGGACTGACAAGCCACAGACACGAAACAAGCAAGCGCATTCAGAATATGGGCTGCAAAAGGGTTAGATGAGTTTTTGTATGTAGTCCACATTAAAATTTGTTGTATCAAGTTAACTTTAATCAAGAAAACACCTCAGCACTTCATAAAGGTTTATTTATTGTTACATCAAGAATATCTAAAATTTCTCCCCTTTTTATTTTGCCGACTCTAGTGGGTTACCGTACTTGCATCCCTGGCATGATGCGACCCTGACTTTACCCTCCAATTTTTGATATTTTATAAGAGGAAACTAATACTATTAAGTGTGAAAATATATCTGTTATAAAACCATTAATTTAATATTAACGGATCTAAGTTATCAAATCATAAAATTCGTAGTTAAGATTTTACTAGCTTAAATATCCCCAGAAAGATTTTCTGAAAGATAAACTTCAGCACCAAACTTCAGAAATATAGAATGATGCAGAACTTATTCTGAAAACTTTAAGGATATGCGCACCTTTAAATAAGAAATAGATGTTGTTACCTAATTTTTGACTTTATTTGCGGTGGGAACAGTTAGGTATGCGCCGACTAGATTTTTCAGTGGAGTCGGGATGGGTTCTTTAATGATTATAGGGATATATATTTAACATATATATATAGCATCATGTTATTGTTTTTTTTCATATCAATACAGGGCGCCAAGTGGTTTAAAATTCACATACCCAACAATTATATTAACCACTAAAACATATAGCAAACACGAAAGAAAATAACGTCACATAAGTTTTATAAGAACATTTACTACACCAACTGAATCAGCATTTACAGGGCAGATTTTATTTTTAGCTTAGTTTTGGGGCTTATCTCTAAACAAACAAAAATTCAACATTTACTGACTGCAGTCGCAACACAAAATTTAAAACCTAGTCCTTAACTAATATCTACCACTTATACCTAAATTACAGGAATGCGATTAATCTTTTTGGGGAATGAAATGTGGAAATATTTATCCATATAAATACTCAATAAAGTCTTTAAATTTGGCAGTTTGGGCATAAAATATTGGTGTCTAGAACAGCACTGGTATTTCGGTCGTATATAAAAAAATATATTAAAGTGTTTCCGCACTCGAAATTAGAACAACAATTAAAATATCCACTATGTGGTACTCATCCAGTAATTATCCAGGGTTGTGGATTTTCCAGGATATCTGTACAATGGCCACCACTGCCGGTGGCGTGTCGTTCAGAGCTTCACCCGGTATATAAATTCAATATTGTCAAGGTAGGGATAATTCCACTTAAACAAATGATAATAGTAAACCTCAAAACGCCTAAAAAAATAATAGAAAGACATCGTTACTTGGATATACGCTTTTAGCAATAATAATTGAAATCAAATCAAGAGATAAGCTCACCTCGGTTGCGAAACACCCTATGCAATACCCGAAGGCGTCTTTTCTACTGGTTTCTTGCGGAGACTAACATAATTCTATCCCATTGATGGATACAAGACCATTTAAACATAAACGTATTCATCTACCATAAAATTAGCCTTTAGTATGTCGAACTAGTGATATATCCGATATACGAAATTATTTCAAAATTTCACTAGCCACCATATTCATAAGTCTCAACGTACGCTAAACATTTTCGCTATCAACCGTTTCACCTTACTTTTTTCCCTACTTTTTAATCCCGCAAAAAGATTCGCCCGCTTATAATTTGTACCTAAACTAATAGATGTCTCCATCGGTATTAAAATTACGAATTTAATTAAACTAAAATAAAGAGAACTATTTTATCATTATTTAATAACTAATTATACTTAAGACGTATCGATATTACCAACAAAGCATTATAATGGAGTATCTAGCTGGGCAACTCTACGTTAACGGCATCTGATATGCAGAGAGTAAACAAGTTTTTGTGCGTGGAACGCGTGCCAACACGTCGGCCTGGCGAATAGGGTTGGATATGCTCTCTAGGTGGTAAACGAATCAGGTCAGTAGTGCTGTTTCCTTTATCATAAAACTGTCAATCTTTCACCTTTAAGATTTTGGCCTTGAACAACGACAAAGTATTTTAGCAGCTGAAGAACTATGTATTACTGATACACTAGTTACAGATGAAGCTTTATTTACTAGCAACGTAGTACAAAACATTTACAATACACACTCAAAAATTCGCATGCAAATGAACGGTGTCGGAAGTGATCCCTTCCAATACCGTTTTTCACTGAATGTTTGTGCATGAATTTCTGATGAGCGCCTAATTAGACCAAATATCGTCCTATGGGTCAGTGGTCACGCGGTTTAAGGCGTCAGTACTTGAATTGAGCTGATTATATCGCTGTGGGTTCGATCCCCGCAGCCGGTAGACCGTATATAAACTATATTCGCGGAGAGGATTAGCACCATCTTTGCTAGTATGGTAGGGTGGAAGAATATTGGCTTGGGTCAATGTGAGAGATTGATACTCGACATTTGACTACCCCCCTAAATAACGAGGTTTTCCAGGTTTGCCCCACTCCTGCACTGAATGGTGGTTAGGGTCTACCAACGTAAGTCGTTCCTGGGTGCAAATGCGGCCTGCTTAATAATAATATACCGCCCCCTCTCCTGCACAAGTCTTTGACTTCTGGGCTAATCCTCGTGATTAGAATGAGGGGTAGAGCTATTATTATTATTAATATCGTTGGCATGGTTTATAATATCTAGAATTTTTTCGCAATGGCCTGTCCGCTTATTGAAAATATACCACTAGCTGTCCGACAATGCATCTGGTTTTTATGTGATGGGGCACCTTCTCATTTTCGGCAAGTTCAGAGTACGGTGGATTGAACAGGGTGGACCGCTCGATGGCCTCCGCCATCTCCCGATTTAAACCCTCTTAACTTCTTTTTGTGGGACCATTTAAAGAATGAGAGGTATCGTACTAAAATGGAAATCCTCGAAAATTTGCGCGAGCGTATCACAGCTGTTGCGAATAATTTGCGTTTAAAAGAACAACAACCAGGAGGAACATTCACATTAGTAAGTGCGGCAAAATCGGATAAGACGTGCCCAAATGTGTGTTCAAGTGAAGGAACAAAATTTCGAACAGTTTTTGTAATAATGTTTTACAAATTTCATGTTTCTAATAGTAATGAAGTACCGCAATTCTTCAATTTTGGTTAAAGTTTTGTTATTAGTTTTAAAGATATGTCACTGGTCAAATCTATCCAGGTATATTTAAGTTTACTTTAAAGTAAATACACTCCAATTTTTTTACGCCGGTTTCTGTTCAAGCACAGAACTTCGGAGGTTTTTTTCCTGCGATATGTGACATCGCCAGTTTGCATTGTTATTTCATTACAGTAGATCAGATTCCAGCGGCGTGCAATGAAATATTTTTAAATAATTTACAGAATGCGTATATTTTTTTTACATTAACATATTTGTAGGTTGAACATTCCCAATTTTTTTTTCGGATTAGTTCTGAATCACTCAATATAAATAAAGACCTTTTGGACAATGTTGTTTCATCATATTGCTAATTGTTGTTTCAATTAGTAACATGATTACAATATCACGTGCTAATTAAAAAAAAAGAAATAAATTATTGATCGAAAGTTCGAGTTTATTAATATGTCCAGTTACAATATAGAAATTATATTTTTGTGACTATGTTCATCAAGATAAAAGCTACTCTCATTTATAGAAAACGTCAATTATCGGAAATTGTTTACTTAGAGATAAACAAATACTATTACTTTATTTCAGTTCATTGTACATAGTTTTAAGAGACTCCTACTTGCATTCATCCTGCTGTACATTTGTTAATTGAATATTTCTGGTAAAATGATCACTGATGTGGAATTTACTAGAAGATTGTTTAAGTACTACAGCTTACTGGGAATGTTTCCATACTGTTTTAAGAAAAATACTTCCTCACTCAAGTTTCTTTGGGCGTTCCACATTTTTTTACTACTTATTTTCTTCTTGACTGTAGAAGTGATGGTTTTTCCGCGTAGAATGGAATATATCTACAATTATATGATGCTCAGCCAAATCGTGGTAGACGGTTTGCACCATTTACTCGCATATTCTACAGTGTTAGTAGTTCTGTACAAATCTCTAAGAAGCGATGACTCTTGGAAGCTCAATTTTCAAGATCTGACTCAAGTAGACAATAGACTGGCATCAAAAGGTTCCTGCCTCAAATTCTCTGCAAATTTCCATACTTTGAAAATAGTAGGTTATCATCTAGTACTTATCTTGATAAATACTTTCAGGGTGTATTATTGGAGTGGAAAATTACAACTGATATATCTCTACATTTTTCACAATATTCTGGAATATTACAAAGTAGCACTCATTATTTCTTTATGCGAAATGACTAATACTCTAAGAAGTAAGTACATTGGTTTGGCTACTGAAATTTCAAGAATTTTTTCTGCATCTGAACAAACCGAAGATGAAAGAGTTACTAATAACGACATAAAAGATGTAAAAGTTATTTATAGAGTACTTAGTAATGTCACCGATAGGATAAATAAAGCGTTTGGGCAGCATATATTTTTTGCACTGAGCTCTCTATTTTTAAATATGTTGAACAGTTTCAGTTGGGTTTTGTTCGATTTTGAAAATGACACCACTAAACTTCGGCTGATACGACAAATTTATGATTTTCTTGTGGATCCCTTCACATATTGTGTAAGTAAATCAATATTTATAAAATTTCATAGATTAAGAACCAATGTAAAAGGTACTGCATTCCAACCTTTATGTAAGTAATGAAATCCAATATGTTGTTACTATTTGGCAGCTTACAACGAATTGTTTCGTCTATAGAATTATTAGGGGATATTTGAGATACTGTAGTGCCTTAGGGATAATTCCGTGGTATCTGAAGGAAGAGTCATCTCATTTAAAACTGCTTTCAAGATGTTACAATCTGGTGATTAGTTTATTATTGTTGGTAGGAGCAGTTGTGATATATCCGACGAGAATAAAATAAATATTATACAGGTTGAGTCAGTCATAATGTCATTAATTTTAACCACGTATTCGGAAGGCCTAACAAAGGCAGAAAATCGAAAAAAAAATTTTACTCGACCTTTAAAAAAATAAACAAATCACCCTATAAAAATCGGTAACACGACGCTCCTGGTACGCTACAAACTTTCTGAGGTCGCAGCCATATGATAATCTAATGTCGATGGAAACATTGTTGCCACATTATGTTTACACCACATATTTGGAGGGGGGATGGAGAGAATACGAGCAGTAGTTTGTTTATTTCGGTCGTGTATTGGTCGTAAATTCACATCACAATGTCTAATTTTACTAATTTAGAATATGCGGAAATGCAAGTTTTATAAGGGGAATGTTTACGAAATGCGAAGTGTTTCAACGTGTTCGCGATACGGGATGTGTTAAACCGCGCCGAGAACTTGCTGGGCATTCTCAAAATGACTTAAATGTAATAGAAGCTGTTTTAAATTTAGTTGAGGCGCAACCTACAATTTCTACAAGAACCATTTCAAGGCGATTGGAGATATCCCAAAGCAAGGTCTGCAGAATATTACGAGAAAACGCACTGCACCCGTATCATTTTCAGAAAGTTCAATCTTTAGAACCTGCAGATTTCCCCAGTCGTCTTGAATTTTGCAATTGTAAACGCGGAAAAATCGCTCGGAAATCGTTACTCGGGGGTTTTCGGGGCTGCCGAACTCGATTCTGGCATTAGAATTACCCGGAGGTGCACGGGGGCGGCTCTGGGGGGTGCGCAGGGGGTGAATTGGGGGAGGAATGGCAGCGTGCATGAGAATCGCTCCAAACTCGTTACTCGGGGGTTTTCGGGGATGCTGAATTAAATTCTGACATTGGAATTACCCGGGGGTATGAATAATGAAAATTTCCATTGAATATTAAATAAACAAATATTACACATATTATAAAAACAATTGCTTTGGGAGTCTTTTGTGCCTCGAAACTGGATTTGAGAAAGGCGCCAAAGCTATAAAGGGAGTAGAGTATCGTTACCACGGGACCAAAAGTATCGAGCACAAGCGTATGCTGAAGCCGCCAACTTTAAAAAAGTCGACCTTGCACGCATAATTCCGACTGCCAATGCGTTAACCGAGCATATCAAGCGTGTCTATTTCCAAGTACAGGCTTGGTATGGTTCACCAGGTCAAGACGAGACCTTAGATCCGTTAAAATGGGGGTGGGAATTGGTGGATGGAGAGCTCAGTCCTGTCACCATGACCCAGGAAGCCGGCCCCGAAGAAATTTTGAGCAAAATTTCGTGTTCTCGCCAAACTGACTGTGGCATGAGGTGCGGTTGCCGCCGGAATGGGTTGGAGTGCTCACTGGCATGCAAGAATTGCGATGACAATTGCTCAAACCAAAAAGGCGCTTCCAATGTGGCCGATAATAGTGACGAGGAAGAAGATAAAGAAGGGGAAGAAAATGAAGAAGGGGAAGAAGGAGAAGAACGGGAAGAAGAAGAAGAGTTTGAACAAGATGTTTAGTTCTTAAGTTGAAAATTTGAGTTTATAATGAATAATTCAAGATTAATAAAAACTTCTATTTGTTATTTGAATAAAGAATTATGTTCATAATTTGTGATTTTTCACTTGCTGCTTTACCATTTCCTAGCCACCCCTGAGCACCCCGGATATTCCAATGCCAGAATTTAATTCAGCATCCCCCAAAACCCCCGAGTAACGATTTTGGAGCCATTTACATGGACTATGCGATTTCAACCCAGAATAAACCCCCGGATACCCCTGCAGAGGCGCCCCTAAGCACCCCCGGGTAATTCCAATGCCAGAATTGAATTCAGCATCCCCGAAAACCTCCGAGTATCGATTTTGGAGTGATTTCCATGGACGCTGACTTTTTTCCCCCAATTTACCCCCCTCGCACCCCCACAGAGCCAGCCCCGTGCATCCCCGGGTAACTCTAATGCCAGAATCGAGTTCGGCAGCCCCGAAAACCCCCGACTAACAATTCCCAAGTGATTTTTCCGAGTTTCCACTCGTTCCCATAACGGTACAAGTAATGATGCAATTGGAAAATGCATTTTCCGGCCCAGAAGGCGGTTTTCAAAAAACTGCTAATCCACATTTTCACCAGTCTTTTCTGGGACCTTCCCCAACACAATGCAGAAAACCGCATCTCGATATCTGTTGTGCTCCAAAATTTCCTCTATTTTTGCTAAATGCCCTGGACTATTCGTTGTTCCTTCCATCTGTTTTCTCCGGATCCTCTAGCCGTTAAATTCTACCTGTTTCTTATAAATTATAACTCCATTATCTAATTGATTATAAAACAGATTAGCAGTCTGGATTCTCCAGAACACATACTATTACCCCTAAAGAACTAACTTCTAGTTAAAATTACACCTTGTGTAGCGATTACTTTCATATTTTCCTTACCAATATTAAATGTATCCACCAATATTTAAATAATCACTATTTATTGTCCAATTCGAGTAATTGCATCACCTTTTAATATCAATATTTTTGTGTTTGTATTTTAGTTTGTATGCAGCGCAACATTTGATCGATTGACCTATTAATCTATAAATGTAGCGGAAGTCATTCGTTCTTATTTAGGTCATCTTTAACATTAGACATGGGTACGCTCTTTGATATAAAGAGGAAGAACACTTTCCAAACTACCATAAAAAGTGATGTGGAATTTTACCGAAAATACCTCAAGTTTTGCAGTTGTCTAGGGATCTTCCCGTTGTGCTTGAAGAATAAATCACCACGTCTAACATGTATTTCAAGATGTCACATTATTTTACTTCTAGTTTTATTCTTGGCTGGAGCAGTTTTTACAGTTTTGGAAAGAATAAAATTTGCCTATACTATGATGGCAGTTCCACAAATAGCTGTCGATTTTCTTGAACATCTGGTGCAATTGCTTTTCATATTGGTTATTATGAATAGAGCGATTCAAAATCGCAACATATGCGTGTTAAATCTGCAAAACTTATACCAAGTGGATTATAAGTTACATTCTAGATATTTGTTTATCGATTTTAATGGCAATTTTTGCACATTGAAAATTGCAGGATACTTTGCGGCATTTTTCCTTCTAAACTCAATTACTGTGTACTACTGGAGCAAAACACCCCAAATCTTCCATTGCTACATTTTTCTCAGAATTGTACATTTTTACCAACTAGTTGTCGCAATTTCGCCTTGGGAATTTTCAGATATCATAAGAAGAAGATACATTCTCTTAGGTGCTGAAATAGATAATACATTTTTCAGATGTAGCATAATGACAAATGAAAAAATCATAGACGAAATTAAAGACATGAAATCCATGTACTCAATGCTCAATGAAATAGTAGAAAGAATTAATGTCGTATTTGGACCAAAAATATTCTTCAATGTATGCTGTTTATTTATGAATTTGCTGAATAACTTCAACTGGTTTCTGTTTGGATTATATAAAAATGATTCGTCGTCTGAAGTGATACGACAGATTTTACATTATTGTTTGGTTCCTGGGAGTCTTTGTGTAAGTAAACTATATATTACTTAAATCTGCTTTATATGCAGTGAGTCCCTAAAGTCACGCACAAATTCATTATTAGGTAAATAAAATACATTATTGAACATTTTTGTCATAATTTCTTTACTTTTGTTTTAATTTTATCAGTCTGTTAGAACGGGTTCGTGCATTTTTTACCGGCAATCAATTTTAAACAGTTTGCTAAGATTGTACGGGTGAATCCATTTTAACTGGTTCTTTCTTAAAGTATTAAGTATTTCTTAATTAACTTGTTTTCATTTCGTAAAAACATGAATCTAAGTGAAACGGAATGTATCGAAATTCTCATGATGATCGGATATGGTGATAGAATTCGAATTCATGAGGAAGTTTGTGTTTTGTTTAATGAAACACATCCGAATCGTCCACCAATAAATCGATCCACTGTAAGTCGACCTGAAGCAAAGTTTCGAAACCTTGGACACGTTAAAGATCTGCCCAGATCTGGTCGACCAAGTATACTAAATGAAGATGTGCAGTTACAAGTCCTTTTGACCCTTCATGGAAACCCGCATTCCACTATGAGAGTCTTAGCAGGTGATTTAGGTGTGAGTAAAAGTACATTGGGTAGATTTCTTCACAAAAGCAAGTATCATCCCTACAAAGTTTACTTAGTGCAAGAATTGCCCGTCGTCGATTTTGACAGATGGACAGAGTTTTGCAAAATCATGATGGATGAGTGTCAGACAGATCCGGATTTTGTCAAACGCATAATTTTTTGAAATGTCGGTACTGGTCAGATCATAATCCACACTGGACGATGGAAACACACGTCCTCATCGGTCAATGTTTGGGCAGGAATTGTTAATAATCAAATTTTGGAGCCGTATTTCGTTGAAGGAGATTTAGATGGCGCAAGATATATAAATTTTCTTCAATTTAATTTAGTTCCTTCCTTGGTTGTACTATTCTTCAATGAAGAAGAACCAGATTTGCCAATGGCACAATTTGGTTGCAGCAAGACGGTGCACCGCCCCACTATGTCATCGCTGTTCGCCGCTACTTAGATGACGTGTTTCTTCATCGGTGGATTGGCAAAAGACGACCTAAGGAATGGCCCGCCAGTTAGCCAGATTTAATACCCCTAGATTTTTTCCTTTGGGGATATATAAAAAGCAAAGTATATGTCACTAAGCCAAATAATATTGACGATCTCAAGGAACAAATTCGACAAAAAGTTCGTGCCATCTCGCCTGAAGTTATTGGAAATGTACACAACAATTTGTTTCTTGCCTGACCCATTGTTTGGCAGTAAATTGTCAACAATTTGAAAATTTAGGTTTGTGTCCAATGTATTTATTAGCGAACAATATCAATTATAATAACAATTTCCTACGATCGATCACGTTTCTCTACGTTTTTCTATGTAACACCAGTGTTTTTATAAATTGAGTGCATTGCAGTAGACACTTTAAAATGACGTGTGGTACTTTTAATCAATTTTTTAGTGCGTTTATTCATTTGTAAATAACTTTGGTATTTGTAAATAATTTGGGTATTTTTGCTCATCCTGTAACTTATGATACATTTTGGTCGTTTTGGAATTTTCAATAATGACTTTTATTTATCTAATAATAAATTTGTGCGTTGGTTATATTGTCATTTAAAATGAAAATAAATCTAATCGTTCTTAAAACGTCCCAAGAAAGAACTGAAAACTAGACTATTCCCATTGGCTTTTTTGTTATTAAAAATAACGTAGGAGAATCTGATAGGTATACAGTGCCTTCGAAAAGTAACGAATAAATTCATTATTTTTTAAATTGAGAAGGTTTCGAAAAATTCGTCGATTTTGTTTTTAAAAAAGGCACTTTTTGACATACGACGCACATTTGTGACGGCATCGTTGTTCGAGATATGACGTAATCGACAATTTTTTTAAATAGCAACCCCCAATTTTGACCGTGCCATTTGAAAGAGCGTCATTCATGTCATTCTACATACATACATCATGAAAAATTAAAAATTTGAAGAAAATCATGTTTGAAGGTTTTAAAATTTAATTTTCACAATACTGAAAATAATAATGATTATGTATAAAATGACTAAATTAAATGTTCAAATTGTGCACCGTTGGCTGCCTGACAGTAGCCAAGACGATTAATAAATTCTTTTGGGACTTTATCAATAACTTCAGGAGGTATACGATGTATCTCGTGACGAATTCTTGCTTTTAAATCTTCTAAATTAACCGGTCAAGTAACGTATACTTTGCTTTTTAAGTATCCCCACAAGAAATAATCTGGGGGTGTCAAATCAGGCGATCTGGCTGGCCACTCAGTCGGCCCCCTTCTCCCTATCCAACAATTCGGGAACAGCTCATCTAAATAAGCACAAACAGTGTTGCATAATGGGGAGGTGCACAGTATTCGAACTTTTCGAAAGCACTGTATGTAATGATCATAAATAATAAAGATATTTCATAGTATGTTCTTTAGATATTTCTTGATAAGTATGGGAAAGAATTTCTCAGACCATCGCAGCAAACACGGCACAGCAGCAACACTGAAACAATTCCATATCTAGTAAAATTTTAAGATCGATAGAGATAAAATTCTCATAAAAAAAATTGCAGAAAAAAGATTTATTTCGAAAATACCAACCTATCATTCAGATGATGTTGAATGGGGTGTCAATTTGTTGTCCAGTGTTTCTGTATTATTCAAAGTTAAAAATATATGTACAAATAACATAAGACCTACAATCTTTTAAATTGAATTCAATATTTCATCACGTTTAATAGTATGGGTCATTTCTGACATATACAATATTATGTCATCTTTATCTTTTGAATATTGAAAAAATCATTTAAATTTAACGAAAAGAGTAATATTCAAATTTGTCATGGTTATTTTGATTGTAGAGTATGGTGTACCCAGTCAAACTCTTTAGTCGATTGTGTTTAATTTAAAAAAATATATGTCTGAAGTCTGACTTGCACGATATTTTATTGATTTGCTTCTAAACCCCTTAAATGACTACAAGTAAATAAAATTTTAACTAAAAATATACTATATTTTCTGAATATATCCTGAATTATTAATCAGGACTATTGGTACTTCCAATACCAGTTATTTCAAAAATGTATTGCGTTTAAATATTAATATATTCATCTAAATCAAGTGACTATTGATTGTGGTAGAATAAACACACTCCATTAGTTCGATGAAACTGTCAATACTCTTATTACTTGAGTTGGTTTTAAAATCCATGTGGTGAAACCAATAGTTATTTTTCAAGTAGAATCCGTTCAGTTCCATGTTTGATATGTACCTCATTGTAAAGAAGAATAATTATCTGATACCCAAAGATGCTTCAGGGTCTGATATAGAATTTATTAGAGGATATTTTAAGATTTTTGGTTATTTCGGAATATTTCCGTTGTATCAGATAGAAACGTCAATCCATTTAAAGCTGTTCTTTAAATGCTTTGTTTCCCTGTTGATCACCATATTCTTAACTGGAGCTATTTCTCTATATCCACTCAAAATGCGTTCTATTTACAACCAAGTAGAACTTCCTCAGGTCGTTGTGGACATTGTGCAACATTTTGTTGAACACTTTCTGATTTTGATTATTTTCTATGGAGCTCTAAGGAATGACGAAATATGGAGATCGCTCCTCGAAGCCTTAACGCAAGTGGATATTAAATTCAGATCTACAACTGTCCATATAAAGTTTCGATCTAATTTTCATGCTTCCATGATAGCGGGATATTACACAGTGTTGCTTTCAATACATTCTGTCTCAATATACTGTTGGAAGGAAAGCGCATTCTTCTATTTCCATATTTTCCAAAGAGTTTTAGAGGTTTACGTGTCAGCTGTTGTTATTTTCTTCATGGATCTGATGAGTATCATCAGAAGAAGATACGTTTGTCTAGATAGTAGAATAACAAATACGTTTTCGAAGTATGAAACCATAATGGGTGAAAAAATTATTGACTATGAGGTTGCAGAGATCGAGTTGGTATACGGAATCCTTAATGATGTTATAGAAAAAGTGAATGCTAAGTTTGGCGTACATATACTTTTTATAGTATGTACTCTGTTAATGAACTTGCTGAACTCTATTAATTGGTTCTTATTCCAAAAACATGAGCCGGAGGTCAATCTGATCCGGCAGTTTATAGACCTGGTTTTGGACCCCTTGACTTTTTGTGTAAGTAAAAAGAATAGCCACTTTGAATATATCATAATCTAACGGTTTTTTTTATAGAATGCATGTAGCATTTTGAAACTAATCAATTTAGTAATATTTCTGTATAACTTATTATTTTATATACGTTATTCTACGCGATTTCATTGAGATGCAAAATTAAATTTAAAATATACGTGTATTAAAATTGAAGATCTTATACAACATAACAGTAATAAAATAAAAAAATTGCAGTGACATAAAGAAACAACAGAAGCAGTAATGATAATTTAACTTGGAGTATAGCAAAATATGACTTTAACTTTTTACATTAACCTTTTACCGCCTTTCACCCTTCACTCTCTGCTTTCTACTACTCTCTACTTTCCACTCTGTAGTCTTTACACTGTGTCCTGTACCCTACACCCTTTACTCTTTACCCTTTACACTTTACTCTCTCCTCCCCCCTTCCCCCTCCTCTCTCCTACCTCCTTCCTCCTCTTTTCTCCCTGCTTCCTCCTCCCTACTACCACCTCCCTCCTCCCTACTCCCACCTCCCTACGCCCTACCTTCTACCCTCTACCATCTACCCTCTATCCTGTACCCTGTACGCTGTACTCTTTACTTTTTACTCTTTACTCCTTATCCTTTACTCTTTACCCTTACCCTTTACCTTTTACTTTCACACTTCACTCTTCACTCCTCACTCTTCACTCTTCACTCTTCACTCTTCACTCTTCACTCTTCACTCTTCACTCTTCACTCTTCACTCTTCACTCTTCACTCTTCACTCTTCACTCTTCACTCTTCACTCTTCACTCTTCACTCTTCACTCTTCACTCTTCACTCTTCACTCTTCACTCTTCCACTCTTCACTATTCACTATTCACTCTTCACTCCTCACTCGTCACTCGTCACTCCTCTCTCTTCCCTCTTCCCTCTTTCATCTTCCCTCTTTTCCTTTACCCTTTCATCTTTACTCTTTTTATTAATTCCAATAGGAACATTTTTATACCAACCTTTAGAATTCCAAAAGGGATTTGGTGTAAAAAATACTCTATCTAATGTTACAAAAGTGCCTCGTTTTTTCATCATCTTTTTAAATAAGCGTACTTTGCAAATCTCTTCCTCTAAAATATGAGGTGTAATCCAGTTGCTGTCACATAATTTATTGTCACCGCCTTGTCTCGTTTTCGAAAATAGAGGATTATACTCGATACTTCGATACCAGTTTATTTCCATTATTTTCAATTTCAGATACGAAATAACTGGTTTTGCAGTAAGCTCCGCGCCAAGATAATTCAAACGCCAATATGTGATACAATTTGTTTCGAAGTCCTTCCGGTTCATTTTCGTCATAATATAATCTGGCCATTTATTAAGAGCTGGATGAAGTAAACTGGACGTTGGTGAATGGGTTAAATACAGTATTGAATTCTTTACGCATTTTAGCGGTGGTGTTCAAAATTGTTTTAATTAATGCTTCTTTGCGTCTTTTCCGTCATATTATCGCATATTAAAAGCCCAATCTTGCAATATTACATTAAATTTATCGATGGAAGTATCTGGTTCAAATTTATATCCTTTCGTATCGCAAAAGTAGAAAATTGTCGCCAGATTGAGTCGTAATTGTTACCAGGTACACAGGTATTAACAATTTGTTTAATTTCGTTTTTCGTAGACTCACCAGATAGAATCATTGTTAGTGCTTAATAATTCAATAAGCTGTTGATGCAAATGTCAAACTAAATATGTATTTTGGCAACGCACACCGCGTTAATTGATTAAAAAATAAAAAAGTGTAAAACCACTATACTCTATTTTTAAACTAAGAGGAGTAAATCAAGATGTCATATATACACAGGGAAAAGTAACTAGAAAATATAACTAGATCATTTTGGCGGTAAATTTGAAAAAAAAGAGAAATAGACAAAAAGCAGTACAATTCGTTGCTGAGTTATGAACAGAACTATTTCATTTGATTTAGGATTAACTAGGAGGGAGAATAAACACAAAATAATCAACGAAGTGGCAACGTTAATCTTAGCCAAATGTAACTGATATTTTAAATGTTAGTAGCTGACAGTATTGACTGACAATAAACATGAATTTATGTGAAGCTGTGTAGACTTGGCGACAAATTAACCAATAACAAGCTAGTGTTTATGCGCGAGAAATTTAAATCACTCCTCTTAGTTTAAAAATAAGGTATAGTGCATTTGTCGTTGTTAACTTTTGCCACTGTCAAACTGACAATTACACTGTGGCATGTGGGTTTTTTATATATATATTAAATTGTCACTATAATTCACTGTCTATTTTCATTTTAAATATTATTTAAGTTAAACATTCATAAAGGTAAAAGCAATACTTTATGTTATTACTATTCTTGGAAGTGAATTTTCTATTGATTAACATTTACTGTTTACTTATAGTAATGCAGTATAGTAGTTTGTATATTAATCAATTCAGAATGCATAAAAGTAAAAGGATGCATAGGGTCTATGCATACACTTCAGCATTAAATATCTACAGTACTTTAACATAATGCAAGAAGAGTCAATATTAAAAAGTGATGTAGACTATACTAGACGATACTTCAAGTATTGCTGTTTTCTGGGAATATTTTCGTGTTATTTGAAGGAGAAAACATTCATCAAGTTCCTCTCAAAGTGTCATGTTTGCTTCTTACTAGTTTTTTTCTTGGTGGGAGAACTGGTCACATTACCAATGAGACTAAACCACATATACAAACATATGAAGCTTAATTACATTATAGTAGATTTTTTGCAACACATATTGGAATATTTTTCAGTTTTGTTCATCTTATTTACAACTATACGAAGCAACGGCCATTCTTGGAGTGAAAATTTTAATAATTTGGCTGATATCGAGAAGAAGTTAGCATGGATGAATTCTTTCATAGACTTTCAAGCAATTCATCGTACGCTGAAAATCATCGCGTACCACGCGGTGTTCATTTTGGTAAACGCCTTTAAAACATATTACTGGATTGAAAGTCCACATGTACTATGTGGACACATTCTTCACAGAGTTGCCCAATATTACATACTAACCATGATTATCTTTTTATGTGAACTGACGAACACCGTCCAAATAAAGTATGTTTGTTTGGATACTGAAGTAAAAAAAACGTTTTCTACGAATAAACAAATATTTGGACGAAACATTATCGACCATAATGTAAGGATTATTAAGGTCTCATATGCAACATTGTATGATGTTTTGAAGAGTGTAAACGCGAAGATTGGACCACAAATATTTTTTATACTGAGCTCTCTGTTCATGAGTTTGCTAAACAGCTTCAATTGGTTTTTGTTCGACTTTGACTTTGAAAACGACATTCCAGAACACCAAATGGCCAGGCAATTTATTGATTTCTTTTTGGATCCTTTAACTTATTTTGTAAGTAGACGACTGATAACAGTGAGCGGAAATTTTTGTTATGCTCTTTCTACATAACTTTTAGTTTTAATTTTTTATTTACATTGTATATTTAGGGAAAATCAATTATATGTGTTTACAGATACAGTGTTTAAGTGTGAAAAAGAAATAAATTTTTGGATATATTTTCTATGCACTAAGAGCTACTTAGTTGAAACTTGTCACACCCTAATAGGTATTTAGAGACTACATTTTGCGGGTATTAAATTATTTTTAATTTAGCAATGAGCGCAGAGTTCACCTTCACAGAGTTTTTTAAAAAGAAAGTTGATCTCCAACAATTTTTTCAAAATTCGAAAGCTCTGTCGATTGAACCAATTATAATTACACTACAAAATGTCTCTTGGTAATTTTTTATACCATGAACCGTTTTCGAGAAAATTTCTTAAATTCATTCTTATGTAAGCAATTTAAGTTAGAGTTAAAATTGGTCAGAACTCAACGCAAAATTATTGCAAAGTAGGTCATGAAAATAAATGAAAAACATGTCAGTTCACAATTATTGTTATCAATTTATTTATATGATTTGTAGTTTTCTATAAAGTGTTGGCGATTATTTTGTAATATCAATAATATTTTTTATATGGGAACTTAATATGTTAAATGTTTACTTTTAAAAAATAATAAATAACATTAATTACATATTAGAATAAGCAGGTACTATAGGAAAATATTTAAATTTAGCAGCGACACGTCAGGCCGACACCGAGTGGAACTGCCACCAGTGGTTAGCGTCAGTCTGAAAAAAGTATTTAAATAATGGTTTGGAAATACTTTTTTTCTGCGTAAATATGTATTTAAGTACAATTTTTTTAAATTGCTTATTTGTATTATACTCATTTTTTCCTATTATTAACTTTAAAGGCAGACACAAAATAATGTCAGTTTGTAATATAAACTATATTCGAAAAATGCTACATTACAAAGATACAGGGTCTTTCACAGTATTTCATTAAATAGTAGGTAATTTACATTTTGTATTCTGTTTATTTCCAAATTGATATAGAACATTTTAATCATGTATATAACGGTTTATTTTGAAATTTGTAATAAATCTTATTTATAAAATATATAAAAATATTAATATTACTACTTTTGGTAATGAATATATTTCATATTATATGCATTAATGGCATTAATATTTTTATTAATAATATTAAATATAAAAATTGTTTTCAACATTTAGTAAATTTTATAGATATAAATAGGAATTTCTTTAATTTTTCTTATGGTATTTTTACAATTATCATGCAACACCAAAGGTATGACGCCTTGTCTATTTTGATTTTATTTAATCAATGAACACTAAGCAAACATTACTACCAAAAATTTGGAAGTTATAGTGTATAACGTTTTTCGCACAATCTCATTTATCAAATACCTAAATAATAAAAAAAATATTTTGATTGCTGAAATGGCGTGGCACATCTAGCGTGTTTTGAATTTATTTTGTTGGAAACCAAAAAAACAATTTGAAGTTTGAACAATTTTGTGTTTTGTTGTCAAAACTGTGCTTATAATGGCTGATAAAGACGATTCAGAGGTAGATTCGGACATTGAAGAATCGTATCAAATAGGTTGTGGGTCATTAGTTCCCACAAAATCAAAAGTGAGGTATGAAAAAGTCTATGATGCCTTCAGGAAATGGTTGAATGAGAAGAAAGCGGAGATATCTGAAAAAAAATTTTTGGCTTTTTTTGTTTAGGTGAAGTCTCTGGGAAGCTTATGGGCAAAGTACTCTATGCTTAAAAGTACGATCAACTTAAATAACGGTGTCGATATATCGCAATTTAAGAAGTTAGTAGCATTTCTGAAGAAGAAAAATATTGGACATATGCGAAAAAATAAAAGGTATTTACCAGAGAAGAGATGAACAAATTCCTGCTGGAAGCCCCCGATGAAACCTATATTATGATGAAAGCAGTGATGATAATGGGAGTCGCTAGGGCTCTTAGGCGTGATGAACTTATGAAGATGACAGTTGATGACATTACGGATGAAGGTTCAGTTGTCATTGTTAAAGTGCTTGATACCTATTATTATGGAAATTTATATTAGAAATTAGAAATTAGAAATTTTCACAGGCTGCAATAAATTAGGTAAACTATTTGTTGGTAACTTTAAATTATTTTGTCTTTTACCGTTGTACATATGTTATATTTTTTATAGATTTGAAGATGGTTTTAATTAAAAACGTAATCGAATGTGATAGTTTGCAGCTTGTTTTATTATTTTTAGTTTTGACTGGTGTACCCAACTAACTAGCAAGTGAAAACTACAATATATTTTACAGTATGCGTAATGATTGTGTTTTTCCATTAACCAATATGAAAGTCAATATTGTTAGTGTAGCATATTCACTACTGTTGATTACTATATTTAAATGTAATTTCTGCATCGGTATTGAAGTCTATTCTTTATAGCCGGTTGAGTAGCACGTATATTTTAATATAATGGAGAACAGATATGTTCACACCGAAACAGGTTTCAACAATGATGTAGAATTTAGTAAAAACTACTTTAAGATCTTTAGTTATGCAGGGATATTTCCCTCGCATCTAGAAGAAAAGTCATTCTGCATAAAGTTTCTTTGGAGGTGTTTTGTCTCCTTGCTGTTGGTACTATTTTTTGTTGGAGCTGTCTCTAGTTATATTCCAAGAATTAGAACTGTCTACAAACATATACACCTTATACAAGTAGTGGTAGATGTTATGCAACATCTTGCAGAACATTTATCAGTTATAAAAGTTATTTATGATGCCACAAGAAGCAGAAAAACCTGGACATTAAATTTCAATGATTTAGCAAATGTAGACGACAAATTAAGGATGAAAAGGCCTGACCAAACGTTTAGCTCAACTTGCTATGTGTTGAGCATAGTAGGGTATTACGCGATATATTTGGCTGTTAGCATAATTTCGTCATATTGGTGGGGAGATGCACATGTTTATCCTCATATTATCCACAAAATCATGCAATTCTGCATACAAGTTGTTATCGTTTTCATATGCTTACTAACAGCTACAATTAGAAGAAGATACATTTGTTTAGAGAATGAAGTGACGGAAATATTTGCCAAAAAGAGAATTTTTATAAGAGAAGAATTTGTCGACAGTGAAATAAAAAATGTTAAGTTAATATATTTAACACTTGACAAACTTATGGAAAGAATTAACGCTAAATTTGGATTGAATGTATTTTTGATACTGAGTTCACAATTACTGGCTATGATAAACAGTTTTAACTGGTTTCTGTTTGATTTTCAAAAAGATACATCAGATATCCATATACCGCGGCAGATTATAGATTTGATTTTGGATCCTTTGAATTATAGTGTAAGTAAATAAAAACACAAATAATATTGCTCGTTGCCATCTATTCTGGTTAACGTAAAAAGTTTATTTACTGAAATCATGTAAGAATGATTTTTTGTAGTAAAAAAATGGCTTGATCTGAAATATTGTTAGTTTTAATATTAGTTAGTAGCTCATCATATATTTTTTTACGAGGTTCACCATAGCAATGATTCCACGCCTATTTTTCTGACTCTATACTGGAGTATTTAGCTATTAATAGTGATATTCACTACACAATACCTACTCAAAACAATCCTTCCATTTGTTTGGACCATATGAGTAAAAAACATTTTTTTTGCTAAATTTCGACACCCCGTATCTTTGTAAGGAGGCATGTTAGAACAAAAATGTATTTCGATAAAAACTTTGTTTTGCTGAGAAGAATCTTTAGTAAAAGTTTTTACATCTTCTTCTGACTCGCCCATAAGGATGCGATTTTTAAATTATAATCAATGTTTTAATCTGTGTAGACTGACATATGTACAGACAGGGCAGGACAAAGCAGAAAGACAAACATGCAGACAGACAAAAAACAAATAAAAATGAATAATTGAAATAAATAATTAAATAAATTCGTCATCACAATATGAAATCCTATTGTTTGTACTTTTTATCAATAAAGCACACGTTGAAAAAAATATTCAGTTTCGTTAAAATTATATACAGTGCTTTCGAAAACTAACGAATAAATTCATTATTTTTGAAATTGAGAAGTTTTCGAAAAAATCCCCTGGCACGTCGATTTTGTTTTAAAAAAGGCACTTTCTGACATACGACCCACATTTGTGACGTCATCGTTGTTCGATATATGACGTCATCAACCCCCCATTTTGACCATGCCATTTGAAAGCGCGCGTCATTCTACATACATATGGAAAATTATGGTGTTACATAACAAAAATTTCTAAAATAATTAATTTATTTGTTACTTTTCGAAAGCACTGTATAGCGTGATACTTATACGCATAAACTTGAGAAAAAAATATAGCTGAAGATAAATAAGATACCAATAAAATCAAATCAAAATAGAAGAAAGTGAATTTCATAAAATTAAAAATACATTTAATGTATTAAGTAACTGTTGAATTTATTTCTGAGAATTTCAATACAGTGTTGAGCTCACCGCATCCATCCCAAAAATTAAGCGTATTTAGATCGGGCGATCGAGGGGGTCAGCCAATTGGACCACCTTGGCCTATCCGTCGTTCAAGAAATACATGACCCAAATGTTATCACACTAGTCTCGCAAAATGTGGTGGAGCATCATCGTGAAGAAACCACATATGCTGTCTAACGTTGAGATTAACTTCTTTGAAGAGAACCGGTAAATTATTACGCAACAACTAAATAAAAGCAACAATTTCCCAGAATGAAAGTGCCAATAAGTAGGTACTACGTTCAAAATTCTAGTCTACACATTTAGTGAAAATACAAAATTTAAATATCCAATACAGCGTGTTGTCAAAACTGCCTCATCCGTAGTTAAAGTGTTCATGGCAAGTTGGAAATTTTGAACGACAAAGACAATTTATTTCATTGGCTGAATGTTACGAGACTTAGTGTTGCTGGCAACACTACGTCCTTCTATGAAGCCGGCAGGCTTGTTCCCGCGGCACGAGATATGGGTAGAGTAAGTCGTGTCCTAACGTTCGTCAAACTGTCAGTTGCGATATCCCAAATTGTGTGACAATTATCCTACTCTTTATGCCAGACTACTCCTTAACGGCATTTAAAATCTCGTCCACGAGATTCATAATTTGCCTAGGTCTAAGGGGAATCCCCTATATTGCCCAGACCTCTACCGCAAAGAGTGACCGCAAAATCCGCCCGTTTTTGCGTAGTGTGTAGCAAGAACGGGGAATGTTGTACAGAGGTCTCCGTGGGCTTAAATTGATCGTCATGAAAAATCTAATTCCATTTTTCCAATATTTGCCCGAATTACCCCTACTTAAGCGGTGGAAACCACCCCTAAAACAAGAAACGTGAGAAAATGGTCGGTCAATTCTTGGTAAAAATTGGAGGAATCTTGAATGGAAGTTTTTAATTTTTGGGATACCGAGGGTGGTTGCCACCCTTGAAGTCGGGGAAAACTGGTCAGAATTTCGCAAAAAATCGAATTATGGGGCCCGTCTTTCGTATCATTTATCGGCTAGTGGGGAAAACAAAGTACTTCATGAATTGAATATCATTCCCCGTCTGCTATCGGCAATAGGGGTGGTTTTATCACCACGTGGGGGTGTTTTTCACCTTGAGCATTTTTAGGAGGGCATTCTTGATGTTACCCTTGCCATGTGAAATTCCGCCAATTTTACCCAGATTTTGGTGACCATTTTTTCTGTTTCTTGTTTTAGGGGTGGTTTTATATCATTTAGAGTTATAACGAAGCGTGGCACAAAAAAGGCAATTCATGGAGGGAACATCATTTGCCGTCGGTTTTCCCCAATAGGGGTGGTTTTACCCCCACGAGGGGGGTGTTTTTCACCTTAAGCATTTTTGGAAGAACATACCTGATTTCTTTCTTGCCATTCACATTCCCGCCAATTTTTACCAAGAATTGATCGACCACTTTCTCACGTTTCTTGTTTTAAGGGTGGTTTCCACCCCTTAAGTAGGGGGTTGGAAAAATTATGCTCACCTAGATTTTTCATGACGATCAATTTAAGCCCACGGAGACCTCTGGACGACCTTCCCCGTTCTTGCTACACACTACGCAAAAACGGGCGAAAAAATGGGGTATTTTGCGGTTACTCTCTTTACGAGTCTTTTTACTTCTGATCACAACTTTTTAATGAAAATGGATAGAGAAACTTTTTTTAAATAAAAGTTTATCGAAAAAATATGATTTTTTTAAATATGAAAAATACAGGTATGTTCCGGGAAAAAATGTTTCATGACGTCATAAACACAATTTTTGGTACAAAATGCACCTCAATCCATGCCGTTTGAACTTCATTTTTCAAATTTTCAGTAACATTTTTCATTACCCCGCAATATCATTTGGGCGTCGAGTTTGGGACACCCGGTACGTTGTCAATAGTAACACTTGTGATTGTCTATTTAGACATATTTATTACCATCGCTCTAATTGGCTTAAAAATCCATAATCACTTAGTGCCATCACTTTGATTAATTTTACTGAAATCCACACCAACAACTCTATCATATTGAAATTGAATCTTTATCGTTAGAAACCTAACATGGACAACCTAACAAAAAGCAAATTTTATCAAACGAACAGTGATGTCGGAGTCATCAAAGGATATTTTAAGCTTTGCAGCTTTCTTGGCATATTTCCAATCAGCTTCAAGAAACAATCACTACGTGCAAAGTTTATCACCAAATGTCATGTATTTATGATATATATTATACTGATACTTCCAGCAGTGCCCACTTTGATACTGAAAGTACAGGTCATGCGAAAGGACATGGAAGATATCCAAGTCATAGTGGACGTCCTTAAGTATGTCTTAGGATATTTATCAATTTTGGTTGTTCTAAGCAGATCCACGAAGAGTAGTAATTCAATGAGATTGATTTTGAAATATTTATCCCAAGCGAGCAAAAAGTTACGATCGAGAGGTTCATACATATGCTATAACAAAACCCTTAATGTCTTGAAAATAGTGTTACATTATTTACTGCTTGTTTTAATATATACTTCAAGGTGCTATTACTCGTACACAAACCCACAGATCTTTTGGTCCCAAATTGTTTACTTCATCTTGCATTTCTATCACTTGGTCATAATAGCTTTATTATGTGAAACGGCAAATATTTTGAAAAGAAGATATGATTATTTAGACCGTAATATCGCAGAAACATTCAAACAATGAATTAAATCATATTAAATTAATATATGGAATGCTAAGTGAAGCAACAAAGGAAGTAGATTCTGCTTTTGGATCACATGTAGCTTGTATAATTATCTGTCTTTTTATGAATCTACTGAATAATTTCAACTGGTCTCTGTTTTATTTTGGAATAAAAGCTGAAGAACTTTTAATACGAGAGATTATCAGTATATTTATTGGCCCTGTTTTTAATTGTGTAAGTAAATTAAATTAGATTTCCTAGTTTTTTTAGTAACCGCAGAATTTATTTATCCATTTTTTGCAAATTAAATAACAATATCAGTTAAAAATAACAACGATTATTTCTGTAAAATATATCAAGTTATATAATAAAATGAAGAAATGCGTATTTTGTATCATATTTACGATGCAACTTGAATTTAGATAATTTAAAACTCGACAACCATACGTCCAAAGCAAATCCAATTGCCATTTCTAAACCATATACTTAGCAAAACATCTTTGAAGCTATTCAATGCATTTAATATGAGATGCATAGTAAGGGCACAGTTGCTCCACTAACTGAACTCGACTGCCGATCAGTAACTATTTTATTAGGTTCGTGTTATACTAAGTGTTTCATAATAGTAATATCTCTACCCCTCATTCTAATCACGAGGATTAGCCCAGAAGTCGAAGACTTGTGCGGGAGAGGGGGCGGCATATTATTATTAAGCAGGCCGCATTTGCGCCCAGGAACGACTTACGTTGGTAGGCCCTAACCACCATTCAGTGCAGGAATGAGGGAAACCTGGAAAACCTCATTAATTAGGGGGGTAGTTGAATTCCAACCGGTATCAATCTCTCACATTAAACCAAGTCAACATTCTTCCACCCTACCATACCCGCAGTGAGGGTGCCAATCTCTCCACGAATGTAGCTTATATACGGTCTACCGACTGCAGGGGTCGAACCCACAGCGATCCAGTCACCTCGATTCAAGTACTGACGCCTTAAACCGCGCGACCACTGACCGATCCCTTCATGAAACGGTTGTACTAGTGGGTGCGTCCGATAAATGTCGAGTGAGTTAATTCCCTGATCTTTCATATTCAATCAATTAACATCTGATAACGTGAAATGTGTTGACACTTTCTAATTCCAAAAATGAAGAGCAAGCATACATTCTGAATCCTTTGAATATGATTAGAAAGATCTATGGGAAAAGAAGGTGTTACGTTATCTGTATACTATCCAAAATAATACCCAAATTGTTAGTTGTATCCGAAACTGTTGTCCATTTATTTCTACATCAAATTATATTTAAGTGTATTCCTCATATCTCTATTGTCAGATAATAACATTGTTGATTTGGAAGGATTCAGTGATAAATTGTGCTGCTTAGAAACCCTACGTAATATCTTAAATCTTCATTTATTGTTTGTGTGATCTGCACACAGATGTATTTTTGAATGTTTTGAAAAGGTAGGAAAAGAACTAGTATAAAGAGTATAAATAATAAGGAACCCAATATGGAACCCTGTGGAACTCCTTTACTTCACTGAGAAAAAATATTACCTGATTTAGCGACCTGACTTCGACCATTCAGACAAATCTCAAATAGTTGTATATTTGTATCATCTAACGGAATTCTAACATAATACACCTCAACACAGCCAGCGACACTGTGTGATTAACAATGTCAAAGGCCTTGCTGAAATCAAGTAGTTTTACTGTCACCAATCCATCACCTGTGACTCTAATTATATCATCTGCAATATTCAATAGCTCTGTAGTACAGTTGTTTAGCTGCACAGACCGAAAACCTGATTGCTGAATGGGAGAAGCATCATTAGTATCAATAAAATACGTATTTGTTTTTCCATGACCCTTCCTACTATTTTAGACAGACATTACAATATACTTATCGGTCTGAGATCTTTAAAATCCGAAAGATTGGTTATTTTTGGTAAAGGTACCACCAAAACCTCTTTTCAATATAAAGTGTTGTTTAGGTATGATCATATTAGAAACGTGATGTACAAGAATGAATATTTCCTGAATTTTACAAAAATTACTATGAAAATGGGCCTATAGTTCGCAAAAATCGTATTGTCTCTTTTTTATAAACGAATGTAACTCTTGATAGCTTCTAAATAGTTGCACAGTTTCCTGAAATATAAAATTAAGTAAAATTACCAGATATCCACAAAATATAGCTGCCCATTTTGCAATCAATTTGAAATCATTAAGGACTGCTGGAGATAATTATCTCAAATATGATTAAAAATAGATATATACATTTGGAAACATATACTTTGGCCCTAATGACATGTTGTTAATAGCAACACTTATGTTTGTATTCTACTTAGGTGCATTTAATACCATCACTCTGACTTTAAAATTTATAGGTTCTTAAATTGATCGCTTTGATTAGCTGAAAATCCGCGGTGGCAATTCCATTACAGATAAATTCAAACTTTATCGTCACATTAACATTATGAAAATGAAATATCAAACCAAAAGTGATTTAGAAAGTGATCTCGAAATCGCTATAAAATATTTTAAGTTTTGTAGTTTCCTTGGGATATCTCCAGTTTGTCTGAAGAAAGATTCGCTACGTACTAGGATTGTTACCATATGTGACTTTTTATATGTACTATATTGATAGGCCCAATAGTGATCTTCATTGAATTGAGAATTCGATATATATAAGTATGATATTTCGTAATATATGCATCAATTTTCATTGTTCTAAGCAGATCCATCGAGGAAACTCATTTTAAGATATTTAACCCGTGCGAACAATTAGCTACGATCAAGCGGTTCATATAAAAGTTTTCACAAAACTCTTTATACTGTAAAAGTTATAGAATGCCACTTATTGCTTGTTTTGATATACCTACATTACGAGATTTTGTTATTCGTACAAATTACAAAAGGCCTTCTATGCTTATCTTATTTATTTATTTGTGGATTTTTATAAAGTAACTGTCTTCATATTATTATATCAAGTGATAAATATATTAAAAAGAAGATATATTCGTTTAGACTTTAAAATTATAAAAACATTTTTCAAACTTACGTTATAAAGTGGAGAGAGAATAATTGACAATGAGGTAAAAGACTTTAAGCTGATGTATCAAATATTAAATCACTCTATAAAGAAAGTGAATGATTCTGTTCTTATGTCTGGAATGTGGAGAGGGGGAGGAGAGCCCTATCGATTTTCTAGGATATTGTGTGGTCCTTGGAGGAATATGATATAGGATCATTGGCCCTGAGGAGCTGCAATGGGAAGAGATGAGGGGCCTACCATAAACCAAAATCCTGGTGTACATCAGGGCGTCGGGTAGGTTTGAGGAAGGCCGAGGGCAGATAGTAGAGAGGTGATGGGATGGTAGGGTTAGCAAAAAGGGCCCTCGTGTGGCCCAATTGCCAGGCTACTAGTTCATGCATCATACTACTGTCCGTTGTCAACAGTAGACGTTGAATAGTCATTTTTCCTACACAAGTTAATATTAAGTGAGAAACGTCACCGTTTTACTACAGAAAAATTAGAAAAGCACGTAATATTATGTTTTAACCACTTGCCATGGAAACTTTGTCTTAACACTAAAGTTTGTCGAGTAAGTGTTGTGATTTTTACGTGTTGTTGTTAATTTATATGGGTATGTTATCCTCGACTTAACCTTAATATTTGGCAATAGTACTATGTATGAGACATATTTTCTGTAAACATATGACTATGTTCATTCATAAACTAATTACGGTCCTGTTACACTCCGCGCGGCACTATCTCTATTATTTTACCAACAGAAATAGTAGTTTTGTATTCGTAAAAATGTTTTAGGTATTATTTTTTTAAGAAACATCTGTAAACCATTTAGTATTCAATTCTAAATATTAATTTTTAACAAAATTGAAAAATAAGGAAAACTGATAGTTAAACTGAAATGAAAACACCTGTTAGATGTTGTTTAAAGCGCATTATTTTCTCATGTTACATTAAATTTATTGATTCAGTTAATTCATAATAATATTTTACTATGTACCAGAATTTTCAAGCAATATGTTTAATGCGTTATACAAAAAATCAATTTGCACTGTAACAACTATGCTTTTATGTTTATTACTAGGTCAATAAAACTAATATTTGTACAGACCTTCGCGTTATTACTTCAGTTGATTTGAAAGTTTACGGCAAATCGTCACTCCCTAAAACCTGTAGGTATATTTATTATGTATTCCAACGTAAAAAATAATAACTATATGGAATCGAAACATATTATAAAAGATGATGTAGAATTTATTAGAGGATATTTCACGTTTTTCAGTTATTTTGGAATCTTTCCACCGTGTCTGAAAAAGCAATCGCCATTGTCAAAATTTGTTTCGAAAATCCTGATTTTGTTGTTGCTTATGTTTGTTTCTGTTGGAGCTGCTGTTGTATTTTTTTTAAAAGCAGATGTTATTTACAAATCCAAAGATATCCCATTAATCGTGGGAGATTTAGTGCTAAGTATCATGAAATATTTTTCAATTTTAATCATTCTTAATGGAGCCAATAAGGACAGTGAAACATGGAAATTGTATTTCAAAGCTTTAACACAAGTAGACGACAACCTGCGATCAAGAGATATTTCTGCACAGTTTTGCTATACCTGGCATGCTTTGAAAGTGATGGGATATTTCACAATGGTACTGTCACTCTACATCTTCTCATCATACTGTTGGAAACAAACTGTTTTTTTATATTTGCAAATCTTCCACAGAGCTATTCAATTCTACATAATGGTAGTTATTATTTTCTCCGTTGAATTGATGAGAAGTATTTACATGAGATACACGTATTTAGATCGTGAGGTAACAAAAATATTTTTTGAGACTAAGAGCACAATAAAAGAAAAATACAGTGAGATAAGAAATATTAAGTTTATATATGAAATAATGAACAATGTCATGGAGAAGGTAAATACCAAGTTTGGACCCTACATGTTTTTCATATTGAGTACTCTGTTACTGAATTTGTTAAATACCTTCAACTGGTCGTTTCCTAATATTATGGCAGGTAATGAAGGCATTCGTTTGGAATTACAAGTTATCGATTCAGTTTTGGATCCATTGGTTTATTGTGTGAGTAAATATAACTTGTAGATCATTCTAAAATTCAAGATTATTTGCTACTAATATTTATGATATTTGGAATAGGAAGCTTGCAAGCTACAATTATTTCTGTTGCAACAATATTCCCTTCTAGATTTACAAAATAATTAGTAAAATATAATAAAGCTACAGTAAAATGCTGCACTTAAACTTTATTAAACTATTCAGTTACATTATCGGTCAGTGGTCGCGCGGTTTAAGGCGTTAGTACTTGAATCGAGGTGACTAGACGGAGTTGGTTCGAGCCCAGCTGCCGGTAGACCGTATAAAAGCTATATTCGTGGAGAGGATTGGCACCCTCTCTGTGGGTATGGTAGGGTGGAATAATGTTAGCTTGGGTCAATGTGAGAGATTGATGCCGGTTGATATTTGACTACCCCCCTAATTAATAAGGTTTTCCAGGTTTTCCTCATTCCTGCACTGAATAGTGGTTAGGGCCTACCAACGTAAGTCGTTCCTGGGCGCAAATGCTGCCTGCTTAATAATAATATGCCGCCCCCTCTCCCGCTCAAGTCTCCGACTTCTGGGCTAATCCCTGTGATTAGAAAGAGGGGTAGAGATATTATTATTTATTTATTATTTATTATTACTGCAACCATATTTTTCCATTAGCATTAACTTACCTATATGTATTTGTGTTTGGGTATGCATTCTCATTAAAATAACTATTACGTAAGTATATTAATTATATTAAAACTATCTGATTTTTACTGATTTCGATAATTTACGACTGTTACTGTTGAATGTTGTTCGTTTTGAATTTAGAATGTTTTTTGTCTCTTGCAATTTTTTTACATATAGTACAGTTTTCGAGTAAAAATAAAGCACATAGTTTCCTTTTCAATATCTAATTTGCACATCGATATTAGTAGGTTTCCATCATTTTGCATTTGATGACAGTTCATGTTTTTTTCATATCAAATATTGTTGTGTATTAAATATAAAAAAACTAAATTAAATACAACTTAACGCATACTGATGAGAGCAAATAAGCTCCAAACCGGTATATGTCTGGTGGGTCGCCCACGAATGACTTTAGATGTTGATAAATGTTTTTCAGGTGTAATTCAATGCTGGTCGGGGCAGCACCCCCGCAGAGCAGTTACTTCTTGGAATTCCATGTTTGCAAAATATCGTTATCGCCGTTTCGCGATAGAGGTCGCTAGCTTTCAATGGTTTGTACGGCGATGTAGGACGCTTCTTGTTTGCATTACTGATGGTCTATACCGTCTTATAAAAATACATGGTCTTATTGATGGCATATTTACTTTAGTAAAATATTAAAGCTAGGTAATTTTAATTAGCATATTTAACTTTGTCATGAATTTTACTTAGTAAAGTTTTTATTTATTATTTTAAAGGTTTAAAAAGCATATTTACTTTAGCTATGAATTGTATATACTAAAATTTCCATGATATTAGGAAATTTTAATAAGTAAAGTGGCATTTACATTATATCAGTGTTCGGATCCGAGTTGC
Organism: Monochamus saltuarius; assembly: GCA_025584915.1. Classification (NCBI taxonomy): domain Eukaryota; kingdom Metazoa; phylum Arthropoda; class Insecta; order Coleoptera; family Cerambycidae; genus Monochamus; species Monochamus saltuarius. Next base: position 106,108,953 of record CM046721.1, on the reverse strand, counting down.
ATACCGTTTGATGAAAACTCTGTTTCTGGCAGCTATCAGTTACCGAGGTCACGGCACAACAACGCGGCAAATCACTATGGATCAAATGTAACATATACTTTTGGATACACTGAATCTCTCCAAATAAACGTTTCGGTATATTTCCGAATTTCGGTCAAAGGACTCGTATAATGTAAGTGCCGTTTTATATTTTATAAGTATATGTATTCTGTAGTTAATTACATACGGGGTGTCCTGATTTATAGATTTATTAGAGTAAAGTGAGAAACCAATGAAGCTCAAATGTATATAAAGGTACCTATAGATTTGTAAACTATAATCTTCTCAAAATTGATAATTCTCTGTCTGCTACTTACATAATTTTTTTTATTAAAGGTTAATTTTTGCAAGCGTTTTTTAAATCCATAATCTAATAACACTATGTTACTTTGCAAGTCTGAAATTGTCCCAGTAAAAATTTTTATAAAAATCGAATCACTTTAAAATTTGGAAGAGAAAATTGAAAAATGTAAATATTTTTGGTGTCATTTATTTGGATAATTTTGCTTTTTCTGTAGAGAGATAGGTACTTACTAATGAGTACTTTTGATTCTTGAAAAGTTTACAGTTGCACATTGGACGATTTCTAATATTTAGATCAATTTCTTTTTAATTATTTAAAGTAGTAATTACTATATCAAAAGCATAGCATTATAAACATTAAATTAAAAGATAAAATTGTACAGAAATATTATTACCTAATTTAATATATAAGGCCCGCTACAGTCTATGCGTGATTTGCGATGCGTGGTTTATAAGTAATTCGTGCATCGTGTGTAGGGTTTTTAAAATTATTTTTAACGAACCAAACCCTACACACTATTCGCGAATTGATCGCATATCACGCATCGCGAATGGCGAATTCACGCATACTCTATAGTGAGCCTAAAGGAGCATATAACAAAAACAAACTTAAAAAATACATTTTTAACGCACAAAATATATACCTTACCTAGGTGGAACAAAAATGAAATGAATGGCGTAAACTCGTTACTTAAATTCTGCTAATTTGTTTATTTATTAGATTTATAACTTTATGATACCATCAAGGCAGCCCTTTAGATTCCTGATTTCTCTGTTCTCATTTTATTGGAATCTATAATCACCAATTAGATTTCAATATACAACTAAAACATTGCTATTTATTATTTTTTACTGCAAGAAATACCAGAATAATAATAATAATATCTCTACCCCTCATTCTAATCACAGGGATTAGCCCAGAAGTCGGAGACTTGTGCGGGAGAGGGGGCGGCATATTATTATTAAGCAGGCCGCATTTGCGCCCAGGAACGACTTACGTTGGTAGGCCCTAGCCACTATTCAGTGCAGGAATGAGGAAAACCTGGAAAACCTCATTAATTAGGGGGGCGGTCAAATATCAACCGGCATCAATCTCTCACATTGACCCAAGCTAACATTATTCCACCCTACCATACCCACAGAGAGGGTGCCAATCCTCTCCACGAATATAGCTTATATACGGTCTACCGGCAGCTGGGCTCGAACCAACTCCGTCTAGTCACCTCGATTCAAGTACTAACGCCTTAAGCCACGCGACCACTGACCGATGAATTGATATTAACTAATAATATCTACAAAAATGAAAATATGTATAGCCTACAAATACAGTGAATATATGGGGCAGAAAATAAACCATCAAACTTAAAATGGAATGGTGTTTAAATATTTTATACAGTTCACTATAAAATACTTTTATGTCAGACACATAATTATCACCAGAACAGACCTGCCAATGAACTATACCGTGATAAGAATAAAATAAATGTGGGCGAAAATAAAACCGGGAGGGTATAGTAGATACCTCAGTGTTAGTCATTTGCATTTGCACAGCTTGTCGCGTCATGCAAGTAACATCTTCGCAGTCAAAAGATAAAATTTGAAACTGGGTGGCAATAACCATAACAAATGCTATCATCACTTACCATTATTGTTCTTATTTACTATAAAAACTTACCATTTGGAAAGTGAGGATCTTGATGGTAAATTGTGTTTTGCCGCTTGCATGTATTTGTGTCATGCTACACGCATACTTCCACCACAGCGTGCTCCCACTGTTTGCATAAGGCAGTGTTGCCAGGTGGGAAAAATTCAGTGCATGAGAATAATTTCATTAAAAAGCATTATGTTATGCTATTTTATCATGATATTACATTGTAAGTAGGTACTTACAGGTACTTACTCAAAAGTTATTAACCACGTAACCTTTCTAATTTATTTTATTGTTAGGCGCAGTTGACGTGACGCAGGGTGACTCACGGGTCGTAAAATCTGTTATTCCCAGAAAATGTAGGTACCCTTACGGAATAGAGTTAAGAATCACTGCAATACAGCGTGAATACAGCACACACACCGCATATCCGTCGACTGTCATACCCGTTTATATATTCATTGCTAATTATTAAGAGAGCAGTCTACAGTAAAGGACATTTCAAGTACCCAAATATTGTAGATACCTACCTCTATCTATTCAATTTTGCCCTCGACTTTGCCTTTATTTCTCGTTAGGTCTTTGTTTTGGTAGATTTCAAAGAGTAATTTTAATAATTTTATTATTTCTTTTTGTGTCTATTAAAAAGCATGAGATTTTGTAATCAAAATATGAGAGCATGAGATTTTCTCGGAATGCATGAGATCTCATGCAAAAGCATGAGACCTGGCAACACTGGCATCAGGTGACCGGATTGTGGTCTGTAATCTGTGAGGATACCGTTTTTGGCGTGCGGCTCTCGTTAGCTCTCGCCTAAAATCGGCCGTTATCGGAGATTGTAGACGCGCTAAATGGACATTCAAAATTTAAAGATCTTATTCACGCCGTGTTTTATTCGTTACTCTTTCCAAATAAATTAATACACGTCAGCATTTTAAATGCAATAAAAGAACTTTGAGAAGAATAGAGCAGATATACAAATAAAATTTAGTTTTCTATTATACTACCGCGCCGCTTATACTTCGTACCTTCCCTGGGATGAAGTGGCAATTTCTACTTTCTCTGTAAAGATCCGCAATTTCCGATTCTGTATAATGCTAATGCATGCGACTGTCATATGTTCTTTGTAATCGGAAGCGCACGAAGTCAAACAAAGAGATGGAAATATATTTCCTACTTCCGTATAGGAATATTCCCAAAATTAAGTAATGCTCATAAGTAAAATATAAAATTCCCTATATTTTATAGAAAATATTTAATATTTTTATTGGAATTTTACTTTCAGGTAACATATTTCATACAAATGCCGTAATGTGTCATTTCTAATTCTTAGACATATTATTCTGGAAAATTACCTGCACTACTACAGTGAGCTAAAGTTGTTTGTCGATCACCTCACAGAGAGTAGTTGTTTCCTGAAATTCCGTGTTTGTAAATAAAACTTATCACCCCCCTCCCCCAATGGTCGTAACTTTAAACAACGAACATTCAATTATTTTCCAGCAACTACTTGATCCTTCCACCGCTATTGTGATTTTTAGGTATTATTTCTTCTGAAACTCTTTAAGACGATAATGCTTACAACTTTTAAACGGGAAGTAATACAAAAAATTGCACTAAGTACAAGTACTCAATTGAACAAGTAAGCTGATAATTAAAATATTATTAACTAAATAAAATCTGTCAATGTGTGTTACGTTATTATATTTTTTCAATTAATTTCACTTACGCCGATTATTACATTTTTAAAGAATTTGTGCTTCGCGCACTTCGTTTGGGACTATCAAAAAAAGCCTTTGTTCAAAGTTCTCAATTTCGGAAGTTCGTGTGGGAACGAAAGTTATATAATTAATAAGTTACATGAAGCTGTACTTTGTCATTCGATTATATCCATATAGGCATACCTCCTCTTACATCTCTTAATGAATCTATTTTCTGAATTAAACACTAAAATGTTTTTCCTTGGTTTCAGATCTGTTTAGCTGGGATTGTCATGTCATGCGACAGAGTTGAACGATGTGGCCAGGACATAGTAAGGACTTGCTACAAACTACAAGGACAAGTGGACAAAGGCCCACTAAGAGAGGAACTCGTTTTGTTAACAAATTATGTGGAAGGCCTCGCTCCTAAAATTTCTGCCTGGGGTTTCTTTCACGTTAATCAGAGGCTGTTATGTGGCTTGTTCGCCACTTTTGCCACCTATCTAATTATTATCCTTCAATTTAGAAAAGTCTAATCTGGAGCTATCATCAATTTCGTCAACTACAGCACAAAATGCACATCGAGTTAAAGATGTTAAAGTTACATGCAACATGTTCTGCAAAAATTCTTGATGTACCTATTTCAGATTTGTTCACTGCTTATGTTGTGCCATTTTAAGTTCTGCTAATCAGTTCTTAAATATATTTCCTTCCTCTGGGAGTAAGTCTCAGTATTCTTCTGAATCCAAATATTGGTGAAACCTTCATATTATATAAAAAATAAATAGATCTTCACAGAAAATGCTCTCAAACTGAGTCACAGTTCTAAGCTTGGCGATTGGAACTAATATAATAAAGTAGTTGTCATTCTATTAATTTAGTAATACATTCTAAAGGAAGTATGTTTGTGGGCTTGAAATGATAAAAGCATATTTAGCCTCAGTGCGAGAAAGAATCTTTGACAATGGAATGAAATAAATTCAACAATATATGTAATGGTAAGTGACACTGTAAAAATAATGAGAGCTGTATACGACGTATGTTCTTAGGGCTCTCACACAAAACTGCGAACTCGCATCGCATCGCAAATATCTGCGTACTCGCACGAATGCACGGCAAGAACGTCCGATCTCATTCGCATCGCGCATTCCTGCGATATTACGTCATACTTGGTGACGCCCCTTTTAAAAGACTTTTAGTCCGCTCTGAGACAGCTTTAGAGAAAGACACGTGGCGCCTGCGCCGCCTTCTTTGTTTATAGAATGGCGGAATATGATGTAGATTTGCGAACGGTTTGCCGCACAAAATCGTATCGCAGAAATTCGCATAGCAAATTCCTGTGATGCGGCATCGCATCGCATCGCAGTTTTGTGTGGGAGCCCTTATACTCTACTGTTCTACTATTATCTACTGAATTTCAAATGATGCGTTTTTATTCCCCAATGGAGATAAACGAATTTACATTACTCTAGTTTATAAATAACAGTCTACTGATCGCGGCAAAAGCGAAGGGGTAACCACTCATGGAAATATTGTCACAGAGCTTGCGAAATCCGGAAAAATCGTGCGATATCCCGAGAAATCGCGCGAAATCACTCAAAATTCCACGTCATCTGGAGGTAAATTTACCCGTAAAGACTGACAATACTGTCCACCTTGCGTCAGTATTGACGTTAATGAGGCTTATTCTCATAAACATTAGTTATTACTTAATATTGGAAAATATTGTCACGGAATTTGCCCCACTCACACCCAAACCGACGATTGTGATATCGCGAAATGCTAAGATTGCCCCGATCGCCCCTACTCGATTCTGTTAAACTAACAAAATGCCGCGGATCGAGATGGAACTGGAAAATCGGGAATCGACGAGAAGCATCCGAGTCGTACGGGAAAATGGATCTAGAGATACTAGAAAATACCTGGAATATTCGTTGGGTCTATAAAAGAACAATAAACGGCCGAGTTAGTTAGACTTGTATTACAGTCTGAATTGAAGTGTTTAGTTGGAGAGATCAAAGTGATTTAGATGGCGATTAATTAAATAAGTGTTGTTCAGTAGTGTACTGAGTAATTAATAAAGAAGTGATTAATTAACGGATTGTTTTTCTGGCAGTAAGAAAAAGACGGATTGGGAAATCCGTGACAATATATAACATTTGAAATTCATTTATATCAATAATTGATGAATGGTGTATTCTGATAGCCATATTGATCAGTGTTTATTTAAAATAAGGACCTAAAATTTGGGGGATTTGAAGATTTCATGACAGACTTTTGATAACTTCCTTGTGCGTAAAAATTAAATGCTGTCATAATTGTTAAATGTTTAGGTAGAGATACATCTTGGCTTGTTATTTCAGGTATAAATGGGCTGAATTCCTCAATTAAATAATGTGCTGTAGCCCTTGTAAATCTACAGAGTGTTTTTAAATGAAGCAGCATATTCCTTAGGTGAAAACAGATGGATTTAACCTAACATACCTATATCCCAAGCCGCATAATAAAAAAGATACGGGATATCAAAGTTAAAATTTTATTTTCGATATTTGTACATAACTTCTTAAAAAATCCAAATATTTACAGAAAATATGTAAATCTGGGGTTTTAGCGCGTAAATTCAAACTTGTTTTTAATTTTGGCGTCACTAGTAGAGGGCGCCACTTATGGCACATCATATTTTTTAAATGGTAGAACTTTCTTGCTGCTTAGTTTATACATCTGACTAGTCAAACAATCAATTGTCCTACCTGTTATATCTGAAATAGGTATACCTTGTTGTCGTTAGGAGTAAAAGTTTTCGAAATAATCCTATTTGAAATATTCAGTGCACTGATTGAAAACTGTTATCGTTTCAGGTAAAGTGCCTTTTCTACTGAAAATACAGCAAAATGTTACTTGAAAAAGTTGTACAGAACGGTAAATTATGGAGACGTCAAAGAGATCTTCCCACTTTGATAAAATCTGTGTGCTTTGTTGAAAAATGGTATCATCAAACCTCGCCGATCTTCTTGAAATTTTGCACGTCTCCATAATTTTCCATTCTGAACAACTTTGCCAAGTAGCATGCTGTATTTTCAACAGAAAAGGCACTTTACATGAAACCAACAGTTTTTACTCGGTGCACTGAGCATTTCATATAGAATTATTTAAAAAATGGTTGCTTCAGCAAGGTATACCTTTTTCAAATAAAACAGGTAGGAGAATCGATTGTTTCTATAGTCGGATAAATACACTAAGCTGCAAAAAAGTTCTGCCATTTAAAAGAAACATGGTGTGCCACAAGCCGCTCCCTCTACTAGTGACGTCAAAATTAGAAACACATTTGAAATTCTCGCCCGCAAAAACCCCCAATTTACAAATTTTATGTAAATATTTGGATTTCTTAAGAAGTTATTTTTAAATATCGAAAATAAAATTTTAACTTTGACACCGTACTCGTACTCGTCTAGTAAATAATCTTCTAATGCTTTTAAATGTACACGGTTGCACGTAGTAGGTCGCTAGAATTGGTCTGTTTGTTCATGAATCTGTTGAACAGTTTTAATTGGTATTTCTTTGACTTTGAGCAGAATATTATTATACCAGTTTCGAAGCGCACGACAGTTGACTCACTTCTTTCTGGATCCTTTGATATTTTGTGTAAGTGAGTGAGTGTAATCTTGTCTTGCTTTTTCTTAGTCTTATTTTGGTCTTGCAAGACAAGACCAATACAAAATTAGACAAGTCAAATTGCAAGACATGCCAAAATTTAAAACAAAAGTCAAACGAGACAAAACAGGAAGTGTTTCTTAAGCAGAGATAAAAAATCCAGAGAATTATTCTGTGGTTAAATATAAGGTTTTTTTTATAATATAAATGTCGGGACGCTTCCTAGGTGTAATTGTAACTTTCTTCTTTGATTCTAGATCTGCTTAATTGGCGTTGTTATAGTAAGAACTTGCTGCTAGAAGGGCAAATGGACAAAGGTCCACTGAGAGAAGAACTCGTTTTGCTAACGAACTATGTGGAAGGTCTCCCTCCAAAAATATCAGCTTGGGGTTTCTTTCAAGTAAACCAGAGGTTGTTATGTGGCCCATTCGCCACATTTGCTACAAACTTAATCATTATTCTGCAATTTAGGAAAGTCTAAATGTAGTTGACTTTAATAATGTTATCAATTTAGTAAACTGCACCACAAAATACACAATGAGTTAAAGAGTATTAGAATACATCTTAAAGAATTAGACTACACCACTAAAGTTTTTACAGAGACGGTTTTGAAGTTTGCTCGGGTTTTCAATTGCTTATTCACAATTTGTTTCACTGTGTATATAAAATAAAAGTAGCATGTTTTAGAATAGTAGCTACAAGCAATTTTCCAAAAATAAACAATGTTTTGCTGCAAATTACTTACAGGACAAGTTGAAAATTAATTAAATGTAATTACAAGTCGGTTACAGAATTCTCCCCAAAACCAGTTTTGCTAAAAGTATCCACATGAACTAAAATATAAATATATTTTTATAAAAATATGTTTAAAGTTCAACACAATTATTTGCAAAAGCAGTTCAGTAGTTTTACTGAAATTTTAAATTATAGATGTGAGCGTTTCATTGTCAAAAGCATATTTATTGAAAAAAAAAGAAAAAACACACACGAAAAGGAAAACAATTTTATGAAAGTAAAAGTAGGACTTCTAGCATGTTTACAAAAATTAAATACACAGAGTGTCTGGAAAAATGTGGGAAATCTCTCTTGTGCATATAGAACATGAAAACATAAAATGACAAGTTCCTATATTTTTTTTTCCTACAAACCCTCTCTACGGAGATATGTGTCCCTAAAGGAGGCCGCTAGAAATCGGGTTTTCTTGAATAACTTTTAGTGTTAATATAATTTATTAAAAATTTATTGTAATGAACACTAACTAGTAAGGACTTCTTAAGATAGTGTCCTTGAAACATATTTATCTCTTTTGCTTTACTAAACATTTTTAACACCCTGTATGATAAATATTTTAAAATAATAACTCTGGGTAGCTTCAACCTTAGGCTACGAAAATGTACTCTTGTTTAATGTCGATAAAATGAAGCCACATTCCCACATTTTCCCGGCCACCCTGTATATTATACGTTTACTCGCCGCAGCATAAAGATTTCCAACCCGAATCAGTATCACATTTTGTTTCAATCATGACGATATAATCGCATGTCCTTCACACATATGTCTAGTCAAAAACAATTATTGATACGTATCGACTCGACCTAAGCATGAATGCTCCTCAAAATTTCTATCACTAACTAGTTCATCAGCTCACCCATTTAAAAGTAGTATACTTGATAGGATAGAAACCTTTATATTGCGGTGACTGCACATCTTCAATAAGGATTGTGAAAGATTGATTGTCAAATAAAATTTTGAATCAGCTAAATTATTTTATTTAATCGACAACCTATTACTCTGTGTCTAGTATAGTTTGCGGCTAGAAAAATTGAACTGAAAAATAACTAAAATTCTGCAAAATTATGAAGAATATAAGTATGTCTATATACACAAGATGTTACCATATAGGTGAAATGGTGTATGTAACAGACAACAAGTTAGTATTGAAATATGGTCTTCTAAGATTCAGCTCCATTTATTTATAAAAAAAATCTAACCCTTAAAATGTAGTAGGACTTGGAAATTTAGAAATCATTTGAGTTAAAATATACCAAAAAATATAACTACCAGTGGAAGTAGAAAGTTGCTCTGTACGAAAAACTAAATATGTGTGTAAAATTTCAGTGTCCTGCTTAGACTTTTATAATTTTTTGAATAGAAATATCTGTAGCCAAGCAAGCAGACTCATTGAAATAAACCACTGTGTCGTTTTAGCCTACTTTAAACTGTTGTTTTTATATCAATAATAATAGTTTATTCAGAACAATAACAATAGCATATTAAACTATAGAGAACATATAAATATTACTAAATAAACTAAATAAAAGAAAATCACAAAATCAATAATTAATAACTGCTTACATATCACATAAATATCTCTCACTCTCCACTGAAACCATGAATACATGGTTTGTGCGTGAATGCAGTGGTAGAATTAACAGAACTGTAAATAACTAAATAAACGTATCCTATATAATTTGAATCTATATAAACAAACACATAATACCTACATAACGCAAACATCTTTTTTATATATATTCCCACCATATTCTAAACATTTTAAGTATAAGGCACATAGGCAAGTGCGTGGAAAGTAAAAACCAATATATCCGTAGAAAAAATAAAAGGAGTCCAAGGTAAGTAGTTTTTATGAAAAATTGAGATATTCCGTATAAGATTTTGTTGTTCTAAGTTACAAAACTCCTGTACATTATTCATTTCTTTTGTTCTGAGTGTTGAATATCATGGATATATTGATTCATATCTTTGTTTTGTATTTTAAATAAAACAAGTATTTTATCAGCAGTACAAGTAAAAAGTTAGTAATTATAAAAAATATAGATAAAAATAAAAACTATGTACGCAGATAGGCAAACAAAAATAGTAAAGTTGTACCAGGTTCAAATGTTCAAAATGGTATTTATTTTCTTGAATTTTTGGACACTATCCGTGGTACTTGCTCAGTATTTGCATGCTTCTTCAGTCCTTTCTCTTGTCTGTTTTGCTCACTCCTTGATTCACCTCTACACCTTCTTTTATTAATTCCAGTTTGTTTTACATTGACAGTTTCTTCATCCTCATCTTCGTCTATATCTGGTAACTCCTTATCCGCATCAGTATTTTCAGGTAAGTCTTCCACGTCTATATTACTTTCAAGATCCTGTGCTGTGAATAGTTTATCTTCTATTTGTAGCTTGAATCCCTTAATTTTTGCTGTCTTATTTTTATCTCTGGTCAGTTTTCACTAATATTTTCTGTTTTTATTGGTCTTCTAAACACAAATCGTGTGCTATAGTTACTTTTTTGCCTTTTAGTTTGGATATATTTTTAAAGATAGACTGTTTGGTTAAGTATGACATAAATTCAATTAAGATCCCTTTTTCTATGAGGCGTTTTTACAACAAAATATATATTATTTATATCACTATACTTAATATTAATATTGAGAGCTAAATTAAGAGCTGTTATGGCACTGTTTAAAATATCAGCTTCATCTACTTGCAATCCGAACACCACTATATTATTCTTTCTTATTTTCCTCTCCAAGTGCAAATAATTATTTTTTTAATTTTTCAATATCCAGCTCAACTACACGCAGCTTTTTATCAATCTCTTCTCTATTTCTCTTAATTTCCTTGCTTAGCTTTTCAGTTTGATCGTCTTGTAATTTCTTTAGAAGCTCATATAGCTGTCGCACACTCATGTCATCATTAGGCATTATTATAAAATGATTGATCTATCCTGGTATGATTTGGATGATAATCTACTAACAGCACAGGATACTCTACTGTTTAAACTTTATATTGCACTTCACTAATTACTAGCAGCAATTATTTATGTATTTATTCAACAATCTGTTTGATAATGTATTCGTGTGATGACTGATTATAAAACTCAGAATTAATTTTTCTTTTCTCCACAGAATAATACAATTTATTCAGAGCCACACACTAGCTTGTACTCACTCCTAATGTAATACTACTAATGAATATACAATTACAAATTTCATAGCTTATAAGTACGTGCTGGTTACTATTAAACGGAAAACCTGCGTCCACTCTGTCTGTATCCTTACTTTGGTGCTAGCTTGTGGAAAGAGCATTACGATTTGTACAATAAATTAACTGTTATAACATTTATTTTTTACGGTCATATAAACATTGTGTTGTCCCACTCTTCTCATCTAGGCAGACTCTAACATTGTATGTCTACTATAAGTATATGAAAGGAACTATAAATAATCTAATGAAAAATGAAGTATATTATATTTGAAGATGAAATAGACTAATACCTAATAACTACTAAGTAAAATTCGATACTTACTGCTACCTCACTCACTTTTGCTAAAGGATAACACACTGTATAATTAGCATTACTATTATTACAAGTGGATATAAGAGGCTATTTGTAAACGACCCGCCTCTGCTATTACATATACAATTTTGCAACAAATCATGCTCGTCTTCATGTTGAAATCTGGAATTTATAATATCTAAAACTCGTTTGCATATTCAAGGTTTTGCTCATCTTTAATTAATGTGCTGGACAGTAAACTGTAATATAATTTATATAGAGCTTCTCCGGCAACCTTGACATTTCTGAGCCGCAATTAATACAACAGGAACGTCGAGAATTATGTTAAAACGGTGAACAGTGAATAAAATAAAAGTGAAATGTACGCGAGCACGTGGCCGGCAAGTCAAAGGTCTCTGGATGCGAAAGGTCTCGAGGATTTATTTGCAAAGACTTTTGATGTTCCGCAATGAACTCTAATTATAATTTACTACCTTTACGTCAGTTAGAACAAACGAACAAAGCATGTGTTGCCTACTTTTATTATATCCTAAGAAATGTTTTTATTTCTTCTTTCAATTATGTAACTTTTTATTAAAAATTGGAAAGACTATCCTGATACAAAGACTATCAATAATTCGAGTAAACAGAAATTTGATTCAGATCTATTTACGACTTTAACGTTAAGCCAGGTATAGAGTAGATGCAACACAACATGCAGCACATCTTGCAGTTCAACGGAGTCAATTTGGATGTACTTGTTATAGGTGTAATGTGGGTGTAACACAATATGCAATGCAATAAAACAAAAATCAACTTGGATGGACACGCATAACGATGATGGTCAGAATTATCACCAGTAACTGAAAATGTAGGCAGACGATTATTATCAAATTTATGTAAATATGGAGAACTAAAAGCAGGCATGAAGTATGAAGTTCCAAAACTAGTTATAGATAACACAGATAATCAAATTAATGCAACTGGTTATTTTAGTGCATATCCACAGAGTTCTATAGAATCAGCTTCAATAAATTTGGAATTATTATTCGTCTATTCAACGAGTTTAAAAAACATAGAATGCATGATTTTTCGTTTATTAAACCGCAAGCACTTCGTCCTGATGAGATGAAATTTTAATAATAAGCATTAGAAAAATTTTACAATAACCGTTCTTTTGTTTACAGGTGGTAACTGTGAACATCATTGTTTGAATAATAATTTTCATTGTTTACCATTATAACTGTGCAGATATGATTTGACGTTTTAGAAACACAGACAGGTAATAATAATTCTCAGCAAAAATAAGACGCATTCATTAATTTTAACAAAAATCTTTATTTACACAGAAAGCAAGATATGAAAAATGATAATATGGAGTAACAGAAAATAAAATTCTACATTAGAGAATGTAAAAATGTACAGGCCGTCCCATTAAGAAAAAAATATACTTTGAAATTAACAAAATTTGATTTTTCAACGCCTTGTATGAAATTAAGCCTCCTGTAAAACACTGCTAGAAAGCTTAAATATTCAACTATTTCTTTATAAAAATTATGTAAACATATATTATAAAAATTATTCTTTAACTTCCATATCATTTAATATAGCTATAGCTCAAATAAAGTGATGAAAAACTGTTATTTTCCGAAATATTGTAAACACCTCGGAATGGTATAGGAAAGTCATAACTTATGAAAGTTGAAGTAACGCGAGGAATTCAAAATTTGAATAAAAATATATCATTCCATTTAAAATAACGAAGTTGGTGACTACTTAATATCAAAAGTGACAGCTTCATGAAAATATTTTTATTGACAAGGTCATACTTGATTAGACAGGGAGACAAATTTTCAGAAAAAAAAAATCACTACCATCACGAAAACTTCTAACGCCTATATTATTTACATTTTCCAGTTCTTTGAGAATTCGTCTGCTTTACATTTTCTCGCCTGTATGAAGAAAATAAACTATGAATTTTAGTTTTACAATATGCAGATTTTCCCATGGCGTTGTCAAATTCTATCTACGTATCTTGCTTTAAATTTTTTTAAATATAGTTTCCTGCTGCGACTGCATCCAAATTGATCATGTTGCATTGGATGTTGTGTTACTTGTTGTGTTGCACCTAATCTGTACCTTAGGCTGCTTTATTATTAGCTTTGAAGGATATGCTACGAATTGAGAAATTAATTAAAATAGTTACGTGTTTCACTAGCCACAAAAGTACATGATTTAATGCCATGGCTGGTGTTTCATCGAAACCAGGCAAGGCACTAAATCTGTTTTTCTGCCTAGTGAAACATTATTACTTCAAATTTGTTCCAATTTCAGGCAAAATCGTCTTTTTTATATTTATTAATTACGTTTTATTATCAATATCCAAATATAGCTTTTAGTTTCTATGTTTACCGCTAATGATGTTTGTTGAATTATTTGTATTTACTTTAATATCATTGTCAATTTTAAAATATTGTTAAGAACTGTTCGAAATACATGATTTCCATTAACACCATCTGGGATAAGAGCACGAGATGTGGAATTGAATCAATTACCGGATAAGTCAAGAACTGTACAATGATCTCACACACAGCAGATTCATGGAATATAGACAGAAGAAAAATGAAGGACCTTTCTCTGAAAATAGGCTTACTATCTATTTTTCAGATATTTAAAAGAAAATGAAACCTTCAACGTTATGGTCTACCTATTCGATGTTGAAAGCTACAATGAATATACAAAATTACAGGATTTGACAAAATATTGTCAAAGTTACAAGCTTTTTTGAAACGACAGTCAGATGGTTTCCATGCAAGAAAAAAGAGTTTGTCAAAGAAAAGAAATCGAGAAATTTTTATTAGAGATGAACCCCCCAGATGAACTGTATTTGAGCGCGAAGGTAGGAATATACTGAAATTTATCTATTATGGATTAAACAACTATTAAAGCAGACGTATAGAAGAAACGCCTTCTATATTTATGTGAACGATAAAGCACGTCAATCATTTATTGCCATTCACAAGTTCGGTAAAATGCCACAGGAAATTGTTTTCTGGAACTAGCCCATGTGAAAGAGTATATTGTGCAGTGCTTTCGCAAAACTTCGGCCACGTTGCTGGTGCATTCTGGTGGTGTTGAAGCAACATGGGGGATGGAAGTATTCCGCGGTTTCGGAAGGCTATATCGAGGATTTGCTAGCCAATAAGTATAACATCTGGCGTTTCTAGAATTTCAAGTAGTGTGGATAATATTGGTAATTTTAGGAAAAGGAAGGGAAGGGGAGATAATTCAATTATAGTAAAAATTTCCTGTTGTAATTGTAATGTAATAAAACCAGTTTTGTATATATATTTTTTAAACTCTAGCATTTTGTATTCACCTAGTGCTATTGTCAATTTTAATTACCATGTTGATTTAAATTATTACCTGGAACGTTGTATAGCAACAAACTTTTTCTGCCTAGGTAGTAAAAGTCCACTTTTTCTGCCTAAGTAGTAAAAATACACCTAATAAGTGCCTAAGCAGTAAAAATACTTCTTTAAAGCCTGTTCAGTGTCATTAAAAAACCGCCTTAATGTCATTTGGAGAAAAAAAAAATGTTTGATACCCTTACCTAATCCCGCTAATTTTGAGTTTTATATTACTGTCATTCATACATGTACAAGAATGAACCAGTTTTGACAGTGATTAAATAAATTGACCTCTGATCGTAACTCAAACTAATCTACATCAGCAAAAGGTCAATACTAGACCTATTTCTTTCATGATTCAGAATTAAATCGTTTAATGTCGGTGCGGCGCGATGTTATTGCAGAGAAGGATTGGGATGATAGCAGTTATCGTAGTAGACCGAGAAACTTGGAACTGCGGCGTGAGAACCGCCACCTTCCCTATTATTGTCTGAAGTTCACGCGAACTGGAGGATCCAGTGGCGTTCTTGTTTGGAATAAGAAATTACAAGACAGCAAATTAAAAATTATTGAAAGATATTTTATCATCACTAATCATAATTATTCGCTAGACTAACAATATTTTGATTTATAAATATTTCGGTACTAAATAAATGTATAGGTTTCGAAATTGTGTTGCTTAACTTTTGTTAATCGGTTTGGTAAAACAACAGGACCTAGAAACCTGTCACTTACAATACCCATCCAAATGTTTAATGAAAAACGTGCCTGATGTCCAGATTATATTAGAGCATGAGGATTTTCATCGGCCCAAATACGCGTATTGTGAAAATTAAACTTTCTTGTGAACCGGGCCTCATCAGTAAAAAGAACGTTTGCAAGAAAACGAGGGTCTTCAGCATCATGACGTAGAAACTAGCGGCAAAAAGCCAAACGTGCTTGATGAGCATTTATTGGCCTGTACTCGTTGCACATGGTATGGATAAAGCAGTTGCTCGGGAAGGATTCTCCAAACAAGAGGACCACTAATTCCTACCTCGGCTGATATTCTCCGCACACTCGCACCTGGATTCTGCTCTACCAGTGCTAGAATTTCTCCTTGTGTTCTAGGAGTGGATACCGACTTTGGTCTTCCGGATAAATGACACTGTTTGCTCAAGGAACCGGTATCACGCAATCTTTGGTGAATTCTTCCAAACATGCGTTGTGAAGGAATCTGGCGATTTGGATAAGCATCAACATAAAGACGGGGCGCTTCGGTGGGTTCCCTTTAGCACGACCATACATGAAATGCATGGCTGTTAATTCTGCGTTAAAGTAACCAGAAATAGCGAAAGAAAACTTGCACTGAGGACAGCTGTAAAATACGTACTGTTTATTTCACTAAACATCAACCAACTATTATAAGAAAATACACAACGTTTTTGCAAAATAAAAAAGGGGCTAAAAAACATAAAATATTCCATATCTCCGCAACCGTTACTTTGCGGACCCATGTTTATTGAGACTTTTCTGCTTATTTTGGTTCATACTCCTTAAATATTTTACACTTTTTGTTAACACCTTGTATATAGGCTAAAACAATATACTTTTTTGTAGAAATCTGACAAATTTATGACAGTTTCATAATAAAACCGTAATGGGTTTGGGACTATTGCAAAT
Organism: Monochamus saltuarius; assembly: GCA_025584915.1. NCBI lineage: Eukaryota > Metazoa > Arthropoda > Insecta > Coleoptera > Cerambycidae > Monochamus > Monochamus saltuarius. Next base: position 106,092,253 of record CM046721.1, on the reverse strand, counting down.
TAGCATGATCAGTCAGATTTAAAATCTGAAATTTAAAAAAAACTTATTTGATATCAAAAACTGCCAGAACATTAAGGACTTTCATGTACATTACATTACTTATTACTTACTTACTTGATCGAAAGAAGATTTACTAAAAATACTGTCTTCATATTTTTATTTTTCGAAGATAGATGATCTAAAAACATTTACTTTCAAATTAATTCTGCTTTTTTATGTTTCTGCTTGAATACGTCTGAGCTCCGCCACTGCGTCCTCCTATTATAAGCAATTATTTTGGCAGCGTTATACATATCACGCTCAGTCGGCATTAGCTGGTCCCGCGCCCTATATGGAGAAGTGAGCGTGCGCACGAATTCTGATTTTTGCGTAAACAAATATCAGATTAAGGCGATATTTGGAAAAGACCACGATAACGATCTCTACACTTGTACGCTATGTAAAGTGGGTTGTTACGACAATATAATTGACAATTTCAACCTGTTGCCTGGAAATCAGTGTAGAAATTGTGAGTTAATGGCGAAATCGAACCGTCTGAGAGCAAAAGTAAGTAGAATATTGAACTGAGAAACTCTATGGTTGACAATTTCTTATCTGCTACTAGCTATACAGGGTGTTACAAGTAGACCTTTTTCTTTTAACACGACAGATCCAAAATAAAAACTGAGCAAATCCTTCAAGCAAAGTTTCTTCAAAAACTTTAAAATAACCGAAATATGCACGTATGAAGGTATTAATTAAAAACAAGTCTTTAATTATTATTCAATCCAGGTCGGGCCAAAAATAATGATTAAAATTATAACTAAAGCTCGCACTTTGTTCGTAGATTTCAGGTCCGGACTTGGGATCTCTTTCTTAATATTTAGTCCCAGTAACGTACTTTCGAAAAGTAACGAATAAATTCATTATTTTTGAAATTGAGAAGTTTTTGAAAAAATCCCCGGGCACGTAGCAGAAAAAAGTCGCAGCGATTTAAAGGGGTCCAAACCATCGTTGGTGGCGCCCTCTAGCAGATACACCAAAATCGTCGACATATTCAAATTTCTAGTCCCAAGAAACCCCCCTATATCAAATTTCATAGAATATAGTCGATGCAATCGAAAAATAATTAAGTAAATGTGATTTATTTTTTCAATTTTCACACCCTGTAGCTCCGTTAGTATCAACTTCTGGATTAAGGTAAGTTGGGTTAATTCAGCTTATTTTTATCTGAACTATCTATATCTGAAGTTTGGCCCATTCTTTACTGAACACCCTTATATACAGGGTGTCCAGAAACTCTCCTGACAAACGAAGACCGGAGATTCCTCATATAATTTTAAGACAATTTAACCCAATTCACCTAGTCCGAAAATGCTTCCTAAAAGAACTAGAGCTCTTTGAAGATGGCGCCTTGTAAATAGTTTTGTTTAAATACCTCCAGAACGCTTCTACTTAGAAAAACAAAAACTGGTACGCTTGTTTAGCCTTCAGAGATGAATCGATTCCATCAATTGCGAATTTCTAGTACCGGTCATAGGCGTTCATTTTGGGTAGGTCAACGGTTATTTTAACGCATAACTTCTTTGTATTTAACTTTTAAGTATTTGTGACACTAGATTATTAACGAAAAATTTTCAAATCCATTTTTCTAGAAAACGGTGTATCCTAATGACTTAAAGTAAGAGTACCTTTTAGTACTAGAATACCTGAAAATTTAATAATCTAGTGTCACAAGTGCTTAAAAGCTAAAGATAAAAAAGTTATACGTTAAAATAACCGTTGACCTACCCAAAACGGACGCCTATGACCGGTACTAGAAATTCGCAATTGATGGAATCGATTCATCTCTGAAGGCTAAACAAGCATACCAGTTTTTGTTTTTCTAAGTAGAAGCGTTCTGGAGGTATTTAAACAAAACTATTTACAAGGCGCCATCTTCAAAACTCTAGTTCCTTAGAAGCATTTTCGGAGTATTGGGTTAAATTGTCTTAAAATTATCTGAGGAATCTCCGGTCTTCGTTTGTCAGGAGAGTTTCTGACACACCTGTATAACTTCATAAAAATCATCTGAGTTCAGGTCTGGCGATATGGCAGTCCGTCCATTGCAACCTGCTGGAATAATCGATTAATTAAATTGTGTTGTGTAAGAACCACATGGATTGTTTAATATTTAAGAGCACATTTTGAAGTAGCTCCGGCGAATTGTTCCAAAAAATAGAAATAGTTTGAGCTGGGTCTGACAAAAATGGTTCAATACCGGTAGAAATACCAGCCCAAACATATAAAGAATTAAATTTAAGTCAATTTAGTAAAATTTTCATTGCAAGCTTTATAATAAATAACTTTATAAAGTTATATTCAAACACTTCAATACTTTAATTTTCACAATAAATTACATTTAATTAAATACAGCACTGCTCTATATAAATTTTATGATTTCCGAAAGATTTACCTAACGTTTTACAGGCACTTTCTCATAAATCGACAACCTGAAAACTGAATGTAATTATATGAATCCGTGACATATTCGACCAATTTTGTTTCACTCGTTTAATGTTAGTTGTTTGTTTTTTTGTTTGTTCATCTGACACCGTGTTGGCATATCATACATTGTCATCATTCCAAGTTAGACTAGGCCAGTGTCAAATGTCATTCACACCGAGACTTTAAAGTAACATATAAAGTCATAGAGAAGTAAATTGTTTTATATAATTATTTTCCATTGCCGTTACGTTCTCTGCCATTCCGTTAATTGCATACAGTTGATTTAAACAGGTAAGAAGACACACTGATAATATATACGGTGCCTTCATAAATGATTAAAAGCCACGTGATCAGGGTCGAGATTTTCAAATCAATCGCAGAGCAATTCATATGCGAATATCCTTTTCCTCAATACGGCAATTGAGAGAGACAAGAAATCTGTTTGCATACGAGTTGTTCTTCGAGAATCACAGTCCTGGTCACGTGGCTTGTAATCATTTATGAAGGCACTGTAGGCATGCTGCACCAATTACTGTCGGGTACTAGCCAGTGACGGAGTCAAAAAATGTTTCATTATTATTATGTAGAACACATACTATTAACCATAAAAGATGACTCCCATCTGTATAGTAAATGTCAGTGGATACAATTCAAAAATTGTCATACTTAGAGTTCAGTCATAATGATACACATACGAGTATTTATGTAGTAAACAAACTACAAATAACTTGCTACTATTGCCAATTTAACTAAAGCCTTCCGACACTAGTTTCTCCAAAAAGAAAATCAGTAGGAATGCTTACCCGTTAGACAATTTAATCAAGCGTTATAAAAATACGCGACATTGTCGTACCTACTCAAATTAGACGTGAGCAATGCACCACTTCCTTCTGCAGAACATGTTAGTAGCTTTATTATTATATTTAAAAACAGTGACGTGACAAACTGCAGCCGCTATCATAAAAATGCAGGAACTGCATGCCTACATGGATAAACCGCTCTTTTTCTAATCTAATCTCGAGCTATTCACCGCTTTTACACCTTGAAAGACACAGACAAGATAAGAGCCTTTAGATTGAAGGCAGATATATTCTAGATAATTGTCTATGTTTAGATCGAGGACAGGTCTATCCAAAACAATAATCCTGAATATTTTCGAATCGAGGAAGACATAAATTTCAGTTTATCAGGATGCAAGTACATGTGGGTCTGCCTTGAGACAGTTTACTGAAAATACATTTGTTTCCTATTTGTACTATCTGCTAAGTAATTCCAATAATTTTAATATTCCACAGTATTTTTCTAACTCAACATTTATGGCTCAGAGCAACTTTTCGATCATAAATTTCACGAAAGTTAATATATTATTACAAAATTGGATTGAAACCAGTTTCTTTTGGTGTTGAAAAAAAGTTGTAAAAATTCAGTCCAGTTTCCAGGTTAGGCTAGATATAACCTTTTTTTATATATCTTTAGATACACAATATTGTGTGAAACTAACTCCTCTGAGGACAAAACCTCGACCAGCGTTAAATTACACACACAATATCTGCCCATGTACTTTTTATTATTAGCTTTTGTAACTTTTTTGCTGTATTGTGAAGATATTTAAAGCTAATATAAATCGATTATTCCACAATTCCTATCAATGAAGTCATATGTATGCTCTCTGTCACCACGAATATTCTAGATATTTTCTAGTATATCCAGATCCATGTTCTCGAAGACTCGAACGCTTCTCGTTGATTCCCTATTTTTCCAGTCCCGCTTCGATACAGGGCATTTTGTTTATTGACCAGCATCGCGTAGGGGCGATCGGGGCAATCTTAGCATTTCGCGGTACCATAGTTGTCGAATTGGGTGTGAGTGGGGCAAATTATGTGACAATATTATTTCTATTGTATATATATGATCTTGGTAAGTCAGTATCTAATGCCCATTTTACCATTTTTGCAGATGGCATATCGATTTTAACCTCACATAATTTAGATAATCACTTAAACATTCAGTGTGAACACGTTTTGAGTAAAATACATAATTGGCGTAATAAAAATTCTCTACATCTAAATATAGAAAAAATTCACTGCTTGAGGTTTTATGATTGGAAAAAGCCTTGTAATAATTTTATGTTAACAATTGATGATAATTTGTAGAATAATGAGAGTCATGTCCGATTTTTAGGTTTACCTATAGATCAGTGTTTAACTTGGAGAATGCATTGTGAATATCTGATTTCTAAACTTCACTCGCAGTTGTGCGTTGTTAAGAATTTACGGAACACGAAATTCAACCACAATAGATGAGATCTGATCTATTTCTGCTTTTGTCCACTGAGGAGTTAGTTTCACACAATATTGTTAATACCTGAAAATATATGAAAAACTATATATAAAAGGTACATTTTATTTATTTTAGTAGGTCGTTATGATACTTGACAGTTAATCAGTTTGACGCTGTCGACATTATTTAATTTCATTTTGACATTTAATTTCAAATAATTTTAATTTATTGGTATAATAATTTTTATAGTTAGATATTTAACTCAAGTTAAAGGAGGCCACCTGATGAAGCAATCCAATATTAAAATGCAGAAATAGAGCAGATCTCTTCTATTGTGGTTGAATTTCGAGTTCCCACTCCATATATAGGGTATATCAGGTTAGTAAATAGAATACATTTTTTAGATAATTATTGAATAGAGTTTTGTCTGTGGATGTTCATTAGCATACCTAGATGTTTGGTATCAGAGAGCATGCATATGACTTCATTGATAGGAATTGTAGGAGATTTGATACATATTAGCTTAAAATACCTTTCTTAAACAGTAAAAAAATGTTACAAAAGCTAATAATAAGGAATATATGGGTAGATAATGTGGGTGTAATTCAACGCAGGTTGGGGCTTTTGTCCACTGAGTAGTTAGTTTCACACAATATTGTAAATACCTGAAAATATATGAAAACACTATACATAAAAGGTACATTTTTATTTATTTTAGTAGGTCGTTATGATACTTGACAGTTAATCAGTTTGACGCTGTCGACATTATTTAATTTCATTTTGACATTTAATTTCAAATAATTTTAATTTATTGGTATAATAATTTTTATAGTTAGATATTTAACTCAAGTTAAAGGAGGCCACCTGATGAAGCAATCCAATATTAAAATGCAGAAATAGAGCAGATCTCTTCTATTGTGGTTGAATTTCGAGTTCCACTCCATATATAGGGTATATCAGGTTAGTAAATAGAATACATTTTTAGATAATTATTAAACAGAGTTTTGTCTGTGGATGTTCATTAGCATACCTAGATGTTTGGTATCAGAGAACATACATATGACTTCATTGATAGGAATTGTAGGAGATTTGATACATATTAGCTTAAAATATCTTTCTTAAACAGTAAAAAATGTTACAAAAGCTAATAATAAGGAATATATAGGTGATATTGTGGGTGTAAATCAACGCAGGTTGGGGCTTTTGTCCACTGAGTAGTTAGTTTCACACAATATTGTTAATACCTGAAAATATATGAAAAAAATATAATATAACGTCTCCAGAAAATATAGGTTTAACACCCGCAAATGTGTTAAGAAAGTTTAAAATATTTATTAAAAGACAAAAACTTGTATTGTGTTCGTGAATACATTAAATAATAATGTCTGTTTGTATTATACTGAAATGTCTTGGTGTCAGATAATTGTTATCTATTTATAATTCAACATAACTTGCTGTGTGTTTTTTTTTGTCCATTCCTTTTTAGTGCCAATTAGTTGTAATCTATATTGACTTAATCCTATAAACTGTTATATTATCTAGGGAAAATAAAGCTTTCTATTCTAAAAAAAAAAAAAACACTAATATAAAAGAGTGGTTGGAGAGGGTTGAAGTTCACACCGATGGCATCACTTCGACGGAACCATAACGTCGCTAAAACGTGATCGAACAAATTCCGGAAAGTTTTTCCCCTTCTTCGTCGCATACACTTAATGGAAACGTTTCTATTACGAGCGCATGACTAGTGGCTAAACACTTTAAAGTACTTGCATGGGTAGTGTACCTGCAACACACACTTATTTCATGAGCAATTTTTTTCAAACTGCAATAATATATATGGAATTTGATTTGAAACTAATGAAAGCTTTGACCATTTCAAAGTTTATATATTTTGTAAATCCTCTCCTTGAATACCTTTATTCTCGTTACACGAACTCGGCCTGTCCTGGTCAATTCAAATTTCGAATTCCTTATACTGGATTTACTAAGATCGGTGTCCCTATAGAATATAAGTATTTAGTCGTACAGCTCTTGAACTTACAACAAATTGCAGAAAATTCCCACCAGATCTTCCAAGAACCAGAATCCTATAGTAAATGTTAGAGCGTACGAGGTGCGATCTAAGAAAAAACGTCATCCTAGCAATTGCGGATGCCGAAGTGTGCTGCTATTCGCACTTAAGCCATCACTGGTCTGCTGAACTAGATCATCACGGTTAATTTGTACCGAGGAAAAATGATCTCGGACTAATACGGTTCTCCAAACAGGTGTAAAGAGTAATGCAGCAATTCTGATTCAGCAAAACAGGAAGCGATATCGATAAAAGTTTGAGAAACTTTCAGATTCTAAATTTATCGATAACGGCTTTGACGTGGAGGCAGCGCAATTCCTACACATAAGAGGAATCTAAAATTGTTCGGATTCACTGCATTTTATTACTTTTACGTACACAACTGCATTTTTATGACAAAACAACCGGCGTAAGTCTCATACTGGGTGTTTAAGCTGCAATGGCAGGACAGTCCAACTAACCAGACGCAGATACCTAATTTGAATGTGGTTAAACTCTAACCATATAGATAAAAAACCTAATTTAACTGAAAATTGAACTTTTCAGGAAATCGAAACATTTTCAATCCGTTTTTAAATTTAACAAGCAGTTAAAATGTTGTGTGTTCGTTAGTAAAAATATATTGGTAGGAACAAACCAAATTTAGAAATAAAATTAGAAGATATTTACATGTAAAAAGGTTTACAATTTCCTGAAAAACTATGAAAGAGAGAGAATAACTGACATATTAATAAAGAGTGTTCTACAAGCTGCTTTATAACAAACTTTAACAGTTGGTAACTGAATTAATGTCAAATATTTTTTCTTATATGAACATTTTAAGAAATTTTATTTCATATTTCAATCAGTAGCCTGACAAGTAAAAATTATAGTTGCTATAACAATAATTATTATTATTTGCGTTTAAAGTTTAATCATTAGTTAACTTTTATTAAACAAATTAACAAATCTTAAGTCTATAAAAATTGTTCATACGTTCGGCGGATGAGCTTTGAATCATTTCTTATCTGATTAGCTGCATCCTGAATTTATTCAAGTAACTGACAAGCTATACTGTAGACAAGCTGCTTCATATGTCCCCATAAATAAAAATTCAAAGGATTTAGATCTATTAAACGAGGTGGTCATGCTATTGGACCTTGTTGACCTATCCATTTATTCAGAAAATGATCATCAATGAAATCAAAAAGTTTGTTTTCCAAGAAAGTTCTACACAGATCTGTATTTCAACGATCACTTATAGGCAGTAAATTATTGTTGAAAATGCTACCCCAAACGCTTACACAGAAACCTTGTTGAAATCATCTAGACCTAATTGGATGCGGATTTTGTAACACTCAGATATGTTCATTCAGTACTCCAGCATTTGACACTTGTACATTTTGATGATGAAATGAATGTAACATTTCTCTATTCAATACAAGCCATACAAAATTCGGTGATAAATGAAGATTAGTTGTTATACGACTATTAAAGAGCATCTATTATGTCCTCTTCATTTTGTACATTCATTTCAGTAGGACGAATGACCTTTTTTGAGCGGAGTTACCTTCTTCTCCAAGTCTACCAAATGATGCACTAATGACTGTGTGAGGTCGATGTCTTTTTGGGTATCTTCGTCAGTATTCTTGGGCTGCTTGTTTGTCGTTCCAATTGGAATACCCATATATAGTTGCGGCAAGAATTCAGACCACTTACGTTATAGCCGACGTTACGCAATTATTTTTATTGTAAACATAATTTTCTATTATATTATTAGTTATTATATCTTCTTCATTTTGTACAATAACTTCAGTAGGTCAAATGGCCTTTTTTGGAGCAGGGTTACGTTCTTCTCGAAGTCTACGAAATAAAGCACAATAGACTGTGTGGGCAGATTGATGTCCATTTGGCTATTTGTGTAGAATACCCTCTATAACTCAACTTAATTTTTGTTTTAATAATAATTGTATTAATGCCATCAAATGTTTGAGGATATAGGCTATAATCCGCTGAATCAAGTTGTTTAAATCTAATCTTCTTACGCATTTCTCTTTCGGAATTTTTATGTCTATATGCGAAAGATTTTTATCTATTTGATGGTACTGTATCCTTTAAATTGCTGTTTTTTTTTATAAATACATCCAAAATTATTATAACAAATTTAACAAGGAAACTAGCGTTTTATTTATAACAATACCGAGATAAAATTAAATGATGCATGTTTCATAATATTTGAATAGGTTAGTATGATGATTTTTTTTAATTGAATAAAATAATATGTATTCGAATGAAAGTTTTTTACATAAGGGACATACCTAGTGGACTAAAGCTGGTTAGGGCTTTAGTCCACAGAGTAGTTAGTTTCACCCAATATTGTTAGTACCTAAAAATATATCAAAGAAACGAATCCATAAAAGGTAAAATTTTGTTATTAATTAATTAGGTCGTTATCATGTTTAAATTCATTGACAGGTTAATCACTTTTTACATTGTCGATATTTAATTTCAAATAAATTAATTTATTAATTTTGTTATTAATTAATTAGGTCGCTATCATGTTTAAATTCATTGACAGGTTAATCACTTTTTACATTGTCGATATTTAATTTCAAATAAATTAATTTATTGGTATAATAATTTTTACTCAACTTAAAACAGGCCACCTGAAGAAGCAATCCTAAAAATGCAGAAATAAATTCAATCACAATAGATGAGATCTGACTCATCTATTGTGGTTGAATTTTCGAGTTCCCACGTTTTCAAAAGTGAACTTAGATATTTATAGAATGTTTTCATTAAACCAGGTTAGTAAATTTATCTAGATTTATTTTTTTTTGATAATTATTGAGTAGAGCTTTGTCTGTGGAATTGTTCATTAGCATACCTAAATGTTTGGTATCAGTGAGTGACTACATTGATAGGTATTGTAGGAGATTTGATATATATTAGCTTAAAATACCTTTCTAATACAGTAAAAAATGATGTAAATGATCTCGTTCGAAAGAAAAGAAATCATGGGCAGTAACAATAATTGCACAATATCATTAAGAGGTGCACTATAGCAAAACATATACTTCGAAAACGATACGATACAGTTACTTTCATAATGTATACCTTTTTTGTGTAGAAAATGTTTGAAATAAGAATTTGATACCTTAAAGTATAAAAAAGTTAGGTGTTTTAACACATTAAATCTACTGCAGCTAGCACCCTCTATGAACTATAATCTAGATGTGAACAGATTTGAATTCCTCCACCCAAAGAACCCCAAATACCAAAATGTTGTGTGGCTATTTGTATTTATTAAGAGATAAATGAAACAAAAATAACTAAAGTAATATTTTAAATTTAACACCCTGTATCTCTTCAACTATCAACTTTTTGACTACCCATGAATTTTGGAGCATTACTTCAAACCCACCCTGTATAATGTTCTGAAATATTAATAAAAAAATAAGAGATATTCTAGAGATATCGTGATAATTCATTTTTTAGATAGAAATATGTAACAAAATTTAGTACGTACTGTGGTATTCCAGCATCATTAGTGCACGTTCCTGTCAAAATTTCAAGTAAAAGGAATGTAAGAAAGATGGGATATAAGAGCAACCTTCACATAACTCGTTTACAATAACTGGAATAATCCGCAATGATTAATGAAGATGAGATTAATATCATGTTTTACTTCCCACATCGAGCAAAATGTATCATCCACAAAATTTATAGTATTTTTTTGTAAATCCATAAATAATAACCTCCTTACTTACGTATTTACTTAATACAACAGAATATCAAAAACCTCACTAAACAAGACTAAACAGGTACTTTTGAACGACCAGGAAAAGATACAACAGGCAAAATAAAATAGTTATTTATATACCAAGGGTATTAAGTATTTATTGGATCGGTTATTTTTTTTTCTCGGAAAGTTGAAGGAATGAAGTATTGAAATTATACATTTTTGAATTCAGCAAGTTCAGCTCTACAAGAATCCGATGAAAAAATATAGGGGTTCTATTTAAAAAGATATCCGATGACGTCATCACGCGAAAACAAATGAACATCGGAAATGCGTTGGTATAGAAAAAATAATCTTTTTAAAAAGCAAAATCGACGTGTCCGAGGAAATTTCATGAACCTTCGTTGTTTTAAAAATTATGAATTTATTCCATACTTTTCTTCCACACTGTATGTGTATTCGTTTGTATAATAAACTACCAGAAATCATAAAGGAGATTAAGGGACTACGAACATTTAAAAGAGAAACTAAAAAGATGTTAGTTAAGTTAGAACCATATAAATTAGATGAATATTTTTGTATGTAAGTCATATTCCGGTTGTTGACGATATTTCATTTTGGTGGGTGTATAGTGTCTAAGTGTATTATAAACATATACATTGTATGCTTACTTTCCTTGAAATAAGTTAGCGGGAAATCGTTTCAAAGCATTTTCAGCGTCATCAATTAAAAAGATACCCTTCAACTCTGAGTTGGTACTATACACGTAAGCCATTTTTGACACTTGAAAAACTAATGTAAAGACTGGCGTCACAAAAACTTTAATGCCGAAAAAAAGTAATAGGATTTCAGTACTCGGAATCGTCTGTCTAGAGACTACAGTAGCCCAGCAATGTAAAGGTTGAAAATACTACAACTTGCGTAATATTTACAACACCTACACCAGACGGAAAAATATTTACGGTAATTATTATTATTTTTTAGTAACAGTTTACTACTTCTTTTTAATATTACGGCAGCCTTAAAATTTAGTATATTTAAAAAATATTGTAGTAATGGGTATAATGGCACTAGTTAGTAACTGCTGCAATAATTAGTTTTCAAAGCCAAGCCTTTAACGGCACATCTGACCCTTTTTGCGGAAATTTCGAACAACCGTAGCATTTTTCATTTTGCGAGCCAACCCACTTAACAGTTATTATTTATTATGATGAGCAACTCGAACGCAGAATATGAAGTATCCACCTCGTTTAAATGTATCATCTCAATTTGGGCATTGTCGTTAAACACACGATCATCTTGATAGCAGTTTGTTTTCTGCCGATAAACTGACTAACCCAGATTGTATTCAGATAGGGAGCAGAAAAAATTTGCATGTTTCCCACGAGCGGAACGGTAAGGCTTACTCCACATTTCATCGTGTACGCTACTGCCGCTACTTTCGATGCAATCAGGCCTCTTTCACCGGCGCAAGGTCCGAAAAAATGGCTCTAATCTAATCTCGGCTGCATTTAGTGTCGCGTACTATCGAGCGCAAAAGTAGTGACTAAATTTTGACATTTGAATGCAAAATCAGTGGCGTCGTTAAGAAATTTAAAATTTGTATACATAGATAGTTTATTGGCTTCATGTACATAGTATATTTTTATCACAATGTGGATAAAAGAAAAAAACAAAGCAGAGTCGATAGTAAAACAAGTCAAAAACAGACAAACAAAAACACATGTACTCCCGAGTGCTATAAGAACAGTATTCCAAGCTTACGCTCTTGGAATCTTTTAATCAAGACATTATAAATGTTGAGATCTTATTATTCTTGCTACAATGATCAGACAAATTGCGGTTAATGGACGTCAAAGTTACCAATAATATAAACATGGCAATGGAAGAATTTGCAATTGTTTGGCCAACACGATGTTCTGGTAGAGACATTAGCCAAGATATGAACAACCATTTTCTGCATACGAAATACTCTTTCAGCAGTGGTAGCACTTCCCCAGAACAAAACTCCGTAGCTTAAATGTCTGTTTATAAGTGTAAGAGTAGTACACAGATTTCAAAGCAGTGTAGTGCAAACAATTTTTAAGTTGACGTAATACATATATTTGGGACGGTAATCTGGAACAAACGAGATCAATATGCGGTTTCCATTGCAAATGAGTATCAAGCATAATTCCTAATAATTTGACAGGCGAAGACTTCACAGCCCACATATCCGAACTGAAATTGATGGTTTGTGTTTTGATTTTATTCAGCTTAAGTTTATTAGCAGAATACCAGCTGTTAGCTTTATTTATAAGTTTGCAGTAGCCAACCTTGGATCGGCCTTCGTTAAGATTGTTGTATCGTCTGCGAACAAAATACAGTGAGTATCAAATGCGCTAGGGAGATCATTAATATATGAGAAAAAGTAATGGTTCCAGTATAGACCCCTGCGGTACACCATTTACCACTCTCTGTAGACTAGAGTCCTTCCCTCCACAACTAACATACTGCTTTCTATTTGTCAAATATGACGCAAATGTGTCAATCTCTTTAAGTCTAATTTCGTAATACTCGAGTTTATATAAATGTATTTGGGGAGAGACGGAATAAGTAAATAATTTAATGAAATTTTAATATTTTATGTAAGCCATAAATACTCAAAACCATATTACACTGTCAGTTAAGTCAGGAACAGACGTCTGCGCATCGCATTTTGACAGGTGTCATTTTATAGAGATGAAACCTGAATTTATAAATACTTTGGTCATTCGTCTTTAAAATATGTATTCTACATTTGTTTCGATAAAATTAGCCGTTTTTGAAAAACTTTCGTTTTTGTATAACACGTCATTGAAATAATAAATCAGAATACTGTAATAACACACTAGTCGCTTGTATGTAGTTAAGAATGTGTTATTGACAACATTTGACAAAATTATTAGATTGATTGAGTATACAAGACTATATATTGTAGCATTATTCCTACAGCGAATATACTGACATGCATATAGCTTATGGACAAGCTGGGAAATTTTTCTGATACATTTCTAAACCGACGTTTACAGCACCGAAGAACTTTAGAAAAAGTTAATCGTAGCTTACAAGAAATAGGTAAAAAGTCAAGTGAAATAAAATAAAGCTGAAAGTAGCTAATATATTTTACGAAGCTTTTTGCCGCATCGTGGTAGAGAAGAGCCTCCAAGAAGAGCAAGGAACCCTTAATTAGAGAAGGAAGGATGAGATAGCTGAAAATTCCTCTAATAATGTAAGAAATCTGTCGGTCCAAGTACATGCGACAAAGTGGGCAGCTCTTGAGACCTTTCGAGAACTGATACATTCTTGTCACGTCCAAAAGGTACATCCCATGTCTACCGCTGCTTATCGTACAAGAGTCATGGTCCCTTCTGTCGGGTTAAACAGACTAAAACAGCTAGGATTATTCGTCAAATACGTCACCTATGGCATAATGATGAGAGCTAATAAGCTGGGAACCGGTATATGTCTGGTGGGCTACTGGCGAGTAACTCTAGTTGTTTGCTATAGGTTTTCCAGGTGTAATTCAATGCTGGTCGGGGCATTAGACCGCAGAGTAATTGTTTCTTGGAATTCCGTGTTTGCAAAATATCGTTTCGCGCCGAACGCGATAAAGGGCGACAGCTTTCAAAGGTGTCTACTGCATGTAGAACACTTCGTGTTTGCGACATTTCAGTCCGGCATAGAGTAGCCAATGGCCGATAGATGTAGTTAGTCGTACTCATGGTCCCTTCTGTCAGGTTAGACAAACTAAAACAGCTAGGATTGTTCTTCAAATACCTCACCTATGGCATAGTGATGAGAGGTAACAAGCTCGAAGCCGGTATATGTCTGGTGTACTACTGACGAGTGATTCTAGCTGTTGCTATAGGTTTTCCAGGTGTAATTCAATGCTGGTCGGGGCATTAGCCCTCAGAGTAGTTATTTCCTGGAATTCCGTGTTTGCAAAATATCGTGTCTCGGCGAATGCGATAAAGCTCGACGGCTTTCAATAGTGTCTACTGCATGTAGAACGCTTTGTGTCTGTGACGTCAGTCCGGCATGGAGTAGCGAATGACCGATAGATGTAGCTTGTTCTACACCACCGCGTCCTCATCATCACTACATTAATATCACAGTTTGAAAATGAATATTGTAACATAATATTTTTTTTATTAATGTTGAAGAATACGTTATATTAAACATGTTATTAAACATGACGTGAAAGGTTTTACAAACCCTAAATGAAACTTTTCCATAAACGTTTATTAACTGTTTAATTTCTATTATTTAAACCTAGCTTAATTATGTTTCATAAACTTTTTTTGTTAAAAATAACGTTTTCTCGCGCGATATCTTTTTGTTGTTTGAACCTTTAGTTTTCAATAATTTTTAAATGTTTTTTAAACATAAACGTACCCATGGGGATATAGATTGAAAAAGGCAAACTTTTTTACGAAAGAGAAGGTAACTATATTTTTGCTTAATGATGTAGATGAAAAAGTTATATTGATGAAAGTAATTATGATTAATTACGAGATTGTCAGGGACCTGTCGCCGGGACGAACTTTCTAAAGTTACCATACGTCGCTGTTGAAGACAAATATTTTTGTATCCTAATTGTTAAAATTCCTTATTCTAGAACGAAAAAACACTTATAGTTCCAAACAACGATCACAAATTTAATCCAGCAGAAATTTGCTCACTGTGCCATAAAATGAAAAATGCACATTTTAGGTAATCAGAGAACCTAAATACTTTTGTAAAAATTTGCAGTATAATTGCATTCTTTCTTTAACTTGAAAATAGACTGACCATAGCTTTAGAAGGTTTTGTAAATAGTATTTTTAGAGGTGATATCACCAAAAGTGAAAATATCGGAAACAGTAATATTCGTAATATCATAATAGAAAAACCGTTTGATTTAGCATTATCAAAATTGTGGTTCGGAATATAATACCTATACAGAGCAACAGCAATTGTACTTTTAATGTGTAATTTTTGGAGGGTTTTAAGATACATTCTTCAAAAAACTTTTTCAGAAAAGGTACACTTGATAAAAAGGTTGTCATGAAAAAAACATGTATTACACAAGGTGCATAAAAATTTAAAAAGTATGAAAATATCATAAGAGTATATTAACTTTATTTTTACTATTTCCGAAAAGTGTCATTAGCAAACGCTGTTTGAAATGAAAAGTTGAGAAAAATTCCCACTTGTGGCAAAACTCGTTCAATATACATAAGAGTAAATAACATGAAAAACTATTTAGTTTAGTGTTATCTATATTTCCGTAACAACCTACACTTTGAAGTACCTAATAATTAATAACAAACAATTTTCTATAAAAAAAAAATATTTGTATGCCATAACGTTAATGCCAATACAACTTAAAATATCACTGAAAAACAAACCTTCAGTTTTATGGGAATTATCTTGCAGAACCTAGTATTTTCATTACTTTCATGTTTTGCAGTACATTTTGAAGTATATCTATATATCTTTCCTTATCTCTTGCACGAGTTTTTGTAAAAAAAATAGCTACTTCGTGCATAGTCCGCATAAGATAAAATAATTATTTTAAAGCTGTCGTAGAATATTTAAGTTTCACGTGATCTGAAATGGTTAACTAGATTTTCTTGGTAGGTAAAACTTTTCAAATGTTTCCAAATTTCTGGTAAATGCTATATGTAACCTACAGGATGTCACAATTTAAAAAATTGATTTTGGGAACTATTTCACCAATCAGTTAAATTTAGTGAATATATTTTGCTCTCATCCAGCCAGGATGCTAATTGCCCTTCCTAGTGGAACAAGTATGCCTGAACAAAATTTTCTTAGTTTAACAACTGAATACGCCACTGAATTTTTTGCGTGCAATTGGGAAACACCCGGTATATAATTATACTAGATTAGAAGCAGAAGTGAAAATACTTAATCCCGATTAAAGTTAAAATCGATTTTAAAGTGTATTAAATAGGAAACTACTTTTCTTTAAATTTTGGTAGAATCTAATACTTCAAATCTATTTACTTACATTTTTGTCTTCAATAATATACCTCGTTGTCAAAAATATTTCAAATATGAGCTTACAGTGATAGCAAATCATAAAAAAAAACGTAAATAGTAGCCGCTAGAAGTACACAGAAATATATTAACCAGAACATTCAATAGTATAATAACGTTTCCTATGTTTTTAAAAGAACTTACATACTTACCTATTTCAACTCGTTTTTGAATATTGTGCTGGACAACTATAAAAGAAATACTCTGTAGATCATTAAAGTGTTTGTAGAGATACCGTTCTCTCTCGAATTATGTTTATTAGAAATATATATTTCAAAAAATTTACTTGTCCGGAAATTATGAGAAAAAAATTTAGGGAATAATTATAGACCGAAACTAAACTACCTCTTTCTATAAAATTTTTTTCTAAAACTGATTATTAACGAAGCTGCAGGGTGTTAAAGCTAAAATTTTATTCTCGATATTTGTAAATAACTTCTTAAGAAATCCAAACATTTACATAAAATTTGTAAGCCGCGAGGTCGGAAGAGAAATTCGAATACGTTTCTAATTTAGACGTCACTAGTAGAGGACGCCACTTGTGGATTTTTGCTCATCATTTCCGGACACCCTGTATATGCAAAATTATCCGAGACATCTATTATTGTAAATTTCGTTGCATAAAACATAATCTCATAAATAAAATACCAGCAGGTTCATTATTTTACTTGACAATTTGCAAGAATCTTTGAAATGTCGATATACAGTGTGGAAG
Source organism: Monochamus saltuarius (assembly GCA_025584915.1). NCBI lineage: Eukaryota > Metazoa > Arthropoda > Insecta > Coleoptera > Cerambycidae > Monochamus > Monochamus saltuarius. The sequence goes on along the minus strand of CM046721.1, from coordinate 106,074,937 downwards.
AAAAGTATGGAATAAATTCATTATTTCTAAAACAACGAAGTTTCATGAAATTTCCTCGGACCCGTCGATTTTGCTTTTTAAAAAGACTCTTTTTTCTATACCAACGCATTTCCGACGTTTATTTGTTTTCGCGTGATGACGTCATCGGATAGTTTTTTAAATAGAACCTCTATATTTTTTCATCAGAATCTTGTAGAGCCTAACTTCAAAAATGTATAATTTCAACACTTGATTTCTTCAACTTTTCGAAAAAAAATAATAACTGATCTACAACACATGAGGTCAATGTAGGTCTCTAAAAATGTATTTGTTATTAAAATATTTGTTTGAATTATTAAACACATACCTACCAACTTGGTCTAATAATAGCACTAACATTTATATAACATTGGCCTTTAATATGAAACTACGATAGACCAATAATGTTTACATTATTTCACCTACATAGTTACCCATTATACAAGTAATGAAATAATTTGAAGGCCCAACATTTATACACAATACTAGCCTAATATAATAATAATAATATATAGGCCCAATATCCATGTAAAGTATCAGACTGTGGCGGCTCATATATTCATATATTTATATACACCCTGTATAAATTAACATATTTATTTTGTATATATTCATTGTATATTTTCATTAGTTCTGCACTCACATATTTCCGTACATAGGTACTGTATAAGTTAAAATATTTCTTGCTTTATATAAATTTACTACTCATATCTTTTCCTTAGTTCTGGTTTAAACTTCAACGTCTGTTAAGTGTTAAACCTAGATTTCATGTTTTGCATTTATTACTTAAGTAGGTAAACGACCGGCGCCCTATAAATCAGGGTTCTGCATGATGACAACTGAGAAACACACTGTTTCTGGCAGACCCTTCGATTATGGGCCAGTCACATTTAACCACTCAGTCATAAACATCGACTAAAACATTGTGGGTGTTAATCGACCGCAAGCATTAATAAATATATTAGTACACAATACCCTGTCCTTATTTAAATCACACCGCCCCACAAGACCTATAACGTGAAATACTGAAGAACCAATGTTGCAAATTTTTGATACATCTATATCTCACCAATACAACTACCAATATTAAAACCACGATTTGGCTAATATTGGGCCATTGTTTGGTATTACCTGATATGTCCTGTAATTGGCGTTTACCCAATAAAAAAATAAATGTTAAATAAATTTACCTTTATTAGCATTTGTAAAAAAAATTTCTCTTTTCCTTACTTAAAAAACGAGTTTAAAAATTAAAACGTGTAACACCTATTTGTCACTTGCCGGCTGGGACAGGTACAAAGTAAGGACCTTTGTGAAAAAAAATTGCGGAACCATCTGCAACTAAGCAGTGAAAATCTTGGGTTATAATCTTGACAAATCGCTTCATTTATCGAACCGTCGCGATATGTTAAAACTGTGTTCGTAATTTATCCAGAATGACTTCATTTAGCGGTTATGAAACGGCTGATAAATACTATATAATTATCGCAAATCTGAGGTAAAAAATCAGCCCGAAGGTACGCATCAACCGCTGGATATCCTGGTGAATACATAAAAGAATGAAGGTGCGTGGGACATGATATACATGCTTTGTAAATAAGCGATTACGATTTTGTTTATCCAACAGTGAACGGCACTTAATTTCTAGACAACTCTTAAAATAACAAACACAAATTTTGTTGTTTTGCTAATGGTGATGCACATGAGGATGTTCATATGGTAATCTTGGAAATGGTTAGACCAACCCCTCTAGCACAATTAGTCGTTGGAACGTAATTACGACTATTGTAGATACTTTAAAGTGTTTTGTCACTAGCCATGAACACGTAAGAGAAACGTTTCCATTACGTATCTACGACCAAAATGGAAATAAGTTTTTGGTGCCCGCTACGTTTCGGCGACGTTTCCGGAATTTGCACGGCCACGTTCCAGAGAATTGTAGGTCCATGATGAAAACATCGCGGCGTGGAAACCGTGACTTTTAAGGAACTTCAACACTGTCTCACCATTATTTCGTATTAGTATATTACTTACTTTGCTGATAGTTAATATAATTACATTTCTTTCCCAAAATTAAAACGAATTTTATTGACAAACATAGTGATAAAATTTACAAATCCAACGCACGTCTTCAAAATGTATAGATTCCAATAAAAATGTCTAAAATATCTAATAACAGTATGTGTAAAAGTCTCTCTATATGGTGAAAGCTATTTTGTATTGTCTGTTGGAAATTATAATAATTTTTACGCGTCAATGTACTAAATTTGATGCAGAAATAACGACAAAAACGGTATTTGTGAAGTTACAGTAATGGTTTGAATAATTGCGATCTAAGTCTTGCCTGTGAAAATAGCGCATTTCGTAAATATTACTTCAAAGTCGTTTGTTCTATAAAACGCAACTTTAAAGTAATTGATACTTTAGCATCAGTAACGAGAACTGTCAATATGTAACCTTCAAGTATTATCTACTACAAAGTATCGAAGCAGACTGTAGCGTTATTTTAAAATAGCAGTAAGCTTCCTACTGCCATTTCTTATTAACATTTTACCAGATACTCAATCTGTTTCAAAGTTTATAGATATAGTTTTATAGGGGATGTTGTCCATTGCACCACCAGTTAATAGTTATAAAAATATAATAATATTCACAAAGACAAAACGTGGCATGATCGAATAACTACAGACGTTACACAATGACGAAGCATGAAGGTTTTCAACTTCGGCAAACTACGTGATAAAATTTACTTCATGGTCAATTTAAGAAGCGATATGCACTTTGTAGTTGCTGTGCGTGAGGATGCCAAACAGGTGAGATGTAACTGGTCTGCTACTTCCTGCTCGGCCTAAGTGGCTCAACTTGCAGGAAGCGACCTACATTGTCGTAGATACTTAAACGCAGACCTCTCGCCCTAGGCGATGCGCCATTAATTCACCAGAACAAAATAACTACGATTATAAACAAATAAACATATATAAATGATACTGCAGGAAACAACTACTCCGTGGGCTAATACCCCGACCAGCATTGAATTACACCTGCAGTATCTGTGTGAACAGCCAAGAACCCTTGTCGGACACACCACCAGATATAGACCGGTTTCGGGCTTGTTAGCCCTCAACAGTATGCCATAGGTGAGATGACCGACAATTGAACTGACTGGCTCGAAGCGACCTACGACAATGTAGGTCGCTTCCTGCAAGTCGAGCCACTTAGGCCGAGCAGGAATTAGCAGACCAGTTACATCTCACCTGCACTTGATTCATATGTGAACCTACATATGAAGGAACAGTCAGTTCAATTGTCGGTTATCTCACCTATGGCATACTGATGAGGGCTAACAAGCCCGAAACCGGTCTATGTCTGGTGGAGTTGCCCACAAGGGTTCTTGGCTGTTCACACAGATACTGCAGGTGTAATTCAATGCCAGTCGGGGCATTAGCCCGCGGAGTAGTTGTTTCCTGCAGTATCATTTATATATGTTTATTTGTTTATAATCGTAGTTATTTTGTTCTGGTGTGGGGTACGCAGTAAATCAATTTAAGGTTTTTAAAATGAAATATGTTCGCAGAAAAGAAAAATCATAAACGAACCTCAAGTTTATATTGACCGTTGGACTATTTAATCACAAACGACAATTATAAACTTCAGTGCTTTATTTGTATACCTACAAGTACTATCATACAGGGAAGTCTAGAAATGCTGTCATTACGGATTATAAAAAAAATAAATTGCCAAACACGTTTTTTCAATAAAACTGACACAGGTAACAAATGCATTGCTTCTTACGAAAAAATCGAAAAAACCTTTTAGTGATGGAGTGCTTATTAAGAATTATGCAATCAAAAGGCAAAACAATTCAATTTAACAAAAATTGGTGAAAAATTTTAAACTGCCTCAGTGTTGCATCAATCAGTTGCAAGACTTGAGCTTATTCCTCTACATGGTACAACTAAGGAAACGGATATTTTTGAAATTGTGAAGAAGGTGATATCGGACTAGATGGGTTCGATAAATGTTTATGTATTGCCACTGATGGAACCAAAGCTCGACCCACAGCTATGATAGGAACTGAAATTGGTTTTGTAGAACTTTTAAAACAAAACATTGTCAATAATATGTGGATAGATAATGAATGTCATGTTTTTGTAACCAATATTTTATTTTAGGTTATTGTGATTCTGAGTTTGACGCAAGTCGATGGGAAGAATTCACAAATCTGCTTGTAGAAGATGTGAAAGATGAAGGACTATGCTTTCAAGTCATGATACCCAACACCAAAACAAATGTATCTAAAGAAAGACAGTACTTTACGTTATGGAATAAAAACTGTGATTATGTTCGCTTCTTTCTTATACCGATCAACCAAACAATTTTTAGTGTACCAATCAACCCATGATTGCGCGATTTCTTACACTACCTAATCCAGATACGTATAATGGGCATTCTTTTCGGCCATCTTTCTTTAATCTCCTTTTTGCCGATTGTGGGGCAAATCCTTTTAGTATAAAAAAAACATATTCCACCGACACCGAAATATAAATATTTAATACTAAAATAGTCTTAAAAATACGCATAATAAACATACATAATAAAAGACAAACAGTAGATACACATTAAAATAAGAAATAAAGACATACATAAACGTCATAATTTATTGAATTAAAATATTGCAAATAAAATATGCAGAGCCTTAGTCAAGTTTTGATAAAACGGTGACATCACTATCTAAAAATTGTTGTACAGTGTAAAATGCATTGTCCAATAGAATTTTATATATTCTTCTCTTAAATAATGTAAGGCTTAAATTTCGCATTGAAGGGGGCAATGCATTAAAAAACTGAATTCCTAGATAAGATATGCCGTTGCGTGTTTTACTTAAACGATGAAAGGTGGTGTTTATGTTACATTTATTTCTTGTGTAATGGCAATGGATTTAGCTACGGACAGTGTACATATCTTCATGTCCTGTAATATACCAAATGCATTGGAGTATATAAGTACATGGCACAGTTAAGATGCCTAGTTTTACAAACTGTCCTCTACAAGCATCTCTATAACTTAAACCCGATATTATACGAATGGCTTTCCTTTGCATTGAAATTCCTTCAAAGTCCTTTTATTTTTCAAAAAATTTGATAAACCTAATATACAGTATGGATATTTTATATTTAATTTATATTCGACGAGGAACATGAATAAATTAACAAATTTATCTTCGGAATTAAAATAAAATACTTGTTGATTTAATAAATATGAAATATATTTAATAATTTTTTGAAAGCTTCAAATTAATATTTGTTTATATTTATTTATGTCCGAAATTCTAAGCAATAAAAGAGCATCCTTTTTTACTTAATTATAATAATGCTATATATGGACATAATTTCATCTAAAACGAAAGTAGTTCTAACAGTATCCAAGAAATTTGAATAACTAGCTCCCACACAAACTACTGTATAATTAATAAATATTCAAAGTGCCAATTGAATACACAATTCTTTAATGTGGTCTAGGCACTTTTTTCTCATGAAACTAGAAAATAGCGGTTGTAATAAAAAAGTCGCAGAAACCATTATCATTAATAATAACATCAACGTAATCTAATAAGTGAAAAAAAATATATACATACTTATACAGGGTGTCCCATATAAGACCTGAATATTACTTTAATATAAAAAAATCCAAGAACATGTCAATTTTTAATTTGAAGGGGGCATCGACTTACATCATTACTTATTTTGTAGTTGCTACTTCTTCGTAGATCGATGTATCAACTGTGAAATTTCTAATGGCAATATAGAGCGTGTGACAGATCGTTTGAAAGCTCTTTTGATACTGACTGAAAATCATTATTCGTTTTCAAGAAAAAAACATTGAAATAAAAATATTTGGAGTTTTGTATTTTTACATTTAAAATTGGCAAATATGGAGCCGAAACATCTCCTTACATTTGCAAAAACTTCTGGAGCTAAATTCCGACATTCGTTTACAAAATGTTGTCTTAAATCTTCAACATTTTCGGGTTGACTTGCAAAAATCACTGACTTGAGATATCTCCAGAGAAAAAAGTCGTTTGGATTCAAATTTTGAGATCGAGCTGGCCATTCTATAGCCCCATGCCTACCTATCCATGTCGCTCAAAATGGAGTGAAGTTCCGTCTTGTTGGAACGTCACAAGATTTTCATCCAGCTGATCATCATTCTCCAGAATTTCTGTGATCATGGGATCAATATGATCTTCCACCAAACGAAAATAGCTGGCTCCAGTCAAAGTTCCATCTAAAAAAAAGAATTAACTATGTGATTACCCAATATTCTATATTCCTGTCCAGACGTTCAGCTTTTCTGGATACTGAATGTGCGATTCCCTAACACAAAGAGGGTTTTCACCCGACCAATAACGAAGATTATGCCTAATCACTGTCCCATTGAGAAAAAACGTCACTCATTAAAGCAGATATTGTAAAGCATATTTTGATTCTTCGATCCGGATCATTCTCGTTCAAACAATGCACAAAATGTATTTTGTACAGATGTCATTTATGTTTTTGCAAATTCCGATGACTTAGGGATCCCTGCTGTACTAACAATCGCACGAATTCCTACTTCTATTAATTCGTTAGGAGAATTGTTTTTCTTTCTTGCTACGGACTCAGTTTCTCAAAATTTGTTCAATCTGGCTCATGTACGTGACTTGTTTGGTGATCAGGATGCAACTCATTGAAAACTCGAGCAGTTTCTCTAGCACATTCATTTTATTTTCCACAAAGAAACATTATTTCAATTAGAAGTTAACACATACTATAAATTTAGATGAAACAATTTTAAATGTATAAATACAAAAATTTCTGTTTTTTTTTTTAAAACAAATAATGATTTTTTTTCTGTATTCAGTCATTATCAAAAGAGCACACGCCCTATGGTGCCATTTGAAAATTCAAAGTTAATACCTCGATCTACGAAGCAGTGGCAGCTACAAAATAAGTAATGATTAAGTCGATGTTGCCTCAAATTAAAAAACGATACGTTTTTGGAATGTTTTCAAAACTTCATAGTAAACGAAATATGCAGGTGGAAAGTTTTATATAGGACACCCTGTATATGTTTGCAAACGTAAATTTAGAAACCTATGAAAATAATATAGGAACGTGACTAAACTCTCTAAAATTACCAGAAGAGTGTGTTATGAAGAAACTACATGAAATTTCATTACAGTTTTCCGGTAAAAATGTTAAAGTGCAGGTCAAGAAGTTCATTGTCTGAAGCATCGTAATCAAGCAGTTGGATTGAGTTGTCAGTTTGATAGATTCAAGACAGCCTGTTCACAATTTATCATGTAAGCATTTAGTTCTGGTGCTAATTGGAAAGAGCAAACAACAGGGCATTATGCTGCATTAATCAGATAAGCAAATTTGTTAGAAATATTTAGTTATGTAATTATTTGTTGTATTATAATTGCTGGACTTGTAGTATTTCTAGTAAATTCCAATGACGTTCCGATAATTGCTATTTATAGCCAAGTCTTCATTATACAGAATGTTCCATATAAGAACCGACAAAGAGCAGGTGCATGTAGAGGGTCCCAAAATATTGCAAATTAACCAAATATGCCTATATAGAGTGTTGAACACAGGCGGCAAATATTTAAAAAAAAAAAATTATATCTAAGTTACTTTAACCTGAAAAATTTGGTTCATGATTTAGGTTTATTATTGGTATTCTTTGACTATGAGTTCAAGTAGTTCAAGAAAATATTTTACAAACAGTTGAAGATAAACCGTAAATAAGTACTAAACGTTTATTTCAAGAAACTGGATTATCAAGAACTTCTGTATATTGAATTCTTAAAAGTAATCTACTACATCCATACCACATTCAAAAAGTCTTAGAGCTATTGCCTCAAGATTTAGATCTACGAGTGACCTTTTGCAATCCTTTTTATCTACAGTTCCAATGTTACTATTTTCAATTAGGTACTTCATAACTCAAGCTAGGCTGAAGATCGTTACTTTCTTCTCCATTGACTGGCATTTCCATATTGTTCACTTCAAATTATTTTTCAAAAGTTTCACTCTTAATGAATAAATTAGATGGAGATGCACCTGTGGTCGCATAGTGGTCGGTCAGTGGGCGCGCGGTTTAAGGCGTCAGCACTTGAATCGATGTGGCTAGGCCGGTGTGGGTTCGATCCCCGCAGCCGGTAGACGACGGTGTCGTAATACAACAGTGGGAATAAAGGAACCGAAATCATTATATGGGGGGCCCATGGGTACCAAAAACGGGTCTGTTCTCCACAAAGTCTAACCCAAGAACAACAAGGGCAGATCAAAACCTAAGCCAAAACTACTGTGCAAGTTAATTCTGTTACAGACAGCGACCAGTTACCTAGGTCACAGTCTAACAACCCGGAAATCACTATAGATTAAATAACAGCACCAGCCGTAGAATTTTCAAAATCACTATTCTAAATAGACTTGCTAAAATTTCACGTAATAATTCTTTTAAAACTTTTTATTATTTCTGTGTTAATAATCAAGACCTAAAAGTGTGTTATACGAAATGTTTCTTATTTCGGTCAGTGGTTTCGCGGTTTAAGGCGTCAGTACTTTAATCGAGGTGACTAGACCGGTGTGGGTCCCAGCTTCACAACCAGTAGACCGTATATCAGCTATATTCATGGAGAGGATTGGCACGGTAGGGTGGAAGAATGTTAGCTTGGATCAATGTGACAGATTGATACCCGTCGACATTTGACTACCGCCCTAATTAATGAGGTTTTGAGGTTTTACACATTCCTGCACTGAATGGTGGTTAGAGTCTACCAACATAAGTCGTTCCTAGGCGCAAATGCGGCCTGCTTAATAATAATATGCCGTTCCCTCTCCCGCACAAGTCTTCGACTTCTGGGCTAATCCTCGTGATTAAAATGACGGGTACAGATATTATTATTATTATTAGCAAAAATATATTCAACTACCTTCTTTTTTTCCATGCAATCTATTAAAAAACTGTCCGCCATATCCAAATTTTTCGAAATCTAAATTTTCAGTTCTAATTAAAAAGTCGGTATGCTGTGCATTATCCCAATTCTCTCATACCAGAATGTTACAAATATCTATAGCTGTTGCCTGCAATTATAAGCAATTATTTAGGAAAGCATTATGAGCGTAGCGAGAATCAAAGCATGATGTACATAATATAATGACTTTATCAACACTAGTATCAACTTTGGGAATACATTTTTGAAGAGCATCGAGTTCTTCACTTGTTCAACTGCATACTGAGGTTCTTGGGTTATAATTTTGTAGAGGAGGATATTTTTTGTTTAAAGACCACGGAGAAATTGCGTGATGTAAGAGAAGAAGAAGTTCAAGTACTGAGTAACGCGGTTATTGGGTTTATTTGTTATGAGATCGTAGGATTATGGGATATTTGGTTTATGAGTTTGGGGGTTAACAGCTTGAGTCTTTTTTTAAGTTTGAGTTATAGGGTTATATGTTAATAGCCTAAATTATTCGGTTTTTGAGGTTATGGCAAAACCTTGTCTGATGAGGTTAAACGGATTCGGATTCAGTGACCACAAAAACATATAACAAACATGGTCTGACCTCCTCATCTCAGAAAAATTTTGTTTTGTGGTGCTGTGTTTTTAATAATAAGTATACCTATATGTGTCGGCTTCCTATATACGTCGAAATCTATACTATGATTATTTAAAGTTAAATCTAAAAATTAAATTTATGTTCATTATTCTCTATTTTAAATTCAAATTTATTTTTTTGTGAAGTGAATTACTGTATATCAAAAATTCATTTAAATTATCCACTATTATTTCAAACTATTCAAGTATCATCTACATATCTTAAACAAAATTTAATACAATTTGCAAAATTACTTAGGGTTGTTACAGGTTAAACAAAAACTAAAATCATTTTTATTAAGTTAGTGTTTTTATTCCTTATCTGAATGTTTGTCTTTTGTTGCAGGTAACTTAAGTGTAATTTTTAATATAGTTTATTATTAATGTTATTATTTGACCATTGTTATACAACTTGTGTTGTCTACAACAAAATAAATAAATGAATGAATGAACTAGTTACTGGAATTCCACCTTCTCCTGTATAGCTAAAAGTTACGCACCTACAAATCTAAAACCAGTAACAATACGCTTTTCAAGTAGAGTTTTCTCGGCAACGCACTCGTAAACAGACGGATACTAAATTACTCTGCTCGCAAATGTCACGAAACCTCAGCGACTGGCAAGATGCTGGATGCTTACCCTACAAAATCGTTCATTAAAGACTATAACAGTAAATCACGAGATAAATACGTTTCAAAGAGTCCTTCTCAATGCAGATAATCTACAGGGGTTGTCCGACATCTAATTGCTTAAGCGTATTCACCAAATAAAAATATTATTTGATGTTACTATACCAATCAAATAAATATAAGGTATGTTCGAGCAAGAGTTATGGACTGGCTCCAAATTATCAGAAATATTCAACCAATTAAATTTTGAAGAGTATGTACTTCAACAAGTTCAAATATTCTATACTTACTGTGGATTTGACGGAAAGCCACAGCAATTTTTAAAGAAATTATTTGCTAACAGAAAAATAGAACAGTGTATATAACAAGAACAATCACAATAACTTTTAAGCCTGATGGATGGTTAATTATATTTTACAATAAAGCACTTACCAGGATTGATTTCATGTTACAAAAGTGATCTGGGGACCTGGAAACCTTTTTCTAAAAAGCCGTTGCTTCACCACTCCATTTGATTTCTCTTCACTTTTGGGCATCAGCTCTTCACTGTGCTATAAGAATTTTATTAACACAAATTGTTTATATCCATATACCAGCATAACACGTCTGTACCAAAGTGTAATCCTGTTATCCGTCAGCCGTTAACGATGGAAGGAAAAATCGACGCTCCCGCCAAGTGTGAATTACGTTTGGTGATCAGATTTATGTGGTTTAAGGGGTCACCCCCTATTGGAATTCATCGTCAGTTGACCGATGTGTATAAAGAAAAGCGTATGGACATAAAAAATATGGTGTAGAGAGTTCGCAGCCGGTCGTACAAACGTGCATGACGAGGCCGGCCGCAGGCGTCCATCAGTTTCGGACGAGTCAGTGACAAAAGTTGAGGAGCATGTTCTTGTGGAAATCATAGACCATCCTCCTTACAGCCCTGATTTGGCCCCTAGTGACTACTATTTGTTTCCCAACCTGAAACAATACTTAGGAGGAATGAAATTCTATAGTGACGAAGAGCTGAAGGCAGCCGTCGATACCTTCCTGCGCGAGTCGGCGGGAGAGTGGTACGACGCGGGTATGAAAATGCGCCCAGAACGACTCCAAAAATGCATTGATCGTGACGGAGACTACGTTGCAAAATAGCTAAAAGTCCAAACTTTCAGGGTATGTACTTAGTTTTGCAATAAAATGATGTTTACTATTTGAAGAAACATTAGAGACTTTAATTTACGGACAACCCTCGTATTATTACTTAGCTTTACGGAGTCATCACTGAAGATGACGACAGTGAAGAGCGCGACACGTTTGGAAGCATGGAATGCGACCAGTTACAGAGGCAGCTACTAGATGTCTCGGAAGACCACCATTATCTCAGGTACGGTTCCGAAATCAATATACGAGTATGGGCGGGCCCAGAAATGCCAATAGCGGGTCTTCCACCACAGAGCCTAGTTCGAGAACAACAAGGGCAGATCAAGAATCACAGCTAAAGCTAGAGAGGCGCACTTTAATTCTGTTAGTGGCAACGACCAATTGCCGAAGTTACCACATATCAACCCGGAAAGTCACTATATTATATTAAAATATAAAACAATACACGGAAGGTAAAAGTTTTTACTGACTTCAGCACTTAATATACATATTGTATAAATTTGCATACATTGTTCCTATATATGTTCTATTCCTTATCCCATTTTCTTTATATGTCCGTCTTAGCACTTTGACATTCTGACTAAATGTCCACCTACAAAGTGAGGTACCTTAATGTCAAAGCTAAGTGTGCAATATCGATACACCCTGGTATCCAACGGCAATTTGCTTATCTATAACTTCATACATTACATGCGCCTTGCAAAGCTCATCGGTTTTTATCTAAGCTTTATTAAAATTCCTTGAAATATATCGTTCTGCTATTACAGGAAAAATAATAAATCATAACGATATATGTATAAGATACAGATTTTATTGCTAAAATATCAAATGGGTGTTATTTCTTCTTCGTAGATTTAACTGACTAGTCATAAAAGGTTTATTATTGCTCTTGTATTAGAAAATAAAGCAGGTATCGTTCAGTACCCCGAGCTTCGAAAGGATGCTCCCAAGGAACTAATTCTAGAATAATTCTTCGTATTCATTTAATGTTGTACTACTTGATGTGTTCGTCCTGCAAATGGTAACACATAATTGTTTTATCTGTAGGTAGGTATATACAAATGTTGTTAAATTAAATTCAAAATTTCAAAATATGCAAATATTTTAAGCTGTTTACTGTATACACATGGACTGCTCGAACTATACTCGAGTGTCGCAATCAAGCCACCAAGTTTTGCATCAAAATCTAGACATCTCAAGCTTTACACCTGCCACGCATCATAAGCTTTAGATTCGGAAAGTATTGTTTTCAAGCAAGTAATTAACTCTTTGCTTGTTATTGTCAGAGCAACATATTGCACATATGGTTGTATTATAGTTTCTGTAAAGGCGTTAGTAATTCGCTTTGTGTGAAGTCCATAAAATTGGTCAGAGAACTTCATGAAGCTTTGAGTCTGTCAAGGTATCATAAATGGTTTAAAATGTTCCAGAAAAGCCAGTAATCAGTTGGAAATAACAATCGTTCTGGACTACTGCTAGTATCCAACAATGAATATCATATGACGTATGGTGGTTTTTAGGCTTTCACGGCCAGTGCTGTAATTTGATACATGGTGATTTTCCGGGTTGTTATGCCGTGACCTCGGTAACTGGTAGCTGCCAGAAACAGAGTTAAAATGCACATCCCTAGTATTAGCTGGGATTCTTTTACCTGCCCTGGTTATTCTCGTGCTAGGCTCTGTGTGGACAGACCCGCTATCGGTGTCTCTGGGCCTGTCCATATATTGATTTTGGTTCCTACTGTTGGTATTACGACTTCTACGGTCGGAACCGTTCCTCGTAGCAGTCGTAGTACCAACAGTAGTAACCGAAATCAATATATGGACAGGCCCAGAGACACCGATAGCGGGTCTGTGCCTAGACCGAGAACAACCAGGGCAGGTAAGTACAAGAATCCCAGCTAATGCTAGGGATGTGCATTTTAACTATGTTTCTGGCAGCTACCAGTTACCGAGGTCACGGCATAACAACCCGGAAAATCACCATGTATCAAATATGACATATGATTTTATGTAGACTCCATCAAGAAATCTTAACGATATTCCAGCAAAGCTCAGTCATTACTAGGGAAACCCAAATATGCCAAATGAAATATTAATAACATGCACATAATTTAGTCAAAACATGCACAAAATATTGAAAATATGCAATTAAATAGTTATTTATGCAACAAGTACAAAAAGTAAGTGTTTATTGCACGTGACGTGAAATTTTCCAACGGGGCCGTCAGACCTAGTAGGACAACATGTCCAGTGCAATAAACACTTTTTGCACGAGTTGCATACAATATGTTTTCTATGTTCATGCAAAAACCAAAAAATGTTTTATTTAGATGGCACTAAGTGTAGGAAAATATGATGTCGATATGAACGTTTATGTTTGTAATGATCACAAAACGCAGTAATAGAATGACAGATGAATGCAATACAAAACTTATTGCACTAGTACAATAAAGAACCATTTTTTCCACTAAATATAGTTCAATATAGTTTTGTTTTTTGCTAGAACGTAGAAAAAAATATTTGAAAATAATAAAAACAACAACAACAACAAACAAATAAAATACGTGATAACTTTAAAAGCACAATAATAAATAAAATGTAATAGATTATTTGCCTACTTGGACTTTTCACATTATTATTTATCAAAATTTTGTTGTCATTATTTGAGATAATAGCTTTGTTCGCAAAACACTTGACTCAGGTTTCCCATCGTCGGGTGCATGCGCAATACAACTACTAAAATAATACATTTTCAACCTTGAGCGAACATTAAAAACTTACTCCACGTGCCTCTGACTTTCAAACTGTTTTATGAACAGGCCTAATAAATCTCTTTCTCTCTCAGACAATAATCTTTGACTTTCTATTAATCAATAGAATTAAAATGCTTGCCAAATATCTGTGTAATTCTAAATTATTTCAGTATAAATTCAATTTTCAACGTCAAACAATCAATAGTGTTTATTATCTTACAGTTTTCAGGCTATTTAGTGAAAGTGTTCGAAGAAAGAAACCTAACCATTGGTGTAGTAACGAATGCTACTTTACGATAATGCTCCTGCTCATTGGGCACTAGTTACTTACGACTTTTGCACAAAAATGTCCTTTAATGAAATATTTGACCTGAACAACAGAAGAAAAACTCTTTGGAATCATCTGCAGGTCTTAGGAAACATCTTGAATTCTTCATATGATATAATGTATCTTCACAATTTCAATTTCTTCCATTTCAGCTTTTTACTGTTTGTTTTTTTATTTATATTACTTTAAAAATGCAGCTTCAGTATTGAAACAACTTGTTACTAGTAAAGATTTTCTTCCGAGTTTTTTTGTTGTAGTTTTTGCTCTAATAGGGTTAGGGTGGTTCCTGCACCAAGCTCAATATTGAAGCGGATTACTGCGCTGCAGTAAAGGCCCAATAATAAATAACAGAAATACCCACATTGTGAAGAAATATTTATGGTCTCATAAATAAACATTTAAAGAGGATAATTGGCAATTATTGTAAAATAAATGTTTAATTTATGTATTGGATAATTGCTGTGGATGTTGGATGACTCAGCTGGCAGTATCGGTAATTCAATATCGATATATTTGCCGGCACTACACGAAAAACGTGAATAAGAGTAAAAGTGATATTGGTCAAGGCAAAAATGTCTCGGATCATGCTGCGAAAATATAACGTTTTGCCGAGTCGTTCGAGAAATATCAATTAGCGTGATGTTATCTACAGATTAGAAAAACGCAATGAAAGGGAATGCGATGTGCAATAACAACAACGGTAATTTATGACATTCGGATTTTATTCTCGTCAGAGTAGAACTTGGATAAATGTGATATCTCCCAGCAGTTTCAGTCTGTTGACTACTTTTTAATTTTGGTTACATAATTAAATGTCAAAGTATGCCTACTACTGACTTTTTGATTTCCTCAAATGAACACTATTAAAATCTTGTTTTAAAAAATGTATTTTTTCTTGAAAACCTTAAAGTTTTTTTTTAAATTTAACACAGGTCACACAGGGGATCTTGTCATTCTTTTTAAATTCGATCAATGGAAAAAAGTTTCGTATTATTTTACGGTTGAGTCACCCTTAATGAACATCTCGTAGTCTTTCAATCTACTTGGATTCATATTCTATTAAAATATTTAAAAAACTGCAACTGAGAATAAGGAATCTACCTATATACAATACGAAATGTTTGCACTATGGAATACTGAATGATGTTAAGAATATCTAAGGACAGGTTTAAAAATTAGAAAAAAAGTTTATACAGGGTCCACTAAGTAAAAAAATTTTAACCACGTGTTCAGGAAGTCCTCAAAGACATTAAAAAAATTATTCCAGAATTTTAGCAAAACCTTCTTTTCCTACGGAAAGTCGGAGCCTATGATATGCATCGACTGAGGCTTAGATCCATAGATAAAACTTACATCGGTCAACAATATCTGCTACCATGCGGTCGTTGTTTTGCAGCATTTCTAAATGCAGAAATGACAGAAATTGACATTCTTATTAGTAATAATACCTGATAGATAGGTTACAGTTAATCCAGTTAGCTCCATTATTTTGCATTCGCTTTTCATTATTTCGTTA
Organism: Monochamus saltuarius; assembly: GCA_025584915.1. Lineage (NCBI taxonomy): Eukaryota > Metazoa > Arthropoda > Insecta > Coleoptera > Cerambycidae > Monochamus > Monochamus saltuarius. Next base: position 106,058,899 of record CM046721.1, on the reverse strand, counting down.
CAAACTGGCAAAACTATAACATTTTCAATAATTATAACCACTTACTACCGATAAAACACACTTCTTATAGGTACAGCTAGATAAAATACTTATTTATTATAAAAAAAACCGAACGAAAGGAATAGATAATAGAAAGCTTTTAATGTAGCCGTAGCAATCTGGTGCCATAGCATAGATAATCGAACCGGCGAACTATATTGTGGAAAAGTATCTACACCCAACACATATTTCTTTATTTCATAACCATAAAACGTTTAAAAATTAAAAAAGGTACTAAAAACTGAATAAGAACACAAATCTACAACGTAAACACATGGTAAACAAAGGAATTAAATTATGACCTGACTGGAAATTTTACGGTCGTGTTGCTAGTTACCTACGTTACCTACTCTGATTCTGTAAACATGTGGCAGGAAAGTCGCATAGGCGGCGTTAAATAAGGATTTAATATAATTTCGAAATCATTTTTTTTTTCGCTTTATAAATAAATTTGGAATTTTTTTGAAGAGCGATTCCGTTAATTCTTAATTTTCTCTATCTCCTCTTAAAATATGTCTACGTAGTCATAGTTAACCTTGTATAAACATGAGTCCGGGAATCCTTGTTTTCGAGATACAGGTTGTTTAGAATTTTCTGTTTTATATAGTCATTTCTCGAAAACCGATCGATATATTGAGATGAGGTTTGGTACACAACAGTGTATAGTAAAGGGATAACTTTATCTTGTAAGATACTAGCATCAGTGGCGTTTGTACATTTAAATACTCATTTTTAGAAAAAAAAATTGTACGCCACTGATTTTTTGACAAATTGGTATCGCTCTCTTATGGCCAAGTTAATTATGTTTAAAAAATCTCATAGACTTTTTCCAAGATGAAAAAGGTTAATTTATTAATCATTACAGTAGACCAACTTTGAAATGCTAAATAAAAAACAATAATCTAGCTGACATGTCAGTGTCAGTTTGTCATAAATTCCATGTCAGACTTGAATAAAAAATGATAACAAAAATTTTTGGGTGACTTGTTCTTGAAGTGTTTAAGTTAGTTTTTAATATTTTTTTTACAAAATAAGTAAATATGATGAATTATTCCTTTGAAGAATGCATCTTCATAGTGACGCCTTGCTTCATTTGAATTTTCTTTTGCTTTTCCATACTTAAAACGCATGTCGGCCAATTCTTCAAAGGAATAATTCACCACATTTACTTATTTTGTAAAACTATCTTAAACACTTAAAAAATAAGTCCCTTGACACTTTGTGTTTGTTCTTTGTTTTATTTTGACATGGAACTTATGATAAACTGACACATGCCATCTAGATTTGTTGCTTTTAATTAGTATCCCAAATTTGGTCTATTGTAATGATTAATACATGGTTTTTTATCTCGAAGACGTTGCTTCAGGAGGAAAAAGTCGAAGAGATACTTTTTAAGCAGAATTGACCAGGGGGGCAATTTTTGGGAATGTACGCTTATTTGCGTATGCTTAAGATGCGCATGAGATGAAACGTATACTTTTCTTTGTACCAATTTTTGGATGATATGCGCAAGTCAAAAGACGTCTGAGTTAGGCATTTGCAACATTAGGCATGGTTGATCAGGCAACACGGCAAATTGATGTAATATTACTTTATAAAGTTGTTGTCTAAACTGTGGGATTTTGACTGTGACAAATTTATTATTTCGAGAATTAGTGAAGCGTGAGAAATGTCGGAAAACAAGAAGAAAGGAAATGCGAATGCATCAGATTAGCAGCAAAAAATGATTGTGGAGTATATAAAAAAGAAGCCTCAATTAATTAGCGATAAACAAACGCAAACCTATACAAAAAAGGACGCCAAGAAGGATTGGGAAAATATTGGCAATATTTGAAACAGCATTCGAAGGGTCTAATAAAGACTGGAAGGGATGTAGGGTTCAAAACGTTCTATCAGATATATGACAAGATCTCTTGTTAATCGAAACATCTTAATAAATTGTACATGGTTTAGTTTTATGAATGGATGAATTTGTTCTCTGCTATTTCCAAATGATTTTCTATAGTTGCGAATGGTCCAAAATTGGCCCCCAGGTGATACCAATATGTCCAACGCTACTGATGTTAGTATATTACAAGCAAAATTTATACGTGTGAAAGCCCTTCACTATACACTGTGTTGTACCGAATCCCTTCTCAATACCTTGATCAGTTTTCTATAAATGAATACTATAGTATTTAAGACAGAAAATTTTAAACAAACTGTACCTCGAAAACTAAGTACTTCCAGACCCATCACAGCTTTATTTCTTAATTTTAAAAATGGAATCTGCTCCTGGATTTCTTTAACATCATTCTTTAAGACCCTATATTGCAGTGAATGTTCTTAACGCGACAAACTATTAAAAAAATAATGTTGACAATAAAAACAGTCGTTTTATTCTTGCTGCAGCTATATGTTTGGTTCAATTGTATTGCTTTGGGGTTCCCTAAATGCACCTGCTCTGTACCGGTTCTTGTGTGGAACACCCTGTATATTAGATTCAGAGGAACAAGTTTCTTTGTTCTGTCATTCTATACTTTTCCATTTTTATGATACGACTACAAACCAATACTTTACTCCCAAATAAAAAATTAAGCACGCAGAGCATGTCTCTGCGTTCCTATATTGAACTTCATGACTTCAATAAATTACACCCGGGAAGGAGGAGCCAGGGTAATTATTCTTGTTTTACAATAACTATAAATTATATTTCTCTAACGTTTGGACACACTCATGGGTGGGCCCAAGTCCCGGAGATTCTCTCTCTCAGCGTTATCAAATTATATCTACGTTACACCCACTATTTGGATTAACTTGTACGCCGCTTTTGCGCCAGCTTAATAAAATACTGCTATCTCGGCCGGCATAAGCACTATACAGGGTGGCTGTTTCAGTTTGGACCATTAAGCACAGCAAAATCTGTAATACATGACGCATAATCATTATAAATAACCAGAGTAAAAAATAATACTGAGTAACTTAAAACTCATTTATGAGTGAATTAATTTGGTTTTGAGTTTTGAATAAATTCAATATTTTAACACAATACGCAATATTTGGTTAGAGAAACCAAAATATGTGAGTAAGAACGTATTTTGTAAAAATAACATTAACCGTTGTAGATATTACGCATTGTTTAGGAACCAGGAGGTACCGATGCGCAATTGTAGTTTTGCTATACAGTATGCACCAAAAGTATGGAATAAATTCAATAAAAACGAAACAATTATTTTTTTGGAAAAATCCTCGAACAGGTCGATTTTTAATTTAAAAAATACATATTTTAGCGTAAAATGCGATTTTCAAATGTCATTTGTTTTCGAGTAATGACGTCATCGATTTTTTTTTAAATGGCAACACCATATTTTTTTCCTTGATTCTGAAAGATCGTTTAATTTTCTATCAGACAGTACTAAAATTTTGCCCTCTTACATAGGAAAGTTTTCGAGTAAATGACGATTGAATGTTAGAAAACGTAAATTTTATCCATAAAAAAGTAACAATTCTGAGGTATGTAAAATAAAATACAATTAATTAAATTTTATACTTAAATTAAATGTTCGAATTGCCATCCACCAACTTCTTGACAATGCGCAAGTCTGTGAAGAAATTCTTCTTGCACATTATGAATGATTTCTGGGGTAACTCTGCGTATTTCGTCCCGAATTTCTTCACAGACTTGCGCATTGTCAAGAAGTTGGTGGATGGCAATTCGAACATTTAATTTAAGTATAAAATTTAATCAATTGTATTTTATTTTACATACCTCAGAATTGTTACTTTTTTATGGAAAACGTTTACGTTTTCTAACATTCAATCGTCATTTACTCGAAAACTTTCCTATGTAAGAGGGCAATATGGTGTTGCCATTTAAAAAAAAATCGATGACGTCATTACTCGAAAATAAATGACATTTGAAAATCGAATCTTACGCTAAAATATGTATTTTTTTAATTAAAAATCGACCTGTTCGAGGATTTTTCCCAAAAAATAATTGTTTCGTTTTTATTGAATTTATTCCATACTTTTGGCGCATACTGTATATGATACAAGTTACTGCTGTTTGTGAACGATAGGCATAAGTGTATTGTCTATTCCTACTATGGACCACATATCGTAATTGTAAATACATTTTCAAATTACAATTTGCATTAAAAAGCTTGATGTAAACTACAAAGTGATAATTTGTGTAATGAAATCGTGGTAGAAATAAGTAAGTAACAATGGCTGTCTTAATCCGATACAAAAAAATTGTTGATCTGCTTCTTATTTCAGAAAACCTATCTTGTGTGTGTCATTATATGATTACCTTTTCATTTGATCGTCAACTACTTAGCTATAAAATTTTTGAAAATAGATCAAACCTCGAAATTATTGATTTAAGCAGTTTATTCATAATAAAGAACCGTTTGAGCTTCATCAGTCATACAACACCACCAGTATTTTGTGACATCAAAGTACATATTTTATTAAATTTAGAAAGAATGTATTTTAATAATATAATAAAATAAAACATCTTTACATACTGCGTCATGTTATTACCTACAAGTATAATTTCAACCTTTATTTTATTCAACTTGTTATAGCAAACTTTTGTTTCAAGTAGTGCGCAGTTAGTAGTAGTAGGTAATAAATATTATAATATAATAATATTAACAATAAGAATTATTTTTATTGTTTTTGTTGTTATAGTTCCTTCCACAATTCCACTAAACCAATATTGTGGTTTTCTTTTTTATATACTGTAATTTTTATGACATAATTATTTATAATAATTTTGTTATTATTTATTATTATTAATTTAATTATAATTATTTGTAATAATTATAATGTTATTAATAGTAATAATAATTATTATAAATATCTATAAATTAATAATTTACAATCCGTAAAAAAATAAATACGTCACAATAGATCTAATTTTCATAAAAACTGTATAAGAACCAACACAGTATAATGAAAAATCATTACCATTTTTTGAGTTTGTTACAGCACTAAAATTAAGGAAAGTAACTTATTACTGATTTAAATTGTATACATATACTATGAAAATATAACGAAATAAATCGATAATATAACTCAATGTTGTGTTTGGAATAATACATAGTTTAGAAAGCTAACTCAAAAATTGTTCTGTTTCTTTTAAGGGTAAAAGATTTATTTAGCTAACAAACAACTGAGTGAACATTACTCAATGAATTGTGTTATTACTTCAACAAAATCGGGTGTGGACTCATTTTGACAACTATTTGTGTTGATTTTGACTGTAATTTTACTCAAAATTTTTTACGATGTAGCTTGGTTTGCAAGCTCAAGGCTATACAGGTTTTACATGACAAAACAATCAAATTTGGGTACTTTTTGGACGCGTTTTTTTATGTTAAATTTTAAAATTGTTGAATGTTAATTTTTCAGAATGTGTTCATAATTAAGTATATTTCAATTTAAGCATAAGTTTTAGCGGGGTTGACTACCAAAAAATTAAAATGAAATCAATTTCCTAAAAAAATGGAACACCTTGTATTAGAATTGATATTCTTATCAGATTCTACGCACCATCTAGTGCCTGTACGCCAAATTTCGTCGCACTGGATGTGATGGTTTCCGAGATATTCGCTCTGAAAGTCTTAGAGGGAACACCCGGTATACTTAGACCACACATACGAGTATAAAGGAACCGCTTGTTTTTTCCATGATTCATCCAAACGTGAGCGTGCATCTAATCCATAAAATACACATAATTAATTTTGATGCGATTCTACAGAACGATTAAAATTAAGTGTGAGAAAATGATGTTCTAAATATCAAGGTTGGTAATCGGTACCTACAATTAGAGTCGAATGTCATCTAATGTACACTTACAGCTGATCTCGATCGTGATTCCAGAACGGACTGATGTTAAATATAAGTGCTACATTGTTGAATATTTTAATAGAGAACTGCTTAGTGTCTGACTGATGTTTCCAACATAATTGCGACAGGATAATTACCATTTTGTAATAGTTCATATTAGTGGGAAACGTTTGATACCGTTTATTACATCCAGTCACTTCAGCTTAGAGTTAATTATATTATCAAGATAACATTTTGATCTGCCAAAATCACAGTATAAGTATCTATCATCATTTTGACTCTAGAAATGGAGTTGATGGCCATATCTAATGGGAAAATTGCATGTTTTTTTCCAATACGTGCAGAAGAAAGAATGTATTGTTTTAATCGAAATGGCGTTTGTCCTGGACAATTTCGTGGAAAAATGAGCCTAAATGCGGTATTTCAAAATTTAGTCTGGTCACGTCTCCACAAAAGGATCGCCGCCACAGCGTAGACCTGTGACGTCAGACGCCATTCGCAAGTCAAATGCATTTGACAGCAATAATTGAAGAAACTACCTTTTACATTTGGACAATATAAAATTTCAAAAACTAAAAAGAGAGCATAACAAAACACGGACATTTCCATTTTTATTAGTGTTGTCATTTTAAAATTAAAACAGCCTGTATTATTGTCATTATTTTTATGGTTTGGTTCTAAATCTGTAGAAAACCGTACATAATACAATTTCGAGTCTGCGCAATAAGAAAAAACTGTCCCAAATTATAGTTCACTGTACGATTTCCTTACCGTTGGGAAAAACATGAACCATACCATTGAGTAAAAACTGTAAGTTATTTATCATTCAATGAGCATACCACGCCAATAATATCAGTAGATGTCGTTTGGTTTGTATAGACATGCGCACTGAGTAATCCCGTTTAGATTTGATATTAAAGCTGCTTAATTTAGTCGTTTTTTTTGGTCGATAAATCGAACTCTGTCGGTAAATCGAATTTTAAACGGTCCATTCATGACTAGTGATTAATTTTAAATAATCGCTTGTATATGACATTGCTTACAACTTCGAAGTTAAATTCAGAGGTAGCTGCTTAGATTATGTTTGTTCCCACTCATCTCTCGTTCAAGCAAACGTTCCAAACATTCTCATTTCCATGAACAGTGCAAACTTGACGCATGCGCCTATTATCAGTGCATATATAATACCTACAATACCTTAAGTATACAAAATAAATTTTGTCAATGAAATCGAGGATTTGGGCGTTACTCTTGACCAAAAACTTATTTTTGATAGGCATATTGAAGTCATTCTTCAAAAATCATTAAGGGTTCTTGCCTTTATATTTAGAACAACAAAGACTTTCATTACTACTCTTCCTTGATTACAATGTATACAACAATGGTTAGTTTAAAATTTAACATTTACTCTACCTCTACCTCCCACCTCAACACATTTTTCCGCTAACTTAATAAATTGTTCGAATAGTTAGCGGCTCATTCAGTTCATGTATTCCTTGGCGTATGTGCTCTTTTTACTTCCCTATCATGTGGCAAACCATTTGAATAAATATGTTTTTAGGGCACCTTGGACAAAAAGGCAAGGGGTGTAAGGTTAGGATTGGGCCAAATCTTCCTGTGAGCAGGACAGCCGTCCTGTTGCCAAAACATTTTGGAAACATTTGGTTTACCATTTTTAAATACTTGAGAGCCAGAAGTACGCAATAGCCTGTTTTGGCAAAAGGACTGCTGTCCTGCTCATTTCACAGCCTTGCTCAGACAATGGTGAAAGGTGGATTGGAAGATTTGGCCCATTATCCTGCTAAACCTCCTTGACTTTTTCCCTAAAACAAAAGGTTTATTCAAATGATCTGCCACATGATATTAAAACAAACTATTCGTAGTGTGTAGAGTAAAAGTCAAAATTAATATTTTGATTTTACAATTTGTATTAGGACTCTATTTAGGGTTATAAACAGATTTGTTTTATAAAAATGTGTAAAATAATAAATAATGGTATTTCTCTCTTGAGTATTTTCATGTTCTTTTAATTTATGAGCACCTTGTATATCTGATCTAAGAGGTTTCTATGATAGTCTCATTTTTTCGAAAAGCAGAACTTTTTATAAAGAGTGACATTTTTCGATAAAGTCAAAAACAAAAGACTTTCTCCACATGTCAACTCATCCGTGGACACACTGTATTTTTTGTTTTTTGTTTATAATTTTTTTTTTAATTTAGTGGATTCAATATATTGCACGAATTTGTTTTGCTTGAATTGCAGATTGTATCATACTAGATATAGATTTTTTTTTATTATAATGATGTTTATACAAATTATTTGTAAAATTCACTTTTAATTAGGTGTATATGTTCTTGTAATGCATTGAGGACCGATGTCAACTTATTTCATTCAAATTGCTCTTTCTTCAAAAAGTTTGAAAGGACAGCTTCTTCACAATTAGTTGCACTTCTTTATTACATTCATTTTATATATTTTTGTAATTTTTGTTAATTGTTTATTGTTTCTAAATTGTTTCATTTTTCTTTTTTTGTACTCGCATTTTCAACTTGTTTTAGTTTATATATTCCTCTTTTTGTAAATTGCGTTACCCTGTTATTGGATAACTCTTTTTATCTGTTTGGTGGCCTTTTTTGTATAAATAAATAAATATAATAAGGTGACGGTACCGTGACCGTACAAAAGAATTTATTCGGAAAAAATGTTTAATCTTTTTATGGATTCGACAATTTTCGTCGCTAAAGTTTAGTGCGTCCTGTATATTCGACGTGTACGTCAAATATTTGCCATCTATAACAGAACGTTTTACATATGAGTTAAATTATCACCATACCACATCCACGATAAATATTTACTCGAATTTCTGTACCCAAACAGGACTTAAATAATTACCTGACCAATATTATCCGCCGCATCCTAGTTCCAAAGCGTATTTACCCGAATTTGCATACCCAAACATGTCACCTCGCGTTTAGCGTTCGTTAAAAAGATAATTCGGCCTAACAGGTCACATAAAGTCAAGTAGCCGAGCTCTAATTCCCCCGGCTTTGTCATGCATATTTTTTATACGTCACTCGCGGTGTGCTAAACGCAGGGCAAACTATCCTGTTACACATAAAACATACAAAGTGTTTACACAGTTGACGAATGCTCAGCCTCCATATAAGTGTTAAAATGATTTATTATAACTATAAACAGGGAATGGAGCTTGTGATTGCGACTAGGGCTAGGTTTGGAGGAACGATGGACTGCTCAGTTTCACAGGGAGGTGTGAACGACTCAGGAGGATGCGAAAACGTCAACTAGTTTCGAAAGTAATAAAAATTTTTATATATTTAACTTATGTAACGTATATCAACAATGTGTACGATCTATGCTGTAAATTGTCACCACCGCAAGAAGTGAGGGCCAGTATCAGTATCGTTGTTTAGATTTTAAATTGGCGTGTTTATACAAATCCGTCACAGTGCCGTATTAGTGCTGTCAGTGCTGCTTCAGTGCCCGCTCAGTGGCTTTTAAATACGCCGGCGATGATATTTTTGTAATTCTTCTGACTAACTGACCAGATTCTTTTATTGTTTAGAATGGATGAAAAACTTATCAAGATGATACAAAATTTTGATCAATTGCATGATAAAAATATTCAGAACACTTTATTTGATCGTTTACTAACTCCTTTTTACAAACTACGGACGGATATGTGTAAACTGGCATCAGTGATCGTCCTCAAATAACACGGATACTGAACTGACTTTGAACTGATACGTCACTGATGTGTGTAAATTGACCTTTAATCTATTTATTACATCCAGGAACATTGGAATATATTGGCTATGTAGTATGTACTACCTAGTATATCTATAAATTACTGCAAATACACAAATGAACCAACAACAAGATCCCTAAATAGAGGAGGTTGCCTACACTTCTTATTTCGCCCCTTCAAACTCACATGTGACGTCATTGATGTTTGAATCGAAAATGTCAAATATTGCTTGCTATTATTTGTATTTTAAAGTATTTCTTTGTCTTAATGGAATTATTTTTAGGTTTTGGCGGTTCGTAAGGAAGTTACAGGGTGTTAAAGCGCAAAAGAAAATATATTCATATTTTGTTTACAAATTACTGAAATATTAACCTGACCGAATTTAAAATACTGTGAAAGCTGTACATGCTTTTGCAATAATAATGACACTCCCTCAAAACAAAATAACAAAGAACTGATGTTAAAACTGAAAGTAAATTTCATTACTGATATGTCAGCAGTTCAAAAGAAATCGCAAAATTAATTTTAAAGAGTATCATTATTATTGAAAAAGATTGTACCTGCCATGCACTACTGAATATAATTTAAAGTTAGCAGTTATATGATAGGGAATAGGTTGCAATGTTTGCAGCATAATTAGCAATGCTTCAATTGTTTGCTTCATTAATACTCATACAAAAAAAGATTACAAACAAATTACTTTGAAGGGTCTTATGCTCAGTCCTAATTGTAGATTAATTTACAAGTTTGCAACATCTGTATTTTAGAGAAGCTGTATACACTACATTTTTCTTAAGTTTCTCTGGAACTAACCCTCATTCATGCCACTACTATTGAGAATAAAATGGTTGCACGGCTCTCTCAAGGCGCAGTTGATATTATTCATGTTCAAATTTTATTATCTTTAACTTCAGTCAAAGATAATTAAGGAAAACGCAATTCACAGTAATAACTTTAACACGCTCAAAAACGTTATATGAACTACCCTTACTATTTTTCCAAGAGGAAGCCCTTCTCTCAGCTTGTCGTATTAGCGGAACACCCAACATAGGTATGTAGGGTGGTCCGTTTTTATAGCTCACCAATTCAGAAACCGTAAAATGTACAAAAATAGATAGGAAAGTTGTGCCTTTTCATGACCATCAAGATAAACCAAACATATCCACGTTATCTACTGGCGTTGCTGATCGTGAAAGAAACTGAAAGTAACTATTTTAAATAATGGCATCTAGCGCCATTATTTCTCAGCAAAAAGAGTTGAAATTTAGCAAAGAAGCATAAAAATATGCGAGAAAGCAATTTTGGTTTAAAGAAAATTTCTGCGCCCACTAGTTTTAGTTTTGCAACATTCAATTCTTGTTTTTTTTTTCTTTTGAGCTACATATTAAATCTTGACACTAACATGTAGAATAAAATAACGAACACGACAATATGTAACACTATTATTTTATTTCAATAATAACCCATAAAATTATGGTATATCCCAAATGACTAGAGACTATTTGACATTTGTTACTGTCTATTGATATCCAGTCGCCAAGGTTTACATATTTTTCATAGTCTTCCAACACTAACAGAAAATGCGAATTTCTTGTAAACGATTAACTTTAGAGTCATTATTAATGAGGTATGAATTTTTTAATCATAATACTTCTAGGATTTACATAACCAATACTTTTATACTTTGTTACATAAACAAGTTTTGGGCGATTATTAGCACATGATAGACCGCAAATAGCATTCCTAGAAGATAGAATACCATTTCGGTGAAAATAATTTTTTTTGTTTCAAAAAACCGCCCAGTGCCAATTTTGAAAGGTTAACTCGCTATATTTTAGCTCGAAGAATATAACCCTGAAATTTGGAATATTCTTTACTGGACACCCTGGATAATAACAGTTAAACTGTAACAGACTTCCTATATTTGCAAACTTTAACCTAGAGAAATGTAACAGTAAACAAATGACTTCACACTACACTACCACCAACATAAACTGGCATAAAAAGCAATTTTTAGCGATTCTGCAGCTTCTAAGGCGGCCATGAATTAACGGTCGTCGACACACTCTATACATTTTATAGGTTTGTGGTTCCAAATAAACTCGTACTACCAACATAATGCATTGCTACTCTTCATAATCGAATGCTCAGAGAACCAAGTCAATCCCATTTGTATTGAAGAGACTTGGTTCCATCGCAAAATAAAGCGCAGACAGATTTTGCCATAAAGTCGGCGCCTCCAGACCAAGCGATACAGGAGTCCGAATGGAAATATTCCGATAAACTCGTTAGTACGAGCCAATACCCATTACTTTTCTAATTACTGGATTAAGACATAAACGCAGCAATAATGGCTAGCAATTAAAATTTTGTAATGGACCTGTAAGAAATGACGAGTACGACTCACACACAGCGTCCTGCATTACCGGCGCGAACCGTAAATAACGCGAAGAAAACGCAACGACGGTGAGATCTGACGAAGCCAATATATTTTTTTGGCGTTGTTTATTAGCCACCGCAAAAGTCTACGACTATTAGTGGAGCCCGAGCCATGAGAGTTCATATATAAAAGGTGGGACATTAAAAATCGGATTCCTCGAGTCATAATACAACTATAAAGCAGGAATTAAATAATCGTAACTCTGTCAAATCTACCATCGTTTTGCCATGTGTAATGGACATCCTCTTCTTGCGCTCTCCCTATATAGCCAATGGCGTAATTTGTATGTGTAACACTGCTGCCGTTAATCTATTTATTGCTCTAGCAAAATAAAAGAAAACTATTTCACACTCGCCTAGAGGATTGAGACAGTTGTAGATTTAAAGTAACATCTGCGCTTTCCTAGAAGACGAGACGTGGCCGCAATATAATGTTTTCTTTCAGAATGGAAGCAGTGCTTCGTGATCGTATCAGGGCATCTTCCAAATATCGCAAGGACGATAAAAAATCACACTATTTCCTGCACTGTACGGTTAGCCGGAAACAGGGCACTCCTTGCTTGCGCTTTTCAGCGCGTAAGAAAACTTGGAAGCGTTTCAAAGAAACTGAGCTGCTCTTTTGATATGCAGCGTAAGTTCCATCGTTGGAAATTTAACAGTGCTTCGTCGAATGTTCTGAATTATGTATTCGTGGAAAATAGTACAAACATTTTCGCTGTTGTTTTCAACTGTAACGGAGGAAATAATACCCTATACAAAGTGTCCGAAATATAAGTACCAAGGGCCGTTTTCTATGGTTAAAATTAAGGTAATTTTGTTAAATAAGCATAGAGTCCCAAACTAGAGAGTTTTCTGAAGTTGATAGACAAATCAGATTAGGTATTCATAACTTCCAAACCCCTTCAGATATTTTTGGACAATTTGACATACTTTTTGATATGTTGTTAGATATACAGGGGGAGCCTTAAAGAAGTACAAATATTTTAACTGTAAGTGTAGTTCGTCATATACATGAGTCTAGTGAAAGTCATTTTTAAAACTTGCCGCTGACCAGATAGAGCTCTGGCAAACATAACAAGATATAGAAATGCAAAATAATTCTCTCCGCACTAAAACGAAGTCGTAAACAAAGACGGCTTGGTTTACGTCACGATCCGGTTACAGATTATTTAGGATTCTATCTTCTACATGCAGTCGTAGACGATTTGTCCTGTAGTGGATACCGGTGCAGGGGAAACTGCAGGGCAAGGCACAAGTGAAAATAAAATAAGTAATGTGTGTGGTAAAGTAATGTCTAACGTATCTGTTTTCAGGGTTGCGACAAGAAAAAGTAGCAGAAAGTATTTAAAATAATAACGGAGATGTAGTTACTGATCTAAGTTAAAACAAAGATTATAATAAATATTCAAAATTACGTCTTTCAGCATTAATACACAATGTTAGTCTTCTCGTTAGGCATTACAGGCTCTTAATCACTATCTAATGATACTGAATTTTTTGATAATATTTGATAAAATATTGTTCGTTTCTACTCCTTATTACATTTTTATGTGGTTGATCATTTGTTTTTTTTATAATTTATTGTTTGTTAGTTGTAGTATGTAGTGTGAATAAAACCATTTTATAACAATATTTTAAAAGAATATTCTGAAAACGAACATATTTGAATTTGTTACAGTGCTCCTATACTATAAAGACATAAAATGCAAAATTGTAACTTATTTTGACACCTCTAAATGTCCTACCTTATCAAACAAAAACTTAGCTTAAAAAATAAGTTAGGCTTTGACATTGTACATAATATGTGGAGCCTCATATAGAATGCACATTTTTGTATTTGTAATATTTAGAAAACCTTTTTGGGAATACGTATTATCTGCAGAAACATTTACAAAATTAATAACTGTTATTACTGTTCATGTACATGACATAAAAGTTACAATGGAGATAATAATACAATGTTTATAAAAATGTTACAATTATCATTTAGTAATTTTTAAAATTCTTTATAAGGGTTTATACAACTGTTTTATAACGTATAATAGTTATGCTGTTTTACAAACTGTGCCCATTTCATGTTCTACAAATTGTATCAACAATTTTTCTTTTCAACATTCTTTCAGCTTCTACAAAACATCGAATTGCTAGATGGTCATATTACAGACAAGCCTGAAAATATAGCTATGCAGAAATAACAATTAATGATTAATATTATTATTAGGAGATATATATGATCATTGTTTGCACCAATAAGCACACGAGAATACTAACTTAAACTTTTGGACGATGTGAAATTACTTCAAAATCAAATTTGGTCCACCGTATATCAAAGAAACCAGGTAAAATTACGATTACTTTCCCAAGTTTTTATGATCCAAGCGTCTTTGCAACATGCTATCTTTTTTGCTCCAATTTTTGGTATTGTCTCCTTTAAACTATTTTAAATTGTAGTGACGGCATTCAGGAAACCGGTCATTAAGATCTGGAAAAAATCTAATACTAGATCACGAATGTTGCTGTTTCTGATGGGAATCACACGTAGATGACTTTTTATGTAAGTCGCAAACAAAGCCTTGAAACGGTTAATGAGAGTGAAGGAAATCAGAAGCGTAATTTGTACCAGTTTCGAGGTGCTACTGTTCATCATCTGTCGGTGTGTAAATAGCATTTTTAAGTAGTCTAAAATTAGAAACGTAATTTGCTGATTCTGTTAGTTTTTAACTATTTTATGACCATATTTATACAAGGCTGTTAATGTAAATTGAATAATTAAAGTACGAAATTATAGTCATATAATGCGATGCTTTTAACTAGTTAGTAAAATTTAACACGATTTATTTGTAAAAATGTTGAATGTAAAAATATCTACAAGAATCTTAAATGATAAAATCTAGAATTTTAATTATTTAGTAAAATGTACACCAGCATTAGTAATTTACCAAATCCAGTTTAAAATTTAAACGAGACCGGGTAAAACTGTTATCATCACGTGACTAGTAAACACTTGTTTCAGTTCGCGGTGTAGAACTAACTACATCTATCGGTCATTCGCTACTCCATGCCGGACTGAAAATGTCACAGACACGAAGCATTCTACTGCAGAAGTCATGGTCCCTTCTGTCGGGTTAAACAGACTAAAACAGCTAGGATTATTCGTCAGATACCTCACCTATGGCATACTGATGAGAGCTAATAAGCTAGAAACCGGTATATGTCTGGTGGGCTGCTGACGAGTGACTAGCTGTTTGCTATAGGTTTTTCAGATGTAATTCAATGCTGGTCGGGGCATTAGCCCGCAGAGTAGTTGTTTCCTGGAATTCCGTATTTACTTGTTTCAGTTGTTTCATACGAAAACGAGTCTTAATTCGCGTACATAGCGTTAACGGTCAAATAGTATAATTATTGTGTTATAGTATATACTTAGTTGTACAAGTCAATATGATACATATACGAGTGCATCTAAAGATATTATGGAAATGTGAGGAATTTTTAGGTTAAGAACGGAATACCATTACAGACGTTGTTTTTTACAAATACATGTAGTAACTTTATAAAATTGTGAATAAAATTAAAATACACACATAATAAACGTAGCTGGTTTGAACTTCCACGGTGATGTCATAACATTTTAAAGGCAGATATTTGAAAGTATACGAGTATCCACTTATTTTATTTTTGAAATTATTTATAAAATTTTCTTGTAACTTATTCTCACCATAAAATTATAATACCTATATAAAATTATTCAGAAATCAGTCAGTTCACCTGTCCACTACTTATATGAACTTAAGAAGGTGACCTAAATTGAGTGTTAGTAGCAGTGTATCTAATTGCATACGCCAAACTTTACCTGGTAATATATAATAATAATGTGACACTTCAAAATAAGTAGTTTATAATATTCGTACCATTACCAGTCTTACCAATTAAAACCTAGCATTGATCTTATTGTAATTGATTTAACATCCCTAGTATATAATAGTATATTATGCAACGATCATGTAATGATGACATGATGATTTCATAATGACATGAGAGTTGAATACGCTATTTTTCTACACCCGATAAATAATCAAAAACCATAAATTTTATATTTTTATTGAACACAATAGGTAACAGTAATTATTCGTATTTCTATAAAAAAAATCTACAAAATTGTAATTAATACCTCGGGTATTGGTATTGCCATAGATACAAGAAAACTATAAACATTTTATTTGTATTTCTCCAGTCCATAAACCGTTGATAAAGTTTTTCGTACAGTTTCTTAGATTTTGGGGTAAAATATTTCGAGTTGCATTTTCTGCTTTCTCCGATATGTGTGGAGGAGTCGATGGTAATTCTTCCATATCGCTGATATCAGACATTTTGATAAATTATCGAAGTTTAGCTAGGTATCTATGAACATTTAATACGTACTGATTTTGACATCTAAAATAATTACATAGGAACCTAGGATAAACGTCAAATGCACAGCATGCTTGATTGAAAAATTATGGGTTTCTATTGATTAAAAATCTGTATCGTAATGAAAAATCTGTATCGTAATGGGTATCATTATGAAACGGATTATGGGCATATAAGTGCATTGTTATAATACGGGTGTAGAAAAAGATTCTTATAAACGTGTTAATTATTCAATAGAAGAATATATATTTTATCCATGTTCTTTGTTAGAATAATATTGTTTTAGAGTTGATTATTATTATCTCTAAATAGTAGATGCTACATACAGGTATATCAACTTTGGAAAAATAAATGGTAAGTATAAATGGCAGTCCAAACATTAATATACAGAAGCTGAGATGCGATTTATTTTTATAAAATAATATGCAGAGTGCAAACATGGAATTACAGGAAACAACTACTCGGGTTGGAGTTCAACTTCTCTTTTACGGAAGAATGTATCACAAATTGGGCATAATTTAGCACAACCTTTATTTGTGTTTTTTTCAAAGAGTGGATTAAGTTCACGAACGTGCTAACACTGTATTCCTTTTTGCATAATCGAACCGAAAATATTTGGGGTTGGGCTTTCAGAATAACTAGCACAATTCAGCACAACTCCGTTTTTGACTTTGGGAAAAGTATAAGTTCACACTTATATTTCTTATTTTCTGAAATACTGATGTTTTCTTTTTTATGGCACAATGTAGCACAAATTTAGTACAATTTAGCACAACCTTTATTGTTTATTTTATCTAAAAAATTCACTCACGTGCTAACACTATTCCATTTTGCCCAATCGAATAGAAAATTTTAAGGGTTGAACACTCATAATAACCAGCACTATTCAGCACAACTCCGTTTCTTGGTTTTAGGAAAAATAGAAACCAGGTTCATGCTTATATTTTTCTGTACTTGCTGTTGAAAGCAAATATAAATGAAGAGTGGATAAAGATCGAAAATGTCATACAAACAGCAAGTGAGAAAGTAATTCCAAAAAAAGAGTGTGCAGGGAGGAAAAGATGGTGGGATGAGGAGTGTATAAGAGAGGCGGAGAAGAGAAATAAGCTAAGAATTAAAGCACTTCAGTCACTACAAGAGGAAGATAAGGAAAAATACAGGGAACAAAGACAAAAGGCAAAGAAAGTGTTTAGACAAAAGAAGAGAGCAGAGCAGGTTAAGAAAATAGAGGAAATAGAGCAACATTATAAGAGGAAAGAAATACGTAACTTCTACAGAGAGATAAAAAAGGGAAAAAGATAAAGAAGGAAGTAATATATGTGAGAGATGAAAGTGGCAATCTAATTGGAGAGGAAACAGAAGTGAGAGAAAGATGGAGGCAATACTTTGCAGATATGTTGAATGAAGAGAGTGTAAGGGAAGAAGAGGTGCACGAGGAGATGATACCGGGAAAAGAAGATGAAGGGGAAGTAGAAGAACCTACAAAAAAGGAAATAGATATAATTATAGAGGCTTTAAAGAATAACAAAAGTCCAGGGAAAAACGGAATAACAGCAGAGAACATTAAGTACGCAGGAGAGGATTTAAGACAAAGAATATACGAAATGATACGAATGATCTGGAGAAGAGAATGTATGCCTGAAGATTGGAGAGATGCTATGATTATACCAATCTTAAAATGCAACAGACTACAGAAACTATAGGAGTATATCATTGTTAGATATAGGACAGGGTATAAAATTATGGCAACGTTAATAAAGCAGAGAATAGAACCTATAGCAGAACGACAAATAGGGAGTATCAAGCAGGTTTTAGAAAGGAAGGTCAACAACGGACCAAATCTTCATGGTGAAGGAAATGCTGACTACATGCTATGAGTATGGGATCAAAGCAATGGTTTTATTTGTGGACTTCAGGAAAGCTTATGATTCGATCAAAAGGAATAAACTAAGTAAAATTCTGGAACAATTTGGGATACCAACTAAACTGATTAGGCTATTGAAAATGACCTTAGAAAATACTAAAGCCAAAGTACGAATAAAAGGTGAATGTTCGGAAGGCTTTACTATTGATACAGGACTGAGACAAGGAGACCCACTCTCAACGCTTCTTTTTAATTTAGTACTAGAAAAGGTCATAAGAGATAGTGAGTTGAACAGAGAAGGACACATATTGTTTAAAAGTCACCAAATAGTAAGTTATGCAGATGACGTGGCCATTATTGCTAGAGATAGTAGGGAATTAGAAGAAGTAACGAGAAAACTTGTGGAGGAAGCAGGTAAAGTGGGATTGCAGATAAATCAAGAGAAAAGTAAGCTGCTGAGAATAGGAGAACAAAAAAAGGATACAAATTTTAAATTGAGAACAGAGCATGGAGAGATGGAGTTTGAAGAAGTTCAAGAATATGTGTATTTGGGGGCGCTAATAACAGCTAACTGTGATGAGGAACAAGAAATAAATAGGAGAATAATAAAAGCAAACAGAAGTTCGGCAGCAGTCAACCACTTATTGAAATCAAAAAATTTGTCCAGACGAGTAAAATTTAGAATGTATAAAACAATTTTGAGACCGACAGCGCTGTATGGTAGTGAAACCTGGGTTCTCAATAAGAAGTCAAGAGAAAACCTTTTAAGGTGGGAAAGGAATATCTTAAGAAGAATTCTAGGGGGTAAGAGGACAGAGGAAGGCTATGTAAGGAGAAATAATGAGGAAATATATGGAATGTACCAGGCACCAACAATAGACGAATTTGTAAAAGCCAGGAGTGCAGTGGCTAGGCATCTAGAACGTATGGAGAATGAAAGGGCAGTTAAGAAAATAGTAGGGAGTAAACCTAACTACAAGAAGAAAAGAGGGAGACCGAGAAAGCGATGGAGAGAAGCAGTGGATATACATCTAAGGGAGAAAAATGTAACGGATCGGAAAGAAAGACGACAAACAGAACGGAGTGGAGGAAAATAACACAGCTCTGAGTCTACAAGGCCTGTAAACAGCTTATATAATAAAATAATATAATAAGTACTTGCTGTATTTTTTCGGCACAATGTCACACAAATTTAGCACAATTTAGCACAACCTTTATTGTTTATTTAATCTAAAAAGTTCACGTACATTTGCTAACATTATTCCTTTTTGCACAAACAAACCGAAAATTTTAGGGGTTGAATACTCAGAATAACTTGAACAATTCAGCACAACTCCGTTTTATTGACTTTTGGGAGGAAAAGGGGCCAAGTTTACGCTTATATTTTTGTTTTCCCTCATTTTCTGAAATACGCATGTTTTCTTTTTTACGGCACAATGTAGCACAAATTTATCCCAATTCAGCACAACCTTTATTGCTTATTTTATCTTTTATCAATAATTTACGCAAATGTGCCGGCTATCTTCCATCTAATTCCTAGATGGACGCATATTACTACCAGCAACCAGGTCTACGAAAGTTGTAATTATGAGGTAAATTTTTATTTAAATACGTTTCCAAAGGTCCTCAACCTTTAATTTCCAAAATCCACCATAATGTAGATGTATAAGCGTGCTAACATTTTTTAAAGTTAAGAATTTTTATTTTTATTTTGTTGTTATATCACTTAGAGGATAAAAATAGTAATTTACTATGCTGAGATATATACCATATTTCAGGTATACATACTTCTATGTATAGGTAATGCTTATTGCAGTGCTGCTGACTCGATGAACTTGATCATTTTTTTAGAGGTATAAAATATGTTCCCTCTCATACCCACATCGTGCTTCCCTAGTAAAAATAATTTGCCCATGCTGGAATAAGTCATAGTTATGATTTGTAAGGCAAACGAATCTTAACCGGAATCATGAATCATATTCTGTAGCAGCAGCGAACATCCTTGTCATACCTAACTACTTAATTATAGGTGAGGTATTTTTTAATGTGCTAAATTGTGCTATTTGTGCCGTTTAAAGCCTTCATACTGCGGAAAATGAAGAAAAGCCTAAATTTTATGGCTTCCCACTTTGCTAATACCCATTTTTTAATGTGCTGAATTGTCCTAGTTGTTCCAAACACTGTGAATCATATTCTGTAGCAGCAGCGAACATCCTTGTCATACCTAACTACTTAATTATAGGTGAGGAATTTTTTAATGTGCTAAATTGTGCTAGTTGTGCCGTTTAAAGCCTTCATACTGCGGAAAATGAAGAAAAGCCTAAATTTTATGGCTTCCCGCTTTGCTAATACCCATTTTTTAATGTCCTAGTTGTTCCAAACACTGTGATGTTCCGTTCTCCAGAAAATGCATCAAACAACTAGCACAGTTGAGGACAACTTCATTTTTGACTATGGGGAAATAGGTGTCAAGTTTACACCTACATTTTCTGCAAAACAGATGTTTAATTTTTTAAGGTACACTGTAGCACAATTCAGCACAATTTTTACGTTTTTATTTGATCAAAAAGTGGACGCGCACTTGTGCTAACGCTACGTTCCTTTTTGCATAATCGACCCTGCTTTGCCATCCGCACATTTTTGCTAGTGTAAGGCATCCCGTAATTGAACTTTCCCGGTAAACGTGAGCCGGCTATCGCCCATCTAATTCCTAGATGGACGCTGTGATAACCCGACAGCCGACCGCTGGAGCCCTATCTCGACCATCCCGGCAATTTCCGCCGACACGCGCGAAAATAAGTGTAATATCCCGGCCACATAAATCGCCTCGCAGACGCACACTTAATAATACATCTAATTGGAAATCGCTACTGCAAAGTGCGAACTGCCCGGGGTGATGCGATAATAGATTGAGCTCAGGCACGGAACCAGTCAGAAGTCGGGAACGTTGCCTTCGGAAGGAAATGCAAAGTAACTGACTCCGAACCCCTCTTGCATTTGAGAACACATTTTAAGGGCCATAATGTGCCGCTACCTAGTATTAGACAGCCAAACTGACAGAGAAATATGGTTATCTATACCCAATCTCTGAAAATCTAGAGAGTGACTCATCGCTAGCCTTTGGGTGAAGCGGAGAACAACGTTCCAGTGGCGTAGTAGATTTGAAGGCGCTCCGATATAAATAATTTACAAAAAAAAGATAATATGGAAAGTGTCACTTAAAAGCCCGAGGTCCTTATTAACGTCTTCGGGCGTTAATTACTGTAATGCACTAAATATTCACTCTCATTTCACTAATGGTGTGTTATGACAAAAAATAAAGAACTACAAACAATGAATTACAATTTAATCATGCTATTACATTCTTATGTTTACAATACAATTAACGGATTTATTTATTTATTGAATCGGTCAGTGGTCGCGCGGTTTAAGGCGTCAGTACTTGAATCGGTGTGACTAGACCGGTGTGGGTCCCAGCTTCACAACCAGTAGACCGTATATCAGCTATATTCATGGAGAGGATTGGTACCCTTTTTGCGGGTATGGCAGTGTGGAAGATTGTTAGTTTGGGTCATTGAGAGAGATTGGTACCGGTCGGCATTTGCCGAAAACCCTCTAATTAATGACATTTTCCAGATTTCCCTCATTCCTGCACTGAATGGTGGTTAGGGCCTACCAGCATAAGTCGTTCTTGGACGCAAATTCGGCCTGCTTAATAATAATATGCCGCTCCCTCTCCCGCACAAGTCTTCAACTTCTGGGCTAATCCTCGTGAGAGATTATTAATTTATTCTAATTATAAATAAATAATAATAGGACAACTAAAAGTACTATAGTAGTAAAAAGCATACAAATAACATATAAGATACTAATCTAAATACAACTAAATACTAACAAAAAGGAGAACATAACTAAAACTAAACAAACACAAAGTCAAATTATAGTAAGTAGTAGTAAGTATTAATTGCATCTAATTAGAAGTAAAAGGTAAAGGTAAAGGTACTGAACTTAGTGATAATTAGGCCATATTTGGCCCTTTTTACCTACTAATCTACACTACCCTCCACCTTTACAATCACAAACATCCATGGGTAGGACAGAAAAATTCTGCTTCGTGTTGGATTCGAAAAGAACCAGCAATCGACCACGGCTTTCTATTTTCACTTTTGAAATCCCTCTTTTACCAATTATATATGAAAAAATCGCGTACATGAAAACCGTATTTGTTGGTATTCTCGCTAGGCATTGGTCACAACTGTTAATTCGTCTCCAATAAAAAATACATGATTTTAGTTATAGAGGCACTTATTTCTACAGATACATAACAGAAAATTTATAAGTGTTCTAAATGCCACGTGCACTATGATGCGCAAGGACAGCATTTAGGTGGTGGCTACTTTCTACTTCATACCCTACTTGTTTCTTCAATTTATGACAAAAAATATTGAAATCAAGTTGCCTTGCTGTCTGTAACGTGTTTCCAATTATTTTTATCGTCAATCTGGAATAACAAACACGCTGCTACATTTATTTTGTTGGCTATATTTCGAGCACCCATTAGTGAAACGACATAAATAAACTTCGATACGGCCATAAAAACGTAAGAACAGTTACGAGAATTATTCCCCAGTATTTCTGTAACACATCAAAGAGCCAGCGTTCGACCAGGACTTTTATTCAGCGCAACAAAAACCGCTCGCCGCGCATTTGCTTCTGCCGGGTAATATAACATATGGGCTTACAAAGTACACCTCACGCGGAAAAACACCGACGATTCACATTTATTGAGTCCATAAAATGGCAAATTACTCTTCAAATCACATCAGTCCCGCATTATATATATGGAACTCATACGGTATGGTACATATTAGAGCATGGGATTTAATTAATCTTCGCTGGTATATGGTCTAATAATCGTTTTCCTTTGAGACTATATATGAACAACACTATACTAATAATTTACACAGGGTGATTCGCAATTTATCCACAATCAATATAACATTTTTTTGTAAAATCTTTATAGTTTCCGAGAAAAAGAAAGTTGTAGTATTTTCAACCTTTACGTCACTGGGTTACTCTAGCGTCATCGGAATGCAGGGGATTCCAAATACTGAAATCCGATGTTAATATTAACGTTTTTGCGATAGTGTTTACATTAGTTTTCCAAGTGTCACAAATGGGTTACGTGTATAACAACTCGGAGTTGATGGATATCATTTTAATCTATGGTGAAGTAAGACTGTATGCCTAGCAGCTTCTCATCTATACGCAGAACGCAGTTACTATTATCGCGGTAGTGCAACGCGGGCGTGGTATGGGAAATTTGCAAGCGTCTTGCAACAGCTAAATAATACATTTTAGAGATTGCTGGAGACACCCCGTATAAGTACCAGGCAAATTGCTCAACAAATACAAGGAATTTCCCAGTCAACAGTGTGGCATATCATACCCGATGTTTAATTATATCTGTACCATATACTGCGGGTCCAAGCCTTAATACCAAGAGAGACTAACTTCCTTCGCCCGGACATGGAGTTTGTTTTTCAACTCGTCGAACACGCAGATATAATTAAGATCATTTCCGATATAAAATCACTCTCAAGGTGTTGATGGTATGCCTGGTGTAGAGATATACATTACTCACATTATCAAAAGATGTCTTGAAAGGGGATATTTTCCAGATTCTTGGAAAACAGTTCTTGTAACACCCCTTCCTAAATGTCCTAACCCAACGAATATGAGCGAACTGCGGCCTATCAGTCTCTTGCCAATTTTATCAAAATATTTAGAAAAAGTAAACCATTTATTGTCAAATAAGTAAATCTGTAACAGCTAATAAATTGTTTCTAGTACATCAGTATGGTTATGGGTCAGTATAACTGATAATATATTGCGTGCATTCGATAGTGGGCAAACATCGGCATTGGTGCTTTTAGATTTTACAAAAACATTCGGTACAATTAATCATAAGTTGCTTATTGCTAAGTGCAATTTCTTAGGCTTTAATGGCATGTCGTTGAAATTCTTAACCTTTTTCATGTTATTTTTGAGGAATTTTCGTTTAATAATTACTTTACAGAATACTTATTTTACAGAAGTTGCTTTATTAAATTATGTTTCACAATTTCCCAACTGTTCCAAATTTTCTCTACGGCTGTTTCATTATTGCTCCAGGTCTCGTTAAAACTTAGTGAATACTTAGCATCATTTAGTTGTCAGTAGCCAAAATATTGGGAATGTCTATAGTATAGTATAAAAAACTGAAATTTATAAGATAAAGTTTAGCAAAATATTTCAAATTTTTTAGAGAAAAATTACACGATGTAACAAGAGTTTGAATTTATTTTAATGTTCAAACCCCTTAGAAATGTGTAACTTAACTGTAGAAACATGAAACTGCACATTAGTTCTTTCCAATACTCTGGATATTTAGGTTAAGTACAGTTGTTGGCCCTGTTTCAATTTTGCTCAAATAATTTGATATTTTACTTTTACCCAGTTTGGTCCAATATTCAGCTTCATTTTTATATGTTTATTTTATCCCAACACTTTCGTTACCCATTTTGTCACTGTAGCTTGTTGAAT
Organism: Monochamus saltuarius; assembly: GCA_025584915.1. Classification (NCBI taxonomy): domain Eukaryota; kingdom Metazoa; phylum Arthropoda; class Insecta; order Coleoptera; family Cerambycidae; genus Monochamus; species Monochamus saltuarius. Next base: position 106,033,963 of record CM046721.1, on the reverse strand, counting down.
AATGTAAAAATAAATTTTCTTCCTTTTACCAAAGACAGTTGGATGAGATAAAAAAACTGCCGTAGAGAATTTGAGAAAAATGGACCTCGGTATAAATGTCGATTGGATTAGGTTTGAAAACTGTTTTGTTTCTGTTTCGTAATCATAAATAACTTTATATTTACAAAAGCTAATATACAAATTTTTCGTAAAATAAAGAATAGAGTCATTTCCAATAACTTTTGCAATTAAATGTTTATTACGAACCAAAGCCCCTTTTCAGTGATTTATATGGTATTAGCATCCCTAGCAGCGGTCAATGATCGTTGTGTAAACCTACAATACTTTTACCAACTCGCTTTTCTTAAGCAATTAGCCTAACGTTTGGAATACTAACAAATCTAATCGGAATTCAGTTCAAAGTGAGCCCCCAATAAAATTTCGTATAATTTTTAGGCCATTACAACACGCTGTGGTGTTTCGATTAAAAGCTTCTTAACGTACAGCTCACGTCGTTGTTACTCACATACGAGTAGATCTGCCTATAAATGCCGGGCGATTTTTTATTTGATCATAGTCATTTCGATCATCTCAACAGCAGGCACCATGGCTTCTCACAGTTTGGTACGTTTTCATTTATTTAATTATCGAAAACTTTTCTTGCAAAATATTAGTACCTACGATAATATTATTAATAATAATAATATAGTAATCTTTATTCCAATAAGATTACATACCTATATGATATTGGAATCATCAAAAATTAAATGTAAAGCATAGTAAAAACATAAAACATACAACAGTGTAAAAAAATGTACAAACATAATAACTATACATATTATATACCAAAACAGTATTCAGATAAATACAAATTCATACATTATACATTATATAAACCAAGGAAATTCGTGGACTTGCAAAGATAAACCGGGGGAGTTTTAAATACTAAATCTCATTACAATGTTTTTTTATTGTTTAAAATTAATTGGTTACGTAAACACCACTCACTAAATCTATTGTATAGGTAATTTAGCTTAAGTGATAGTTCATCAGATGTTTTTCTAAAGGTTGTCTGTGAAACATTATCTGCATATAAAACAACACAATCTGTATTCATAAAAGAAGGCAGATCGTTCATAAAAATTATGAATATTAAGGGTCGTAATATAGATCCCTGCGGGACACCAAAATTAATTTTCCGTTCTGTGGAACAGGTTTGATTCACTCTAACCACAATTTTGCGTTGTTCAAGATACGATATCAGTCAATAAAATGTATTTCCATTAGTACCTAACGCATACAGTTTGACTTTAAAAAATTTTAGATTTGGACAATCGAATGCCCTGGTAAGATCGAAAAAGAGCACCAACCTCGTTCTTACTGTTAAGATTCTTATATAGTCAGCACAATTGGCAACTGCATTCTCCTTCGACCGTCCAGAGAAAAAACTAAATTATATGAAAAGTATATGATAGTTTAAGTTTTAACTTATTAATCTTGCTATATGCTATGTCTTGGTAACTTACAAAATTAATTCCGAAATATTCAATTCAAATGGTTTGGTTTTCATAGTAAGTGTAATATTTTATTTTATTCATTTTATGTGCTGGTCTCAGTTTTAGTAATTAAACCTTTAAAATATAGTAGTACTATAAAACATAATGAAAATGTAGTAAAGTATTTCTTTTTTTTAAATATACATTATTTTCAGCTCTCTGCTTTCATTGTCGCCGCAGCAGTATCCTGCTGCTTGGGAGGCGGAGTGCCCGCAGTCCCAGCAGCTGTAGCTGCTGTCCCTGCTGCCATACCAGCTGCATACTCAGTTCCTTATGCGTCATCCTACACTGCCAGTGTCGTCAACCACGCCATCGCTGCTCCAGTGGCTGCTGCTCCTGTTCTTCCTGCAGCTAAAGTAGCTGCTGCCCCTCTAGCAGCAGCGCCTGTGCCGGTAGCCGCTCCTCTAGCTGCAGCTGCACCACTTGCAGCTGCTCCTGCTGTCGCTGCCTCTCCATATTTAGCATCCCCTTACTTAGCTGCTCCTGCTGTTGCCGCCTCCCCCTACCTAGCTGCTAATGCTATTGCGACTTCCCCATACCTAGCCTCTCCCTATGCTGCCTCTCCCTACCTAGCCTCTCCCTATGCTGCCTCTCCCTACTTAGCCGCTCCTGCAATTGCTGCCTCTCCTTACGTAGCCGCTCGTGCTGCACCATGGTTGGGAGCTCCTGCCGCACCCTTACTTTTAAAGAAGTAAGAATTTGATCAACAATTTTCATATGCTGCTAAGTGCACCAAAATATTTAAAAAAATTGATTCATAACGATATTATTCATACTCTTACTTCTTACCAATTTGATCGAGACATTTGTGTAAAAGTTTTTGTTATCTTGTATTTCCATTAAAGGCAGTAAATTTTGTAAATATTGTGTGATAAATATGCTGAGTATATTACTCGATACCATGAAGAAAGTAGCAAATTGTGTATGTACCTTTCATTTTATATAATTTTCAATAAATTCTTGTATATACTTGACATGATATATTTATTTATAAGTTAAGAGAAGGGCGTACGTAAAATTTTACAAGTAGTCTTGGCTCAGGAAACTCCGCATGGAAAAGGGGTAAACTTTACTCCATATCAATTTGGTAAATGTAATGTATTTTATCCACGACTATTGCATAATGTACCCATTATACATCTGTTTCCTCGACCTTATTAATATCCATTAATCACTACTGTCAGATGCTTCCTTGATTTAGCTATAATATTATACTGTTCTTCTACAAACAATCTGTTTTTATAATTTTATCGTGCAAACCACTAAATATTTTCAATTCAGTGCTGTACATATAAAAAAATAAAAATTAAAAAACTGATTTTTCCTAGACCAGATTCGAACCCGGAACCCCCGGTTGGAAGGGAAGGAGCATCTACACTGAACCATCACCGACCTCGTTCGTGCGTGTCGTATATCTGTTTCTTAACAAAATGTGTATGTAATATAACAAAATTTTCCAACAAAAAAAAAACTACAACAAAAATATTTAGTAGTCGTGGATAAAGTATAGTATTCTACTCCCGTATAATGGCTATTATCCACTCGGTGATTTAGGTAAACGTAAACTTCATCTCGTGAATAATACGCATCATTATACGGTAATTGAATAATATACTAGGTATTAACAAATATTTAGTAGAAGTTACTTGCTTGCAGTTACTGTGGTTAAATTTTGAAGCTACAGGCTGGTGTACATTTTAATCAAAATGTGGGTGATTTTTCTTTCATATTTTGACATCCAGATGGAAGGTTTATGATAATTGAAACGAATAAATTATAGAACAGTTTTAAGTCTCTTGGATTCTTTTATACAAACTAGCAAAATTTTATCTAAATCCTAAATATCATCTATAGATAGGTTAAGTACATAGTTCTTCTCTACACAAGCCTGCTTATGACAGATATAACTAGGTGGTAGCTGGCGGGCCAGCCAGCCCAATGCATGTGCGGCGGAAAGATTACAGTAAATTGTCAGGATGGGCTGGGAGATTTTCCCATAATAAAAATAGTAAAATCTCTAAAACATTTAACAGAAGTTTCCTACTTTGGTCCTTCACAATTTCACCATGAGCCATTTTTAAATTTTGTTAAAACTGTATCACAAACACACCATAACAGAAGAATCAACACGACGCAATAAAATGATCAACACATTCCAACCACTCCAAGTTCGGTTCTGTTCAACCGTCTGTTTTTGACAAGAAGTACATCATATTGACCATCTTTGTCTAGTGTATGTAATTTATCCGTAACGTTACTCGTATCTTATTAAGAGGCGTACCTGAGCATGACTTAGGTATATTACAAAAAAATGAAAAGAGCTTAGAAGTATATGTCGGGTTTCACCAACGTTTTACTGCCTACTTCGGAAAACGATTTTATTATATAATACAAGGTACTTACAAAATATACATATTTTTTCGTTTTAAGCTAATATGCAAATATCGGGAGTTACGATTAAAAGATAAAAGTAAATGCATTTGCAACGGCTTCTCACATTACGTAAAATAATCTACAGCTACTAAAATACCTAAATATAAATTTTCCCTACCAATGAGATTTTTTTGTAGCACTACTACTACTACTACTTACTGCTTTGCGTACGCTCGTATGAAAATATGTTGTTTTCTCCCAGTGTAGGACTCGTATCACATTTCTAATCCAATTATAAATTCAAAGCACAAGCAAATGTAAACATATCCCGATATCATTCTGTTTGCGGTTCAGACTCGATCTCCGCGATAAATCTTCCCGCTGCGATCAATAAAATAACGATAAGCAAATTCCAGTGTCCTTATAAGAATTATTTAAAATTAATCCTTATGCATCGGATAGGCCTGGTAGGTTCAGTCCCGATACAGAATAGGAGTGTGAGAACTCGACTACCAACGAGATAACTTGATAAAAGCAAGCTCTGCTCTGGTTGTGGACGTTGGTTTATGTATCTGCAATTTCCTTGTGGAATTAAAACAATGTTTGCTTTGAATGTTGCGTGTTCCATTTTGAGACTGCAGTGCTTTGTTCTAAAGCTTGGTGATCAATGTTTTATAACCATTGCTCAGCATTCGAATGATCAATTAAAACTGATAAGCTTTTTCTGGTGGTCTCTGGAAATATTTCTTATATCTCCTTGGGCTGAAAAACATTCAATGTTGAGGATGTAGGGTAATGTAGTTACAGTTTCCTTCTTGAAACTAAAACAATTTTTTTGATTAAAAGGTCCAATGTGCTTCATTTTGGGGCCGTGCTTTGGAGTAGTCAATCTCTTAACAAATTTGATTAGCTTTTAAAAACATATGAGTTAAAACTGATATATCCCAAAAGATTTGCTTTGGGTTGGTCTTTGGAAATATTTCTTGCTATCTCTTCATGTTTGTTCTGAACTTAAGAACATTTGTGGTAGATTAAATTTGTCTACCTATACTTGCATATCTAGAAATATGTTTGCCTGCGACCGCTGTATTTTATTGTTTAAGTACTGTGCTGGATGACTTAAAGAATAGTGGATTTAGAAATTTTTGTTTTAATTGTTTATGGCAGGAAAATCTCAAGTTTCGACAAATTTTGCAAAACAGGGCAAAAATTATTGACACTTTAATTATTATGTGGCGCTAGTAAATTTGTTTTGAGCTTCTGACAATTTACCATGACAGTTTCGTGATGAAAATGATAGAAAATGTTTAAATGTTAAATAAACCTCGCAAATATTCGCGAATTTCTCATCCATAAGGACCAAAGGCGTTAGAATACATTGCACTATATATACACACTATTTATTATATCATATCGTACCGCCTTCCATTTGACCTTCATGTATCCAGGTTTTGTCAAAATTTAATAAATTGTTTGATTCAGATTCCGACATTTTAATATTTATTGGAAATAGTTTCTTCGCCATATCACTATTTCGTCTTTTTCTATCAGCATACTTTTTCGATTTCATTTATACGGAAATTTACATACCATAATTAATATGTCACACATAATTCTCAAAAGCACCTTTCTATATATTCTAGATAAAGTTTTATCTTGTAAGATATAGCAATTCAACTTTTTTTTGGCAATAATTCATTTTTAAAATACCGCGAGTTTCCACTATTTTCCGTTTGGCAGTTGTACTTCTTTGCCACTCTTTATTGCACTATACGTTCAATACACTACTCACGTACATTCTTGTTAATGAACTACATAATGTTTCAACATCACTTACACTCATATTTTAACTTCGAGCACTAAACCCTTCATACATGTCATCATCCGATATTCCTCACTTGTAAATTTAGGGCGTTTACGATTTTAACAATACGCCGTAGAGCTTGAATTATTCTTCATTCTTAAGTCCAATATCACTAATAAATTAATTACATTCATAATTAAATTAGAGGAAAGATATACCCGAAATTTTACCCGCCCGATATACTCGCGCATGATAACATTGGAGATAAAAGAGATTCGTCAATTCGTCACAACCAATAGAAGGGTAAAGTTTGGATCTGGTTCATGAGTATTTGCTGCAGCAGAAGCTGTGCAATCCGGTATGTTATCAGGAATATGCGACACACGATTTTATAGGAAAACTTTACTGGCTGCATGTATGGTTCTTTGTGGCGACTGCTATAAATTGTGAACATAAGTCACTTTCTAGATTTTTAGCGGTTGGGTTTGGTTTTCGCGGTGTTGCTTTTACTCAGTCACCATAAAAGATGCCGACAGTGGAGAGTAGTGAAATGTTACGATCAGTTGCAGACGCTGTAATATCACATGATGTGATGCAGAAGCCTTAGCTAGAAGAATCGATGTTATATATTCTGATTTTCAGAAAGCTTTTGATCAGACCGATTTAGACGTTCTTTTAGGAAAATTAAATGATTATGGATTTTCTACAAAATTTTTGTCACTTTTTGAATCTTACCTTTTTACCCGTAAGAGGGTTTTAAGTCTGATTATTTTTCACCCACTTCTGTAGCACCTCGGGATTCTAACTGAGGTCTGCTATTGTTTAATATTTTTATTAATGATTTATCACATTCAATTCGCAGCTCTAAACTCCTTTATGCGGATGATTTAAAGATATTGTCAATAATTTATATAGTCAATTCCTACATCAAAGAATCCTTGAGAGAATTTTAGATTGAATTGTACTCAGCATGATTGTAGCTCTTACACACTTGCAAATTTTCGTGCAGTTTAATTTTTGTTTCCTAAAATTAATATTTTAGATATTTAAGAAAAACGCAAATCATATTTTGGTACCCATTATAAATTTTTCCTTTCTCATGAGTATAAACAAGTGAACAAGAAATAAAAACTTCCGTTGCACGCCTAGATTTAGAAGAACTTTAAGGTGGCCGTACTTCTTGCAGTAAAATGATCAAATTTGTGGTGTTTTTTGGATACAGAAATCTCGCAAAATTAAACACATAGAGTAAAGGTAATATAGAAAATAAAATTATTGATGTTTTGTTTATCCACTTTTACTATTTAAATTAAAATGCATTTATATGACACATTATTTGGCTATTCTAACCCCACATTTTCAATTATTTTCACATACTTATAACCAAAAGTGAGCAATCTTATATGCTGTCATTATAATATATTCGTTTTACTTCGGTTAAATATTCGCAGGTGGCATGGGATAACATTGCTGTTATTTGCAAAACTCTACCGGGTGTTCTTTCTAAGACTTTCAATGCTTATATCTCAGAAACCATCATAGTCAGTGCGATGAAATTTGGTATAGGTACAGACACTATATGGCACGTAGAATCTGATGATAACAACAACTCTACGTGCAAGATTCGTTTCTAATCGTACATGCACATTTGACACATACATGAAATATAAAAACAATAATTACAAATTACTGTCTAGCATTAAATGACTATGTGATAAGTAGAAGTGTGATTGTTGAGTCTAGTAAGTTTTCAGGTGATTCTTTCTAGCACAGACCAGTTGCTTTATTTTAGTTCTGTATCATATGAAATACAGAAATGTTAGTACATTCTTTGCTATTTGCCCGAGATTTGTCCATCTGTCGAGAACTGTTGTTAACGACAGTCAATTTTGGGTGTTCTGTGTGATCCAATGGTTTAACAAGCAAAGAAAACCTCCGTGAACAATAAGTTGTCGATAAATTGACGAATCTTAGAACCAAATCGCTGCTATTACCTAATACTATCTTGGGCCCAAAAGTGGATACGCATTTCGCCATAAGGTTGCGCCTCTATCTATAATTTCTCACTCAACTTTCTCATAAGCACTGAAAGTCTTAGATGGAACACCCGATATATTATTCAGTTCTTAAATGTCTAAAATTACTTGCATTTGTAAAAAACACGATTTCAAGAATATGGAATTCTTACAAGCTGAACTATTATTGAAACAAGCCAGATTCGTAAAAAAACGAGAAATTGAGAAATTCCTACGACAAAGAACTCTTCAATTATATGGGTCATGGCATCTGGAACGAGTTCCATCATTAAGTATTCACCGTCCGCCGATACAGAAGCGAAATATAACAGTTATGGCATGTGCTGCCGTACCTCGAGGCGACAAATCTGCATTGAATGCGTATGGAAGCAAGACTGCGGTCTCCTCCGGTATTTATTGCTGAATTCGCCAATTAATTTGTCCACCAGTTCGTAATTGTTGGTTTCCTGCTCCCTGGCTGTCATAGCCCAGACGCTTGTCCGGCTGATGTTGGCAACAGTAACGTGAATCTCGTTTGAAAAATTGCAGGTAAATTTCCGCAAAACATTGGCAGCCTGCACTTCAGCATTCGCCGTGTTGTACAGGGTGATTAATGGTTCTCTATTTGTTGCAATCTTCTTCGCTAATAAGATACTAGAATGAAGTAAGGAATCCAGACTTACCTAAACAGGCTCGGCAATCAAATTATGCAGTTCGGAAAGAAATCGAGATAAAAGCCGATTTTTAAAAGCAGTAAACATGTATTTTTGTCTTGTATATAGGGTGGGCAAATTTCTATGTTTTTATGGGCTCATTATCTCGTTATCTATAGGAAAAATGATCCTCCCTCACTCTCGATCTCTTTTTTTTAAGAGAAAATTGAGGGTCAATACCAAAGTGACATATTCCTCGTATTTGTTTTCGAGTAATTAACAAAATTTGAAACTTTCCTAAAATTAGAAAAAAGTAATTAATAGGTTCTTGAGACACTTTTTGAGTAGAGTCCAGTGTCGTGCATAATTTTGTTGTACCTTTATTAATTTTTGAGTGTAACCCAAAGTTGTGTTTTTTAAAATACAAACCCTAAGTGGCCATGAAATCGTTATTTTTTTCACTTTCCATTAATATGTAATATATGGAGTTAAATATGATTCTTCACCATTTTACTGAGGAAAACTCAGAAAACAGTTTATTCCACACGTTATCAATTTAATTTTTTTATATTTTTGACAAGAGATTCAGAGGAAATCATGAGATAATGAGTTACTAAACAAATAACAGTATTATTACAATGATAAATTAGAAATAAAATAGAATGTATCCAAGACGTAATTAAATTAATGTACGGAAAAAACTTAATAACTTTGCTGATATGTATACCCGGGTTAATAATTCAGACGTCTTACGTCACGGCTGCCGTTACACATTTGTTTTTATTTTCAACGGAATTTTCGATATTTGGTCGCGTTAAAAACAATAATTTATTGCAATTTAGTGCAAAATATAATGCAAACTTTTAGTGTAGTATATAGTTTTATTATTATCAGTTGCAGTTTCTTAAATATTTTGATGAAAATATAATAAATTATTCATTTTTTCGTATGACGTAAGTCGTCTGAATTCTTGTCGCGAGTATAACAATCGCAAAGAAATTGTCAAAGATTAGTAACAGGCAATTATTTCAAATGACATACGCCTACTTCAATAAAAGCAACAAAATATGCTATAAAAAAATTATTGCCTTAATAAAATGGCATATGTATAATATTTAACCCTACATATTATACATTGTGTTCAATTAAGTCGGCACCATATGAGGAACTTTTTTTATTATTGATTTTATGAAAACAGTTATTCTCGATAAAAGTTCTGCATGGCCTAAAACTCAAAATAAAGTTATCAGATTGCAATTGTTTGCAGTCGTATACGAGGTTTGTCGATACATGTAAATTTTGCTCAAGGTTAAAGTACCCTTATTTTTTATAACATCGACAATCGTTATTAAGAAAAGTTGATCCAATTGGAAACTACGGTCAGATATCCAATATTATCCAGCTACCATTAAAAACAGATTTTGTTATATTTATAAACTTCTCTGTATTAGCATTGATAATAATGTACGTCTAGAGATCGACATTAAATCTAGAATGCACTGACAAACTAATGAATTTTTGATAGCAAACGTCAAGAGACTACAATTTTAAACTACGGTCAGATATTCATCCATTAAAAAATAAAAAAATAAATGATAATTTAATTTTGCAGATCATAAAACATTCATTATATTATCGGTCAGTGGTCGCGCGGTTTAAGGCGTTAGTACTTGAATCGAGATGACTAGACGGAGTTGGTTCGAGCCCAGCTGCCGGTAGACCGTATATAAGCTATATTCGTGGAGAGGATTGGCACCCTCTCTGTGGGTATGGTAGGGTGGAATAATGTTAGCTTGGGTCAATGTGAGAGATTGATGCCGGTTGATATTTGACCACCCCTAATTAATGAGGTTTTCCAGGTTTTTCATTCCTGCACTGAATAGTGGTTAGGGCCTACCAACGTAAGTCGTTCCTGGGCGCAAATGCGGCCTGCTTAATAATAATATGTCGCCTCCTCTCCCGCTCACGTCTTCGATTTCTGCGTTAATCCTAGAGATTAGAATGAGAGGTAGAGATATTATTTTATTATTATGATAATCTTTAGGTTCATTGGTAATCAATACTATTTCAATTTTCTCCTCAAAAGATAATAGAGCTGCCATTTCTTGTATTTTATAAGTTGTAACTAGCGTTTTGACGTTTGCTGTCAAAAATTCAATGGTTTGTCAGTGCCTCCTCTCTGGACGTAAATTATCAATGCTAATACAGAGAAGTTTGTAAAATCACAAAGAGAGAGACTAACTGCTTGGTTAAATGATAATTTCTCAAATAAATGGATATGTAATCAAGGTCCAACAGTATAGCCACCGCATTCTCTATATCTAAATCCTTTGGGCTTTTATTTATAGGGACATATGAAGAAGCAGTTACTTGAAGGAATTCAAGATGTAGCTGACCAGATAAGAGATGATCCAAATCTCATCCATCGAATGACGGAATCTTTAACTCGCCGATGTGGGACTTGCATTCCAGTCAAAAGTGGACATTTTTATAGTCTTAAGATTTGTAAATTTGGTTAACAAAGGTTAACTAATGTTAAAGCTTTGAACATAAATAATAATTATTGTCATAACAACTATAATTTTTATTTGTCAGGCTACTGCGTCGATCATAGCATATCTCTAGGGTGGGTCCACTATGTCTTCTGATGTATTTATATGCCAAAAAAAGATACTAATATTCATTTTTAATGTTTCTAGTTCACATTCATGTAGAGATATTTTTTAAAAATATTTTTTCTACAAAACTGTTAAAAGTGGGCTTTTTAATTGTCATTTTTGATGTTAAAAATGTCATTTTTTGACACGCGTGTTAAAAGTAAATCGGTTGCTACGAAAATTTTGGTTCATAAACATTGCGATCTGTGTGGTATTTTATGATTTCTTATTTTGATTGAGTTTAAAGTTCTTCCGATTGTTTTGTAGAAAAAATAGGGTATGATATACTTTTAACACGTATATCATAAATAGCTATTATTCTAACTTTACCTGGACTATTTGAATTGTGTAATTATATTTTCAGTAACAGATCTACATTTTATACCAATAAGGAAATCCATCAAATTAAACTCGTCAAAAAAATGAATATCATATACCGTTTATGAGATTGAAGCTTACCATGAACTGCCTGGGCCTTAAGCTATAATAAATTACCTAGTGATATAAAGACTTGCTGTACACTTGAGCGTGATAAAAAAAGACTGAAATCGTACTTAATTGATATGTCATTGTGTCCGTATTCGTTAAATAAATATTTCAAGATTTAAAATTGCGATTTTTGTTTCTTTTTTATGTGATTTTGTATAATTTATTGTGTTGTTTACTTATTTACTTTAATTTAGTGTCTAAGTTTATGTATTGAACATTTCTTATACAGTGTAAAACTGTCCATTAGAAGAATAAACAAACAAAGAAACAAACTTTGAAATATAAAGTTATATTTTTTAAAATGCTTGTAACTTCTAAACAAAAGCGAACCTGGCTTATAAGAACAAATCTTTGACAATAAACCATCTGATAAAGCTTGTAAATCATCCTATAACACGTTCTTATAAAATAGCCTAAAAAAGAGATCAATATCTTTCAATAGTATTTATGATAAATGATATTTCATATAAATAAATATTTTACAATTTTATTTAAGGTTTAGTGGTGCACTTACTCCAGAACGAGTATTCCGATTGCCAAAAAGTAACAATTTCTTCATTAAAATATGTCATTATCTTGCTTGAATGACAAACGAAAACAAATTGCATTCGTTTTTTTCTCGGTATCTAAACGATGATCTTGCGGTTTTTTTCCTCCTGTCCTTACAACCGACAGCAGTCCAACGCAGGCTAAGCATCCATACTATGCAAGTGGATTGTGCAGCGTCAGTAAACGTAGGGATGATTATCGGTACAACTGTTACGCGAAGATGCGCCGGTCAGACAGCGATCGGGTCGTAAATCGTCGGCACCGTCATAAATACGGAAAACAATGCCGGGTGACTGAACCTGCTGGGATTAGAGATAACTACCACGGTTACGCTTATTGCCGGCTTCTTGTCTGTGTTACACAGGGTGTTTGTGAAATAATGGCGTTTCTTCCAGGCAGTAATAAAAAAGGGACAATTTTTATTTAGCAAACTCTGTCTAAAATAGTGGTGAGAAAAAAAGTAACTACTCGTTACAAAGTAACAGTTACTTGTCAAGTACTCAAAGTAACGATTACCTAATCTGAAGCCACTACGAAATACAAGGAATTGACAGCGAGTGAAGTAACGATAAGCGTTACGGATACCATGGCCCATACAATTACTATGACAATTACTGCCAACACGCTTCCAGCAGGTTAATGTGTTGGTTTTGTTTGTAGAAATCTGTGCGATAGACAAGGATGACTATATTGACGACGTTTTAAAATCTAAATAGTTACCGCCCGTTTCGCTATTCAAAACAAATACAAGGGAGAGTGACTGCTCAGATGTTATTCTAATTTATAAAACGTCTTCCTATAGCCATCCTTGTCTATAGCACAGATTTCTATACTTTACTTTGTCGCTCTCATGTAACGGCTGATGGACCATCGCAGTTTCCAAGGGCATACGGTGTATTGCAGAAGTGTGGCTGCAATATGCCGCGGACGTCCATCTCTTCCACGATTGGGTTTCAAATGTCCGTCCCATTTTCGTGTCACCATGTATCAAGTTTTCACGTAGACCCCAGCTAATGTTCTTCCATACCCGCGGAGGTGCCAATCCTCTCCACAAGTATAGCTGATCTACGGTCTACCGGTCGCGCGGGATTCGAACCCGGCTGGATGGCAAACACAACAGGTACCAGAGCTTAATTAAATCTTTCTGGCAACACTGGAGTTACTCTTATTTCACTTATTGAGTAGAAACATTTGGCTGAATCGCTTTCATTTTAAATGATCTCTCTGAGCATAGAAATCATTCAGTAAATAGCATAGGTCCCACGTTTCATAATCAAAAAATTGTCATTTCCATTTTTACAAACTGCCACTGCTTTACAGTACTTTCCAACCGTTACAGGCAACCTTACCTCATATCTTCAATAAATCTACAGTATCAAATATGCACGTACGTATAAATTTACAGCTTCATAACTGGTAAATTCCACCTCATAAATCTCGAAAAACGAGTGCCACCATTCTCACCTACAAAATTTACGATTTACGATCCCAAAACGTTCTCCTAAATCACTCTTAATACCTAATTCTCTATTCCAGATCTTCTTTCGTCCGTCCGCCTCGCTGCCGTTAGTTGGTAGCAATCATTCTTATTAAATCCTTTATTATTATGTTTTGACAATATAATGCGATGCCACGCTCAGAGGACGGACTAAGCAGATGAGTTATGTTGGCGCTCCTCATCGCCTGATCCAGCGGACCACCGGAGTCGACCTCTGTCCTTTAACCCTGATCCTATTACCCGTAATGACTTATCGGACACGTATCCGTCCTTTTCCATAACAGGAATGAACGTAGCCATCCAATGCAAAAAAATCATGAATTTTGTGAATTCTCTGAACCTAATTTTATTTCAAATTAGTATTAGCGTGATGCTCCGAGATATCCTTTAATTTGAGTTCAACAGTGGAGTTAAGATATTGGATGATGCTGAAATTAAATTATGAAGAACACGCCATTATAGCAGAAAGATTATTCTTTCCGCGAGCATTAGTGATTGTAATAATTCCGAAATCATTTTTAATAACTGAATGTTAAAATTCTCACTCTTGCATTAGAATATTTATTCTGAAACACCTGCCTTGTGTGTTTTGCATGTATTTTCATTTTACAGGGTGTTCCTAAAAGGTCTCTACAAGGCTCCACCAGATATAGTGCGGCTCAAAATAGGTCGCTTTGGCTTAACTTACCTTAGTTCAAAGTTGTTCGGTTTAGGCGCTATATGACCCTGAAGTTGCAATTTTGAAATCATTTTTTTTATAAATTTAAAACGCCTTATGCGATTTTGCTAAAATTTGCTAGAACAATAAACCCCATATCAAAATTATCAGGAATATCAATTCATTGGAGTGGAATTTGTGTTATTACACTAATGGAAGAACATATTTTTCAGTATAAAATTTAGATTAAGTAAATTATTTACTACAGAAAAGGTACTCTTGATAAGACTCGATTACGCTCATGGTTTCGAAATTTGTAATTTTAAGTATTGGCAGCAATTTTGACAAAATTGAATTAGGAAAACATAAAGGCAAATAAAAAAGATGTCACAGTAGCTGTTTATTAAAATAGCCACCAAATTTACACGCATACAAAGATTTACGCGAAGAAGAAAATTGAAATGTACTTTTGCATAATTTCTTCATCGCCTCTATGAGTATTTGTTGCATCTTGAAGACGTTTCAGTAGTTGCTCTTTGTTTTCTATCGATGTCTTATAAACCACGGACTTGATGACCCCATAAAAAATAATGTAATGAATGTAAGTCTGGAGAACGTGGTGGTCAATTTATAGGAGCGTCATTACCTCTACCTATACATTTGTTTAGGTACTGCTGATTTAAGTGGTTACGAACAGGTAATGAAAATGTAAATAAAATAAATATAAAGGGTTTTTCTTTAGTTTTATTGGGTTTTTGCCACACTTCTGAAATAATAAAGATTAATTAAATAAGCCCTTGCGCCAAACAGATCAGTCATTTTTGAAAGTAAAAGTTTGCCTATCCAAAACATCTCACACTGAAAAAGCAGATAAGTAAAAATTAACAAGAATCACATCGCTATCACGCATTTCCGTATTATTGACGTTTCGAAAAACTCTCTGTTTTCGTTCTCAAAATCGTAGTAAAATATTAAACGTATGTCAAGTTTGACATATAAACGTATGTCAAGTTTGACAGTTCTATCTAGCAAGGTCAAATTACTAAATTTTAGCAAAATCGCAACGCAACGTTTTAAATTAAAAAAAAAACGATTTCAAAATTGCAACTTCAGGGTCGTATAGCGCCTAAACGGGGCAACTTTGAACTAAAGTAAGTTTAGCTAAATCGACTTATTTTGAGCCACCCCACATCTGGGGGAGCCTTGTAAAGACCTTCTAGGGACACAATGAATATTCCGTAAACGACTAAACGCCTAGATTGCCATGGATTCAAAACTGTCAGTGTCAAGTGTAAATGGCAGCGTCCTAATAATTATTATTTTCAATTTTAATTTAAGTAAAATTATGAGTGGAAATTCGAGTGAATCAGATATGGAATCTGAATTTGATAATACTCCACCTGAAATTACAAATTATCCAAATAATAAAAGTGAGAATTTGCTGCCGTAAAAATCTATACACGAATATGAATAGTATTATGCACTGTTAAAAATTGGCAACAAGAAAACGCACTCCTTTTCCGAAAATGTATTAATTGCATTTTCGCTGATTTATTTAAAAATTAGAAATCCTCAGCAAAACTAAACACGCTATCGATATTTCAAGATACAAAAATTAAAAGCTTTGTTAAAACATTCTTCTGAAAAGTACGTAGACAAGAAATCAAAGAATTTTACAGAAGAAAATGTCAAGCAATTCTTAGAAAATTCTCCAGATGAGAGATTTACCTACAAATATAATAAAATTCGTAATTTAAACAGCAATTTTAATAAAATATAGTTTTATTTTTAGATCACTTTTATGATTAATGTTTTGGGGCTTGTCGCAAGAATGAGCTTTACAACATTAAAATTTAGATTTGGGATGCGCAATACTAATTGCAATTCCTAATACCAAAACTAAACAGAGAGTTTACAATCAAGAAAAAATTTTTATAATATTATAATAAAATAATGTACTTACTTAGACCTTATAATGTTCCTTCTGATAATTTTTTATTAATTTTCAAAAATATAAATTTATGCGACCAGTAATTGGGATAAATAAACTGGACTATAAATATGCCTAAACAAATTTCTAATATTGTTGACAACCCAGAAGAGTATAATAGGTACTATCCACTGTTTCCGCCTGAAAAATTGAGACAAGTAAGAATATTTTAACTAAGCCATCAAATAATGTACAATTGATTGAATGTAGCAATCAGTGATGAAAATGTTACCATATCAGAGTACCTATAGCGCTAATATGCCTTCTGGAGCAGGAATTATTATTAAAAATTGTAAAGAAGAAGAAATTGTTCTTTCAACATCCAAATTGCAAATGCCAACAAATGAATTTATTACCTTTGTTCTATTTGTAATAATTAATGTTCTAGTTGTAATATAGTTAATAATTGAAAATTGAAAAAAAAAACTTATTTAACAGGTGTGCTGCTGCAGCAACTGCAACACCTTCGAAAATATCATGTGCTATGTCAACACAAAAGTTTTCAGTAACATGAAATGATTTTATTTTGTTCATTTTTGAATTTTGTTTTACTCCAGTTAAATATGGATAATTTGTTATACTTAGATAAAATCTTTATAATTTTCGGCAGTTCTTAAATATTGTTGATTTTCAAGCGTGCTATTTTATATATCAACTCTCAATAGTTTGCAAAATCTGCAATATGAATTAGATGAGAAACTCTCTTGAAAACCAAGAATTGTGTTTAATGCAAGGTTGTAATGCAAATAGTGGAAAAAGATGATATTCATCAGATTGAATTTTTGAGGAATGCCAGTGTTTCTTATGTAATAATTGAGTTCATCCACTAATGTAGAAAAAATTTCTCCATCGCCAAATTTCTTAAGATACTATTTTTACCACACTTTTAACCACTTACAGACAAAAATTAAACGCACAACCCATCGTATCACAGAACGGTACATCACATAGTTCACATGAATGAGCTCATGCATGATCCTTTAAAATGCAATTTTCAGTGATAACAAAGTTTGTCTTTACATTTCCTCCAGGATTCAAAATATAATTATAACTCTTGTTAGAAATATATTTATAATATTATATTTGCGGGAACGGTAAAGTAATCTGCCATTATAATAATATAATTTTCAACTATTGGAAAACATATTTACTAAAGATACGCACAGCAAAAAAATTAATTATAATAATTATCAAAATGCATTCAGAAAATAAATTCCTTTTGTCAATAAAGTGAATTTACAATCATTCTAAAAATAATTTTACTACAGCATCAAAAAACAGGTAGCAAAGAATTCTTTACTACTAATTTTCTCAGTATAATCTTTCAATAAAGTACTACTATACTTGAGAAATACTGACACTTAGCTAGAGTTGAAATAATTGTATTAACGTTGATATTAGTATACTTTTTTTCCATATATTTTTTATACTTTCTCAGCTACTTATTCTTGATTTTGAGACTCTCTGTACATTGGCAACTGACATTCGCCAACGCTCATGAATCAGGGACTTTTAAACGGGCGTCTGACTTTACGCCGATATTAATGTCTTATTTAATGTCTGCGTGAGTAATAGGAATAACTTATAGGGTTCTCCGCGGCGACAAAGATGTGCCACAACAAAAACCGAACCTACGCTTATTAGTTATAAAGGATTTTATTGATGCACTCGATTGCTGCAGTATAATAGAGATGTAATTTATGGGAGGGGCATTTTATTATTTAGCAGCTAAAGGATTCGCTCTTACAGGGCTGGCTTGTAAATCACAAGTAATATCAAGCATTTGCTTTTAGGCGGCTATTTTGAGATACTTGGAACAGGTGTGTTGTAGTATTGAGATGATGAATCAGTTTATAGCTTTGGTTCACATCGCCGACTGGGTATTAATACCGGGAAAATAAGTATTCTGTTAAAAAAGTGTTCATAACTACTTTAATTCTAAATACAATATTCAAAGAGTACTTGAATTCTGATACTCTAAGATCCAAACTAAGGTCGACCTTCTGCTTATTGGATCAAAACTATTTTTTTTATCAAAGATAATATATAATCAAATATATCGCATATGGGTTGCCTAATGAAATATGTTCATGGCTGCCGTAGAATAAAAATACTATAATTATTTGCAAACACGGAATTCTACCAACGACTACTCTGCGGGCTAATGCCCCGACCAGCATTGGATTACACCTGAAAAACCTATAGCAACAGCTAGAGTCATTCATCAGAAGCCCACCAGACATATACCGGTTTCGAGGTTATTAGCTCTCATCAGTATGCCATAGGTGAGGTATCTGACGAATAATCCTAGCTATTTTAGTCTGTCTAACCCGACAGTAGGGACCATGAGTACGCGGTGTAGAATTAACTGCATCTGTCGGCCATTCGCTACTCCATGCCGGACTGAAAATGTCACAGCCACGAAGCGTTCTACATGAAGTCGACACCATTGACCGCTATCGACCTTTAACGCGTTCGGCGAGAAACGATATTTTGCAAATACGGAAACACGGAGGTGAGGTTTTAATTAATAAAATAAGTTAACATCTGCTGTTACAACAACTGTTCTAAATTTTGTCCGTCAACGTGTAAACATATTTGGGCCCCTCTTGTCCATTTTGAACACGTAATTGGCAGCAGCTATACGTTCGCGTAACTAATGTACTAGTGTCCACTTTGGTGGGATACACTACATTTTTTAAATATCTCCACAAAAAGAATTCCAAAGGATTTAAGTATAGGTATTGTGGCGGCCATCGTACCAGTCCTGCTCGTAAATATTTTATCGAAAATGAGGAGGAGCACCATCGTGCAAGAACTACATTTGGAGTTTGAGAGCTAAGAACTCAAGATACTGAACCCCATCTATACTATTTGGTAATATGAACGGTCTAATCAACCAATCATCGACAATCCCTGCACAAATATTTAAGGAAATGCGTTGTTGGAAATGATCCCGTTGAGTCTCGTGCGAATTTTCAAAATCCGAAACATGAGTATTATGAAAGTTATGCATCCCATTATGTGTAAAAATAGCTATAAATCTGAATTGTTGAGCATTTTGTTGCAGCAGCCTTTCACAAAATCTAATTCGTAAGGCATAATGTCTTGGTACTAATGTTTGGAAATGGTACATGGTACGGATATAATAGAACTTCGTGTATGACACATCATACTGTTGATTGGGACATCCCCTGTACTTGTTGAACAATTTTCTTGGTATTTGTTCGGGATGCTCTTCAACAATCCCTAAATTGTGTTCCTCATCTACTGCGATACACTGTAGACACTCTGGAATTCCATCTCTTTCCCGATTCGGTTACAAATTTCCTATGTCACGCCCCCAATGCACCACCGCGGTAAAAGTAACTGCGTTTGGCACATGTCTACCGGGATATCGTTCTACGTACAGACGCGAAGCTGCTAAAGCAGTTGCTATACACGTAAACCATTTTTGACACTTGAAAAACTAATATAAACACTACCGCAAAACCATTAATGCTAAAATCGGATTTCAGTATTAGTAAGTTTTCGAAAATATTCCCTGGCACGTCGATTTTGTTTTTAAAAAAAGGCACTTTTTGACATACGACCCATATTTGTGACGTCATCGTTGTTCGAGATATGACGTCATCGACAATTATTTTAAATAGCAACCCCCAATTTTGACCATGCCATTTGAAAGAGCGTGTCATTCTATATACATACACCGTGAAAAAATATGGTTACATAACAAATATTTCAAGAAAATAATGTTTGAAGATTTTAAAATTTAATTTTCACAATACTGTGCACGTCCCATTGTGCTATCCGTGCTTATTTAGATGAGATGTTTCCGAATCGTTGGATAGGGAGAAGGGGGCCAATTAAGTGGCAAGCCAGATCGCCTGATTTGACACCCCTAAATTACTTCTTGTGGGAATACTTAAAAACCAAAGTATACGTTACTAGACCGGTTAATGTAGAAGATTTAAAAGCAGGAATTCGTCACGAGATACATCGTATATCTCCTGAAGTTATTGATAATGTCAAAAAAAAAATATTAATTGTCTTGGCTACTGTCAACGGTGCACAATTTGAACATTTAGTTTAGTCGATTTTTTACATAATCATTATTATGTTCAGTATTGTAAAAATTAAATTTTAAAATCTTCAAACATTATTCTCTTGTTTTTTTTTCATGTAACATAATTTTTCATGATGTATGTATGTAGAATGACACGCTCTTTCAAATGGCATGGTCAAAATTGGGGTTGCTATTTAAAAAAATTGCCGATGACGTCATATCTCAAACAACGATGACGTCACAAATGTGGGTCGTATGTCAAAAAGTGCCTTTTTTAAAAACAAAATCAACGTGTCAGGAGATTTTTTCGAAAACTTCTCAATTTCAAAAATAATGAATTTATTCGTTACTTTTCGAAAGCACTGTATACCGAGTACCTACTAAATACTGAATGCATATCTAAACGTAATGAACAGGTCAAGAGCAACAACTAGATTTTTTATTTAAATTATTGTATTTTTTCAATTTTATGAGTTACTTTTCAAATAAGATAGTAGTGTTACATATTGACGCTTTCCTGTATATTTTACGGTATACGTATGAGTGCTTATCGGGTATGTATAAACAATTTTAGTGCAACACATGTCTTTAATTATTTAGATGTAAAGCACGTTGTAGTCGAATAATGAGGTTTTTTACCTGTACAGAATATGCATTAGCAAACTATAAACACGTTGTTTTACAGATGATATCAGCAAGTGATATGCAACTAATGACTGGCTATATTCCCCAGTTCGCTTAACATATTCAAAATCAATTCCGAGCACCATTAACAGCCCAGTAATTAAGATCTTAATTTTCTGGTTTATCGAGTTATCCTCTATCTGCTGATTAAGAATTCGATAGTTATTTAGTTCACAGTGTTGTTGCTGTTATCAGATGGTGTTCTGTACTCGACTGCGTATTTCACCGAGTAAATTCAGTATTTATTTTACGCCTTATCGCCCTCTAGTGTTCGAAAAAGTGTACCATGTTGCTGTTCTGCCTTGAATCGAACTTATCTAATTAAGATCTTTCCGAGGAATTAACATTTCTTTCCCTTATTTATTGTTGGCGGTGCAAGTGCCGTCAATACCGGATTTTTTTGAAATGGGGTCAGTTAAAGTAAGTCGCAGCATTTGAATGGAATTCTTACTCTGCAGTACAGGATAATGAACAACCATTGATGCCCAAGTCTGCCGATGAAAAATGGTGAATGATGTTTGTTTGTTAATTTATTTTATACTAGATTACGGGTTTGTGGAAAGTAAAACTGCAATGTGAGATCTACATTTTTCATTTACAGATTTAATGGCTCGTCGCGCAGGGCAAGAGGTCTGCGTTAAGTACCTACTGCAATAAGGTCACTTCCTGTAAGTCATGCCACTCAGGCCGAGCAGGAAATAAGCAGACCACTTATATCTCACCTGCACTCAGTTTATATGTGAACATACATATGAAGGAACAGCCAGTTCAATTGTCGGTCATCTCACCTATGGCATACTGATGAGAGCTAACAAGCCCGAAATCTGTCTGGTGGTGTGTCCGACAAGGGTTCTTGGCTGTTCACACAGATACTGCAGGAGTAATTCAATGCCAGTCGGGGCATTAGTCCGCGGAGTAATTGTCTCCTGCAGTATCATTTACTAATACTGCATTGTAAAAAAGTACATATTTTAACACGAATGAACACAGTGCTGTAGTAATTGAGGTCCGCAAGGGATTGTGTATATTTTTACAAAGTTCCCTATATACAACAGTGTGTTTAACACAATATATTGTGTTAATATAATAAATGTTACATGCAACTTTTACACACTTAGGTGTGGAGATTACACATTAAATTGCCAATTATATTGTATAATATACATTGTAAATGGAGTTGTTATGTAAGATTTTTCAGTGTGTAATTCAGTATGTGTAAAATTTCCTTGTTAATAATTTTACACACTATGGGTTTTTTATACGTTTTACACCATTGCTATTTACAGAGCCTTCAGATATGATTACAAGCCACGTGACCTACGCGCATATGCAACCAACATTGCTGTGTTGACAGCACTTTCTAGAAAATCGCTAAACATCAGTGGTGTGATTGAAGGGATTATTGATGTAAATAAATTTGTTTTTGGAATTGAGTACATAACCTAATAAATTGCTCGACTACTGAAATTTAATACATAAAATTTAATATTACATACAACTGATTTTTTTTGTTGTATTGCAGGGTAAATGTAATTTCATTAGTTTTAGAAAAAGCGAATTTACCAAGGTTTCTATTTTTCTCTTATATATATTAAAGTTTCATGGACACTTCAGAGATCCAGTAATAAAAAATAATAAAAGGAACAAAATTTGACTCAACTTAAACTCACTATTTTTAGATAAAAAGTATACTTACACCGAGAAAACAGTATGTGTTTGATTTTGTAAACAATTTCCTAAAAAATTTGTTGTAACTAGACCAGCACATCCAACATAAAATTTATGGCCAACGGTAATCCGTCTATGTAGATTGTTACATAATGAAAGATCTCACGCATAATACCAATCTACAGATATCTAAGTACCTGTTGATGCCACATAACAATAAAAAAAAAATCATAAAAAGGTAGCATCTGCCGTTCGTTAAGCAAAATTTACGATTGGTGTTTGAATAACATATTTTTGCTTTATTTTCTTGGTAGTTAACTGACGATAATGGCCGACTTATTTTCATGTTTAATTACAACTTGAAATGTTAATACGCCATTAGTATTAAAAATATAGACGGTATGTGTTTACTGCAGTAGTTAGAAGGCAATAAATGCCTTTTTCGACGGTGTGATTTACTGTACCAATCGCAAATAAATAAGGAATGATGATGCCCGGAAGTGAAAATAAAAGCAGCAAATGAAAATTAAGAAACAAATACAAATAACACTAACTACTTATACAAAGTAATTTTTAAGTTGACTATGTCGAGGGAGCAGACATTCGATACACCAGTATTGGCACAATATTTAAACCTAGACCCAATATTCGTGAAAATTTCCAAACTATCAAAATAAATTTTATAAAAATTGTATAAACTGTTATAAAATAAATTTTATAGGAGCCTCATATTCATATAACTTAGTTAAATGTCTTTATAAGTACGATACTTATTATAGAATCGAAAAGGGCCCACTTTTATAAAACACTTTGGTAATGGAAGTAGGTAACAGTTCTATAAAAAGTGTATCCAATACTTTTAAAATAATTTTATACAGGAACTATAAAAACGTTTTGTAGTCTGTATTTTGGTATTATTTAAAGAATTATTATATTTTTTATTGAAGAATATTAAAACGAAATCGTCTTAAGATTGGTGTATAATGCAGATTCATAATTATTTGTGCCTATATTTAAAAATGAAGTAGCCTAAACCCAATGGCGACCATTTGTATAAATGGTAGATAAGTGTAATACTTAGAATATTACCATTTCAACAATCTCGTGTTTCAATTTTAGTGCGCTGCAAATTTTATTGATAAATTATGTATATATTTGGGACAAAAAGATATGCGCTTTAGTTCAGACCACATTTCCTTTAAAATTATAAAAAATAAATGTAAAAATATTGAAACTCTGCTTTCTTTAATTTATATTATCATTGTATACTTATACTTAATAATCTGGATATAAAATAATCGTTCAAAAATAGTAAAATCATGTTTTATATATAATTTTAAGGCTTTAATCTAACTTTACATAATGGTGATGGTAATGGTGTCGCTGATCCAACAAATATTCTTTTAAACATGGCCACTTATAATAAATCTATTTTATTCCACACATTATACGAAAATTAAGGTTATAGGTTTAGAGTTTTATTACGCGGAATTTACAATAATTTTGTTTTCTCAAGCATCAATTTTGTTTTACATATTTATAAACCAGGGAATATTTTTATAGATTAAGCACAACTATAAAACTTTTTTATAAATAAGGGCATTTCGAAGCTAAAAATAAGTAATTTGCCCAAGTAAACGACTCTTACACAATATGTTTACAATCTTTATATATATTTTTTTAAATGTTGTGTAACGCATTATAATACTTTTATAAAAATTTTAAAGTACTATAACTCATTCATTCAATAAAACACATTGCAAAAACTATTATAAAACCTTACAGAATTACTTTCTTCAGGAACAAAATTATCACAATTATGTGTTATATAAAATCAAATTGTTCATTAAACAACGCTATTCGATAGTTATAAAATAATTCGCTTCTTTTAAAGTTCCATTTTGCTAATTGGGTTGCCATTATTGGTATATTATTGCTTTCATTTAGAGAACTAATATTTCAAGAAATTAACCAATATTATATCGTTATACTAAAAATAACTGTTTGTTATTATTGCTCAGACAAATATTTTCATAACATTGGATTTATTTATATTTACAAAAAAAATTTTTTTATAGCATTGAATTATTGATTGATTCCTAATTAAATTACTGTATTTCACCATTATATTATGAATGTTATTGGCATAACATTTTTTAAAGTCATTGTGTCCCAAGTAACAAGATATTTTATAGCGGTGGTTAAGAATCGTCCTGTAACTAATTTTTGGAGTGTTAGAGATGCAAAGTTTAGTCACATAAACATCTTATTGGCACCAACACAGCAGCTAATAGCGAGAAATAGACACATTTTTATAAAACATATTTGCTGTATAAAAATTATAAGCTTAATTGTGTTTTAAGAGTTCTATATAAAAACAAGTTATATTTTAGTGATGAATTTACAGTATTGATATAACAAACTATACGATTCCAATAAAACATGTCATGATAAGGTCTTATAAAAACGTTATGCGATAAAATTATTCTGCTGTATTTACATGCCCATCACAACTGTAAAGCTAATATTCTACTTTTTTTAAACTACGAGTATACAACACATGTCTATTATAAGTATATACGATGTTATAAATAAAGATAGTATGTCGTTCGCACATCTCAGGTCCGTACTCAGGTCCGTCGCTTGAAAATCGTAATATTTAAATATTCCTAATTAAAAACAAATATCATCTCCAAAATAATGGCCATTCTTGACGAACCTCGCCCTGTTTATTTACAGGCATGTGTCAAGGTCGCAGTCCATCTACAGCAGTCATTCTCCGACGTGTAGCGCATCCGCTTTCCAATTGCCAGTATCAATCTCGCAGTGAAACGTTGTGCGTGTCGTATCTCTGTAAGGACGATACGGGTTTATTAGCAAATGTTAGTTTCTTGTCGAGTTTCTTGTTGGTTTGTCTATTTTGGTGCTTGAATATGTTCCGTCGGACTCCCACTCGTTCTACGGGAGAAATGGATTAAAGATTATACAGATTTAGAATTTGACGGGACAGAATTAAAGTGCAAAATTTGTAAAAGAGTTATAGAGAATAATAAAACACGTATTGTGGAACATATGCGTTCGGAACAACACAAAGATCCTGTCACAGCATCAGGCTATTCATTAAATAATGCCGTAAATAGTTTTAAACTTGCGACAGTTTATTTCTCAGGTACCAGGATCTAGTTCTGAACGTGTGAAGAAGAAATTTAATATCGTTTTGCAGAACAATCCGGGACTTTTAACTGTATGCCGTATAGTAGACGTAAAGGAGTTGATTTTATATATATTTTAAATATGCCCCAGTGGCCTCTGTAGACGTTGAACGTCGAAACTGAAATGGTTTTTAATCCATAAACGTCATAACTTAACTGAACATTTACAACAGTTGCTGATCATTCAGTTTTATTTCAGTACTAAAAGTGAATAGTGTTTTGTAAACTACACAACTTAATATGGACCATATTGGACAACATACATATCACCAGTACGCTTTTTTACTCTTGTTAAATTTTAACAAGCTTAAGGTTTTCAAGAAAAATGCATTGATTAAAACGAGATTTTAATAGTGTTTATTAGAAGAAATCACAAAGTCAGTAGTAAGCTTTGTCTCTGTCTTTGACAGTTGAAACAAAGTATATTACAAACATAATAATAATAACCCTCAATAAAATCATTTAGAGTTAACAATTACGATCCAATAAGAAACTAGTAGGTGTTAATAGAACTACATTTTCAAACCGCGGCTCATATATAATAAGTTATAAATTTTCCAAATGATCCAATAATATGCCACATCAGTTTTCTGCCGACATCGTATTTTAGGTCCTTAAATAATATCAAATCCTATAAATGTCGTTGTAGTGGAATAAATTGCAAGCAGAACACTTAAACACACAAACATGTGGTGAAATTTTATAGTGTTTGTAAGTTATTCACTATCGACAATACAATAACAGCAAGAGATCATAACACCCACAATGGGACACACCAGTCGTTTCGTAACGTTGACTAAACGTTAGTCGGAAGTCCAGTGTTGCAATACATATTTCGTCGATTACGGGATAGCCTGAGCAGGACCGTACATGGCGATATAATTATCTTTATAAAGATAATAGAATTTATATGAAGACAGAAAATTTTAGTAGAGAATCGAAATACATTTGTCTTTAGAAGCAACATGAAAAATTATGCCTTCAGTCTGAACTGATCAAATATTTAAGTGTATATATTAATCATGATTGATTTTTTTGTTATTAATATACAATATAATTTTTAAATAGTTATTTTTGTATCTAGAACGCGAAATGGTACTTTTGCGTTCAAGAAGGGAAGTTAGATAATTGTATTATGTAGAACAATTTAATTTATCTTTAAAATCGTATGAACCGTAATAATAATATTTATTTTCAAAAGATATACATACATATACAGAGTTAACTATGACTAACTACAAAAAATTTGACCACGTGCTCAGGGAGGCCTAAAAGACAATAAAAAAATTATTCCAGAATTTTAGCTCGATATTTAAAAAATGAGGCAAAACCCTTTTTTTCCTACGGAAAGTCGGCGCCTATGATAAGAATCGACTGAGATGGCTTAGACCCATAGATAAAACTTACAGCTGTCAACAATATCTACTACCATCGTCATTTTTTGCAGCATTTCTAAATGTAGAAACGAAAATTAACATTCTTAATAGTAATAATACCTGATAGATAGGTAACAGTTAATCCACTTAGCTCCAGTATTTTGCATTCGTTTTCCATTATTTCGTTATAAACTGGTAGAACTACATATTCGCTCATTACAGCCACTCACTACTGATAAAAGACACTTCCCGTAGGTACAATTAGATAGATTAGATTCCTATTAATTATAACAAAATCGAACGAAAGGAAGACGTTTTAATGTAACCGCGGGAGTCTTGTCCCATAACCTAGAAAACCAAACCGGCGAACTATATTGTAGGAAATTATCTGCACCCAACACAAATATCTTTATTTAATAACTATAAAACGTTTAAAAATTAAAATAAGGCACTAAAAACTGCAGAAGAACACAAAATTACAACGTAAACACAGGAATTCAATTATGACATGACAGTGACACTGACTAATGAGCGACTGTTGCATGCTTGTAGAGTATGCAACCAACAAGCATTGGCGGCGTTAAATAAGGATTTAAAATAATATCGAAAAAAATTTTTTTTGGCTTTATAAATAAGTTTGAAATTTTTTTAAAGGGTGATTCCGTTAATTCTTATTTTTTCCTATCCCCTCTTAAAATATTTGTACTAAGTCATAGGTAACCCTGTATAGGAATAGTGATGTAAAAAATAATAAACACAAAACAACTAAACAATTATTAGTCAGTGCCGGTGTAATTTAGCTACAATAAAAAGAATTCATCTAAACTATACAATTACCGTTCCAAGAAAAAAAAATTTAGTTTACTTTTAAAAATACCCTGTGTGAGTGAGCCTGTTAGTTCAGATGGTAAATGATTATATAACTTAATAGCTAGACAATTCGGTGATTTCAGAGAGATATATTTACAATATGGTATATAAAATTTGTTATAGCTTCTTGTATTGTATTGATGGATTTCTGAATTTATCGGAAACCTTTTCTTATTCATAGAAACATACACCGCAGACTCAAAAATAAATAGACCAAATAAGGTTAAAATTTCATATGTTTTAAAAATATTTCTACATGAATCCAGGCGACAGATATTCGCAATTAATCTCAATATTCGCTTCTGGACAACAAAAACATTACGTGACAGAGTGGACAAACCCCAAAACAAAATTCCATATCGCAGTCGCGACTCCACCTGCGCATAGTATAAAGTATAAACTAATCAACTGATGTGTAGTAAGCATCTTTTTCGGTCTTCTAAACTTATAACATTCTGAATTCAATTTAGAAATTAAGGAGAGACAATGGTCTTTCCAATGCAAATTTTCATCAATCACAACACCTAAAAATTTTATGCTACGCGAATTAGTAGAAATTAGAGAATCTTTTAAAATTATCTCAATTTTTGGGCAGCTATATTGCCTATTATGAAATCTAATGGCCTCTGTTTTAGAACTATTTAAAAAAAGACAATGGCTTTCAAACCAAGCCAACAATTCGTTCATTGAACTCTGACATATCTTACTTAAATTCTTAGAACAGAGAGATGAAAACACAAGCGCAGTATCATCAGCATAACGAACAACAGAGGCAGCAGGTGAAGCCGAGTCAATGTCATTACTATAAAAAAAGAAAAAGGATTGGCCCCAACACAGATCCCTGTGGAACCCCTATATTATTAATTAAAATATTTTGCTTACCATTTTATAGTAATGATTTCCAAATACTATTTTGCTACAACAGAAACCAAACCAAATACTGCTTATATTGTTGTACTCTGTTTGCTAAAAGTTTTGTGAATTTATTGACACAAAAACTGCAACAGTTTACCAGCATTGTTGTAACCCCTACTACAAAGTTTTATAAAAATTATTGTTAAATAGGTACATTAACCATTGAATTATTTAAAAAACTACACATTAATAGTAAATATGTTTTGCTACTTCTGTTGCAAATGAGAAATTTCAGAAAACAACTACTCTGTGGGCTAGCCTATAGACCTAGCAACCAGCCAGTCATTTGTCTGTGGCACATTCGACATATACGGGACTCGAGCTTGTTGGCTGTCATCAATATGCCATAGGGGCAGACAAAAGATATATCGATGAAATCTAGTTGGTTGTGTCTGTCACATCCAATAGAAATAAACCTGAGTACATGTGATGTAACACGTATAGCCCTGGCTGGCTGCTCAGTCTACGAGTATGTCATATCTGACGAAAAGTTAAAGATGCGCGAGATGTAAGTGTCTACATCAAGCCGCTATGGGCTTCCTCCATACTGGACTAATAATACAATTGTGTCTCTGGAGTAATAATGATGAAGTGTTGTATTTCTACAATCTATTAATATCGTTATTTTGCATTATATTAGTTTTTTTTTTCAATTTTGCAAAATATAGTGAAAAGATTTACAATTATATTAAAATGTATAACAACCTAATTACTATAATATTTTTACTTTTACCACTACAACGACCCTATATGGTTTACTACATTTGCACTTTATCTTACGACAAAATTGTAAGCACATATTTATAATAACGGTTTCAGTAGTATTTCTTTCACAAAGAGCAATATCCTGCTAAATGTACACAATATGTGAAGTAAAAATATGTTATCAAAATATTCAAAGAATAATAAATACCTGATGTAGGTATTAGGTATTTATAAACGTTAATATAAAAACTATGTTGTATATTCAAAAAGTTAAAAGTAAAATGCAAGGGTTGGTTGCTCTCCCCAAGTTATAGGTACCTTCCATTGTATTCGCAACTTTGTAGTTAATAATTGGGGGCATAGTAATGGTAATCATGTAGTCGCAAAGCCTTGTACTATTAATACCAATTTTGACTAAGTTGAAATATTACAAAAGCTGTAACAAGAAATTGTGATTGCAATAATAAATCACAAGTAATAAATAACAACTAGTAGGATCCTTTAGAAAAATTGCCATTGCTATAACAGGAACTCGTACGTACGATTCAAGAATCGCAATCCTTTCCTGCACTCCTCAAATTAAAATTTATATATAAATATATTGTTAATAATAAATTATTATTATGGCAACATTTTATTAGTACAAAGGTACATATTATTAATTTTTTATCAAACAATTAAAATATGAACAGGTCAGAAATTGTTGTTAAATCGGATCTGTAATATCGTTTCGGAATGATTCCATCCCTGTTTTTCCAGCACGAATGATTTGGCAATTGATCCAATTTATGTGAATCCAACAGGATGCGCCAAGGTCTCGGAACAATGGAAGCACGATGGGCGCGATGCACACAATTGGAGCATGAAGATGTCGTTCATTACTGCAAACAGTAATTGAAAAAAATGCGTATCGGTATCATCGAAACGTGAGTTTTGCAGCGAACCGATTTCGTAATAAATTGCAAACAATAGCAGTTATTGTACGACTTACTCCGGATTTTTCACGGTAATGACCTGTATTACCTATTATATGCGTTTTTACAAACAATAGTATTTGGTACGTATTAAAATTGATTAAAAAATGAATAAGGGAAAAAACCACTAGTGCATTTGTCGTTCTAAAAGTTGCGGATAACTTTTGCTATTGTCAAAGTGACAATTACACTGTGGCATGTGGGATTTTTTATATATAAAATAAATTGTCATTATTAAAGTATATATTCCTAAGTAGGAGTACAATGTGATGGGAACAACAGCACTTTTTACTAAAACAATTGTCTGAATTTATATTGTTGCCTCTTTAGCCTAGTAAATGTCTGCAACAGGACACAATTTAAATCAAAATGGGATGTAATAAACGTAACAGCCGCGCTCTAACTGGGCGATATTTATGCCTCTAATAAATTACTTTCATATATAAAGTGCTATAATATTGTCCTATATCTCTCTGTATGTATAACAGTTACGTTGTTTGGACAGTAGCTGATTTATCATACGTTTATAGATAAATGTGAGCTATTATCCAGTAATGAGCCATTAGAACAGACATTTGTACGCTAGTTGGTAACATAGTAACGCTGTTGCACCGACGGTGATGTTCTCCTCTGGACTGCAGTATTTTATTATCGGGCATTGCAATGATTGCAGCAAACATATCGGATCTAGAAGTAATTTCTGAAACAAGTAAATAAATCAAAAAGAGATGTCCAAAACGTAGGTGTACTATAAATAACGAGACATTGTTTCTGCATCCTGAAATGGCGTTACAAATGTTTGATAAAAGACAGAATTGAATTAGAATGAAGAACATTACTTCACACTGAATCAGTTGCGATTGCTAATTATGATGTTTATTTAATTTTGCTTGTAATAGTATAGTGTTTATTGGCAAAAAATAGAAACAGCAAATGGTCAGCGCTCAGATCTATAGACAATTTAAGTAGGAATGTAACAAAGTATGGTTTATTTTATTTTTTACATATATGATCGATGTGTGACTGAAAACAGAAATTTGAGACCCTAGCAGTTTGGTAGAAGTCAATAGCATAATATGAAATGTAAAATGTTTTATCTGCTTTTATTCAGTAATATGACTTTTAAAGTTCTATAAATAGTTAAAGACATTTATTACAACACTTGTGCTGTAATAGATGTCCTTACATCACTAGTGCTGTAATGAAAAAAACACAACGGTTTTCTTGACATTTCTCTATTAAATTTATCTCACAACTTTTCTACTCTCACTATTTCCTCTGCAAATCTAAGCTGTTCAATACTAACAAAATTTGGTAAGTCGTTCATAAATAGTAAAAACATGAGCGGTCCCGTTGAAGATCCTTGGGGTATCTCTAGCGAAACATTAGCTTTATTTAAAGTTTGTTTTTTAGATTTTAACATTATTCTGATTTTTATAATTTCAAATAATATGTATAATTTGCATACTAAATGTATTCTCCACTTGATTCAACAAATTGTTTCTTTAATTAATTTTATTAACAGTAACAATAAATACATTTTGTAAGAAGCAAACAATTACTTCTCCTTCTCTTTGAAAACAAATTAAGTAGCCACATAATTAAATCGTACTGATAAAAACTCCTGGTATTCACCTTTATAACAACACAAAACATAAGAAACATATTAACAATTTCCTCTGCATACAGTCTTCATTAATATTAGATAATTTTTGTTGCACAAATGAAATGTAATGAAACATCGTGTCATTAAATAATGATATTAATTACATTTCTTTATGTAGTTCTAACACAAATACTCGGTGCAATAATAAATATGAGTATCACAGGAAGAGGATGCACTAGATCCATTGTGCTTGGTGAACACTGCAGTAATTTAAGTGTCAGCGTTGATCCTTCTCAGCTTTTGTGGTATCAGTGTGGCAGATATATGCCGAGTGATACGCTGAACAAGTGGATGCTTGTTAAACAGACAATGTTTAGAAAAACGTTGATATTCAAAAGATAAAATGTTTCTATAGTTCCTGAAATGAATTTTCTAGATCTTGGCTTCTAACAAAACTAAGGAAGTCCCTAGTATTATCTCACGAATAATAAATGATCAAGTCTCTGTAAATGATGAAGAAATTAGTGACTTTTTAGGAGAAAATTGGTATTAACTGCATTAGAGGAATAAATATGGAAGAGAAGAGATCATTAGTTATGGAGCAAGCTTTAAATTATTTAAATCAAATGTCCAGTTTAGATAATAATTCATTTGCAGGTATGTCTTTATGATGATGTTAATACCATAATTCTAGCTTAAAATATTTACAGTATTTGAGAAAAACTTCCAAGTATTTATGAGTAAAAACAATAAAGATTTGAGGATCACAGACAGCAAGAGAAAATTTGAAAGTCAAACATACTACCCACAGGAAAAAATACTGAGTCGTACTATTTTAAACCTAGAGGCTTGTAGTCAATTGTTATAATACATATTTTTGGAACACCCTGTATATTAAATTAATATAAAACCATGCTTCGAATAATATTTTAATGTTGTAATTGATTTCAAACTGATGTAATTAGGATAGCAATAATGCGCACTTCGTTTACAATTATAAATAAAACTTCATATTCTGACATCATAATAATTATTACTCCTTATTGTTTGTACCTCCACGGATATTCCTCTAACTTGCCACTTGATTCACCATGCTTTCATACACCTCAATCAAACATGCAAATCCTTCTCTATTTATTTCCGTGTGACGCACCTAAGCCGCTTATTAAAGTACGTGAATAGCAGTTTGCGAAATCAAATTCTCATTTTCTGGTGGATTTAATTTTATTGTTGACGTTAAAAATCTTTCAATTTGTTTTAATTACGACCTAATGTTAATAAGTGTGTGTGTAATAGCTTTTAATGAAATGATTGCGCGCTTTCTGAGAGTTAATTATTCACAAGTCATGAAGTCGACCTTAGAATATCTTTTATAATTATTAGATGAAAATGTGTGTAAATGGATTATTTACGACTTGACAGAAGCACAGAATGGATATAAATATTAATAATGATGAGTCTTCTAAATTTACAAAGAATGCAGGTTATGATAGAGTGCCCTCATATTCTCAAGTAATAGGACCACGAAGAGACTTTGACTTTCCTCACCCTACCCCGGAGTCTGCCTAGGCGGGCTCCGTTACCCTATTCTTTCCGCGACGCTGGACGACAGGGCCTTTACGGTTCTTTGTCCTAGCGTCTCCCTAGAGCCACAGTGCTAATCCTGATTTAATCTAAAACCCCTACCTAGCCGGAGGCGTTCGCGCCGCGGCCAAAACATGACTACCCCCGGGGGTTAACGAGTCGGCGAAGAAAGAAGAGAAGACAGAAGAGCGCCAGAAGATAAGCCCTTGCCGACGGGGCTTGCCAGGACAGGAGGAGGTTCCCAGAGCCGCAGGCATCGGCCGCAATTGCGGTCGAGGCTGACCGGAGAAGGGAACCCACCTCTACGAGGCGTCCAGGCCTACAGCGATGAAGTGGGTAAAGAGAGATAGTCCCTCTCGATCCCGCTCATCCTGCCAAGGATATTGGCGCGATCTTCTAAAGTGATGTAGGATACAAAATATTTAAATAAAATGGACACATGGTTTAAATGGGATGAGGTAAGCTCCATTTTCAATCGAAAGTATTATCTTTGGGATCTGAGAGAAACGACTAATAACGTCATCAATTATATTTTTTCCGGAAACATACCCAAATTTTTCCCTCCTAAAAGCTCTATTTTTTCTAATAAACTTTAATTAGAAAACTTTTCTGTATTACTTCCTAAGCCACCTAAAAATCACTTTAGCTGTGGAAGAATAAAGTAGTCGTTGAAAAATAATTGAATATTCTTTGTTGCATAAATCTCACAAAATACTTGTCATTAGTCAATGCGAATGTCAAACCTATACCTTTTGTGCTTATAAAATGTTTTCTTATTCAGGAAAAGTTGAAGATATCTGTAGAGTTATATCGAGAAAGGTATTCAGAGGCCTCATTCCTGATCATAGGCGACCTTGTGACTAAAAAAGATGCAATTTCTGGTCGAAACAATCAAATAATTGACCGATGATAATACAACTAGACTGTTACAGCATGTGGAATAAAGTCCATGAAATTCTATACGGCGGGCTAGCGGGAATTGAATTTGGATAATTCAACCGTTCAACGAATTTTAAAGACCAAATGAGTATCAAACCCATCAAATCCTACAAATTCACACTTTAGAGTATTTGCCTGAGTGTCACGTTGAAAACAGACTTAATGTTATACAGGGTGTTTCAAAACAAAGGCGAAAAATTTCAGGGGATGATTCCTTGTTGAAAATAAAAGGTAGTTTGTTATATAAACGTTGGGTCACAAGTCAACCATTAGGGAGATATCGCGTTGCAAAGATGGCGGAAAAAAGAGTGGTTTTATTGTTTTTCTCGGAAACGAAAAGCGTGGGAATGGTAAAATTTTGTGGAAGTGTTACCATCATCAAAAGACACTTGTGACATATTTTTTCCCTTTTTGAAAATAATTGAAAAGGGTTGAAATAAACTACCCCTTTCAGTTTTTTTAACTATACTTTCAAAAACCTTCCTGAACGACGTAGAAAAAAATAAATTAGGTTAAGCCGACTCATTTAGAAACTTTTTTCTCTCTTATATTTTTTTGATAAAATTAACTGTTTCAACGCTAAAAAATAAAATGTAAAGTATTGCACGTCGGGAAGAGGCAGTCTTACTACACCCATTATTAGGAAAAACTAGTTGGCTGCTGTCAATTTCCGAATGTTTCCATTGTTGCTTTGACAGATGGCAAATCAGTTATTGTTATCATCCCCTTTTGGTTTAATTGTACAATTATCGAGTTTAATCTTTTTATTTGTTCTTAATGACATTTATGCACTTTAAACAAAAAACATTCAATTATTTTCCAACGACTACTTGATCCTTCCACCGTTAATGTGATTTTTAGGTGGTATTTCTTTTGAGAGCCTTTATGACGGGAAGCAATACAGAAACAATTCTCCAACAAAAGTTTATTAGAAAAATAGAGGTTTTAACAGGAATGGAATTGGGTCTGTTTCTGGAAATATATAATTGATGACGTCATTAGCCGTTTCTGTCAAATCCCAAAGATAATACTTTCGATTAAAATGGAGCTTATCTCATCCCATTTAACACCACGTGTCGATTTTATTAAAATTTGTTGTCTCCTCAAAGTAGTTTGAGACACCCTATACATGCGTTGCCAGCAAAATGTATAAATATGTTTTATAAATAGTTTAACAGAATTTGAGGGAATGATCCTATTGTTTTGTTTGATAATATACCAATATAATTAGTTCACTGTTTTGTTTGATAATATATACTCGCGTCAAGAATTCAGACGACTTACGTCATACGAACAAATGAATAATTTATTATATTTTTATCAAAATATTTAAGAAACTGTAACTGAGAGTAATAAAACTATATACTACACTAAATTGTTGTTTTTAACGCCACCAAATATCGAAAATTACGTTGACAATAAAAACAATCGCCTAATGTCAACCATGACGTAAGACGTCTGAATTCTTGACGCGAGTATACCAATATAGTTTGTCCACTTGGGTTTTAACTCTGATATAATTCATGTTAAAAATCAAGTCTACCATTTAACTTCTTCTCCA
Organism: Monochamus saltuarius; assembly: GCA_025584915.1. Lineage (NCBI taxonomy): Eukaryota > Metazoa > Arthropoda > Insecta > Coleoptera > Cerambycidae > Monochamus > Monochamus saltuarius. The sequence goes on along the minus strand of CM046721.1, from coordinate 105,997,582 downwards.
ATGCTACTGAAACCGCTGGACATAATAATAGCAAACCTGTGGCGTCTCCTAGGCATAATCTACATTAGGATTGACGTCAGAACACCGCTTCCATTGCCTTTACGGCCATGGTTCCCACAACCACCTCGTATACACGTCCTAGCCACTGGTAAAGTATTGCCGTATTCATAAACCAATAAAAGATAATCATTCAGCTGTATTTTAAGTGTGCCGCTATTCAAACTGGATGTGCTATTTGGAAACTTGAAATCTCCCTCGATGCAACGTTTAAATCTGCAGCTTATTTATCGACCACTATTCACGGCAAGGACTATTTTTCAACGCCTCGGGAGAGAAATAACTTCTGCATCGCCGATAAGGACATAGAAATCCTAGAGTGGAAGAACTAAATATGCAAAGTGTAATGTAATGCTCTTACTCCAAAACTTCCTTACTCCAAAATACAACCCAACTAGCAAAATGGAACTTTAAAAGAAGCGAATTATATTATAACTATCGAATTAAGTTGTTTTCCGAACAGTTTGATTTTATAGAGCAAATAATTGCCATAATTTTGTTTCTGGAGAAAGTAATTGTGTAAAATTGTTTTATAATAGTTTTCACAACGTGGGTTATAGAACACATAATTTTCAGTTCTTTAAAATTTGTATAAAAGTATTATAATACGTTATACAACATTTAAAAAATTTATATATAAGGATTGTAAACATATTGTGAAAGAGGTGTATACTTAGGCAAATGACTTTTAATTATAAGCATATAAAATAGTTGTATAAACGTGTTTTATTAAGGATATACTTGGATAAGGAAATTAATAAAATTATTTTTTTGCCTCAAAATGCGCTAATTTATAAAATAGTTTTATAGTTGTGTTTAATCTATATCTAAATTTTACCTGTTTTATATGTTATAGAACAAAATTGTGGGTTGGGAAAACAAAATTATTTAATTTTTTGGTAATGCAATAATTAGGTTAGTTTTAAATTAAATACCTATTATTATAATTATTTAATAATACTTAGCCATTACCTAACAATATTAATAGAGGTAATGGTAGTACATAATACATAGTACATAAAATATGTTGTTATGGTTTTATGTGGAATAAAATCATTGTATTATAAGTCGCCATTTTTAAATGAATATTTGTTGGATCAGCGACTGCTGCCATTATGAAATATTAGTTGAAAGCCTTGTTAAAATTATATTTAAAACATAATTTTGCTATTTTTGGAAGAATACAAGATCATTAAATATAATTACACAACGATATTATAAATTAAAGAAAGCATAATTTTAATATTTTTTAAGTTTATTTTTATAACTTTAAAGACTAAATTAAAGCGCTAATTTTTTGTCACAATCATATCCTATATAGTTTATCAATAAAATTTGCGACACAATAAAATTTTCGTTGTTGAAACACTGTTGTCAAACCTCTAACACCCTATGCAATAAATAGACATTAATTCAGAATAATATAGAGTTAATACACAGCACTTAATGATGAACATTCCATTGGCGTACCATTTCAGAAGGATTCAAAGAATGCAAAATTATCAAAGATAAGTTGACATTGAGTTATAGAGTATTATTCTCTTGGACAGCAGTGACTAACCTCCACCTCCCTTTGTGGATATCGCATATTTTAACGCTTATAATACACTGCACTGTACATACTATACAGTACTGGTAAAGTGCACCGTCAGTAAAACGGTAACACATTAATAGTTACTATACATTATTTACTATATTATACACTACACTACATCAGCTAGCTGTCACTATCATTGTCATTTCTAAAACTGTCGTATTGAACATTTCATTAGTGTAATATTTATTTTGTCTTATATACTTTCTTCTACATATGTTTGTTTTGTATTTTTCTTTGTCACGTAGAATTCGTAATAGCGCCCTTCTAGAGATATTCTAAGCAAAGTTTCATCCTGTGAGATAGCCATCCAATTTTTTTTATTATCAAAAACTCAATTTTGAAATACCATCCATTAATTGTTCCACGAATGGCATATTTTGTGTCGTCATCAACTTCTCTCTTCTTCCTTCCCAGAGTTTGCATTATTTTCCATTTCGCAGTTGTATATTGTTCTTTACCACTTACATACACTACTCAAGGGCATTCTTGTCAATGAACTACATATTTCAACAGCATCACTTACATTCATACTTTGGAAATCAGCTTAGCAGTACTAATTCAATTTTGATGTTTGATATTTTACCATTCACTTCCATACCCTAAAAATCTTAGTTCTGAACTTATCGGTCGGTCGGATATCGGTCCCTATTGTTGGTTCTAAGACTACTACGACGCAAATCTCAGGTAAATGTGGTTATCTTAGTTGTTCTATAATAACCTATATAACTATAGTAGCGGCTCCCTAAGAGCTTCATTGTCATACTGTTATTATACTCACGTAAATACTCTGTATTCAAGAAACTGCCCTCGTCTGACATTGACATACCGATGCAGGATGGCGAACCTCCATACCGAATTCCGACTTTGATCTATTGCACAATTATTTCACATAAATCGACAAAGTCTAACAAGACACCGCTATTCGGGGTAAAAACTGAAGTACATGGACGTTTGGCACTAGACCACCTTCTTGTGCGGACAGCTAACTGACGATAATGTTCCGTGATGCCGACCTAAAAGACATAGGCGCACAGTTAAGCTTTTCTCCACGACCATTAGCGAATATAGTAATTCCGAAATCGTTTTTAATAATAGAATGTAAACATTCTCACTCTTAAGTTAGAATATTTATTCTGGAACACTTGCTTTTTATGTGCTTTGCATGTATTTTAATTCTACAGAGCGTTTTTAAATGAATTAGCACAATTGAGACCACAGATTCTTAGATGAAAATAAATCGATTGAACTAACATACCTATATCCCAAGTCACTCAATAAAAAATATACAGGGGGTCAAAGTTAAACTTTTATTTTCTTTATTTATAGATAAGTTCTTAAAAAATCCAAAAATTACATAAAATTTGAAAATCAGGGATTTTTGCGAGTAGAAAATTCAAATTTGTTTCTAATTTTGACGTCACTAGTAGAGGGCGCCACTAATGGCACATCAATTTTCTTTGAAATGGCAGAGCTTTTTTGCTGTTTAGTGTATCCATCTGACTATTGAGACAATCGATTATCCTATAATAATATGTTTTATTTAAAAAAGATTTACCTTGTTGAAGTCGTTAGGAGTAACAGTTTTCGAAATAATCCTATTTAGTGCACCGATTGAAAACTGTTATCGTTTCAGGTAAAGTGCCTTTTCTACTGAAAATACAGCAAAATGTTGTTTAGAACGGTAAATTATGGAGATGTGCAAAATTTCAAAAAGATCGGCCTGCTTTGATAAAATCTTTGTGCTCTGTTGAAAAATGGTTTCATGAAACCTAGCAGATCTTCTGGAAATTACACGTCTCCATAATTTACCATTCTGAACAACCTTTTCATGTCATATTTTGCCGTATTTTCAGCAGAAAAGGCACTTTACCTGAAACCAAAACATTTTTTAATAGGTGCACTGAACATTTCAAATAGGATTATTGCAAACATGACTTCTTCTACCGACTTCAGCAAGGTATGCCTTTTTCAAATAAAACAAATAGGAGAATCGATTGTTTCGATAGTCAGCACTAAGCTGCAAAAAAGTTCTGCCATTTAAAAGAAACATTGTGTGCCAGAAGAGGCGCCTTTTACTAGTGACGTCAAAATTAGAAACCAATTTTAATTTTTCGCTCTCAAAACCCCCAATTTACAAATTTTATGTAAATATTTGAATTTCTTAAGAAGTTATTTACAAATATCGAAAATAACATTTTAACTTTGACACCTTGTATGTGTTTTATTATGCGATTTGGAATATAGGCATGTTAGATTAAATCGATTTATTTTCACCTAAGGAATCTATGGATTACCTCGCTTTAGCTTTACCTTGTTTTAAAACATTCTTTTTTTTGGCTTTGAACTCAAGCTGGAATCCTTTGTAATATCTAAATCAAATATAAATGACTCAAAGAATCGCGTACAGAAACTTTTCTAACAATAAATAAAACAAAAATGAAATAAGAAATATTAAACACTATTAATCTTTTAACTTACATTTCCACTCACGTGTTTATTTGACAAAGACTTGCCTTCATAAAAATAAGCATAGTGGTACCAATTAAAACTTATTTTTTACCATTAACAACACCTCAGGATATTAAAAAGATTCCAGTAAAGCTGATGCTTACCTTTGTCAACATCACTGGCCAATTTTAACCTCATATTGGCAGCAGACACAATGCGTATTCTAGAGCACAATACACCAGCAGCGTTAGTAACATCAAAGTATTATAAGATGGAAAATAGTATCCGATGAATGTGATATACACTACAGATTTTTTTTTAGTGACATTCAGAGGCTACTATCTCTTGATGTCAACCTCATTCACATACATGCCGGTTTATACTGTATAGTAGATTGCTCATTTGCAATAATTAAATAAAGGTATTACAAAAATATACTATGGATTTATTATATTTTGTAAGTCGACCATCGAGATTTACCTGGAAAGGTAAAAATCTAATCTGTACATAAAGTTTTGTCTCACGACAAACATATATTTGCAGAGAGGTGAAAAGAGAGCAAATGCTGAATGTTGGGTTCAAAGACGTATTGATTCTAGTGGAACATCAGTTGTTAGGAAAACCTAGCATTTGACAGCTTTACCAATTCTTTGTTAAATAGTGATTTGGACACAAAAACAATTGTGTAAAGATTGAAAATACTATAACTTCAATAATTTTTTACTCGCAAACTATAAGGATGTTACAAAAAATTGTTTACGATATTGACTCCATTTTTCATAATGCATTTATTCCCAAAATTTTGTTACATAAGTTCTTTTTCACCCTGTATAAGAATAAGTCAATATTTCAATAAAGTATTACTTCTTACGAAAATTAGTGTTAGAATAACAAGTAATCTTGATACTAGTTTCCGTGTACTTAGATAATTTTGAAATAAGATTATTACAGTCCAACAATGAACATACCGATTGGCGTTTAAATCAATTCAAATTTACCTGAGCATACGTCACATACTTTTTACTGCACACTTTTTATCGGCCTTGACAGATTTGGTTTAACGTTCGACGACGAGCCCCTTAAAGGGACAAGCTGCAGGTCTATCTGCTTAGAAATCAGCGAAACACGTGCACGGAATTATTTAGTCTGTCGGGGACGAGAAAAACGTTTAATTAAAAAAAACGCGCATCGCATTGTTGCTCGCGGTCTCTTTTTATAGTTAATGTATTCGAGTGAAGCTGTTAGGACCCATGTCTGTGTGACCGTTTGTAATAGTCCAGATACCAACCGAGGCTAAATGGCGCTCTTTTGCACTCTGCGGGATGGTTCTTGTACCGTACCGGAGGCAGAAGAAATAGCTGAATGGGAACTTGGAGATGTATACGAGCCAGATAAATTTCTATTGCCACTGTTACGTATCGGACAACTGCGGAGAGTACATCCTGGATGCGGTGAGTTTGTAGCCTTGCGTAGGTGTATCCGAGAAGTACCAGCTACCAACGGAGAAGTACCAAGAACATACGTATACAAGTGATTTTAATATAATGTCAATTTAAAACTAACTCTTCACATCGCACGGAAAGGATTTTATTTTTGTTTGCTATAAATCATCTTTATACATCTTTTAATTCTTGTGACTATTTGGAGGCTTTAAAAATATAAAAAGTGACATTTCCTGTATTGTTAATGTATCTAAACGTCATTCACTAAATATTAACGCCAGCAAGACATTGGTACTTGTTTTTTGCCCACCTAAAATACGATCAGCTATAACTCAACATATTATGATAAACGTTGACGGTAAACAAATAACTCCGGTGGAGTCTGCTAAAAATTTAGGGCTTATTATTGATACAAACCTAAAATTTAAGACCCATATTAACAAATGTATTCGTTCTGCATATGCAAATTTAAAAGCAATATATAGTAATAGGTTTTTTCTTACCCAAAAAATAAAAACTATTTTATGTGAATCATTGATATTGCCTAAATTTAATTTTTGTGATGTAGTGTATGGGCCTTGTATATGTGCTGAGGATGGTAGAAGAATTCAGGTTTTACAAAACTCTTGTCTACGGCTAATTTTTGGTATAAGACGTAGGCAACATATTCTCATAAACTTAGCGAGCGATGTAGGATGGTTAAATATGTATCGTCAACGTTTATTGCATTCTGCTTGCCCCTTTAAGAAAATTTTAGATAATAAATTGCCTAAATATCTTCATAGAAAAATATCATAAAGGACAGATGTACATAATTTGAATTTACGTCACAAAGGTACACTCACACCTCCCTGCCATCATACAGAATTCTTGAAGACTTCCTTTACTGATCAAATTTCAAAAATATTTAATTTGTTACCGGTAGATCTCAAAAATAAATCCCTCTCGTCTTTCAAATATGCTTATAAAAAATTTCTATTTGCTGAACAAAGTTGCTCTATGGAATAAACATTGCTTGATATTTCTATTTCCTTGCAAATATACATATTTTTTTTGCTATTTTATCTAGAATGCCCGGTATATATGTATGTGTATGTGTATTAATAGTGATATGCAATATTAAATGAATATGTATATGATGTATGTAAATGTATTTTCTCTTGTATATCTCAGGTCTTGACTTACAGCTTAAGATGAAAAACAGAGGTTAAGCCAGGCGTAACCATCTGATAATAATATCTCTAATAATAATATCTCTACCCCTCATTCTAATCACAGGGATTAGCCCAGAAGTCGGAGACTTGTGCGGGAGAGGGGGCGGCATATTATTATTAAGCAGGCCGCATTTGCGCCCAGGAACGACTTACGTTGGTAGGCCCTAACCACTATTCAGTGCAGGAATGAGGAAAACCTGGAAAACCTCATTAATTAGGGGGGTAGTCAAATATCAACCGGCATCAATCTCTCACATTGACCCAAGCCAACATTATTCCACCCTACCATACCCACAGAGAAGGTGCCAATCCCCTCTATGAATATAGCTTATATACGGTCTACCGGCAGCTGGGCTCGAACTAACTCCGTCTAGTCACCTCGATTCAAGTACTAACGCCTTAAACCGCGCGACCACTGACCGATCTTTGGCTTTTTTCATGATTGTTTAATGTATATTAACTATTTTTGTAAATGTATTGAAAATAAGGGCCATTTATTATTATTATTATTGTATTGTGCATTTTTCAATGCGGATACTATGCGATGCTCTATAGTGATTGATTACATTTGCACTTAGTTTTTAGCTAAGTCCATACTATTAACGTCGCAGGGAACGGACGGATTTTATTTTGATTTGTTGTAAATATAATACATACAAGGTATCGCATATTAATTACATTTACAAGGTATCGCATATTAATTTCTTATTAATTACTCGCATATTATCAGCATCGAACGAACCACATTCTTACATGCGGATAATATGCGATGCCCTGTAATTACATTTGAGTCCATACTATTTACATCGCATCTCACGGAATGGACGGATTTTTTTCTATTTGTTGTAAATGCAATTAATATAAAGTATCGCATATTAATTGCATTTACAGCATATGTAATTACTCGCTTATATCCGCATCGAGTGGATATAAGCGAGTGGCCATAATTTTGATATGTTATAATTGGTCATCTCCTGAATTAAAACTGTAAAGGTTCCAACTCAATCCTATTACTAGTTTTTGATATACAGCGGGTTAAACTTGGAATGTCGGTAAAACTGAACATTTATTTTTGTAATAAAAATTTATAAGAAACACTTTCATCTCTATTCTGAAAAAGCTGCTATACAGAAGAAGAAAACGAGAAATATGAATATAACAGGCCTCAAATAGGATTATGCTGTGCTCTATTAGCCGCATCCAAAATATTTTCCAAAAGCGCTATACTTGGATATTTCACGTTGAGGATATGTCGAGTATATCCTAGAAACCATAGAACACAGGCCACATGTGCACATGTTCCCAAAGTTCTAGCGCCAGTCTTCTCTCCTCATTGTCTTCTGTCATCTTATCTCTCCATATTAGGTTTTGGTAGCGTTGCCGAGTCATTGTCGATATTTAACTTCAAATAATTTTAATTTTTATAATAATTTTTATATTTTTATATTTGATTCATGTTAAAGGAGGCCACCTGAAGAAGCAATCCTAAAAATGCAGAAATAGGTCAGATCGCATCTATTGTGGTTGAATTGTCGTGTTCCCACTGGCAAAAAGCGAAGTTAGATATTTATAGAGGGTTTCATTAAAGCAGGTTAGTAAATTTATATAGATTAATTTCTTTAGATAATTATTGAATAGAGCTTTGTCTATGGAATTGTTCATTAGCATACCTAGATGTTTGGTATCAGAGAACATAAATATGACTTCATTGATAGGAATTGTAGGAGATTTGATTCATATTAGCTTAAAATACCTTTCTAATACAGTAAAAAAAGATAATATATGCCTGTACAACGTACAAACTTATTATAATTAATTGCTAATAGCCGCATGTTGTATTTATTTAAAGTTATAACTTCGGGTAAATGTTTCAGCTGCTTCGAGAAGCAATAATTACAATTTTAAAAGTTGCTGCGATGATGTCATCCAAAATCGCGTGTTTTAATAATCGATAATAAACGCTCAAATTCTTGAAGCCATTTTGCAGAACAGGAGCTTCGGTCAAAATTACGACAAAAATTTACATTTTTATGAAAGATTACCTCATCGTGAAAGGAACAGAACTGAAAAACTTGTTTATTATCATAAGGCCCAGTGGGTGAATATTAAAACTTATAAAAAATCATAGACCAAAAGATCACAAACAAATATTATATTTTAACTGCTACCTGATATCCATATGTTATTTCCCTTGGTCTGTAATAGAGGATAACTCTTTTTATAAAAAGGAGAATGGATTAGATTTAAAAATATCAAATATTTCAGAGCAACAGTTAACTAGCTACCAAAAATATGCATATTTTGTGAATTATAAACTGTGTACTTTCCGTATAAAAAAATCGAAATAAGTTAATTTCCACAACATACTCGACTATCACAAAAGTAACACTGAGTCTTGAACCTTTAAAGAGTATTTACCACCAAATTTGCAACTGTATTGCTATTAACTCCATACAACATAGTTACTTTCACTGTTACGTATATTCAACTACTTCTGGATACTTTACGGTTTTAAGTGGCTCTCCTGGCTTTGTTTCAATTACCAGTGACGGGACCTTTAGGTTTTTAAAACTATAAAGTGGTAAATGATCGTAGCAGGGACTAACTCATGTTGCTAAATATGACTTCAAAATTGTAAACACTTTCAAGTAGTTTTAATAATTCCTGCGACTTTCAGAGAATATTAATTGTTCGTTTAAAGCCTAAACAAAGTTATCGATACTTGCTGAACTATTTCGCATCATCAAGCAAATCTTTTACATATACTTTTCGCTGATTTAATTATGAATGTAATTAATTCTATTAGTGGCATACAAGTAAGGCATATAGGATGATGCCATAGGATGATATATGAAAAGTTTAAGACGCGAAGTCAAAATTTGAGTGTAAGTGATGTTGAAATATGCATTTCATTAACAAAAGTGTACGTGAGTAGCATATATTATGTATAGTGCAAATAAAAAAATGGTAAAGAACTACCAAATGGAAAATAATGGAAACTGCGGGAAGAAGCAGGTATTTTTGAAATGAGTTTTCGAAAAAAAAAATTTGATTGCTATATCATACAAGATAAAACTTTGCCTAGAATATATGCAAAGATGATTTTGTGAACTGTGTGAAATAATATGAATTATAGTAGGTAGTAACAATAAGTTTTATTTTGCCCTACAGGCTTAAATTATTCCAATATTCCTTACAGTAGACATTAATTACAAAACTCTAACAAATGTGAACTCTAATCTATCTGCTTGTCCCACGATTCTCTAACCTTAATTATCATCATCCATGCTAAACCTTTTCCGTCCTCGCTCAAAATTTGCTCTCTGCTTTCATGTCTTCCCCTTATTTTTTACAATCGCGCAGTAGATGTTCTATTTCATTTATTTTTTTTCTTCATTGCCATACCTGAATCTTGCTCATTATCCTCTCCTTCTCACTTTCACTCTTTAAGTATCTCGGCATCTTCTCTGTTATCAATTTCTCATATATTGCGTTGTATCTTGAGTCCTTTATTTTTGTTCTTCTGTCTTGCCTGACTATATCTTTGTCACTTAGCTGTAATTCTTTTCTCATCTGTATGCTTCCAGTTCTTAAGCGCTCTATTTCTGTGGTTGCATACCCATTTCATTGGTAATATTTCTCTCTATCTGGTTTTATATCATCTTCTCGTTCATTTTTTTTTCTAACCACCACTGTTGTAATATCTTGCAGTATTTCCTACTCATTATGTTCGTATTTTACTGCTAGGTTTCCTGCTCTCTTCCTCATTTTATCTCTTTTGCTTTTTTCTCTGGCAATGTAGCCCGGAGTTTCTCTGTCTGTTCCTAGTATCCACCTTAGATATTTCTCCTGTAGTTTTTCTATTTCTTCAAATTCTCTCCACCCCACAGCTCGACCCCATACAGGAGTATGCTTCTCATCAAACTTATCTTTTAAAGTCATATCCGAATTATCTTTCACCTATCCCCCAAACTATCCCCATTGCTGGATTTTCCTTCTTTACTGTATCTTTATATGTGCTGCAAATGTATTTCTTGAGTTAAAAACAAACCGAAGTATTTGAAATCGTTTACTTCATCTATTTATTTTCCTTCCCAATTCCACTGGTATTCTTCCCTCTTTTTACTTCCTTTTCCAAAAATCGTCAATTTTGTTTTCTCCATATTCACTTGTAAAATATTTGTCAAGAGCTCTTGTCATCTGCTTCACTTCCTTCTTTTGGTTTACTACTATAACGATGTCATCTGCATATGCGAGTATCCAAACTTTTCTCTTTCCTACGACTACTACTCCTCCTGCCTGAGCCATCCTCATATCTCCTCAATGTCGCCAATAAATGCTGCAACCTCACTCCTTTGTTTGTATAAAATTCTGAACTTTCCATCCCGTTCACTTTCACTCTATTCAACGTTGTTAGTATAATTATAGTAAATGAATTTCCGAAATGAAATGGAAAACAGTATACTGATAGAAAAAGACGAAATAGTGACATGGCGAAGAAACTATTTAAAATAAATATTAAAAGATCTGGATCGAAGGATACGAGTATATTAAATTTTAACGAAATATGGATGCATTAAGGTCATACGGAAAGCGGTACGACATGATATAATGAGTGTTAACATGTGACCGTTATATCGACAGTGCTAGTAAGACAGTGTGTGATGTATTCTAAAGCCTTTTGTCCTTTAGAATGTGGAATTTAACAACTATAATATCATTTTCATCATGAAACTGCCATAGTAGATTGTCAGAAGCTCAAAACAAATTTATTAACACCACATCGAATGTAGCAATAATATTTGTAGTGTTTTACTGTTTCAGAAAATTTGTCAAAAGTTTTTCCCGCCATAAATAATTAAAACAGAATTGCAAAATTCGTGCAGAAATCCATGAATTTTGCGTTCATGAGGACAAGGCTTAAGTATGATATCCGTGGAGTGCGCATCAAGCAGGTGTAAGTGGGTGGTGGTGGGCAATCGCCGTCCAAAAGAACGGCATTCTAATTTGTAGAGAGGATGGCACAGGGGGCACTAATGTGCTAGTTTTAGTCGGCATATTATTGATCATTTTGTGTGCTTTGAACTCTTCTCAAATGGCACGCTTAGATAATCATGCCACCCTCACCTTCCGTACTTATCTCTGTGTTGTGAATTAGTCACTCTCTCTTATTTTCGACTTTGGGTAATTGATAATACAAAATAAAAACTTTACATTTGGAAATAACTATCATTTTTATTATCTAATGCCTCGAAATTGGCAAAAACTGTTATATCACTGTTCCTAATAAAAATAATGGATGTTATGTAATGCAATTATTTTCGTTATTCTTGTATATTTTTATATCTGATCGCCTTCAAATTTAGTACACCTATGAAATATTGCTATTCACACACTTCGCCCGTCGCGCAAGCTAGCGATTAATCACTCTCTAGATTTTCGCCCGTCTAATATAGCGCATTATACTTTGTGGAGGAAAACTAATAAAACCAGCGCATCGGGCTACGCCGAAAACGTAGCTGTGTCAAATTTTAATCAAATCTGTTGCTGCTGAAAAAAAATACTTTCAAAATTTGATTTTTTTAAATTATCTTACACGCCCTGTAAATAAGTGGCTCTAGGGCTACGTTTATTAAGCCAAACCCCACTTATTTTCTCAATATAATTGTCTTGCATATTGTTCTCAAGTCAAGTTCACTGGCCTGAATTTACTGTTATTTAAAGCATCACTAATATTTTTTACTACTTTCCATTTTGTTTCTAATTTTAATTGTATGAATTTTTGTTTCAAGTCGAGGTTTATGTACTTACTGCTTGCTTACTTTAGGATTCCCAACCGTCCCGGTTTGGCCGGGATTGACCAGGAATTAGAAAGTTTGTCCCGCAAAAAGTTTTGCCTTGGCCGGGACATAAAAAATCCCGGAAATCCTTAACTAATATTTTAACAATATTCAGAAATTTTCGTGTATACGGCAACGCTGCGAACTTTGACGACCAACCGCCGCGCCGTGCCCTGGTAGTCTGAGGTATATTTTTGTGCGTATACTTATATATCGATTATTTATATTAGTTAATAATATTATTGAAAATTTCAAATCTTTTTCTGAAAAAAATTTAATGGAAAAGTGGGATCAGATATTTAGTGTTGATGCTGCTAGTGATAACTTAAATGAAATGTTTAAATTAGTGTCCTAGTGTTCCTGTCGTCAATGCTTTTTGCGAATGTGTTTTCAGCATTATGGAGGCATTGTGGAGCAAGGAAAGAAATCGACATATATATAGATTTAAGTAGCAATGGAAGGAAAAAATGGTTTATTTTGTAGTTTATTTTTGTCAATAACATTTATTAATATTGTTAAGTAGGTACTTACTTACCATTTACCTACTTCCTAGTCCTAGTTACCAAAGTTATGTTTTATGTTTATGAATTTTTTTTTTCTCTTACCAAACGCTAAAGGTAACTAGTCTATTTTATGATCGATTTTATGTTTAAAATAAAAAAAAGTGTGTGCAATATATATTTCTGATGTTTGATGTTTTGTTTCAATTATTTGGAAACGTAAAAACAGTTGTCCCGGAATGACCGATGCTCAAGTTGGGAACTTAATTCCTTACTTCCTTACTTCCTTACTTCCTTAGTTACTTACTTACTGACTCACTCACTCACTTACTTACACATTCACCCACTAATTATTTAACTCATTCATTCATTCACTATCTTATTTATTTTTTATTTATTTCTACATAACCAACAGTCTGACGGCCAGTTAGAGGATACAAAAACAACAAAAAAGGGACAACTTTATACTTCAGAAACAACTTGTACTGCTGCTTCAAACATTCAAACCCCTAACTAAACCGACTATGTAAATCAGCGAAGACGAGGCACATGGACAGGAACCAAGGCATCCCCGACTTCCTCTGCTAGTGTCGCGACCGGCGTTGCGTGACCGCGACGTCCTGGGTGGCTCGCGGGCTGAGCGCTACAGTTGTCGCGCGCCCACACTGCTCGTACCCGCTTGTCCTCTATATCAACTACATATCTGCGCTCACGCGATCCGGCTCATCCGACACCACACCCGCGGAAGACAAAAATGCGGACGGGGATCGTCCGCAACGGTTCAGTTTTAGGCGCGACACTGAGAAAAACGTTCCTTATTCAGAAATTTTTAGTCTCAGTCTAATTTATCCAACTCTGATCTTAGCTGTCTCAAAAGTTCTTTGAAAGAAAGAAGGAAGCGATTTGTTACCACTATTTCTTCTTATGTAGGCTGTAGTTTTAAATTTACCACAGGACACATATGAGGAGAAAGAAAGATGAAGGTGGATATTTCCTCAAGGTCGAGGTAGATAGCGATATCTAAAGATTTTTGCATGTCCTATGTAGGGTGTTTTCAAAAGAAGTAGCACCAATAGTACCGGTGAATCTACAGCTAAAAAACCTGAAGCACTTGAAAATACGCATCATTTATTTTAAAAATTGTATCACTATTTTGTTTTAAAACTAACCGTTTCTTAACAAAATTATTTACAACGATTTCTCAGAGTTCAATAATTTGAGTTCTAATAATAATCTCTACCCCTCATTCTAATCACGAGAATTAGCCCATAAGTCGAAGACTTGAGCGGGAGAGGGGACGGCATATTATTATTAAGCAGGTCGCAGTTGCGCCCAGGAACGACTTACGTTGGTACCTCATTAATTAGGGGGGTAGTCAAATGTCAACCGGTATCAATCTCTCGCATTGACTCATGCCAATATTCTTCCACCCTACCATACCCGCAGAGAATTTTACTAAGGTAATTTTTATGCAAAATGTGTTTTTAGCTGTAGATTCACCGGTACCATTTGTGCTACTTCTTCTGAAAACACCCTGTATATCAAGTAAACATTTGCAAGTGAAACGATGACAAGTTCTTGATGTCTTGAGAGATATTATCTCGAAAACTGTTCGAGATAAGAAGAAATGTATCCTGCATATTTTCCTATTTTTGAATTCTCCTTTTACTTCTAAACATAATTTATTAACCATGTTCCATACCTATCATTAACCATTTTTTGAGATAATGTAAAATATTTTTTGAGTAGCATTTTTTTCAGTAAGTAATCTTGGGAATAATACAAAAGAAACAACATATCTATTATAGAATATGCTGGCGCTAATTTTCATTCATACCTACTTAAAGGTTCTTGTGTAAAAGAAGTCCTTGTAACTTCTGGAGTTATTTGACACCAAGCACGAATTACGAGTAATTTATTTAGCAAATCTGTCAGTTAAACTGTCATACAAATACTTTGAGCAATTTTTGTTTCGATGTGTAATCAATGGTTACCTCATAAATTTAAGAATATGGAAAATGGCTAAATCAGGAATAATCTGTTAATATACCGTAATCTATTAATGAAAGGCATAGAGTATGGTTAATAAAAGATATTTAACTATACATAAAAAATATATTCTGAGTGTTTCATTTAAAAAATTAAAGTTCCGCAACATACATAGTGTGTTTTTTAGACAACCTTTATGTTTGAAATGAAAATGATTAAACGCACACAATAACTGTTCTACATAATATGTTTTTCTATCTCAAACAGTTTCGTAGTTAATGTCTGTCAAAAGCTTGAGGAATCCTACATATAGGGTTGTCTGTTTTTTATGGCTCATCACTGGCATTAGAAACCGTTAGAAAAAACTTGTGCCTTTTGATTTAGCAACTGTCAAATCTGTCGAATTGTTGATTTTTGTTTTCTCAAAAACAACTAGATTTTTTATTTAGATTATTTATATTTCTTAAATTTTAAAATATATATGCGACAAGAATTCAGACGACTTACGTCACAACTGACGTACGCAATTCACAATTGACACAATTGTTTTTATTGTTAGCATATAGTTTTCGTTAGTTTATCGCGTTAAAAACGATAATTTGTAATTTAGTATAATATACAGGATATCTCAACGAAAATTTGACCCCCCCTATAATTGGAAAACCGAATAATATTTCAAAATTCGCCGAGATCCGTCGATTTTTGTTCTTGAGAGCTTTTGACAGTCAAGCCAACTCGATATGTGCATCCCCTAATGCCTAGCAACCCAAACTTAAAAATTTCAAATGTAACTACCCCACTTGTGACACATCATTTTAAAGCCCTTTTCATTGCGAATACAGTGACGTACCGTTTTAGAAATCGGTTGAGATTTGACAGAATTATTGGTTACAAACGAAAGATGACAAACCAACTTACGCGTAGTAATTTCTACACAAATGCCCACCACTAATAAGTTTTTCATCTACTACACATGACCGCATTACCTAATTGTTATTGATGTGTCTATCAGTTTACAAAAAAGTCAGAAAAGGTCTGAATTCCTATAAACTTAAGTATCTTCTACTAATAACTATTTTAGTATCTAGTTTTATTTGCTTCAGCTTTTTTGTTTAATTTCTGACTTTTGGATTTGTTTTTCTTGCCCCAGAAAACCCAGCAATCCAAATATTGACTTCAAAATTACAACTTTCACACCCTGTGTTTTTCTAAGGTAAGTCTACAGCATTATTTTGTCGTCATGAATCTACTTTTGCACTGTGCTCCATTAATTTCGGCACACCCCATCAAATTTAGATCAATTAATTATTATAAAATATATATAAACTACTTACACATTAATTATTTATGATATCCTTTGAAAAATTATGATCCTCGCTTATGGTCAAGAAGGATTAACATTCAACGTACCTACGCATTCGGATATATATAATGCAACTAAACGATATAAATTTTCCGGTATCTCCTCAATTGTGAAACGTGAAACGTCAGTGGCATCTGCCAAGAAATTAGCAACATTTGTTTCTAATTGTACCGTTAAGGCCTGCTCATTCATAAATTATAAAAATTATATTAACATTTTTGTGAATGGGAGAAGCCGTTCGAGATTTTAAAGGCGATAAGCTTATATGGAGATTACAACGGGACATCAGACGAGAAACCCTATGAAGCTGGTTCGGTTCAAGGTTATCCTTATTAATTAAATTAAACATTTGTAAGCAGGCATTGCACAATCTTCGCTAGCTCATCTCTTATCATAGATTTAGGCTTCGCAGTTATTTCTGTGTAACCTGATACGAGATAGAATGGCGCGCAGTGCGAGGACACCGTGAAACTTGAACTAAGCAAAATTTTACAGAAGTAATGACAATAAAAAATCCCTTCCTGTTACTAAAGTATCACATTTTAAGATTTACTTAAAGAAAACCAATTTGTTAAAATATGAATAAAATATTATTAATTATGGAATCGATTATTCTTCCTTAAATTAGGTTTATAGATTTTCCTGCATTAAAATTATTAATATTTTGTGATGTAATGTAATTTAAAATGCGGCTATAGTGTAATTAGTAATATTTATACAGGAAGTGTCGTAATTTTAAGGGCTTCTATATCTGAATAAATGCAATAAAAAACTCTTATGAAAAAATTGTTTAAAGCGAATAGTTTGTCTACAAATAAATTTTGAAAAATAAAAATACAACTTAATAATATACAAAACTATGTTACGAAATTACAAACTCAGGTACAATTAAGGTTAAGTAAAAGTGCCTGTAACGTAATTTGTTCATAATTTGATTTTTGGATTAGTATTAATGAAGCAAACAATTGAAGTTTTAGAGAAATTCGTTAAAACTGTAACGTACGACAACGTAGCAGTGTCAGGCTGCTGGTGATAACCTAAAAGTAATATTAGTCATATTGGTGCATACAGCTAGCGTGATTTGTTTTTGTCTAATTATTCTTTGATGTTTGTAAGTGTACATTAACAAAAATGGAACAATTTACAGTAACCATAACCAGCAGCAACGCATGTTTACTTACGGCGTATCTAGGCAAAACTCTCTGACTGCGAGACGTTTGTACAGTAAACGCAAGAAAATAGTCATTTTAAACACTTACATAATAATATGTTTATGTGTACCTATTTTTAATAATTCTGTATAAAGTATAACAATGACAGTATGTGAGAGACATTGTCACATATTCAAAATCTGTCTCACAGATTCAACTGTTGTTTAAAGATGTAGTTCCATGTTGCATTACGGCTACCCAGGTTCCCTTCTGTTGAATAAGTCGTCGGTTGCCTCGACTATCGCCTCCTATGGCATAGGTACTGAGGTAACAATCTCGATAGCGGTATATGTCTGATATATCGCTAATGGTTGATTTTAACAGTTCGCTATGTCTTTCTTTCTTTTCTTACATAAATAATTAATTACTACTGAATGAGTTACTACTCAATTATTTATACAGGATGACTCATAACATAAAAAAATGGGAATAGATGAGTGGTGAAAGATGGATGGATATAGTTTGCGAGAAAAAAATATTGTAGTTTTGGTAGTTTCAACATTTACATCGCTGGATTACTGTAGTCTAGCCAGACGATTAATTATCGTATTAACTTTTTGGTGGTGCAAGTATATTCAGTTTTCCCAATATCGAAAATGGCTTACGGTTGCCTTATGGTGAAAATACGGTGAAAATAAAACTGAAGTACATAATTATGTTCTATGGCCCATTGTTTGTCCACCCTGTACAGGTATACCTAGTTAAATTTTAAACATTGTTATTCTTACATTTTTATCATATCTCGAGTCAGTAACAGTACTGCAAGATAATATAAAAAGAAAAAGTACCATAATAAGTCTAGTGAATTGTGTTTCAGGATACAAAGCATCAAAATTATTATTTTTCAATAAATTTTATTAATGCCTACCTCCAATATTAGATGTCATGTTAATTTGGTACCCATAAGTTTGACTAATTTAAATCAAATGTTTGACTGACCGCGAAATAAAACTTTAAGTTTTGTTTTTTGAAGACAGGATTTCGAAACATATAATAGATTTTCCTATATTTATTAATTCTAAGCAAATTATGAGATTGTCTCAATTTTTTTAATAGCTTCATTTTCGGCAAAAAGTTTAAAAATTGGAATTTTAAATGCTTTTTAAAAATAATATGATAATTATAACAAAACTATCAAAAGCATGTGTTTAAAATTCATTTTAGAATTTACTTAGCATGAATAAGTCAGATACAAAAATGTTCATCATTTATTGATTTGATTTTCGTAAAAAAAGTTTATACCTTACAATTTTCTAACGCAATTTGGATATTTTCCCTTAAACAATTCTGTTACGTTGAAATCTTTATTGCAGTATTTTACAACCACTGGGCATATTTCAATGGAAATAAATAAAACACAACTACTAAAACAAAACATTTTTATTTAAAGCAAAATATAAAAAATATATAACATAAGGCACGTCTTTACTGGCCGGATACAGTTACTTACTATATTTTTTTCATAAAATAATCTGGCATTTATACATTACATATAATATAAATAAAAAATGTACATGAATATATGCTATGCGTCTCTATCCCATAATAACTGACCTTTAACATAGATAAATACAACATACAAAATCAATAAATAGGATTGTTCTCAACACATAACACACCTTGAATAGAAAATGACGAACAACCGTGTCTTAGAGCTATAAAAATGTTAACAAATCGAGGATTTAAACGCTTCAAACTTTGATACACGCGGTGTTAAACATACATTTTAAATATCTGAACCCATTGGAGGTCCGACAGTTGATATTCAAGATGCACTACAACTTTCTACTAATAAAAACTGATGTTGTAACAGCGACTATCAGGTACTAATCGAATGTGGGTCCAAACTTTACTGTCTCATCACGTGAGCAACTATTGATACAATCAATGACAAATACTCTGCAGAACCTTGAGAGGCATATACGTTTTTCTTTTGTGCAGAAGATTCAGGACATGTATGGATAATCTTTTGATTAATTACAACACTGAGAAAAATATTTGATAAATATATTTTATTAATCATTTTACAGGTCCAGATATACTTTTAAATGAAGTTCAAACGTTTACAGTATTTTCTAGATTGTCATGTGTAAGATTTGATTATTTATAATCTTATATTGCTGTTAATGTACAGGTTGTCCGCAAAATTCACCGACAAACTTTAGCAACGATAAATTAATGCGATTTACGAAATTAAATAAAAAGTTGTAAAAATAAAAGGAATTTATTTAATAATATCAAAACCCTTTTACCAATGGCGTTGAAATTTTGAACATTTATTCTTAAAAATTTAGTTGTCTATGTAACTCTTACCCTCTTATAGCAGTCAAAACTATTTCAGTGGTGGAATTTTTTAAACGGGCAGTAACAAAGGCCGCATTATTTTCCCTAACAGAAATTTGTCTCTTGAGAATATCGCTTGCAGATATACATTATTTGTAGATCTATCCCAACTAACACAGTTAGCCGTTGAAACATAGCTACGACACTTGTTGGTAATTTAAAGTGTTTTGCCACTAGCCATGGGTACGTAATAACTACGTTCGTTCCTACTACGTGTCTTCGACGAAAATGAAGAATAAGTATTTGGTAGTTGAATACTTATACTTGCATTATTATTTTTATTAGTTTTCTGTTTCTTTGTAGGTTTGCTTGTTACCCTGTTGCATTTGCCACTTTCAAGTTAGGAACACTTAAAGGTCGTCCCACTGGTAACGGAGACGTCTCCAAAACTAGAAGAAGTTACTGTAAAGTAACCAGAAAATACGTTGTTGTGACTGTAACTCTGTTGTTTGAAGTTATTTATAAAACAAAGTAACAAATTTGGTGGCGGTTATGTATTAGTTACTCTTTGAAGGTTCCAATCTCAGTTAGTGTTACTTTGTCCCGATTGTCACGGATTTAAAACTTCACTTACCAATAAAAACAAAATGTTTCTTGTCACTAAGAGGTTAATGTCACTTCATGTTTAATAAAACCTTATTAGTAAAAAATTCTTCCTAATCCTAGTAATAGAACTGGACCTAAAAAACTCAATGGAGAGATATAAAAATAAAAGCAGAAAAGTTCATTAACCTAATACTAATATTTTGTTTCCATAGCCTACTGAACAAAAATCTTTAAATCTGATGCACAAACTGAAACATACGAATCTACAAATAATACCACTTTTCTTTAGAGTGGTTATCTGTACGCGATTTTCTCAACAGACAACTTTTTTAGAATAATGCGACCTTTTCAATGTTGCTGACTGACCATTTACAAAAATACGACTACTGTAAAAGTTTTGACCGCCAAAAGGGGTGGTAACCGGAGACAACTACCACCCAGTATATCGATTTCACTAAAGATTTAAGAAATAATAGGCCGAAATAATCTACATTAATGTTCCACATGTCAACGCAATCTATATATGGGTTATGAACTTATTATTTAAATTAGTTTTAGTTTTGACAAGTTTGGAGGCCCGCAACTCAAAAACCAAACATTGTTTTATTTAACTTTTTTTGTAGATCGTATTTATTTATCATCGTGAATACACAGGCAAACGGTGTGGGGGAAATTTGCGGATATTCTATTTAACCGTATTACCTATACTTTTTATATCTGTAGATATGTGATACAAATTTATTTCAATTAAATATTTTCCTCAGGATATAATTACTATAACAACTTTTTTATTTTCAGCCATAACAAGCCTTGTACATGTACATAAAAAATTCTATAAAAATATTTTCTTAATAGATATAAGGACGGTTATTATCACTACAATAACTTGTATTCACCCATTATCATTTATTTCGCAGATGATTCGATTTATGAAAATGCTTGATTTCAGTTCTAATGGCGGTAAGCACAAATTCAGAAATTAAATACATTTGTGATTTTAAAAACCAATACATCGCTAATATAAAAATAAAAAATTTGCGGTCTGAGAAGCAAATTATTAAAAATTAAAAACGTAACAAAAGAAATATTTAAAATAAATATTTATGGATTCCTTAAATGTATAAACTGGCCAACTAGATAGTTATATTAAATCGTCATAGGAATGTATAAGTTTAAAATTCACTGGAAAAAGGGATTTGCTGTGGGAAATTTTAAAACTACAAATTTTAATTCGTATTTGATTGCACTTAATAAAAATTTTAGAAATGTTCCCTTTGTCCAGTAAGTAGCAGACTCATGCAATAATGCCCCTGGCTTAATCGACTCAATTTGAGACGTTATTAAATAACAAAATAGACTGAATAAAGATTAAATTTTATATTTGTATAAAAAATGGCACTTTATTGTCACGGGTTTTCGAATATTTTGGTTAAATTACAATTAAAATTTATACTATAAATAAATTGTATTTTATCCTCTACTCATCGCTGTTTGTAGTATTTGTATATTTTTTATTTTGTTATTTAATTTTTATTGTCATCATCCAAGGTTGGTTTTCTGATTGTCTTCTGTAATGACCCAGTACATTCAAATTAATTATATTATTAAAGGAATTGTTCAAAGAATTTCATGAAATATGTCAGAAAAGAAATATAAAAAACACTTTTCACACTTGAATTAAATTTTATGTTTATATCTGCAGCTTCTGTTATTTTTGGAAATGAAACAAGTATTAAATTTAAAAGATGCATTTTCCCCAGTGACAATTTTTTTTGCCAGATCAAAAAATTGATAATAGCATGGGTGTAAAATAAATCGGTTTCACTTGTTTAAATGCAGCATCCGTTATATTTACTAACAAGTCGGATACACTCTTCTTTTATAGTAAAGAATATATGACCGAATAAATCTCATAAACATGGGGTAGAGTGTGTTGTACTAAATGGTCACTATTACAATCCTAGGTCTTCAATAGGATCCAGTTGGCAGGTGGTAACAGTGCGACACAGGTTTTGCTTTCATGGTACTTGCAGAAACAGCAGGTCGCTCTTTATCAGTTGGACTGTATTAAAGGTCTAGAAATTTAGGAGCAACAGTGACCAGCTAAGATATAATGTGTAATACTTTATATGTATCACCCACATTTAAACCATACGAGGTGAGATCAAAAAGCAAAACGAATTTTGTAATATCTCGCGTTTGCCTGACATTTTCGTTGTTGTGTTTGGTAAACATGTCTAAAACGTATCTATACATTATTAGCCATATCGGATGTTTAGTCTGTTGTCGCCTTTCAAAAAAGTTACATACGTTTTGGTATGATTGGTAATTATTTATTTAACAAAAAATGCAACAAAGAATTTTGCATTTTGCTACAAGAATGCAATAAAGTGCAGCAATGTTTAAAATATGTTAAATATAGTTTTCAGTAAGTGTACTAAAGGCAAAAAAAGCGTTTACGAGTGGTACAAGTGTTTCCAAAACAGGTCGTGAAAACGTTCAGAATGACCAGTGCCCTAGATGCCCCAGCAACTGATGAAATGTGAAAATAGCGAAAGAAATTATTACAACCGATCGTCGAATCACAATCAGAGAAGTCTCTTTTTTCGGATGTTTTGCATACGAAACGAGTGCCAACTAAATTTGTTCTAAAATTGTTGAACTTTTAACATAAACAGCAGCGAATGGAGTTACTAAATAAAATGAAAAAGGATGCAGAACTACTGCGCTGTATTATAACAGGTGCATAAAGTGTCATAACACTTTATTCCATTTTTATTGTAAAATTTAATCCAAATATTCGGATTTTCTTTAAAGAATTAAATAATCGCCAGTGGTACCAAAACACGTGAAACCTTTGTGATAGGTGACAACAGACTGAATATCCAATATGGCTAATAATGTATAAATACTTTTATAATACATGTTTACCAACACAGCAACAAAAATATCGGGCGAATTGGACTAATCGAACCAGAGATATTACAAAATTCCCATATTTTTTTATCTCGCCTCGTATATGTATGTCGCAGAGTTAAGCTATTTACTAAATAAATTTTGGAAACTTACAATACGTAAATCTTCAAAACATAAAAAAGTGCCCTATGCATTTTTTAAATATACCCAAGATGATATTAAACAAAATGAAACAAACATTTATTTATCTTTGCGCCTTTGCTATGTCCATTTGGTTCATCTCTAAAAATAACTCATGTAAACGTGGTGCCAATTATAGGAAAATATAGTGCATGTCTGTTTCTACAGTAGATTGTTTATGTTACACTGAGAGAAGTGATTCATATTTTACGGAATTAGAAGTATAAATCAATTTATAACTGTATCATTACAGAATCCTCTCAGAGCTGTAAGGAACACTTCAGTTACAACAATTCATAGAAAAATAAAGATCTATAAATCACATTTATGCGGACGGCATCAGTTAGTAACGTCGGCGACCTGCCTCTCCAAAGTCAAATCTAAAGGCACTGATTTCACCGGTTCATCTACCCCCACATCTATACTAAGTTCGTGGTCACTGTCGGAATCCCTCCTGGAAGGCGTTCTTTCACTCTGAGGCTTAACCGAGAGATCTATGGGCTGATCCTGGTCCGGAGCGGGAGCCGCGACGGGAGGGGGCGCCCTCAGCCACAGTTCCCTCCAAGCAGAAGGATCCCCGATACCCTGCAGGGGTGGCAACCACTTAGGAACTAGTCCACCGGGAGACACGGACGGTAACGAAGCGGGAGACACGGAAGGCGCGTGGTTCAGCGCACTGACTAACTTCCGTCTCGAAAAACACTCAGAGTCACTAGCGGGAGAGGGTAGCTTCTTTATCGAATTATTATGGTAGAAGTCGCGTTCGCTAGATGGCGACACGGTCTTCAAGTAGCTGAGCGCGCTCATCGATCGCATTTCGTCGTCGGGATCAGCAGACGAGGCGCCGCTGTCCGACTCGGACGACCTCGCGTCTCGAGCGGTGGTGGGGATGGTAGTGGGGGGATTGCGGAAAAGCGGCGTTAGGTAGGGGTGGGGGCGAAGGAGGTTAGCGGCCGCTGCTATGTTAGCGCCCGCTTGCTGCTGTTCTTGGAGAAGGCAGTGGATTTTGAACCAGTTGGACCGACGACCGTAGCGGGAACCGCTCTTGGACATGCCCACCAGGAGGCATTTTCGGAGACGGCACGCTTTGCAAGCTGTTCGGTTCTTCTTGTTGATAACGCACTCGCCGTTGTTCTTGCACTCGGAGATGGAGCTGATGTTGTTGTAGGTGCGGCCGAAGAACGACTGGAACAAAGAGTTTCATTAGTCGACAGATATGAAGCAAAATTGAATCAAGACATTAAATTACCAGAGAAGAATTAATGTATGTTATATTTCAATCACGACACAAATATCTGACATTACTGTTCTGGATATATTTTTTGTCTAAAAGTTTATGCTTCAACACAAGAATCAATTTAAAATTTTTCTTTACTAATTTTAATTTTTTATATTATTTTATTTTATTTATTTGCAATAACCAATGGGCAATGCCCAATTACAGGATAAGGAAGAAGACATGAAGCAGTAAAATACATATGAATACAAATAAACAAAAAAACTTATTATATGTATACATATACACCTACACATAATCACATATTTACTGAGAAGTCACATACTATAAAAGCCCAGAATAACACTTTTTCCTATGGATAATACTTGAACAGAGATGAACGAGATTCAATTTCAGAAAAATTGACTATTTCTAGAAATTTTCGTTTTGTCAGTACCTTCCTAAAACTATTTCATATCTTTATTTAGTTCAAACGAAACTAACCGCTACTCTTCCTCTCCATTAACCGTTTAATAAGTCTAACATCGAGGTAGAAGGTGGATCTACAACATGAGATGACAACGTCCTGTACTACACACCTTTAAAAAGTATGTATGTATATATTTTCAGACCAACGACTGACCTTTGCCAGAAGCTTTTTAATTACTGAAGGAAATACCTTTTCCAATATGCGCATAACTTATTAAGAAATCACTGATTATAATGAAGATATTTATTGTGTCAGCACGATAATTAACTAGATAAGTATGTAGAAATGTATGGGAAAAGGTAACCTGCAGTATTCGATAGAATATTGTTAACATTCCTCTAATAGTTATATCTCCTGAATATGTAACAAATTATTAAATTTCACGTTGTATTGAAGCGACTTAGGAATACATGCTTTGGACTTTAGACCAGACAACTGTTGACAGAGTGAGGACAAAGTATATAATACAGGAAAACAATCTTAAGATAAATAAAGACGTATTTCAAACAGAAACAAAAAAATCTACCGGAAAAATAATGATTTGGTAGTAAATAAAGGGATTTATCTATTGGGATATCAGAATAAGTACATTACAATGCTGTATAATGGGAAAGTTGCATGAATTTTATATTGGTAAGAAATATCGAAAGGGTAGAACATGTGTCTGGCGGCAATAACCCCATAATAATTAAAATATTATCGTTAATAAATTGCCATGTAAAGAAAACTACGTGCCCGAAAACGCGGTATCATTGGTGTGACGTTACACGCCGCTGTTTAGCGGTAAATAGGTAATGCTATAATTATTAGTGATGATGTGAACTTTCGGTATCATTAAACTTATTCGTTTGTTTATAATATAGATCTGCTCGTGGCAATTACAGCGACAATGCTGTTGCGTAAGTACTAGATAGATGGTTTTATTTGAGGTATTCATAAAATTATGCCCCTAATTAATGAGGTTGTCCAGGTTTCCCTCATTCCTGCACTGAATGATGGTTATGGCCTACCAAGGTAAGTCGTTCCTGGGCGCAAATACGGCCTGCTTAATAATAATATACCGCCTCCTCTCCCGCACAAGTCTTCGACATCTGGGCTAATCCTCGTGATTAGAATGAGAGGTAGAGATATTATTATTATTATTCCACATTAGACTACTTCTGTACAATTTGTCAGTATAGGATAATTAAATAATATAGGATTTTAAAATAAAGTCGACGTTTCGTTTTTATTTAAAAAATTCTTCAGGACTAAAAAACAATAATACATATCAAATCATCGCTTAAAACAATCATATGAAAATGCAATAATCCACCACATAATAATATTTAAAATACAATCACAAAACATTATAACCAACATATATATTTTTTCTTTAGTTTTTGGGTTTTTGCCACACTTCTGAAAAAATAATAGAGATTAATTAAATAAGCCCTTGCGCCAAACGGAACAGTCAAGGGTTATTTTGAAACTATGTTTGCCTAACCAAAATCTCACACTGAAAAACAGATAAGTAAAAAAATAACAAAAATCACATCACTATCGCGCACTTCCGTGTTATTGACGTTTCGAAAACCTCTCTGTTTTCGTTCTCAAAATCGTATTATCCACAAATAAATAGCTTTAGACAATATCTCAACATATATATATATATATATATAACTACCAACAATAAAACCTATATCGATTAAGTACACTTATTCCAGAGCATCCTTACCTAATTTTATGTATCCAAAAAACAAACATAAGTTCATTGTCCAACTTTCATATTAGAAGCTCGGAATTAATTAGACTACTTGTTTTAATTTGAAAATAATGAGTGAAAGACAATATAGATATTTAACAATTATTATTAGTTTTTTAAAATTAATTTCATTTTTATGGCTATTTATTACTGATTTCATTAATCTTTAAACATTTTTAAAAAGTCTATATTTATTGCTTTTCTTTATTAAGTTTTCAGAATAAAACACGTAATTTATTGTAGTGAAGTCAGATAGCAAAATTTTGTAACTGCCTCAAATATAATTATACAATACGTAAATAGTAGGAACAATTTAGGAGAGTACTTTCTGTATCCATTTTACGAGTTTATTTTGCAACTTTATTCAATACTAATGTCTATTTAAAGCAATAACACCTAATAATATCACAAATGACAATTTAACTCTTCTAAACGTATATACAGCGTTGTCCGAAAGTATGGAAATCGTATACAGATATGAACTGAAGCACACTACTGTATTTAAATACATTTTTTGTGCCTACTTTTCCACGAAATTGTCTTGGACCAACGTCATTTCGATTAAAATAATGCATTCTTTCTTCTGCACGTATTTAGAAAAATCATGCAATTTTCCCATTCCATTTATGATATTCATTTTCTTGCTGTATTTGAACATATACATATATTAGTTCTTTCACAAATTTCTGATGAGATTTTCTACATTTTGTTCAAAGGAATTTACTATATAGATTTCAGTTGCGGTTGTTTTATACTTCATGCCGTTTCAGTGTGAACAAATCAGTATCAAAATCTACCAAAGAGGAAGCACATAAACATCTAAAGCAATGTCCTTCTAGATTTAATAGATTCGAGAAAGAAGCTACCGTACATAGCAGTATAAGTTCCATCATATCTACTTCCGAAATATTAGCAAATGTTGGCAATCTTGTCTTGCTTTGCATTACTTCTCAGCTTACATCAGTTTTATAATACATATAATTCGGAATTAAGCATTTTATTTTACAATTATATGAATTGTTGTCTGCTATAGGATCGACTTAGTCCAATAATTTAATAACTGTAACTAAAATGTTTTATATTCAGCTTCTGTTAAAAGTTTTTGACAACTTGCTTACTAAAAATTTAATTTGTTTCACATCTGTATCTATATGGTTTACGTTTAAAAAATACAATAAGATGTATTTACAGTGGTTCCAACATAAGGCTTTCTATCCTAATACGTATGGGGTGAACTGGTGGATTACACAAGCACACACAAAAAAAAGTATAGTGCCCGAGTTCCGACCCTTGGTTCCTCATATATTTTTGGCTCCCGAAACCGATCTCGGGGTCGGTATAGCCCAGACGTTCCATATTTGCGGCTACGGTAAAAAATAATACCAAAATTTAGCCATTCTCTGGAAATAAGTGCAAAGCGTTATCTCCCTCCCATTGAAGGGTCTAAACATGAATCAGTTGTTGGATAGAACCTCGCACATCCCAATTGTCACGAATTCGCAGAAAATTGGTTCTAAAAAATTGTCAGAAAAAATCATATGATTTCACCGTATTCAGGATCGAATTGATTTAAGAGGATTGTCTTCATGTAGCATTACACAGGGAATAAAGACAAAAAAATTAAGAAAAATTTAAAAAAAAAATAAAAAAAGAAAGAAAGGAGCTAACGACGTTGGCGTAGGAAGTATTGTAGCTCTCTTCATCCTTTTTTTATTTTTTTGATTTTATTTTTAATTTTTCTTCATTTTTTTATGTCTTTATTCACTGTGTAATGCTAGATGAACACAATCCTCTTAAATCAATTCGATCTTGAATACGGTGAAATCATATTATGATTTTTTCTGACAATTTGAAATTTATTACAACCAGTTCCCTGCCAATTCGTGGCCCTCAACAACTGATGATGTTTAAACCATTCAATGGCACTGAGATAAAGCTTTGAGCTTATTCCCATTATTCTCATATGGGAATGGCCATTTGTTTTACAGTAGCGGGCAAATACGGAACGTCTGGACTATACCGACCCAGGGATCGGTTTCGGGAGACAAACATACATGGGGAACCGTAGGTCGGAGCTCGGGCAAAGAACTTTTTTTGTGTGTGCCTGTGTTATTAATAGTTATTTTTGGAGGCATCAATGATTAGGTCGCATCAATGGACACATGTATAATGAAGGGGCGAAGCATAATTTAAACAAAATATAATACTGATTCGGGCTGTAAACCTTTGGTGAGTATACTTACTAAAATAGACTTTTTTATAAATTGATCGGTGCTTTTTGATATTGAACAATGTATGCGCAGAAAAGATAATCATTCTTCTTTGGATAAGTAGGTAATAAAAATACGTCTGTAAAATTAATCCAGACAGGAGAACGACCTTGATTCACTACTGGCATATATGCCTTCAAAATTACTGGTACAAATTTCAATTCTTAATTTATTAACAAATTAGTCTCTATGTATTTAATTGAGTTGTTAATCGCTCTAATGATTGGTTATGTTTCCGTATAATTTTTATATTAATTATGGTATTTATTAGATACACATTCAAGTAGACAGTAACAGTTACGTTTAGTCTGTGTCGCGATACCCATTAACTACACAAATTGTTTTCGTAAAATTGCTATTGGCTCAAACTCTATAAAAATTGATAAATATTGGCAGTAATCAACAGAAAACTATAAAAAGACATAAAAGTTTTATACTAAATTTACTATTTAATTTTAATTATTTTTAATGAGACATTTATTTCTTAATTTTAACCTGGGAACAAAGGTGTTTCAAAAAGTAATTTATTTATGTCATTAAATGAAGTTTATTTTTATGATAGCATAAACAGAATACGGAATGTATTGCAAAATATCTACATCTACAAGTCCTAAAGTTTTTGTGATCTCAGTCTTTTCATTAGTTTTTCAAGTGTCAACAGTGGCTTAAGTGTACAGTAGCAACTCTGAGTTGATATATTTATAATTTATGGCAATGTGAACATGCTTTGGCACAACGATTTCCCGTTAAATATATGCCAAATGCAGCTACTTTTACCGCGGTGTGTAGTGAGTGCAAATGTAGTGCAACGCTAAGAAAATTTGAAACCGAATCGTGGAAGAAATGGATGTCCAGGACGTCCACGGCGTTTTGCAGTAGTGTGGCGTATCATACACGAGGCTGAATTATATCCGTGCCATGTACCACGGTCTCCTGATTTTAAACAATTTAGACTTATTTTTGTGGGGATATTTAAAAAATGGTGTTTCGCACCGGTGGATACCTACTATTGATGTATTACGCAAACGTATCATACTTTCTGCCAATAACTTACGAGCGCGAGTAATTTTAAATCATTTTCGAACTCTTTAATTTTTTTTACAAAATTGTATTTGTAAAACCCTGTATAGTATCTTCTTGACCATATATAATGATTCAAATATGCTCTTTACTGGGAATATAGGTCAATTTGTACAACAAGAAAAACATCGAATTTTACGTACATTTTGCGTTCTTTATTTACCCATCATTGGAAAAACATATTTTTATAAAAAATATCTTTTTATTTTCTTTTTTAACAAGTTTTTTATTAAGTTTTTCAAAATGTTGTAGTATTTTTCTTTTACAAGGTTCCATTGGTCACCATTCTCTAATTTTCTCCGAAATATACTGGAAAAATATACATAGGTATGCATACTAACGACAATACCTTCGACTGACTGTGTTATATTTATAAAAAGTGTGGTTTTCAATTCCTACAAGTTGTAATGAAGTCGAGAGTAATTAAATTAGGTTATTTATGATTGCTTGGAAATATTTTTGTTACAAAATTTGTTTATACAAACATATTTATGTAATGAAAACATACCACTTTTTCTCACACTGCAAAATATACAACAAATACCAGTTTGTTTACTTTAAAAAGTAAATAGATAAACGGCAGTGAGGTTAACTAATTAGTAGTAATTTAATATGCTAATTTAATTAACATAAAATTAAGTTCCTGGGGAATCCTTGCAGGTATCATTAAAAATTTGCCACAACTACTAACTTTTATTTAATATTAAGTATCATAACAGTGACTATATATATTTTCCTAACGACTGATCGTGTCCCACGAACGTCAAAAATAAAAATTGCGTTTATTTTCTTATAAGAAGCCCATTGTTAAAGAATTGTTTTCGAACGTTAACATTCATCAACTGTCCCATAAGAATTATGGCATCGTTATAACAGCCATTCAATCTAGGTTAGAAAGTACGGTAAGATATAATTTGGTCGCATCATCATGACTTATACTGAACCGCTCACATATGTACTGATTATGGATTTATATGGGAAAAAATGGTGCAGGACCGTATTCATGAATAAATGTATTTATTCTGTGACATTGAAAAATATTTATTTATTTATTTAGAGTACACCATCCGACAGTCAGTACCAATTACTGGGGGAAAAAAACAGCTAATAATGTTACATCTATACATAAAAAAACATAAGTATATAAAAATAAAATGCATCAAAATACATATATAATAAATACATAACAAACAGGCATTTCACATATTTACGTTGAATGTTCTCCAACTTATTGATATGAACTTCATAATGTGAATTCCAAACAAGGGAAGCATATTCCAATTTAGGTTGAACAAATGCGTTAGTTCCTGTAAATTGTTGTGTTTCTTAAAATGAAACCAAGATTTCTGTATGCCTTGCGTTGAATGTTATTACTATGCTATATGAAATTTAATTTAACATCAAATGTCACCCCAAGATCTTTGAAACTGCTACATTTCCGTATTAAATTATTGTCCACTGTATAGTCATATATAATAGGACTAGTTTTACTAGTAAAAGCCATCGACTTACACTTAAAGAAGTTTAAAGGTAATAGATTTCTAGTACACCAATGTTGAATTTTATCTACATTTGACTGAAGCAAGAGGCAGTCGCTCAAGTATCTCACAGATAAATACAACTTGAAATCATCGGCATAGAGTACATTACAGTTTAAAGACCAAGTGATATGGTTCATAAAGATTAAAAATATCAGGGACCGAGAACTGATTCTTGAGGTAGTCCAGAAGTGGCGTTAATATCTATCGATTGGAAACCACGATAATCCACTAAATATACTCGCGACAAGAATTCAGACGACTTACGTCATACGAACAAATGAATAATTCGTTATATTTTCATCAAAATATTTAAGAACCTGCAACTGAGAGTAATTAAACTATATACTACACTAAAAGTTTGCATTATATTTTGCACTAAATTGCAAAAAGGAATTGTTTTTAATGCGACCAAATACCGAAAATTACGTTGACAATTACCTAACGTCAGTCATGACGTAAGACGTCTGAATTCTTGACGCGAGTATATGCATGTATGTGTAACATATTGTAGCTACATAAATGTTAACTTGAATGTAATGTTATTGAAACAACAGACAAAAATAAATTTAATTACAATCACTAATTAAAGTAGGGTTTTTTGCTTGACAATAACAACGAATAGTTCACGCTTATTGATGAGTGTCACATGAGTGTCACTTTATCGCTTGACGAGCGATAAAATCTAGCAACCGCTTGTCAACAGGGATCAAATAAACAGAGTCCTTTTTAAGTAGTAAATTTAACAAATATCAAATTTTGTAAAATTTACGCAGTTTAGTTGAGACGATTTTAGTTGAAAATATGATGGAAATTGAAAATAGTAACAGAGATTTCCCGAATATACCTTCGAAGATTGGAAATACTGCAGAAATTGTACCTTTAGCTTTGTTGCCAGAAAAATCAAAGAAGTTATACGAGAAGCAACATAACCTATTTGTGGCATGGTGTAAGTCGGAAAAGGAAATTTAGAAATATTCAGAAAACGTACAGGATTACATTAGGCGAGGATGCCTATTTTTCTGAGAAATGAAAGAAACTAAAATCGTCATCATGTTGATCGATTTACTCGATGCTAAAATCTACATTATCTAACAAAAGTGATATTGACTTAAGTAAGTTCAAAAAGTTGACGAAATTTTTAAAGAAGTTGGATATAAGCCTTAGTAATCAAAAACTTTTTCGGAAATGAAAATACACAGACTTTTTCAGGAAGCCGATGATGAAGCATACTATTAATAAATGTTAATTCTGTACATATTTATTATTGTAAAATCTCTTGTTATAGGTAGTTCTAATTATTGGAGTTTGGGGTGTCTGCAGACGTGACGAATTAGTAGAAATGAATGTTGAAGATGTTGAGGACGAAGAATCCATTTTGATAGTTACAATTCTTTATTCAAAGATACGAACAAGTCGAACTTTTACTGTAACAAATAACATTCAAGATAATTCCATTAACTCTTTGTCATGCTATAGCAAGTATGTAGCCGTGAGACCAAGGAACCAAAATATTTATGGATCAGAAATTATTATTAAAGATTTTAAAGTCTTATTTCAGCATTCAAATTGCGAATGCTGACAAATGAACTTCTTCTATTTGTTCCATTTGTTATAATGAATGTTCTCGTTGTAATAAAGTTAATAATTGGAAAGTTTTATTTTTTTTTAGTGATTGTAGATGAAACTTTGTGTACATTAGGAACAAAAAGTGACATGTATCACTTTTTGCCGTTAATATAAAAATAACCATTATAAATAGATAGATTTGCTATATGATTGTAGTTAGGAAATTGTATCTTATTTGTAGTTTTGTTGATGTGGTTCTTTGTTTTGTAATTCAAATAATCTTTCAATGTAGCGCTAATTCGTAAAATATTGTAGAAGTATTGTAGCAGCAAATACAAAATAATAAAAAAGTCTGATACACTGATGTAGTAAATAGACTAGTAAATTTGGCTTATATGTGTAGTTTTGGATAAAATAATTTATTTGCAATTGTAATGATTTGTAAGTTAGTCAATATTGTTCGTAATAAATTCTGTTACGCTATAACACTAATGAGAGAGAGTTATTCGTGAAGTTAAGGACCTAAATATAATTTTGGATAGTCAATGATCTTTTGACACATATTGACTCAATAGCACAACAAGTTGTTAGTACTCTAGCTTGTATGTTATGCAATATAAAGCAATTCACTAACCTTTCATCAATTATCGCAATACAAAGCATGCCACCAACCCTTCTTATGTTGTATAATGCATTTGTTAGAAAACACCTGGAATATGGTAGCCTTTTATGGTGTCCATTGCTAATGTGCTCAAAAATATATTTAGTAGAAATTTATATTCGGACTACCGTTTAAAAAAAACTAGTCACTAGGAGAACAATTTATTCTAGTATATTTTTTGTACAAATTATATTGGCGATTTTCTTCATATTCTGAATCAAATTTCTTTTAATTCCCAATCATAATGTTCTAGAAATGCTTTGTTTATTTTTCATTGTGCTGAACTAATTATGAAAGTAATTTTCTATTACCTATGTTACAAAAATAATAATGATAACTTTATATTTTTAATTCATCATTATCTAGTTAGTGTTAATTGCTTGTACTCACTGTTTTTTTACATTATCCAAATTATAAACATATGTTAATTATTTACTACTTTAGTGTTAATTGTCTGTTCTCACTGTTATTTAGGATTAATGTGTTATTCCTGTTATTGGGCATTAAATTGCCTGTTGGATTATCCATGTCCAAATAAGTAACTAGATAACGGCAGCATTATAAATATATGCTCTAACTAACGCATATGTCATTGTAACATATTATTATGAATAATCTTAACTATAAATTTTTTACACTGATGCATTGATACTAGGAATATGAATGTAGATTAATGCCAACCCGACGTAATTTGATAACAAGAACTGTGATACCTCCATCAATTTGTCACTTAAATGGTCTATAAGACAGAGCAAAACGCGGAGATAATGATAAATAATGGCAAGAATAATAAGTCGTGATAAAAGCATCACTTAATTATGCCTCACTTGTCTGTGTCTATTTTAACACAATAGCAAATTGATGATCACTGTCATCCTATGACAAGCTCCAATATAGAGAAAGTAGATCTCCGATCATATCGATCTCAGTAATAACGCGGCATAGATAGATAATAAGCCAACACACGTCTAGCATTACTTGACATGTGTAAGCCTTGTATGGCAACAATGAGGCGATTGTTGGGAAATTATTGGGTTCTTTATATTTTTTCGAAGGTGTTATTGTTTGGAATAAGTTCGTTAGTTGATAATGAAGAGGTAATGGCGAGTCTTGACAGCTATTTAATCTAAGTTACAAGTTGTAATATGATCCTGTGCTGAAAATTAGGTAATGCCTGAAGCGAATGCCAATTTTTCTATATAGCATTTTTAAATGGAGGCCGATTATGACACAGGTACAATGAATGGATTCTTTCACTTCAGAGGTTAAAATAAACGTGGAAAGGATTTTTATATGAACTAAAATGCAATTATACTTTGACAAAATGCATATTCACAAGTGTATGATAGATATTTACACAATGTATTGTGAATGTGCAAACAAGATCTAATAACTAATGTTCAGTAAAATAGTCACAGGTAACTGTGATGAGGAGCAAGAAATTAATAGGAGAACTATAAAAGCAAACAGAAGTTCGGCAGCAGTCAACCACTTAATGAAATCAAAAATTCGTCTCGAGCAGAAAAATTTAGAATGTATTAAACAATTTTGAGACCGACAGCGCTGTATGGTACTGAAACCCGGATCGTCAATAAAAAATCAAGCAAAAACCTATTTAGGTGGGAAAGAAAGATCTTAAGAAGAATTCTAGGGGGAAAGACGACGGAGAAAAGCTATGTAAGGAGAAATAATGAGGAAATATATGCAATGTACCAGGCACCAGAAATAGACGAAGTTGTAAAAGCCAGAAGAGTGCAGTGGCTAGGGCATTTAGAACGTATGGAAGATGAAACGACAGTTAAGAAAATTGTAGGGAGTAAACCTAACTACAAGAAAAAAAGAGGGAGACCGAGGAAGCGACAGAGAGAGGCAGTGGCAATAGATCTAAGGAAGAAAAATGTAACGGATTGGAAAAGAAAGACAAAGAACAGTATGGAGTGAAGGAGAATAACTGCTCTGGACCTAAAAGGCTTGTTTCTATAAAATTTTTCGATTTGACTCCTCCCTTGCGAGAAAATTTCGGTTTTCATTTTTTCTCAAAAACGGTTAAACTTATATATTTCAAAATCGGTGAATATACTTAGCTAATTAAGTGGCATTGTTGAGTAAGATTTTTATTTTCATCAAATGTCTAAAAGGGTGGCAATCACCAATCTCTGTTAGTTTTTTAATTAGATAGTGATGTGATTTTTGTTATTTTTTACTTATCTGCTTTTTTCAGTGTGAGATTTTTTGGTTAGGCAAACTTAGTTTCAAAAATAACCCTTGACTGTTCCGTTTGGCGCAAGGGCTTATTTAATTAATCTTTATTATTTTTTCAGAAGTGTGGCAAAAAACCCAATAAAACTAAAGAAAGTAGAACTTTTTATTGTAAACGTTTCTCGTTATGAAAAAATGACAGTAAATCGAACAATCAATTTACAAAATTTTCCCCCTCTTAGTATTTTTATGCACAGATGCGTTTTCTTTTAAAAAAAAAATAAAATCCACAATCGTACATATCCTCGGGTATGGAATATCAAATAATTCATATGAAATGTAGTAGGCTGGTGGTTTTAATTTTAGACATCTGTGCCAAATTTGAATCATTTTTATCTAGCAGTAAACTCAGAAATTCGTTAGTAAATGCATTATTCATAATAGAGCAATGCAACGTGCTGTGCATTGCTGTCAAATCACTTTAAACTGGCGTATGTAGGATAAACAGTGCGGATTTGTGTAACACAGCAAAACAAATCCACTATAATAGTCTAAATTATCCATGGTATTACGAAATAAAAATAAAATACAAAGAGCAAACACACCAGCTGACAGTTCATGACGCTGACAAAAAAAGCACAAATTTCTACTTATTACCATATGTCAGGTTTCAAGTTGTTTGTCCTACAGCCGCCATTTTTAAGTGATTTGACAGCAAGAGAGCAAGGTGATAGCACGTCGGATTGCTCTATTGCAATAGAAATTAACAGAAAAAATACTAACCTACATCTGACATTAATTGTTAATGACAATCCAAACAATAAAATCATCAAAGTGGCAGCAGCCTACTATGTTTCATATAAATTATTTTGCTTGCATATTACACACTAAGGATATGACTAACATTACAAATAAAGTACATTTATTAAAATAAATCCATTTATTTTCTTCATTTTTATTTAGTTACGTTTCGGGAAAACTAATGTTCCGATCAGACGTACACATAATCATTCAAAGTACTTTTCTCATTAATGTAATATTAATATGAGTTGGTTATGTTACGTTAGCTTAGGCAGGCTAATGTTCCAACTAGAATTGCATTCGACCTGAAAAACGTTTAGCAAATAGCCAAAGTTATTCGTCAACGGCCCATTAGACATAACATACCGGTTTCCAGCATGTTAGCTCTCATCAGTATGTCGTAGGTCAGCTAACCGACGACTAGCTCTGGCTGTTTCGTCTGTCAAACGACTATATTATCTTTGACTCAACAACAACTTGCTTTCTTTGTAGATTTTTTCCTAAAATATTAATTACGTTATCCAATGTTTATGTTTAAGTCGACATCATGATACTTTTGAAACTTGTTAGTAAATTTTTCTTCTGTACTGAAGATGAAATTTAATATTGCCGAAACGTACCTAGGTATGATAAAAAAAACTAAAACTTTTATTTTCCGGGGAGGATCCCACTTTTTCAGTTCGGTCCTGTCCGCCAGAGGCATATAAAAGTTTTATTTGCGTTCTAAAAATATTATTACCCAACATCGCAGAGCCTAGCTAATGATGCGGAGATCTTATCTGCCTATATGTGTACGCGATTATCTGCGCTATTTACAATATGCCTCAATAGGACCACTTTTTATTTTACTACAGTCGACGAATGGAGATTTTAACAAACACATATCTTTACGTAGTAGGTTTATTCAAACAAATTTTGTTTACCAGCACTCGTCAGATTTCATGTTAAGACAGTAAGAAATATATTTCTAAAGAAATTTGTAGTCTAAACAGACTTGGAAATTACACATATTTTAAAATAATAAAGCTTAAATACATCGTTAATTAATTAAGTAAGTATTAATTAAGGAGGCACCTATCTCTATACAGTTGTCGTTAACTGATACTGATCCGAAAAGTTGTAAAATTTGGCGAAATGGCAAAGTGCTGGGGCTAATACACCTAGGGCGTGTTCCTTTTCTTGTAGAGACTTTATCCGGTACACAGAAGCTATTCCTATATTAAGGTCGCCGTATTTCTCGCCATAAAATGCTCAAAGTCGAGGTGTTTTTAGGTAGAGCAAAAGTCATATCAAAAATAAAATTTTTGATGTTTTGTACACTCACTTTTAGTATTTAAATTCTCCTCAATTAAAATATTAACTTTTTAAAAGCGTTAGTAAGAAACACATTTTCACATACTTATAAACAAAAGCAAACAATCTTATTCAAATTTATAACAATATTTACATCTACAGTTAGATTTAAAAAAATACGTATTTTTAAAAACTTCTCCATCTAAAATTGTGTTGGTTAGACCGCTTTCTGTCGCTATATATGCTTTTTACTTCGGTACCTTTAAATATTCGCAGGTGGCATGATATAAAAAATACTTGTATTTACAGAAAACAATATTTCAAAAATATGGCGCCCTTAAGAATAATTTACCCGATGATTTCCATCAAATCGTTCCTTTTCAATTAGTGACACCACCGAGAAAGTTTACACGTAATGCGCAGTATGGAAGAAATTCAAATAATAAAAGTTGAGCATTTTATTTGAGCAATTAAATTACACCTTCTAATGCTGGGGCGTTACCGGTTCTGTGTGAACTATAAAAAGCTCAACTCGGTGAACGAATATGTGGTTCATATCCTATTCCTTGGGTGAGCTCTATTCTGGACAAACTGCGGGATGCTAAATACCTATCGACGTTGAAAATTAAGTCTGCATATTGGTAGATCCAGTACCCAAGATAGTAGGTCATTAATAATAGCAGTTGCAGTTCCCAGTAGGGGATTATTCCAATTTTGTCGTATACCGTTTGGTCTGCACAGTGCACCAGCGGTATGGCAACGTCTAATTGATAGTGTTTTAGGAGCAGATCTGGAATAATATATCTTTGTTTATCTTGATGACATAATCATCTGCACTTCTACTTTTGAACAACTTTTAGTCCTATTGGGAAGTGGTGCAGAGAATAAAATATGCTGGACTTATTCTAAATAAGGACAAATTGAACGTTTGTAAGTTAGAGTTACGCTACTTGGGGTATGTGCTCAACTCAGGCGGACTTATGGTAGATACTCAGAAAGTAGAAGCTGTCGTTCAGATACCAACATCTCTCACAGTAACTGAAGTAAGAAGAATAGTATGACTTGCTTCATGGTACCAAAGTTTTATTCCAAATGTTATTTCTGTTGTAGTCCCACTCACCGACTTAACCAGGAAAAGCAGGCCATTTATTTGGACTTCGACTTGTCAACAAGCTTTGGATACGGTGAAAGAGCATCTTATCAACATTCCTGTACCAAGTTGTTCTAATTTCGAATTATCATTCAACCAGATGCCTCCGACTCGGTGCTGTACTAACCCAGGTCCAAGATGGATAGGATAAGGTAATCTGTTACTTGAGTTGCTCTTTAACAAAAAAACGAACGCAAGTATTCAACGACAGAAAATGCCTTTCCGTAGTCTTTACCGTCGAAAAATTAAAGCCTTACGTGGGGCATACCAAATTTGCCATCATAACTGATCATTACAGTTTAAAATGGTTGTTCAATATACATAATCGCATGGGAAGAATTGCAAAATGGGCTTTGCGACTGCAGCAATACGGCTTCCAGATCGTCCACCGCAAGGGAGTCAAAAATGTTGTAGACGACGCATTATCGAGATCAGTAGGTACCTGTTGTAGACAATGTCACTGTAAAGCCGGAGACCTCTGACGTCTGGTATCGCAACATGATGACCAAAGTAACTGTCCATCCTGATCGTTAGCCCCTATGGCACATAAAGAACGACATATTGTATCATTGGAAACGGGAACTGAAGTACATTACTGTTTTTTTTTTATTTAAAAATTAGGTTGGGTCACAATAATTTCTTCTATTTCTGGTAACGTTTATAACTTTAACGTAAGTGTTCCTTTCCTCATGTTTAAAAAAGTCTCGAGTAAATTGTGTCTGATGTATTACCTGAGAATGACGATAAAGAAAAGGAACGTTTTATGGCTTTAGCTGTTTGCTATAAGTTTTCCAGGTCAGGATATTAGCCCGTAGAGTATTTGTTTCCTGGAATTCCGTGTTTCCAAAATATCAATGATTTTATTTTTGATGTTACTTTTCCACATGCTTTATTATTCGAGATTTCTCTATCAAGAAACATTACAAGTTTTATCATTTTACGACGATAAAATCGGCGACCTTAACAGAATTTTCGAGCCACAATCTTATAGTAAACACCGCCTAGCAATTTCTTTCTGTGT
This sequence comes from Monochamus saltuarius, assembly GCA_025584915.1. Classification (NCBI taxonomy): domain Eukaryota; kingdom Metazoa; phylum Arthropoda; class Insecta; order Coleoptera; family Cerambycidae; genus Monochamus; species Monochamus saltuarius. The sequence goes on along the minus strand of CM046721.1, from coordinate 105,956,904 downwards.
ATTCCAGAAATGTTTTCCATATTGTATGCCCTGAATCGCTTACTTTTGAGATACATTAGAATATTTGTTGAATATCTGATGATGAATTACATCTCCTAAATCACTTATTGTTGAGAATATTTTTTGAATACCTGGCGATGAATTACATTCTCCCGTAAATATTTCTACAGTGTTCACACAATTTAAAAAAAAATCATCCAGTTCCTGGGCCATAAATATTTCTCTACATAAACAGCCTTGTCGTAAGGCTATTTAGCATTCCGAAATCAATAACGCAGTCATATTGTAGCATATTTACTTTTAATACACCATATATATTTGAGATATTAAAATGCCTTTACGACTAAGTTCTGGTATGGGTTGACTTTACGGTTAGCGTTGTTATCGATACTCTTGAATTATGATCAATAAAAAAATGTCACTGCACTTGCCTTCCTTGCCTACACGTCCATTTCACGTCCGATCTTCGTATTTTATTGATACAGGAAATAATCCCGTGGAAATATTCAAACGCTCCGAAAAGTCTCACTGTGTCGGGTTATCTAAATAAGCCACATAAATTTTAGATTCGTTTTTCCTTATAATCCTGTCCGAGATTAGGTTTTATGATCTTTTAGTAGACTTGAGTATGACAATTGTGGGAATTCCGTTAATTCTGGTATAATCATTTAAATTTAAAAATATAGAATCCCCACGCCTATACACTGATAGAAATGGTAGCATATTTACACCACCATGTATTAGTGTAAAAGATACCAAATACATACTATACTACGAGAAAATCTAGGTAAATAATAATAAAAAATAGTAAAGAAGTATTCAGTCTAATACAATTCAACTTCTCTATTAATATACAGTGATCCACATAATCAAAGCCTTTTTAAAAATCAGTATAATATATCACAACAACTTGTTTTCTCATGTCTATGGATTCTGAAATAAAGTGCTTAATTCGATATTGTGGATCGTTTTTCTATAAACCCATGTTGATAAGTTAAATATTTTTTTATACATACTTAGCCTGTTAACTGTATCTCTAATATAAATATTTAATTTCTAAACACGTTATATATTTAAAAAAAACAACCGGCTCTAGAATTAATAATTTCGATCGCATTAAAAATTTTAATTGAGTATCAATTAATAGGTAATAATTAAGATAAATGTCCTATTATAACAAATCCTCCATTACGAAACGCCATGCTCGCGAGTTTACTTCAAATTAGAAACGACAATATTTCCAATAAAGATTTGCATAAAGAAGTAATTAACTAATTAAGTCACACAACTTTTTCATTTCATGTTTGCCGCTAAATCTATTTCCATAGAAGTCTTAACTAAAAGGTTACAATCACAAATGTCTTTAATTTATTAACTGGGAATGTTACATCTAATATAAAAGCTGGAGTGGAGTGAGCTAGTAAGTAACATTAAATAAAAATCATTTAATATCTCTATGGAAGCAGATAAACCAATTTTAAACTGTCAAACTCGACGTTTAATATTTTTGCTGCTATTTTGAGAACGAAAGCAGAGTTTTTCGAAACGTCAAAAATACGGAAGTGCGCGATAGTGATGTGATTTTTATTATTTTTTACTTATCTGCTTTTTTCAGTGTGAGATTTTTTGGTTAGGCAAACTTAGTTTCAAAAATAATCCTTGACTGATCCGTTTGGCGCAAGGGCTTATTTAATTAATCTTTATTATTTTTTCAGAAGTGTGGCAAAAACCCAACAAAACTAAAGAACAATGAAACATTGTCCAATAACCGGAATTTATTAATATTATGAACCATATTCAGTATACAAAATCCTTCCACGTAATGTTGACAGTATTCCAGGATATAACAAATGAGAAAAATGTATCTATTAAATTTTATTGCCCGTAAATATTGAACTAAATTGACAGCAAAGTAATTTTCTTAAAATATAATAGCTATTACCGGTTGGCAGAATACCGTAGAAAATTCCTAATTGTTTTAAACGTGCCTGGTGTTATATTTAGCATTCAACAGTTGCTTTACTTAGTTATGCTTTTTTACCTTGTATCATATTTCAAGTAATATCTAAAAGAAAATAGGTTCCCTTCATATTAGTAATATAATAATTTTAATAATATTTGATCATTTTTTCAGTGTATGATTCCGTTATTCATATAGTTCATCTCGTGAATATTAATTAAATTAAATTAAACGCTATACAACTAAATATACAAACAATTGTGTACTTGCATATCTTTTTCTGGAGGTTAAATCACGTGTATACAGGGTGTCTCATAATTAGCTGCCAACCCTGAACAGGCCGATTCTATGATCAAAGCTAAGTAAAAAAGTTCATTTGAACATTGGTCCGGAAATGCTTCCTAAGGGCACAGGGACCCATTGAAGAGGGAGGAATGGAAATGGAAAAATTAAGTTTGATGAGTAATTACACATTTTGATGCAAAAAAGTTACACACGCAAAATACCAAGGGCCCCCCCGTACCCACCCCAATGGACCTTGTGGAAATAAATGGATTAGTCCATCAAATTGCTCATCAAAATTTAGCTGTATATACCAAATTTCATTCATTTATCACAACGCGATTGAGAGATATTGCAAAAAAATTATTTCCATTCCTCCCTCTTCAATGGGTCCCTGTGCCCTTGGGAAGCATTTCCGGACCCATGTTCATATGAACTTTTTTACTTAGTTTTGATCATATAATCGGCCTATTCAGGGTTGGCAGCTAATTATGAGAAACCCTGAATATAAATATAACTAGATCGTTATTATCCCACACTCATCCTACAGTTTTTAGGAAGCTCTCATTGATTTTAATCTTTAGAAAAACGAACTTCACGTAATAAAACTTTATTGGCGTTAAATTTTATAGATCAGTAGAAATATAGGCCTGCCCAATTTAAAATAATCAAGGAGCTAGAACGGGTTTTCTACAGAATTCATAATATTTTTTTCAATGCGCGTAGGAGTGTGGATTGTATAAATAGAATTAAATATGCATGAAGACACTAATAATCCGAATTAACTCGAAAATTTGTCTAATAAATTGAGGAAATGTAGTCATTAATTGACAATTAACACGTTAATTTATTTTTTAGAGATCCATGTTTAAAAAAACTCATTATTTTTGTTAAATTAGTTTCAAGGTGTACAACCAGAAAGAAATAATTGGGTACGATTAATTATGAAGTGATTGCAACACTGTGACAAATGATACACGACGCATTTCAGTGAATATTATTGAACAAAATGTATTAAAAAAATGTAAGGCTACTGAAGGAGAAGATGAAGCAAAATAAAACTTCTATGATAAATTGCAAATATTAGGCTGTACAACAATGAGACAAACTAAACAATTTTTTTTCTGAAAATCTTTATCACATCCTATTTAATTTATAGTAATTTTCCAAGTTGTTACGCTGTTTCTGTTTACTGTATTGTAAAAATGTTTTACACTAATACAAATCAATTCTCCTATAATTCCAATCAATGAAATCATCTGTATGCTCTTTGATACCAAACGTCGAAATATGTTAATGAACAATTCCATAAATAAAGCTCTATTAAATAATAGGAACTCTAAAATTCAACGATAGTATTGACCGTATTTATACGCTACTATATTATATGAAACATATCGTCACATCAAACAATAAAACTAGCTTTATAGTACAGATATACATGATAATATTAGAATAAATTATCAAGACAAGTGACTAAGAATGTTCGATAGGTAGAAGAGCTTTCAGAGATATGAAAGTAACATTCAATATTCAGAGTTTTATTAATATTCTGAAAAAGCAGGAGTAGCAATAAATTATTACTAATGTTTATGATGTTAAAGTACCGTTGCTTTTATCATGGAATAATACGACCACAAAGAAACTTACAGTTCTCACATTTTTCCAAAATATATGCTTGAACCACATTTAACAAAATTATCAAAAGTTTTTCTGTAAAGTCTGTATTTGATTTTCCGGCAACAGGCTTCCTCCGTTGCTTTGAAAAGTTCGGAATGATTTCTGTACTATTATCACTATTGAAATTCGTATTTTAGCAACTATATCTTTTACTTACTAAATATGACGTACGTGAAAACCCAATTGTTGATATTATTGCTAGGCATCCGTTAATTCTGCTCAAGCAAAAATTGAGCACTTGATTTTAGTTATAAAGACACACATCTTACAGAGAGACTTACATCTCTCACATTTTTCCAAAAAATATGCTAGAACCACATTTAACAAAATTATCATAAGTTTTTCTGTAAAGTCTGTATTTGATTTTCCGGCAACAGGCTTCCTCCGTTGCTTTGAAAAGTTCGGAATGTTTTCTGTACTAGTATCACTATTGAAGTTCGTATTTTAGCAACTATATGTTTTACTTAATTAATATGACGTACATGAAAACCCAATTGTTGATATTATTGCTAGGCATCCATTAATTCGGCTCAAGCAAAAATTGAGCACTTGATTTTAGTTATAAAGACACTTATTTATAAATTTTCTAAATACTTATATATAAAGTTTTGCATCAATTTCGTACGTCATAATGCGTTTAATACCTTAAGCGTGTAATAGCCTCCGGCTTAAGCCTATTTTGCTGCTATTTTCTTTACGCTACAGGTCTTAAAATATCTACTTAGCACCCTTGATATATAAATAATTATGAATTAAGTAACTTGCATACAACCAGAGGCTAGTATCTTTATACAATAATAAATGAAGAAGTTTCAGTTTAGTTTATCACATGTTTTATAAATGTGACTAATCCCTTTTTCAAAACAATTGATTTGCATGTTTTCGACTCAAAATTTCATGCCCTTCCAAAAATGCAATAATATACAGGGTGTTCTATTTATAATATTTATGTCGTTGACTACTACATTATAAATGTTGACTAAAGCTTTATAAAAACTGAAACAACTACATACTCAGCCAAAATCTAACAGACCAGAGGCGCCTATGTTGTTTCTACCTCTGAAATTTTCTAATCCTCGTCCGCAAAATCCATATTAATGTCTTAATAGTTACCGCTCTACAGCTGCTCTTCCATTTCATTGAAAACCTCTTCGTCATTAAATTAATACGTATTCATCTGTTTCGATTAAATTACCATAATCATATTAATATTAAAGTTATAAAAATTAATCCTATGGTTGAGACATCTAGTTACTAGCCCGTATATACACCTATATATTAATTGACAATGCTGCTGTTAATAATTACATTCATTATAATAATTCTTCTCAACTTGTAACGTTTTAGGACCTGGTTCATGTACAGAGCGGATTCGTTTTAACGTTTTTAGATACTTTTTACGATCCAGCCTATTCACCCACACAGCAGACAATGACGGGTAAAATTTTACAAGAAATTTACATTATTTTTGGTCCAGGAAAGTCCGCATGGAAAAATAATAAATTTTATCCCATCGCGATTTGGTAATTTTACATAAATGCCTGAGTAATGCATATTCAAATATTTGATACAATTTACTTGCAATAGTGTAAATCAGTTACTATATGTGGTTTAAATTTTAATCCGAATGTACAGGGTGCTCTTTCTTTCATATTTTGACATTCAGGTGAAAGATTTATTATAATTAATTATTAAATAAATGATACAAAGTTTTAGAACTTTCATTTTGGATTTTTCTTAAAATAAAAAATGCCTCTATGCTTCATGCCATTTATTTGTTTATTTAAATTAATTCAGAAGATGGCATAGGAATAACTTTTGTATTTTTTATTTCTAATTCTTGTAATAAACCTTAGACCAGTGTCAAAATATAAATTAAGACCCTTTACACTGTACAATACTTATAATTTTATGAAGTTATACTTTAAAACTTTTATATGATTTCTATATCTGTTTAGGGTGAAATTTCGAACAAATATATAACTAATTATTTTTATTCATAAGCTGATATAAAAAAGTGTTTTCATGCTTTCCTCAAAAAGTTTATCTTTAATTTAGATCAATATTCAGTTTTACTATCGAGCAAATTTAGTGACTGAATAGAAAAAATCTGGTATGCATCATTTGATGATGATACTAATAAAATGAAACACTCTGCATATAACTTTATAAAAAAATTGGACTCATTTTAACTCTTGTATATTAATGTTGATATAACTACATATGTGTAGCATCTACCATTTAGAAATAATAAAGCAATTCTGGAACTATATGGAATTATGAATGAAAAATGATATGTGCTGTCTTATTTTTATTTAAATAAAGAAGTAGTTAATTATGCAACAAGTACAAAAAGTAAGTGTTTATTACACGCGACGTGAAATTGTCCAACGAGGCCGTCAGGCCGAGTAGGACAACACTTTGAGTACAATAAGCACTTTTTGTACGAGTTGCATACAATATTTTTTCTACGTTCATGCAGAAACAAAAAAATTATATTTAGATGACACTTAGTCTAGGAAAATGTGACGTTGATTTGAACGTTTATGTTTGTCATGATGACAAAATGCTGTAGTAGAATGACAGATGAATGCAATAAACATTTTATTGCACTAGTGCAATAAAGAACCACTTTTTCCACTAAATATGGTTCAATAAAGTTTTGTTTTTTGCATGAACGTAGAAAAAAATGTAATTGTAACAAAAAAAAAATGGATAAAATATATTATTCTATTGAATAATAAACATATGTTCATAAGGCTCTTTATATACTACGAATGTTAAATCAACGACATTAAGATGAACGCTATTGGTGACTATTATACACTTCTTATTTTGAACTGTCATCTTGTAAAGCTTAACGTATGTACTCGTATTTCTCTAGCTACTAAAACCGAATTTAGTTTTGACAGGCGAACCTGATCTATGAGTACTTTTATATAATTTCATATTGAGAAAATTCTATAAATAAGCTGAAAATTAAAATTGTTCTTAAAAATAAAATATGTGGATACTCGTATACTTGCAAACAGATGATTTTTATTAGAAATGTTATGACATCACCGTTGAAATTCATACTAACTACAATGCATTTTGTGTATATTTCACTTCTACTCACAATTTTACAAAAGAACTACATGTATTTGTAAAACACAACGCTAATCTATAAAAGTATTCCGTACTTAACCTAAAATTCATCACATTTTCATGATATCTTTATTGGTACACTCGTATATTCTTCTCCTATGCTCGATAATTTCCTATGATATCATCCTCGAAGAGAAATACACCACAAACACAAACATTCACTAGGTACTACACAATAAATTATACAATTAGATTTACTATTAACTGTTAACACTACGAACGCTAATTAAGACTCATTCTTGTATGAAGCGTAACAAAGAACTGCAACAAGTGTTCATTAGGCACGTGATCATAATAGATTTACCCGCTCTCGTTTAAATTTTAAACTCGATTTGGTAAATTACGTTGGTGTACATTTTACCAAATAACTAAAGTACTAGATTTTACCCTTTAGGATTCTTGTAATACTTGAATCGAGGTGACTAGATCGCTGTATTATATTATATATATTATTATTAATATTATTATTATTATTATTATTATTATTATTATTATTATTATTATTATTATTATTATTATTATTATTATTATTATTATTATTATCATCATATTTTCTCTTTCAACATTTCTACAAATCGTGTAAAATTTTACACCAAATTATTTTACTGCTTCCAAAATAGTAATGTGAATTTCTTGATGTGTACACTAAAAATGCAAATTTTTATTAATTACCTACATTTGTGTATAACACACTTTACAGTTACGCACGTCATCGCTACAAACATTAAAAGTATCTTGACCCATATATATTTTAGCAGAACTTTTATTCTCTCGAGTAATGATTAAAGCTTAAAGTTTCATGAATATTTAGACATTTAGGACAGATTAGCATGTTATGTGGAATCGTGCGAATATTTTTTGCACGAGAATTAATAGCCAAATTAATTCCAAATATCGCGGGTGAATTTCTGAATTAAATGAGAGGTCATTTATAATCAGCAGTCGTGTCTTGTAATAATTTATTTTGACAGGGCGTCAGGTGTGAGAAAAAATAAGTATAAGTTGTGGTCATCTGCAAAAAATTATGCGTACGTTAAGCTATTCATATTTTTTTATTAATGGAACTGGGAATTTAAATGTCTTAAATTAAAAAGAGACTACTACTACACTTTTTATTCTTAGAATAGAGAGTATATTCGTTTAGTTGTCGTTATATTAACCAAATTTTGGTAACTATAGATGAAATAGTTTTTACTAATTTCCATGGGGAGGATATTCAAGGATTGTACAGTAGCAGAGATTCTGCAGACATGTAAAACGTTACCATTTTTTTTACGGAATAGAAAAAAAATAAAAATGCATTGTGTAGCTACTTCTTTGATGTCTTTTAATGATAAATAAGATAGTGATTTACTGCTATTATCATGAATTTATGATCCTCTACTTTCACGGTGATTTTAAAGATAAAATTGCCACTGCGCTCTAAAAAATATGTCTGTTGAATTCCAAAGCAATTATTTATACAGAGCGTCCTAGTAAAGTAGGCCAAACCCTATATTCCTCTAAAAATAGATATACTCGCGTCAAGAATTCAGACGACTTACGTCATACGAACAAATGAATAATTCATTATATTTTCATCATAATATTTAAGAAACAGCAACTGATAGTAATAAAACTATATACTACACTAAAAGTTTGCATTATATATTGCACTAAATTACTAGTACTATTTAAAACGTTCTCTGACGTCATAGGTTTGTGAAACATAACGCAAAAAAATTTTAAGCAACTTGACAAAACGATAATTTCTATATATTAATTGACTTGTTTTAGCGTTTTTCTGAAAACGCAACACAAAATAAAATACGAATTTTTTTGCATTACTTCTGCATTACAACGCATTATATTTACATAGTATTTGCCATATTAGTGTGGTAATTTTACAAATTTTAAGGAAATGTACGATATTAATTGAAATAATACCTATTTAAAGCTGTTATTCATATAGAACATATTGTAATAGTAATATTTTACTTTGTAATTTTAGTAGCAAATCGTATAGAGTTCTGTAAGTTTAATAAAAATTACCAATATTATATATTTTACAGAGATAGATATGTGAAGCACAATACTTTTCTGTTGAATCACCTGAATTTCAAACTAAAATTCTGTAATGTGTTGTAGTGTGGCGACGCCAACGTTAGTATTTGAAACATACACATCATGTCATAAATGTCATAATAGAAACTACTATTTTAAAACATTAAATTACGCGGCAGTGATACCGTTCAAATACTTCACAAAAAGGTTTCGTGTCTAAATATTTTACATTTTATAAAACTGGATATATAACGTAATAATAATGGACTGCTACTCCTGCATTTGCATCATAAAAACACAACACTTGTTATTTTAGGTTGTATCAATTTATAAATTTAAAAATTTGACGTCAACAGAAACGTACGCCTAAACAGATATTTGACATTTGTCATAATTTCTATTAATCAATTGACGACTATGTCCGATTATGACATTTGTGCTGTAGAGTGCTGCCACACGGTGCAAACGGTCAAAGAAACAACTAGAAAAGGCACTACTTATGCGATTTAGCAGACGATGATCCAGTATTTTACTTTACTTAAAAGCCAAAACCCTAATATATCTACAACCCTGTATTTAATTTATTTTATTTACCCAAGTATTTTGCAGAGAATAACAGTCAGATCAGTTACTTATTTGACATTTGACAGTTACGAGACCTACTCCGCAACGGTTGTTGACAGCTGTTGTATTTTAAATGACAACAACTACGAGCAGCAATCAGATTTTCGCACTCTTACCATATGCTAGGTGCTTGTTAACCAAAAAATGTTCAAATCTTGGTCCTGATCTGGTTAAATCATAGGAAATAGGAACTACAACTCTTACAGTCTAATTATTTTAAATATACAAAGTTGATCTCCATAATAAAGAAATGTTACACAAAAGTTTTGGTACTTTTTACACTAAATCTAGGAATGTCAAGACAACCAAGAGACATGCTTCCCTATATGCCACTGGTACAGGGAATTAATGTTTGTGAGTTCTTAAAAATATATTTCAAAAGAAAAACTTTGACACCCTGTCACTTTTAAACGAAATATGTTTGCAGAGATAATTTGACTTTTATTGAAATTGCGAAATGTAGTAAAGCTAGATCTAGTGACCAATAGCTACCCCTTCCTCTATCTACCTCTAATTCAATGCTGGTCAGGGCATTATTTCACAGAGTATTTTTTACTGAAATTCCGTTTTTTAAAATAGCTTTCTACGGTATTTACTGCAATGTAGAACGCTTTTTATCTGTAGCCTGTCCAGTCTAGCTCAGAGTAGCTAGTGTATCTGTGATTGCTGTGTAAATACTACTTCCTGACTCAGGTTTCATCTTGTATAAATCATGAGAAAGTATTATTATATGCTACATAGACTAATGACCTACATAAAAAATGTTTTTGTCAAATCTGCCAAAGAAACTTTGACCAGGAATTCCAACTCATTTCATATTAACCAGACGAGAATCAGCACTTTTAAATTAGCAAACTTTATATTGTAAAAAAATAGTCTCGGTTATTTTATCCTCAAGATAGACGTCCTAAATTTGCCATAATAATTTGGTTACATTAAAAGGTTCAATATTGAATTCCAAGTATTGGAAACCTTATCCAAATATAGAAATGTATTTTCATCATCATATAGTCAATAGTAGAAGGGTTTCTGTGCTGCAACTATGAATGCTTTAACGATGTTAGTTTTTATTTCAACCATCATCAAGACTTAAGTTTGCCTTGGTTCAGTAATATTTAAAACAGATGCCTAATGGTACTTCTAACATCTTACTTTATAAAAAAAACACACACGTTTGTCCAGAACAGACCATCCGCCGTGATTATCCTTTTCCAAAAAGGATCATAATAGCTGTTTCTACGTGTACAATTCTTATACACCCATGTTAGTCCTTTATTGAAAAGCAAATAGAATCGGATAAATCTTACGCAAGGCCCGAACAAGACCCCTCGCGGTGTAAACATAAACATTAGAAACCGAAGTCCGAGGGGAATTCAGAAATGTGCGAACTAGCCGCATCTATAACAGACGATTTCATAATCTCTATAGCCCGCAAAGGCAACGATTCTTCGTTGCCTTTTTCGTTTTATTTGACAAATTGCGCTTATCCTTCCCTGTTCGATGTTTGCAACCGCCGGCCGACTATATTTATACAATGCCCAAGTGTGCGCTGGCTAGAGACGTAGATCTACGGCCACTTGGATCTTTAGCCGCGATTCTTCTACTGCGGAGATATACAAATAATAGACGGCAGATTTATGAGATAATCATCTAGTGAAAGAAAATATACGACATGTACTGAGGTTGACATCTCCTTTCTAGTATTTAGCCATGATATTTGTCAATTTGAAATATACTTCACAATAATCTGTAAATTTTCAGTATTTGAGACAGAAGTATTGAAAGTTTCATACACTTGAAATTTATTGGGTTCCGTTTACAGTGAGGTATTAGGCTTCATAGAATTAGACTAAAGTCCGACTTGAATATTCTGTGACATAAATCGGTCTTTTGGTTCAACATTCTATATTGAAAGATAAACTATGCAGGATGATTCATAACTTATCTAAAAAAAATTGGGAATAGAAGCGTCATGAAATATGGAGTCAATATTCTAAAAAAAAATTGTAAAATATCCTAGTTTTTGAGAAGTTCTATTAGTTTCAAGTTTTACATCGCATACGCCATTACTTGTCGTATTAACTTTTTTGTGACGTAAGTATTTACATTAGTTTTTCAAATATCAAAAATGGCTTACGTATAGCAACTCGCAGTTGATGGGTTTCGCAGCTACTTATACAACGGTGTGCAGTGGGTCCAAGTGTAACGCAAACGTAGGCGTGACGCTCAAATTTTGCAACCGAATCGTGGAAGAGATGGAGATCCAGGAGGTCCACGGCGTATTGCAGCAGTGTGGCGTATCATACAGCCATTAATAGCAGGGGATTGGACGAGGAGGACCGGTACCATGGCCACCACGATCTCCTGACTTTATATCGTTTGGATTTATTTTTATGGGGATATTTAAAAAATGAAGTATATTGCACCGATTGATGATTTACGTAAACGTATCATAGCTCCTGTCAATAACTTACAAGTTCAAAGCGGACAAGAACCAGAAACGTTTGTGTTAGTTTGTAGGAATTGGGTAAGACGGGCTCAAAATTTTGTTGTAACATCAGGTATGTATGTATTTTACTAATTAAAACCACAAATTTATTCTATTAATAACAATAGCGGTACCTATTCCTATCCGAAAAACCTTGATATTAAGAACAGGGTACTAAGATGATTCAACATTATGCAAATAGAATAATTAAAAATTTAATTAATTTAATTTAAAGACCAGTGGTGTATACCTTCTTTCACATATCGGTAAATAAAAAACTATTTAATTCTAACTGAAGCAATGGACGCGACTACCTTTTCAAGGATAATTACCAAAGTTAAATAATACACCAATGGCATTTTTAAAGAATATATATTGCGAATATATCGAAGGTCATTTAGTGTCGTATTTAATTGCCATCTGCATAGAGCCACATATATGTTTACTTTTTGAAGTCGAGCAGCTGGAATTTTTATAATTATTTAAAAAAAAACAAACATCATGTACCTAAAATTGAAATTTGAATAACACTATAATTAGGTAACGTAATTAATATTCACAATGAGTAATTATTTTATTTAATTTCTGAAGCGAAACACCTAATAGGTATTTATTTTTTTAAGCAAACTTTGTAGCTATGTAATTTAAATTTTTGTATGAATGTATATGGAGTGTCGGGAATATGAGTGTCTTAATTTTGCCGCATTACAATTTGGTACTAAACTAAACATAACTGATTTACTAATATTACAGCAATGTCTAATATCTCGCTCGCATAGCATTTCTATTTGCTTCTATTTCTTGTGAAATTTGTATAATGCTGCTTGTGGAATGTTTTTCAATTATATTTATCTAGACACCTATGTATATACCATGAAGTCTCGCAGTCACAGAATTTTTGCCCAGTTTTGCAGTATATTGTCAACATCTCATGTAGCTTACGATTATTAAAATGTTTCATTTCATTAACACACACAACATCAAACAAGCACTAGACAGTTAACAAAAATAATTGTTATGCAATATGACAGTACCAGTACATGCGATGCACCAACACGTAACGCCCCAAATGACATTACGGTCAATCATATGAAATACAAAACTGTTTCGCCAGATTAACAAGTGACTAATTGCTTAATATAATTAGCAAATTACAAACAATAAGTTACGTTAATAGTGCTTCTGTTTGGTCTCAATTGTACCTTAGTTTACAATTTCGTAACATAATTTTGTATTACCAAACATTTATATGCATTTTTAAAATGCATTTGTAGAAATACTATTCGTTTTTTACATTTCTTTCAGAAGAGTTTTTTGTTTTTTAATTTGAATCACTCTCATATCATCTCAAAAATACAAATTCATCAATATTAGATAGTTCAATATAACTATGTAGGAACCAAATAATAATGTTAAAATACTGCATATATATATTAAGAAACATTCAGCGTATAAAATTTTTCTTTATATTACATACATTGTATGCAATGTTTTTGTGTTAAAGATTTATCTTCTGAGAAAATAACATTTTATTTAAAAAAACAAATTAATTTAAGGTCTTGCTAAAGACTGTTGTTACGTTTTGGCACACTCATTTTAGATTTTCGAATAGATGATAGATACCTTGAAGCCGCTGCAAACTTTTGTTAGCGCGATGTCATGGTGATTATCTTCAGTTCAGAAGACACTTTCATAGTTTAAAATTTTTACACGCACTTTTGCACAACAGGGTTGACTGTCCACAAATTTTTCACCAATTATATTTTTTTGACAGTAAGACGTCGTGCTCCTTTTACGTTTTATTGTCCTGCTGCTATTCTTACGATAATTCAGTTGTTCTTTGAATTGTTTGTATTCTGTTTTGAAGGTTGCCAGTGATCTGTGATTTACTTAGTTACCTTCGCATCTATTTGATCGTGTTTCTTTTTATACATGTATATTTCTCCAAATAATATATTACCCTCAATCATTTTATGTGCACAACTGCATACCTCAAAATTTAAAAAGTGCGCAATGCAATATCAAACAGAAGAAAATAATTCAATCGCATTATCATTCTCCTCCACCGCAATATCAATAATATTCAATGAAGATCCTGATAAATGAACCAACCAAATAATATCTTTATTAAACGCAGCGAAGGAATAAATCAGCCCCAGCGAGTACCGCCCACATGATACGAATCATTAATAAACGTTAACTCGGACTGAGAAGAATAATTTCAGAAAATGCGACTGGTATCCAGCTTACAAGGTGAACCAATGCATGCAGCTGACTCAGAATACCTACGTCAGCAGTAAATTGGGAATTTTCGGCATTTTGCTGTAACACTCACAAAACCTAACTCGTATCGGATAATTTCCTGGTAACAGTGCTTAAACACGCTGGATATGATATGGTTATAACTGAGCTTCATTCAGTAAGCGCCACATCGTTTATTGGGATACTCCAGGCTACTGTCTAGCAATCTCCCTTGTATTTATTCGCAGATTTTCACTGACCACATACAATTCAACACTTATTCTTCAGCTGGTAAAATATGCTGTGTGTGGCCTGGGGCCACTATCTTGTCAACGATTTGCACATAAATTACCAGTATCACGTCCACATTGCACCACTGCCGTAAAAGTTTCATAATTTGGCATGTATCGATCGGGATATTGATCCAAATATAAGTGCGAAGCTGCCGATGCATTTTGTCACCATAAATAACAATCATGTCCATTAACTCAACACTGCTGTACATATAAGCCATTTTGAACATTTTAAAGATTGACACTCCCACAATAAATGATACAACACAGTGCTGACATCGTTTTTTTACCACCTAGAGCTTTGTATATGAGATGCCGATGCCAGATGATGACAATATTAGAAATTTAAACATTTTTGACACTAAATCTATCAGATATTTCTTATATTTATTTCTTTTGTCATATCGACTTCTTATTTAAGGGTGCACATATCCTCAAAGTTCTTCGGATAAGTTCTGAATCACCCTTTACGTGAAATATACCTAGTTTAACACTATTTTAAAGTATGAAAGCCTAAAATGTAGCAAAATATTTCAAATAAATAATACTATTTCAATAGCGTGTGCACTTCCTGATACCTAGGACGATGTTCACCCTGTACGTGGAGGCAGCTTGCAAACGTTCAGCGTCCCACAATGACCGTGCGTTTATTTTATGAATCGTAACACTGAAAGCTAAAAGCTCAGTATATTAAGATAATCTAAGGCTCGCATGTGTCTGTGTCCTACAACAACAATTATCTCCGGTCGCAACTCATCCGCGCGCCTGACATTCATGGGCCCACGGTAAGCTACAGGCCGCATTAAATGTAAAACCTAAGATGTACTAAAATCGCGCTCCAGCGTGGTCTATAATTTATCTAACAACTATGTGTTTCCAGTGATATATCGCGGATGGCCCTTGTTTTCCTGTACGCTCACCGTTCGTACGGTGACCAGCGCAATGCGTCGTGCCTGGTATTTTCTTGGATTATCCATTTATATCTCTATCTGAAATGTAATGATAGAGAACTTAAAAACTCGTATGAAATACATGTTACACAAAAGTAAATAGTTTCTATTTATTGCCATCTACCACCTGTCGGATAAGTAAGGTTAAAAAATCGTTTAACTTTCGAAACCCTAAACACAGAAATTTGCCCAACAATCCAAAACACTGCTCCACAGCATTCGATACCAAAAACCAAATGCAAGAATTTCAAAGTAATTCTCTTTCGAGTGAGTAACTGGTCTGCTACTTTCTGTATTGTCGTAGGTACTTAACCGCATACCTCTCGCTCTGGGCGATGCGCCATTAAATCTATAAATGATATTGCAGGAAACGACTACTCCGCGGTCTAATGCCCCGACCGGCATTGAATTACACTTACAGTATTTGTGTGAACAGCCAGGAACCCTTGTCGGCCACTCCACCAGACATAGACCGGTTTCGAGCTTGTTAGCCCTCATCAGTATGCCATAGGTGGAGTGGCCGACAAGGGTTCCTGGCTGACCAGTTACATCTCAAATGCGTCGGCAACAAAATACTTCTAAAGGGCGGTATCATTCTTGTTATCTATGTAGGTATTAAAATTGTTTGTTTTATTTTGTTTCCGTTCCTCAGTCACTGGGGAACAAATTTTCGTAAGTGTCAAACATCCATGGACCACTGAAATTCAACCGCAATTCCATAAATCCACACGTGTTATAGATCCACACCACTTAACATAACTTTCCGTAAACACATTGAAATCCTCCACAGACCCGGTCTCTCAAGTTGCAAAATCGCATTAGCTGTCATTACATGAGTGACGGTATTTGGCCCTGCCTAGGAACCTGCACACAGTACGGTTCTTTCACCGTGGTTCCCACGACCCCGAAGAAGATAAGCACAGAACCGAACTAAACATTTTTTAATCACGTACGCGTTTCTAGTTTGAAATATGTTCGACTGTTTGTCTTAGTACAGTGACATAACTGTTATTATAGGTATTATGTGTAACTTTGAAATGAAATACAAAGTTCTTCATTTTTAATTGTATGGACATTTCGAAAAAAGATGTGAGTTAATTAATCAATTTTGCATCATTGTTTATACCATAAAAATTAAGTTTTTAAAAGTAAAAATAATTGAAATGAGGTCCTCAATAGCCAAAAAACTCTTGATTCTACACCATATTCTTTTCAACTTATACAAAGTCATCATCAGAATGTTACAAACAAAAATGTGCAATTATCAGAATAGGCAGTACCCAGTAAAAAATTATTGAAGTTGTAGTATTTTCAACCTTTACAGAGCTGGTTTACTGTAGTCTCTAGCCATGTGCCAAATGCAGCTACTCTTACCGCGGTGTGCAGTGAGTTCAAGTGTAGTGCAACGCAAGGGGCAAGGAACTGAATCGTGGAAGAGATGGAGGTTCAGTACGTCCATGGCATATTACAGCAGTGTGGCATATCATACACAGATCTCAATTATATCCGTCCCATGTACAACAAGTCCAAGCATTATTACCAAGGGATTGAACAAGGAGGACCGGTACCATGGGCGGCACGATCTCTTGACATTATATCATTTAGACTTCTTTTGTGGAGATATTTAAAGAATGAAGTGTATTGCAACGAAGTGGATACCTACTATTGATGATTTACGCTTACGCAAACGTAGCATAGTTGCTGTCAATAACTTACGAACTCAAAACGGACATGAAGCGGAAATATTTGTGTTAGTTTGTAGAAACTGAGCAAAACAGGTCCAAAATTTTGCTGTAACATCAGATAGATAAGCTAGCTTCGTCTATGCAACATTCAATTCGTTTTTGTTTTTTTGAGCGCCATATTGATATTACCATAACGTCAACACGTAACACTTCTATTCTATTTGAAGAATAACTCATAAAACTAAAGAAATTTAATAATATTTTCGAAACATCTAGTTGTTCATGTTGTAAAACAAAAATCCACAAACATTTTAACAGATTCGACATTTGCTAACTTTGTTGTTATTGAAATATTTTAAAGGATAGACATAAAGCGTGCGCTAATATTTTTCCATTCAATTTTAATTACAGAAATTTAGAAATGGTTAAGGAAAATGGCATAAGGCTTCATAATTATACAATAATAGCCCCAATATTTAAATCGACCCTTTCCAAATATGTAATTAGATTGGCACTCACGGATCTGTTGCTTGATCCCCATAGTGTCCTTATCCGTTGATTACATATATCCAATTTATTTCTATTATTTCAAGGCCCCTCTTTGTTTTATGGTTTCTAGATTTTCAGATTAGTTTAGTTTTTAGATTATCTCAATTAGTACCTAGGTATTAAAAAATAATTAACCTCTCTATTAATATCAAAAAGTGTTTGCTCTTTTTTTGTAGAAAACAATATTATTCCCTTCCATTTTCTTAGTGATGATGTGAACAAAATTATTAAATTCGAATCGAGATGTTAACTGTGAGTCACAAAATGGCCGAGTACGGCTCTGTAGAGAATCATAGAGCACAGCGCGGGTCAAAGACGGCCGACCAGCGCCACAGCACACTTTCATTTCAAGCTGATCAATAATCGGTCAGCTAAATCTAGCGGGCCGGCAGCAGCCGCAGCCACCTAGATACAGACCGCAACTGGCGCACAAGCTCAGTGCTAAGCATAAGCGGCAGGATCGAACGCGCTACGACGCAAGCTGAAACCTGGCAATTAATTGGCAGCCTGGAATGATAAATAGATTGGATAATATTCTGAAATAAATTTCATGTGCGAATAGAGAGTTTTTATAATATGGTGTTTGTGTGAGTATTTCTGCAGTTGCTTTGATATCAAATTGTGCAGATCTATTTTTATCACTATTGGTAAATGCTATGTTTTTTGTGAAAGAGATAAATAATTTCATACTCATGAAATGACAAAATTGTGTGAAAAAATATTGTTTTATTTATTTCTTCACGTTCTGCATCGACTATAAATCTACATAAAGAAAGTGTAAGTCACATACATAAGTAATAAATACAGTAAATGGAAATGGAACGTGATCAATTTCTTGAGGCACTACTAAAATTTTTACCAATTCTTTGGTTACGGTATATTTCAGCTGTGTGATTGCACAACTGTTGTACACCAACCGCCTTGATTTTGTCCGCGAAATGAGGGACCCAACTATGCTTGTTGAGTGGACTGTATTTGTGGTTTTATTGACTGGTTCCCTTTTGTTTTTGATGTTGAAATAAACTGCACAAGCTTGTGTATATACAATTTATTTACACTATGTACATGAATGTATGAATTGAGTACAATGGCAATTACAAGAAAATAATGCGTGCTGTGCGCATCTAAGATCTTTACTGCACTTGTGTCTGTTTTGTACTGTCTTGTCGTTTTCAAGGTACTTGTGAGATCCTCTTGTCCTTAAAAACTAACGTCCAAATTCACGTGATATGACACACACTGATAATCGCTTGCAAAACGCTCCAACATCAGCAATGTGCTGTTTTAAAAGATGGAAGCTTTTTCGTCAGTTCAATAGTTATTTATGTATTAAGAGCCAAAAGTGACATGCTCGAGAGTGACAGTTACAGGTAATCACTTGAGTGCAGTAATGTCAGTTTTTGCTTGTAATGCATACAAAGTTTTATCACTCAACAAAGTAAAACTTTTCAATTATTAACTTTGTTACAACAAGAACATTAATTAGAACCAGCAGAACAAAGGTAAGGAATTCACTTGTTAGCAATCGTAATTTTGATGCTGAAAGAACAGTCTTTACAATCTTTAATAACATTTTCTGATCCAGAAGGCAGATTAGGGTTACTGTCTGTGATTGCTACATTCAATTACTTGTACATTATTTGATGGCCTAGTTAAGATGTTCTTCCTTGTTTCGATTTTTTTGTTGATATTATCTATGTATCCTTCTGCAACTGTAGAGCTTTTCCATACCCTCTGCAATCGTATAATATCACCTCCGCCATGGACCAATAAAGTAACCGATGTTCGGCTAAAGCAATACCGTGTGTCTAAATAACACTCTGGTAGGTGAAGATTATTAGCAATAGCATTTGGTATCTTAGCAATAACATTCATTCCTACCACTTGACTAAAACTACTACTAGCCTTTACTAAACTTTAAGAATAATTGTGCGGGTGTGTTTTCGTTTCTAGATCCCAAGTCTACATACTATAGAATGAAAAAAAGCTGATAGAATTATCTTGAATGTTATTTATGAGAGTAAATGTTCAACTTCTTCTTGTCTTTGACTCAGGAATAGTTACTCATATCATCAAATAGGATTATCTCGAAAACAACAGGTAGGAGAATCGACTGTTTCTATAGTCAGATGGATACACTAAACTGCAAAATAGTTCTGCCATTTAAAAGAAATGTGATGTGCCATAAGTGACGCCCTCTACTAGTGACGTCAGAATTAGTTAAACATTCTTATTTTCCGTGCCAAAAACATAATTGTGCCATTTTTTTTAATACTCCGACAGGTTTCAAAGTTATTGAGATATTTTCAAAATAAAATTCTAGCATTGAACGCCCTGTATTTTTGAAATCAGCAACATTCGGATAAGGCATATTTGGCTCAATCCACTTTTTTTGGTCACCAGTATCTCCAGCTCCGAGATTCCCCAACCTTTCACAAACACCCTGTATATAACTGCTTCAAAACACAAAATTATATTTATTATACGTTACGTGATGGAGTTTGCTTGCTATAAATAAATAAAACTCATCTTCCCAGAAACCAGTATTGGTATATCTCATTTAGTTGTCTCTTCTTATGATTCAACAATTTTATGTCAAATCATGATGGCAGGTACAGGGACAATATTTTTTTATAAATGACATACCTTTCGAAAATACATATTGTATAGAATTGCAACAGGATATTTCAGATCTTTATCAGAAAACCGCCTATCATGTCAGGACGACTCAAATATCAAATGCAATCGATATATCTGGTTTAGTTGCCCTTTTTTGGTCAATACATTTACAAATTACCAAAGCGTAATGATTTCTGAATCGTAACAGCTCTTGTACTTGTTATTTTATATGATATATATCCTGCCAATGAATTGCTCTTTTCAGGCATGAGATTGCCTTATTTGTAGACATTTGTAACTAAAATAATCAAACAGGCCATTGTCGAAGGCGGACCACCGGCGAGTCGAGTGTCAAGTTCGTGTGGCATGGTGTGAGGCTGACCCAGGGTTCTTCGTTTGCACTAGAACACACTGACTTATGACATGTGGGGGTTATGGAGGAGTCATGCATGCATGGGAATATTGGCCATCACGAACAAATAAATTGTCTACATTTCGCTGAAGCGTCTGGGTTTTCCAGTCGACGCGCCGTGTGGTGCCTACTATATGCAGAATGAACAGTTATATACAGCTGTTTCATGTATTTGCAAACATAACCTCAATTAAATAAATAAATGGGTAAATAAAAATGTGGTTGCTTTGAAATTAATGATTTAAGGAAATTAAACTACGCCTTCGATGGATCTAGTTTTCCAGACACTTACGTGCGAATTTTATTGTTAAAAAAAATTTTTCCTCTTAAATAATGTATTACTTTAATTTTAATTAGAAAAGAAGATATATAAAGCCTTTGTTGAAATATTGTGATAAAACTAAAAATAAAGAGTTTAGAAAATGCTATCTACATAGATTAATTATTATTTCACAACAAAAAGCTGCAACTTGATACAAAAAGATAAAAATATACGGGAAATCCATTTTCGTCAAAAAGTCTGAAATTCCACCTGTGTGCAACAGTTAAAAAAAATAAATGAATATTTACGTCGAAAAAAAATATTTTGAAACCATTATAAGCAGCAACTTAACTCGGTGTCGGCCTACGCGACGTTGCCTAATTTAAAATATTTTCCTATAGTACCTACTTATTGTAATATGCAATTAATGTCATAAATTATTTTTTTAAAGTATGCAATTAACATATTAAATTTCAACATGAAAAATATTTAATATTGAAATTACAAGACTCCACAGATCAAAATAAACCATTCATATTTAAGTTCAATACTCACAAGGTTAAATTATTAAGAGAGGCTGAAGAGAGGTTTTTGTATTTAAATATAAACAGTTGTAAAAAACCCTTGTGCGGACTATTTTTTGTTGACAAAAAATAGTCTGAGACATACTTATTAAGTGATAAACAATCCGGCAGTCGGACTCTTGATCTACCGTATTTAGGTCAATAATCTTGTCCTTAATGTCTACTCAACGCACTACAGAGCTGCAGACCCGCTAAATAATAACAGAAACAAACAATAATTAAATTTGCATTTTTATAAACAACCGGTGTAATCAACAGGAAATCATGAATATTTTATAATAAATGCCAACCGCAGTAATCAGAGCTATCATCGGATCGGCTGTATTCGGCACACTCGGCCAGCTAAAAAGTTGGCTTGGCAGTTCAAATTCCCGTTTAATACGTTACCGGGAAATAAGTCGAACATCGTTCGGGGCCGTTTTCCTATGCAGGCGAGCCCGCCATCTGAAACAAATGCACGTGGCTCGGCTTCTCTCCCTTCTTCATCCTTCAGTCATCATTTTAGAGTGGTGTAGAAGTTGGTGAATTTCGTGTGTTTGTGTCGCTACTGTGGTTTATTATTAACAAAATTTGCTATTTGCTTAAATAAAAATGCAATTCAAGTTGGGTAAAGTAAAGTACTGAAAGACCGCGGTTGTCTTCTACTGAACAGAGCCGTGAAAAAATGTATAAAAAACATTTTTGTCTGTGTTCTCCGTGTACGTCTGTGTTATTCGGTAACTACGTATTGATCATGATGAATTTGATTTGATTCATATTCATAATCAAATCAAATCAAATCAAGGTGACATAAAATAGGTATGTGATTATTTTTTTATCATTCAAATTATTTACTGTATAAAAATTTGCGAAGCTTTTGAACTTGCATTACGAGGGCATGATGATTGTATTTTACGTCAGAACTTAATGAGTGCCTTAAAAATGCAACAATTTTTAAAGGTACCTCAAAGAATATACAAAATGCATACATTTTAGATTGCAAACAGAAAGTTTGTCATTAGAACAAGAATCTATCACTTTAGTATCGAATGCTGTTATTATCTGTATGTGATCCTGAGTGGCAACGCTGCAGGTCTTCTATATAGCTTCAATACTCGTACGAATCATCAGAAAATTTGTAGCGTGCCGGGAGCGTCGTGTTACTTATTGTTATGAGGGTGATTTGTTTATATTTTGAAAGGTCGGGTAAACATTTTTCGATTTTCTGTCTTTATTAGGCCTTCCGAATATATCACCCTGTATAGATAGGTTTGCTTTCGACCCTTCTTAGTCATCTTCTTTTGTTCGTTCAAAGTGCATCAAGGAACTGTGACCAATTCTGACTTATTATGCTTCATCGCATCTCTGTAATTATTCGGAAACCTGTACGTCTTCAGTTATATCATGCATATGTATTGAATATTGTTAAAGTACTGACAATGATTCTAATGGAGTTTTAAGATGCACGCGTTTAGCGATGCATAAACTTGTTCGAGTAATTTTGCACGGTCAGATTTATAGTACAATAAGCATTCCTGCAATGTACCGGCGTGCATGTATGTAAGACACATAAAAAATGTGTAAATTTTAACGTACCTATTAATGGTGCAGACATTCAATTAGTGTTGCTTGGCGATTCCACACGTTTTGCGGCGAATATAATTATTCAGAGGATGCTTTACAAGTGGGTGGTCTAAGTGATTAGAGGAAAATATTAGAATTCTCTGAATATTATGATTTTGTTGGTGCATTATATTTCGAATTATCAAACGCCTTCGATTCGTTGAACCTCAATTTTATGCATGAAGATTATCTGCAGTCGGTTTTCGGTATAATTTTTTGGCCTTGTTAATGTCATATCTCAAGGACAGACAAATGTATGTAAAATTAAATAATAATTTATCAGCCACACAGGAAATTGAACTAGGGGTTCCACAAGGCTCGATACTTGGTCCTCTCTTCTTTCTAATTTTTATTAAAGATTTCCCCGCATATCCTAGCACAGAATGTATTATATTATATACTGACCATGTCACCCTTGCAACACATGAAAATAGTCCAGAAAAGTTGCAAGATTCTTTGGATTCCTTAGCTTGTCAATTTACAGAATGGTGTAATAAAAACTTATTAATTGTAAATGCAGGAAAAACTGTATGCATACAATTTTTTTCGAGTAAAAAGTTTAACGCTGTTCTTCAAGTTAAGATGAATGGCACAATAATAGAGGGTTCTGATGAAGCTAAGTTTTTGGGAACGTTTATTAACTGTGATGTGATCTGGAGCAGTCAAATTAACAATGTATGTAAAAAAATAAACTACGGCTACTATATATTAATATAGTTAAGAACAATGGTTGATACTGCCCAGCTACTTAACATATATTATTCCGTAATCTATTGTTATTTGTCCTATAATGTTATACTTTGGGATAATGTAGACAGT
Organism: Monochamus saltuarius; assembly: GCA_025584915.1. NCBI lineage: Eukaryota > Metazoa > Arthropoda > Insecta > Coleoptera > Cerambycidae > Monochamus > Monochamus saltuarius. The sequence goes on along the minus strand of CM046721.1, from coordinate 105,932,664 downwards.
CACAATGCTAGCAGAGTTTTAATATTACAAAACAGAATTATTCGATTAATTTTTTGTATTCCCCAAAGAGAATCTTGTAGACCATATTTTGTTCAAAATAACATATTGACTTTTCCTAGCATATACGTATACAAATGTATATTATATGTTGCCAAAAATATAAGATCTTATGAACGTAATTCTGATACACATGAATATAAAAATCGATACGGTTGTTCATTAAAACTTCCACATCATGCTACAAGTTTGTACGAAAAGTTATCTTCTTATATGGGTATTAAACTTATGAATTCATTGCCAGTTGACATAAAAAAAGAATTAAATTTTAATGTATTCAAAACCAAACTTAAGGCATACCTTGTGTGTAAGTTTTGCTACGAAGTCTGATATGTATACCTAGTAGAAGTGATCCTTAATATTATTTTATACACATAACATAATTGTTATATTTTACAATGTGTATCAATGAGGTTTTCCAGGTTTCCTTCATTCCTGCACTGAATAGTGGTTACGGCCTACCAACGTAAGTCGTTCCCGGGCTCAAATACGGCCTTCTTAATAATATGCCGTCCCTTCTCCCGCACAAGTCTCCGACTCCTGGGATAATCCCTGTGATTAGAATGAGGGGCGTGAATTCCGAGCTATTTTCATAGGAACATTTGCGAATGTACGTCAGGAGTTTGAAGATAGGCTCTATTGTTGTCTGTAAATTAATGCAAATCATTATCAAAATTTAATTAATTGTTGATTAATTTTCAAGGTTTTCTTCAATATATTGAAAATTACTTCAGCCAGTATATGTTTTCGTCATATTTTGCCACCAAAAATATGCAGATAATAGGATGACCTACTTTTTTGTAACACCCTGTGTATGAATTTATTTATTGGGAAATTTGAGACGCCAGGCAGTGTTGCTTCAGGTGTTTCTGCTTTTTGGTTTTGTTATCTGAGTTGTAGAAATCCAGAACTTCAAAACTGTATATAGTCCATTGAAATGTTACATTATTTTGGCCTTAGCGTGCATTTTTTAGAGGACGCAATTTTATTGTTTGGATGTGAGGGGGGGATCAGAAAAAGCTTAACTTGAAGTTTGTGGGGTCACAACCCTCGAGGTTTGGCCGCCATCTTGAAAAAGGGGGTTAAATTGTTTTGTTTTTTTCAAAAATAAGAGAGATATTAAAGAAAAACCATCAACATTTTTGGACAAATTTGACATCAGAGCATTTTTGTAGAGTGGTATTCAACGAAAAATTTTTATTATATACTTTTTTATTATATTCGCTGTGAAGTGACACTAATTTTCCCTATAGTTTATTGAAAAGTTACATTTGGGGTTGCATTTTTTAGAGGACGCAGTTTTATGGTTTAGATGTGAGGAAGGGGGGATCAAATCTTAACTTGAAGTTTGTGGGGTCGCAACCCTCCAACTTCGGCCGCCATCTTGGAAAAAGGGGGTTAAATTGTTTTTAGCATTTATCAGGTAAACTCTCTTACAAAATTTTTTAAAAAACATTTTTTATTGCAAACTGAATCCTCTACAATTTTAGTCCAGTAACTTTTTGTTGTAAAATCAAAAATAACAAAGATATTAAAGAAAAACAATGCAAATTCTGATTTATTTTTTATTTAAAAAAAAATTACATTAGACCATAACAATATTGAAAGGTCTATAATAGAAAACATTATAACGATAATTAAAAACTATGCCATATCATTGGTATAAATGTATACTTATCAGTAGGGAAAATTAGTGTCCACTTCACAGCGCTTTAAAATCCAAACTAATGAATATAATAAAAAAAGTATATAATAAAAATTCTTCGTTGAAAACCATTCTACAAAAATGGTCTGATGTAATTTTTCTTTTAAATAAGAAATAAATAAATTATGGCGTCCAAAAGAAAATTTGTACAAAAATTTTGATTGTTTTTCTTTAATATCTTTGTTATTTTTGATTTTACAACAAAAAGTTACTGGACTGCTACTAGTTACTTGTAGAGGATTCAATTTTCAATAAAAAATGTTTTTACAAAATTTTTGTATGACCAATAGTTTACCTGATAAATGCTAAAAACAATTTCGCCCCCTTCTCCAAGATGGCGGCCAAACCTCGAGGGTTGTGACCCCACAAACTTCAAGTTAAGCTTTTCTTGACCCCCCCTCACCTCTAAACAATAAAATTGCGTCCTCTAAAAAATGCAACCCCAAATGTAACTTATCAATGGACTAATAAGTCATTCCTTCCTTCCCATTTTTCGGTCTAATTTGACGGGAGTGAAAGAAAATTACTGCTTGCAGCACGTCTCTTCTTGAACGAAACGAAAGAAAAACGGTTTCCACGCGACCCGAGCACCCCGCCATCATCTGGTGGCGCGTGACGCGCTGCGGACGGATCGGGACCCGCGCTCCATTTGTAGCATCACCGAGGCGGCGCAAGAAATTGCACCAACATATAAATTACAGAAGACCCGTTAGCAGATGATTAATAGTTGGGTAGTTGCATGTGTAATATTTCACGATCGAAATGCAAGTGCAAGGACTCGGGTTTCTCATGATTCGTGACGCCAAGTCGACCACGGATACCCGGCACTACACGGATACATCATACATTTGTCGTGTTCTCGGATTCGCATTGCAGAACATGGAATCGTTGCCGTGTACAAGTTGGCCATGTAGTGGCGGCTGCTACACGAGATCTACATTCGTCCGATTGAGTTCGAGCTTCTATTTGGTGTTTATGACGACCTCTTCGAACTGACGTCTACCGTCTACGTCTGATGTATAACTTAGAAGTAACTTAAATAAATTTAAAGTAGTAGTAGTAAATTGTATCAGTTTCTGATAATATTATTGATCTAGTAATAAATTAAGACAGGTTTTCTATATGACTGTTGCTAAAAAATAGTATTATTGATGTAACAATAACTGTAAATAGACAGTTTCGCTTATAATTGTTACTAAGAAATTGTATCAGTTGTTTGCAGTATTACTGATGTACAGTGTCTTCATAAATGATTACAAGCCACTTCATCAGGGTCGAGATTTTCAAATCAATCGTAGAGCAATTCATATGCAAATATTCTTTTCCTCACTACGGCAATTGAGAGAGACAAGAAATCTATTTGTATATGAGTTGTTCTTCGAAAATCACAGTCACGTGGCTTGTAATCATTTATGAAGGCACTGTATATAGTAATAAATTTAAATAGACAGATTCGCTATATGATTGCTGTTACACAATTATATCAATTATTTATAGTAGGTATTGTTGATGTAGTAATAAATTTAAATAAACAGATTCGCTATATACTTGTTGCTAGGAAATTGTATCAGTTGTTTCTAGCATTATTGGTATTGTCTGAAGCTATTTATTTGTGTGGCAAAAATTCAATTAAACTAAAGAAAAAGCATTATTGATGTGGTCATAAATTTAAATAGATTTGCTATACGATTGTTGCTAGAAAATTTTATCAGTTATTTATACTATTACTGATGTAATAGTAAATGTAAATATACAGATTCGCTATATGATTGTTGCTTGAAATTGTATCAGTTATTTATAGAATTGTTGATGTAGTGATACATTTAAATAGACAGATTTGCTATATCGCTAGGAAATTGTATCAGTTCTTTATAGCATTATTGATGTAGTCATAAATTTAAATAGATTCGCTATATGATTGTAGCTAGGAAATTATATCAGTTATTTATAGTATTATTAATGTAATAATAAACGTAAATAGACAGATTCGCTATATAATTGATGCTAGGAAATTGTATCAGTTATATATATTTTTGGATCGGTCAGTAGTCGCGCAGTTTAAGGCGTCAGTACTTGAATCGAGGTGACTGGATCAGTGTGTTGTGGGTTCGACCCCCGCAGCCGGTAGACCGTATATAAGCTATATTCCTGAAGAGATTGGCATCCTCTCTGCGGGTATGGTAGGGTGGAAGAATGTTGTAATAAATTTAAATAGAATGACTGTAGCTAGGAAATTATATCAGTTATTTATAGCATTATTGATATAACAATAAATAAAAATAGACAGATTCGCTATATGATTGTCACTAAGAAATTGTATCAGTTGTTTACAGTATTAATTATGTACATAGTAACAAATTTAAAAAGACAGATTCGCTATATGATTGTTGCTAGGAAATTGTCACAGCTACTTACAGAATTATTGATGTAGTATACTTGTTGCTGGGAAATTGTATCAGCCGTTTATAGTATTATTGGTGTACATAGTAACACATTTAATTCGACAAATTCGTTATACGATTGCTGCTCGAAAATTGTATCAATTCACGGGCACACAAAAAAAAAGTTGTGTGCCCGAGCTCCGACTTATGGTTCCCCATGTATTTTTGGCTCCTGAAACTGATCCCAGGGTCGGTATAGCCCAGACGTTCCATATTTGCGCGCTACGGTCAAAAAATGACCAAAATTTGGCCATTACCTGGAAATAAGCGCAAAGCTTTATCTCCGTGCCAAACATGAATCAGTTATTGGATAAGACTTCGCACATCCCAATTGTCACTTGAGGGCCACGAATTGGCAGAAAATTGGTCCTAAAAAATTTCAAATTGCCAGAAAAATTCATATGATTTCACCGTATTCAGGATCGAATTGATTTAAAAGGATTGTCTTCATGTAGAATTGCACAGTGAATAGACAAAAAAATAAAAAGAAATAAAGAAAAATAAAAAAAGGAAAAAAAAATGAAAAAAATTAAAAATTTTAAAAAGAAAGAAAGGAGCTACAATACTTCCTACGTCAACAACTAATTCATGTTTGGACCCTTCAATGGCACGAAGATAAAGCTTTGCGCTTATTTCCAGGTAATGGCCAAATTTTAGTAATTTTTTGACCGTAGCGCGCAAATATGGAACGTCTGGGCTATACCGACCCCGGGATCGGTTTCGGGAGCCAAAAATACATGGGGAACCATAGGTCAGAGCTCGGGCACAGAACTTTTTTGTGTGACTGTGTTATTCATAATATTGCTGATGTAGTAACAAATTTAAATAGACACATTCGCTATATGATTGCTGCCAGGTAACTGTATACATATATATTTAAAATGTGCAGTTTCTCTTTCCAAAAACAACATTTGACTGATCCATGTGGTACAAAAGATTATTTATTCTTTTTAAACTGGAAAATAACTAGAACGATCTGAATAAGGCAGTAAATTAATAAAATATCACATAAAAAAGTAGATCTGTGAGAGTTCACAGCAGTATATTTATTACTTTTTTCACATCGCAAACTCTGTGAACTGTACCAGCTCGTTTATTTTCGTCTGATCTTCATTAATTTCGCTCGAACATCGGCATCTCAGATTTTTTAATCACTCTTAATAACACATTAATAGACCTAAATAGAATAATAAATGTACATTCTTCTCTGCGAACGTAAAAACCCATCTAATAGTTCGGAACTCGGCGAAATACCGTAAACTCGTCGAGCTTATTTCAGTCTAAGTGCCTCAAATTATAATTAATATCTCCTGTATAATTAAAAATTCGTAATAAATTATTCCTTCCATTAGCTCTGGCAGATATACCGAACCAAATTTATACACGAACCCAGAAAATGTTAATTAATGCGTTCTCTATCTCGAAACTGACGGCTTATCTTTATCAAACTAGTGTGAGTTGCTGCCCATCTCCAATATATCTATCATTTATCTGTCCGAGATCGTTCTATATCTTAAGTGGGCCCAAATGACTTCAGATAAGGTAAAAATAACCAAAATAATAGTATCGAACGCGAATCGATAAATTATTCATGTGTTCTTGGGTGACCAAGTCGTAAAGTAGATTCGGTTATGAATATTCAAGAGAAGATGATCAGAATGCTAACTGTCACAAACAAATACATTTGAATAATAACTGGGAATGACAATACTCGTCAAACGAAAAAGAAAGTCAATTTTGTTTCACAATGCTGCTTTCAAATTATGAGGGTGTATGATTTTATCACTGTACGAAAAAAAATTGTCGTAAATATTCATGAAATTGTAAACGACTCAATTGCAATGTGTATAGCAAAAAAGTTTCAAATAGACGTAGCAGTAAAATTCCATTATTTTTTGTACCGAATGATTGTAGTAATATTTTATAATTTTGTACCAGATTATCATGTAGACTCGAGTGACATAAACCATGATTATAGGAAGTAATACCCGGATGTAGCAAAACATGCGTTGGTCGAACCTATCTGTTGCGTGGGAAAATTCGAGACAAATAAAAACATTCTATGTAGAAGTAGCAGGAACAAACTTGCTGCCAAATTCTACTATAAATTTTAATTATAGAGCCTATAATAAGAACTACTAGAACGTAGAAAATTTGAATTGTGGCCGTAATGACAATTTAAATAGGTTTTGTTAGATGATTTTTGTTTGCTTATATATGTTTCTTTAACAAAGATTTAGTTAATTTTACATTTTGCATCCTCTTGTTTTGTAGTTGGGAAGTGGGTGAAAACCCAAAACAGTGTAGGTAGGTATATCGATTTCTATTTTGTTTGGGTCAGCGAAAAAACTGTAGTTGACCTGTTCGAATAATATGAACGTCAACTAAACTGCGTACGCGCAATGTATTAAAGCCACATCTAGTGGCTATTAGATACTTCATTGTGTATTAAACTGATTGCTACTGCTGCTACATAATATTGCCAACAAGCTCTGTCAATTATCGCTACAATCAATTCATACAGTTCATAAAAAAAGAAGATATTCACGATGGAAATTATTATTGAGGTTTATTATTTCAAATAATATAATAATATAGTAAAGATTCAAATTCGATTATTGTTGTTGCCTACTATCCTTCATCTACAACATTTTTGGACTCGTTGCTTTCGATAAAATAATATTAATGACAAGCGTGAGCGTTAATAATAAAAATAGTTAACGCAACTTTCTAGATACATGCTTATACCATACAGCCCCTTTGATTTATTTTCCTTTATGCGAGTACAAGGTTATTGGTCTAAACACGGCAGGCCAAGATTCACTCTTGCCGGATTATTTGTCACTGAATATGTTATGTAATGAATCTGAAATACAAAAAAAGTGCATTCAGAAAGCAATTTGTTGATTTTCCGCTACTGTTGTAAGGTGTAATAAAAAGCCACCCTTAAGACTTGTTTCACACGTAACTTTTTTCTTATTGCCATTACCATTTTAGATACCCTGATCCCTTCTAAACAGAAGAGGTCTTCGGTTTTTTTTTGTAAAATTCACGATTTTTGAGCAAATAATATTTAAAATCAGTTAGATACATGATTAACATAGGACAATAATTCAGTCGAACTGTAATTTATCTAGTTGCTACACGACTGTCAAATTGACATTTTATAATGGCAACTTAATTGTTAAAATTAATGCAACTAATAGAAATCACAAAAAATGACCACCTTTAGTCATTACACAAGAGTCTACACCAAGCCTTGGTGCATAAAACTTATGTTCAAGATCTAGAAGACTGAAACCCTAAGTTACCATAACTATAAACATGTTCATAACTGAAATTATTTACCAAATTGCTAGAATTTTCCGTTGAACTGTTGTCACTGTCTATGACTGTAGTCAAACATGAAGTTGATATTCCACTCATTTCATGTGGCATGCCAGCCAACATTCTTGCAGTTTTATTTTTCAATCCATGCTGTCGGCCAAATACCCTTCTGCTATCGTTGTACTCCCCAGACAATGTTCCGTGAATTCTTCTGGATCTGGCAAACTCAAAAAACCACCAACTCCGCTTGGCATTTTTCCAAATGTATTTTCCTCAACGGGCTGACCGGTGCAACGCCTTTCACATTAGGAAAATCTTTCTGAATCTGCCAAGCGCCAAGACATATACTTTCTCACTATACTCAATGCAAAGAACTCGTTTTCTTCGACAATTGTAAATTTGTTACGGATATCTGTTTTACTTTCCTAAATGTCAACCACCATAACCAAGCCCCTATCTTCAATATCATTAATCTTCATATTCAAAAGTTTTTGACCTCTACAGCCCCCGAAATAACCCATAATTAGAGCCACTTGTACAATAGAGACAATAAATGTGTTATTCTTATAGTTTAATGCAATATTTTATGTAGTAAATGTTCTTCATCGGAAGCATCCTTCAAAAATTTGACAATGTCATCTCGACTAAACACTTTAGACTTTTTTGGCTTATAGCCTTTACTTTTTCGTTTGAGAAGCGCTTCCAGTTTATGAAACTTTCTCCCATCTATTATTAAAAATTGTCATCATTGATTTTAACATTGACCCCAAGGAATTAGGAACGCAAGATTCAGACATTAAGAAAATTAAATCAATATTTCTTATACTACAACGTGGAAGAATGTCCTGAACTTTCAGCCACTGCAGAAATTTGTCATATTCCTTTTTATAGTTTGGTTCCGACTGTGTTGGTAGTAGTGCGGCACGAGCTCTCTCATACTTTTGTCACAAATCGCCTGAAATCACACTTTTCATTCATTTTCACAAATTAATAAATGTGAGAAACTTTTATTTTCAAATTGTCAGTTGATATATCCATGATAATAATGCCTACTTACTTATTAAACAACGGTCGTTTAATTTTGAAAATCAACAAAATTTGATTGTCATATTTCATTAGGATGAAATAAAAATCTTTATCTATCACGGGAGTTACTGGATGTTAATAATGTCGGGCAAATGAACAAACAATATGTTGCGCTTGATAATTAACATACTCATAACTCCTTGATACATAAATAACTATTAATTCTATGGAAAAATGAATTTTCTACCTAAAAAGTGGCAATACATTTCAAATTGAGAATTCTATAAACTCCTGTTTTTAAAAGGACTGATGAATGATGATTTCTAACGGTATTCCCTACACTACAAAAAGCATGCCAGAAGTGATAAAAATACCGATGCGATCTCTATCCCATATTTCAGCACGCTGTCATAATAACTAATCCTCATCTGACGCTGACTCAAAGCCATAATCCCACCAGTGAAAAATCCTCCTAACCGAACAATTTAATCTCATAAAAGATGTATGAATGTAAATACGAACACGAGCACAGAGGTGTTGATACCTTTATTGAATAGAAACAACGGCCGTAAGCATGCAAATGGAGGCGATTCGTCAATGTGTTTTACACTTATCCACCGGGAAAGTGGCAGAAATAATTTACGCGAGCGCGGCTAGTCATTTGTTACAATCGGAACAATTCCGAGCAACGCTCTGTAATATACGCTCGCGGGTGCAGTTGTATATCTCACAGAAAGCAGTCTAGACTGAGAGAAGTACGCTGTTGTTTCTAATTTTTATCAGTAATTACCTTTCTCAGAAAATGTTCTTCATGTTCCAAATTTTTCAAAAGTTCTTCATCTTGTCTAGTCTACTGAACTTCTTCATGTTTCATCTGGCCATTGATAAATTTTATCAATTTAAAGAGTTAGAAATTCGCAATATCCAAAATGATGCTTTAAATCTATTGCTGTTTTGTTCTTCAGTTTTTGCCACAATTTCAATGATCCATCCATCCTTCACTGGATCTATATTGAAATTGAATTATGTCTGAATTTTATAGTTGTTCTTTTCTCACCTTTCTTGATTGAATGTATGCTTAGGACATCGATTCGTAAGACATCATTTAGTGCCACAATTTCAACATTGATCTTTACCTGCTGAATATGATATAATCAGTGTGACAATTAACCTCAAATTATTCGACAAAATCTAAATCAAATTTATTGTCATTCACTTAAGGCAGGTCTACTTCAGTAAAGTTCAAATAATTAATTTTCAACAATTATTTTTCTTCATCTTGACGTTTCTGTACTACTTTTGTATAAACACATATTTGAATGCCTATCATTTTACTGATTTTACTGGTATTAGTGATTCTTTATCTTATTCAAATATAATGCTGTCTGATGCTCATAAAATATTTTTACACAAATGATAAATATAAATCAAGATATTCGAGATTCTAGTTAGCAATTTCAAAACTACTAATGAACCATTAATGTCAGCGATATTACCTGAGTAATGGTAAGCCCCTGTTCTCTGAATTCGTCTAGAAATTAAACCAATTGCTCTTACATAACTTCAAGATACATTACGTGAGAAATAGATCACTAATGATATCTACAACGAACAGATCGCTGTCCTGCTGGAAACATTTTTGTGCAGGGACTTAATCCTGCTATTGGAACGTTCCTAAAGTTTTCCACTTTATTTACTGTAAAATATATATTTATTATTAAAATATAATCCTTTACTAAAAACATAATAAATCAATTATACTAGTCCAAAGTGAGAAATACTCCAACAGTTGTCGTTTTTAGTCTATTACAGTAGATACGTAGACTGACACGCGCTGACTCAAACGTATCATTTTTAACAAGTTATAATTTTTAAACGAATAGAGGTACGGTACAGTCACATTTAAAAAATGCGCTATAAAAATCTTACGTTTTCCAAAGTACTCAAATATCTGCTCTATCATTAAATACTATATTTTCACTCCACCTCTTCTGCTGAATATTTCTAAGCTTCTCAAGCAAATATTTTTTCTTCATTTATTGGTAACAGCGTTACCATTTTTTACGATTATCACACTTCCAATCAGAGATCCAAATTTCATACTTTTACAAAATATGTCTCAATCCAGAATGACACCATAAGTTTATTACCAACTGGTAAGCTTTAGAGTGTATTTACACGAAGATTGAGAGCAGCAAGACAATCCAAGGTTGCTTTAAGTAGTCAAAATATATGCAAAGTTCATACAAGATCTTCTAAGAAGGCAGACGTACTGGTAAAATATTACAGGCTAATTTGGGAACACCTGCAAATGCGGTTACATGTCACAGCTATTATATCCTTTATTCAAAACATGATAAACTTGATGTTCCCATAAAATTTTCCACAGTTTTATTCAACATTCGGAAACATCCGCTGCATGAAATTCCAGTTTAATATGTACCTACGGCATAATTATACATGGAAATATCTCACTAAATTTACATAAAACCTCGATCTTGTTTCAGTCCCGTCAATAATTTGGTCGATCACTAAGCTTTACAAACAGTACGACATCCGATGCGCATATTTCACGAATTCCTCGACTGTCATTTCGCACTAAAAATGAACGGAATGTCCGGAAAGTGATCGTTTTTATTTACGGGAGTCGTTAAGTTAAAAAAAATTAACGATCACCTTTCGAGAAATGAGGTGAAACACTTAATTTTACCAGGTATTAAATTTCACCATCTTGCAGAATATGTTGTCTGCTTCCTTCTTAATGAATGATTTAGTATGTGTTAATTGTTAGTACATGGAAATTATTCAAATTAGTGTAGAAAATTAAAAAAAAATCAGTGACAGAAAAGATCACACAATCTCAAAAGTTCTGCGCAAATACAGAGAAGACCTTTATTATTATTTATTGTATTTTCACGCAATATGTGACCCATTAGTAGGGAAGTCTGGAGCTTCCACCAAATCTCACTAAGAGTCCTCCACCAACCTTTAAACATAAAAATAATACTTCTCTTATATTCTTGGGGTACTCGCTTGGCTCCTGCGAGAGGTAAAGAAACTCAACCTTTTAATAAAAATACAGATTTATTCAAACAAACATAACAACCATACTTACAATAATGAGACCTTTGCGCTTGGGAGTATCTCTTCTAAAGATCAGGGTCGTTTGGCCATGGACTGGCTCTGGCTGCAGCTCTAACTCTAGCTCTGGCTGTAGCTGACATTAGCCCAGTTTCAATAGTATTTATACGCATTCAAAAAATGCTGAGTACATCAGAATTATACTACCTATTGAAACAATGGGAACAGCCAGCAAGTCTATCGCTTGGTTCTTAGAGAGAGCAAGAAGGATAGACATAGTTTGGTTTGATAGTAACCTTTGCAACTGGACACTTTTAATTGTTTTGAATTTCACTTGTGTAACATTGACACACTATCGATTGTAAATTTGGTTCAATAAAATAATTTAATATTCGTATGTATGCCAAAAGGTTTTTAATTTAGAATAATTTATTAAAATATGTGTCCAGCTGTAAACCATCGCTCTAAGATCCTCTTTGTTGACAGTATTGAGAATTTTCAAAATCTAATACAATTTGTTGGAAGAATTTTTTTAAAGTTTTCTTTTATTTTTAAACGCCATTTTGCTGCCTACTTCACAAGTATTATATGTATGTTTATATTAGAAAAAGTGTAAAACTCATCATATCACATTTTAAAAAATATCAATTATATTGTCAACTCTAGTGCACCGATTGAAAACTCTTATCGTTTCAGTTAAAGTGCCTTTTCTACTGAAAATACAGCAAAATGTTACTTGAAAAAGTTATTCAGAACGGTAAATTATGGCGACCTGTAAAATTTCAAGAAAATCTGCGAGGTGTGATTTTGAAACCATTTTTCAACAAAGCACAGATTTTCTCAAAGCAGGCCCATCTTTTTGAAATTTTGGACATCTCCATAATTTACTGTTTTGAATAACTTATTTAAGTAACATTTTGCTATATTTTCAGTAGAAAAGTCACTTTACCTGAAACGATAACTTTTTTCAATCGTTGCACTGAATATTTCAAATAGGATTATTTCAAAATGGTTACTACCTAACAACTTCAACAGGGTATACCTTTGCCAGATATAACAGATAGGAGAATCGATTGTTTCAATAGACAGATAGATACACTAAACAGAAAAAAAGTTCTGCCAATTAAAAGAAACATGCTGTGCCATAAGTGGCGCCCTCTACTAGTGACGTCAAAATTTGTTAAATTCTTATTTGCCGTGCCAAAAACATAGTTGTGACAATTTTTTTAATACTCCGACAGGTTTCAATGTTATTGAGATATTTGAAAATAAAGTTCTAGCACTAAACGCCCTGTATTTTTGAAACCAGCAACATTCGGATAAGGCATATTTGGCTCAATCGAGTTATTTTGGTCACCAGTATCTCCAGCTCCGAGATTTCCCAACCTTTCACAGACACCCTGTATATAGGAAGTATTGACCAGGGAACAGATCGACAAATTTCTCGCAGAAGTGCAGGATGAAGCATATCTCAGCAACTTGACATTCAATAATATCGAAGATAGGGAACTTTACTAGTTGTGTATATACCAGACACAAAAACGAATGTGCAACGAACTTTCGTTATTACTGGAACATTATATTTGAAATAACACATTTGATAAGATGCCTGTCAATATTGCTGAATTCTAAATTTGTATGATTCTCACCTTTAAGTACACTGGACATTGCTTCCAAGGATCTTCAGCTAGTTTGCGCCAAACTCTGGCGCTAATCTTACTACAATTAAGAGACACGATAGATGGAAGTCCATTACCATAGCAGAAGGTTATATAGAAGACTTGTTACAAAAGAAGAAGAGCATCGTCAGCCAAATTTTGTCCAAAACTTCAGCGATTAACACTGCTTCCCACCCTGGTACATGTTTGACAGAAATAATTATTAGTACAGCTAATAATGAGATTGTCCATGGAATTACTTTCTTTCATTCAAAATTTCTTTATTGTTTTCTATTTTTTGCACCAGTGCTAAAAGTGTATTACTAACATCAGTGCCTTAAAATTACACTTTATACATTGACAGCATGAGTTGACAATTATAATTTTACTGACGTTCAAATTCTACATAATAAGTATTTTTTGTATAGCATTATTAGTAATGTTTTTTCTAATTTTTATATGAAAACACAAATTTTGCTAAATAAAATTAAGATGTTTGTTAAAGATAGGGTGTCCGGCTTTATTTTACTGCATGACAGATCGCACTAAACAAAATATAATTGATTTAACAATTACGATACCAAAGTTATGACACCAGACAGGGCTTGAATATGTGGCAATAATAATAATAATTTGATTGCCATAGATTTCACTGAAATAGACATAGTCATAGGGAAAGTAGAAACACACAATATAAAAATAACGAATAATATTTTTAAGTACAAAGAAAGAATAAAACAAAACCAGTCGATGTTGAACTGAAATTCAAAACTGTCGAGAGTTATGCTTCCAAAATTATACAAAAGTATTATATATTAGTTCTCTTAGAATTATTTAATAAATGTATGTCGCACATCTACCATGCCAGGTGTTTCTACATAATAATCACAAGTCACCCCTGAACATACTTGCCGTGATTGTTTTTTGTTTAGAGCTTTTTTCTTAAGAAAGAATAATGTTTGAAATAGTTAAATAATTTATCAACATGTAGCTACAATTTTGTATGTACAACGCACCAATTAGATTGGATAGGATTGAATTGATAGTAGATTGGCAGCTGTGGAGTTTTAAGAGGGTATGTGATGCTTTTTCGGTATATTAAAATAGTTTTTCCAACTCTGAGAAGCTAGCAAATACAACTTTGAATCTGGAGTAGATCCTATTAATAAACATTCAAGGCCCAATTAAAATTCCCGAAAAGTTGCTTTCCCGCAGCCGTGGCCTTTGACCTTCCCACCATGCCCTTCATTTTAGTTTCGAGTCGCGTAACTGTACGTAATTAATACGTTAACTAAACTCCCGTCTGCCCGTACCTAGCTCAAATTAAGTAAAACATTGAAAAGTCATTAATACAGAGAACCAATTAATCTTAATTAGTATCGGCTGTCAACTTGGCAATGCGTCGGGTCGCGAGAATGTAAATAATTTCTTTGCGGCTTCGTCGGGACTACCTTGTGCAATTGTTCCATGTAGGAAGCCTATTTTTGCCTCGGAAAAAATTGCAGAATGCCATTAGGCTTGTCGATCTGCGACGCTGCTGGCTTGTTCGTCCGTTGATGCGTTCGCTTTTAAATGCGCGTGATGCAGAAAAATGCGTCTTGAAATAAATCCTGATCTATAACAAGAGATGCAAAAAGTTACATCAAAGGCCGTTCAGCATTAAGAATCTATACGATGTTTGCTTATACAGAGTGTTCGGAATACGAGTGACAATACTCAAAAAGCTCATATATTGCAACAAATATCTTTTATGAACATGTCTAAAACCAATACTTTTCTGTACAAATACGTTTCAGAAATATAAATATATCTCAAATCAAACGCAAAACTTTGTGTCAATATTGTGAAATTATATAAGAAAATTTTCACAGTAGCGTTAAGTGGACTGTACGTAAATGTTGGGATGTATGTAAAAAAATAAGTTCGAAATTATATGTCGAGTAAACTCGGCATTTAAGTTACCAGGAAATAATGGGGTAACATTACTAGTTGTTGTTAACCTCAAACTAGATTAAAATAATTGTGCATGGTACATTCTTATTTCATACTGCAACTTATCTCTATAGAAACACCATGTATGCCGCTTTGAATCGTTTGAAAATGGAACATACGTAGACGCGATTTACACGAATTTTCAAAAAGTACTTGATAAAGTAGACCATTACGTGTTACTAAAGAAATTGTGTCTATACATATGGTGTACCGGATATTTTATTATTACTATGACTTCTTCGTAAAATATAATGAAACTGAATATAAAGCACATTCTGGAGTTCCTCAAGGTTCCAATTTGGGACCATTGTTATTTATTTATTTCATTAATGATATACCAGATATAATTTATCATTCCAGATGCATCTTATTTACAGATAACTCAAAAATATATAGGAACAAGATTAGGTAATAAAATTATTGTAATTTACTACACTTAGTTAATATTAACGCTATATATGGATGGAGTAAAGAAAATAAACTTAATTCTAATATTAGTAAATGCTGTACAATATCATTCACTCGTAAAAAGAATTATATATTATAGCATTCTAAAATGAATGTCGAAACTATGAGAAGAGCTAAAAACGTGAAGAATCTAGGAGTAACATTTGACTTAAAACTTTCATTTAAAGATCCTGGCGTAATAAAGTTATCTGCCTAAAAAATTGTAGTATCATTCTTTGGTAAGATGTAACTCTCCTCTTCTTAATATTTTATAGGGTGTCATCTTATGCCTCCCTATAATCCCCCTGTATATTTTTCTTTAGTCACTTGCTCACTTTATGACTAAAATTCAAAACAACATATCATTTTCTGCTGTAAGGTATCAATGTATTTTTTAATTGAAAATATTCATTAAGTCGATGTACTGCCAATACCAAACTAGGTCCGCTATCACTATAAACAGTTTTGTAATTAGCTTCTAAAGATTACAGATCTATTTCGTGGTAATATGCAAATTATAAATACATCATCTAGGGAAACACGTGTATAAATGTTCGCAAACGTGGTTGAAAGTATTATCGGACTTTATTATTAAAAGCGAATTAATAGCCTAAGTCATGGGAACTATTCGATCTCAGTCCGATGGAGATTATTTTATTGCATCTTAGAGAAGTGAGGAGTCTATTACCAGGGTAATTTCTTCTAATTGGTTATTTGAATAGGCAATAACTTTTGCTTTAATACTTTGTACAAATTTTATTGTTAATTTGTATCGAGAACTAACTAGAAGATGGTTTTAATAAAAATAGATGTAGTAGCGAGGAGCATTCAGATATTAACACTGTTACTATATAGGGTGAAGCTTAAATAAGTACAAATATTTTAACTGCTGGTATAGTTCTTATATATAGATGAGTATAGTAAAAGTCATTTTTAAAAATTACAAATATTTACGGAGATATTTTTTTTTTGAAATACCCACATTTTGAGATCCGCTGACCAGATAGACAATTAACTTAACCTAATAACAATTTCCAATCTGGTCCAAAGGGATTTGAAAATAAAAACATTGTTTCTGGCACATTTTATCTTACTAAGGCTTTTGATTGTGGGAACCACAACATCTTGTTACAAAAACTTCTGCGTTATAAGTGTTATAACTTTGATTTAAATAGTGTATGACTTATTGAATCGTATCTGAGTGACAGATCACAGTCTCTAAACTGCTAAACGCATATTAGTTAAGCAGTGATAATTGGTATTCGTGATAACGATAGTATATATTGTGATAAATCAATTGGAGTGGAGTAAATATTATGAAAATGAATTTTATTTATACATATCTTCAATTTTATGTACTTAGACACATGGTGGGGTATACGAATGGCAAAGGGGAGGAGGTGGCCATTAATATATAAATTATTAACATATTTCAATCATTCTTTGACATTTTAGATATTAACTTCCTCAAGGAAGTCCTATTCCAGGACATTAGTGTAACACCGACAACGCTGTGGAATACACATCCACCTTGACTCTTAAAAGTCGGTCCATATCGGAGTTGGATCAGCGATCCTCAATCAAGTTTTCTATTGAAAACTCACATTTATTTCAAATTTGACCTTTCATTTCTGATTTTTTGTAAAAAAAAATATTTGTACTTGCGTTGGTTCCCTTGCTAATTTTTAACTTGTGGAATGTAATGACCATGTTTTATGTATAAATATTCTTTGTTATCTTATCATGAAAATAAAAACTGTACCGTAGCAAAAATTCTTCTCGGAAGGGTCTGGAGGAGTCCAGGTAAACAGTAACAACTCACTTTTGCTAAAGAAGTTCTCCCATCAAGGCGGATCAGTGATGTGTTGGAGGTACAATGTCATGTATAATTTTTATTTAGCGAACAATGACAGATACCATGAAACTGGGCCAAAAACGTTGTTGAAACAATCGCTTAGCCTTTGCGCTACGAATTTGGAGAAAGCTACATTTTTCAAGACGATAATACCAGTCCACATCGCACGCAGTGTACAAGTACAGGCAGGAAATATCCAAAGAATGAATTGGCCAGCAAATTCATCAGACATGAATACAATTCATGTCTGGAAAAACCTTAATAAACCTTACGTAAAGAAAACCGCTATTTAATCTTTCAGGATCTGACTGTAGCACTTCAAGAAGATTGGGATAATATACCTCTTCATTTTATTGATAACTTAATTCACGGTACGCCAAGATGCGTTGGCCAATTGATTGAAAGCAGAGGCGATCATACATACCACTGAATTATGTTTTTGTTACTGTTTAAAACATTTATCCCAAAAATAATAATTTATTACTAGAAATTTGTTAAAATTTTTCGTTATTTGTTTTATTCCGTATTATTTGGGAAGCAAGTTAAAAATTGTTTATCGCGTAGTTTGGTATTAAAGTAAAGAATAAGTATATCCCACTTCGAAACTGTAATTTAATTATTTTGTATCCCTATTTAACTCTTCAGGATTTGACTGTAATAGTTCAAGAAGAGTGGGCGGGACAATATACCTGTTAATTTTATTGAAACCTGATTCAAGGGATGCCGAGACGCGTTGGTCAATTGAGTAAAAGAAGAGGCGATCATACAGATTTTTAAATTCTGTGTTTGTTACCACATAAAACATTGTTCTCAAAAATAAGAATTTATTGCCTTGAAATTTGTTTACATTTGCCGCTGTTTGTTTTATTCTGCATTAATCAGGAAGCAAGTTAAAAAAATGTGTATCACGTAGTTTGTTATCAAAACAAAGAATAAAGTCTACCTCATTTTGAAACTTTAATTTAATTATTTTGAACCATACCTAGGGCGGCCAAACCGTTTGGAGATGTGTGTGTCAAACTAATAAACACAATTCAGCTAACATTTTAAATTCTGAGCCTACAAATTAAACATGTTCTCTTCCAAGATCATTAGTAAAAATTAAGTCTCAACCGCGCGACAATTTATCTTAACTGAAACTGACTAGAAATAATGATCTACCTCATCCTTAAAAACGTAATAAATCAGCAGTGCTCCAGTTCGATGGGACGGACGTTGCCGACCACGTAGATTTTTTTCTATTAATTAGATATGCCTAGATACGCAGTCTCGATTATTTATAATGTTTACGTACCGATTTTGTCATAATTGCTGGCCTGGCTGAGACAAATTATGATGAAATAGTATTTGCCAAAAAGCGAAAGCTTGGTTAACATATGACATTGTTTAACCTAGATGTTGCTAGAAAACATATCGTCGCAAATTTAAGAGCATCTTCACATTGAAATGGATATATAAATGTGAATTAGGTTTGTTGAATGGTTGTTAAGGAGTTGTTAGAAGGAAAAACAATATCAAGTTATATGTAAGTATTAAAAAAGTAACTATAAAGGTTAATAATTCATTTGCCATAACTGATACTGCAACAACTGTTCAAAATTTTGTCCACCGACGTGTAAACACATTTAGGTCCATCTTACCCAGTTTCTACGAATTAACAAAATTATTTCTGGTTTTTATCAGTTTTAAATCGTAAGTTATTGGTAGCAGCTATGATACGATTGCATAAATCATCAATAGCGTTCACTTCGGTGCTATACACTTCATTTTTTAAAGTCGAGAGATCATGACGGCCATGGTATCGATCCTCATCGTCCAATCCATTGTACTACTTGAACTTCATAAAGGTACTCCTGAATCTTTTGTCGAAATTGAAAGGGATTGGATAGCACCATTGTGCAAGAACCACATTCAGAGTCGGACAACTAAAGGCGTTCCAGTTCAAATAGATAATTTCAAAGGAATATGAATAGTCCAATCAAGCGATCATCGACAATCCCTGCCCAAACATATAAGAAAAAGTGTTGTTGGAAATGATCCCGTTGAATCCCGTACGGATTTTCAAAATCCCAAACATGAGTATTATGAATTTTATACATCCCATTCCATGTAAAAAATTGCTTCATCTATAACACGTCATCTGTAAATCTACGATTATGAGCATTTTGTTGTATCAACCATTCACAAAATATAATTAGTAAGGGGTAATTCCTTGGGATTAATGCTTGAACACGCTGTACATGGTAAGGATATAATTTCATTTATGATACGTCACACTGTTGATTAGAATATTCCTTGTACTTGTTGAACGACCTGCCTGGTCGAGAATTCTCTTCAAAAGTCTCTAAACTGTGTTCATCAGGTAATGCAATACGCCGTGGACGCCTCTATATCTTCCACGATTCGGTTGCAAATTTATCTTGTCACGCCCGCGTTGCATTACTGTGGTAAAAGTAGCTGCATTTGGCAAATCGTTCTGCGTACAGACGAGACAAGCTGCTAAAGCATTTTGTCTTACTTCACCATAAATTAAAAACAAATCCATCAATTCCGAGTTGCTATACACGTAAGCCATTTTTGACACTTGCACTAATGTAAACACTATCCAAAAAATGTTAAGACTAAAATCGGATTTCAGTATTCGGAATCGCTTGCGTTCCGATGACGCTAGATCCTACAGTAGCCCATTAAAGGTGTAAAGATGTAAAGGTTTTAAAAAACAAATACGATATTGACGTTATTTTTCATGACCCATCTATTCTCAATTTTTTGGATAAGTTGTGAGTCGCCCTGGATACAGGACAAAATGGTAGGATCCAGATCGATTGGTAAAATAGTTTTCAAAATATTAATATAATTAATTATTTTTCTTTATGGTTGATATGTCAAATAACTCTCTCCAGAACTTACTACTCAGTAATTATTATTGAAACACTCTGTATATTTATGAAAATTGAGAAGTAAATGTAGTTTCTTATGAATATATGTCATTTTGATGAATAACTCAAAAACCGTTATTAAAAGCATTAGATTTTGTGCAAACTATCTGAATGACATTAAAAATGTCAATTCTTTCGATATATTCTTGCATTGTATCTGATTAAAATGCACTATGTATCCAAATTATAAGATAGCATCGAAAACCAAGGCTAAAATTTTCCACATTCCGCGCTATATATTCACGTGCACCACAAAAAATAATTGGAGCCAAACTGAACACTCCCACATGCACCTCTAACGTCTCAGACAAAAACCCAGTACCATTATTTATTGTTCACTATTACGATTATCTGGAACCTATGGTGTTATTAACAACATCTACAGTTACGGCCTGGCAGGAAATGATGGTTTTAGATTTATCCCATCCTGCGTGGCCATGAGTAATCATTAAATGATATAAATTAGATGGAGGTTATTGATGGCAGTAAAAATGGACCGATTAATTACAATTCTAAATCACAGCCGCGAATTCAATTCGGTTTTAATTTCTTTGTGCCGTAATTGCTTATAAATTATATCATTTTATGGCGCTATGCTCTGGATGCCGAGGATGAGAAAGCAGGAACTCCTTTATGTAATTGTTTTTTTCAGATTCGGTGGGATATCACGCAATTTTCCGTCTCAAACTTTTACTTGTTTGATGTTATTAGTTATTACTGAATGTGTGAACGCGTATAAATCACTGTTTATTAGATGCGTTATTTATAGCATCATTTATTTATACATAAATATTATAATAATAATAACTTCATTTATTTCCAACAGATTTACACACAATTACAGGAAAACTTATAATAAATAGAGAGTAGAATTAAATCACACTTTGGATTACAAAAACTATCTATCTATATACTTACATATAGAAATGTGATAGAAGTTTTTCAAAAGCTCTTGCTGCAAATTGTGATAAGATTTTAAAATTTCACCAAGTGCTGGATAAACTATATAACTGACACATATTATTAACGGGAGATTTCATTATAACATTTGTTCTATTAAAAGTACAATAAAAAGTATCATGTAAACGAGAATTATGTCCAAGTACTAGACGTGACAATTTATCTAATAGAAACGGAGAGTAAATAACATTACGGAGTAATTTAAATAGAAAAGATAATGCAATATAATCTCTCTTTCATTTAAGAGATTTAAATTAAATAAATTTAATAAATAATTATTATCAATACTATTAGACCAGGGTCGATAATTTTTGAAACCAAAAAGAAAATAATAGTTGGATGAAACCCATTGGAAAAGGAAGAGAATACAACAAAAATGAGAGGAAACATAATTTACGGGCGATCTGTGGTCGAGAAGTGGAAGGAGGTGAGTTTTTAAGGGTAAAAAACGGTTTATCTCGATTTCTGACAAAACTACCTTCCTTTCATTCTTGTTGTATTCTCTTCCTTTTCCAATGGGTTTCACCCTACTATTATTTTTTTCACTTTTTACGAGTTTCAAAGGCTTCAGCACTGGTCTATATTACATCCGTAACATTTAAAAATCATAAACTTCAATAATAATTTACGGATACCATATTCTAATTTGCTCCTGATGAATGATACGTACAATATTCTAAAACTGTTGACATTAGTAAAATTACTCAAGTTTCTAGTACAAAAATCCCCTTAGCCTATTAGCTGAAGATAGCATGTTCCTAATATGACCGTTAAAGTTCAGTTTACCGTCAAAAGTAATACCTAAAACCTTGATGTCAGTACACCGCGCAAGAGTGTTATCATTAAAATGGTACTGAAACTGAGTTGGATTGAACGTTAGAGAAAAAGTGATAACTTTACATTTCGCTACATTTAAATATAAACCATTATTAGAGCACCAAATATAAATGTTTTCTGAATTATTTTGTAAAGACATGCAATCATGTATAGAATCTATTCTAGAAAATACTTTTAGATAATCAGCAAATAGCAAGTGAGATGTCAAAGTAGAGCAAAGATCGTTAATAAAAGTTAAGAATAACAGTGGACCAAGATTTGAACCCTGAGGAACACCAAAAATAGCAAAATAATTCCTAAATGCATGACCACCATATTCAACAAATTGAGGCCTGTTCAATAAATATGACTTAAATACTACTGCCAAATTGTCAGAGAAGTTTCGCACTTAAGAGAGAATGGCCAATTCGGTCAAACGCTTTTTGCATGGCTGTATAAATAACATCTACTTGCCCCTGAGTGTTTAGAGCATCTGACAAAAACTGTAAAACTGGCTAAATTGGTAATAGTTGATCGTTTTCCATAAAACCATGCTGATTAACAGAAATAAATAATTTGATTGAACTATATATGCAGTTATAATGAATTATTTCAAAAATTTTATCAAAATTGTTTAGTATAGATATTGGTCTATGGTTGCTCACACAAAAATGATCACCACTTTTAAGTATTGGACACATTTTGCTGACTCTACAATCTTTAACTATAAAACTTGGCAAATTATCAGTACCTGCTGTCATTTTATTTTTTAATTTACTTGATGTATATATTATTTATTATCTTAAAGGGTCGGCTGGGCTAAGAATGAATTTTGAATTCACTGTTTATTGATACCTACAAAATTGTAAAATTATAAGTTGTCTACTAAAAAAATTAAAATTGGGAAGCATGAATTTTATATTGTTTTGAAATGGATTACAGGGTAATTTGTCAAACATATTGTCTGGCCGCAATAATTACATAATAATTAAAATGTTGACATTAACAAATTGCAATAGAAAGTTAACAAAACCATGTGGCCGAAAACGCCACGCCACGCCAGGACCCAAAAATGGATGAAAAAATTTTGAGTTTTAACCAATTCAGATGTAAAATTTACCGCCGAATCCGAATTTGCAATAAAAAAGATGGATTTGCATTTGAAATTTCAAAGTTGGGCCTCATATCTCGTATAAGGCCCCATCGGGCCCAAAATCTGATTGGCCCATTCGATTCCTCGGGCGCAATTACTAAACACCCCAGTATCAGAATTCAGATTTTCCACCCGTGCGCGAAATAAATTCACCGTTTCCAGGCTTTTGGACCACCCTGTAGATCCGCTCGGGACAGGTAGGGCGACAATGCTGTTGGATAAGTACCAGGTAGACGGTTTTATTTCAGGTATTTATAAAATTATGCCATCTGACTTCACATAATAACAACATTTAACATTTATTGAACTGATTTTATTTCTCATTTTTAAATAATCTTCATTTATTACTTTTGTTTATTATGTTTTCAAAATAAAACAGGGAAGTTAATGTAGTACAAACCTTTTAACTGATATAAACAATGTTTTCTTAATTTATTATTAGCGAAATACATAATCAATCACTTGTCAATTAACAAATGAATTCAAAATATAATATTTTCTAAATGTTGTTAATAACAAAATGTTGTTCATACATCAGTACAGTTTCAAGTATTACAGTACATATTCAGCTGCATTCCCTTCTACAAACGCTGTAATGATTCCATAAAAACCAAATTAGAGGCGAAGCATGGAGGGACCTAAAAACTGTCTCGAATCGAGGCATAAATTAGTCCGGGAGAAGAGTAATTATTCGAGTTGGTTAAAAACGTACCATATATAATTATGGGTGATTAGTAACCAGTAATTAAAGTTCTTCGATTATGCCCAACGCGCATGTATATGTAGAACCGATGTGGATGTTTGTGTACGCTAGAAAACGTTGGTTATTTGTAACGCGGTATGCCTAATTATACACATTAGTGGGCCAAATTATTCGTATTAACGTACCTAGTAATTAGGCCGCAGCAGTAACTCGTTCTAAAATACAGGGTGTTACAGGAGGAGATGTACATACTTCAGTATGTTATTCTACGTTCAGCTTTAAGCAAAACATTTCCTATGAACTTAGGTCTGGAAACGCTTTGTTTAGGACATACAGGATGTCAAATTTGAAAAAATTAATTACATTTTCTTTAATAACTCTCGACTACTTTGAGTTGAATTCATGAAATTTTATATGCGGAGGTTTCTTGGGACGGGAAATTCAAATTTTATGCATAATTGGCTATATCTCCAAGAGGTCGCCAGAAGCGACCAATAGGATCTTTTTAAATCGCTGCAACTGTTTTGTGTCACGGTGTATTGTATTTAGGAATAGAAAAACATTTTTCCCTACCTTTTCTACTTAAAAATTCATCTAAAGATGATGATTAAAGATAGTATGTTGTTCGCACATCTCAGGTCCGTACTCAGGTCCGTCGGTTGAAAATCATAATAATATTCCTAATTAAAAACAAATTAATCTTCAAAATAATGGCCAGTGTTGACGAACCTCACCATGTTTATTCACCGGCATGTGTCAAGGTGCGTTATTAGCAAATGTCAGTTTCTTGTCGAGTTTCTTGTTGGTTTGTCCGTTTCGGTGCTTCAATATATTCCGTCTGCCTACCGCTCGTTCTACTGTGAAGAAATGGATTAAAGATTATCCAGATTTAGAATTTGACGGGACAGAATTAAAGTGCAAAATTTGTAAGAGTTATATCGTGGAATTACAAAACACGTATTGTTAGACATATGCGCTCGGAACAACACACAAATTCGTGTGAGCAATAGTATGACAAACCGTGAACGTCAAAAACAATTTAACAACGACTTGGTAAAAGTGATGGTGGGGTATAATATTCCTTAAATGAACTAAATAATGCAGAGTTTAGACAATTTTTGCAAAACTGTGTTAATGGAAATGATGTAACGTTGAAGAACCTGGACAGCATCAGGCTATTCAATAAATAATGCCGTAAATAGTGTTTTAGACTTGCGACAGTTTATTTCTCAGGTACCAGGATCTAGTGGTGAACGTGTAAAGAAGAAATTTAATACCGTTTTGCAGAACAATCCGGGATTTTTAACTGTATGCCGTACAGTAGACCTTTTTAAAGGTAAAGGAGTAGATTTTGCTAAACCTACCCTAAATGTGCCATCAGTGAAAAATTATACATATTTTAAATATACCCCAGTGACCTCTGTGGACGTAGAACGTACGTTTTCGAAACTGAAATGGATTTTAAGCGATAAACGTCACAACTTAACAACTGAACATTTACAACAGTTGCTGGTTATTCAGTTTTATTTCAGTACTAAAAGTGAATAGTAGGTATAGTGTTTTGTAAGCTACATAACTTAATATGGACTATATTGGACAACATACATATCACCAGTACAAGGGAAAACATTGATATTAACTGTATTTGACAATAATTGTACGTATTTACTTGACTTCCACAAACGTTAACGTTAGCGTCCTAAGTGCGCCCCTGATAATGACGTAATGTGCGAACGATATACGGTCTCTAATGATGATGCATGCAAATTATATATCTATTAGTGTGAATCAAAAGTCATTGTCAGGTTTTATACATTTTGTTATACTCCTGCAAAAAATTCAGGCTGAAATGGTTCTTAGTCTTTAACGTGTTATGCACTGTTTTTAGATAAAACTAAGGTAACACTTTAATACATAACATTTGCATGCATCATCATCTTTTGATGAGTTTTTAACGGAAACGGCTGCTCCTAGAGACTTCAATAAAGTGCACATTTCTTAAGTAGAAAAGGCAGGGGAAACTGTTTTTCTATTCCTAAATAACATACACCGTGGCACAAAAAAATTTCCCGTCCCAAGAAACCTCCGCATATAAAATTTCATAAATTTAACTCAAAGTAGTCGAGAATTATTAAAGAAAATTAAATTATTTAAATTTGTTGAAGACACTGATGGATCTGATTTCTTTTACGATTAAGCAAAGTATACTTTGAAAACAATTGAATGATAGCTGTCATATTGCTTTGACTGTAATTTCAAAAATTATATGAATTATATAAAATGTTTTTTTTTATTTCAAAAATTATTTGTTGTAATAGTTTTCATGGTTCTAAACAGAATGAAGTTATTGATTTTTGAATATGTTAGATGCTTAGTGACGAACTCAAGGAATGTCGAAAATAATTTTTTTATACAAAGAGTATGGGATCTAAAAAGAAAGAAATATACAAGTAACAATTACATTTTTTGTGAAACTAAGTACCTAATATGGATTTATGGTGTGTAGTTTATTACTGATACTTTTTAATTGATTTGGGATCCAGTGGTATTTGAACATATTTGACTAACAAAAATCATTTTTGGGCGATGTACTTGGCATAGATATATGTACACAACCAATTTTTTAAATTTCATATGACCTTTTTAACCACGGAGCTTAATAAAAATTGTTTATTTTTATACTTTCCGTTACCTCTCTATAGAAACGTACTAATTTCATTCAAATATCCCGGATTATCTGCTCATCTATTGATAGCCGTTTAGCAGTCTTGACTTTTTGACTTTTCTCTAGGTACCTTAGATTTTATGAAAGACTAAAAAATTTGAAAAAAAATTGTTCATCAAACTCTGTAAAAACTCACTTTAATGTTAAATAACTCGTTTATGACATTTGAAACTCCTCAGACCCTCATCATTCCAAAGTCACTGATCTAAAGTTAATCACAGTAAAAAGTTACGTTAAATAAATTCAGAGCTGCCTAATATATTTTTACTTTAAGGTTTACTTCTTTCGCATGCCGCTTCTCAAACTACACTGACTCTGAAGAACGCATCTAGAACCAAATCAAACACACATAGAATATTCTGGAAAACGTCAAAGTAATGGTATTTATAAATTTACACATGAGAATGAACTGATTTAATTAATAACCAGGTAGGTAAGCTTCCGTAACAATATTGCCTGATATAAAATTTCCTTCATAGAAATATCCTTAAAGTTACACTAGATAATATTTTTTCTTATTTATGTATGTATCATACACACTATATTGTCTAATTTCATTGCGTTTACTATTTTCTTCTCATTATGTAATTGAGCTTTGGCTTTTATAAATAGCGCCAATGCCAAATAAAATATATCTAGGTAATAAGATAAAACAGATATTAACAGAAGAAAAATCAAATTTTACCTGCTTTTTCAGGTGGTTTCTTTTTCATTGCGGTATATTACCTGAAACAAACATAACATTTACCATATATACCAAATTAGTAAATATTTTATATATAAAACATAAAACATAATAAAAAACATTACGTATATAAAAAGACAAGGTGGGATGTCATTTTATAAAAAAAATGTTACGGCAATGCGTAAAACAGAAATAATAATATATTCAAATTTTTTAGTATTTTTCTGGGAGTAAATATATACCTGCACGTCGCTAAAATGCACATAGTTAAAAAAGGGCCACTTCTTTATTTGTATTCATTGACGCTGTTGACAGGGGTCCAATTGAATCTTCGTCATGTCGAAAGAAATGCATAACTAATTTCCAAAGCATATGTGAAAATAGTTTTAATTCTTTCAACTCCAACATCATCAGAAACTAAGCATATTTCGATAAAATTTTATTTAAATTACTCCCTTGACATTTTCATTGGAGATATATTATTCCACACACTTTAAGCAAGTCAAATTGCCACGCCACTGTCACCGTGTACACCTGAATTATTAGTACCGTTGACCTTTCCAGCTTGGTAACCTTTGAAACGTCTTTAACCAAGTGTTATCATAGCATCTTCTCTCACAGTGCCATTCGATTGAACATTATGAATATTTAGAGAAAAAGAGGTGCCAGTTAACCTATTAACCTTAGTTCTTACGCGGATTCGAGTTTCTGTCGATATTTTTATTGCTACACTTTCTTCTACTTACGATGCATTGGCTATTCAGAAGTCGAATGACATTAAGGAGACCACGTACGTGAACGCAATGTAACGGTAAATGCTCGATGTACGTTAAACAGTAAAAATCACCGTAGTTAAAAAATATGTTCCTATACAAACATCACTAAAAGTTTTTAACGCTGTATAAAATCTAAGTATCCAAAATGCTATTTTAAGGCACTGGTGTTAAAATAGAAAACAATTAATACATTTTAAATCAAAGAAATATTTATTTACTTAATTAAATTATGTACAGTTACAGCTACTACTATTAGAATATGTAATTCCATTACTAAACTCCTCACTAACAGTTCTAGTAGTAATTATTTATTATTTATGTGAAACTAGTACCAGGGCGAAGGTAAGAAGCAATGTTATCCGTTTTCTATAAAATTTGGCCCGCGATGCTCTTCTTGTCTTAACGAGTCTTCTGTATTACCTTCCACTACTGTACTGGGCTTTCATCCACCGCGTCTCTTAATTGTTTATTAGCATCAGAGTCGATTAACAAACTAGCCGAAGATCGTCCGAAACAATGTCCAGTATTAGTCGCGTCAAATTAGCATGAAAAATGTGAAATAGTCAACTTTTTGCAGAGAAGTCCGATTGAGATGTGGTTTTCTGCGAAATGTTCAGGGAATTATTTATAACAAAAGGTACATCTAACCTCTGTACGCTCGCAACTTTTTAATTGTTTATTTAACAAATGACCCATTCTTGTTGAACATATTATGGCAAATGTCACACACGATTCAACGAAAATGTCTGGAAAATGTTCTCTCGGGGATTGTCGAGGTCCCTCTTTATCACTTTGGTGTTAGCTTTATTATTTATTGCTAAATTGTTGTAACTGGGCTAATTAACAAATTAAAAACTCCACCCCCAAAATCACTAGAGAACCGGAATTTTTCCAAGATTTCTGGCTTTATTAAGGCAAACCATCGGCACAAGATTTATGCAAATATAATTGTTAATTGTTCAATTGTTGCAAGCAACCTCGCTAATTAACAAATTAATAACTCTACTCCCGGAATCACTAGAGAACCGGATTTATCCGGGATTTCTGGTTTTTTAAGGCAAACCATCGGCATAAGATTTTTGCAATTATAATTGTTTATTGTTCAATTGTTGCAACCTGGCTAATTAACAAATTAATAACTCTACTCTTTGCCGGATGACAGTTATTAATTTGTTAATTACCCAGGTTGCAACGATTGAAAAATAAACGATCATATTTGCAATAACTTTGTAGCAATGGTTCTTCTCATGATCCTACAGTTATTGCAAAAAAATCTGTTTTTATAGAGATTTCGAGCGTCAACTTATTAATTTGTTAATTAGCCAGGTTGCAACAATTGGAAAATAAACAATGACGTGCAACAACCTTGTGCCGATGGTTCTCCCCAGAATCCCAGAGTTATTGCAAAAAAATCTGGTTCTCTAACGATTCCGGAAGTAGAGTTATTAATTTGTTAATTAGCGAGGTTGCAACAATTGAACAATAAACAATTACATTTACCAAAATCTTGTGCCGATGGTTTGCGTTAATAAGCCAGAAATCCTGGAAAAAATTCCGGTTCTCTAGTGATTTCGGGGGTGGAGTTTTTAATTTGTTAATTAGCCCAGTTACAACAATTTAGCAATAAATAATAAAGCTAACACCAAAGTGATAAAGAGGGACCTCGACCACCGAGAGAACATTTTCCAGACATTTTCGTTGAATCGTGTGACATTTGCCATCTGTTCAACAAAAATGGGTCATTTGTTAAATAAACAATTAAAAAGTCGCGAGCGTACAGAGGTTAGATGTACCTTTTGTTATAAATAATTCCCTGAACATTTTGCAGAAAACCGCATCTCATTCGGACTTCTCCGCAAAAAGTTGTAAGTGAAATGCTAATTTGACGCGACTATATAAAGGTGAGGTCAGGTAAATTTAGAAATTCAGGAATATTGGCAGGCATCGTACCAAATGTGTACATTCCAACTGGAGTCATGGCATATTTATTCTGAATGTATTTTATAAACATTCTTGAATGATTACTGTTCGCTAGACGAAGGGCAAATATGCCAGTAATAACGATAGTTCGTTGCACATTAGTTTTTGTGTTTGGTATATTCACAGTTAGTGATGTTCTCGAATCGTCGTCAAGTTGCAAAGTTCTTTGCTACGACATGATCCAAATACACCGAAAATTACGGCAACCTTCTACATGGGATATGTCTCATCCTGCGCTTCTGCGAGAAATTCGTCGATTTGTACACACATTCAAAAAGTAACAAATTTGTAATATTTGCTTATAACCTGATTCTTTATGTTCGTCATCGCCTTCAAAATGGATTAATTTGAGCGTTAATGACTTTCATGTTTTAGACTATTCTTCAAAGTAAGCCAAAAGCACTTTTTCACGGAACATTTTTCAGATCACACCATCTCAGGACAAGAAGAAACCAAGACCAAGAACACTACCAAGAAGAAGACGAGAACATAAACAACCCAAACCCAAACCCTATCCTTACCTAGCGCTCGCATCTCCCGAACCGTAACAGGCTCGGGAAGAAGAGCATCCTATGGCTACAAGCCACTCACAAAAACCCACTCCCAACAAAGACCACCCCCGGGGGTTTAGGACGGCCGGCGAAGAAAGAACCTAGAAGGCACGAAGAGCGCCAGAAGAGGCCCCCCTGCCGGCGGGGGTCTGCCAGGGCAGGAGGAGGTTCCTCGAGCCGCCAGCATCGGCCGCAACAGCGGTCGAGGCTGACCGGAGGAGGGAACCCACCTCTACGAGCCCGCCCAGGTCTACAGAGATGGTGAAGGATAAAGAGCGATAATACCGCTCGATCCTAATCCATACAAGGCCACCGTTCGCCAATAAAATAACGGCGCGCGACCATCTCAAGAAACGTTTGTACGAAAATTCGTACTGTTGCTTTAACTTAATAGACAATAATTCAAAAGTTGCTTTATTAGCAGTTTCTTTGATTTCTTCCTGGAGAAATTCCTTTGATTTTAGTTTGTTCGAAGGTATGTTAAATTTAGCGCTGATATCATCAATAACTATTTCATTACTGACATACTTTTTCTCTTTTTACTCTGTTTGCTTGTTGTGAAATGTATTATCGCAGTCAATTGATAAGTGTGATATTTTTGGTTACGCAAGTGTAAATACTCTGTAGAAATAATAGTTAATAAGTATCCAACGGCAATGGGTACTGAATGTAAGCGCAAAAAATATACGGAAACTACGCCCATTCAGCTGAAGTGCATGGGGACCTTTACCAATAAATAAAGTAGCATCTGTTACTGCAGGACGGAAAATCTAATGAAATAGAAATAAATTAGATAATATCTGTTCAATTGGATTCCAAACAGCTTCTATTGTATAATAAGTTCCGAGGAATGAGGGTTTTGCGTCACAGATTAATAAAAATGCCTACCAATCGTTATCTGGTTTGAACATCTAATTACACAGAAGTGATTTACTGCACTCGTAGGATACATAAAAAGATAGGAAGAGAAAGTACTGGCTGTATAATATGTGTACCATCATCTTGATAGTTGATGAGATTCAAAATTTATACAATTTAATTGGATAGGTTTAGTTGAATTCTTTGCAGTAGTAGTTTGCGTTATTCGTAATCACTTTCAGACAATGGCTGATTTAAGGTTCAACTCTTAAGGTGGCCATACAAGATTTTGAAATACGTGCCATTCAAAGAAACATTGACATAATTTCATGAAAGACTTATTGCAGAATATAAGGATGAGAAGATAACAATCTTGACAAAGGTGCACACCAATTGGACCTTCTTCTCTTTTTGGGAATAGCCTTAGCAATAAAATGACTGAATAGCTGTGTGTTCATCCTTACATTCAGCTTTCTCAAATTTCTACATGGGAGCTTTTTAGAGCAAGCTTGAAAAACAGTTGTTCCTAATTCAGGGGTTTATTGCCAGTTTCGTACCTGTGAATTACGTAATTTTTACAACGGATAGCTCATTTCCATGCTCTTACAATTAGCACTCTTATAAAATGTTTGTTCAGCTTGGTTTGGTTTGAAATGCATACAGATAGAGGACTGTAATAAATAGTGTTTGCCCTCCAAAAGAAGAAAACGTGTCTTATCTTTAACTATGTTTTTAGTGGAAAATAAAGTAGTACAAATATTTTTTTGTGAAAGTTCTTCGGAATTGACAAATTTTGATATTGATTAGAAATTCGAAATGACACTCTTTTAGGCACTAGTGCCTGACACAAAAGCGATAAAAATATTTATTTATTATAAATTATAAAGATACAATTATGTAAATTGATAAAGTAAATAATAGAGACATCCACCTTCTCATCTTTAACGGTAACCCAAGTACTAGCAGTCGGAATGAATAAATTGCTAGTAGTGGCAATACTGCTGGCTTCTGCTTCTGCATGAACTTCTGTTAATTCCTTATTTGGTGTATCTTTCTGACCCATAATTCTTTTTGCCATTTCGTTTTTCTATTCAACGGAGTTTTCGATATAATTCTTGGCATCTGAACTTCACCGCGAGCCTCCATGTCACTTTAAAAGTGCCATGTCCGCTTCAGAATCTGCCAAGATTTTTGCAGAGCTGCGCCGAAAGCAATGCCCAGTGTATTCATTGGCGCTGGGGAGTACAAGGAATTCCACTATCCTATCTGGTATTTGTATTGATTCCAACAGACAGCACAGCATTTCTGGAAGAACATGCTGAGTTTTCTAGTGATAGTGAAGTAGATGGTCATACTCACTGTGACTTGCAACATGTTGAACCAGCAACATTCAAAGCTATTCGCGCAGAAGATTCAACTGTTAAGGACTTACCTTCGAGAACTACCCAAGAAGGGAAAAATCAAGAAGGAGAAAAACAAAATGGTGTAGTCCAAAACCAGGCGTAAAAAACTAACCAATAAATAAAGCTACTTATTTTTATTTACTAGTTTCTATTATATTTTCTTGTTTCAACTTTGGTGAAAAATAATAATAATAATTGATTTAATTTACATTTGTGTTTTTTGTATGATTTATTTTTGATAAATATGGTATCTAAAAATTTGTGTATTGGTCATTGGAATACTCAATCCAATCCACTTGTGTTTTCGAAAGAGTTCGAATATCGTTGAGACGAAGATGTCGTGTCTGCTTGGAAATGGACGGAGGGTACTTTGAACATCTTCTGTATCTTTGTCGGTTTATTCTTAATAAAATAAAATGTAATACCTAGTTGTCCATATCTCCGCAACCGTTACTTTGCGGACCCATGTTTATTACGAATATTCTGCTTATTGTGGTTCATACTATTACCTCCTTAAATATTTTACACTCTCTTTTTAACACCCTGTATTACAAATACAGTACTTGATAGATGGATTTTGAATTGAAACATAGCATTCCCAGAGTTACTACTACCTCATTTGAACATTTTAAATTCAACATACATAACATAAGACGAAGCAATAATGCTACTGTTTGTTTGAAGCATTGGTGCGCCATTTGTTTTTTTATGTATGTTTCAAAACTATTGTTTCCTAGAAATACAATAATGAATAAAGTATATAAAATAGTATATGGTAGGTTATTTGTACATACTGTGTAAAATATAATACAACAGCAATAGTATGTAAATGTAAATCCTTGCCTCACTCACGTGATATCATATACAATTTTGTATGGTCTGACGTCTATTCTATATGGTGTAAACAATTTTATTGGACGTTATATCTTGTCTTTGTATTGTGTCCACAATAAATTATGTCATTTGGCATAAAATATGTAATTCTACTGTATTTACCTGGAGTGTACGTACCGTATGTATTTTGATAAATGGTGTGAATAACATGTAAATTTACTCTCAGCGTAATTGTATACAAAATTTCCTAACTAAATTTATAGAGATATAACATTAATAACACCATATTTTTATAAATCTTACACCGAAGTAGCCTAATTGCCTCCATTACAACGTTACCGAAATAAATATTAAACAAATTGCCATAATAAATACAACACTTTATTGGTTTTTATAGTTTAAAAATAATTTAGGGTTTCCGGTTGTAAGCTAAATTAATAAATATGCTATGCGTGAGACGTTCACAGTATATTATAATCTGATTTCATTTTATATAATTAGACCAATTTCTAGATTTCGAGCGGCGAGGTATTTCTAGATAATAATTTAACCAATTTTAGTGACAGATTCTTCTCTTAAAAAAAATAGTCCCATTATAAATTATATAAAATTACAGCGCCCTTCACTTTTAAAGCCTTATACTTATTTCTTTTTTTAATATCTAATAACTACTTTAAGCTGTGACGAATATCAACCTTATATAGCAACATCAAATTCAGTAGATCGATATTATTTCATTACATCGTAATTTACAGAGTTACCTTCAGAAACAAACAAAATAATTACAAATTTCTCGAGTGTGAACAGGTGTTATTTAAGAGGGAAGTCAAAAACCAAATATGTGTCACATATGCCACACGTTATGATTTATGTTGTATATGTTGATATGTCAAGGCGGTTTCTACAAATTGAAAATAATTTAGTTCATATATTTATATTTGTAGGATAAATCGACGCAATATATTTTTGTTAATATAGGTATCTATACAGGGCATCCCACATACAAGTCCTCAACTCCGTATCTTGGCTGACGTCAGATCATTTGTTACAGTAATTAAACGTTTGCATTTCTCGACATTAAAATTCCCATACTGGAAAAGATTTCTCTTCAACTTTAAAAAGGTTTTCTGATTGGAAATCTTACTAAATATAATCTCACTGCA
The DNA here is from genome assembly GCA_025584915.1 of Monochamus saltuarius. NCBI lineage: Eukaryota > Metazoa > Arthropoda > Insecta > Coleoptera > Cerambycidae > Monochamus > Monochamus saltuarius. The sequence goes on along the minus strand of CM046721.1, from coordinate 105,897,529 downwards.
ATCTTGAAATTTTCTGTTTTTGCCATAAATGACAAGCATAACTTATTTTCCTTCATTAGTGTATTGAATCATACTTTCACTTGAAAAAGGCAAACTTCAAACTTGTATAACAGAAATTTAGCTATTTTGACAACTTAATAATAGTTATTCTGTCGCATTTAACAAAATATTTGTTTCGATTTAATCAAAGCTTACTGTGATAAAGTTTCGTTTTGCATCCAGTCGGAAAATTTAAAGAACTTTCTTTAAAACACCTAAATCCGAAATACCCTATGTAGCAATGTTCAATTATATATCTCACTTGTCAACAAATATTTGTTAATTTAATATTCCATTATTATTTTAGTTCGACGTAAAAATATTGGTTAAAGAAACCTAAAAATGTATTTGTTAATGATGATTCTGTTAATTTAAATAGAGATTTCAAGCATCAATTACAAAACTGTTCTATATAAACATTATATTGTTGATCTAACCTTGATAATTTTAAAGTTTCCGAATTGTGTGGGGGTGCTCCATCTTGCTGAAAATAATTGAAGTCTCGTCTATTTTCCAGTGGCAAGTCATCTTAATACTTAATAACTAATAGTAATAACTTAATTTTTTGCAGTTGACGTCTTTAAAACAGTTTTTACATTATCTTGAGCAACACGAAAATATTTACGTACACTTTTTATAGTAAAATTGAAAACACTGTAATAAATACAAAAGATAAGAGCAACATGTAGTATATTGCATGAAAGACGAAAAAACAGGCAATTTTTTGTGGCCATAGCCTGCTTCGATAGATTTTTTTTGTCCGCCTAGAGGGCGCAGCGAACCACATACGATATTCCAAAAAATTGTTCATATCAGGTGAGAGATATCAGTTTTGCAATAAAAATTTATTACCAATAAGTTTTCTATATCTTAAAATAAACCAGTTTGGGCACTTTACAGGCTTTTTTGTTATTACTCATAAAGTTGGCCATGGATCTCAAATTTGTTTTTATGAGCTTAAAGGCCTCCAAAAATGCAACAAAAAACATTTAAAGATTTTTGACGTGTCTCGCATATTAAGCGAGATACATGGGGTTGGCCCTCTTATGTGAGACAGCCTGTATATTTTGATTTCTCTCACCAAATATTGTGTAGATAAGTTTGTTAAAATGTTAAATTTACTCAAAATTCAACACGAAATTAATTCACTCATAAATAAGTTTAAACTTACTGTTATTTTTTACTGTGTACGTTGACAACAATTTTTTTTGTTAGTTTAAATAGTTAGCCTAATTTTATTTTAATCAGTTTTATTTCAAAATGTTGACATCAAGAAAATTGTTGCCTTTTCTCAATGTTGTAATTATTCCATTTTTACTTCAAAAGAGGCAAAGATTGAATTTAAAAATTACATGCTTTGCTCCACTCTCCTCTACCTTATATAATAACATCTACTTATAATAGTAAATACACCACAAAATAGTAATAGATAAATATCAAATTCTTTTTTTAATTTCCTGAACTTCTAAAATGTAAGACAAGCCTTGATTATAATTCACACATTTCACCAAAACGCTTAGTGATCATTATTAATCCTTCCAAAATTAGCGACCATCGTATGCCACATCATTACCTGCCTATTATCAAGCTCTCAAAGCCTGTAATTTTTTGATTTACTAGACGGCGTAATAACCATACTTTTCCCATTTATTAATTTAAAAATCCCAGGTAATTTCAAGCATGACGAGCCATAGTTCACGTTTCCTTACTTCTTTACCTTTCCTGACTAGCAAGGGTCTCACAACTCAGGACGTACTAATTACGCCTAACAGTCAATGTATATACTTTGAAAATATTCACAATTATACAATAGTAACGGGGCGGGGTGTAGCCAGGAGCATACAGTCTATAAAATTTGAAAATTACATATTCCGCAGTTTTATCATGTTGACAATTGTATTAAAGAAACCTTAAAGGCAGCACCAAAAAATACGCCGAGAAAAAATAAATTTACTCAAAAACTGTTATACTAACAGTTTTTCACTGATATATACAGGGTGGCCAGATGAAAACGAAACAGCCATTTTCAGGAACTGCGTCTAGGTTGTAGAAAAACGCCCAGACCCGTCGATTGTAGATTAAAGGGGGACATTCTTTGCTTGTATTTTTGACTCCACCACTTTCACCGCCAAGCAAGGGTATGCATCACCCCAAAATATTTAAATGGCATTGGGGGTTGAGTAATATTTATTGAAAGCTCTTACAATTCTCTACAATAGACTTTAAATTTTATAATTCCGCCAAATACTTAATAAGAATTTTGATTTTAAAGCTGAAATTTATGTACAAACAATTAGTAACGGTTAAAATGTCAGTTATTCCAGTAAAGAACGCCAATGGTATAAATTTTGTATGTCTTGCGTTACATTGGTTTTTGGCGATTTGTTATCACTCTCGTAAAAAAAAACACAATTGTAAAAAACAGAAATAAACACTATACACACATGACGAATGTTAAATTAGTGGATTCCAAATTTATTTTCTAATATTATTTGGAGCGTTGGTTCGTAGTTTAATTATGTTTTTGAAAATTAAACACTATGGTTTATTCCATTGTGGAAAGGGTAGATATCATTTCGCTTTACTTTATGAACAATAAATGTGAGAATAGAACAGCTCAGCTATTTAATGAACAACATCTAAATCAACATGTCAGGAAGAAGTATGTTCTAGAGTTCAAGAGACAGGGAACGTAGCCAATAAAAAACGAGAAATTGAAAAACCTATAGTTAATGAAGCTAGTGAAGTTGCATTTTTGGGACAAGTTCATCTTGATCCTATATTAAGTACAAGGTAGTTGGCATCTGTGTCTGGGCTCAATCGAACTAGAATACAAACCATTTTGAAGAAGAATAAAATCAATCCATACAAAATATATTGACTGATATTATTGAAAATGTTCCAGAGTATAATGAAGATCTAGCTTCACTAGAGATCTCCTTCTGTTACCCGTCCTGACAAACCCTATCGGTAAGGATTTGTCATTCTCTGGAACTCTACAGAATATGAAAAATGTAACAAGCTACATCTAACGGTCATTAGCTACTCCATGTCTTACGAAGCACATGCAGTAGATATAAAGACTTAATAGCAATGGCTTTCATTGGCCAAGAAAAATTCTGTTCAAGTAAAAGGCTATATATTTGAATCAACATTACACAAAGTTGAGCTAAAATAGTTTACACTTTGAAATTATTTTTTTGTTTGTTGGAGAGAATAGCTAAATACCTAGAATTGGAAACATGTCCAAAGTGACATCAATGATAGTGCAAGCTCGAAACTATAGTACATAAAGATGGTCGATAGTAGACCACATTATGCACATTTCCAAGCATGTATCATGGTCACTTTTATTAAGAAAACCTTAAGAAAAAAATAAAGGACACAAAACAATTACTTAATTTAATTTAAATATCCACACACCTTGAAATGGGAACATATCCGGAGTGATATCAATGATAGTGTAAGGTAGAAAACTAAATAAATACAAGGTGAACAAATAATAATGGGCCATAAAGCAAGGCCGACAGCTTTGCAACAAAATATAAAAATATTGCTATTGTTTTTGTAAAATGTTGATGTGGAGAAGAATACAGGGTATCTAAATTGTTTTTTCGCTTATTTTTTGCAACAACTCGAGTACCGCTCAACTGATTGTCACCAAACTTGCTAGAAAAACATGAACATGATATTTATCGGCTATAGAGGGCACCACATTAACAGTGCCTGATGATGAATTTTTTTCTTATTTTTTGTTGGCGAAACGTTCTGATTTGGGTAACTACAAAATCTTATCCGGGTATCATTTTTACGTAAAAATGGTGTACTTAGTAAAACTTGATAGTTTCTATAGTTTTTCGAAAAAACTGCCCTAAAAGATTTCTACTTAGATGCGACTTCAAAAATTCCATTATAATTTATATTCAGTAAATCTAATCAATATTGTGATATGACAAATTTGTATTTTTTCAATAGTCAGGATAAACTTTGGAAAAATTAACCCATTTTTAGCCAATTCTCTTGATAAGAGATTTTCTCTCTTTATTTTCGAAAAATACATTTGGTTTTATCCTACTAAATATTAAAAAATCAAGTATGTAGTTGTTATTATCTACTTTTGATATGTCATTTACAAATCATGTTATATTGTTTATGGCCCATTATTAACGGTTTACCTTATATATTTATCAAAAAAAAAATGTGTCATTGAGTAATGTGTGTAAAGAAAGAAACAAAACTCAATGGAAGTAATATTAGAATCTTGAAAGGGAAGAAAAAACGTTGACTCTATACATTGTCTATAACAATATCTTATTAGATAGCTTGTTCTATTACAAGCGTTAGGTATTTGTCAATGAAGCCACTTATACATATGTAACAGGTGACAGTAAACCATTACCTACATAACTGCAATAGGCAAACAGCAATATTCAAGGTGCGGAGTCAAAAAGAAGCTCAACCTCATCATAATTGATGCTTGCTGTATCTACCTATTTATCTTCTATTACCACTATGTCCAATTAACCATTGTCCCAATTTTCCAATAGCGAACAGTTCCTCAAGCACCTGTCGATTGTGATCATCTCGTTGACCAGCAGTCAGGGTTCAGCTTAGTTAATAATTAACGTTGTTCCTTTGTTTATGGTTCTTCCCTCATTAACCGCATAGTTGGTCATCAACTGACTGCGTAAATGCCTCTAATAACCAGCCAGTAATAATATAGTTCAACTATAGGTACAATTAGCAGGTGTACTGAAACAAATCAGAAGTAGTTTTGGAAAAACCTGGCGTAATTTACCTTAAGCTGGTCATTCATTTTATTTTATCTATTAATTTTCAGTCGTTAAAAATAAAATAGTAAATTCAATATCTATTTAGACAATCGTTTGAATAGTCCATTAACAATTGCAACTAATTTAATATTAAACCTGTTTACATTTACCAATTTTGAAAGAATAAATATTTTTTAAGAAATGAATAAAGAAACCAAAATTAAACTATATTTGTAGCACCATTTTACGCGTTAAATTGACTGATTTCATCAAATTTAAATGTACAGGGTGTCTCAAACTCGATAGTATGGGCCTACTGTCACGATACAAAAAAATTAAATACAATTTGGATGTTACATGGGATGAGGTAAGCTCAGTTTCCAATCGAAAGTATTATCTTTGAGATTTGACAGAAACGCCTAATGACGTCTATGTTTTTCCAGAAACATACCCAAATTCTTTCATGTAAAAATGCTCGCTTTATTTTAATAAACTTTTACCTGAGAAAATGTTCTGTATTACTCGTTTAAAAATTATAAACAATAGGTGTCATCCAAAAAAGTCTCAAATGAATTACCACCTAAAAAGAACATTAGCAGTGGAAGGATCAAGTCGTCGTTGGAAAATAATTGAATTTTCGTTGTTTAAAGTACATAAATGTCATTAAAAAAATAAAAAGATTACACTCGATATCTTATTCCTGATCATAGAATCATTACAATATGGGAGGCGACCCTGCGATGAAATGAAGAAGCATTTTCTATTGACCGGAGAGTAAGAAACAATGTTAATACAGCTAGACTGTTTCAGTATTTCGAACAAAATCCACAAAATTCTATACGGCAGGCTAGCCAGGAATAGAATTTGAACATCAACCATTCAATGAATTTTAAAGACGAATAACTACAAAATTCATAATTGGAAGTATTTGCCTGAACATCACATTGAAAACAGACTTAATTTTATAGCTCAAATTGTAGTAAATGACTGTTGACCAGAATCTTTTTCGGTACGTTCTTTGGACGGACTAAAGTCGGTTTGTTAGTAATGGTTTGTCAAACAGGCCCAACGAACCAGGCCACCAGAAGGCGTCCATTGAAAATAACTACATTGTAAATCCAGTCCAAAACCAAGGCCATCTTGAAGTAAATATATGATGCGGCGTGATCAGTAGGCATTTAATTGAGCCTTATTTTTAGAAACATACATTGAACAGGGTGAGCTAAATTTCCTATAAGAATAACTTCCTTCACTTCTGGATAATGTGCGTTTGCACCTATGGTTTCAGCAGGACGGAGATCCACCCTACAAGGCCATGATTGTGCAGCAATATTTAGATAACACTTTTTCAGAAAAATGAATTGAGATTAATGGACCTGGTCAATGACCCGGGATGTCCCCACATCTAACACCCCTCGATTTTTTATGTTGGGGGAGTTAAAAAATAAGGTTTATAAAACATCTTAGCCAGATTTGAAAGATAAAATTACATACGATTGTAATAAGTTAAACGGCGAAATGTTAATAAACACAGTCAACAAAGAAGTCAGGCAAATATGTGGATGGATATGTGTCTTAAAATGAGAGGAGGTCATATAGAGATTAGATTGTGATATGTATGTGGTGTGAGGGCGTATTACTGTATTAACTATATTAAAGAATTGTCGAGTTTAATCCTTTTCTTTATTCTTAAGGACTCTTTAGCATGATATTACTTATAAATTTTAAACGGTAGGTAAGTAATACAGAAAAATGTTTCTGTTCTTTCACCTATTGTTGTAAAATAAACATTATTTTAAATGGAATTTTCCACAGACTTACTACTGACATACTGTTTACTAAACAAAAATCGAAGCCACATATTAAGTATATATAAGTACAAAAGTTATGCTTTCCACCTCAAAAGAACAACAACAACATCTCGATTGTGACTCCATCCTGAATTTGCTTTCTAATTATGTGAAATATACTATACTTTTTTGTCGAACACGTGTCGGTTCAATTACGGACCTGGCAGTTTATATTCCACTCTGACGCCTGCTAAATGAGTGGCTTGTAATAGAGTTGTTGCTATTGCATTAATTCATGTGCCTTTAATACTCGTTCAATAATTCATAGTCCTCATTTTGCACCGTATCATTTATCAACAGAGCATAATTTACATGCAGAACAAATGACTGTAAAACGATCATAGCCAACTTAAGGAATATCTTTAAATTTTAACCGTTTCGTTCCAACACCTTAAAGTCAAAATCAAAACAGTTTAGAACAGTAGTACTTAATTTAGTGGTTATAAAAACTGTATGTAACTGTATATTATTCTATTTTTGGAGTGTTTTAACAATTTTATACTTATTCTCTAAACCTTACAGTAAATACCTTGGATCAATCGGTGGTCGACCGTCAATATTTGAATAGTGTTGCCACTCACCGCAGGTTCGAATCCTGCAGCCAATCTACCGTAGATAAGCTATATTTGTGGAAAGGATTGGAACTCCCTCTACGGATATGATAGAGAGAAAGAACGTTGGCTTGGATCAATGTGTGAAATTGATACCGGTCGGCGTTTAACCATCCACCTAGTTAATGAGGTTTCCGCCATTCATGCACTAAATGGTGCCTGTAAGAATCAACGTAAGTCGTTCCTGGACGGAAATGTAACCTGCTTAATAATAATGTGCCGCTCCCTTTTCAGCAGAAGCTTCCCAACTTGTGGGCTAATTCCTGTAATTAGAATGAGAGGTATACATATTACTATCATTATTATATCTAAATTTTTGAGATATTTATCATCTGGAACCACAACTGACACATCATTCGCGTACGCTACTGACTCTGGTACATACTACGTAGGCCATATATTTATCAGCAATGTTGCGCAAAATAAAATAATTTGCATACAAACAGATAATATACTGAATAATTACTTATTACGACCCAGCATCGTCTTACACGTAAAAATAATGGTGTACAGTAATGCGCTCATCTCTACGCTGTTACTTTACGGGCAATATTTCAAGAAACAGGCCGCGCTATTACCCGCAATTACAGGCGCCCTACCGTTGGAATAGTGCACTTGTGCAGCTATTCTATTAATGTCTATTTGAATACGGCTGTGGCCGATTGTTAATTATTACTACTTAACAGCCGTCTATTTGCTTAATAAATGTTATTACGGCAAGAATCATCACTTGCCATTCCTCTTGATTTACTCATATACCTAAATCAAATATTTAGATCCCGACTTGCGTAGTAGCATTAGTGCTTTCCTTTAAATAAGGTGACTGCATCTGACCAACGTAATTATTAAACGGTCAGATTTCTATTAAATGCTTTATTCTCTTAGTTAACACAGGCATGGTTCATGGTTTGTGTCTTTGTGTCTATCAGACATTTTATAGTATTCAACTAATTCGAAAAGAGGCAATCATTAGCACTCTAAACCCAAGAAATGACGGAAGAACTGTAGCAATCTCTGAAATCAAACCTATCTTGGAAAGAAGTTCAACTTATAAGAGAACTGAAAGGCCACCGAAGGCAATTTGGACACCAAAGCATATGTCGCCAAACTTACTAGAAAACCTGATATATGTATAAGATGAAAAACAATGTGGGCATAAATGTTGACAAAGAAATGATAAAGTTGGAGTTTCTAACATTACAAAGGACTGGATAGGAAAACGCAGGACTCCACGTCAAAGTCAACAATATGAAGCAAATCCAACTAAATTGAGATGATAAGCTAGTGAATTTTCACATAATTCTTCACTAACATATCAATTAAAGAAGCTTTAGAAAAACTCGAAGGCTATATCAGAAGATGGGGATGAAAATCTAAAAGACTTGGAGAAGTTGTGTGAGATAGTTGGACCTTCTTCATTCAAAATATTCTTCACGCTCTGTGGTTTCTGTATGGCAGCCTGTGCCTTTCGCTATGTATACACTGTCTTCTTCAGTCCACGTCTGGTAACACCGTACTATGGTACGTAAGGATCTGTTAGTCCTTCTAGAAATTTATCTCACGACGAACCTACTTTGCGCAGCCCAACCATATGCCCCCTCTCAAAGTCACTAAGCTGAGAAATCTCCTCAAATCTACGTACTCTAGGCACAATCATCAGTATAAAAGTGTAATTCACAACAAGCTTCACACCACAAATATTAGCAGAACTTTTTAAAACAGAATGCTACGTTATAAAAGTACGACCTGTGCAAACTCCAAAAAAGCTTAACAGATAAATCTGAAACTTAGTAATTTTGTATATTCACCGAAAGCAGTAAACATGCAAAAAATTATCAAAATAAAATGACATTTACTTTTCTTTACAACGTAGTATATTACATTTGAAAACTACTGCTCCAATTAAAATGACTGATATCACCGGATTTTATATTTAAATAGTAAACAGGAAACATTAAATTTGAAGAGAAACTTATTAAAACGAATAAATGAAAAGTATAGAACGTGAAGACTGTTACAAGGCGTCTTTAAAAAGACTGTCCAGTGTAATATTGTAAAAAATCAGGAGTAAAGAAAACAGTTCTGTAATAATAGCAGTGATGACGATGGTGATGATAATTGATAATGATAATGATAATGATAATGATAATGATAATGATAATGATAATGATAATGATAATGATAATGATAATGATAATGATAATGATAATGATAATGATAATGATAATGATAACGATAATGATAATGATAATGATAATGATAATGATAATGATAATGATAATGATAATGATAATGATAATGATAATGATAATGATAATGATAATGATAATGATAATGATAATGATAATGATAATAATGATGATGATGGTATTATTTGTATTAAATTTCTAATTTAAGAACTGAAAACATACAATCATTATTCTTATTCTTCTCTATTACCCCAATTTCATATACAAAAAAAACGTTGGACAGCTGACAAAAATCAAATCCGAGAGAGAGAGAGCTCACTCTCTTCCTGAAGCGACAAATAAACAGCGCGCATTCCACTGAATTAGATTTCCATTTTCAGTTATTGCAGAATAATGTGCGACATCGGACAAACACTCGACGCCTTACATAACTTGCCATAAAACCTATAACACACCGTTTGGCACACGCATAATTAATTGTGCTCACCATATACATACGTCACGATCCACATCGGTATGAATTTTGCAACATATTTTGAAATGTATCACTGCTGTGGTCGAGAAAGCATCTACGCTATGTTAAACGTCACTCCAAATATAAAAAGATGGATGGTTAAGGTGCATATGTTCTAGATACGCACACTTTAGAAGCGATATATAATAGTTTAATATAAAAATCATTATAATCATCTTATACCATTTTGTAAGTCAATCCAGGCTTATTCCGGAATAACTATTTTTTTTTAAATCTCCATCCTTAAAGAAAAAAAATGTAATATAATGGCACAGGAGTTTAGAACGCCCTGTATATTTAACGCAAAAATAAATTCGATATTCGTGTTTATCCCACAAAGAAACTTCCTTTTCCAAAATTTAAGTACAATTACCCAACAAATAATAATAATAATAATATCGAAAAAAATGTAATAAAATAACCTCTAACTTTGTAAATGATACTGCAGGAAACAACTACTGCGCGGACTAATGCCCAGACCGGCATTGAATTACTCCTGCAGGATCTGTGTGGACAACCAAAAACCCTTGTCGGCCACATCACCAGACATAGACCGCTCTTGTTAGCTCTCATCAGTATGCCATAGGTGAGATGACCGACAATTGAACTGGCTGTTCCTTCATATGTATGTTCACATATAAACTGAGTGCAGGTGAGATCTAAGTGATCTGGTTACTTCCTGCTCGGCCTAAGCGGCTCGACTTACAGGAAGCGACCTACATTGCAGCAGGTATTTAACGCCAGTCGGGGCATTAGTCCGCGGAGTACCTAGTTGTTTCCTGCAGTATCATTTACAGATTTAATGGCTCGTCACCCAGGGCGAGAGGTCTGCGTTAAGTACCTGCTGCAATGTAGAGTAGAGTAGAATAGAGTTTATTAAGTTTAAATTATACAACGAATACAAAAGAATACATGACTAAAAATACAGTTAATGATTAAAATTCACATAAATAAAACAAAAGTTTATTTGAACACTTAAACGGTGAGAGTTCATCTTGACAGACAATTTTCAACTTCACCGTGTCGGCTGTAAGTTGTTCCAACTAATATCGTCCTTGACTCACCCGACAATGCGGGACAAGTAGTGACTAAATAACGGTATGCAAACTATTGATAATGTAGGTCGCTTCCTGTAAGTCGAGCCGCTTAGGCAGAGCAGGAAGTAAGCATATCACTTATATCTCAACTTCTAACTTCTTTAAGGAAGCAACATTATTATACTAAGGTAAGTTGATTTAAATCACATTATTTTTGTCCAAGGAAGCTAGTCTTAATGTATGAGCTATTCTTTTCAGAATACCGGTCTGTATGATAGTATCTAATGGACTTCATGTAGACCCTTGGTAAACTTCAGAGGATATACAGTTCAACTCAGATACCTATACTATTGTCGACGACCAGTCCAATAACTAATAAAGGAAGGAAACCGATGTATCGTCAAAACAATAATAAATTAATTTATCGCTTAAGCAGACCAACTTTCGGTATCGTATTTGCTGAAGGAATAAAACCCGCTTAACAGTCCGCAATTCTTTTTGCAATGGACTGTAGCAAGCCCATGCACCTGCAATACAATTCCTAAAATTCTGACTTGCAGTTTGTTTTGCAGTCGCCAATTCGCAATTGCAATAGAAGTGATTCCAACACTTCAACACGAATGCACACTAAAAACTAAACTGTTTATTCAAATTTGACATGTGACAATAACAAACAGCAACATAAAATAAAGGGTACAATTAATATATTTTGCTCAACAAACAAATCATAATCAATTCCCCTAATTAATAAGGTTTTCCAGGTTTCCCTCCTGCACTGAATGGTGGTTAGGGCCTACCAACGTAAGTCGTTCCTGGGCGCAAATGCGGCCTGCTTAATAATAATATACCGCCCCTTCTCCCGTACAAGTCTTCGACTTCTGGCTAATCCTCGTGATTAGAATGAGGGGCAGAGGTATTATTATTATTATTATTATTATTAAGTAGAAGCGAAAGAAGGCAATTTGAATTTGAAAGTGCAGCCAAGGAATTTTTGTGTATGGTAGTAACTATAAAAGTCACTAAATAATAAAAATCGAGCAAGACCTATATTTTGAAAGTGCAAGAGTCTTTCAGGTATAACGTCTTTTGCAATACGCTACTGTTGAGAGCGCATGCCTACGTGCAAGAGAGTTGCAAATTGCAGAAAGAATTGCACATTGTAAAGCAGGTTTAAGAAATATGTAGTTAAAAATTAATGTTATTTTTTACTTGATCAATCTTTAACTATCCTTGAAAATTTATGACAAGTAAATGTTTCAAATTTATTTCAACGGTAGTGACTTCAGGCATACTCCTTCATAATAAAGTGTCTAGTCCCGCATCTACAACAAGATTTTTTACAGTTAAAACGCAATCTACTTCTCTTACGTCGTCTACACTTATTCTTCCGGAAAAAACTACAAAAATTGAAAATTATCTTCGAATACCTTTTTCATTTCATTCTAATGTTTACCATATTCATTTTTATCTATCGAAAGTTTGAAATTCTAAACATTGTTAAAAATTATTATTGCTCCTCTTCGGATGGAAATTCGTATCGTAGTTTTGGACAACTAAGTTCGTTTTTATATACATTTTAAAATTGCATTTTTACAGACTCGCTTTCAAACCTGGACCCCTTAACTGTCGCAGTAGACGTATGGGAAGTTGTTCAACTATTTCACATCTGAAGACGCTGACCGCATCGGTACTTTCTATTCACACGCTGAAGATGCTCATTTGGCTAGATTAGTACGTAACCGGCTGGATAGGTGAACAAATTGGATTACAAGAAAATGTTTGTCGATAAGCGATGCTCTGATGAGCGCCAGTCACAGCGGGTCACAACATTAAATTATCTATTCGATCGACGCTGTTGTTTTTCCAGTGGCGTTACGTGAACGTAGATAATTACAAATTAATATTTAATCTAATCCGTAGCGTGCCAAAAAATTTGGAGGAAGGTATTTTTATACAATTACTACCCTTAAGAAACATTATATTCTCCTAACCATTTTATTGATGTGGCAAAAGCCTGGCCTACTATGATTTTTATATATTATTAGGCAAGTTTTATCCAAAAAGATATGTTTTTTATAGGATACCAAAATTCGAAAAACCAGGCAACCAAAAATTATAATGAGGTCTAAGATTGCTATGAAAGTGAAAACAAATACCAATCGGACAAATATATACAATACAAGTTTAACACTTTTCATTGCGACCAGAATAAAAATAATATAAAAATTACACGACACAAACAAACAAAATTAAACACACGTTTAATAACTTGCATCTGTTTGGTTTATCGTAATGGCCATAAAAAGGTGCATTTTTTTAAATTTGAGCCACCCTGTATCTTTTACGGTTTCCGAGATGCCAATGGTGAACCACAGAAAACAAACCACCCTGTATATGGTAAATTTATACCGTTACGGAAGCTCACCTACCTTTTTAGACTGTTAATTATGTTCCTGTTTACGTTAGAATTTATAATTGAAGCTCACCAACCTCTTTAGTTTGTAAATTACGTTTCTGTTTATGTTAGAATTTATAATTTTTGTGATGTTTTTATTTTGACGTTTTCTGGACCATTCTCAGTCACATTCTATTTGATTCTCGAGACCGCCGAAAGCTTCTAGAACCCTGAAAACCTATATAAGCGAATCATTTCCGCCGCTGGAGTCAGTTTATATTAAGCAGTCGATCGCAAATGACAGAAACGTCAAAGTAAATCATTTGACATTTGTGTGATTTGTGACAATAAAGTTGTTTGTCTACGTGACGTGTTCCCACGCTAACCCAATTTAGAGGTTACAATACCATATTTTGATCTTCTGACGGATTATGACTTTTTAGACATTTTTAATTTTAAGCAAAATGTCATTTTATGGAATTATTTCGAAATTGGGATAATACAAATTTTTTTAATATAGACCAAATATAAAAGCCGGTTCTGTCCTGCTTGACTGCATAGAGAAATATATATGAATCGTTGTTAATATCTTTTATCTTCAGCATTGCTGTAGTGAACTCACTGATAAAATGTGTCCATCTATTACGGCTTGAAAAGCAGGTTGGTGTCGTTTTTCGTTTTGTGTTATAATACAGATTTTTACCCTCCTTTGGCTTCAGAAGTCTTCAGTAATCTCATCATTTAGGTAAAGTATAGACATTTTTATTTGTTTGACATTTATTTTAGTAACAAGAAAATAAAACTAAACAGCTTTAATAATCACAGATTTGCTCATAAGTTAAGGAAATCATAACTTCCATAATGTAATCACCTTTTACGAATTTGATATTTGCATATAAACATCATGAAGTAATTTATTCTATATAAACATATTTTTTTAGAATAGAATATGTTTGTATTATTAAAACATCTAGCCAACCCAAAACTGCAATTTCTTCAGCAATAATTCCAAGAAACAATAGATAATCGTTTGTTTTACCAGGAACTTCATACGTATCTGATTCTGTTACAGAAACTATTATAGTTTATGAACTGTGAAATCAATTAAAGCTTGTATGCAGCGGAGGAAGGTAATTTTCTGCTTAAGAGGTAATAAATTTCTTAGGTACGTGGGATATGATCAAACGACAAAGTATAAAATGTGAGTTCATACTCCCATATATACATATAAGAGAAAATATGACCTAATGTCTATTATAATGTACTATTCAATTTGTTCATGTTAAGGAAATGTTGCAAATACCTAATAGACTTTACTCTTTCTTTCTTTTTTCAACCTATTGCAAGCGTATTGTTTTAAGTATATTGTTTAGATTATAAGCTCGAAAGCATTATATTAGCTAGACCAAACTTTGTTAAAAATCTTGAAGCACTAGGAGGAGTTAGGAGTTATCATTCAGTGAACACATTCTTAATATGACTAAGTCTAGATTGGTTTGCAGGTTCCGTTGGTCGCCCAGTGGTTGAACAATTTTCAGGCTGTTCACGTTTCGAGAAACATATCGATCTGTTCCTCAGGAATAATTGAAACTCTCAGTATACTATTAGTAAGTCTACTTATGAGAGCTTTCTTCTAAGGAACTGAAAAATGGGTTTTTGCTATTTTTTATTTGTACAATAATGTACACAATATGCTATAATACACCTTTTTTGGCGATAATACATTATAGTCACTTACAATGCGATATACTGGTCGAAGATGAGTTACTACGCGTTGCATTTAACAAAGAAACATCGTCACTGAGTTTAATATTTATTTTTTGATATTATCATTTTACTTGTAACCTTGAAGAAGCTGCCGTATTATTAAGAAACAGTGATGGATTTACATCGAATTATCCGGTTTGCAGATGTAGGTTTAATAACAATTTAAATCCACTTACTATGTGCATATTAGTGAGGGAACTAGCATTGTTATCTCTTCTAATATATGCTTTAATGAACACTGGTTTAATATAATTAATACAGTACAATAAATTAGTAATCGGCTGTAGAAAAAATGGTAACAGATTGAAGATACAAGGTGTTTAAATACTTGGAGATAGTTTTTTAATGCTAAGTAGAAAACATTAATAGCAAGTGTCTTCAAAGATTAACACATAAACTAAGATACTGTACCAAAAATTAATAATTAATGAAAATTGTTAACATTTATTGAGATATTGGTTTATTATCAATCTTTACCACCATTTGAAAAGGTAAGTACAATGTGGAAACGCAGCCATAATCCCCACAGGTGGCCGAAGATAGCGTTCAAATTAAATTTGCTTTATTGTTTTAATTTTCATTGGAAAAACATATGTCCTTTGCTATTTGGGTTGCAAGCAAAACTATTAACAGTGAATTCATTCAGTTTATAACTGTGCAAGTTCTAGTGGTTTCTTTTTGTTAAAAGACGGCATGCGTGTGTGTATTTATTAAGTGATTGTGAACGTACTAAAATATCCCATCTTAGTAACAATGAGTTAATGGAGATGGCGCTAATGTAGTGAATTTCATTTAATCATTGACCACTAATCAATACATTACTACCAACAATTTTGAAGTTAAATATTATTTGAAATATTATATGGAAATTTATTATAATTAGAAATTTTCAGATATTTATTGCAGGCTGCAATAAATTAGGTAAATTATTTGTTGGTAACTTTATGTTATTTTGTCTTTTACCGTTGTATGTCATGTTTTACAAATCCGAGACGTAATCGAATGCGATAATTTGCTGTTTGTTTAATTTTTTTTTATTATGACTGGTGTACCCAACTAACTAGCAAGTGTTTTATTTTAAATATCAGTCAATAAAGAAGAAACTTTATTACCCGAGATACCGTCTGCCAAAGTTTATCATTGAAGTTGTAGAATAGTATGTATATTGTTTTATTGATTCACTTATATATAATTTATAATATTTTTATACCACCTGCGTTTGATGAACTAAGTTCTCTACTCAAAAATGAAACCTTATTTCGACTTAAAATTCAAACTATAATTTCTATGAATTAACAGAATACACAAACACATTAAAATTGTAACAGGAATCCGCTGTTGAATTATAGTTCTATTTTTAATCTTGCAAATTGCCGTTCTATATTAAAACGTAGTAGAGTAAGTGGAAATCATTAAGAAGGATCGTTAATTAAGTCGCTTCGTTTTTAATCCGCTTAAGCGATACTGTTTGTCAACATTACGTTAATATTTCACCGAATTAAACGTAATTCCGTGAGTAAGTTTTAATGTGGGAACATTTTTTATAGATTACTGGTTAGAGTATAAAATTGGCAAGGACTTTTGTTCGGAATTTGAATATACAGGGCTACAAGCTTTTTGACATCTTTTCTTGTATCTTTATAGGTCCTATTTGTTTTGGTTTAGAAGTTACAAGCATTTTAAAAAATATAACTTTATATTTCAATCAAAGTAGTCTGATAAATACAAATGATGGTTGCTATAACAATAATTAGTATTTTTGTTTAAAGTTTAAACATTAGTTAACCTTTATTAACTAAATTAACAAACTTAATACTATAAAAAATAATGTTCACTCTCGACTCAAGTCCAAGCTTCACATTAGCGAACTAAAGTTTCCATCACTCGACGGGCGACAAAATTCTAAACGCTGGGGAGCATCTCCAGCATATAACGCTTGTAATGGATGTAACATTTCTGTGTTCAATACATGCCATACAAAATTAGATGATATATGGAGATTACTTGCTATACGTCGAACACTAATTGAGCAGTTGTCAATGACATTATCTATATATCATTTCATTTTATATATTCACTTAAGTGCGACAATAGATCTTTTTTGAAGTGGCATTACCGTCTACTCAAAGTCTACAAAGTGCCACACTAAAAAGTGTGTGTACATGTTGATGTCTACTTGGGTATCTTCGTCGGTATTCCCGGGCTACATATCTGGCGTTCCAATTGAAATATCGATATATTGAAACATAATACCTGCATACTCTTTTCTTGTAAATAAATGCATTTTTTTTATTTAGCACTTTAACGCTAAGTGTCAAATTAATAAACAAAATGATTGAAATATAAAGTTATATGTTTTAATATGCTTGTAAGTTCTAAACAAAAACGAATCTGTTCATACAAGAAACAATTTTTGACGTTAAGCTAGATACCATCTGCCAGAGTTTGTCATAGAGCCTGTTGAACATCCCAGATTGCATTGCAAGTCAATTGTTGTGTTAGTGGTTTTGAGACAATAAGAGCAGGTCAAATATTTTCAGTTAAGATTAAAGATGTGCACATTAATTCTGGTACTGGTAGCTACAAGTTACCTAGGTCACGGCAGAACTACCTGGAATATAATTATAGATTAAATAACAGCATCGGTCTTAAAACTCGCAAAAATCACTGTAACAAAAGTATACAGGGTGTTCCAGGATAGATGAAACGACTTTTGTAGAAGACAAAAATTTTGTTGCTGAAAAATTGCCTTTCGGGATTCAGCTATTCTTGTTTAAAAAAGTCATTTTACCTCTCCGAGGAGACCCTGTATATGGGTAAAACATTAATGATACTATACTAGTATCGCGATGAATACACTTATTCCTACAATAGCTCAGTTTCAAGATTCGTCTAGTACCTACAGTAATACTTTATTGAAATATTGACTTTTCTTGTATAATAAGAACATAATATATTTTTCATTTAAGAATAAAAATTACTTGAAATCAAGTTCCGTTTGTATAAAGAATTGTTTTGTTTTATTTGTATACAATAAGAATTACTTGATGCAACAATTATTATTGTTATTCTCAACACAAAAATAAGTTTTCTTTGAGTCTGAACTTTTAGTGATTAATGAAGGAATGAATATTTGCAGTCATTATTTTATCCTGCAAATATTTAATAATTTTGAATAAATTAAATAATAATATAAAATAAAAACATAAAAATAAAACTTTTAATATATGTTGTATTGCTTTCTATAATACTCTTTAAATATATTTATAAGAGGGCGTTTCACAGAAAGTAGATATCTATAAATCACAGTATACTAAGCAATCAGTACGGAATCTTAGACAATTTATGAATGAAATACGTCTGACAATACCCCCACTCTAGAAAAAGTCGCCAAGAATATGGCGGATCCCACAGAACATACGAAAAAATGGCTAATAATTTGGCGTAAACATAATCAAAGTTGTTTACACGACATACAAAGCTGGAATATAAGTACAATAACGATAACGAGTGGATAACCATTGAATAAATCAAAAATTCAAGAAACCTGACACAGAAATTATAGTAATAACTGTCAGTCGTCAACAATATGGCGGATTTTTGGAAGACGCGGGAAAGATGAGTTTTCCTACTGATTGCTTAGTATACTGTACTATAAATAAATATGTGTAAAAACACAAGAAAGATTTAAAGCAAACTGCCAAAGACATTCATTAGCGGCACACCTGACATATACCGCTTTCTAGCTTGTTAGCACTCCGCAGTATACCATAAGTGGGGTAACCGATGACTTATCTGACAGTGAACCTGTCCTTAGTAGATGTGATGCAGCATTTAGTTACATCTTGTGGCCACATGCTGAACATGAGGGTCCCACAAAAGCACGTTTTTATCGATCATCTGCACACTCTACTAAGTGCTGTATTAATACCATATATAAATATTATTATTTTGCACTTATGCTGCATTTAAAATTTTACAATATGACAAAATGTATAATAATTTTAATCTATAAATCTATAATTTAAAAAAAATTAACTTATTCTATATTTAATAATATTTTATTCATATTTTAACAAAATATTATTCTGTAATTAAATATTAAATTTATTTCATTGTAAAAAAAAGTATTGAACTAATTATAAGAATGTTTGGATGCAATGAATATGTAAATATATATCTAATATACTTTATTACTGATTATACAAAAGTTTAAAATTTTAAGTATATTAATATACTTAAATACAGAGTCATTAGTTTTACGCAATATCATTGATACCTAATACAATATTTTTCCGCAAGTTCGTTAAAGTAGAATTTTGCGTTGCTATTTTGGAGAGCGTGTACAAAAGAGACAATAAGTAACATATATAAGAGAAAAAGGTACCAAATATTATTTTATATGTACACGCATAGTGAAGATTTAAATTTAAAAAATCCATACATTTCATCGATCTGTTCCAGAGACATTCTCTGCATAAATCTCTCACACATTCAACACATAATCACAATTTAATTCACTGGTTAAAGCAGTCAATTATTAATCAAGATTATAGATTATTATTATCGATTATTTAAGATTGATAGATACGCTTTCACATCAGCAGGAATAATGATCTCCACCGTCATTTGTAACGCTAAAGACGTCTCTTCAAAATCAATCTGTGAGGTGCATTATTCAATAAACTAGTTCGATTCGATCCTTATTACCAGCTTCCTGACTTGACTTTTCGCAACCACTTCAAGTTTCGCTGTGGAAAACGGCGATCAGTTGTCATTATGAAAGGTATTTTACTTTGTTTTATTTTTCTCGAAAGTGGAGATTTATGCAAATTATAACAAAGCTTGAGAAAGTATCTACATACAATTTTATCATGTTCATCAATCTCTTTTGTACATTTTTATTAGGTATCAATGATATTGCGTAAAACTAATTACTCTATATTTAATTATATTTATTGTATAATCAGTAATAAAGTATATTAGATATAAATATTCACGTATTCTTTACATTCAAACACTCTTTTACTTCAATACTTTTTTCTTACAATGACACTAAGTTTAAGATTTACTTAAAGAATAATATTTTGTTAAAATACCCATAAAATATTATTAAATATGGAATAAGTTATTCTTCCTTAAATTATACATTTATAGATTAAAATTATTATACATTTTGTCATATTGTAAAATTTTAAATGCAGCATAAGTGCAAAATAATAATATTTATAGATGGTATTAATACAACAGTACTTATGGTGTTCGTTGCCAAAACCATAGACACAACTGTAGTTTTATTTATACAAATTATGTTAAAGTAGTGTGTGCAGGTGATCGTGTGCAAAAATAAAAATCATTGGGACCCTCATGTTCAGCATGTGGCCACAAGATGTAACTAAATGCTGCATCACATCTACTCAGGTTCACTGTCAGATAAGTCATCGGTTACCCCACTTATGGTATACTGCGGAGTGCTAACAAGCTAGAAAGCGGTATATGTCAGGTGTGCCGCTAATGAATAATGATTATCTATGGTAGTTTTCTTTGTCTTTTTGATGTATTTACACATATTTATTTTATAGATATCTGTTTCCTGTAACACTCACATTGTATAAATAATTAAATAGTATTCTAGAAAGCAATACAACCAGTGAATTAAATTGTGATTATGTGTTGAATGTGTGAGAGATTTATGCAGAGAATGTCTCTGGAACAGATCGATGAAATGTATGGATTTTTTAAATTTAAATCTTCACTATGGGTCGATCAGTGGTCGCGCGGTTTAAGGCATCAGTATTTGAATCGAGGTGACTAGATCGGTGTGGGTTCACGCCCAGCTTCCGGTAGACCGTATATAAGGTTATATAAGGTATATTCGTGGAGAGGATTGGCACCCTCTCTGCGGATATGGTAGGATGGAAAAATGTTGGCTTGGGTCAATGTGAGAGATTGATACCGGTTGATATTTGACTACCCCCCTAATTAATGAGGTTTTCCAGGTTTTCCTCATTCCTGCACTGAATAGTGGTTAGGGCCTACCAACGTAAGTCGTTCCTAGACGCAAATGCAGTCTGATTAATAATAATATACCGCCCTCTCTTCCGCACAAGTCTCCGACTTCTGGGCTAATCCCTGTGATTAAAATGAGGGGTAGAGATATTATTTTTATTACTATGCGTGTACATATAAAATAATATTTGGTACCTTTTTCTCTGATATGTGTTACTTACTGCCTCTTTTGTATGCGCTCTCCAAAAGTGGAACGCAAAATGCTACTTTAGCGAACTCACGGAAAAATATTGTAATAAAAATTTACACATAAAGCTGCAAATACAGGTTGTGCCAGAAGTTAATATATAGTTAATAGAATACAATAGAATATCACTTTATTGACTTTTACATACATTCATTGTACATTAACAGTCATACCTAAGGACTAATACAGATTAAAAAATCATGAACGCTAAAAAAACAATGAGAAATCAGAATTTTTTTAGTGTACCTAGTTGTGAAATGATTTTACACACATCAATTTGGGATTGTCTCGACTACCATAGTTTACTTCGATTTCAAATTTATTATTTTTAGTAACATTTATTCTAGAATATGTGATTATAAGGTCGCCCCCATGCCGGGTATTATATTCATGGACACTAGAATGTGTAGGCAAATTAAGCTTATGTTTGTGAACCAAGTCAAGAGACTCCAGAAGATAGAGACACGGAAGGGGCAAGATCTTATAGCGCTTAAAAACTGTCTATACTAGTGGGAGTGTAAACTGGTACGTTTGCCACAAGACGAACCGCAGCCTTCTGCAGCACAAACGGCCGTAATTTAAATGACTGTGAAATAGCGAGAAATATACCACCCTCATCACACTGTTATCCACAGAAGGCCGCAACTGCTTTAAGACAAATATTTGGGTGGCAAGCTTCGAGCAGAGGCCGTCTATATGCGCTGTCCAATTTAAACCAGGATCCAGCGTGATGTCAAGTAATTTGACAGGATTCGTCTTTAAGCCTCTTTTATCGGCAGTAAAGGTAATATGCTGTGTCTTAGACATACTTAATTTTAACTTATTAGCTGACAACCATGTTTTAGCGTCATATAAACAATCTCTGCTCAGCTGGTCACTACCAGGGGTTAAAATAGTAGTGTCATCCGCAAAAAGGATGCACGTACTCCTATTAATATTTGCAGGCAAGTCGTTAATATACAACAAAAAAAGTACGGGGCCTAATACAGAACCTTGAGGTACACCCTCAGTGACAGGGAGCAATGTTGACTGCCGATTGCCAATAGCAACACACTGTTGTCTACCTGTCAAATAGGAACGAAACAATATCAACTCGTTGTTGCGAATGCCGTAATATTCCAGCTTTGACATTAATATGTCGACATTGAGTGCATGTCATATTCCAGTAATATCCTGGAGGATTATTTACTATTTGTAATTTAATTAGCTTCTAGTCACGTCAAATTAAAAAAATAATTCAGTAGCCATTTAAACGCACTATATTAGTTTCTCCGATCAGACCCAATAGTTATTCATTATTGACAAAAAAAAATTAGAAAATTTAAGATTTTTTATGTAACTAAGCTATCATAGCCGTTTCATAGTTGTGTCATACAGAATACAACACCTTATATATCCATAACATTTCACTCCAGTATTATCAGCAACTCGTGACCATTTCCAACGGTTCTCGATGGCAATTTCAAAGGAATTTATAAGGAAAGTTCTGTTTTATTGAACTGAAAACCGAAATGATTTAACCGATTAATTTATATTTCATATCAAAGATACGTATATAAACCTACTTATTTCTCTATATATTTGTCGAATGCGTATAATAAAATTCGAAAAGAATTTATATCAGACACTTTTATTGACCACTCCCACACCATTTTTAAATTAATGCTTTAGTTTAATGTGCCTTCTAAAATGAAACCAGATTTTTATCAGTGCCCATCAGTTCTACAAAGCATTAAAAAATTACAGTTACTGAAAGGTGATAGTATGTCTAAAAATAATCTCTCGTAAAAATCGCACAGTTGAGCTTTTAAGAATATATTTTGTGTGGGTGATATCCCAGAATTTTAAACAATGTGTGGCGACAATAGGAATATTTCTTTAAGGTATTTTCATTAATATAAATCAATTTTCCTGTCATTTTTATTAATGAAGTTATATGTATGTTCTTTCATACCAAATATCTAGGTAGGCTAATAAACAATTCTCTAGACAAGATTGGATTCAATGAATATCCAAAACAAAAATGAATCTAGCTAAATTTTCTTACAAAAGAAATACTTAATAAAATCATTAAATAACTTTCAAAGCTCAAATTCACTTTTGAACATTAAGAACATAATTTTCAGCCACAATAGATGAGATCTGACTTGAATATTTGAATTTAACTAAACACTATACAGGGTGGCGCATTCAAAACGAAACAGAGGCATTTTCTGGCAGCTCAGTTCTATTTTTGAAAAACGCTCAGACCCGTCGATTTTGTTTTCGTGGGGGACACAAAACTGGCATAAAATCACGTTTACACGTGCAGCCCCCTAGGCAGGGATGGCACCACCCCTAAAATCTTAAATGGGAAGGGGGGTCGAATGATACATGGCTTTAAAGGCCTTTAAATTCCCTTTATAATGATATAAAATACCATGTACTTCAGTTCAGTAGCTTTGGAGATTAATTGATTAAAAGCTTAAAGTAGACTGTGTCTTGTAGCCTTATTACGTTAGTACGTACTGAAATATTATTGAAAAACTTTTCTCTCTCAAACCCGTCTTTCAACATTAGAAAATGTTTCTCTAAAGTCTATCGCTAGATTTGGAAATCTCCTACGACATTATTCCACACTTCTTCTACAGTTTCCTTCACAGAAACCTAGCACGAGTAACGTGTCAACTTGTTCGCTGAATGTAAATGTTCCAGCCACTTTGAACAACAAATAGTAGCAGACATGAAATAGCTTTATTACTGAATGTCAAATTTTAAAGACAAAGCTTACTACTGACTTTTTGGTTTTTTCTAATAAACGCTATTCAAATATTGTATTAATTAATGCAATTGTTTTTAAGTTTTTTAAAATTTAACGCTAGTAAAAAATGTTTTAAATTAAATTCTCCACGGAACACTATCATTCTTTTTAAATTTGATCAATGGAAAAATTGTTTGGCATAATTTGAGGGGTGACTCAACCTCAATGAACATCTTGTAGTGTTTGAACTTAAAGTGTTTATAATCTGTGAAAATATTATAATAAATATATTTAATCTATAAATTAAAAATAATCACCTACTTTATTCAAATATTTGCCCTTAACGCTGTCGTTTTTTATTAGGTATTAATTTATTTCATGCAATATTATTAATACCTAATAAAAAACTAAATTAAGAATATTTCAGATATTGTTTATTTTCATTCTGTGATGCAAGAATTCCTCTCGAATCGTGTTATTTTTATGCGAATGAAAGTCATCGGCAGTTAAGAGCAAATCTAAAATTAACAAAAATTCCCATCCAATTAAATTTTTTGCCAACCAAACAAGACTGTCTAACAAATGTGGCGTTTTGCAAAAAAATATCTCGCATTCATCATCGTCTGACAAAATAATAGCGTATTCAATTACCCGATAGAGAAAGTCTCGTAAATCTTAATAATGCCAAAGTGAGACGTGAAGCATCACTTTTTAGACGTTAAAAGGAGATGTGATATATTTGTTTACATGGTTAACAGGTATGTTACGGACATATCGACAAGATGTTAAAATTTGGATAAAGTTTGCACAACTTTCTACAAATAATCGTACGAAATATAAAAATTGTATAGTTAATAGTAATAATAATAGGCAATTTTCTTAAAGCTTACTAATCCACATAGTTACTTGTAGTTAGATGTAACTCGATTTCGGTAAACATGTGTCACTACATCTTACAATGATTATTCTAGTTACAAGAAATTGTATCTGTTGCCATCTTTATCTATTCGTAATCACAAAATACAATATGTACACAACAACAGATACAATAGAAAAAGAGATCATGTAAGAATTGAACTAAAACAAAGAATAATTGTAAGGTACATCATATGAAGATAATATGAATTATAAGAGTACATATAAGAACTAATCAATACTTATAAACCTAAGAAGTACATATTTAAAATATAAAAAATAGGAAAAATACAGAAATAAATATCTACATAGAAAACAACAGGGCATAACAAAGTTTAAATTTCACGAACTTTTAATTTGAGATATCTTTTAAAGCAAGTTAAACAAACATTAAAAATACTAATATGTGAACAATAATTGTTATAGTTATAGCATATTCTATTAATATTAGAATTTAGTTCTAAATTTGTCCTACACTGAACTGTATCGAAATGATAATTTTCCCGAACATATCTAGCTCGCACATGTAAATTCAGTAGGGACAACAATTCTGAAGAGTCAACGCCATTATTTAAGATTTAAGTAAAAACAATAAATCTGAGTGTATTCTCCAAAGTTCTAAAGAGGTTGTTGCAAAATTTTTCCCTAATTCACTAAAATATGTTACATTATAAACTCCATATAGTTACTTTAAAATGCGAGAAACTCAAACATTTATTTTGAATTCTGTCTAATCTAATTATAAGGGTATTATATTGTGGATTCCATATTATGTTTCCAAAATTAAGTCGGCTATAAACGAAGACGTAATATATACTTTTAATTGACTTTTCCGATCTGAAGTCTCTACAGATTCTAGAGATAAAACCAAGCATTTTATTACATTTATTAGCTATGTGAGGTAAAACTCATATTCTTAACTACTCTCAACTATTTTATAAGAAGTTGTTTTCATCATTTTGCTTATTCTTCTAGTGTCAAAATCGATAATATGAAATATTTTGGAGTAAAAGTAAATACTATTCTGGAATTTCGAATTTTGTAGTGATACATATGTAAATTTTGACTTACGTTGGTAGGCCTTAACCACCATTCAGTGCAGGAATGAGGGAAACCTGGAAAACCTCAATAATTAGGGTGGCAGTCAAATGTCCACCGGTATCAATCTCTCACATTGACCCAGCCAATATTCTTCTACCCTATCATACCCGCAGAGAGTGTGCCAATCTCTGCACGAATATAGCTTATATACGGTCTACCGACTGCGGGGGTTGAACCCACAGCGATTTAGTCACCTCGATTCAAGTACTGACGTCTTAAACCGCGCGACCACTGACCGATAAATCCATTATTCTGCTTTGAGTACTTCGTTTATCATATAAATTCATCAGATCATATTAAAAGTGAACTTTCTTATTCTACATTACATGTAGAAACACTTTATAAGTAAAGATCGCCAAATAATGATGGCAACAAATTTATATTACCTATATAAAGTAAGAATATAAATTAAATAATGTATCTCCACTAAAATCACACTCTGAAATTTAATATTTACTGTAGGAAGTTGCATGATTTGTTTTCGCAACATAGTTATTTGCAATGTAAGTATTGTAAAGATTCATCAGCGGTGTCAGCCGATAAAGCATCAAGTGTAGTAATATGAATTTACACCAAGATTATTGTACAAAGTTGTATCTGGTTTCATTTATTAACACGAAAAATCATAGTTGGCAATAAATGTCAATCGAATGGTGCTGGTGTATTTTCTATGAACAGAAAAAAGTACCTGCTATTAAGTTTACGGATCAAATTTTCTTATATTACTTTTCGGATGGTTGACTTACATATGAAAATTGTGATTCCATGCACGAAAACAAAAATTGTCCTAGAATTTGTTATAGCAGAAGGAATGGCAGGTTAACTGTTTAAATATTTTTCGACAATATGCTTAACTTCGTCCCCCTTCCTAATGCAACTCACAGACGGTTTTTTGTATTCTACAGACAAGGAAAATACACCTCTGAGCTTGTCAGAGTCGGAGAATATTTTGCTGGGATTGAAGAATCCGAAGTCTGGTTGATGGTGGTGCAAATATTCAGATCTTAAACAGTCATGGAGGCTCTAAAGCTTCTTCTAAGGCTGTTGAGAATTCTTTAGAGACTAAGAAACAGATAGCAAAGAAGATCATGGGGTCAAACACGAATTTAACGAATGGAAATTAGAACTTAAACAGCTTTATCACATTTACTGGTATATATATCTAATTCTAATATGTGTATTATTATTGTTTATATCTTAGGTTTTATAATATTTTTTAATAATAAATATTCTTCTAAATAATGAGATTTTATTTAACAACAAAATGTTAATGAAAACGTTGTATTCACTAGTGCTGCAATAACTATTTATAGAACTGTAAAATTCATATTACTAAATGAAAGTATATAAAATAATATATCTATACTCGGGTCAAGAATTCAGACGTCTTACGTCACAGCGGACGTTACACATTTTTTTTTATTGTCAACGTAATTTTCGATATTTGGTCGATAAAAACAATCATTTTTTGCAATTTAGTGCAATATACAAAGTGTACCAGTAGTACGTATTCAAAACTTGTGAGCTTGAAAAATAAGTCGAAAAATTACTAAAACGTTCGTACAACTTTTGTCAGTGGCGGCTCCTAAGGGAGATACGCTCACTTAAAGGGGTAACCTCAGAAACAGTTTTTAATGCGTAACATCAAAACGGTTCAACATTAAGTCTCGAAATTTTGGTGAGATATTAACCTTGACGTGTTTAATAAGTCTCATAAAATATATTTCAAAATTTTCTACAGGGGCGTGAATGCAAGATTCAGAGATAAATGTAATCATATATTTTTTGTAGTTATTTTTTTCTAGTTTCTGACTCGAAAATATTTAAATGTGAAGTATTTAACATAAAAAGGTATCTTTGTTAAATTTCAGTAGGATGTACCGTTTTTCAGTAAAATCGATTTCAATCATTCTTAATGTGCCCCACATTAAACATCCATAGCCAAATAAATTAATAATTGCAGTGTGCCATGAAGAAAACAACTAATCTGACAGTTAACAAAAATGTCAAGTATTTTTAACACTCTTAACAGTAACAATTAAAAACAATAGTACAAATAAAAATACCGTAATATAAATAACAGAAAAACAACGCCTTTCGGTGCAAAGAAATATTTTATAATTGGGTACATTTCTATTGGGGAACTTTATACCATATCGGTGTGCGGCTGCTCTTGCGCTCCCATGACACTCCACCTAACGTCAAAAGCATATCTACATACTCAGAATATGTATACGGTTGCATTTTAAATAATTTTTATCTATTTTTGTTCACTATAAAATGGCACTGCGTAGATTCAAATAATACAATTTTCAAACTAAAAATACTTGACATTTCTGTTAACTGTCAGACTAGTTGTTTTTTCCATGGCACACTGCAATTAATTTTTGGCTATGTATTGGATGTTAAATGTGTGTCACGTTAGGAATGATTGAAATCGAATTTACTGAAAAACGGTACATCCTATTGAAATTTAACAAGAGTACATTTTTATGTTAAATACTTAATATTTTAATATTTTGGAGTTAGAAATTAGAAAAATTAACTACAAAAGATATGATTAAATTTGCACCAGAGCCTTGCATTTTCTTACGCCCCGTAGAAAATTTTGAAATGTAGTTAATGAGACTTATTAAGCACGTTAATATATCACCAAAATTTCGTGACTTAATGTTGAACCGTTTAGATGCTACGCATTAAAACTGTTTCTGAGGTTACCCCTTTAAGGAGCGTATCTCCCTTAGGCGCCGCCACTGACAAAAGTTGTACTAATGTTTTCGTCATTTTTCGAATTGTTTTACAAGCTCGCTAGTTTTGAATAATTACTACGGTTACACCTTGTATAATGCAAACTTTTAGACTAGTATATAGTTTTATTACTGTCAGTTGCAGTTTCTTAAATATTTTGATGAAAATATAATGAATTATTCATTTGTTCGTATGACGTAAGTCGTCTGAATTCTTGTTGCGAGTATACACAAATTAATGTAGAAAATCTTAATACTTGTATCTAAATAGCGTCTCATGTCGACGTCCAATCTAACCTCAATCCAATCAACAAAAACAAATAAATCTGTCAAGTTGCAACTATGACATCATATAACTACAACTAACTTATTGTTGTGTAGTAAGCGTCAAGAAAAGCGTTTCACCTTGGTGTTAGCTACAACTACAAAGTGATTCTGTATACATTTACTAGAAGATTATGGAAATATAGTGCCAAAATTATTAGCACACTATTTCTTCTTTATGTGACATTTATGTAGCAAGTGACGCAAATGCGAACAAAAAATAACATCGTAACGTAGATTGTGTCCTAACAGTCAATATTAAAAGTAGACAGTTAGCTTAATTTTTACAAATGCGTAATATTATCATTATTTATTATTAAAATTCGTAAACAACATTAGGATATGTTAATTATACTTAATGGGTTATTTTTAAACAAATTTTAGCAAAACAAACACATCTGCAATGATTTCAACAGAAATGGAACGATCTATAAATGTATTATTGGAAATATTAAAAAAAAAGCAGTTGACACTATCACTGACACTATTAGGAAACATTTACTTTTACGAGTACTTTTAAGTAACATTTGTCGTTGAATGACTGAACGAACACTGTTAAATTAACCTTTTGACAAACTGTTTTTTGTAAACCTCAATTTTTTTTTGCGTAACGAAACTTAACATCCGTCTGTGTGGGTAATTTACCACTTCTGATAAAATTATAAAATAAATTAAATACACTATGTTATTTAATATTTATAAACAAATGCATATAACCTTTATGTTTATTTTTAAAAACCACAATACATAAATATCTTCAGTTCATATAGTACGTCGTACAGTGAATAGTGTTGATTTCTCTCCTTTGTTAAGTATTTCCAAATTATTTAAATTGTTATTAGTTGTTTATTATTTTTAGTATTACAACATAATATGGTTCACTACTACTAGGTGTACACGCTGTAAAAAAAAGTTTTTTTTAAGTAAAAATAAGAGAAAAATATGGCACTTTCTCAACACAAAGAAATAACAAAATAAAAAATATACATAGAAAAAAGAGTAACATATACAGTGATTCAGAACTTATCTAAAAAAATTTGGGAATAGATGTGTCATGAAAAATGGAATCCGATTACTTTTTGTAAGTATTAAACTTTTTTGTGATACGACTCTTTACATTAGTTTTTCAATTGTCAGAAAGATGGATATTGTTTTAATTTATATATGGAAATGTTTTAACAGTACGATTGTCCGTTAACATTAAACGTTAAACATGTGCCAAATGCAGCTACTTTTACCGCGGTGTGCAATGAGTGCAAGTGTAGTGCAACACTAGGGAAATTTGAAACCGAATCGTGGAAGAGATAGAGATCCAGGACGTCCACGACCTATTGCAGCAGTGTGGCGTATCGTACACGGGGCTCGGTATTATCCGTACCATGTTCAGCGTGTCCAAGCATTAATTCCAAGGGATTGGACGCCGAGGACCGGCATTTTGACCTCCACGATCTCCTGACAGTTTGAATACCTATCACCAGGGAAGGAATCATTCTAGACATGGTCAGGTTGTCCAATTGTTCATTTTTTTACATAAATATAAATCATTTCCAAAATATAGGTAGTTACAAATCCTAGTTTTTGACATTGTCTTGATTTGTTTAGATTTCTATTGCCTCTCTGTAGAGTCTTGGCCGTTTTTCTTACCAGTACCTTAATATCCAAGTCAAGCCACTACCAAGGCCCTGAAATATACAGGTCTTCCTACTAGTATTACAAAAGGCTGACTGGTGTCATACAATGTATTAAACATTGCTTCTTGTTATATAAGGATGGTAATGAAAATTAACAGTAAAATATTTCTCAATTTGAGTAGAGATGCTGCAAACCTTGCGTATCCTAGTATGCCATCTGATTTCAACTTCACAGAAATAACAGACGGAAGGGTACCGTTTCCTTTTAGCTTCATAATAGTGTTAATGTAGTTCAGAAAATTGTATATGTTTATGATTGTACTTTTTGGGGATGGTCTAATGACACTAACAATTGAACTCACTAGGTAGGAGTAATCTGGAATCTGGAACTGTGGAGAGGGTAGCAGAAAGTCTGTAATACTTAGACCCCATTGGGACCCTTGCACCCATTAGGAGATCAATCCACCTGATAAGGAGAAAAGGTGGTGACGTTGCTCAGGGGATCTCTCTAATGTAGGCCATAGAAGACCATCGTTCTCCCAGCGCGGATTCTCTTGACAAAATGGTAATGCACTCACAGATTACATGGAGTACTGTCTCGTTTTCCTGTTCGCAACCCCTACAAAGAGGTGTTCCCACTTCCTCATGAAATAGAGGTGATTCCTTAGTCAACAGTGTCCAGTTTGAATACCTGCCACCAAGCGAAGATTTGTGCTAAACATAGCCAGGTACTTTTTGACTGTATCCTAGCAGAAGTACTCTAGAAACTCCTTAGCAGTTTGTTTCATCCTAACGTTTCCTAAGCTTTTTATGGATGTATCCTTTGAGAATTTCAACAGATGCTAACGACGGAAGCATACTGGAGGGACCAGGTCCCAAAATATTGAGACCCGCTTGTCAGCTACTTTATTGCATTGCACCAGTCGTGTTCCTTTACCCAGCATACAGACATGCTATTGTCGGTTGAAGCTACTACCAGTGCCTGGTGGTATTCTTATGCCTATCTAGTTGTTATCTTATGGTTACGTAAGATCAGTAATGATTATCTACTATCTGTGTAGAGTCTAATGGTTTTGCCTGTTGCATGTTTACGGGCAATTTATTTAGCGCTGCTAATTCTATTTGTACCACGGTAGCATACCTATGCATTGCCCAGTGATATCGAATATGTAAGGATCTAGAACTAAATCTCACATCCTGCAATGCAATGGCAGTCCAAACATTAATATACAAAATCTGAAATGTGATTTTGTTTTATAAAACAATATGCAGAATGATTCACTTTTTCAGTAGCATCATCAAATGATACACATCCGATTTTTTGACAAGTAAGTAAATTTCCTCCATAGTAGTGTAGAAATCGTCCTATAAAAGCCAAATGTACGTTCCAAGTTTCAAAGTATGTTTTAAACTACATAAAATTATAGGTCCTGTACCGTATAAAGGATGTTTATTTATATCTTGACACTGAGGTTTATTAATAGAATTAGACATAACAAATACAAAAGTTATACCCATATCATCTTATGGATTAATTTATATAAACAAATAAATGGGAAAAACATTTGTTTACTTTAAGAAGAGTCCAAAAGGAGAGTCATAAAACTTTTGTATCATTTATTTCTTTCCATTATAATAAATCTTGCTCCTGAATGTCAAAATATGAAAGAAAGAACACCCTGTACATGTTTATTAAAATTTACACTAGACGGTGTAGTTTTTAACGCCTGGTAGTTTGAGTTACACTACTCCAAGTAAATTCTATCAAATATTTGTCAAAATACATTAGGTATTACTCAAAACATTTTTCCATGCAAACTTTCCTGGGTCAAAAATAGTGTAAAATTTTACCCGCCTTATGGAAGCTCAAATATTTCGGCCCTTTGAACAGGAACATCTAGTAGATGGCGTAAGTAAATAACTGCATGCTGCATCTTAATCTGTTCTAAATCTGTGGAGTTGTCGTGCAACCAATTTATTCCAGCTATGCGCGTCGGAGGTGCAACAGCAAGGTCTGGACGAAGACGCTTCACTAGCTTAAGTGTTTTTACATGGAGATACGCTTGAGATGGTCCGCTAACCTATTTCTCAGGCTTTCTTTCTATTCGGTGGGTGTAGATAGTCATTTATCGGCTGTATGTATGATATGACTGGTACGTACGACGTAGGCATCAGGCTGGAATGGTTGTTGATGGGTGTGGAACGAACGGGTCTGGTGAAGTGCACATTTCTTCGGTCCGTCTATGACTGGGGCTGGGAAAATGCCACATGCTTAGGAAAAACTGACTCGTAAGAATTTGTTTTCTTGTAAGTGTGAAACTAATAATACTGCAAAATGCACCAAACGTCGAACTTCAGAGAGCTATATCTCAAAACCATGAGACTTCTGAACGCAGTGGCCATGAGAACTTTTGTTCTACTCGTCGAGAACTAACAGAGTCCAAAGTTTCATCAAATTTGACCGAAACTCAATTTCCATAAGGACCCTGCGGGGTCCTTTGTAAAACCAACAAATAAAAAGCTAAAAGGTTTTCATAAATTAATTAATTTATAACTGGATTTTTTACGGAACTTTAGAATGCTTAATAATAGTTGAGTATGAACTATAGCAATAAGCCTAATTTTCTGTAAGGAATGGTTTTCAAAATCAGTGTAAATGTGGACATTAATTAATCATTTTAGGTAATTTAAATTGTCTAGGGCAAACACCAATTCGACTGAAACAATACATTCTTTCTTATGCACGTATTTGGAAAAATTATGAAATTTCTTCATTAGATATTACAGTAATGCCAACGGAGGTAATGAAAAACAGTGCCTCAATCGTTGAGTGAGAAATTATAGATAGAGGCGCAACCTTAATGGCGAAATGCGTATACACTTTTGGGCTCGAGATAGTATTAGGTAATAGCAGCTCTTTGGTTCTAAGATTCGTCAATTTATCGACAACTTATTGTTCACGGAGGTTTCCTTTGCTTGTTAAACCATTGAATCACACAGAACAATCAAAATTGACTCTCGTTAACAAAAGTTCTCGACAGACGGACAAATCTCGGGCCCAAAAAACCCCTACCGTAAAACACGGTGTAACATAACGGAACGTCAAACATGAAGCTCTTTATTTCTTGTCCGACTTTAAAAACATTTTGCCCTATAAATATTTTCTATTAGGTCTTTGTTTTCAAGATACAGGGTGTTAAACTTGTAGATCGTATACGCATTTTGCCATTAAGGTTGCGCCTCTATCTATAATTTCTCACTCAACGCCTCGATACAAAATATGTGTATCATACATCGATTTGATATTCTAAGAACCATTGCACTAATTTGCACTACTTGACTGTCGAATGTCACAATGCACGTACGTTTTTAAACTTCCTTAATTTTATTCCATTCTAATCAATTAAATGACCCGCCTAACTAGCCGCCCTTTCTATAACTAATACAAGTATCAAAACAATGTAAACAGGCGTACTACTCATGCAGCAGCATATCATTCGACAAGAACCAGTTTATGATTTGTTGAAGCAAGCATGCACCGAATTTTTCAGTGGGCGTTACAAATTGTTAATAAATTAGTTCCGTGATATTAAATAGATAATTGAATAAATATGCAGAAGTGGTTTAATCGAGTTGGAACAGTATTATATACTGGTATTATATTATTGAGTATCACTCTGGTTTGAATGATGTTCGATAATTATTATCGAAAATCTATTGGAATTGATTGGAATTGGATTGATTGATTGATTGGAAAGACGTTATTATCTGTAAGACTGATTTTAACAGAATTTATTCACTTAAGAATATTTAAACGCCATAACGTTAGACTTGTGGACAATATGCAGCTAAAGCACGAATACAATACAATGTTTAATCCACAATTTATATTATATAATAACAATATTGCGTTTATTGCCCAACAGAATAAACAACTACAGAAGTGTACTTAATTTTAATTGCTAATAATATTTCATATTTACTAAATCTAAACTAAAACTGATAATAATTGTTTGAGAGTATTTCATGGTGTATACAGGAGATTTTGTAAGGACATTTGCTCTAGCATTACAACTGTAAAATGTGAAATTATCACGAGATTCTGATCTAGGTACACGTAGACGTACAAGTAGAACATTTTTAAAATCTCTGGTGAGTCAATGAGGTTATGAAATATTTTAAATAAAAATGTAAAGGTTATGAAATATTTTAAATAAAAATGAAAATGAATTGTGAGAACTCTCCTCAACTGCAACGGTTTGATATCGAATCTTCGTAACAGGAGGCTATTATCAAATCTTCTAGCGGGATAAATATTATCAACACGATATTCCATGAATTTTAAAAAGCGACGTTGAACACCTTCAATATGATTAACATTAACTTTATTGCACGGGTACCATATAAGGCTAGTATATTCTAATCTAGAACGTACTAAGGAAAAGTATAAACATTTCAGAGTACTAATATTGTTAAACAATGTAGAGTTACGGACAATAAAGCCCAAAGTTTTAAAGGCTATACTAGATAGTCTGGTCTGAGAATGAAAGTTTAATATCAATATTACCCCTACGTCTTTAATATTCCTACTGCGTGTCAATGGCTTTGAATCTAGATTATAATCAAATGAAATTATTTGTTTTTTAACCTGATAGAGCAAATTTTACATTTATCAATATTTATAGAAACCATGTTTCCTTTACATCACACCTGCGTGTAGTCTTCAAAAGCTCTTGCAATGCTTGATAATCATCATGACAGTTAATGCTACGAGAAAGTTTTAGATCATCTGCCAAAAAAGGCAGCATATTGCAAAGTTAACGGAAAATCATTTATAAAAAGAATAAACAGAAGTGGTCCCAAGTTAGACCCTTTCGGTACCCCTATGAAAATATTAGAACGGTATCTATTATATGACACATACAACGGCGTTCAAGATAAGATTTTGTAAACAGTAGAAAAGAATCATCAAATCCAAATAGTTTAAATTTCTATAATAATATAGAGTGATTTACTTATCTTATCAAAAGCCTTGCCAAAATCTATATCAATAATAACATAATATCAAGTTAGTCAAGGGTAATTTAAGTTCACTTAAAACAAAACGAGATTTTTAAACGTCAACAAGAATATTCTTGCAAAGACTCGGTGAGAATCAGAGTGTCAATCAGAAACACGCTTGTTTATTCTTTCATTTAAAAAATTGTTTAAAATTATGCGAAAAGCAGGAGGAGTTGGAAGATGTTGTTCCTCAAGGCTCCATACTGGACTTCCATTTATTTTTAATATTTATTAATCACATTGATGCTGACTTGTATGTTCACTATTTGCTGTTTGATGTAAAACTGTACTGGAGAATAGAGTCAATAGGTGATTGTTTAAAAGTCCAGAACAGCTGAAATAAAGTACTTGAATGGCATCTTAACAGCAAACTTTCACTGAATATTGATAAGTGATATATTGTTTCCTATCAACGAAGAGATTATGCCCTTCAATTCAGTTATAAACTAGATGGATCGACTCTTACTCGCCCGAAATATTTTTAGCGATCTAGACGGAACCATTGATCATAAATTAACATTTGCGGAGCATGTTAGAAAAGTGGTAACATCGGCTTCTAAACATCTATGATTTATCATAAGAAATAACGCGAGGCTTCAGTAATCAGCATGTTTTACTATATCCTTTCAACTCTTTTATAAAGTCTAAACTCGAATTTGCCAATTTAGTTTGGTATCTAGACTATAAGACCTACAATCAAAGTAGGCAACACTAAACGGTAATATCCGTTGCCACAATTGAAATCCTATGTTTACGTACGTTGTGATTTTGTGTTCTCATTCAGTTTTTAGTACATTTTTTCAATTTTAAACGTTTTATAGTTATTAAATAAAGGAATTTGTGTCTGGTACAGATATTTTCCTATAATATAGTTCGCCGATTTGTTTCTCTAGGTTAGCGGACAAGACTGTCGTGGGTGCATGCAAAATTTTCTATTATACAGGGTGTCTCAGGTATTACTGGCATCCTTGGAAGAAGTAATTGTAGTCAAATAAATGAGATTATATAGTATATTAACATTCCGTTCGTTTGTTTTTCTTAAAATACAAATGGGCCTGTACGTAAAGTGTATTTTGCCTGTAGTGGGCAGTCTACATTTCCAAAACAAACTATATGAGCCATATTGAGGATGCTACATTTATAAAATTTATCTGAATAGTTTATTAATGTTCTAAATTCTGCTACGATGCATGTGCAGTCGCTGAAATGCAATAAAACCACAGCATAAATCAAAACGCCAAAAGAAAGTTATATTTAACGCGGCCTTTCGCTTTCGATACCATTTTTTAGAAATATTAAAATGTGATCTAATATATTCCACTTTTAATAACCAAAATTCCAACCAATTAAAAGATTTAATAGCCGAATTTATATGTGTGACCCACAGAACTGCTCCTATTGAACATATGTCGGTTGTGAATCCATAATCAGGCGAGATGGTACTGAAAAACTAATTCGAGTGGACTCATCGGATTACTGAGTTGGTGATTTACGTTCTTGACATAATAAGTTGACGTGAGTGAATATATCAGTCTACTAATTAAACAGGATAATTGCCTAATTTGGTTACTGTATAAACTGGGATAGCAAACACAAGAATTAATTTTCTCCGTCATTTGTCAAAGTAGAAAAAGTTTTTTTTCGGTATTCCTCCCACAGTAGACTTAATTTAGTAAACGTTTTTTGAAACCATATATTAAAACTAAGCGAGAAATAAATTATCGAAGAAAAAGATCGAGTGAATTTATATTTATACTGAATACTCTCATTTAAGTTAAATATGCTTGAATTGATAAATACATAGCTACAAAATATACAAAGAGGTCAATACGGTATTTTAAAAAAATAGATGATTCTGTTCAGGATATATTAGCAACATATCCAAAAGGATAAGTAAGTAGATAAATGTTGTGTCTAATTTAAATTTTCTTGACAGGTCAACGTCATTTTTGACATTTAATTTAAAATAATTTTAATTTATAGGTATAATCATTTTTATAGTTAGATATTTGACTCAACTTAAAGGAAGCCACCTAAAAAAGCAATCCTAAAAATGAAGAAATAGATCAGATCTCATCTATTGTGGTTGAATTTTCGAGTTCCCACAGTTTCAAAAGTGAACTTAGGTATTTACAGAATGTTTTCACAAGGTTAGTAAATTTAGCTAGATTAATTTTTATTTTAGATAATTATGGAATAGAGCTTTGTCTGTGGAATTGTTCATTAGCACACCTAGATGATTAGTATCAGAGAGCATATGACTTCATTGATAGGAATTGTAGGAGAATTGATTTATATTAACTTAAAATATCTTTAAAATACAGTAATTTTTTTTAAATATATTAGCAATACACCGAATAATTGTTTCTTGTGCTGTACATACTTTAGAACTATTAGTTGAATTAGTCTAAAAAAACACACACCATATCTTAATGCTAACCTCAATTTTGCATAATATACAGGGTGTCCGGAAAAGACGTGTACAACGGAAGACCACAGACTCCTGGGTTCAAAATAAGCCGATTTAGCCCAATTTACTTATTTCCAAAATTGCTTTGTTTAGCCGAGAGCGCCAAAGTTTGCGAAAAATTTTTGTTTATTCGAATATCTCGAAAACGACTTGATCGATTTTAACCATTTTAGGCCACGCAGTTATAAGTCTAACCGACACTTTTTGACGTTATTTAGAATCTTTTGCAGTTATTAGA
Source organism: Monochamus saltuarius (assembly GCA_025584915.1). Taxonomy (NCBI): domain Eukaryota; kingdom Metazoa; phylum Arthropoda; class Insecta; order Coleoptera; family Cerambycidae; genus Monochamus; species Monochamus saltuarius. The sequence goes on along the minus strand of CM046721.1, from coordinate 105,858,872 downwards.
AATGTAAGAAAAATCATGTATCATGCAAATATAAGCACATATTTTTAACCTCCTGTACAATTACTCTCAGTTTTTTTGTTAGTAGCTGACTTTATTTAGAAACTTTTTTATACTTTCAGAATTTTGAATAGATGAGTAGTTTAGGCAGAAAAATTTTTTTCGTATGTCAACAATATCAGCATTCGTTCTGCAACAATGAAGTACCAGAAGTTGGCTCTGTTATTTTAAGTGTCAGTTGTGTGTCAAATCTAATCAGCTACTGAAATTAGTCTCTCGGTGTATTCTTCTTGCTCAATTACTTAGTTACTTTAGATCTTACTTTATTTGTTGTCGTTATTGTTGTGTTTGTTTATGTTTCTCATTTTTCATTATTTCATCATCGATACGTATACATATTCCGAACAAGTAGATATGCTTTTGGTTTATGGATTTTGTCAAGGTAACGGCCGCAAAAGTGTTAGGGTCTACATGGACAGATTCCCTCATCGACGAGTGCCAAATCATCAAACTTTTGCCAACAACGAAAGGCGACTTCGCGAATTTGGTATTTCCACCCAATGAATGCGGCTCAAGGGCGTCAACGTACTACGAAAACTATAGAGGTGGAGGAACAAATACTTGATAAGTTAGAAGAGAACCCAAAAATTAGTGCAAGACGCATTTGACATGAAATAGGGATACCAAAATCCATAGTTCATGATGTTTTGAAGGAACAATTACTACATCCATACCACATTCAATCAGTACATGAATTGCTACCCATTGACCCGAAAAACGTTTAGCATTTTGTAATTTTATACAAGATCAAAGAGCCCATGATATCAACTTCAGCAAAACATTTTATTTACAGATGAAGCATGTTTCACTAGGTCAGGCATCATTAATAACCACAACAAACACGTTTATGCTGATGAAAATCCACACTGTACTGAAATAAGACATTTTCAATATGAATTCAGAGTAAACGTGTGGGCGGGAATTATCGACAACTTTATTATTGGCCCGGTTGTGCTTCCACATCGATTGAATGGGGTCAACTATTTAAATTATTTACAGCAAGTATTACCTAATTTGTTGGACGATTTGCCGTTATTACTTCGTCGTAACATGTGGTTTATGCACGATGGTGCACTCATGTTACAATACCCGTTCGTCAATATTTACATAATCTGTATCCTAACAGGTGGATCGGAAGAGGAAACGATGATCATATAAAATTGCCACCTCGAGCACCAGACTTAACCCCTTGCGAGTTTTTTTTAGGGGTGCAGTAAAAACTAAAGTATATGCCTCTGCAGTTAATAATGAAGAGGAATTGTTTAGGCGAATCCAAGACGCAGTTAATATTTTACGAGGTAATGCAGGAATCATGGAGAGGCTGCACTACAACTTCGTAAAACGGATTACTTGTTGCATAAGAGAAAACGGTGGTCACTTTGAGCATTTATTGTAAAGTGATCATAACTCTTTTTTGTTATATTTTATTATTTTGTATTTATTAAATAAAATATAAATGAGAGTTTTGGAATTTTCGTTATTTGTTGCAGAACGAATGCTGATATTGTTGACATGAAAAATATTTTTTTCTGCCTAAACTACTCATCTATTAAAAATTCTGTGAGTATAAAAAAGTTTCTAAATAAAGTCAGCTACTAACAAAAAAAAACTGAGAGTAATTGTACAGGAGGTTAAAAAATATGTGCTTATATTTGCATGATACATGATTTTTCTCATATTTCTAATTACTGCAAAAGATTTTAAATAATGTCAAAAAGTGTCGACTTATAATTGCGTAGCCCAATAAATGGTTAAAATCGATCAAGTCGTCTTCGAGATATTTGGAATAAACAAAAATTTTTACAAACTTTGGCGCTCTCTAGCGGCTAAACGAAGCAATTTTGGAAATAAGTAAATTGGGCTAAATCGGCTTAATTTGAACCCAGGAGTCTGTGGTCTTCCGTTGTACACGTCTTTTCCGGACACCCTGTATATTTAACAATTGATATATGATTGTAGGTACAGATCGAAGTTTAAGAAACTAAATCTAAAACTGTTCAGTTTAGAAATTTCGGTTTTCTTAGAAATAAAGTCCAAAAATCGTATGATACCATGTGAATTACACCAAGTTGTAATAAATGTTCAAATATCTATTTTCAATGTGGTTTGATATGTCTGAATGTGAAAAATTTTGCTTTCGTGCTATAATAGTTATTTATGCAACAAGTGCAAAAAGTAAGCGTTTATTGCACGCGACGCACTTTTCTACGAGTTGCATACAATATTTTTTCTACGTTCATGCAAAAACCAAAAAATGTTATTTAGATGACACTAAGTCTAGAAAAATGTGACGTCGTTTTGAAGGTTTATGTTTGTCATGATGACAAAACGCTGCAGTAGAATGACAGATGAGTGCAATAAAGAACCACTTTTTCCACTAAATATAGTTCAATAAAGTATTGTTTTTTGCATGAACGTAGAAAACACGTTAGAACCATTAGTTGAATTAGTGCAAAAATACACACCATATCTTAATATTAAATCCGCCTTTGTCTAATATACACATATTTATCAATTGATTCATAGTAAGTACAGGTCGTAAGTTTAAAAAATTATCTAAAACTGTTCAGTTTAGAAATAAATCTTTTACAATGAGATTTTCAATTTTAGTTTTCGTTCAAGTAATCGTATGCTACCATGTGAATTACACCAAGATGTACTATATATGTTCAAATATATGTATATTTTCAATGTGCTTTGATATGTCTGAATGCGAAAAAAAAAGACAAGAGAAGTGTTTTTTTAGGTCTTGTTCTTGGTCGATCTTGCAAGATCATGTCTTGTCTTGTTTTGCGAGAGTCTCGCAAATTTTGCATGATTCTTGCGAGAATCTTGCACAGAAAAGAGAAATAAAAACTTTATTACGAATTTAATAGCAGTGGTGGTTACTCTCGGTTGGCTACGGTCCCACTCGGAGCGTCACACGTGACTATCAATATGGTCGACTGTCAACAATGGTTTGGATGTGATTTAAATAATGTACATACAATAGAAATGCAATATTTATTTGTTCAACTAATGTTCACTTAAATATTAAATCTTATATTTGCCAAACTTTTTGCCGTAGCAATGTTTCTTGTCTTGTCCTGCAATTAAAGCTGTCGAGTCTTGTTTTGATCTTGTCTTGTCTTATCGTGCGAGACCAACACAAGAACAAAAAATGCAAGGCAGGATTGCATTTTAAACTAGTTAAAAAATAAACTATAATAGGTAATTAAAATAGTGTACGACATTATCCAAAATCTCAGAACACATATCTGTTGTTAAAACATTAGCAGATATAATCAATGATGCACCATAGTAAGCAGTTAAATGACATCCTAGTATAACATAATTAATTTGATTTATATATAAGATATATATAATCGGACCCAAAAGCGAGCCCTGTGGCACCCCTAAATTAAAATGTTCCGTTTGTCTGTACCTAGTATTTGATGTTTATAAGCCTACAAACACAAAACTGCAACTTTTTAGTTACCATAAACTGCTTAAAACTATTTAAAATTGTATTCTGTGTTGTGGGAAAAGCTGTAAGAAAACTATTCATAAGTATGTAAAAATGTTACTTATGATTATTATGTAGAAATACGTGGTAGGTCTGCGACATTGTCACAGATTGAAAAACTATTCGTTGTCATAACTCTAACTTGTGCTTTCAAATTTTTTGCCGTAATATGAAAATTGTTAGATTAATTTTGTTTTGATTTTTCATATATTTTCAGGTATTAACAATATTGTGTGAAACTAACTACTCAGTGGACAAAAGCCCCAACCTGCGTTGAATTACACCCACAATATCTACCCATATATTCCTTATTATTAGCTTTTGTAACATTTTTTTACTGTTTAAGAAAAGTATTTTAAGCTAATATGTATCAAATCTCCTAAAAGTGCAGATATAGGTCAGATCTCATCTATTGTGGTTGAATTTCGAGTTCCCACTCCAGAGGTTAATATATATACAGGGTGTAACTTTGAAGGGGTCCGGTTTGGAGGGGGGGTAGTCCGTGTTCCCTAGATTGCTAATCTGAAACTAGTTTTTTTTAAATCAAAGAAATAGCCGAGTTATAATTAATTTTGTAAACTGCACCCAAATTGCTATACACGCCGCCCCTGTACAGCGTCCGAGTTTCACTGCAGAACGATGTCTACGGTGTTGCCAGGTAGTTGTTACCAGTCTAGACGTCGGAACCTGTGTCGGAACTTATCCCTTCATTTCAGGGTCGCATTCCATGCAGCAAGCGCGACCGAAGCTGATGTTTTTATAATGAATTCAGTACATAGTGACATAGTTTGACATAATTGTGAGGCCGTGAAATGTTAAAGTGAGGATTTTTTTTGGTGAGGTAATGTGAATGCAGAAGACAATAGTCTGGATATGCAAAACTACAGCTTCCAATTTATTGTGATGAGATTTCGGCGATGCGAGTCACTAGAAATAACATAACACCAATTCAATGTAAATACCTATGTTTAACATAATTTTGCATGTACGAGTATACACAGTTGATCCTAATCAACTGCCAATGATACAAGTTCCGACGTCTAGATGTTAAGTAACGGATATACAAAAAAGAAAAACTGCAATGAATAATCTTTTAAATAAATATGTTTTTTATAAAATTGCGACTCATCAGTCATTATACTTTTCTGTCAATTCTGATGAAGTATGGATCCTAAAACCATTTTCGAGTGTTGTAAAAAGTACGTAATGTAAAAGTACGTAAAAATACAATTTTTTACTGATCTATTAACTAATTATTATTATTAAATAATAGTATTGGTAGGTGGATTTTAATACGTTACCTACTAATAATTATTGCCAGTAAAACTTAATGTTTTAAAATAATTGTTGCTGTGTTATAAAATGTACGTAATTAAAAATAAGCAAATTATTAGTCTGATAGCTTTAAAATGTTTTAAAACAGTTTCAGTACAACCGATTTGATACTATTTTTAAGGGTTATATCAATGTCCCTTCAATAACCGTGACATTGACCTAGTTTATAAAATAAAAATATCACATAAATACTGCACACAATACATGAAACCAGACTAGGTCGTTTTATATAAAAATATACAGATATGAGAGACAGAAAGCAAGTTCTCTGCGTGATTTTTACTGAAATCGAATTAGAATTTGTTTAATGCAGGATTGTATTTTGCCAAGTTTAATTTCGTAATAATTTAAAGTGGTATTTTGTGGAATGTGTTATTCTGTGCAAGTGTATAATAACCTTATAAAGGTCTATTTTCATTACCAAGTGTGTGTGGTATTATGAATAAAATATGTATACAAATTAAGAAAGAGCTAATATGAGAGCTAATAATATGTCTAAAGCTTCGTATCAAAATTAGACGGCGGCTGCAAGAAGCGATATCAGATGGATTACCGCGATAGACACGTACCGCATAAGAAATTGTCTATAAGATTAGTTCAACATTTAAGAGATTATGGGAGTTAAGAACGCCAATACTCTAATGTCGAGTAAAAACAAACTCGGAAAGTAATAAACTTGAACCAAATATTTTAAATGCCGTAGAAGAAGACTCTAAGTAAAAGTATTTATTTATTATCGGGTTTTCTGTTTGTTGACTTGTTTCTGTTTTATGATGTGTTATCCGTAAAATAATACATTTTTTTTATTTTTGTTTATATGGAATAATAAAGCGAACACCCACTACAAACAAATGTATGTGTCAAAAGCAGTGCCTCACGAGTGGCGTGGGCCTTCTTTTCCCATCTTCCACTTCATTAATTAAATATGGCAACAATGCTGGTGACGCTGCAACTAGATATGCGCAGCGTTTGTCTGCTCAGTGGCGTACTATGAAAATTGCGAAAAAGGCAACAAAAAAAAAATCAGTTTTTGTGACAGAATTTAAGAAAACAAACGTATGATATGTGTTTGTAAAGGTCACGGGTACCCCCTCCAAACCGGACCCCAAAGTTACACCCTGTATAGAGTATATCAGGTTAGTAAATAAATTAAATTTATTAGATAATTATTGAATAGAGTTTTGTCTGTGGATGTTCATTAGCATACCTAGATGTTTGGTATCAGAGAGCATACATATGGCTTCATTGATAGGAATTGTAGGAGATTTGATACATATTAGCTTAAAATACCTTTCTTAAACAGTAAAATAATTTGTTTTGTTTGCTGCAATTTATCAAACAGACAAATAATGCACTTATATTCGCAACAACCGTGTTCTGTTCTGAATAATTTCAAAAATGTTGATTAATATTTTTTTCGTTATTAATTAAAAACATTATAAATTCAACTTTGTTAAATTTTACAATATATAGACAAGTTTCGCTAACAGCACCTAAATATGCACTTGTGTTTCCAAATTTTTTAACAGTTTAAACAAAGATACATGTATAAAAATAAATATATATTCATAAACCAATATCCTTGTACATTATTAATTTATAAATCATCAGTTCATTAAAATAAATTGATTAATATACATCTTTATGTTTCATAATTAAGCATTACATATGTTAGCAATTAAAATATTTGTTTATAATTCATTTTCTAAAAATAAATCTGAACTAATATGTTCTAATTGCAGTTAAATATAATGATGTTATTTTTGGGCAAGAATTCCGCATTTTAGGCCATACATTTATACCTTTTCTATCTTCTACATTTTAGATAACTTTAAAAATACATTGCATTGATTTTGTTGCAGGCTATAATAATCATCTACCGTTTTAACATCAGAAAACACTTTTAAGTCATGAGCATAGTACAGCAGTAACTACATACTTTTATTTCGCAATATTGGGTGCAAAAAAACTTTTAAACAGTTACGTTGTTAAAGAGAAATTGCGAATAAAAGACAATATTTCAGTTTTGAATTTTTCAATAATTTATCTTTAATTAAAATCAAATATTCCAACATTATGTATTAATATAAAGATAATACTTAAACATTAGTAGAAGTATTCTGGATTTGATTAGATACCTACTTTTTGACAGAGCATTCAATATTTGTAGACTGAATACTTTTTCTGTATTCACATACGGTTGTGATTGTACTGATTGTCTTTATTTTATTCAACCTGTACTTATACATGGCTGTGATTACTTACTCTGCCTTTATTTTATTCAAGCTGAGCATTCTTTGTGAATCTACTCCAGTGTTACTGTAATTTTGGCGTTTTAAGTTACATCCTGTTCTTGCCAGTTTCAACTAAGCGATGTAGAGTTTGTAGAGCACGTACAGGCTGTAATAATATCTTCCTAATACCCCGCATTTGGATTGAATCAATTCCCGGATCAGATCCACTGCGGAGCTCGACAAAGCGATGTTGGCGATGCCGGCGGACGACTACTGGTTATGTAGGTGTAATCTACCTCATATTTAACTCCGCTACGAACGAGACTTCAATATCAATCGGAGGATTGTATACGGAAAAGGCCTAACAGGCCAACGAGGTCATAAATTTTTTTCATTGCCTCGTGTTCGCGTTTCTCTTGTAACTATTGGTCCGGTAATAGAAGTAAATTTGTTATAAATCAAATAGTTTAAATGTAAAGTGTCTAGAATTGTAAAATATTTAGAAGTGAACCAGTCAGTACTGACCAAACTCAGAATTATCTTTAGCGTAAGCATTTTTCGTTACATGTTTATATTTTATTGTTTAGGGGCGCTGTATTCTTGAAATAATGTTTTCTACAAGTACAAATAACTTTACGCATTTAAGAACTGAATGATATAGAGCTTAGTAAATAACAGGAATGTTATCTCATGCCATCTGTGAATATTCAAAGATACCGACACAAAACGAATATATGACAGAAAGCGGTCTAACCAACAAATTTTTAGGTACAGAAATCTTTCAAAATACGTATTTTTGTAAATTTAACTGTAGATGTAAAAACTGTTTACACGTAAAATTACATAGTTCTGCATATTAAATTGTTCACGTTTGTTTATAAATATGTGAAAATAATAGATAAAATGCAGGGTTAGAATAGCAAAATAATGTGTCTTACAGACGATATTTAAAAGTTATTATTTTATTTGGGGAAAATTTAAATAGTAAAACTGGATAAACAAAAATCATGAATTTTATTACTTTTTGTTCTACGTGTTTTATTTTTGGAAATTTCTGTACCACCACCACAAATTTGAGCATTTTATAGCGAGAAATACAGCAATCTTAAGCTTACAGGCAGATTTACAACTTTTTAACCTAAATAAATACAATAAATATTTTTTTCTACAAAACTATTAAAAGTGGGCTTTTTAATTGTCATTTTTGATGTTAAAAATGTCATTTTTTGACACGCGTGTTAAAAGTAAGTTACTTTTAATACTATAGTGTTAAAATTATTTTTTTATGTTTATTGAGTTTAAAGTTTAAAGAGTTTATCGGTCAGTGGTCGCGCGGTTTAAGGCGTCAGTACTTGAATCGAGGTGACTGGATCGCTGTGGGTTCGACCCCTGCAGCCGGTAGACCGTATATAAGCTATATTCGTGGAGAGATTGGCACCCTCTCTGCGGGTATGGTAGGGTGGAAGAATGTTGGCTTGGGTCAATGTGAGAGATTGATACCGGTTGACATTTGACTACCCCCCTAATTAATGAGGTTTTCCAGGTTTCCCTCATTCCTGCACTGAATGGTGGTTAGGGTCTACCAACGTAGGTCGTTCCTGGGCGCAAATGCGGCCTGCTTAATAATAATATGCCACCCCCTCTCCCGCATAAGTCTTCGACTTCTGGGCTAATCCTCGTGATTAGAATGAGGGGTAGCGATATTATTATTATTAAAGTTCTTCCGATTGTTTTGTAGAAAAAATAGTGTATGATATGCGTGTTAAAAGTGATTTTATTTTATAAATAAAATCTTACTTTTAACACGTATATCATAAATAGCTATTTGTATACCCACATACTTATATTTTTTATGAAATAAACGGTTTAAATGTGCCATTGTATGGTAACCTTATTTTAAAATTAAAAAGAATAGTAACCAAGTAATGATTTTATTTTGACAGAGAAATCCTCTTCCATAAAGATATGAATAATAATCAAATCAAGACTAATTAAATGTCAAAATCTTCAACAGAGTCGAAATTTCAAAATTTTTAGTGAGTGCATTTCTATTACTGAACAAAAATTATTCAAATTTATGTCTTTAACTTAGTTTATTGTCTTGTACATATATGTATTTTTTTTAAAAACATAGAACAAACTTTGACACCACATTCCAGATAAATTTCTTAGTTTTCCTTTCGTATCTTCTAAATGGGGAAGTTGCATGAATTTTATATTGGTTTGAAATGTATTGCATGGTAATCTTTCAAACATATTGAAAGGTCAGAACATGTGTGTGGCGGTAATAATTGCATAATAATTAAAATATTAACATTAATAAATTGTTATAGAATGTAAACAAAACACGTGGCCGAAAACGCGATATCATTGCTGTGACGTTACACGCCAATCAACGCGGTTTGTGTGGATTTAGTGGATATAGATGCAGATTACGGTGTAGGTAATGCCATAATTATTAGTGGTGATGTGGTGACCTTAACGTAACTTATTCCTTTGTTTACAATATAAATCCGTTCGTGACAATGACGGCGACAATGCTGTTGGGTAAGTACCGGATAGATGGTTTTACTTGAATTCAATTAAACTACTTTTTTAATTTGAAAAATAATAAATAAAAGTAATGAATAATATTTAACATTTGTAATTTTTTTATTGCTATTTACTACTGATTTTATTTATCTTTAAAGTTTTTAAAAGAATCCTTAGTTATTAATTTTGTTTATTATGTTCTCTGAATAAAACAGGTAATTTAATGTTCATTCATTAATGCAACATTCTCCACCACGTAAATGGTCGGAGCAAATACAGAACATTTTATTTGGCATCGGAATGAGCCGCTAAATACAATAAACTGAAAAAATGTCAGATTGTTTTACCATTGATTTTCTAAACGCCCTGCATACATTCTGTTAGCTTAATAAAAATGTTTATGTATTTCCAACAACACTTGCATTAAAATGGGCTTCAAAACAAACAATGCGATGCTTCCTTTCGTCGCGCTTCATCGCCCTACATCACATAATGCTATACTTCTTCCATTTGCCCGGTGAGATGCACTTTCTGTGCCCATTTTACGAGTATATTTTGCAGTTTCATTCAATAGCAATATCTAACACAATAACACCTAATAATATTACAAATGAGAAATTAACTCTTCTAAACGTATGTATTGCGTTGTCCGAAAGCATGGATATCGTATACAGATATGAACTAAAGCGCACTGCTGTATTTAGGTATACACATGTGAACGGCGTTGGACGTCACAGGTGTACGCTATGGCCGTGACCGTTTTGTGGAGGCGTAACCAGACTAAATTTTTAAATACCGTTTTTAGGCTTTTTTCGCGATATTGTCTAGACCAAACGCCAATTCGGTTAAAATAATATATTATTTCTTCTGCACGTATTTGGAAAAATCTTACCCCATTGTGACTAAATAAAATAAATGGTTCACACCAACACAGATATTTGATAATATACGACCTAATTCGTCTAATAGCACTAATAAGATTTACATTATCGTCAATCAACACATTTTTTCTAAACATGTAACACGTTTTAGTTATTGCATTTCTAGGCTAATTTCATATTTGTAAACCAAACAAGACGGTAAATATACATTTGTATTCATTGGCCACTTTATATTCATATAAATAGATATATTTATAAAACACTCTGGCATTATTTCAGAAATATATATCGATATTTTTGAAGAATCTGGAAGTTAATGTTATTCAAGAATGTTTCCTAATGTTTTGAATTCGATTTTTTTTTAACACCTCATTTAGATGCTGGTCTATATTTTACAAATTGTGCAATTCAATTTCAATATTACATTAATAATAGTAAGTGTTCGTTTTCAAGTTACAGACTGATAAAGTTCAGACACATCATCAAATTTACTTTAGGTGTAGGTATACTCAAATGTACATAAATACAAATAACATAAAAATTAATAATATCAAATCACATCGAATAATAATATTTTGACAGAATACGCAACATTTATCTAAATATTGTTTTAATTAAAATTTGTATACAAATACTTTTCATTTATACAGACAGACGATCTGATTCTGTCCAATAAAATTTGAATAACAAATGGTTAAATGTAATTTAGATACGTGAAAATTATAAGTGGTACATATTGTTAGTACAAATTTACTACAAGTAGATTTCAAAAATATAAATACTAGGTATGAATTCCATACGACTTCCGATAATTACCAAAAAGGTATCATAAGTACAGCTAAATTAGTAATAGATGAGTGAAGATCATTTGAATATAATAAAAATAAAACAGGACCTAAAATAGTTCCGTGCGGAACACCGAGCTTTACAGAAGTCAGTTCAAAATTATATCTCATTTGAGCGTGAACTTATAGTTGTGTTAAGTTTTGAATAATTTAATATATAATAGTAAATGTGTTTACCAAAGTAATTATTGGTTAAATAGTCGGTTTGTGAAACAAACACTTAGTTTAGTAATCCAACTCAAAAGTTATTTAATTTTATCTATAGAAGATTTATTTAACTAGCAATAATTGAGTGAACATTACTCAACAAATTGTGTTGGATGTTAATCCGTTTTCGCAATAACATGCAATTTTGAAATGCATAAAACATTCCTAGCTAATTCCGAAGACGATAATGAAATGGATTTATCGTCGTGTATAAAATGTTTTTTATAGCCTAAATATAGACGCATATAGAAAGAAGCAAAATTTAGATATTTGCGGCGGTTTTAAATTAGAGAAATTTTTGTTGGTGGCAGACATGTCTGAAAGCGAAATACAAGAAAAATTATTACCATCGGATATTCTGACTGAGGCGTCAGATGCCATATCCAAGTTTTTACCGTCAAAATCTCGATTAACCTATAAATAACAAATTTCAAAAATGGAGCAAAAGACATCAAAGATCTAAGTGAAAATGTACTGTTAGCATATTATTCGGAAAAATCAAAGATGCAGCCTTCAAGTTTATGGTCGAAACAATGATATATCAAGAAAGAATGGACTGAGAAGCATACAGCACGCTTATAGCTTTCCCCAAACTAATCAACTAGCTATAAACCAAAACGGTCCAAAATTTTTAACCTGAAAGAGGCGATAACATTTCTGCAAGCTACTGCAGGTGCTGCTTGTCAAAGTAAAACTCAGAATGAACCAATAATAAAATAAATGTGTATATTACTCATCTGACTTGCAGATTGTAGCTATATATAATGAGTTTATATGGAGCGTGCCATTCAGATGAATTGCAGAGATTAGAAGTTGGAAACATTGGCTATCAATAATATATAATGCTTGTTTTTCTTCTCGACACCAGTACCAAGAAATACCGGTCGTTCTGTATTACGAATAAGAAATCTGAAGAGCGCCTTGAAGATTATACCAAAATACATCGCTCTGCGCCCTCAGAACATGCTTCATAACAAATTCTTCAGCTATCGACAGAAGAAATACAGTGTTCAACCTCTGGGAATAAAAACAATAAAAACCATTTACAAAATTCCACAGGAGATAGCTGAGTTTTTGTAGCGCGAAATCCAGAAATGTATATTGTACATTGCTTCGCCATTATTTTACATTTTTGTAAATTCTGACAGAGACTTGATGACAGTAAAGCGTTTGGGTGGTTGGCAGTCTTCTTCCGTAGCAGAAACACACATTGAGGAATCAGCGGGCAACAATATTGCTGTATCAGAATGCATACTTAGCAGCGTGGAAAATCAGACCATTGCATTGGCGCCAATACATCAGTATCCAGGTCTAAGAAAAAAAAAAGGAAATTTTCAATTCCCATGCATATTTATGGGAATCCTAATTACCTCTAATATTAATATTAGTATTTACAAATAGTAGGTAATGATTTAAATTGGTGGTTCTAATTACTTACTCAAAAGATAAAGATCTTTATCCATCCTTGGTGTTAAAGTATTTTATTTGGATATTTTTTTCCACTAGGCAAGTGCTTTAAAAGCCCTTGGATGCTATTTGTGTAATTCAAGAACGGTATGGAACTGTCAAAAGGCTATGTAGCGGTTGGGAACTAGCAACAGAGTATAGACAGAGAGTTCATAGGGGGCCCATCGACAAAGAGAGCTAAAAATTTGCTTGAGATAAATTGGCTTGACCTAAAGATTTTGACCTATATACTGGGCACTGTTGGTTAAGAAGTCACATGCACAAGTTGGGCTTGGCTGAGGAGACCCAGGGTCGATTGTGTTTCAGAACACATATTATGTTACTGTCCAACTGGAGAATGGACCAGATTTTCAATATTTGACAAGATGCATCTCTTGCCAGAAGATATGTACATAGTTTCATCTAATAAGGTTATTGGCTTCATAATAAGGCTAAACCTGTTGGGTGAAATATAATATGGATGTTAGCCGCAATAGACCATAGGGTTACAGTGGAGGGCTAGTTCTTGGCCCATTCACTTAGAGCATAACGTTTTTTTATCTCTCTTTGAGGTTAATGTACTACTTTATTTATAATTTTTAGTAGGCGAAACTTTACCGTAGCCTACGTTCACGTCAGTTATAGAAAAAAGAGTATGTTGGCAACAAAAAACATGTGATTGGAAACGCTTAAATTCCGAGATACAGGGTGTTTAAAATTTTTAAAATTTTTAGGAGTCAATGTTCAAGTTCTTAAAATTTGGCGTTGGGTTTTGTACGTTGGTAACGAACTGCATTTGGCGTAGTTAAATGTGAGTAAATCGCCGTTTTCATAAAATGTGGAACACTATTGGGTTTTATAAAATTTGTATTATTTTCAGACCCGCTATTTTACAACAAAGAAGGAGCCTTGAATTTTTTACCTAATGTATTTTATTGGCAACTACAAACAACAAACATAAAAATAATCGATTTCGACACAAAATCAAAACAGATGTTGAAAATAGCCACCTACTGATAAGAACTAACAAGACTGTTCCAAATTTATTCCAAATAATAACATATTTTTTTTAATTTTCAACACCCTGTATCTCGGAATCTAAACGCTTCCGGCTACATGTCTATAGGAACTTTTTTTTCTTTGAATGACTTTGAGAGAAAAAATACTGAAAATTTTAGTAACTATGCAATTCAAAACTGGTGCAGATAGTATTTATTAGAAGACTAAAAAGAAACAGGGTATTTGATTAATTTCATTAAAAAATTATATAGCTTTTCGCAATGAAAATCTGTTTACGCATTTGGAATAACTCATGCTTCTAAATCAACTGTTTGTATTGCCTCGACATCTGGCGTGTAATGCCAACAGAATAATAATCCGGCGATCCATATCAAATAAAACCAATAACTTTCACATTAATGCAATTAATTTCATGAACTGCCGCTTATATTGTCACTCCATGTGGGCCTAATCCTCTAAAACTCGTCCCGTTACTTATCCTCTTATATGTAAATCAATCGGTCGTCATCGAGTGTCTCACGTGCTATACCAGATCGTGAATCTTCCATACAACCGTTGCATTGATTGCGTCACTGATATTTCCAGTTGCAGTAAGCTGTTTTATTATTCCCCTTATTCTCAATATGAATGATTTTTTCATCAGTTTCCTGAAAACGATGCAGTAATGTCAATAAAGTACGGAGAAAACATTTATCGACGTTCAGAAACTTTATACAAAAAATGCCTCGTAAAATTTATTAATATTTTTGAATACCGCAAAATTCTAGATTTGGTTTCGCTGATGGTGTAATAATTTCATCTAATCCATGAAATATGTATGTTTATTGGACAGTCAAAGGTTCACACCCATGGCATCATTCTATTGGCTGATATTATGTTCGAAATTTATAAATTTACTAGACAGAAAGGTCAACCAGATTTCTCTTAAATTTTCTTTTTGAATATCAAGTGATATATTATTTTAAAAGTAAATGCAGAAGAGACAGAAGAAGGAAAATAATTTAATTGATTCTTACAGGATGGGACTTACATAAGGTTACAAATATATATGAGATTATAAATATATCATTAAATTCAACGAATAATAAAATATAATTAAAATATAATCAAACGCTCGCAAGTAGTAGCAAAGTAGTTACTAACTTATTATAAACGGTTAACAGATGTTTTCTTTAGAATAATGTAGTTATAATTAAACATATCAATTATATCCTACTTACATCTAGAATAATTTCAGTAAATTAGTACGATGAAAAGATAAAACTACAAATACTTCTCTTGTAATATGAAAGCTAACTAATTCCAAAAAATTCGAGCAATTAATTTTATTATTCATCAGTTTATTCAAAGAAATTGAAGACTGAGTTCTTCCACGACTGTAAAAACTTACCATAAAAAATATGATTAGGTCTTCCAAGTAGATACTAGCCACTATAAAATGAAGCAAAGAAGAAATGAAGAATTTTTTTTAAAAACGCTTTTGAACACTTTCCAAACTGTAAAAACTACAACCCGGCTGCCAAACCAGATATACATATTCTAATTTGGTCTTAACAAATAAATTAGGTATATAAAAGCATAAATGTGTCCTCATTAGCAAATCCTTCGGATTCAGAGTTTCGGATAATAAATCTTAACATTTTGTAAGCAACATGTAGCACTTAGTATACATGAGAACTGAAATATAATTTACTGTCAAATATAACTCCCAGATCCTTAACCGAATTTGACCTGTCAATTAAATTGGAGATATATTCTTTGAAAAAATCATTACATTACATTTTGAGAATGATTACACAACCCTACGGGAATAAAGTGCTATGTGTGAAAGACTAGACCACAACTCCTGTACGTGTTTAAAGTTGCTGAATACAAATCTGCTGCCTGTTTGACGAAGTTAGCTCATTTTTAGAGTCATTTGAAACTCAACTTTTATTTTTTGATGGTAATGAAAACGTTCTGCAAGCTGACGAATTTCGCGTTTGTATACGTGGTTGAGTCACTTTTGGATGTCACGTTCAAGATCATTTGAAGGTCAACATTTTTTTTTCTGATAATGCAATTTTTTCTATGCGTATTGTGAAAGACAGACGAATTTTACGTTTCGATTTTACGATTAATACATTTTTTAAGATCGTTTTCAAGGTCCATCCATCAGAATACAAAAGAAGACCTGCAAATGACTTCAACTTCGTCAAACAGACCCTAGATTTGGATTCAGAACCTCGACTAGAGGAATGGTGGTCTAGTCTTTTGCACATGGCACATTTTTCTCCGCAGGGCTGTGTTATGAACACTTCATTAGATTCAGTTTTCTGTAGACGACTATCACTGTTTAATGCATAAAAAAATTTCACATCATCCGCGTGAAGAAAATAGTAAAAATTGAGGTTAGAAACCGCGTTATTAATAAAAAATATAAATAGCAGTGGTCCAAGGATAGATCTATGAGGCACACCAGATGTAGCACAAAAGCATTGCGATTTAAAGCCACAAAAATTAAATAGTGTAAGCAAATGTGACAAAAACCAGCATGTTCAAGTTTCAGTAGAATAATAGAGTAGAGATTTATCGAAACCTTTTAAAGTAATCAGCATAAATTACATCGATTTGAGTATCAGCATACTGAGGGATAAATTATTTAATACAAAGTAGGTTTGTTACTGCTGACCTTCTTTATAAATTCATGGTGATCAACACTAATCTGTCTCTGGATATGGGTTATACAAGGCGTTTCTTTGTAAAATGTACATATGCTAACAGGGAACATAGGACATCTAGGAGGTTTCAAAGAACCTGTTGTAGCATACCCCTACCGAATTTCACTTGATTATACGGAGGGGTATACCTTTTATGACATGTTAAAGAAATTGTTAGACTTTTCAACAACAGGTTTTCTCAAACCTCCTAGATGCCCTGTTCACTGTTAACGTATGTACGTTTTCCAATGAAACACCCTGTATAATAAATGATTTTATTTTACCAAATAATGCCAAAATGTAACAAAATAGTACAGGCATCATTTACATTGTAAAATATAGTATAATTAATTCCAATATTTCCAATCATCAACGTTTTCGTTTATTGCAAATTCGCAATTTTATCCGCCAAACTCGAATAAAATTCCGCTAAATCTGACATTATCAGACGGAAATCTCTCTAAGTTAGCAACACACTGGTTATTGAGTATCCTCATTCTGTATGGATTATACCGCACCAACTAATTATGTTTTCATTAACTTTTCGCCGGGGCAGCGCGTACGCAGTCCCAACTACCAAAAATTACGCGCCCGAGTTATCCGCATTAGGGATAATCGCAGGGGTCAGCCCGACCGTAGTGCAATGGAAGGGCCTCACCCTGGGGGAACCGCCTTGTTGATCACGGTAACCCCTACGCCAGGTAAGTATGCCATTTCGGGGCTACACATAACTACTTTAATAATGCCGTTAACCCTTAAAAGGCGATATATAAGTGGCTCCATCTATTTTCATTCTCAGACTTACGTATTGATTTTCCTGTAACTTGTTAACTTCCACATGTATGTAGTAGGAATTCGGTCAGATTAAGACTCATGTTTGGCCATTACAAATCTTTCACTACACTACACACGGAAAGTCCTTTCCTTCCCATTGCTTTTGTTTAAGAGGAATAAAGTCAATAGACATATGTGTGATAGACAAATCATACTTTGTTTACATCTGTACCATACAGTATGGGAAAAATATAATGAGGTAGATTACTAGAAACGCGATAAGTAATGTTGACTGAAACAAAAGTCTTGTTCTTGCTTGATCTTGCAAGATCATGTATTGTATTGTATTTTGCGAGACTCTTGCATACAAATGAGAAACATGGAACTTTATTACGAATCTGGTAAAAGTGGTGGTTACCCTCGGTTGACTACGGTCTCGCTCGGAGCTTCCACGGAACTATCGATATAGTCGATTGTCGACTGTCGATAACGGTCGATGTGGAGAGAAAAGGAGTTCTTCGGTCTCTCAAATAACGAAAGAATTTAATAACAAACACAGGATCTCGCCAGAAATTTAAAAAGTGCTTAGAATTGTGTGCAAGTTTTATAGTAGTATCCCATAATTATTAACATAATTTGAAATGAGAATTGTCTCAATTATTCAAGTAACAATAAATAACTTATCCCTTAATGGCAATATTATTATGATGCATAAATATAAAAATACACTGGTATAATAATTATAAACTAGGTTTACCAATCTCTGTATTATAAACAAGAAACCGTTTTATAGTCTGATATACACTGTAAAAAAATTGATGTGTAGGTGAAATTTTCCATTTGGGATATGCAAAACTTCCCTGTTAATAGTTTTAGACATTATAGCTTTTTTATACATTTTACTCAAAATATTTTAAGTATATAACAAAATATACTGAATTTATGTAATATTTACCAGTGATGTGTTAAAAGTACACCATTTTGTGTAAACTTAACGCACCTCTGTGTTTTATAACTCTACTCCTGTCTAATTTCAATACAGGTCCCTGCGCCATGTTGGTCGTATAGCGTTGTTGTGTGCAGTTATCTCACGTTCACTATGTTCAAATAGAGAACAATTACATTTAAATTGGGGTTTGATCAATAAAAATGATAAGTACTTACTTAACTATAACAAATATTACTGATAATTGTGATAAAGTTAATACTAACTAGGACTGAAACTCTAAAAAATATTACTTCACGTTAAGGCTTACGGTGAGCGCTCTATAAAACGATATAAAATTTTCGCTCAGTAACTCCTCAAGGAATAAAGATAAAAATATGCGGGTTTTTTAATAGACTACAAATATTATTTTACATCGACGCTGTGTTTTTAAATTTCGGAAAAGATAAAAATTTATTAAAAAAAAATAATTTTACACTTTTCCAATATTTCAAAACACAGCGTCGATGTAAAATAATATTTGTAGTCTATTAAAAAAACCGCATATTTTTATCTTTATCCCTTGAGAAGTTACTGAGCAAAAACTTTATATCGTTTTATAGAGCGTTCACCGTAAGCCCTTTTAGATTACTTCCCCTGTGTTAACACAGGATTGTGTTCTTTTGTGTTAAAATGTGTAACTAATTATTTTTTATAATCGTTATAATAATTGTTTCTCAGTGTAGGAATAGTACGTAATAAACACTCTGATAAAAACAATAGACAATGGTAGAATCATAATCAAGGCGTGCATAATGCACATAATGAATGCAATTAAAATTCTACAATATAAAGTTTCAGTAGGCAGCTTATGCCCCCTCTTTTGCATCAACAGTGATTTATATGATACGTATCGAATTCAACTGGACAAAAACCGATTGTAATCAGATACTTGTTGATTTGCGTAACGCTGGACGATTTACTCGAATGGGAACTCCATTTGGTTTGAAATTACAACTATTTTTATGGGACCATATATTAAAAGAGTTGTAAGTATTAAGCAACGGTCTCTAAAGAGAACTGATTGGGAATTTATTCGTCAGTCTGCATTAGCATTTCAAATCCCGTAGCGTCTGCGTTAATATATTTTCAGAATCGATTGGAAGAGATCATTCAGAGATACTAACGGTAAACATTGTATTAACGGGGCGGATTTTGAATCTTTATAATAATTAAGAAATTGAATCCTCCTTGGAGCCCGTTGAATTGAAAATAACTGCCAATTATGCGCAATAATGATCTCCGAATAAACAGAATATTCAACTCAAATCTAAACTATGATACACGGCAAACAAAAGATATTATTTTTAAATCGATGGACATGGCAACCAGTCTGCAATTTGTTCAACGAAATAAAATACTATTAAATCAATGACATTAAGATCATCGCTAGGTTTTATTTGGCAAGAGTGGTAGTGACTATTAAAGGTAATTGATTTCCAGCACTTTATAATAAAAATTTATCCCTCTATTAAAGCGATGTCGAGATTTTCCTGGAAATATTTTCAATATCATTATTAGTATAATAAAATCTATTTCTACAAATATAGAAATATTTAATCCAACTAATATTGGATAGTATAAATTTGTTCGCGTACTCTCTCGAACGTCTTATCCCTACCCTAGTTTTCTATTTAAGCTCTGTTAGCTCTGTCGGAATTTAAATAGTACCTAGTATTGTTATGTCAACGGATAAACATCAAATCATTAAAAAAATAATTTGAAACCATAATTTTAATTGTTTTGGAAAGAAAAATTCATACTGTGTCCAAATTATTACAAAAGGAACGACAAGATATTGGTGTGGCTGCCGAAATGTTAAGAGATTTAAAAAATCTGTGACGTCTTTTTTTAATTAAAACTTCCGTAAAACGATTTTCACAGCCAAAGACATCTTCATTTTAAAATAAATGGGGTTGGTTAAAAGTTTCAAAGTTAGTAAAAATAGTAGATACTATATAACTGATGGAGCAATTTAAATTACATTTATCCGCGACCTCTATATTAATAAAAAGTTTAATAGATCTGTTTTCAGTGGATTAAAGGCCTTTTAACACACTAGTGGATATAATATCATGCCTCGATTTTATAGCATTTTATTTAGAATTATTATGATTAACATAAATATTAACATTTATCTCAAGAACGATCTTGTCATTTTGATCGGGATTATTTAAATTCACTCGATAATGAGTTCCTCAAGGAATACAAGGTCCCATAAGTTCGCCAGGTAGGATCTGGATTTTTTCAGCAATTGCCATCTTCCTGGACAGTGAATCTTGAATATAACTTTACGCTACCCTAGTCGATTTTCAACCACCATAACGCTTCACAGTGGTTATATCACCCCCAGCATTGGCCAGTAATGTTGCAGAACGCCTCATTCCATGTTCAGTAAAACTTTCTGGATCAGGGAGCCCAAGGAATGAAAACGTTTTCGAAATTGTGTTGATGCCTACATGATGTAGTACATTTTCCAGTCACATATTGCAAAGAAAATCTCCCATCGGCATTTTTAGGTCGCAGATAGATGTGCTTTAGACACATTTCTACAGCATTGACTAAAAAAGCTATTTCCATGATCTTGAAAATTCTTAAAGTATTTGTTTTCGTATCAGGAATGAGTACGTTTAGGTAACTGCCTCTGTCTTGAACATGAGTGACAACCAAAAAGGTTAATTCATTACTTCGACAAGCACCTGCGACTCCCATGGACATTGCAACCTGTAAAGTTGAAAATAAACCGCTCAATGTATAAATTTAAATATTAAAATGGTGTATTTTCTACCTTAACTTGCAAATATTCCTTATCCGACGCTTTATTTAAAAATTCTTCGGTTCGGATTCTCTTCAGTATCTTTGCCTTCTTTGGTTCATAATTTCTTCATTCTATTTTCAAATATGAAGTAAGTTTACCATACTTTGAAATATCAATACCTTTGTGCATTTTCAACATTGATTTTAGCATGGAATAGTTTGTCCAAATCGAAGAAGCAGCAAACCGTTTCTCCACATTCAAAAAGTAGGATAGAAGCACCTCTTCTGTAATTGCTCGTTCGCCTATGCCTTTTTTTTCGCTAATTGTCGGATTATATCAATTCCTTCTCGTACACACTTCTGTTTTTCGTTGGTAACAGATGCAATGTTGCTTCTTGGGCTTCTTGCTGGATTTCAGTCGGAATTAAGATATTCTCAGCATTCTCACTCATTTTTTGTGTGAACCATTCTGGTTAAAGGCTGGTTAATTTCCCGAAAGTAATTCAACGTTTTATCCACGGCCAAAATCAGTCAATTAGGAGAGTAGGAGCCTACGAGTAAATGGTGCGGGAGAAATTTTCCCTCACGCAAAAGGTACACCATAATTCTTGAACAAACTAGGTATCCTCAAATTAAATAATTTCTTACCTTAAATATAAATTTTAACTGTAACTTTTTTACAATTGGTTATGGAAGGCCCTGCGCATGAGTTTGGTGAAGTAGAAATCGAGTTTTTATTTATATTCACTTTTTCATATTTATGTTCGGATTTTGTCCTCACTGATGATTGAATAACAATTTTTCATCATTCTTCTGCATAATCTTCCATATTATTGTTGTAAGCAGAAGTGCTCCAACTCACTTTCCATGGCCGTTAGAGAGCATTTACACCAAACTTATCCACATAGATGGGTAGGAAGGGCCGCACCTGTTTTATGGCCTTTAAGATCGCATGATGTGATCTCTAGATTTCTTTGTTTGGGGATATTTGAAGACATTAGTGTATGGTACTTCTGTAAATAGCCTGGAAGAGCTGCAGTTACGGATTAATCAAAAGTGTTAAGAAATCCAAACCAAGGAGGGTGTTTTCGAAAGAGTTCGAATATCGTTGAGACGAAGATGTCGTGCCTGCTTGGAAATGGACGGAGGGCACTTTGAACATCTTCTGTAACTTTATTTTTTGTTTGTTAAAAGCTTCCTTTGTCGGTTTATTCCTAATAAAATAAAATGTTTGAAAAACGAATAGTGGTCCATATCTCCGCAACCGTTACTTTGCGGACCCATGTTTATTAAGACTTTTCTGCTTATTTTGGTTCATACTATTACCGCCTGAAATACTTTACACTTTTTTTTAACACCCTGTATAGTAATGAGGTATCTGACGCAATTTTCACCCAACTGCTGTCTTTTAGAAAATGTTTTAAAGATGAATTAAAATCTTTTACTTCCGTTATGGAATTATAAAATTAATAAAAAAATAATATATCTTTGAAATTCAGAGGATCAATGGGTCTGCCTCTAATTTCTATCGAAAATAACGTCGCATTTAAATGACGTGTTTGCAACAACAAAAAAACTAAGAAAGAAGTTCTTTCTTTTGTTTTAATTATTTTACTATGTACTTCCAAAATATTAGCGTTATAGTTGATTTCTTGCTGTGTTCCTACTTAAACAATTATGTAATTTATTAAGTGATATTGTATATTTTATTTCTGCCACGTCAGGATACCGAACGATTTTAATCCATGCAAATGCCTTTCAGTGTCCAAATCTTAAAAGATTCTCTTTAACCTGACTAACAAAAAAGTCAAAACTTCTAAAGCATACATTTTAGCAATTCTATATACAAATGTATTAAAAAATATTTTCAAAATAAACCTAAACGTTTTATCTTGTAAACTATCATTAACATATAAGATTTAAGATTCCAATAGACCATATGTCACAAATTCACTAATCCCGGTAAAAATGCATGTATCTAGTTGTTTATATCACAAGCTAATTTATTAATCAGAATATATTAGAATTTTAAATTCGACTGTGTTTGCTTTATAAATTGGTTTCGATGTAAGGGTCAAGCGTGTCAGCAATACAAAAAAATTCGAAGGGGAATTGTTAAAAAAAACATGAAGACACCGAAAAAAGTAAAAGCAGAATAAGCGTATATAGCGTATCAAATTTTTAATTAATTTTTGAAATTTGAAAGTTGTCTCCATAGACCATATGCTACTAGTTTTATAATTTTTATAATAATTAATATATTCTTTTGAATAAGTATTAATTGGTTTCCCTATGTCTACGAGTATACTTAAAAGATGAACAAAATTTATAAGTATTTTTTAAATTAATATTTAAATTTGTTTAGCCATTATTAATCTTAATGTGGTCATATGAGTGTGACTTGAATGGAACAGTAGTAAGTTTAGGCTTAAATCTTTTTAATGCGGAAAATATATCATAATTGGAGAATCAAGGAATATGTATCCAAAAGTTATTACACAAATTTTCAACGTTTGGCAAATGAACAGAGTCGTTAGTATAAGACCGTTGAAAGAAACTAGCTAAATAATTGCATTTAGTTTCAGGATCAGTAACTAAATCACCATTAACCTCAAAACATTATTTAAGTAGGTGTTTGTCATATTTAATTTAAAATTCATTGACAGGCAACACGTTTGACTTTGTCGATATTTAATTTCAAATAATTTTAATTTATATAATAACTTTTATAGTTACATATTTGACTCAACTTAAAGGAGGACACCTGAAGAAGCAATCCTAAAAATGAATAAATAGGTCAGATCTCATCCATTGTGGTTGAATTTTCGAGTTCCCATCACTGTCAGAAGTGAAGTTAGATCTTTATAGAGTGTTTTCATTAAACCAGGTTAGTAAATTCAGATATATTAATTCCTTTAGATAATTATTGAATAGAGCTATGTCTGTGCAATTTTTCATTAGCATACCTAGATGTTTGGTATCAGAGAGCATAGATATGACTTCATTGATAGGAATTGTAGGAGATTTGATTTATATTAGCTTAAAATACCTTTCTAATACAGTAAAAAAATTTACAAAATCTAATAATAAAGAATATATGAGTAGTTATTGTGGGTGTAATTCAACGCTGGTTGGGGCGTACTGGAGCCACTGTTATTTGTTATGTATATTAACCAATTCTCTTACATGTATCGGGATAGGTGTATCCTATTCACAGATGACACGACATTGATATGTTCTCATAAACATAGAATCATGGTTTATTTTAAGTAACCTTAGTTAATTAAAGAAAAAGAAACAAATCATTATATTTTCTAGACGGACATTTTGAGCATTGCAAGCCTCTGTTTAAAAAGGTGAAAATTATGCCCCTACCATCGCTTTTCATATTTTTTTATATGATGGAAACACATAAAAAATATAACACTTGTCCAACTAATTCGGATTTTCACAATTATTCAACAAGAAATGCTAACCTTGCAGTCTATTCGGAACTCCTATATTTAGGTTGCAAAAATTGCAACGTTAATTCATTATATTTAAATCTTTATAATAAGCTTTCTGTGCACATAACGATGCTAAACAATGACTAATTTAAAAACAATATTAAGAGAATTATGCTCGATCACTATTAATATTCTGTTCGTGGACGCTACCATAGTTTATTTTTAATATGTTTTACACTTACTTATTGTTGTTAATATGTCCTATACAATTTTTATTGTTACTTCCTTTTTAAATCTGACATCACTATATACTATATATGTACTCGCCCTCAACAACTTGCCGTATTCAATTTACATCTTATTGAATATTGACTTCATTAAATAAATACAGAAAGGAATCGCAATAATTATTTAAAATTTTTAAATTATTTTTATTCTTTTCAAGATTTTATAATTACTTATCTGATTTATTTGTCTGTTTCAAAGTAAACTGCAAGCGTTCAAAGAATTTATGACACCATGTATAAAAAACTGTGAGAGAATAAAAGGTTGTTGCAACTTATAAGTTTTTTTATTGATAGATACAGAAATAGGTCGTTATAAATTCAACATCCCAGTCATGCTAATTTCGATTTCAATTATTCAGTTCCTTATAGCACCGATTCTATCGTCAGTCTAATAAATTTCCACCCACTAGACGACTAGTCAATAAAAGTCAATATTTACTAAACAATTTATATTGCTTCGGAGGCAGTGGGCGTAGAAAGCGTGTGAAAAAGAAAGCAAAATCCAAAACACAATAGTTAAATGGATTTTGATATAACGAATGTCACATTTTTTACGCGGCGAATTTGCATTATAATAAGAACCATACCGAACCAATCAAAGAGGTGTTTTACGATCGACTCGCCATTTGTGTCTGGATATAGTAGCGCTTTGACATCCGTTGTTTGATTTAATGAATGCATTCCTTTTGCGATGACATCATGTCATTGTGGGAATGACCGAAACTGCTTGAATTATCGTACGTGGCAGCTTTATTGATAGGATAGGATAATGGGTTCTTTTTCTATGAGTGCTTAACAGCCATATTGTTTTCTTCTTCAATTGACGGGTCAAAAGTTGTTTTTGAACTAAATCTTATAATTTGCTTTGTATTTGGAATTTCTAATCATGTCTAATCATTTATCTAGATAAAAAGGTATGTTTACTCCTTGTCGTTAAATATACATTAATAACACAGTACAAACTAGGTTGCCCTAATAATAGAGTACGCCAAGATTCATTCTCGATAACCTGGACATCGGTTGAGATGCGTGCCGGATTGTTCATCATTGAATGTGTCCCCGACTGTTAATAATTTACCGTTTATTTATGATGTGCCATACATGTGGCATATGTAAATTTGGTAACGTCACATCACGCCATCGAGCTGATTTGGGATCTGTAAATGTATCGAGTAATAGACTGAAAAAGAGTTTAAAGATTAATGATTTGAAAATATTTTCTCAGTGTAAATATGCATTTTATTTTTCCCCAATTAAAATAATGACGTTATGACTGATTCACCCTGTAGGTATACGAATTTTGTTTGTTTTGAAACACACTGTATAAATTTACTTAAGTACCTTTTACTTATATCCTAGCATATAAATAGATTTTTTATTGTCAACAAGATCGAGTAAAAACCACATAACAATTTTCCTTTAAATATTTTTAAGATCGCCATATTAACAAATCAAGCACGCGGATGTCATGTTATATAATACTAAGTAGACTTCGTGGAAAAATTCTTTCAAAACCGCGTTACATAAAATATACTTACTCGTAAACGTAAATCAACCACACTTGATACACCAGTAGTAAATAAAGTAGCCTATAATTGTCAACACCACAAACTGCTATACCTCATTACAGGCGACGTATACACCTTGTCTGCCTTTGAAAATAATTACAAGAGGTCCCAAAATAGCACACCCGGATGTTATATCAAATATAAGTTCATTTTGAATCAAAACATAAATTTGATGTGTGAAGATTATATCAAAACGTAAAGTTAGTAACCACTTTACTAGGTATTAGTATGATTTCTAAGTTTGGGTGCTATTTTTTACCCTAATATTTAACTTTATAATATTTTATAATTACTTTTAATTAACTAAAATAACTAAAACTTTTGACACTATATGTCAGGATATGTTATTGCAAAAATTATATGATATTGGAAGAAGAGGACATGGCTTAAATTTATTAAAATGTTATTTAAATAATCGTAGACAAAAAATAAAAATTAATAATACTACAATTAAAGAATTGAAAATAGAAACAGATGTCCTACAAGGTACTGCTCTTGGATCTATACTCTTTTTAACATACATCAATGAAATATTGCAAATCGACTCATAATGGAAAAATGGTTTCTTATGCCGATGATAGTGCTCATATCCATATTTCATGGTGTGATAACTGAGGAGATACGTATAAAAATACAGACAATGAATTACATTATTCAGCAATAATTAAGGTTAAATGACAATCATCTAATTCTTAATTACTCCAATACTAATTATATTTCGTTCTCTTTCGCAGTTTTACGACAACCTATCTCTAATAATATTATAATACATAACGCTGCTTATAGAAATATTGAAAATACAGGTGCCCTTGTTCGTATATTAAAAAAGTAAATTCTATGAGGTATTTGGAATAATCCATAATTCTCCATAATTTACCATTCTGAACAACTTTTTCAAGTAACATTTTGCTATATTTTCAGCAGAAAAGGCACTTTAACTAAAACGAAAACAGTTTTTACTCGGTGCATTGAGCATTTCAAATAGTATTATTTCAAAAATTGTTACTCCTACCGACTTCAGCAAAGTATACCTTTTTCAAATAAAACAGGTAGGAGAATCGATTGTTCAATATTTTTAACACTCTATCTATCTACTACTCATATGGATTAACCATCTTCAATATAAAAAATCACATCTTCGAAGGAATATTTATATAATATATAAAAAATGTATGAATAAGACACATAAATATGAGATTAATTAAAACATTTTTAATTCAAAATTATATAAAATATAAACAAATAATAGGTATGTAAATTTAGTGTCGAGATATGTTGCTGTTATAATTTTAGATATAAGTATTACATGTTCTTGTCTGTACAGAGAACAGAAACATTCAAACACAGACTGCTTTCTCAGTCCAGCTGAAGCTTCTGTTTTCTAAACCTATCAATTGTTGTCTATCTGTAATTATGTAATACAATAAAGTGGCAATAATACAAACTAAAATAACAAAAATTTGTAAATTTCCACTATTAAGGATTGATTGCGAAAGTTGCCACAAACACTATATTTACTCTGTAAATTCTAATAGCATATAACGATTCAATATTTTGTAACACTTTGTATAAACGAGGGAATTATTTATGCATATTGGCTAGAGGTCAAAGGTCCACTGTGGGTGGAGTTAGTTTGTGAAATACGTTGCTGGGTTATCTCAGCCCGATTAAATGCAAAGAAAATAAATATTAATAAATGAATTGCCTAACCTTGCTACCCCCGCATGCTCTGGAACGCTTGGGAAAAATTGTTTTCATTCTAGTGTAGCTGAAACATAATCCTTGCAAATTGGCAAAGGTCGGTTGTTCTAACAAGAAGATGGATAGGAAACAATGAGATTTAAAATTAGTTAAATTACATTCTTAAGCTCAACAACTATGTGAAAATAGTACACGGTTAAAAATAACTTATTCACTGAAAAAAACCTCTCCAAGTAAACTATGTTGCTAAAAAAATTAATTACCATAAATATCTTTTTATCTGGTGTAAGTGTCTTAAATATTAACCACAGGTAATAATTGTTAATTATATAAGGAAATTAACAAGCCTTTAATTCCCGAGAAAAAATAGGTACTCGGGGTGCAGCCGAGAGTTACATTTTTTAAAGGATTATAAGCTGGTTAATTATCCGAATGTAATTCAACGTTTTATTGACGACCACGGCCAAAACCTATTAGTTAGGAGAGTGAGAGTTCTATGAGAGCAAGAAAAATATCATTTATTTATCATATAACTTAATGGTTTAAAGAACTGTTTATTTCTATACATTTTTCTGTAACTAAAGGTAGATTTCATGAATCAATTTTGTATAATTATACAGGGTGTTCCAGAATGATGGTCAAATATTTTACCAGTGTGTTCCACAAGCCATTTCAGGGGGATTCATATAAAAATTTTCAATTTGGGTCCTCCCTGTTGAGATATTCGACTCTCAAAATGTCGGAAAAAATAGTTTTTTTATTTTTCCTTTTTTTAAAATACTATACCTAATTTGACTACTTTTTTCTCTCTTGTTAATTTTTCATACAACCAACAGTTTGCGCGAAAATACTTTTCCTGACTAAACATCTTTCGTCACCAGTTACTGATAACCGCAGTAGGCGGTTGCTATGTTGATGTTTCTCTGTTGTCTTGTCAAAGAAATGGCTATTAGGTCTATAATTGGCAGTTTTTGCAAATATTTAAATTTCTAAGTGCAACCGGTTTTAAGGAAAAATAAAAAAATATTTTTTTCCGCCATTTTAAGACTCAAATATCTCAACAGGGAGGACGCAAATTGAAAAATTTTATATGAAGATCCCCCCCTGAAATAGCTTGTGGAACACACTGGTAAAATATTTGACCATCATTCTGGAACACCCTGTATAAAGCGCATGACCAACTATGCACCACGCAACATCAATATTATTAAGTTAACGATTTTTGACAAATATTAAGCATCAACTATTATAATATGTCATTCTGAAGGGAAAAAAATAAAGCAATTGAATAGCACAAAAATATACAGAATTGGGACACCTTGTACATTCATGCATACTATTCTTTTAAAGTTGCCTAGGACATTAATTTTACATTTTCGTCCTTCTCTTTTCCTAGACACAAAATTGTAATTTCTTCGAATATGTTGAAAAACAAACACCTGGTCACAGCACTTCCGTTATCTCAGGATATCAGAGACAGTCCAGCAGAACTACTGGTTCACTTATACGGGTCTGTTTGAAACTGATGCTAGCGACATGCACAATGGGTTAAAAGACCTGCACGTTACATCGCCACCTTTTTCTTCACAGTCTATTTCCTTAAGTTTTATAAGAATTTACACAAAATATCCAACTGAGGAACACATTATCTTCAGGTATTTTTTTTTTAATTAGTAAAACTCACCTTGCATCCTTCGCATGTGAAGGCACCAAAATGGAAGCCGGCTGCGGGTTCTCCGCACACCTTGCACAACTGGTTCATCTGAAAAAAAGTCGAAATATTAAACACACTTATACAGGGTGTACCCGTATAAGTAAAAAATTCTTGTAAAAATAGACAAATTTAATTCTTTCACCAGTAAAGTGTCATTTATGTAAGGAAAGTTTCTTAGAAAGAAAATGTACAATATTTCAGGGTATCATTTACACCATATTTCAGGGTCTTAATCCTACTTGATTTTTAACTTTTTCGGTATGAGATACCACGAAATGTCATTGAGAAAATGTATTTATAATGATAATCATAGTATCTTTATCTATGACTCTCTAGAGTTTGAGAGAAGAAACAAATTTCACAAAAAGTTAAAGTAGGTTCAGAACATTAAAATTGTGCCCACATACTCAGTTTATTATTATAAAATCATTTTATGATATTTTATGCAGAAAAGACACATTACCTACTAGTGAAAAATTCTCTCTTAGATTTATGAAAAAACAAATGTTGAACTTTTTTAGGTTTTAGGCTAAGATTAGAGATGTCCACAATAATTCTGTTATTGGCAGTGACCTAGCTCTCAACATAACATGCGCAGTTTATTTAAAATGTCTCCATAAGCTTGAAAATTTATTGTTTAAGTTGGAATGCGCATGCTCCGGACGATTGGAAACTAATTTGTATATTGTGCGAACAAAGCTAATGGTGTACACTTAAAAATGACCATTATGTAAATTTATACGAAATGGTGAACAATATTTCACTAATAAAAATTTTTTTTGTGGAATTTGTCCATTCATCCTCTAAATGTGAATTTAGAGAAATCCGTCCCTTTTTGTAAAAGTTCATCCATCATCTACAGATGTATTTCATTTGCATTAGAAAATGTATGAAACATTGCATATCTTGGTTTTTGCAAATATTTGTAGATATCCGTGTGAAAATAAATATTTTTAGCTCGATTTCTAGTTACAGTAATTTTACAATTTCCGTAACTATACAGGGTGTCCCGAATATGAGTGCCGTAATTTCAAAGGCTTATATATCCTGACTAAAAGGAATAAACAAACTCTTATGAAATAATATCTAAAACGAATAGTTTGTCTACAAATACATTTCAAAAATGAAAATACAACTGCAATAATACGCAAAAGTATGTTACGAAATTACAAACTAAGGTACAATTAAGGTTAAGTAAAAGCGCCTGTAACGTAATTTGTTCATAATTTGATTTTTGGATCAGTATTAATGAAGTAAACAATTGAAGTTTCCGAGAAACTCGTTAAAACTGTAACGTTCGACAACGTTTCAGAGTCAGGCTGCTGGTGATAACCTAAATGTAATATTAGTCATAATAGTGCGTACAGCTAGTGCGATTCATTTTTGTATAGTTTTTCTTTGATGCTTGTGAGTGTACATAAACAAAAATAGAACAATTTATGGTAACTATAACCAGCTGCATGGCATGTTAACTTACGGCGAATCTAGGCAAAACTCTTAGCTACGAGTCGTTTGTACGGAAAACGCTTCTTGCAAGAAAGAGAACTCATTTTCAACAATTCTAACTATTATTCTGTGTTGTGAAAAGAGCTCTAATAAAACCATTTACAGTAAGTACCTATGTTTAGGTATACCTATTTGTAATTATTATGCATAATTACATAATCCGAAGATAGTATGTGAGCGACGTTGTCAAAATTAAGGCACTGGTATTCCGGACACCCTGTATTTACTGTCACAAAGATAAGTATGTTGTTTGAAATAAATGTTGATGTGTGGTTTATATACACAGGTAATGGCGCAGTTTAGATGTAAACATCTAAACAACGTATAGTTGTTACAGTTTCTAGTATATTTATGAATTGTATAACATTTAAAATAGCATAAGATGCAAGTGCACAAGTTACAAAATATAATCTTATACTTCCTCTTTTCCGAATATTCCACACAAGATCTTATTAATAAACCGTATATTTTTGTTTACCACATCTTAATACAGCTAAAATGCATTAAGAACTGCGCATGTACAACAGAAATGAAAAATTATTTACTAGTAGCATGTTTTTAAATTTCTACTATTGTTGCAATTTTTTATAGGGTTTCTGAAGATGGGTGTTGTAGAAATAAACTCGAAACGTACGTAAACAAATCTTTTGGATTTCATTTTGTGTTTTTATTGTTTTGACCTATTATCCCAGGAGGTGTATTTTTTAAAAAATATGAAAAATTAAGTAATATTTCATAATAAATTGAGTAAAAGTAAATAGTTACATTGCATTATCACTTTTTGTCTGAAAGTTCCTAATTATATTACGTATACTTAATTTTTCTTAATATACTGGGTGTTCCAGAATGATGGTCAAATATTTTACCAGTGTGTTCCACAAGCCATTTCAGGGGGGGATCTTCATATAAAATTTTTCCATTTGGGTCCTCCCTGTTGAGATATTCGAGTCTCAAAATGGCGGAAAAAAATAGTTTTTTATTTTTTCTTAAAAATGGTTGCACTTAGAAATTTCAATTTTGGTACACATTATCAGCTAGTCAAAGGCTATTTTATGGTTGTGTCTATTCCTTAGCTTATGTTTCTGGATGGCGGGAATAAGCAACCCCTAGATTTATTTCTTTCAGAACTTTTTCCTGCAATAGCCGATTTCAGCAAAAGTTTTCTTTTTAATACTTCACCTAATTTTACTACTTTTTTCCCTCTTGTAATTTTTTCATACAACCAACAGTTTGCGCGGAAAAAAATAAAAATAATGTTCCTTACTCTTAACATCGTTTCGTCACCGGTTAATGATAAACGCTTACGCGGTTGCTTGACAGTTTTTGCAAATATTTGTAAACAACTGACTCTTCTACACAAATATTAGCGAATAAATTGATAGAATATGCATACGGCAGGATTGGCAACAGTTATAGGAATACCTTTGTTTAGAAATATTTGCAATAACTGTCAATTATAGACCTAATAGCCATTTGTTTGACAAGGCAACAGAGAAACATCAACATAGCAACCGCCTACTGCGGTTAACAGTAACCGGTGACGAAAAGATGTTTAGAGTCAGGAAAAGCATTTTTATTTTTTTCCGCGCAAACTGTTCGTTTTATGAAAAAAGGGAGGGAAAAAAATAGTCAAATTAGGTCAGCATTTAAAACTTTTGTTGAAATCGGCCATTGCAGAAGAAAGTTCTGAAAGAAATAAATCTAAGGGTTGCTGATTCCCGCCATCCAGAAACATAAGCTAAGGAATAGACACCACCATAAAATAGCCTTTGACTAGCTGATAATGTGTACCAAAATTGAAATTTCTAAGTGCAACCGTTTTTAAGAAAAGATAAAAAAACTTTTTTTTCCGCCATTTTGAGACTCGAATATCTCAACAGGGAGGCCCCAAATTGAAAAATTTTATATGAAGATCCCCCCCTGAAATGACTTGTGGAACACACTGGTAAAATATTTGACCATCATTCTGGAACACTATGTATAATGTAAATTAAAAATTACGAGTAATTATTTAAACTAATTTAAAAAGAGCATTGCAAAATATGGGAATTTCCACCCATTTTATTCGGTGTATACCATCAACTACCTTTTGGGTTAAGAAAAGTAATATTCGTAAGCTCCTCATTTGGAAAGGTACTTCGACTTTATCAATATTACCGTCTTCGTTGTCTCAGGGTGTTATAACGATGTTCAGAGGAATGTGCACACTGCGATTTCTCATTCACATGCCAAAGTAGTCCTCAATGGCCGATGTTAATTAGACATTCCCCTCACAAGCAAATTTAATCAGCCAAAGGAGTCAGAAGGAAATAAACAAGCAATCTAAAATATAATCTTGGCCACGTACCGCCAGATAGACATATCTATATGCGAATAATGTGCAACGCGAATGCATTAAATACCGCCAGTTATGTAAGGAATGATTCATAGTGCCTACTGAATTCGATCAAATTACATCGGATTAGTCCACTTATAATTTACACTGATAGAAGTGTTGTTATATTTATTAACTAGGTTAGAAGTACAGCAAATATTAAAAAAAAAAATAGAAGTATTATATAAGAGTAATCGAAATGGAATTTAGCTTCAGTTTATAATGAAATATTATTTTTATTATACTACTTTGAAAACACCTTATTTTCATCTGTATCTGTAATAATGTAACATGGGCTTTTCGGGCTAGCGCATGGAAAAAGTTTTCCCGATCTGCGATTATACCGGGTGTTTTCTCTAAGACTTTCAGTACTTACCTATATCTCAGAAACCATTATAGACAGCGATACAAAATTTTGTATACAAACACTGGATTACTATCTTACAGATGTAGAGTCCTTCTTAAACATACTTTATCCATGTGAAACATAAATAAAGTGCTGAAATATGTGAACACAACAAATGTATCACCAATCATTTTTAGGTTATGGTTAAGCAATATTTCTTTTGTGTGTTTTGTTTCTTTCAAGGACAGACACGTTCACATTATAATCAAAAAAGTTTTAGGAGTCGTTTTGTTCGAATTAATTTGTTGTTAAGTAATCGATAATTATTATGGCAGTTGGAAAAAAGGTATATTGTTTACTTACACGCATTTGGAAATTATTTTGTGATAAAAATTATGGATACCTAATTATTATGTACACTGTAGTAACAATTTACTGAAGTTTTAGTACATTCTAATGGAAAAATTTAAAAATATCGGCAGATATTTAACATAATATCTATATTGTAATGGAAGACTACGCCGACGCAGCGACCCCAATGCTCCAAAAGCTGTAACTCAAGTCTAAGTTTTTATCGACAAGTCTCAATAATAACAATAATATACTGTGGTATAATGCTGTTATTGTATTTATTGTTGCTTGCGGTTGATTGGCACCCACAATGTTATACGCTGAGTCGGTGTTATTGACTGGTTACAAAAATATGACTGCCCGTCGTCCCTCGAAGGGTCTGTTAAAACAAGTGTGTTTCTTAGTTTTCACCATGCAGAACCCTGAGATAAGATTTATGGGGACGCCGGTCATCTACCTACTTATATAATATTTACAAAACATGATATCTACATTTAGCACTTAAAAACAGACGTTGAAATTTAAACACAGAACTAAGGAAAAGATAAAGTGGATTTATATAAAGAAAGAAATATTTTAACTTGTACAGTGTGTACAGAAATATGTGAGTGCAGAACTAATGAAAATATGAAGAGAATATATACAAAAATGAATATATTAGTTTATACAAGGTGTATACAAATATATGAGCTGCCAGAATACATATGCAAATTGCATTCAATGCATTATTTAGCGGTATTTATAATAATAATAATATAATATCTCTACCCCTCATTCTAATCACGAGGATTAGCCCAGAAGTCGAAGACTTGTGCGGGAGAGGGGGCGGCATATTATTATTAAGCAGGCCGCATTTGCGCCCAGGAACGACTTACGTTGGTAGGCCCTAACCACCATTCAGTGCAGGAATGAGGAAAACCTGGAAAACCTCATTAATTAGGGGGGTAGTTGAATGCCAACCGGTATCAATCTCTCACATTGAACCAAGTCAACATTCTTCCACCCTACCATACCCGCAGAGAGGGTGCCAATCTCTCCACGAATATAGCTTATATACGGTCTACCGGCTGCAGGGGTCGAACCCACAGCGATCCAGTCACCTCGATTCAAGTATTGACGCCTTAAACCGCGCGACCACTGACCGATCCCGATTTATGTATAATAAAATACGTTACGCCATTAATATTTGACAATTCATAGTTCTGACGATTACCGATGTTAGTTTCTTCTGTGTAAGTCTGGCTCAAGACTATACGCATTTGACATGACAAAAAAATGAAATTTGGGCACTTTTTGGAGGCGTTTTTTTATGTTAAATTTGAATGTTAATTTTTCAGAATGTGTTCATAATTAAGTATATTAAATTTAAACATAAGTTTTAGCGGGGTTGACTATCAAAAAATCAAAATTAAATCGATTTCCTGAAAAATACAACACTGTATAAGAATTGATGTTATCATCAGATACTACGCGCCATCTAGTATCTGTATATCAAATTTCGTTACACTGGCTATGATGGTTTCTGAGATATAAGCACTGAAGATCTTAGAGGGAATAACCGGTATACCAAATATATGGCTTTAAAATAGAAATATACAGCAAAATAAGCTATAGGAAAGTCTATATGCTATCTGATGTTTATGTACCTATTTTTATTATTCAAAAGGATAAATGAAATTTTTTTCTTTACCTGATATCTTTTAATCCAGAACTTATCCAAAGAAAATTTTTTGCATGTACAAGAGATGGAGATGGATGCATAAAAAAGGCAGTTCGAAAATTATTTAAAAATACACTTCTGCACGGAAATGAAAACTGATCCACTGTAAAACCTGACCTTGTGCAAAGCAAAGCAATCAGTCGGCCACTGGCACAACGGCAAAGTGTAATAGAAAACAATCGGACAAAGAATTGAAAGAATTTCTCAAGGAAAGTAGTAAATTAAATTTTGTAATATCTATTTTATGTCATCAAATTCAATTGCTTTTGTCGTTATTGTTATTACTAATTAATTCGTGGTTTTAATAAAAATACTAATTTGACATGTCTAATGTTACAACTTCAAAATTTTGTTCACCTACGTGTAAACACATTTTTAATTCGTAAGTTATTAGCATAATTGTGTCACACTGCTGATTGGGACATTCTTTGTACTTGTTGAACGATTTATTTGATACTTATTAGGAGATTAACTTCAACAATCCCTGTGTTCTTCGGCTGCTGCAATACGCCGTGGACGCCCTGGATCTCCATATGTTCCACATAAATAAGCATTCTGTCTTACTTCACCATGAATTAAAATGATATCCATCAACTCCGAGTTGCCACGTAAGCCATTTTTGACACTTGAAGAAGAAGGCATTGTAAACAATATCGTAAAAATCTAATTAATACTACAATCGGATTTCAGTATTCGTTTGCATTTCAATGACGCTAGAGACTGGCGATATAAATGTTGCAAACACTACAATATTTTTTTCTAGGAAACTATAAGGATTTTGTAAACATTATTTTACGACATTGACTCCATTTTTCATAACTCATCTATTCCCAAATTTGTTTAGACAA
The DNA here is from genome assembly GCA_025584915.1 of Monochamus saltuarius. NCBI lineage: Eukaryota > Metazoa > Arthropoda > Insecta > Coleoptera > Cerambycidae > Monochamus > Monochamus saltuarius. Next base: position 105,821,734 of record CM046721.1, on the reverse strand, counting down.
GTTGTGAATCGCCCTGTAAAAATTGTAAAGAAAATTGCATAGGTAACAATACAAAGGAAATGGAAAGTTAGATATGACTTTGACATAGAACTGGTAACAGTACTTTACTCATCAAATAGTAATTTCCCATTAGAGGTGTAAAATTACATTAAAATGTATTATTTCACACTATTGACCTAGGCAACAAATAACTAAAAATCCACCGTGTAATATTACATATAATTATTATCAGTGTAGATGTATTTGGTATAGGTGTGTCATAAACATTTTCGTCAGTGTATGTCAAACGTAATAATAACAATAAATGCGACCGTGGTTGACGGATTAATAAACATTCGCAATGCGGCAATTCATTTGCAATTATTATCGAGTAGGCAATTTTTATTTGAAAGCGTTTACCTATGCATACATTTTATAACAACATATGAAAGTGTTCTCACACTTACTTAGTCTGCTATTTTTATCTTAGTTCCTGCTCGAATCTATTAAGAGCAAGAATTTGCTAATAGGATGCTTGAAAGTACGTACGATCCAAGCAGCCAGGTGTTACGTTTTGAAGAGCAAATTGTTTGTTTATTCTTCCGCCAGGTCGAGTAGTGCTGTGCAAACAACTGCATCTGTCATCGGCATTCAACTTTCGACGCGGTGGCTTGATGAGATTTCGTATTATTTTTATATGATCTGTATTTTTTATTATTCTGTGTATTTGTATACAGTAATGAGTTTAAACTGGTGTACTGAGGCACAAATAATATTAAAACATGTACAGGGTGTCCCAAAGTTATCTCCCCATTTTCCTCGAAGAAATATTTTTAGTAGGTGAAAACAAATAACTATATCTTTTAAGCATTTACCTAAGATTTGTTTGTATCTAATTTGTGAGGTTGACAACGAACGACGCTAAGCGTCGCGGCGCCATGTATAACTTTTTTCTTAGAAACGTATTTATTTCTGTGGTTCAATGCATTCTAATAAAAAACCTTTATGAAATTTTTATCTATTTGCACTTCTCAGAAGTAGAAGAAACAGTTAACTTATTTTGACAGTTTTTTTGTCAGTTACAAGTGTAATGTTTTGTGTTTAATATTTAAAATGCCTAATCTTTCATTCAAAATTTATAATATTTACTCATATTAAATAAGTGAATCGTATTCAGAAAAGCAAACAAAAACTCACGTTTGGCAAAAAAAGAATGGAATTCACACTCAGATATGCCCGGCAGATCTACCCAGCGGACACGCCGGCAGTTACATCTGCCAGTATATGCCATGCACGGAGACACGATCTACCTGTCCGCTGGCCGGTCCGTCCAGCTCATTGCCTTGTCCGCATGTGTGTGCCTGATGCGGGGCATGCCCGCCGGGTAGATCTGCCGGGCATATCTGAGTGTGAATTGCATGCTAAAGGAGAAGCTGACCGATATTCAGATCATAAAACGGAAAAACATGGAAATAATTTTACATAACATTGAAGATGCTTTATCTGCAAGAAAATACAAACATAAAAAGGAGTAAGTATAACAAATGATAAGAATGTTGGTGAGATATAAGTGGTCAGCTTACTTCCTGCTCGGTCAAAGCGGCTGGACACAGGAAGCGACCCACATTGCAGTAGGTACTTAACGCAGACCTCTCGCCCTGGGCGACGAGCCATTAAATCTGTAAATGATACTGCAGAAAACAACTACTCCGCGGACTAATGCCCCCGACCGGCACTGAATTACTCCTGCAGTATCTGTGTGAACAGCCAAGAACCCTTGTCGGACACACTACCAGACTTAGAACCGGTTTCGGGCTTGTTAGCCCTCATCAGTATGCCATAGGTGAGATGACAGACAGCTGAACTGGCTGTTCCTTCATATGTGAGATATACTTAGTTGTTTTCTGCAGTATCATTTACCGATTTAATGGCTCGTCGCCAAGAACGAGAGGTCTGCGTTAAGTACCTACTGCAATGTGGGTCGCTTCCTGTAAGTCGAGCCGCGTAGGCCGAGCAGGAAGTAAGCAGACCACTTATATCTCACTTATTACTTATTTATTATCTATACGAAGCTTTGGTCAACAGTCTGTAATTGTCATGGATAATGCCAGTTACCATTCACGGCAGACCAAGCGGTCGCCTACGACTGCTTGGAGGAAAGCCGATATAATTCAATGGTTATCCGGAAAAAACATTTCTTTTGAAGCAAATATGGTGAAAAAGAAACTTTTGATACTTGTCAATCTTAATAAAGATCAGAAAAATATGTTATCGATGAAATGGCAACAAATCGCCAAATAACGGTACTACGGTTACCACCTTATCACTGTGAACTTAACCCATCGAATTAGTCTGGGCGCAGGTAAAAGGAGATGTAGCGCAAAATAATACGACGTTAAAATTAAGTGACGTGAAAATTTTGTTAAAAAATTCCTTGGAACGAGTAACTGCAGATAACTGACAAAGATGCATACATCATGTACAAAAAGAAGAGAAGGAAAATGTGGGAACTCGATAATTTAATTGGCGTTACTGTGGAACCCATCGTTATCAATCTAGGAGACGAAGATAATTCATCAAAATATTCAGGTGATGGATTTTAATATACTTACTTTTTTATTTTCTTTATTGTACATTTATACAACACTACATTTACTCACCATAATTTGAATTTTCAAAATATATATATTTTTGTGTGGAATAAAAGTCTATTTATTAAATTTAAATAAATATTTTGATAATAATATTGAATAATTTTATTTGAATTACTAAAAACCCTCTTAACCCGGTTATGATGCCTATAGTTTTGAAATGCTGTTCTTATACTGTTTACTTATAATAGAAATGGACCGAGAAATTGAAGCGGCATAGACAAAGACGGATTGTCGGGGATTAAATTTTAGATACCTGCTACAATTTAGTACGATTTGATCACACAAAGTTTTTTTAAAAGTACAACTCATCTATACCGAAAATACCTAATATAAAAATATTGAATATAAGCACCAGCACTACATTTATTTACGATTTGCATACATAATAAGCTTTTATTACTCTCTTTCATTTATTTATTTATTTATTTCACAATTATGCCTATAGTTTTGACAATGCTGTTCTTATACTGTATAGCATTAGTCACAAATAGAGATACAAAAAAGAAAGAAATGGAGGAGAGAAAAGAGAAACAAACAATAACTTAACCTAAGCAAAATATTCAGACAGTGAATATAAACAGCGATTAATTAAATATTTTTTTAAGTTTCGCTTAAAAAGAGTCTGCCTTTTGCACGTTTTTAGTTCCTCAGGTAATCGGTTGAATATCTTAACTCTAAATAATTTGCTCCCTTACCGGAGATATGAAGTCTAATATAAGGTACCCGTAGCTCATTTTTTTGTCGCGTGTTAAAAGAATGGTAATCACTGTTTAGGCAAAACTTATCTCTACAATTAAAAATTTCTAAACAGACTGTAGGCAAGTGTACAAACAATAATTTCGAGAGAGAAACTGTAAATATCATAATTACCGGCGCATCCGCCATTTAACATGATGCATTTAATGTCAGTATATTTTCTTAAATATACATAAATGGTTAGGTTAATAGTTATTTTTACTTCTTGTTGAAGTCTCAAAGCTTATACACGTTGTATTCGTAAAAAAGCAGTAGATCACTACTAAATCTTGACGTTCTAAACCTTGACAATAAAGAAAATTTATTGTCGCGCAACTATACGAAAAATTATACTAATGATCAGATTAATGGCCAATTATCAGAAACACGGAAAGCTTTTATCAGCAAACAAATATTTTATTATGTTCCCAATTTATATTAATTAATATAACTCAATATATTTAAATTATTGGGCTCCGACAAGATAGTAGACGATGAATAATGAATATGAGCGCATACAATCTATTTTGTTCATTACTATTCATAGAATAGACTCACTGGAGCAGATTAATATTTTATTTTTGATGCCAATTAACGAGAAAAAACGAGAAATATTCTATCAGAAATTTGTTTTTCGTGAAATATGCATCAGGTATATTTATCTACTAGTATGATATAAAGAAACTATTCTAAAATTCTAGATTAGATCTTATGGACATTGAAGGTAAACTGGCATTGCGATCATTAGCATAAAAGATGTTCTTATTTGAAACTAATATATGTCTCGTTTACGTTAAATTTATGTAGTCTATTAAAAGTAAGTGCTTGAAATCAACTGATATAAATATGTAATAACAGTTTACATAATAATCGTGTCACTGATAAAAATAATTTATAGTTATGATACAACACTGATAAAAATTATTTATGTTACACAGATTGTTGGTTATTCATGGCCTAGGTCAATAGTGTGAAATAACACAATATAACTTTAATGGAAAATTACTTTTTAAAGTAGCTATAAAGTACTGTTGAAAGTTCCATGTAAAATTCGTATGTAAATTTTCTTTTGTTTAGTATTATTACTCCTATATTACTAATTTTCATGTAAGATTTGTATGTAATATTCCAGTTTGTACAATTATGCTACAATTCTCAATATTCTTGTAATGCAGATGTGAAATTATTATCAATAATATTACCAACAGTAATAGGTAGTATCTGTACAGATTTTTACGGTCATACAAATATTTTTCAAGAAATATAAGAAAACTAGTTCCTATTTCATTTTGAACATTAATTAACAATAAAACTTTTCCAGAAACGTATATTTTTAGAAAATGAATATGTGGAAGTACTAAGTACATATTATAATATGGCCTTTGCTTTGCCTAAAGTAACATATACTCGCGACAAGAATTCAGACGACTTACGTCATACGAACAAATAAATAATTCACTATATTTTCATCAAAATATTTAAAAAATTGCAACTGATAGTAATAAAACTATATACTACACTAAAAGTTTGCATTATACAGTGTGGAAGAAAAGTATGGAATAAATTCATTATTTCTAAAACAACGAAGTTTCATGAAATTTCCTCGGACCCGTCGATTTTGCTTTATAAAAAGACTCTTTTTTCTATACCAACGCATTTCTGACGTTCAATTGTTTTCGCGTGATGACGCCATCGGATATTTTTTTAAATAGAACCCCTATATTTTTCATCGGATTCTTGTAGAGCTTAACTTGCTGAATTCAAAAATGTATAATTTCAACACTTTATTTCTTCAACTTTCCGAAAAAAAATAACCGATCCAATAAAATCGGCTTGAAAAAAATCTGAATATTTCCATTTGTGTCTGTGATGGGCTGGTTGAGAGTAAAATGGATATAGTGAATTCATCGGCAGTATCATAAAATAAGGACTCTTAAGTTTTAAAACAATTTAACAATGAGTAACTAATTAATTAAGTAATTAATAATTAAATTCTGGTTCCTCAATCGTATTTGACCCCTGAATTTATTATTTTGTTTTATTAGATTGCATGTTAGAATACATCTTTTGATAGCAAAAGCAACAAATTAAATCAAGTCACCTCAGAAACTGTTTCTGGCAGCTAAACAAAATATAATCACAATTGACATCTGTCAAATGCAGCGTTTATTGGATCGGTTATTATGTTTCATCTCGGAAAGTGAAAGGAATAAAGTTTTGAAATTATATATTTTTGAATTCAGCAAGTTAAGCTCTACTAGAATCGGATGAAAAAATATAGGGATTCTATTTAAAAAAATATTCGGTGACGTCATCACGCGAAAACAAATGAACGTCGGAAATGCGTTGGTATAGAAAAAAGAGTCTTTTTAAAAAGCAAAATCGACGGGTCCGAGGAAATTTTATGAAACTTCGTTGTTTTAGAAATAATGAATTTATTCCATACTTTTCTTCCACACTGTATATTGCACTAAATTGCAAAAAATGATTGTTTTTAACGCGACCATATATCGAAAATTACGTTGACAATAAAAACAAACGTGTAACGTCAGCCATGACGTAAGACGTCTGAATTCTTGACGCGAGTATAGCAGAACCTGCAATTATACAGGGTGATTCAGACATAATGTCACAAGTTTAAGAGAAGATAGAGAAAAATGAATGACGAATATGCGATTTAAAAAAATTTTAAATGCGTATTTTCGCCGAAAAAAAATATTTTCATACCCTTTTCAGACTGTCACTGAGCTGGCGGCAATTCAACACAGTGTTCACCTGACGCAGCGTTGCCAAATTTAAATATTTTTCTTTAGTAACCTACTTATTGTAATATGTAATTAATGCTATAAACTATTTTTCAAAAATATGCAATTAACATTTTAAGTTTCAACATAAGAAATATTAACATTTGCATTGCTTTGAAGTTGTGAAATGTCACTGTCAAATGTCAAAATCAGATTTGGGGAGTTTTGTATAATTATGAGGCAGCACTGATATTTAAAGATCAGGGAGAGGTCGAAGGATTTTCTCTTATGAGACGGCCATTTTGCTTTGTCGTGTTAGACGTCAAGGCTGGGTATTTATTATTATTTATTTTTTTTTTGAACCTTATAAAATCTAGAGTGAGCATTACATTAAATATTTTAAATTAAAATCCAATAAGAGTAACCATAAATATGGTAAAAACTAAAAAAGTCTCTCTGCCTCCGTCCGTTTTTTTTTAGCTGCCACGCCATTGCTAATGGCATGTTGAAATTCAGAAGTATCTGCTCGTATGACTGATATGAGGATGAATGATTTTTTTAACATTGTCCCATGGTCCCGTTGTCGAAAAAAATGAAGTTTGTGGACACCTATCTATATAACACCTTTCTACTGAGGATGACCATTGCCTGATGTTTAATGGATTTTGAGTCTTGTCTGGATGTACCTATGTCATTTTCGTATGTTCGTACCTGCACATTTTGGTTGGCCGATTACTATGGTCCACATGCCGGTGCTACCTAAAGTAAGTCTTATCAAGTGTGGGGAGTTAGTCTATTTCTTCGTTACTTTGTACATTTGCAACTGCAATGTCTGTAAGAAGACTTGTTTAGCAGAAAATACTATATGTAGTTCCTTTTTCACCATATTTGTTTCAAAAGAAATGTTTTTTCCGGCTAACCATTGAATTATATCGGCTTTCCTCCAAGCAGTGGTATGCGTCCGCTCGGTCTGCCGTGAATGGTAACTGGCATTATCCATTACAATTACAGACCCCGGAGGAATAAGATCCAACATCTGTGTAAAATACTCTTCGAAAACATCTGCGTTCATGTCTTCGTGATAGTCATCTGTATTTTTAGATTCAAATAAAAGTAAACCGCCATCTACAAAACCACTGGCACTACCTATATGTGTCACTATTAATCTTCGCCCTTTACCTGAAGGTGCATTGAACCTTGTTGAAAGTCCATCCAAAAATGCTTGTCGAAAACTTTTTGCATTTTTATCTTGCCATACTTTGCTACAGTATATCCCTCGTTGACCCAAGTTTCGTCTAGATAATAAATATTCCTCCCTTCGTCACGGAATTTTCTAATTGATCTTAAGTAGAATCTTCGCCAACAAATAATTTAATCTTTATCGATAAGAACTGACTTCCTGTTCTGCTTTTCCCAGCAAAAATTCAACTCTCGTAAGACGGCCCATAATTTGCTTCTACTGATTTTTGGCAAATCGTTGTCCTCTGAAAGTTCACTTAAAATTTTGTTTAGCATTGGTATTTCTTTTTTAAAATAAAATGAGTATACTTTTCTGCGAATGACATGTTTGAAGAAGTCATCTATAACGACTTTTGACCTCCAGTTGTCTGTACATAGTCGATTTCCCAATCCCTGTCATTTTGGAACATTTTTCCATAATGTCGTCATGTTGGTAGGATTTTGGTGTTTCAATGTATTAAATATATTTAATATAATAATCTTCTCATTCTGTAATCTGATAAGCTCGACGTTTTACCCAAACAATATTATATCCACTGGCACAATAGTCACTAAACACAAGTCGAATTTTACTCTACTGCACTAGCACGTCTTTGTATATTCAGCTCTAAGACTGGATTGATCTGTCACAATACACTGGCTCCTGCCCTATGATGTATCCAGTAAAATATACTAATGTACACCCATTACCTGTTAGCATTAGTGTTACCCGATAATTACCTGAAACGAAATATTACCACGCCCATGGCCAGTTCTTATCTCGGGGTTTTATTACTCTCTTTCATTTCGAAACAGACTATAAATTAAAGTAATTCTAATTATTAAAATATCAGCTATGGTATGCACTAAATAGCACAATATCTCTCTGACAGATTCGCCTTGCTTGTATTAAATATCAGGATGTTCATTAACTTGCCAGAACCTACAGCTAGCTAAATTGTGTCTTTGTAATGCCAAAAGTCTAGGTCAGTGTATACGAAAATATAATAAAACATCCAACAACAGTTGTTGTAGAATTAATAATATGTAAATAATACCGATGAACCTGCTCGTTTAAGTAAGATATACGGTAATAAATCTGAACGCTGTGCTGCATGCAACATAGTAAGCTTTTAGTGAAACGTCACAACACCAGACGATTTGGACAAATCGCACAATTTCCTTTGATATATGCCCGTAATTGTGTAAATTTATTCGAGTTCGTATCGCATCTGCATCTCTGGTTTCTCTCCAATAAATTACGGATTAAGTTTTTTATTCATAGATTAACTACTCTGTTTTATTGTCGAGACATGCTAAATGGGGATGAAGCATCGTCGACTGGGCGTTCTCCGTCTTCTTTTTTATCCTGGTGGTATTAAATCCTTTTGTAACGTCGGGGAAGCCTAAAACGTAAAAGTCAGGGTCGAACAGCATATAAAGTCCTATTTTATAACGTCTAAATCATTTTCTGTATGAATTAAAAGCTGAAAACACATACAAAAATATGCAATTGTACTTCAAAGAGAAATCGTTATTCTACGTGTACTGTTAAAAATGGGTGGAAATTTCCATGTTTTATGCTCAAGGGTTTAATAAAAAATCGTTTTTTTCATAAATTACTCAAAAGTCTTCTCGCCGATTTTGATTAAAGTTAGTGTGTTTGTTAGCATGCAATTAATTAGAGTTTGAATTTTAATTCCAGTGGCGTCGCCTGATTAATATTTTTAGGAAAAATCATTGTACGCTACTGTTTTTTGCTAAGTTTGATATTATTTGAAATAGCTAAACTTTATCGAATCAAAATCAGTGGCGTAGAAATGGGAGTCACGCGTCATTAAAGTTCAAACATTTATGTCAAAAATATGTTTTCCAGATATTCGCCACCATTTGAAGTCAATGATTTTTACCATGAATATCAATCCCTCTGCGACGCCACTGGAATTATAATCTATCTACCATAATCTAATTTCATGAAATGAAGCTTCTTATTTCTATTTACAAACCCACCAAGTTTTATCAAAATCGGTGAAAGTAAGAAATTTATTTTTTTAGTACAACTTTGACAGCTCATTACTCGGAAACGAAGTTACGACACACGTTTATACGAACTTTTTTGCATAAAATATGACAAGAAATCACCGCCTGAAATTAATGGCATCATTTAACACCCTGTATATTAAAGAAAATTTAAGTATGTGTAATTTCAGGAATGATGTGGTAATACAATGTACTAAATTGGAACTATTTACATTTACTCAATTTATTATGACATTTTAGAGAATCTTTAATGTGACTTCTGTTGCAATGCGTGTTAGTTGTGTAGCTAAACTTGTACGGTTCGTTAATAAGGACATTTTTGGGATATTCGTAAACGAGTAGGTATAAGATTATAATTTGTAACGTGTGCACTTGCAGCTTATGCTAATTCAAATGTTATACAACTCATAAATATAATATAAACTGAAATGGTATGTTGTTTAGATGCTTGCATCAACACTGCATCAATACCTGTATCTCTAAACCATACAGCAACATTAATTTCAAACAACATATTTGTATTTGTGACAGTAAAAATAATAATAGCTTACAACAGATATTAACATTGCTTGTAATTATGTTAATAGTAAATTTGCTGTAACTCAAATTCGAGCTAAAACTACTTATTTTCACACAAATATACGTATATATACAAATATTTGCAAAAACCAGCAAATATATATTAATTTTTCAAGAATATATCATTTCCACCAAAAAAATGTTACACATTTTTTAATGATGTGAATGAAATACATTACAATGCATTTTTTGAGATGATAGGTGAACAATACACTTTTAAAGAAAAGGATGTATAATTCATATTTAGAGGCTGGATGGAAAAATTCCACTAAAAAATCTTCCTAAACAGAAGTCATTTCTTCTCTTGGCAAGGCCTTGTTAACTATTTAGAAATAAAAATGCAACTCATATATGTATTTAGTATTGAATTGTAATAAAAAAATCTATACTGTATTTCTAATAATTTGTTAGTAAGAGACATCTTGCAGATTATATTGACGCACCTGTATTTTTTTATATGAAAATTCTAATTATCTACTCAGTAAAATTACATATATTTTACAATATAACCTAAAAACTACATTCTGTGTGTCAATACAAATTATAGTGCCGGAAATTTACAACGGAAATTAGTATAATAGTTGTAAAATCACATATCAAAATTTGAAATTTTATCCATGTTTATTTCTGTAGTACGGTGTATTCCTTTCATTTACAAAATTATTATGTTGTACATAACATAAGATGTGAAATTGCAGATGAACTTTTATCAGTGTATTCTTTTAGGTATTATTTATCTTATAGTATATTGCACAATTAATTTGAATGAAACCTAAGTAAGTCTATATCCTGTACTTTCTTCAGAGATCTCGTACATGTTTATTTGTTTTTCTTTATCAAGTTATCAATCCCTAAAGCTGTAAATTTGAAACTGAATCGTCCTGTATGATCAAAAAATATCAGTGAATAACAGAATAAAATTTAATCCCTGAACAACCTGTAATTCTTAAACCACCGACATTCGTATAAGGCATGATGAGGTCAAACATAATATTTTGGTGTCTAATATCTTCAGCTTAGTGTTGACCCATTCTTTCTGACTCATTCTGTATTTTTCACAGATCTGTAGTCAGTTTTATTTCCATAGATAAAGAAAAAATAAATAACGCGACAAGAGAAAATAAGAACCAGTGAGCAATAATTTATTACCAGCAAAAAAATTATGTGTGATACGTGTTGGGCGTCAGACGACAGTAGTAACTTTCGTAATATATAACATGGAACAGGTGGCATAGAACACAGAAATTCTACCAATTCTCGGCATGAGATCGAACGCCTAAATATCAAATTTCAAAATTATTGGGCAACCGGGCAGGAATACTACAAACTAGTTTAAAATTAATTGGAAATGTCGCCAATAAACATTTATTTTTATTACATTGTTTATGTTAATAAAACATTTATGAATATACGATCCAATTATTATCGGTTTTGCATAAATTCCGATGGAAACAAGGTGTGAGTTATTGAATTTTATTGGGATTGGACTGCAGTTGGAAACGGTCTGAGTGTCTGACCCGATTTTATTAGACCACAAACTTATACTATTTTTGAAGTATGTTTCTAATGCCTACGATTGCGATGTTTACAGTAATAAAAATTATCCTCCTTGGGTATATATGTATTATTATTCCCATACTAGTTCTTTAAAGTAATAATAATATTAGTTAATAATAATAGTTAACGGTACAACATTAATTTGTTCATCCTTTGATTTTTTATTCCTACTTTCGTGAGTTACTGTAGGTTTGTCGTTGCTTGAGAATTCACCCAAGGTCATTCATTTTTTATTTCCTAAACCCTTAACTTTTCAAAGATCATTGAAGAGACCTAAAAGCAAATAAATGAATCGCATTTTATAGAAATATTTTTTAAATGACAAAAATTGAATCCATAAAGAGTTCTGAAGAGAAATGCCTTAAGAGCATTAAGCATTTCAACCCGTACAAAAATACTTCAGGGTTGAATATTTTTCAAGAAATGCAGCCATATCAGTCTATAATATTCGTAATAAGTTTTGCCTCTCTACCTTTTTTTTGGAGGAGCGTGAACTTTGAGAGGGGAGATTTTTTTCAAAAATATTTCGTAATAAACCCCTCGTCATTTTCACGAAGAATCGCCTCTGTATTTTTTTCGCATCTATTTAGATATAAAAATTAATATACAGGGTGCCCGTTTTTTTTTTCAAGCCTTACCTTCGGTATCTGAGTTATTTTTAGAGATATGAAATCACTTAAATTGAGGCAAAGTTGTAGAGTTTAATGCTGAACAACAGGCCGAAAAGATGTTACCTATGTCTCCGTTTTGAAGACATTTGAGAACAACTGAATTTATTTTATAAAAACTAGTTGAAATGGGCATTTCTAAATACAACATTATTAGGACACTATTTTTGCGCTATTTTGGCACTATTTATTTAAATAAGTTATTGCTTGTGCATGAACAAATAAACGTTATTCAACTTATTTTTTATTATGGGCACCATATTGATTTTCTAAATATTTTAAATAAACTCTGATTACCATGATATGCATTCAATTCAGCTCAAGTGTCAAAAACTTTCTTTACGAATCCAGATAGTATTCTGTTTCCACAGCCCTCTTTGTAAAAATTATAAATTCAAGATTTAGGCCAAAATAAAAAAGTATACTATACCTAATGTATTCGCACGACAAGCCAGACAAAAATCAATAACATATTTAAATCTTCTAATATTGTCCCATTTAATAATTCATATCGCTTTTGTTTTTTTATACAAACAAAATAAAACGAAAAAATATCAGTGTTTCTCAAATATCTTCAAACTTAAAAAAGAGGTGAAATATCTTTTCGGTATATTATTCAGCATTAATTTCTGCAACTTTGTCACATTTTGACAAAAAAAAACCTTTGAAACAACAATGTCAAAAATGGTGATTATGCAAATGAAAAACATTCACCTATTTCTTTCTAACATATTTTGCTCTTTAAGCTATATATTGCTTTATAGTATTTGTGTCTATATTATGTTGGGAATCATGTATTTTTTATTATTAACTTCATCAGTTTTCTATATTATAGTCACAATAAAGGCAATCTATTAAAAATAAAATCATTTAATAACTTTATTGACTTTTGCTCTTTTTGTTAGTAAATTTAGCTACATTATTTTTACTTTTATATGTTTATTGAATCCAACCTTGTTGTGTTGGAATAGTTTCTTTGCATACCTAGATATTTTGTATCACTTCATTGATAAGAATTGTAAGACAATTGATTTGAACAATACAGTAAAGTAAAAACTAATTACAAATAATAACAAGCTATATGGGTAAAATATTGCAGTATACAAGATGTTAGACGTTTGACTGCTATAACATCAATATGAGATAAATAAAATATAAATAAACAAAAAAGTGCCACCTTGTTCTCTAGTAAATATAAACAACTACTGTGAAAATTAATGAATTTAGTTTGAACGACTGATTTTTATTTTGAAAGAAAATGGTAGAATTAATTATTTTTTGTATATAAAATATTTAACTCTTAACGATTTTTTAATATACCAAACAGTAATATAACTTAAACCAAAAGTAATATGAAAAATAAGTAAATGAATAAGTAAAATTGTAAAACTAAATATAAATAAATTGAAAGAAGAGAGAAACATTGCATTTTATGATCATTTAATCCAGAAAATTATGGTGAAAATCCTTAATTAACCGATTTATTAATTTTTTTCCCAGAAAATGGTTGGGTGTGGGACCCATGTCATATACTTAAGGTTTTTTGTTGATTTTGAATTTTTACTATATTCTGTTAAACTTATGGCGGTCAAACCTCTAACAGCCTGTATAAGTATTATGAGCCCATAATTAAAAAAAAACTAATACTTTAGAAAAGAATCCAATCGTTTTAAAATACATATTACTGTATTTACATTTCAATTACTATATACATTTCGTAATACTATTGCCTCATAACTGATATTTAAATATCTTGTAACTGTCTGTTGGTGCTCGCATTTAAATAATTTATTCAAATTAATATGATATTGTGAGCCACAAATGACACATATAAAGAAGAAAAAACGAGACGTATATCATTCGGTGTCACCTCTACAACATTGTATAATTGTACAATAGACTTTGCCGCGCTGTTCCACTTCCATTAACTTTATCTATTAAACTATAAATACATAGCGTGTTATACACAGGTAGTACTTTTCTGCTGGAACATGAGTATTAAATATAAACGGGCTTGATAAGTACCTATATAATTTAAGTTCAAAACAAAATTGAGATCGTTTAATTTACTATAATTTGAGACGACTGCAGTTATTTCACATTTTTTATCAGCAGTACACTTCAATTCAACTATTTTGCACAGTGACTTTTTTAAGATACAAATATAGCACATTATTAGTAGAATTCGCTGTACAATATCCATTTAACAAAATTAAATAATTATGATGTATCAAATGCAGTTTTTCGTTTACTAAATGTAGCATTGTGAAATATATTTTATTTTCATTCAAACACTAGATACTGTTACTATACAGGGTGATTCAGAACAAATCTAAAGAAATTTGCGAATAGATGCGTTAGAAAGAATGGAGTCAAATTCTTATAAAATGCTTGTAGTTACAAAAAAAAATATCGTTTCAGAAGTTTCAACCTTTACATCGCTGGGCTACTGTAATCTCTAGCCAGGCCATTTCAAGTATCCGATTACTTATCGTATTAAATCTTTTGTGATGTAAGTATTTACATTAGTTGCTCAAACATCAAAAATGACTTGTATAGCAACTGCCAGTTGATGGGTTATGTTGTTAGTTGTTGTTGTTTTCTATCAAAATTGTATCCTTTAATAATTACATGAACTATCATTAATTTTCGAGATAGAATCACCCCCTTAAATATTTGCATATCATTAAGGAACACCCATTTATTGTTAAGTTTATAATTTTTCTGCGTGTGTAAAAAAGAAAATATTTGTGGCCGCATACAAGTAAGAAGCGTCCCCATTCATATCAAATCCGATAAAATTCTTTACGGCACCGCTCTTGATCATAATCGAAAGCTCAGAAATCGACGAGTCACTCATTTATCTAAGATTGGAAGTAAATAACGCGAAACGGCATTACAATGAATTTATTTGCCTTATATGTTTACATTTTAAACGTATTAGTACCATAACCAATACGCTGTTTCAGACACCATTTGACTTAAATAGCGAGAGCGGTATGCGGCCTTCGATGGTAACCCGTCTTCCATAAACACGCCTGAGCATCTCCAGAATTATTCTGCATGAGAAGAGGAAAAAGTGAATTGCGTTAAAAAACAGTCCAATGCTGCTTTGGATGGACTTTGTTTTCTTTATTGCATCAATAGTTGCTAGCATTTATTTCTTTGCATTTCCTAGAAGTCTCTAGCTCAAAATAATATAAATACATTAGAATAAATATTAAAATCTTTTCTTTCTTAAAACTCCGCACAGAATAAGTACATAATTTATAAATGATACTGCAAGAAACAACTACTCCGCGGACTAATGCCCCGACCGGCATTGAATTACTCCTGCAGTATCTGTGTGAACAGCCAAGAACCCTTGTCGACCGGTTTCGGGCTTGTTAGCCCTCATCAGTATGCCATAGGTGAGAAGACCGACAATTGAACTGCTTGTTCCTTCATATGTATGTTCACATATAAACGAGTGCAAGTGAGACATAAGTCTGCTACTTCCTGCTCGGCCTAAGCGGCTCAACTTACAGGAAGCGACCTACATTGCAGCAGGTTGCATACCTCTCACCCTGGGCGACGCTCCATTATATCTATAAATGGCATTACAGGAAATAACTACTCCGCGGACTAATGCCCCGACCGTCATTGAGTTATTGTTTCCAGATTACTTACATTTTTTGACCAGGTGACAACATTTGATAGTAAATTATCCTTTACGTCTCATATTCAGAATATTACCTCCAATGAATTTAAAAAACATGACTTTGTAATTAACAACAACTTATTTTTCAATTTATTGTCAGATCAAAACTTGAATATTTTTTAATATATACCTTTTATTATAATATACATATAGATTATTTAGAACGCATTCAAGTACGCTTCCTAAAGTTCTTATGTTTTAAAGAGAATGGGGTTTATTCAAACACTGGCTATTCTTATGAGAGTTTACTGCACAAATTTAGTATCATTAGTCTGGTGGCGCGCCGTGTAATGACTCAACAAATATTTCTGTATAAAATACTATATAACTAATAGATTATACTCATATACTTAACTTATTTAACATCAGGATACCTAGACCTGGCTCTATAGTTAATATGTTGTTTTACACTACACCACCTAGAACTACTACAACAGAATATTCACCCCTCATTCACCAGATTTGTGAAAACTATAATAAATTGCAAAGTTCTTTTGATATATTTGATATTTTTTGTTAACCTCACTGTGACTTCAATAAAATCTCAAAATTTCGATGCTTTATTAATTTAATTGATACATTTAAGTGTTAATTTAATTGTTATTACTTTTTTTCTAACCCATATCTATGTACCTATTTTGTTTAGCATATATTACCTATAACTTTTATGTTCAGCGTAAATTGTACTTCCTACCATGTGACTGGTAGGTAAAAATAAATTATTGTTACGGAAGCTTACCTACCTCTTTAGTTTGTTCATTATGTCCCTGTTTGCGTTAGAATTTTACAATTGTTGTAATACTTTTATTTTGGCATTTTCTAAAATATTCCAGGCCATATTCGATTTGATTTCCGACACGTTGAGATCGCGAAAACATATATAAGCGGGTCGGTTTCGCCGCCACAGTTCAGTTTATGTCAGTTTATGTTCAATAGCTGAACGCGAGTGATACGCAAGTGACAGAAACGTCAAAGTAAAGCGTTGACAGTTGTGAAATTTGTTTGAAGGATATCTGATGTGTTATCAAGTAGTGACAATAAAGTTTGATTTTCTACGTGACGTTTTCAAGGCTAAGTCGACGTAGAAGTTACATTATAATGACACTTGATAATTGAAATGTAATTTTTGATACAATGCACCGCGGGTTGCATATACTATTGTGTCACATAGTTACAATTACATAAACCAATAATTGGTTTAAGGGTTAATTTTAATACGAGTTCGCCCATCACTATTTAATAGCAATTGTGGCTTAACTACCCTCACTACATTGGGAACCATACAAGAATCAAATAATCAATTTTTTTTTTAAACTGGCTCTATTTTTTGGATTTCCCTTGAAGTTTGTTCATTTAAAACTGAATTACCCGCTAATGCTACCAAAAAAGACAACCTAATGATTATAAAGATTTCCTATGCTACCCTGAGTATGGATGGATTTCAGTTGAACACACCTCGTATTTATTCACCAGTTGCATCCTAGTTGGAGATACTTATCAGCCTCTTAAGTGTGTCTTAATATATCGATTTTAAAAGCGTACTTTTTCGTGACGACGTTAACAAGCCGGCGGTACTTCTGAAGGATGGTCAGCCGCAAAATCCTACCGCGACCATTAGAGAACTGACAATCTGCTACAGTGGCTTGAAATGTCACTCACAGAGCCGCCGAGGACATAATGCGAATTCTATGGTCGCCTTTAATTAAGTGTCTCACTGAAAGATGCCTCACGCATATAGTGTACGGGCATCCACCGCCATTGTCATAGCTCAATGATGCATAGACCGTGTCGTGGGAAATCGTTGACCCTTGCGGGACGCTGATGTTTGCGAACTGCATGGGTTACGCCCAGGTGGGACCGCGTGGTGACCCTTGAGGCGATAGAAGTTATGAGGGTTTGCTTTTGACGAAAATATCCCGGCGCCTTCGTCAGATTTTGAAATCGTCTATTTTCGGTTCAGGTGTACGTATGTTCATTTTGACGGCATAAAAAGTATTCTACAACGACTACACTCAAGTGATGCTACTTCTATTTTATATGTTCAACGAACATTTGACAATCTTAGAATTCGAGAACATTTATCATATATACTTTTTTATTATCGACGGATACCTTCAGTTATTTGCTGTTTTGAACTGCGACTGTTTATTTCTCAGTTATAAGAACCTAGCGCTTAAAGTGTGAAGAAAAATTGGCACCGTTTCGAAGAATAAGTCGAGATTTTTTGACTTTATGCCGAATAATAGATATAATCTGGGATACTTTGTCAAACATTAGTCTCCATTTTTAGGATTGCTTCATCAGGTGGTCTCCTTTAAGTTGAGTCAAATATCTAACTATAAAAATTATTATACCAATAAATTGAAATTATTTGAAATTAAATGTCGACAATGTCAAACTGATTAATCGGTCAATGAATTTAAACATCATAACGATCTACTAAAATAAATAAAAAAAATTACCTTTTATGTATAGTTTTTTATATATTTTCAAGAATTAACAATATTGTGTGAAACTAACTACTCTGTGGGCTATAGCCCCAACCAGCGTTAAATTACACCACAATATCTACCCATGTATTCTTTATTATTAGCTTTTATAACATTTTTTACTGTTTAAGAAAGATATTTTAAGCTAATATATATCAAATCTCCTACAATTCCTATCAATGAAGTCATATGTACGTTCTCTGATACCAAACATCTAGGTATGCTAATGAACAATTCCACAGACAAAGCTCTATTCAATAATTATCTAAAGAAACTAATCTATCTAAATTTACTAACCTGGTTTAATGGAAACACTCTATAGATATTAACCTCTGACAGTGTGAACTCGAAATTCAACCACAATAGATGAGCTCTGATCTATTTCTGCATTTTTACTCTCCATATTGTTAATTTGTGATTCTTTGTGGTTCAATTTACTGAAAAGTTTGTGAAAATGGAATCTAATGAAGATTTAGGTGTACCTGTGGTGCGAAAGACCACTTGGTGGGTCTAAATCTCGGGAAATTTATGAATATGGCTACCAACGTTTTACGGATTGGTGCAAAAAAAATAAGTTGTATTCAGAAGATTGATGGTGTATTTCTCAAACTTAATAAATAAAATGAAGCAGTCAACGCTTTGATCACAATATTCAATGTTGCGGTCAATGTTGGATATAAGGAACGGGATTGATATAAGCAAGTATTCAAAGTTACGTGAATTTCTTAAGAGACAAACTGGGGGATATGTACCGAAAAAAATCGCAAGTGTTTACAAAGAAGCAAGTCGATTGCTTTTTGAATATTGCACCTGATGATGAAGGTAAACACTTAAAAATTATAGAACAAAATTTCTAAAAAGCTTCTTTATAGGTCGCTCTAATATTGGGGGTTGCAGATGCATGCCGTTCTGATGAAATAGTCAATTTAACAATTGATAATATTGAAGATGTGAAATCCGCCTTAACTATAAAAATTCCCAATACCAAAAAAGAAATACCACTTCTAATTTAAGGATTAAAAGTGTCAACTTTAGCTCCTTTGAGTAAAAGTGAATACTTTTGTTGCTGAGAAACCATTTTTTTTCTCAGTAAGGAACGTGTCAACCATAGAGAACTGCTGGCAGTCAAACAATGTCATAGTTTTGTACGGTTGGAGGAAAAGGTTTTAATTTAGAAATCATCCATATTTACTTAAAAATTTTATCTTCTCAGAAAAAAATATATAATTAAATGAAAATATGTCCACTTTTAACAGATTAAATGGATGAAACTGAATACGTAGTAATTAAGACAATTTTCTGTAACCATAGTTTTACATATTATCACACCATATTGAAAATAAAATTAGACTGTTTAATTTCATCATTTAATTACTGCAAATGTTAAAACTATTAACATTTTACTTCATTTACATTCTACTCAGTGCAAGTACTCAACTAATATATACATATATTTATATGGTGTAATATACATATTCCTACATGCCAGTTTCTTGTAGCAACATTTCTTTATAACATACGAGTATAATATCAATAATTCAAGACGCCTTTCAGTTCTTTAACCAGGACATTTTATAAACCCTTTAAAAAAATTTACGTATTAAATATAGCATGTTAATACAGGGTATTGTCTGAAGCTATTTATTTGTGGCATTATTTTAGTTTTTCTTTAGTTTTATTGGGTTTTTTCGACGAATCAATCAGGGTTATTTTTGAAACTAAGTTTGCCTAACCAAAAAATCTCACACTGAAAAGAGCAGATAAGTAAAAAATAACAAATTTATGTTGGAGAAAGTCGGCCTATGAATGTTAGAGTTGAGGAACATAAAAATTATATAAAAAGACGGGAATTTGAAAAATCCAACATTTGCAATAACTCTTGGGAAAACGGTCATTTGATTCAATGGGGTTCGGCAAAAATCTTAGGGAAGGAAGATAACGCAACAAAAAGAAAATTCAAAGAGATCGCGATTATTTTGTTGAACGGAGATAAGTGTGTGTCAAACTGTTCAGTAAACATTGATCATTGTTGGCTACAATTCAATCAAGAAGAAGTAAGTAACAACAAAATAAAAATCATTTAACATTTCTATGGAAGCAGATAAACAAATTTTAAAGAGTCAAACTTGGCATACGTTTAATATTTTTAATACTATTTTGAGAACGAAAACAGAGAGTTTTTCGGAACGTCAAAAATACGGAAGTGCGCGATAGTGATGTGATTTTTGTAATTTTTTGCTTATCTACTTTCTTCAGTATGAGATTTTTTGGTTAGGCAAACTTAGTTTCAAAAATAACCCTTGACTGATCCGTTTGGCGCAAGGGCTCATTTAATTAATCTTTATTTTTTTCAGAAGTGTGGCAAAAAAAAATAATATTTTCCATTGAAAATGGAGCTTACCTCATACCATTTAACATCACGTGTCCCAAATTGTATTTATTTTTTTTTGTATTCTCACAGTAGGCCCATTAGACTTTGAGACACCTTATACAGTATATTAGTCCATGCCAAACTGCTTACTTTGTAGCTACATCTTACAACTAAATAGATCTTTTGATGGTTTGAACATGTTGACTAGTGTCGTCCTTATTCCGACTCACGACTCATTACATTGGGCCATCAGGAAGATGCAGCGAAGCTGATAAGGTACCAGCGGCGTTAATTGGAAATATTTAGCTAGTAAATCTTAATGCGCCATGTGCAAAAACGACTTTATTTCCCACTTAAGACGCTCAGATATCGAGTCCTACTTCCATATCGGTCGCAGGTTCTATCGTCAATAAAATGCTAAGTAGTTTGTAGCGAGGAGCGGTGTGTGATGCTACTAATGAAATAGATATCGTTAGGGAGAAAATTGTTTGTTTTGGATTAGGTGAGGAGCTATCTACTATCTACCTTGTTTCAGAAGTATAGCGGTGGATCTATCATTCATTCATTTGTGATCGTTATTAAATACTTTAAAATTAGTTCCAAAATAATTTTTAACTACACTGAAGCCGAACATGTTAGTTCCAAAAACAGTAACACCCAAAGAAATGCAAAGGAAATGAACAGATATCTAAATAAAAATAATAGTAACAAAAAAAATGTCAGGAAATTACATTCTGAAAGCAATTCTGCAAACCTACATTACTGATATGAGAAAGCATATTTTAGTTTATATTGTAAAACAGGACCACACCTGCAGTAATCATTCACTCGTGAGCTACTGAACTTTGGCTTTTCTAAAAACCAGATTAAATTCAATATACTGCTCATATCGTTACATATTTTGCTTTTATGCAACTCTTACTTACTTACCTCAAGCTGGTCTAGAATTACAACGACTGTTTTTCTTGCTTCTAATATACATATTTCAGTGGTACATCTTGCTTTATTTATGAAAAAACAAGATAAACATTTACGTATATTCTAATTAAAAACTACAATTCACTTCAAAAGTTAATCTTAATTCTAATAATAAATGTAACAAAAATGCGCATTATAGTAATTTAGGTATCAAGGATGTTATACAAGTATTAAGCCCTCGAGATAGACAGGATATGTCAATCGAGGGCATTATTGCTCTCCATAATATGTATGGTTTATTCAAAGTTTATTGCTCTAATAGTCTGGTATTAATTCGAAAAATGTATGTCTTCTGCGATTGTTCGTATGTATAATAATTATATTAGAAGAAAATAATTACCTATCTAAGAAAGTGTTGTTAAAGACTATAAAAATCTCACAGACACTTGTGTCCAATAAAACAAATAGCAACCACTTTAATAACTACGGATGTTTCAACTAGTATTATACAGGGTGTTAAAGAAAGAGTGTAAAATATTTTAGGAGGTAATAGTATGAATCAAAATAAGTAGAAAAGTCTTAATAAACATGGGTTCACAAAGTAACTGTTGCGGAGGTATGGACCACTATTATTTTTCAAACATTTTATTTTATTAATAATAAACCGACAAAGGAAGCTTTTAACAAACAAAAAACAAAGTTACAGAAGATGTTCAAAGTGCCCTCCGTCCATTTCCAAGCAGGCACGACATCTTCGTCTCAAGGATATTAGAACTCTTTCGAAAACACCCTCCTTGGTTTTGATTTCTTGACAGTTTTGATTAATCAGTAGATAGCAGCTCTTCCAGGCTATTTACAGGAGTACTATACACTAATATCTTCAAATATCCCCAAACAAAGAAATGTAGAGGGTTTATATCAGGCCGGACCTGTGTTATGGCCTTCAAGATCGCCAGTTGCAAATTTACCATTGACGTCCACGTTGCACTACCGCAGTAGCTGCTGCATTTGGCACATGTCTACCGGGAAATCATTCTGCGTACAGATGAGAAGCTGCTAGAACATTTTGTCTTACTTCACCATAAATTAAAACGATATCTATCAGTTCCGAATTGCTATACACGAAAAACTAATGTAAACACTATCGTAAAACTGTTAGTAGTACAATCTGATTTCAGTATTCGTATTCCGATGTAAAAGTTGAAGATACTACATCTTTAATAATTTTTTTTTTTTCGGAAACTAGAAAAATTTAATCAAAAATGTTTACGATATTGACTTCATTTTTCATGATTCATCTATTCTCATTTTCTGTTTGGATAAGTTGTGATCACCATTTATATCTACGATTTTCAGGACTATGGAGACCAAGAACGCTTCTAACTGGTGCATCATCCAAACTTTGCATACTTAATTAATGTCATTTCGTGTTATTAATAATGATTTCTATGAACTGTAAGTCAGTAATAATGAAATGCTTAATTTGAGTATGCTTTAATACCTCTTTGTTTTAAACTAGTTTAAATTTACGCTTCTCTGTTAGTAGAAGACTGTCATATCTGAAGCAAGGCAGACGCAGTAAATATTTTCTTCCTATGTCCAGCGCCGCCCATGCATAGCATGTACGTCTAAATGAAAATATGTATGCAATTTGTGAGCCTCTATACAATGCCCCATCCATGCCGAATAAAAACACAGGCGGGTCAATGTATTCCCACGAGCTTAGAATGAAGATGAAGTCGGAGAATATAGTTAGGCCGATACGTAAGGCATCTTTTTGTTCGTACATTTACGCGCATAACTGTATCTAATTATTTATTTATGAGTCACGGGTTATTAAAGTCGTAAAGCATAAAAGTGAGTTCCTTAAAATAATGGAAAACGTGCGCTGGCGCTTGAGGTGTCTCGCATAATCGGGAAAGAGTAGTTGGAGAAGGAGGAAAAGGAAAAACGTCGTTGTATCGCCCTACATACCTTCATGTAACAGTCTTAGAATGAAAAGGCGTGTAATACTGATTAAAATGTTTATATCCAATGTTAATAATTGCCAGTACATTAAGGGCTGGGAATTTCACCTTTCGATAAAATTGACGATAAAGTGAATTTGCAGTCTAACATAAAACTAAGTCTTTCATTAATTTGGTAGCCCTAACCGGATAAAATAATGTTATTTGGTGTGCAAGTTATCTTGTGTTTTTAACTGGACATACTTGTCGCCAGGTTTAACCTATAATATTTAAATAAAAATTGGCATTAATTGTAGTGACATGTAATTTTCAACTTATACGACAATTATATTTTATTGCAAATACCACTACTTAATTTTTTCATAAATTAATCACAAGAATGTGCTTTGCTTATACGGCAAATATACAGGGTGACTAAGGAAAAAAAATAATGTACAGGGGAGTACATTGTTTACAATTTTGTAAAAAAATATCAAAAAGGGCAGTTCGAAAATGATTTAAAACTGAAGGAAAGAAAGAAATAACATTTTATAACACCTTTTGCACAGCAAATTCAACTGATTTTGCCACTGTTGTTATTAGTTATTAATACCATTAATTTATGGTTTTAATTAATCTTACCTAGTTTCTACAATCTAACATCAAAAGTGTCCACTTCGGTGCGATACACTTCTTTTGTTAAATATCCCCACAAAAAAGTCCAAAGGATTTAAAGTCAAGAGATCGTAACGGTGGTACCGGTCCTCCTCGCCTAATCCCCTGGTATTAATGCTTGGACACGCTGTACATGATACGGATAGAATTGAGCCCTGTGCATGACATGCCACACTACTGCAATACGCCATGGATGCCCCAGACCTCCATACCTTCCACGATTAGGATGCAAATTTTCTGTCACGCTCGCATTGCACTACACTTGCACCCACTGCACATAGCGGTAAAAGTAGCTGCATTTGGTACATGTTAACCGAAAAATCGTTGTGCTAAAACATATTTATTTCACCACAAATTAAAACGATATCCATCAAATCCGAGTTGCTATACACGTAAGCCATTTTTTGACACTTGAAAAACTTACATTACAAATACGTCAATATTGTAAGTCATCGGATTTCAATATTCGAAATCGCCTGCCTAGAGACTATACAGTATCCCATCGATGTAAAGCTTGAAAATACTATAACGTCAATAATTTTACTAAGAAACTATAATTAAGGATTTTACAAAAAAAATTACTATATCAACTGCATTTTTCATGACGCATCCATTCCCAAGTTTTTTAAAATAAGTTGTAAATCACCCTGTATTTAAATAAAACGCATTACAACAAGTTAGAATAGCAAGTGTTACATCACAATTACTTAAACAAACCAATAAAAGTGCGTTTTTTAATACGGTCACATCGAACCGCTGAATTTAAAAACAGCTGCTGATTATCTATTACACTGCTCATCGTTTGCCGTTAAAATGAATTGAGGACATATGCTATTTGTCCATATATATGTTGCGATGACCTATGTGGATTCATTTTCAGCAACAACCCGATTTTAAACAAAAATGGAAGTGTGTCATTTATGCTTATATCAATCTTGTGAAACCGCCGAAATCTGTAAAATCAGCACGTAAATCAATTGAGCAACTAATTTCATTTGGAATATTTGTCATCTGTCAAAACACTTTTAATTTCTTTAATATTATGTTGATTTTGTGTTTTATCTTATATTAAATCTTGTTTAAGTTTGTATTTGCTTTCATGTACTTTATGCTATTAGAATATAGTTGTGTCTGTCAATGTTATACAGGGTGTCCCTAAAAGGTTGGGAGAGCGTTTCGCCACATAAGGTATAACTGAAAATAAGTCGTTTTAACTAAACTTGCCTTAGACCAAAAGTTGATAATCACGGAGCTACAGGGTGTCAAAGGTTAAACAATAAATCGCGTTTTCTTTAATAACTTTTGAGTGTTTCACGTTAATTTCACGAAATTTTGTATCCAGGGGTTTCTTGGGATGACAAATTCAATTTTATTGTCCATTTTGGTATAATGTGTGTAATATGTGTTTTTCCTGGAAACCGTTGCTCCAAGCGACTTCAATAAGGTAACCTTTCTTAACTATGAAAGACTGGGGAAGAGATTTTTCTAGTCCAAAATAATATACAGGGTGGAACAAAAAAGTTGTAACGGTTTAAATGGTTCGAAATCGTCGCCGGTAGCGCTCCCTAGAAGATATACCAAAATGGACTATAAAATTTAGTTTGCCATCCCAAGTAACCCCTGGATGCAAAATTTCGTGAAATTAACATGAAACAGTCGAAAGTTATTAAAGAAAACCCGATTTATTTTTAACTTTTCACACTCTGTAGCTCCGTGATATTCAACTTTTGGACTAAGGCAAGTTTAGTTAAATCGACTTATTTTCATAAGTTTTTCATACTTTATGTGGTGAAACGCTGTCCCAATCTTTTAGGGACACCCTGTATATTTAGTACAAATAAATAGAACTGATATTCAAGTTTAGCTTGATTTAATTACTACATTAAAATCGAAGGTAAACAAAATTTTATTTAATATATGTACACGATCTACTAAATAATATTTTTTAAATAAGAATGGTAATTGAATAAAAAAATAAAATATTATCTTACTGATTTTATTTTTCACTAGTCATCTTTCCATAAGATCTAATATTACAAGTTAATTTATTAGCCTCAATTTTATTATAACACAGTATAACAAGTCATATCTTAAAACATTCAGAAAAAATATCCATTTATTCAGAAAATATATCTAAATTTAAAAAAATTGTTTTGAACTTTTCTTTAAGTAACAATTAATTAATCAAACTCAACATAATATGAAATTTTCCAGCTAGTTGTAAAACTCGATGCTTTATGTTCATCAAATTCAAATGAAATCAAAGGAAGTCAAGTGGAATCAATAAAATCAACGAAATCATACAGTCAGTGGAATCAGCAAAATCAAGTTAAATCAGGAAAATCATTTGAATTGACGCAAAATCTAGCAAAATCACGAGCAATCAAGTAAATCATGAATTCATCTGAAATCTGATTTCGATTAAAGTAATAGGGAATCTGAAATCAGGTGTATAAAATTCTTGGAAGTGTCACAGCCTTCACCCTGTATATTACTACACATAATATAAGTTTCAAGATAATTATTAGTAAATATCATTGTTTTTAAATAACTTTGATGACCATGTATGCTTGTTATTTTTACAAAATATCTGATTAATTTGAGTGTACTTAGGTATAAAACCTTATAAATAAGAATTTTTACTACATTGAAAAAACAAACATTGCGGAAAGCTTTGAAAACAAATTAACACTTTCCATCTGATGTATTTTTCATCACAACAAAATATTCTAATACAACTAACAAATGACCGGATAATTCCACGCATAAGTTTTTATAGGTGGCAATGACTGGCGTGAACTTTTTATCTCATAAATACTATAAGCGACGATTTATTGGTTTGAGACAACATACATTTTCGCTCTGTATTGTGTTATGTGTCTCGACATTTATTTATTACTAGATAAAGCACAGATTAAGGTGAAGAAAAAAGAACACATAAAACTAGGTAGATCCACACTCTTCATCTGTATCTCTTCACGCACATAAATCCAATTCCGGACACGAAAGTGCTTTGTACACTGAGAAAACAGAATTTTATACACACATCTCCAAAAGGACTTTTTATCATGTATATCGTTGAAAATGATTTTGATAAGTCTTTTTTTGGTTAAGAAGCGAAGTGACGCTAAGGGTAATCACGCATAAACATTAGATTCGACTGTAATTCTGTTATTTTGAGAGATACCAGAAAATTGAAAGGTGCATTCATTGACTAATTTTTCGCAAGGATTTAAATTTTCTTATAAAAAAAAACAATTAAGCATCACAATACAGAGATATTGATATTAATTTCGTTTTTTTCTTATCCGTAAGAAATGGCTCTGGAGACATACTATATTTTTCACTTCAAAATATTACGATTAAACCAACTTCCTTAATAATTGTTAATAATAAAGAAGTTATTTATTTATTTATTTATTTACAATAAAGGGAATCCAACAGAATTTCTATAGAAATTCCAATTATAGGATACCACTTAAGATTACATTAACCATATAACTATGTGCATTGTATACAAAAAATAAAGATGAAAAAAGAAACATATGTACTTATGTGTAAAAAAGAAAATGTTCATATGTGATAAACAAACTTATATCTAAAGAAAAAAACATATAATCTAAAAAACATAAAAAAATGACAATAAATTTTTAACAAAAAACATTAATAGCACAGCGCCTGATTTGATTAAATGATTCAAACAAATCTATGTGACTCGTTGTAGTTTTTCTGGATTAAAGTAATAGGTGAATTGCAGCTATAATTATTAGGATTTACATTTAAATAAAATAAATTTGTCGATCTTGTTGTACGAAGCTTTATGTTAAAATTAAGCCTACTTAAAATATAATCACAGTCAATATTACTATTTAGGAGTTTGTATAAAATAAAACGTACGATATTAATCTACGAGAGGATAACTTTAATATTCTATAGTTTTTAAGTTGATTTCATAAGGTCTATAATGCAGATGTATATTAAACCTGTTGTTTAACATGTTAATAAATTTTATTTGATCTTTTTCAATCCGTTCTATATATTTAACATAATTTGGGTTCCACACAATACTAGCAAATTCAAGGTGACTACGAACAAGAGAATTATACAAAGATATGACGGATGCCGGTCTAGTAAACGATTTAGTATTTCTAGCAATAAAGCCCAAGTTCCTATATGCTTTTCTAGTAATATTTTCAATATGTGTATCAAATATGAGTTTTGAATCCAGCATAACACTTAAATCCTTGACAGATTTGACTTTGGTAAGTAACGTATTGTTAATATGATAAGGAAACAGGTAATTTATTGTTAGTCTAGAAAATGTTATGTAATGGCACTTATCAATATTAAGGTACAATTTGTTGAGTTTACAATAGTTCTGAAATCTACACAAATCGGATTGAAAATTGGTACAGTCATTTATATCATTAATTGTTTTATAGACTTTCAAATCATCTGCATATAAACAATAATTAGAATACATGAAACATTAATTGATATCATATATGAATAGCGAGAAAAGCAGCGGTCCTAGGTGTGATCCTTGGGGTACTCCTGAGGTTATATTTATGTAAGATGATGTAACGTTGTTATTTAATGTGTGTGTTGTATAGACTTTTTTGTATACTTTATTTTGGAAATGTGTTCTGCATTTCCGACTTGACATGTCCTATAAATTATATTGTGTCTGAAAGGATAAATAAATCTATTTCTATTTCTATAACAGTAACCTCTCATATCTGAAAATTGAAAATTTTTGTCTCAGAATTTTTCAATTTTGTAAAGTAATTGATTTTAACAAAATCTGGATAAATACCTTAAATTTAGAAATACTTATTAACTTTATCATAAATTTTGTCTGTAAGTTTTAAAATTTAACTTACTATTGATGCCTACTACCTTAAAATATTGTACAAGGAATTATGCAGCTGACTGTTGAAAAGCTATTATCTCGAAAATGGTCAAATTTTAAGGCTAACGACAAGTATACCTTTTTCCCCAAAAATAATGTATCCAAAAGTATCTATTCCCAAATTTTTAAGTTGATACAAACACAGTGTAATTATCACAAATAATAATTACTTTTTACAACCCAAATTTGACACCTTCTATTTTTTTTATTATCAATATTTTATTAAGACATATCGGCTGAAATCGTAATATTTTGAAACAAAAAATCTAGTGACTAGATGGACCATTACTTAAAGGCTACTGTCTTACCCTTATTTTTTGTAATATTTGAGATTTCGTTCTATACTTTTAAGTATGTCTTGAAATCAGTTAAGAAAATAGGGAGATTACTCCGTGAATTGTCAATATCATACAAATAAAATTTTCTTCAGTGTAGAAAACTTAAGTCCGTGTCGTATTAGATAAAAAGTAACGGTTACACTCCAGATTTAAAAATGTAAATTATTTCCAAATGAAACCATAATAAACGGAGGTTATTTATGTAGCCAACCCACGAAATACGTACTTCAAAAGAAGCCTAGGCACACTTGACGCGTAGCGTTCATATTCCGAATCGTAAATTTTGGGTTTATTAAAATTTTGACAACGAACCAGTATAAAAATTCTTTCGATATTAATAACGATTGTAATTTATTATTTCTCTTCGGGGAAAACTACCTTACAGGAAGTAATTGGTTATGATTTATTAAAAGATAGGTGAAGACACACCTATAACAGCACGACCAAATGCATTAAAAAATGCATGCATACAAGTGTACAAATTCTGCACATTTGCTGCACTGCTGATATAAGTTTCTATTATTATTACGTAACAGTGTCTAATACCTAAACGCAGAGCAGAATAGAATCTTAAAAAGTTAAAACTATTCACTAAGTGAACAAATTATTATTACATTTTTTTTGTCCCTTGACTAGTCTTGTACAATATATGTGTATTGTCCAAAAGATAATAAAGGTTATTAATAATTATTTCATGTGGTTTACTTTGCAATGTCTAAAAAAATGTATAGGTCGGAATTACCTTTTCGAACGATATATTCATCGCAACAGCTACAAAATCACTTGGATTAATATCTAATTTGCGTTTGTAAAATAAGAAGAAATAATGTATCTTCGTAGGTCAATCTGCTGTAGGTCTGTTTACAGTAGGGCCACCAATTTTATTAAGAGATATTAATTTACAGAATTTTTACAACAGTTTGGTAGTAGTATATTTTGATTGCTTTCAGCGCTAACTAATCATAAACATAATTATAAAACATATTTATTGAAGTGCATTATAATAGTATTATAAGTGCTTATACAATAAATTTATTAGAGTGCCTGATACACTAGTAAAGAGTATATAACATTATATGGCAGCAACGACACACTATTGTGTGTATACTCTGGTACTCTTTACACCTATACTCACTTGTTAAAGTTGTAACAATATGAGGGAGACAAACATATGAAGATTTAATTTTTTAAATTTTGCTTTATAAACGTTCTACAATTTTACCACATTTTTTTGTATATTTCTCGAACAGTTTTTAGTTTAAATGACCAAAAACAATCTATTCTAATATTTAACAAAATTAGTAGTAGTAAACTATAAACAACAAAATAACAAAAAAAAGGTGTATTTAGGCACTGCAATACAACTTTTAATATTTTAAAATTAGTTTTATCGCAATTGTCAGCAATATCTGATAGAGTTAGGTAAGTACTTTCCATTTTTTTGATCAAACCTCAATTTAAATTTAAATGTTCTATATTTGAACACAGCGAGCGAGAAGAAACTGAACACAACAACGCTACACGCCCAACATGGCGTAGTGACCTGTATTCGAACAGCTGATACACTGCAGTTGTGCTCAACCAGTCAGGAGTAGGAATATAGAACACAGACGTGTTAAGCTTAGTTAAATTGATGTACCTTTAACACATCACTAGTACTTTTTTGATAGAGTACATTATTTTCAATAAAGCTTTTAAAAATCAGCCCCAAATTTATTTTACACCAGGCCCCGAAAAAGCTTAAAATAAGCACTCTGAAGCCGAATAATATATTTTGTTACAAACTTACTTGAGTCACCTTTATTTGTAATTGAATGAAAGTTATTAATAACATCATCGTCGCTAAAAGAATTATAAATAGGCAAGAAGGCATATATTAACTGGTAAAATTATAGTATGTAATAGTAGACCAATGAGTAGTTAACGACATTGTAAATATTCATAATTAATAGGTCTTAAATTTATATTATTTTATATATCTATCAACGAAATGTAATATTCATAATACGTTTATTATATTGCATACAGGCATACTGTAATATAAATTAATTACCAGCTTTGTTCCTAAATATAAATTAATGATTTTATTAACAGCGTTGTTTAAAAAATTATATTTGATTTATGTAATTGGTACACTGAGAAAAAAAATAAACAGAAAACAACAGACTAGCCAAAGGCCACGGAACTTGAAACTGTTAAGTACTTAAATGTCAACCTTATAAGAATAACACAATTTTTTATATAATTGCAATAAAGCTATCACTTTTTCATTAACTACACAACACTTCTTAATATTCAATTTAAAGCAATATTATCTTGTTTTTCGTTTAAAATAGTACCTGAGGCTTGTTTTGTTGGCAATTTTAGAATTTATTGGTACCGACACAGTTCATTTTATCATAGGTCATACACACAACGTCAAAGGTCTTGGACCCCCTGTATATAAACTGATTCGATTTAACATAGTGGTTTTTCTTAATGTGGTAAAAAAGTACATGTACTTAGGAAACAAAAAAGACAATACAAATTTGCAGACCATGAACCTTTATTACCAATGTTTTTACAAATCTGGTCAGTCTGCCAGTGTATTCAGCAAAGTGTTTCTTTGAATTTTTGAACATTATAATGCCAGGACGTGAAATTTCTGCGTTTACCCGAACAAGAGTGACTGCTTTACATGATGCAGGACATTCTAATCATCAGATATCGAACATGTTGGGCATTCTTAGGTCATCTGTTGTACGAATAGTACACAGATATGAAGAATTTGATACAGTGGAAAACAGACCACGTAGTGGACGTCCTCGAGTATCTAGTGAAAGGGAGGATCATCATGACACTTTAATATTTTATATAATAAAAGGTTCTTAAGTTGTTTTCTGTTGTTTCAGACACTATTTAAAAAAAATAAAACAAGAGAATCAATATTGTATTAGCATGAGAAGTCCTTTTCTCAGGGAGGGTTTAGTGAAGTTTAGATGTCAAGGTAAGGAAAAATGTTTATTACTTTGCTTTCTTTAATAACGATACTCAACATTGTTTTTATTTTTCTATATAAATGACTTTAATAAATAGATTATTTTCAATTTTTCATTTTCAACTTAACATTAACTCCATCAGCTGAACTGGCTGATTTCCTCTCGACCAACTCTCGGAATTGTCAGCACACCGTTTCCGTCTGCATTTGGTACATTATTATTAAAGTTTTTACCTTTTTGTGGTGTTTTTCTCTGTGGTGTCCCTCCAATTATAGGTGAAATAGTAGTTATACCATCTAATTTTCTTCTTTCTCGGCTCTGGGTATTAGATTTTACAGGAACAATGCTGATTTGGCTTGAAGGTTATGTCTCTGGACTCAGGTACACGTTTTTCTTTATACATTTTTTTTTAAATTTGTCCACTCAAAAAATTCTGCGTCGCCTGTCTTTTATAAAATCAACAACCTTTTTCGTTTTTGTCCTCGTTGCTACGCAACGTCCACGGTATATCTATGAGAGTGTATAATGCACTTCACACGAATTCACTTTACTTACATACTAGATTTAACTTTTTTTAAATTTTAATATTTTGATTTATACCAATTTGATAACTAATTAAATTTTACTAATTAAATGCGTATCATTTTATCCACAGTCAGTTTTTATTATTTATATTTCCTCTTATTATATTTATTAATTATTGTACTTTTACAAAACAACAATTTTAATAAATAACATAGAACAATAAATGTCGCAGCATGTAAAAGTGTCTCAAACAAACAGAAGAATAGCTTGGGCTTTATTGTATGTTGAATTTAAAATTTCCAATTTCCAAATGAGATAGCAGTAACGCTAGAAATGTTTCAATGTGTCCATTCAAAATCCATCCGGAAATTACTGTATCAGTATTATACAGGATGATTATTAACTTATATGCATACACTTAATTTATATTTGTATCATATGAATATTTGAATTCAAATAGGTACCTATTCAAGTTCTCTTTGTATATAACATTCAGAATTCCAGACTAGTGTTTAACAGAGTACTCAGTATTCATAAATGGAATACTTTTCCTGTATACCCATGACTTCTGTTCCTTGCAAGCCAGAGTTTTGCCTAGATTCGCCGCAAATTAACATGTTATGCAGCTGGTCATAATTGCTATAAATTGTTCCACCATAAAAAACGCACTACTATGACTGATATTACTTTTAGGTTATCAACGGCAGTCTGCAGGCTGACACATTGCAGCGTTGTTGAACGTTACAGTGCATTACAGTTTTAACGAGTTTCTCGGTAACCTCAATTGTTTACTTCATTAATACTGATAAAAAAAACAAATTACGTTACAGACGCTTTTACTTGACCTTAATTGTACCTTAGTTTGTAATTTCATAGTTTTTCATATTATTGCAGGTGTATTTTTATTTTCGATGTATTTGTAGACAATCTATTAATTTAAAATTACTGTACTCATATTCCAGACACCCTGTATATAGATTATAAGTGTATAAAGTTTTCCATTGTAGTACAGAAATGACTATTTTTACAATACAGATACAAAAAACACAAATATTATTATCACATCAGAAAAGCAGAACAAATTTTGGCTAATCATAGATTGAACATAGAACACACAAGATAAATAAATAAAAAAAATATATTAAAATCTCCAAAAATCAGTATATGTTTACCCAAAATGAATTCAACTATTCAACTAATATCAACATATCAATATTAAATAATTTTGAATAAAGTAAATAATAACGTTGCATTAAGGCAAAATAGAACTAAAGTACATAATTAGTATTTCAGTATTCTTGCTATATTGTATTCCTTTCTAGAATAGTTACTACGCTACCCTCTTTATATAAATAATTAAATACTACTCACTTATAGTCTGTTTCGAAATGAAAGAGAGTAATAAAACCCCGAGATAAGAACCGGCCATGGGCGTGGTAATATTTCCTTTCAGGTAATTATCGCGTAACACTAATGCTAACAGGTAATGGGTGTACATTAGTATATTTTACTGGATACATCATAGGGCAGAAGCCAGTGTATTGTGACAGATCAATCCAGTCTTAGAGCTGAATATGCGAAGACGTGCTAGTGCAGTAGAGTAAGATTCGACTTGTGTTTAGTGACTATTGTGCCAGTGGATATTATATTGTTTGGGTAAAATGTCGAGCTTATCTGATTACGTACCTGCTAAGCGCGTGAAAAGATGTGCGCTGTACACTCATTTTATTTTAAAAAACAAATACCAACGCTAAACAAAATTTTAAGTGAACTTTCAGGGGACAACAATTTGCCAAAAATCAGTAGAAGCAAATTATGGGCCGTCTTACGAGAGTTGTATTTTTGCTGGGAAAAGCAGAACAGGAAGTTAGTTCTTATCGATAAAGATGAAATTATTTGTTGGCCAAGATCCTACTTAAGATCAATTAGAAAATTCCGTGATGAAGGGAGAAATATTTATTGTCTAGACGAAATTTGGGTCAACAAGGGATAGCCTGTAACAAAAGTATGGCAAGATAAAAATGTAAAAAGTTTTCGACAAGCATATTTGGACGGACTTTCAACAGGGTTCAAGGCACCTTCAGGTAAAGGGTGAAGATTAATAGTGACACATATAGGTAGTGCCAGTGGTTTTGTAGATGGCGGTTTACTTTTATTTGAATCTAAAAATACCGATGACTATCACGAAGACATGAACGCAGATGTTTTCGAAGAGTATTTTACACAAATGTCGAATCTTATTTCTCCGGGGTCTGTAATTGTCTTGGATAATGCCAGTTACCATTCACGGCAGACCGAGCGGACTGCTTGGAGGAAAGCCGATATAATTCAATGGTTATGCGGAAAAAACATTTCTTTTGAAACAAATATGATGAAAAAGGAACTTTTGACACTTGTCAATCTTAATAAAGATCAGAAAAAATATGTTATCGATGAAATGGCAACAAATCGCCAAATAACGGTACTATGGTTACCACCTTATCACTGTGAACTTAATCAAATCGAATTAGTCTGGGCGCAGGTAAAAGGAGATGTAGCGCGAAATAATATGACGTTTAAATTAAGTGACATGAAAATTTTGTTAAATAATTCCTTGGAACGAGTAACTGCAGATAACTGGCAAAGGTGTTATACATCATGTACAAAAAAAAAAGAGGAGAAAATGTGGGAACTCGATAATTTAACTGACGTTACTGTGGAACCTATCGTTATCAATCTAGGAGACGAAGATAATTCATCAGAATATTCAGAGGATGAATTTTAATATATTTACTTTTTATTTTCTTTATTGTACATTTATACAACACTACATTTACTCACCATAATTTGAATTTTCAAAATACATAAATTTTTGTGTGGAATAAAAGTCTATTCAATAAATTTAAATAAATATTTTGATAATATTGAATAATTTTATTTGAATTACTAAAAACCCTCTTAACCCGGTTATGATGCTTAAAGTTGCTTCATGTTTTGAAATGCTGTTTTTATATTGTTTACTTATAAGAGAAATAGACCAAGAAATTGAAGCGGCATAGACAAAGACGGATTGTCGAGGATTAAATTTTAGCTACCTGCTACAATTTAGTACGATTCGATCACACAAAGTTTTTTTAAAAGTACACCTCATCTATACCGATAATACATAATATAAAAATATTGAATATAAGCACCAGTAGGTACTACATTTATTTACGATTTGCATACATAATAAGCTTTTATTACTCTCTTTCATTACTAAACAGACTATAGCATTTTAAAGCAATTTTTGTACTCCAATATAAATGTGTTTGCAGATTATATGGTTCTATATTCTTCACATCGATATTATGCGGATGTTAACCGATAAATAACAGACAAAAGCATCCCATTTGACCGGACACCACAGCCGAAGAATTCGAAACGCATAAAATTTTAATAAGTGTGCACATCTAGTTGTAGCGGCTTTAGAAGGCAACGTTGTGTTACCTGTTAGGATGTAAATTTAATGTGATACACAAAAGGCTGTAATTACCCCCGCTGACCATTAAGCCGAGCCAAGGCGAGTTATGGACGGTATAAAATCATTATTGATAAGAAGTACCTTTGAATCGCGAAAATAATTTCAATATGAAAAAGTTAACGGCCTAACGCACAGTAAACGTCTTGCGGAGCGATATTTCATGCAGATGTGCCCTCTATAAATGTCTGGACGAATTATTCACTTAGAGCAATAACTATAAAATAACGATTTTTATTCGAGAGCAGTTTTGTTGATGGATCCGTGGCGAGAATGAGCAGGAAAGTCAGACCGAAGAACAGGATAGATGGTGA
The DNA here is from genome assembly GCA_025584915.1 of Monochamus saltuarius. NCBI lineage: Eukaryota > Metazoa > Arthropoda > Insecta > Coleoptera > Cerambycidae > Monochamus > Monochamus saltuarius. Next base: position 105,784,895 of record CM046721.1, on the reverse strand, counting down.
AAAATAATTTTAATCTGACTGAAAAGAAAAAGTGACTGAAGCCTTTGAAAATGGTTAAAAGTGAAAAAAATAATAGTAGGATGAAACCCATTTGAAAAGGAAGAGAATACAACAAAAATGAAAGGAAAAATAATTTACGGGCGATTTGAGGTCGGGAAGTGGAAGGGGGTGAATTTTTAAGGGTAAAAAAGTTTATCTTGATTTCCGGCAAAACTACAAGTCCTATGGAAAAAAGTTGTAGGTAATAAAAAGATCTACAACTTTTGTATTTACACTTTTTTCACATAACCTCAAAATTTATGTGAAAAATTCAAATAACCAAGTTTTTGGTTTTTTATTTTTCTTTTACAAAAAAAGTTTGGTGACATCTTACCTTTTTATGTCCCAAACACACTGTAATTTTGTTGATTTAAAATATTTATTTTTTCACCTTATTTTGACTTTATATCGAAAAAGCATCCTAATTTTTAATCGAAAATTCTCACGTTAAAATATCTGCTTTATTAAAAAAGTCGGTGGGCTTTTGTTCGTTGAAATATCTACTTTCTGATGGTGTAAAAAAATATACATTACTATGGTAAATGTTCTCAGAAAATGCAAAGAAACGATGCGACAAATTCCAATCGGAACATTTTTTTTAATCATTATGTACAATTTTGAGCTATTTATTAAAATGTATACTTTAATTACTAGAAAAACGTAAGATTCCATGTTATATTGATAAACAAAAAAATTGTAACCCGAAATACTATAATTAACAACCAAATAGGTACATAAGTTAATAAAGTTTAATATTTAATAAGACATCTACAATATTTTTTCGTATCTTTGCACTGACAGAATTTCCATAACCTGTAGGTAATACCTATTTGCTGTAATATGTTTAAGTGTCCAAGTAAACGAGATTCTAAGTATAGACAAACATATAAATTCCAAAAAGTATAAGTTTAGTACTCAACTAGGTAGGGTAATTCTAGAGTTGATTTTGAGTGAAATTTTACTCAATTTTTTTTACGGTGTGTCTATGATTTTTATCAATATAGTTATGGCCACCTTAAGTTAGGTCCAAGGATACGGTTTAACAGTTATCTTATTTTCAATAGCCGGTTAACCTAGATATTTATATTCCGAACATAATATAGTGCTTTTTAAGTTAGCTATTTTAAACTATATTTTATAATTTATAGTTATATTTTCAAAACGGATTTCTCATTATCAACCATCAAGCAACTTCTAACTGTGTACTATTTTGATTGAATTTAGACAGCCAACCTTCATTACCACCATATAGGTATAAAATGTTCTTTAACAAATATAATCAATTCGTTTTAACTGTGAAGGATAAATCTCACATCGGTACCCGATCCAAGAACAAACAAGCGTGGGTAGTGTCAATCAGATTTATTAAGTGAGAATATTCTCATATTTTCGGCCGTCGTTAAAGTATCACGAAATATGTAAATTGAAGTGGGATGTTCAAATTATACAGTAATGAATATTATCCTTGAAACTAGGATAATTGACTGAAGTATTTGTTCCATTTAATACAACAATAGAAAACAAACACAAATTTTGCTTGAATATGTGACAAATTTAACAGATGCTTACATTCAAAATTTGTAGTCTCTATTTGTGCTACAATTTTGTTAATGTTCATAGTTTTCAGTGTAACTTCTTACTTTATCTAGGAGATCAATTACTTTTCACATTTAGATCTGATCTGATCTGTCCATATTAGATTCTTTCTCATGGGATAGGTAAATAATATGAATGAGGTAGTACCTAGTAGATATTTAATTTAAAAGAATATAATATGTCGATAGCTAATTTATACAAGGTGTTCGGAATACGAGTGCCGCAATTTTAAGGGTTTGTAGATATATTTGGCTGAAAGCTACAAACATGTCTAAAACAGTTTCTCCAGAAATACATTTCAAAAATATAAATACAACTGCACTAATATTTAAACCTATCACGAAGTTACAAACTAAGGTACCTATCTATAATTAAGGTTCAGTAAAAGTGGCTGTAACGTAATTAGTTTTTGGATCCGTATTAATGAGCGTACTGTAACGTCTGACAACATAGTAGTGCGTATAGCTAGTGTGTTTCATTATCTCTAGTTTTTCTTTGATGTTTGTCAGTGTAAATAAACAAAAATGGAACAATTTATAGTAACCATAACCAGCGTACCTAGGCAAAACTCTCTGTCTACGAGACATTTGTACGGTAAACGCTTCTGGCAAGAAACAGAAGTCATTTTAAACACTTGTAACTATTCTGCGTTGTGAAAAGAGCTCTAAGAAAACCATTCACAGTAAGCACCTAAGTTTAGGTGTACTTATCTAAACAAGCAAATGTTACACTGAAAAAATAATATATAACAATAATTGTATGCATGTTAGATTTGCTACAGACTATGTGCGAATTCGCAATTCGTGATGCGCGGTTTGTGATAAATTCGTGATTAGTATGTAGGGTCTTGTTCGTTAAAAATCTATTGATAAAAGCCCTACACATTATGCAACAATTCCATACAAAACACGCATCGCGCATTACGAATCACGAATTCACGCAGTCTATAGCGAGCATTTAGATACGGCTAAAGTGTAAACTTGGTTAGTTTGTAAACTGGCTAGTACACAAATTAATTGAACCGTTGGCTATTTTGATAGAAAAGGCATAGGTAGAGATACTAAAAAAACTTTTTTTCTTTGGTTAGTTTATAGATAAACTATCTACTTTGGTCTTGCCGGAATGAAAACTATCATTCTGGTAACACGAAATATATATTTTGGTAGCTAGTTTATATGGTATTTCTCTTATTTCTGGTTAATTTCGTAAACATGATTTAGAATCGATTAAATAAAATAATTTCGAAAATTTCCTGTTTTATTAAGTATAAAAAATAGTTTAGCAAAATACTAATAATTTGTTTAGGTACAGATAATCGTGAAACAGTAATGTAAAATTTAGGAAATGAGCAAATAAATACTTGTTTATTTATTGTTGCATGATTCGCTATTCTAGGACTTTGTTGCTGTTGCATGTGCATTCCATAGAGATATATTTAACGTAAATACTTTTATAGTACCTTTTTTCGTATTGTTTTTGAACTCTTATTATGTAAATTTCGTATTCGTAAAATTTTTGTTTATGATCCATTTTTTACTTTCATTTAATCAATTTTATTAACTAGGGAATATAATGTAGTTGGCTAGTTTATATGTATTGCTACTATCCAAAGAATTAGCAATTTTGTGTTACTATAGAGATATTGTTTAAAAAGCTGTTTTAGTATCTCTGATTATTTGCAATAAATTTCAAGCGGGTTACTTAACACTTTAATATATATCTAGGCAATTACGATCACAATGTGCAATTAGGGCACACGATATAGGCAGGTAAAAACTCAAATTGCATATTAAAAAATCACGGAAAAGATAGATACTAAATCGACTCGTCGCCTAGGAAAGTAGAAGAACGAGCAAAATCCATACACCACCAGCCCCACCGATCAAGCACAGCTTAAGTGAAAAAATAAAACAATTTACCTACAATTACATTATTGGCCACAGCGTCATAATCCATAGAAACCAGCGAACAAAACAACTAATCTGTGCGCGACGTAATAGTCGAAAATCGCGGCATGCCGTGTCTCACAGACCGCGATTCATCTCGGTTAGCGCCAGGTGAGTCGCACAGGTACTGAACAGCATCCGTCCACCTGTACCACAGCTCTGAACGAGGTTCGCCTTGCCACCGCTGCGGCGCTAGCTGCCAGCGTTCTCAGCCCTGGCTCAGCCCCTTCCGCGCCCTCCGGCTACTTTATTGGTGGATAAAAGTGGGCTCTCTAGGCTAAAACCAATAAGGAACGGTAGGCTGACTAGGCGCCTCCTTAAGAAGTGGCCTGTTGCTGAACACACGTGAAAAAGGCAAAAAATGATTAAGGTAATTAAAATTGTGTAATATTGGTCTGTGTGCTATTTGATGATGCAGTAATGGTAGAATTTATTTGTTTTTGTTGGAGGTGCTGGCCTGGGGGGATAGGTGATTTTTATTTTATAGGTAATATATTAAGATTACCAACAGAATGACTGTGGAATATAAGCTGATTATGTACGGTCTAAAGTGCGGCAGTAAAGTGGGGATTACGTAAGTGAAATTAAAATATATTAGTGTGCTGTATCTATGAAAGACATAGAGTTTTGCGCAACGAAGGCAGCATATTCACACAATTGAATTTATCACTCTTTGTGAAGCAATGAAATAAACCAACTATAATTAGCAGCACCCATCTCTATTACAGTATATAGCCCCATTTAAATTGTAAAACATTCCTAATAATTATCTCTGGTATTAAATTTTTTACGTGTTTACATTAGTTTTCAATATATTTAGATATATTAAAGCATCCTGTACCTATCTACATATTTTATTGAAGGTTATGTAGATCTACTCTTAGATCAGTTTTGCTTGTCTTTTAAACTGTTATTTAAATACTGCATATATGATAGGCAGTCCCTTAATTTGGAGAAAAAATATTTTGATCTATATCTACTAGCGTCATTTATAGTAGAGTTGCACTTTAAATAAATTTGTAGCTATATATACCTGGTTCCACCTTAAATATTGTTATTAATACACTGATAAAAATGACTACACAAGAAACTCTAGGTAAAGAAGTACAGCAATAAGTATTACATTTTTTTATGGCAAATGACTTATTTTCTATTAAAAATATAGGTAGGTACCTACATACCTAACCATATTATAAAATTGTACTTCATGTGCACTAAAATATAGTTATAGATACTTAACTACTCCGAAAAAAAACACATGATGCATGATGCGTATTTACATAATGTATTGTGAATTTACGTTTGCCAAAATCATCAATAGTAGGTATCCACTTTAGTGCGAAAACTTAAATTTTTAAATATTCCCACAAAAAGAAGTAGCTACCTACAAAATGATTTGAAGTCAGGAGATCGTGGCGACAATCCCATGGACACGCTGTACATAGTACGAATATAATTGAACCTCGTCTTTGATACCTACACCACACTACTGCAATACGCCATGGACGCCCTGGACCTCCATCTCGTCCAAGAGTCGGTGTTTTCAAATTCTGTTCGAACATTATTAAAGACATCCGCACACTGAGAGAAACATTAGTTTGGATTAAATCATTTCCATTTGTTCTGAACTAATCTTAGGTTTGAATACGGAGTAGCATACCTAGTTTTAGTGATAACTTTTGATAAGTTTAAAGTATTGAAAAGTCTAATTTTTATATAAATATCATATATTTTAATATTATATTATGTATATTTGATAATAATTAAATATGTTAGATATACCACTGCAATAATTTCTTGCAAATATGTCTTTATTTAATTTAAGAACGCTTGCTATTGTATTTAACATAGTAATTTAATAGTTAAATTACATTCTTTTAATAGTACTAAATAAAGTCTTATATGGAACTTGTGAAGATTATATTCAGTTATTGATAATTTGTCTATAACATACATATCTTACTATTTGCACTGAGTAGGTTTATAACTGATCTTTGTAATTTGTTAATAATTAATATGTATTTACTTCCAAATTATAATTATTCATACTTAATTTATGTTCTATTAATATAAAATACTGTAAGTTTATATTTAACTTAAATATATGCGATACGTACGATATATATACAGGGTGTTAGTATATAATGTGACTCATTTCAAATGGAAACACCCTTATAAAAAAGGTATTTATTGACCAAATTAATTCGACCTTTTTTGGTTCAAGCTTAAAATATTATTTGCTTAATTATAAAATTATTATTCAGTTTTATTATTTCGATTTTTCCTAAACAGGAATCAACCTATGAAAATAAATTTTACACAAAAAGTCAAAGAGAGCTATATTTTTAAATAAAAACAATTAAATCATTCAATAAAAACCTTTTTTACAAGAGTGTTTCTTTTTGAACTGGGTCACATTATATAGAACAATGCCTTTATCTTTTTAAATGTTTTTCTAATAAAAACAATTTTAAACAAAAAATATATTTTGTTTTGTCATATATAGGCAACACATTGCATATTACACATTGTATGCATGTATAAAAAATATGAAGGTAAAGGTAAAAAGGAAACAATATGTTTAAAATATAATATTTTTTATTACTTCTCAGAAAATAGAAAGATAAACAATTCTAAGTGTAGTAAACTAATCATCTTCATTCCTAGCAGATATTATTTTTCTCCAGTACTTAATTTGTGTATAAATGCTGGAAGTATACTGTATAAGTCGGTATAACTAGGTCTCATATTTTTCGAAAACTAGACAAGACCGCACAAAAATAACTTCAGGTTCGTGTTCTGCACCCTCGAAAATAGAAGAGCAGAAACATTTTGTATAAGAATTGAGTTCTACCAAACTTTGGTTTTACGCTTGTGTTTAGTAAATAAATTATTAAAAACTTATTTATTTTATAGGTATAAAATTCAGATTGTATATTAACGTGTATTACTAACCTATAAATACAAATGCCCCCACAGTTCTAATAAATTGGGCAGTTTTTCTGCCTCGTTCTCATCTTTACCTTCACCTATCTGGTACCTGCTGTCAAACAAAATAAGCAGTAAGCCGATGGCACTTGCTACTGCTAAATATACCTAATAAAAATAATAAATAGTAGACTTACCTTATTTTAACAATAACAATAAACCTGCGACTATACCTAACTTGGTTATGTTATGAGTTTGAGTATGAGCTGAGCTTTGAGCTTGCACGCGCACGCAGTCAATGCTCTATTGTTGGTGGTTGACTAAACTAGATCATACTAGAAACAAAGAAGATCTAGGTAACTTTTTTAGCTTTGCGCGGGAAAACAGCAGATTTGATGGAACGGATAATATTAAATAAATTTAGTTGAGGTTAAACTAAATAATATTATAGTTAAATTAGTTCGTTTCCTATCATTTTATTAAATGCATTTACTGAAACTGATGATGTATATTAATACTAAAATGAAAATGTTATTATTTAATTCAGCGCGTTTGTAATAATAACATATTATTTAATATTTACCATTTATAAAGCTAAATATTAAATGATCTGAAAATGTGTAAGATTTACTTTTGTTTGTTTAATTTAAACTGATTACCTTTAAACTTATAATAATTTAAATATAACATTATAATACGTTAGGTATTATTCTACACAGATCATATCTAATTAGATAATTTAAATCGAAATGAATCATGCCTGAACTTACAGGTTAGTTTAATATAAGATATTAATTTTCTCAGTGCAGTTATTAATCGGCATTCTTCTACAATTCTCTGACGTAGCACTTGCAATGTTTCCGGCTGAGTGGCGTACACTCGTGATTTTAAATGACCCCACAGAAAAAAGTCCAAAGGGGACAGATCCGGAGATCTTGGTGGCCATTCGACGGGACCTCTTCTGCCAATCCAATGCCCCGGGAAATGGTCATCCAAAAATTGTCGCACAGTTGTTGGAAGGTTATTTCATTTTCTAGTAAATTGTCGTCACTTTCTAAAATCTCTGTTATCCTAGGATCAATTGTACTTTCCAATAATTCTAGATAGTTGTTTCCATCGAGATTACCTTGGATGAAAAATGGTCCAACAAGATGGTCGCCCAAAATGCCTGCCCAAACATTCAATTTTTGAGGTGTCTGAGTATGAAATTCCCTGATTAAATGCGGATTAGTATCACTCCAATAACGACAATTGTGTCTATTCACTTCGCCATTCAACATAAATGTGCATTTGTCGGAGAAACATGTATTGTAGAAGATTTGGATTCAGTAGAAGTTGTTCACTAAAGTATTCGCAAAATTGGTTACGGCGATCAAAGTCATCTTCATGTAACTCTTGAACCAGCGTCATATTAAATGGATGAAACTTGTGTTTTTTCAAAATTCGATGGACACTGGAACGTGATACGCCAGAAGCTTGAGACACAGTTGTGTCGATTGCTTATTATCCATCTGTACATGACCCAAAACTGCCAAAAGCGAACCTATTGCAACAAATTTGTCAATCAGGTGTTTAACGTACTGGTGGTTTACATTTTTTTCAGGATGATTGGCATTAAAAATTCGTGCTGTAGCTTTAGCGCAATCGTGATTTCGATAATAAATTGCAACAATTTCTACTCTTTCCGCGATAGAATAAACCATTTCGAACACACGTTAATACTTTCAATAACGGCTGAAACTAACGATTTCTTGGTCACAAGCAAAAAACACCGACTTTTTTTGTTATTTTGACAAGGTCTGAATTCCTATAAACTTAAGTATCTTCTACTAATAACTATTTTAGTATCTAGTTTTATTTGCTTCAGCTTTTTTATTTCATTTCTGACTTTTTGTAAACTGATAGACACATCAATAACAATTAGGTAATGCGGTCATGTGTAGTAGATGAAAAACTTATTAGTGGTGGGCATTTGTGTAGAAATTACTACGCGTAAGTTGGTTTGTCATCTTTTCGTTTGTAAACAATAATTCTGTCAAATCTCAACCGATTTCTAAAAACGGTACGTCACTGTATTCGCAATGAAAAGGGCTTTAAAATGATGTGCATTTGAAATTTTTTAGTTGGGGTTGCTAGGCATTAGGGGGATGAACATATCGAGTTAGCTTGACTGTCAAAAAAGCTCCCCCCAAGAACAAAAATCGACGGGTCTCGGCGAATTTTGAAATATTATTCGGTTTTCCAGTTATAGGGCGGGTCAAATTTTCGTTTGGATACCCTGTATATGGCTACCTGAGTTTCCAATAAAGGAGCAATAGAATATTGTTAACATATACAAATTCCCGATTTTTATAATAATTTCAACATTACTTAAATTAGTTATTGATATCTATTTATTAATCTTTTGGATTTATTCGAAATTAAATCCACTTTCGCTAAGGCTAAATTCTTCAAATTGAGGACTATTCAAATCAAGAAGAGTTAGGAAACTACTTAAATAACAAAATGTTCATGAACTTCGACATATTATGGCAAAGATTATTCTACCCATGGATTATATTATATCCAATGAAGATAATAATAAAAACCTTATCGTTCTCACACTGCAAAAAAAAATGAAGGATATTTAAATTTCTGTTCACATCAGATTTCATATGAGCACGTATAATTGTCATTTTATTTAAGTATTGTGACTGAAGATACGAAGATTTTACTTAAGTTTAAGTGTTGGGTTAGTAGGTACTCTGCTTAGAGTGTTCCACAACAACTAATAGATATTCTGAGGCGATTTAATGAAGAAAATTTCATAAAAACATGTATGGTTTATCAGGCCTAGTTTTCAGTGATGTTCAAAGTTGAAACATGAAATTTTATTTAAGGGCGTCGTTTTTATTTGTAATTTTGAATGCTGTTCTTTTGGGGCAGTTTACAAAAAATTGAGTAGGTTAGAAAAATACTTCTTCGGTGTGTCAGTAATACCAGTTTTCTCCAGGATGTACAACAGTTTACATTAGAATAAGAAAAAGAGCTATTATACACGGAAAAAATCGAATCTATATTTAAATATAAGAATATACCTACCTACTTGAAATTTTAAACTTCATTCAAGTTTAGGTATATGTATTAATTCAGTTACTTAAAGAATAATATTTCGTTAAAATATTAATAATATAATAGGTTATACTTCCTTAAATTATAGGTTTATAGATTTGCACGAATTGAAATTATTAATATTTTATAAAAAATGTCATACTGTAAAATTTAAAATGCGGTTATAGTGCAAAATACTAATATTTATAGATGATATATACCAAAATTTTAGAGACAATTGTAGTATTATTTACTACAAACTGTATTAAAGTTGTGTATTGTTGTACAGGTGGGTCGCCAGGTTTAGCATGTGGCCACAAGATACACAGGTAGTTACATGTTGCATCACGTCTACTCATATTCCGTTATGCCTGATAGGTCTTCGATTGCCTCGCCGTATATGGCATACTGATGAGAACTAACGAGGTCAGAAGCGATATATGTCTAGTGTGCCGCTAGTGAGTGATGAGGGTTTGCTATAAGTCTTTCTTTCCTTCACATATTTTCCAAAATATTCGATTCTCTCTTATTAAGAAAGCCCGATATGTATTCGTGAAGGAAAGGACCAGTATTGAACATTTAGTTTGAATTAAATTTTTGTCTTTTATTGCTGTTTGTTGTTAGTTGTGCCATTATATTGATTTCAATAGGTTAGGTATTTAATTCGTGCGAAACCTAACACATCCAGTTGCAATATCTTATAAATGAAAATTTTGTAAGAGTGAGAAAAATGGAATAAAAAACGCTCTATCTAAAAAAAAATATTCTGAAACCATAGAAACATAGTACACAGAAAAAATTGGAGTGGTCAGTGAAACTACATCCTCTCTTTCCTCAGTTCATGTTTTGATATTTTAAACCAAAATTACACAGAAAGTGTGCCGACTTAAGATAAAATTATGTGCAAACTTTCAAACAAATACCTTTAAAATCACCTATCAATGAAAATCATATCTAAAATTATTCTTTGAAATACTGTATTATGAAAATGGAGCTCCCAATTTAAAAGTGGCTTAAGAAAGTCCCATTATTTTAGTCTAATGAATATGTAATTCGGCTTGACCTACTAATTTCTAAACACCATTTATATTTGATACATAACGATTTTTCGGGTTGTTAGCCTAAAAACCACTATACTCTGTATATTATTTAATATACAATTTGACAATATCGTTTCAATATAGCAGCTTTATGTTCACTTCACCACAAGACTTCAAGTTAAATTTACAATGTAAGAAGTACAATGAATAATTTTGGTAATAAGACAATTTGGTCAATAGGTACTCAATATTCCTAGAAATGAAAATACTTAAATAGTTAATAATAATAATTAGACTAACAACTATTAATCAAATTTCCTTGCATTTACAAATCTCTAATATCGAAGTATGCCTAAACATGTATAATTCCTTACGATTTATTACAGCTTTTATTTATTACAATGCCGTTATTTTAATGATATTTTTTTAACCATTAATCAGTACCTATCCTTTGATTAATGGACATTAATTGCAATGTCTATATAATGCTCAGATTGTTGATAGGTATAGTTAATACAAATGGTATTTATATTACCAATATGTGCTGCTGACAAATAATTAATAATAAATTACAAATTATAAATACTTATTTACCTAAGGGTTGGGCTGAATCTGCAAATGATTTTTAAAACAAGCGTGTATAGTGCATGTCCTTATTTTTCATCGTGTACAGTGGGAGACAAAAAAGTCACCGAACTAAACATCTTTACAACTTTACATTACAAAAATGTTAAACTCATTTTATGATTGTATATTATTCATCGAGCATATAATGATGTCTGCATCGAGAAATAATAATGTTACAATTACTCAACAACTGCTAGATTAACAGTTTTTCACGGTTTTATATGACAAACCGAAAATCTACTTCTATTCACTGAACCTTTTAAAAATTTGAACAAATATTCTATTATTACTTTAGTTCGACGTAAACGTAGGTATTGGTTAGAGGAAACTAAATATGTATTTATTCAATCCACGATGTTGATTGTATTAAGTAACTGAAATAAAGGTTCCAAACAACAATTACGAAACTGTTCTATATAAACATCATATTGTTAATCTAACGTTCGAAACGGTTAAATCTTGTGTTTGTTTTAACAGTTTATAAATGTAAATAGTGCGCGTCAATACAATTTCAATGAAAATAATCATGTGAACACTATGAACGAGAATTAACTGAACACAACAACGCAACACGACCATAATGGTGTACGGTGTGCTCGAACTGCTACTTTAGGTACTGCATCTGCGCAGTTATGCACAACGGATATAGAACAGAAAATAATGTACTTTTAACGCATTACTATTTACCAGTATTAGATAATACAAATTGAACACATTTTATTATAATACAGTAATTTTAACCCTTCTTGTGTAAAACGTATAAAAAAGTGTGTAAAATTATTAATATAGAAATTATAGACATTTTCAATTACACACTGGAAAATGTCATTTACACAGCAACTTTTTTACAGTGTAAGGAAATACTGTATAATGAATATTTATAGAGCAGTTATGTACAAAAGACCTTCTTCTTCTTGTAGTTCTTGCATAAACTAGAAACATTTTGTTGTCTACAGCTATACGAATCCATTAATTTGATAGCATAGCAGATTTACAATCGAAACTTAAGTAATAGTCCACTAAGAAATGGATGAACTGTGGCCGTAGCATCTCTAATAAATACTTCACCGGCCAACGTTCGACGTCATAAAGAATCATAAAGGTGAAATCCATAAATAGGTGTGAAATTAAAATCAAAGCAAAACACAACACCTACGTAATTGGTTTCTGGTATACGAGCCTCCCAAATGAACAGAACCGTCGAGTTGCCTTAGCCCGCAGCTAGCTATAAAGAACGCCAACTTGATCTATAATAATTCAGTGTTTACATGCACAGGTTGTTCTCCAAGTAAAACTTAGTAAAAAAACTGCTGATGTGTTACAATTTTTGCCACAACTGTAAGACATATTAACAAATGCAGGATTGCTTTTTAAATATACTAAATACCAGAGAGATACAAAATGGTTTTGTTTTTCAGTCCATAGTAGAGGAGGAAAAGAATGGAATTGATGGTAAGTATTTTCAAGTAAGATTAGATAATTTATTTCAATAATTTGGCGGAGGTGATGGGGACGATTTGCAAAAATATGCAAAATTATACAAAGTATTCTGTTACCAGGTGTAAAAATCTTAAACAGTGGATAGAGTTTCAGCCAGCGATTTCCTAAACTTAAAAAAAAAAACATCTAGTTGGAGAGACGCATTAAAATTAATGTGAAGAAGGAAAGATTGTATAAAGCAAAATGTCCATTCGAGAACGCAGAAGCATTCTACCTTGGAGATACAAACAATATATTGTCCAAAACCGCAATAAAAATTTAAAACAATTTAATTTATATTTGAAATCGTTTGAACCGTGTTTGAATCAAGACGGTTAAAGCGTTGTCTTCATGAACGCATAATTAGCGAACATTCGCGCGAATTATTTAAAGGCGGGAAAAGTCTCAACTTTTAGCCAATTTTGCAACTGCAATATTTTCTTTCATTTTCATCATAAAACTGTCATTGCCTGTCATGGTAGATTGTCAAAATATCAAGTTAAGTAACTAATTCCACCAATTCGCAGATCATCATATCATTTACTCATCACTCTTCATATACTAAGTAGTCATAAATCCTTAACTCCCTCTACTGTATTTACAAAAAAAAAACGACTATTGTTGACTTTTCCACTGAAATTATGTCACTGCTAATGACTGTAGTCAAACATGAAGTTGATGTTTCACTTCTCTCATGTGATATGCCAACCAACATTATTGCAGTTTTATTTTTCCATTCCATGCTGTCGACCAAATACCCTTTTGCTACCGATAAACTTCGCCATCCACCCTGTCTCTCCAATGTCGTCAAATTTGCTCCTGTATTGACCAAGTCCTCCGCAGACAATGTTCCGTGGAAGCTTCTGGATCTGGTAAACCCAAAAAACTAGCAATTTTACTTAGCATTTTTCCAAATGTATTAAATCTTTGTGAATCCTCGGGACGCAAAGACATATACTTCCTCACTAGACCTAATGCAGAGAACTCGTTTTCTTCCACAACTGTAAATTTCTTACGGATATTTGTTTCACTTTCCAAAATGTCAACCACCATAACCGAGCCCATATCTTCAATACGATTAATCTTCATATTCAGAAGTTCTTGACCTCTACAGCCCCCGAATCAGAACGACCTGTACAATAGAGCAATAAATGCGTTATTCTTATACTTTAATGCATTACCTTATGTAGTAAATGTTCTTCATTGGAAGCTTCCTTCAAAAATTTGACAATATAATCCCGACTTAACACTTTAGACTTAAAACTTTTTTGGCTCATAGCCTTTAGTTTTTCGTTTGAGAAACGCTTCCAGTTCATGAAAGTTTCTCCCATCTCTATTATTATAAATTGTCGTCATTGATTTTAACATTGACCACTTAGTACAAGGAATTAGGATTGTAGGATTCAGACTATAAGAAAAATAAATCATTATCACTTAGGTATACTAGAACGTGGAGGAATAAATACATACCATGTCTTGAAAGTAAACCAACATTATAATTTCATTTATATTTTTGTTTTTAATACAGTTAACTTTCAGCCATTACAGGAACTTGTCGTATTCTTTCTTATACTTTGGTTCCGACTTTGTTGGTAGTAGTGCGGCAAGAGCTTTCTCGGCCTTTCGTAACAAATCGCCTGAAGTCTCACTTCTCTCCAGGTTTATTTACAAACTTGTCAGATGATATATCCATGATAATCATGCCTACTTAATTATTAAACAACGTTTGTTTGATTTTGATAGCCAACAAGAATCTTTAAGAAATAAGAATCTTTATCCATCACCTGAGTTATTGGATGTTAATAATATGGGACAAATTAACAATCCCTCGGCGATCCACACCCTCATCCACTCAAGTGTGGAACTTTACTAACTGCCAGCATGAGAAACACAAACAAATAATTGTTCCACAAGATATTTCGAAACCATCGATACAGATAATCCAATCTATTCACATCAGGCACCGCGTGCGCCCAACACCAGGCGGTGGTGTGTTTGCCTTCGATTACATCGACCTCTGGGCAGCCTATTAAACGCCTTACGAAAGGTGTGGCCGTATGGTAATGGTTAGTTAATAAATGTGGACCTCGGGGTAGGTCGTAGCGGCGTGAATCTTCGATATATAGATTAATATATGCAGATTCCCGGGATGATGTACGAGGTCCTTTGGTAGGCTATTATTCAGACGATGTTAATGGTGTTAATTTCTTAATATGGTTTATGTGTGGTCCGTTTTCGGACCGAAAATGATTTATTTCGACGCCGCACGAGAAGGTTTCGTTGAACTTGCAGTTCGTGACGTGTAACACCAAAATGATTTACATCCTTTCATTGAAACAAAAGCATCTGAAACATGGAATACCAATCAAGACAAAGAAGGATTCTATTCAAACTAAGTTCTTGAAACTTCTCGTAATAGTAAATCGCAGTACCTACATTTCATATTATTTCTGCCAGTTTTTAAAGGAAATTACAGATTTTCGTCATTTATTAAATAACTTGTTATACCTCCATGACAAAAGTAAACTGATAATTATATTTAATATTACACGGTGGATTGTTGGTTATTTATAGCCTAGGTCAATAGCGTGAAATAATACACCAAACAGAATGTAATGTTACAACTCTAATGAAAAATTGCTATTTGAAGTATAAAGCAAAATTCGTTATGTAACTTTCTATTTCTTTTGTAATATTACCCTGGGGTTTACTAACTTTGCTATTATTTTCAGGTAAGGATATATGTATTTCCAGTTTCAGTGTACCTATGTACCTATTATACAGGGTGTTAAAAAAATAGTGTAAAATATCTAAGGAGGTAATAGTATGAACCAAAATAAGCAGAAAAGTCTCAATAAACATGGGTCCGCAAAGTAACGGTTGCGGAGATATGGAATGTTTCATGCTTGTTAGTCCCTTTTTTATTTTGCAAAACCGTTGTGTATTTTCTTATAATAGTTGGTTGATGATTAGTGAAATAAACAGTACGTATTTGACAGTTGTTCTCAGTGCACAAGTTTTCTTTCGCCATGGCTGGTTACTCTAACGCAAAATTAACAGACATGCATTTCATGTATAGTCGTGCTAATGGGAACGCCACCGAAGCGCGACGTCTTTATGTTGACGCTTATCCAAATCGCCAGATTCCTTCACAATGCATGTTTGGAAGACTTCACCAAAGATTGCGTGTTACCGGTTCCTTGAGCAAACAGTGCCATTTATTCGGAAGACCAAGGTAGGTATCCACTCCTAGAGCAGGAGAAGAAATTCTAGCACTGGTAGAGGAGAATCCAGGTACGAGTGTGCGGAGAATATCAGCCGAGGTAGGAATTAATGGTCCTCTTGTTTGGAGAATTCTTCACAAGCAACTGCTTTATCCATACCATGTGCAACGAGTACAGGCCTTAAATCCAATAAATGATCATCAAGCACGTTTGGTTTTTTGGTGCTGGTTTCTACGTCATGATGCTGAATACCCTCGTTTTCTTGCAAACATTCTTTTTACTGACGAGGACGGGTTCACAAGAAATGGAGTGTTTAATTTTCACAATACGCATATTTGGGCCGACGAAAATCCTCATGCTCTAATAGAATCTGGATATCAGGCACGTTAAACGTTAAACATTTGGATGGGTATTGTAGGTGAAGGGTTTCTAGATCTTGTTGTTTTACCAAACCGATTAACAGGCGCTGCTTACCTCAACCTTCTGCAGAACACACTGTATGAGTTTTTGGAAGACATTTGAGGCAACAAATGTGGTTCCAGCATGATGGTGCTCCAGCTCATTTTTCCATGGCCGTTAGTACTAACTACTCTGAGGACTAATGCCCCGACCGGCATTGAATTACTCCTGCAGTATCTGTGTGAACAGCCAAGAGCCTATGGCATACTGATGAGGGCTAACAAGCCCGAAACCGGTCTATGTCTGGTGGTGTGTCCGACAAGGGTTCTTGGCTGTTTGCACAGATACTGCAGGAGTAATTCAACGCCGGTCGGGGCATTAGTCCGCGGAGTAGTTGTACAGTGTCATTTACAGACCAACTTAAATAGTTGATATTTCCTTCCGTTTATTAATATTGTTGTTGTTTTTATTTGTTTATTTTCGAATATTTCAAAATTTTTAATTGTTTTCGTTTACTTACCATTTTGTACCATTAATGTAATTTCTTGAAATAGATTTTATTAGTTATTATAATAGTATTGTTATTATGTTACATTTTAATTTATGAAGTAAATAGAGGGGCAGTATATTAGATTAACAATAATTTTTAGACATTTTCAATGTCTTCTGCATTTTTTTTATGAAAACACAAATTCAATAAACTTAAAACTTAATAAAAATAAATATTCTTCTATAGAAATTGATGAGATTTCGGCCACAGGGATTTTAAATAATGCTGAAGAACGCCACAACTTCACATTTTTTATAAAAAAATTGCTAAAATATTTTTCGAAAGAAACAATTGCAAAAGAAATTATAGTAGACTGTGGATTAGCTGTTGGATCATCGTAATATGTTCAACAAGGTCGAAGCAATACTTTTGCGTCTCTGAGACAATTACATGCTGCAACATTGTTTTTTTCCTATGTAATTTCTCAAAACTTGTCACTGTTTTCTAAAAATACAATAATGAATAAGTATATAAAATAATATATGTGCATGTATCAGATCATTTAAGCATTGACACAATACCACAAAAAACGGTGAAGTATGCTTCTTTGAGAATAACATTAAAATACAAGTAACTTCTCATCTTACTCTCTCGTTATCACGTGATATGGTGCAAACAATTGTATTGGACATTATTAGGTACATTTTGTTTGTAAATTCACAATACATTATTGCACTTGTGAATATGTATTTTACCAGAGTTTAACGACATTTTAGTGCGCAAGAATTGTAAGTAATATTATTGTACCAGAGCAACACGGTTTTTTGAAGGACGGTCTACTATCACAAATCTTCTGTAAAACTCTATTTACTTTTGATACCTTAGATCGCACTAGTCAAGTAGACGTTACTATACAGATTTCTCAAAAGCATTTGATCGTCTAGCTAGATAATGGTTTATTATTGGGCAAATTGGATGAAATTGGAACTGATCTTATTGCCTTATTTTGTTTATACTTAACGGATAGATCGCACTACGTGCAATACCATAATTATCAGTCTATGAAATACCCACAGAAGTCGGGTGTCCCACAGGGATCTACCCTTAGTCCCTTATTGTTTAATTTATTCATTAACGATATTACTACTGACCTAGATGTAAACGTTCTAGTTTATGTTAACGATGTTAAGATTCTTTCTAATATTGAGTCTACACTGACTAATACATTGTAGCACAATTTAAATCTTATTAATTAATGGTGTTTTAGTAACAACTTACCAATAAATGTTGTCAAGTGCAATGTAATGTCGTATGGTTTGTATGCGACCTTGTTGCCACCTTTGATTCGAAACTATCCTTTGCAGCTTTTCAAAAAAAAAACTGTTAGTAGTGCCTATAAAATTCTAGGATTTATATTAAGGAAAACGAAAGAATTTAAAAATATAAATACCTCTAATCTTATGTCACCCTCTATAGAATCCTATACGAGTAATATGCGGTACATAACACATCAATTAAAAGAGCGCACAGGCGCTTCTTTAAATTTGCAGATTTTCTTTGAATTGTTTATATCATTTAAAACGTGTCTCACAAGCATCAGATAATGTGGAGCAGTTCGTTTTTGAAGAAAAAATAGGTTATCAGCATGATAGCAATCATCTTGCTTAAGTATAACAGTTAAAGCAGGATTAATGACGTTTTCCGATAGGTCTCCAAATTTATTTGTCCTTTTAAATTTCCAAATAAAAAATGAGCTAACAATGCGACTTCCAAAAATGTCTTCTCAAACGTTTTTTTTTTTCTAGATGCTAAAGTTCATATATGAACTTTGTAGATGCTGAATCTGTACCTAACGAAATATTCTTAGACTGTTGTCACTCCCCGATTATAAGTAGAAGTTTGGGGAGTGCATTCGTAACATTATAATCTTCAAAAAATAGTCGACAGCCGTTTTTTAGTTACTGCGTCAATACGAAAAAAAAAGAGTGGCGGGTTTTAAGTTTCCCACGCTATATAAGTCTAACGCAGTAAAATCAATACGTAATTCTAAAAACATAACCAGATGGCGCCATTTATATGTTGCTTCTATAAAATAAAACAGGGCGTTTAGGTATTCGTCAAAAGCTACAGAAGAGCATACTTACCTGGCGTAGGGGTTACCGTGATCAACAAGGCGGTTCCCCCAGGGTGAGGCCCTTCCATTGCACCACGGTCGGGCTGACCCCTGCGATTATCCCTAATGCGGATAACTCGGGCGCGTAATTTTTGGTAGTCGGGACTGCGTACGCGCTGTCCCGGTGCAAATTAATTCAAACAGAATTGTGCTTACTTATTATTCACTGGTTCTGTTTATCAGTACACCAGAGAGTTGAAGTATAATTATGTGTCTTTTTTGCAACTTATTTGTGATCAGTGAATTAACTGATAATTTGCGCTTGATACTTGATACTAGCCAAAAGCGCATTTGTCCTTATGTTGGGTTTTTTTACTTCTAATGATTACTGAATGCGGTATACTCTACTCATAGTTCTATGTTCTATAGAAGTTATCAGTGACACGGACCATGGTACCACGGACCTTGACCAGTTACGACCCTTTGAGTGTGAGTGTGTGGTGCCAGTGACTGCCTGTTGACCGCGGAAATTTATATATCTTCTTATCTTTAGTGGTTCGAGGTAGGGATGGGACATTGGCGGGTAAATATCGATCGAAGACCAACATCGATGTTAAGAAAACATTGGTTAGCGAACATTGATGTTTCCTAGCATCAGTATTCCAATCCAGTCGCTACATGTATAAGAGACGAAGACAAAAAAAAAAGAAGGAAATGAGCAACCACCAATACCGACATGAAGTTTGTGGTTGTGGTTTCATTTAGACGATCTAAATTAGATATCTATAAATCCGTTTCTCATTAGATGTTTCCTGCATATTGTAGGTATTAAAAATGTAAGGTTTTGCGTTTATCTTTGTATGTGTATGAGATTTTTTTATTTTCTAACAGATGACACTATAAGAGTTCAATATTTTTTTGGTATCATCGATGAAAATAAATGGGTAATATCGATGTCAAAATATCGAACATCGGACTCGAGACATCGATGTTTGGTAAACATCGATATATAGGGTGGTCCACTTTCGAAAGCGGAAACTTTAGAGGTAAACAGAAAACCACAAGATAATATCAATTTGTATTATAAACTATATTCGAAAAATGCTTCGTTACATCCAGGGTGTCAAAGTTTTTATCAGAAGTTCCTAATTTATTAATATTTTTAAAACTACTTTAGATATTTAAATGAAATTTGGAATCTTTGAATAGGTAATCTAGATACATATTTTTACGTAAAAAATATTATTTTCCTTCCACCAGTGGCGTGCGTACAGACAGATATTTATGAAAAAAATGGTACACCAATGTTTTTTAGAAACAAAAACTATTTCTAGAATCCTTCTCCAATTTACAACAGAGAAAGGCTCCTTATTTTTTTTCACTTGACCCACCGTTTGCCATGTACTACCAACTTAAAATTTATTTTCAAAATATTGACTTATAGTGTGTCACTATACAATATTATCTGAAAAATATTAAAAATTCATTTGAAAATTATTTTAAAATATCCTGTAGTTGCAAGTGGGAGTTAGTAAATTATTTTATAAATTTCATACCCAATCTCCCACTTGCAACTACAGGATATTTTAAAATAATTTTCAAATGAATTTTTAATATTTTTCTCAGATAATATTGTATAGTGACAAACGGCTATTAGTAGAACTATGGTCATTCATTTGTACAACGCAGATAAAACTAAGCAAACACTTAACCAAAGTGACGGTTTAGTTAAGTTGTCGCTAAACTCAAAGTTGTACAACTGGGCCTATATGATATAACGAACTAAACACTAAATTGTCCGCATATACGTATGTTAGAGATGGGTTGTTATTTGCATATCTGTTATTCTATAACTGTTATCTGTTCAACAACGACAACAACTGTTATTTGTCTGCCAAAATAACAGGTATCAGTTGTCACAGTCCCAGTGGGAGGCAGCTGCGCAGAGCATGTGAGTACAGGCCGCGAGCTAAAGCGAAACGCGAAGCCGTCTTATGGAACGGTAGGGTAACGAACAACCATTCGCACTATTCGCAGTCTTTAGAGTTTTCAACGACGACGATAACCGATATCAGTTCCAGTTCACAACAACGGCGTTTGGAAAATAACGTAACGGTCTAACAGCGGATTAAAAACGACGGTGAATCACAGATCGCAGTTTTTAGAGTTCTCAACAACGACGATCATCGATAACAGTTTTAGTTCAGGGCAACACGGTGTTTAGAAAATAACGTAACAGTGGATACGTTATAATAGCGTAGACCCATTCTTTTATTATTTTAAATATTTTCAAAAATACTTAACGATGTATGTTAATACTGGCAGAAAAATTAGTTTCAATTTATTTCAGTGTATTTGACATTTTTATTTTGGTAAAACAATGAAATAAGATAATTAGATGTATGATGTATTAAATTTAAGGCTGGATTAGGTTTCTAAATTGTATTTATTTAAAAAAAAACAAAATTAAAAAAATGGAACCAGATAAAAATAAATGTTCGGTGTTATTAAAAAATAGTCTAAATAAAAATAACTATAAATATTTAGACAATATACGAGTAACAAATTGCTTATTTTAAACAAATAATTATGCAGTAAAAAATTCTCTTCAGTTTTATGGGCCGTAATTAACGGGTACGGTGTATCCTGTGCCAGTCGATACCATTCAGAGAAACATTCTGAATTCTGAAAGTCAATAACAGTTATCTGTTATTTTGAACTATTATTTAAAAACAACGATAACAGGTGCAACTGTTATTTGAAAATAACGGTTTTGCACATCACTAGTATGTATATTTATTTTGCAATAAACACAAAATAATATTTTTATATATTATCATTATCACCTCTTATAACTTAAGCCTGCTCATTAGCTCGACCCAGCATTGAATCAGTAACATCACATTACAGGATATAATGTTGGAGATGTAGCAATTAAATTTATTGAAATGAGATAAATGAAATTTGATATAGATACAATGTAAACAAATAAACTTTTCTATATAGCATCGCTATTTTAATGTTACTACTGTGGACCCTGCTTTACAATAAGCTTGTGTTACGCACAGGTAAAATTTTCTTATAGTTTACATTCTCTTCACTAGATGTCGGCATTAGTAAACAATCACTCTGTCTCTCTTTAACGTACAGTTTAGTTGTTATAACTTCCTGGTAGTATGTCACTGGAACTTAACGTAAGGCAGACGTTTTGGTTGTAACGGCAAGATCATACTTCACAGGATCATTTCTGTAGTAGATCTTCCCATACTCTCTACTCAAATGTAGAGTTGTCGCAACCATGATGACGAGACGTAGTCTCATATCCTGAGCGTGAGGCAGATTTCTGTGGTGATGGTGAATATATTTTACTGCAGAAGTCATCGATGACCGTTCACCTGCAAATCCTTTGTAGGCATGGATACGAGACAATCCGAGTGGTTGCTTCACAAAGTTAATTTAATTAAATGTTAATAAGCATTAAGCAGCTAATACTATTAATACTATTAGCTTTTTTTATTGTGAACTTTCCTAAATTTAAAAATCCTTCTTCTGCTATCGTGAATCGTGATAATATGGCACATACAATAGGTATATATGTTATGTTGTAGGGTGCCCTGCAAGTCGTTACAATAATTTTAGGTGGAGGTGAGAGGTGAATACTTGATTTTGAGTCAATTGAGTCAATTGAAGCTAACTAGTGATCGGCACTATCGAATAATTACTGAATGAATGATTGCAACTATCGAATGAATTCATTCGAATGAAAACATTCAATTTACTGGTTCGCGTTCGCTATTAAAAACGATTTTTTGGGGATCTACAGTGCCTTTATAGTAACCACAGTGGCGACAATAGAGCCTATGCCCCGCCCACCCGCCATTAAGGGGCAAATTTTTGGCGCGAACAATTTCCCCGTTGCTGAAACCGAGTTTTAATTTTAAAATATACTGCAATAAAAACATTTCGTGATTAAAGTATTAGAAAATAGCCGTAACAATGAGTTTTTGATATAAAATACCGGTCCCCATAAATGAGAAGTTTTCATTTGTGACTAAAATTAAACAATTTCCGGAGCCATTTACGGACCGCTTGTTGTAGGCCCTCAGCAGTCCGGTTCTCATTTCTCTAATTTTTATCGGAATTAGTTCAAATTTGAAAAACTATTAGTTGAAATATGTCCCGAGGGCGTGAGCATTTCAAACATATAAGTTTTAATTTAATTCTTAACGAAATCTTGTCTTCAATATCGTCAAATTTGAATTTGACATTTGACATGTTTGACAACAGAGAGGTTAGAAAAGATACAACAAAATTTAATTTGAACAAAATAATGTGAAAATCATAGATAAAAGGTGAAAATAATTATGTTAATAAAAGCCATTATTAGACATCTAAAATCTATATAAAAAATTGCAATAAATTATGTTTAAATATTTTAAAAGAATATTATTGGAAAATCCTGATGTTGGAGAAAGGTAAGTTTGAAAATGTTGCTGTGTTCATGTTTCTCATAAAATATATTTTTGCAGATATGTAATGAAACTGAAGTTAATAGATGATGTGGACCCCTTTACGTTAAATATATATTCAATTTATATATGCATATAACAATGCTATCTATGGAGTTTCACATAAACAAATATTGTTTCCCTTTTAGTTTTAACGTAACACAGTTATTTTATTATTACAACAAAGAGCAGATGAAAAGCTACACAAAGTTTGCAGTCTTACAAATATTTTGAACCTGGGTTTGTTACAAATGCAGGGACAAAAGTAATGAATGATTTCTACATTTTAATTAGAAAGGTACGTTTCCTTGTGAAATTAAGCAGGTAGATTTAGATAATATGTATGACTTAACAGGTTAGGTATAGGATTAACATTAGTTTGTAAACATTATTTTCAGGCAAAACATTCTCAGATTGTGCAAAACCGTTAAGATGTTTCATGTATCAGTATCACTGCCAAAGATGGTGCTATTTTATTTGCTAGTGAATATGCAAATTAAAGGATGCATTCTGTACTGATGTACCAAGTGCTTGAGTGATGTCCTCAATCACCACACAAATTCCATGGAACGAGTGTGCAACATGAATTGTGGAAAACCTTCTATAGTTCTTATGAAAATAGGGACATTTTGCCCATACTTGGTCTAAAAGATATATTAAACAAAATGATGGAATTGGGTTATGATGCTGCTAATTATGAGAGTTGTAGAACTATTTGCTATTAATAAAGCAAATCAAATTACCAACATTTTAGCATCACTGCTGAAGAATGAGGGTCTGCAGTAAACATTTCATTACAGGTAAGTGTCTCCTCTTGTACAGTTTGTTGGAGGAAATGATCATGCTTGTTTTTGTTTACAGGTTGAAAAATACATGATGTGGGAGACTGATAATCACGGAATGCTACAAACTAAAATGGGTGATAAATTTATCCTGGGATATACGTTTTCATGAAAACGACTGAAGATAACTAAATTTTGGAAACTGTTATATAATTTTAACCGATAAAATTATTAGTAATATCTGTTGTATTAATGAGAGAGGTTATTATCTGTTTATTAGCCTGTTTATGGAGTGTACCAGACAGCAAACAGCAAAATAACTATTCAATGTAGCTATATTTAAAAAAATACAAGTATTCATAGTTAATATTGGCTTAAACTATTAACAAATTATAAAAATTAAATAAAAGATTAAAAAAAACTGGAATATTTTTATTATTTATTAGATAATGGTAATTTAAACTGTTTACAAAGTTGGTAAGGTGTTAAATTATAAACATAGTTTATACAGGGCGATTCTCAACCTATACGCATAAATTTGGGGATTTATTACTCGTGACAAGTAATTAGTACGTGAAAAAATTGTAGTAAAATTTACTTTCAAATTAAGAATACACAGAAATTACGTGAAATTTTGATGGCTATAAACATTTGACAACTAATAAATCCCCAAGTTTATGCGTATAGGTTATATCTCTTTGGTCTGTAATTTCAAAATAATAGTGTAATAAATCTCAATTTTTATATTTCAAGTAAAATATGAGGTTTTTATTACGTTTTACGTATTAGTTTTCTATTCTCGTTTAAGCTATTAACAGACGGTCGCTTGTGATTAAAATGCATAGAACATTACGCACTGATGCTATAATAGGTATATATTTATATCTATGCGGTTTACTTGTCTGTAGGAGTATATCTCATTACAAAATTACTGCCCATTCTCTCCTATACCGAGGATCTTTAGGAAAACGCTTCATAAGATATCCCATTTTGCTGAATTAGTACATCCAACTGCAGCACAACCTGGCATATTTTCTGAGCTAAAATATAAATAAGTATGTGAATTTGTGATACAAATTTATTAAATGAATGTCAAACAGCAAAGATTTCGATAAACATACCTCATAAGATTGGTTAGGTTATGAGTGTTTTCTGTTATTTTACAATGATACAATAATTACAATATACCTACTTATGTATGCATATCTGTGTTTGTGTGCTAAGCTTACCTGTAATATAGAAATTAGTAGTAATCTGTGATAGAAATCGATAAGAATAGAATATTAACGAAGGTATAATACATATACAAACAAACTTGTACAACACACTTAACAGTTGACACTTGTAAAAGCATAGATAAAACCTAATTGTAAAAGTAAACAAAATACCGCCATTATGGGGCAAAAACGGGCGACCAATAGAAAACTGGACATGCTATTGTCGCCACTGTGTTTAGTATAAAGGCACTGTAAGGAAATTTACAGTGCCTTTATAGTAAACACAGTGGCGACAATAGCATGTCCGGTTTTCTGTTGGTCGCCCGGTTTTGCCCCATAATGGCGGTATTTTGTTTACTTTACAAGTGTCAACTGTCAAGTGTGTTGTACAAGTTTGTTTGTATATGTATTATACCTTCGTTAATATTCTATTCTTATCGATTTCTATCACAGATTACTACTAATTTCTATATTACAGGTAAGCTTAGCACACAAACACAGATATGCATACATAAGTAGGTATATTGTAATTATTGTATCATTGTAAAATAACAGAAAACACTCATAACCTAACCAATCTTATGATTCATTTAATAAATTTGTATCACAAATTCACATACTTATTTACATTTTAGCTCAGAAAATATGCCAGGTTGTGCTGCAGTTGGATGTACTAATTCAGCAAAATGGGATATCTTATGAAGCGTTTTCCTAAAGATCCTCGGCATAGGAGAGAATGGGCAGTAACTTTTGTAAGGAGATATACTCCTACAGACAAGTAAACCGCATAGATATAAATATTGTAGTATTATGAATTTTTGTGTTGGGCGCCAATTAATATTTGTGTTGAAATTGTATTTGTGTTTCTGTAATGTTTTGTGTTTGTGTATTTTGTGTATAAAAGAAAATTGTATTTATTGGACTACAAACCTGTATCTTATTTTTTTTTTATGCTTATTCAATTACCCTGGCTGCTTGGAGAACAAAGACTCTGGTAGTCGGTTCGCTCGTCAAGTCAAATCTTTTTTAACACACTGTATCTTACTTTCAAATAAATATCAATTTAAAATGGACAATTTTATTTCATAAGATATTTGTTTACTACTTATTCAAGAATATTTAACGTTTTATGAACATTTAATTAATAGGTAACATATAAATTTTATTTTAAAGGCATTTGTGTATTAAAAGTTGCCTATCTTTAATATTTTAAATTTCTTAATAGGATACAACATTCTTAAAATCCGTGATTCTATGGTATTCTGCTAGTGTATGTTCATTGATGGTAATGTATTATATTTACAAATCATAACTTTTTGACAGATGTTCCACTAAATAACGAATTTTAATATATTAAATAGAAAAGTAAAGATTATTAATTATACTACGGTAAGTAACTTATTGTTTTAATAAGTTTTAGAGTCTGTGACTGTCTATTTTGTGAATTTAATAGCTAGCTAGCGTTTATTTTCTCTGATATAATTTACGTAAATTTCTGTGAATTTATGTGCACATAAAATACCTTTCTGTAGTTGATTTTCTTTTGATAAGACTTCGACTGGAAATCCTTTGGAACTCCCTCTGAACTGGTGATTGGGCTGCAGATGATTGGTTTTCCCACTATATGGTACTGCCAAATTTCTGTCTTGGATCTGGATCTCTGTTTATATTGTTGTTCGACACTTTTCTTGCAACGTGAGTATTACTTTTGACTATTATTTGGACTTTTTCTTGCTAATTTCTAAATTTTATGGAACCTCTGTTCAAAACCGACGCTGCCCGTTCTTACATTCTTTCGTATCTAATCAACAAACTTTTGTTTTTCCACTCTTTTCTACCAATTTGATAACTTGATGCCTTGTTGTAAAATTTGCACATATTATGGTCCATACATATGATCTTATATAGTTTTTCGATGCACTGTTTTTTTTATGTTTTCACTCCACTACTTAAAACTATGACAAAATTTTTAATGTTATTACAATTTTCCTTATATCTAATTATTAAATATTCTTCAATATTACTCTTTTTATGTACATTGTTATATCCCTTGTGAAGCCAACTTTAGACTTGACATTTGTCCCTGTCTATGATATTTATTTGACATTTCTAAATATTTTACTAATTTTATTTATTTAAATTACTAATATTTTAATTATCTTCACTTGACTTATGTTGATATGTGTATGATGTTATTAAATGATCTTTTCTTTTTCTTTCTATATACTTTAATCTTGGTTTAAGTCCTTTTTTGTTTATGTACTATACAAAATTGTGATATCATGTCCCAATATTTAATGAATTTTAACTATTTTTCTTTCAAAAATGGTAATTTATTTAATTTACTCTACAATAACTGTTTATATGCTCTGCATTGTCAATTTTTATATTATTTTGTATAATTCTACTATGTTTTAATTTTTATAACAACAATAATTTCTATTCTATTTTATGGTTTTTAAAATAAACATGTAAATTCTCATAAGTATTGAAGCTGATTTTTCATATTGTCTCAATATATTATAGCGTCAGTGCGTAACGTTCTATGCATTTTAATCACAAGCGACCGTCTGTTAATAGCTTAAACGAGAATAGAAAACTAATACGTAAAACGTAATAAAACATCATATTATACTTGAAATATAAAAAATCAGATATATTACACTATTATTTTGAAATTACAGACCACATACATTACTATACGCATAAACTTGGGGATTTATTAGTTGTCAAATCTTTATAGCCATCAAAATTTCACGTAATTTCTGTGTATTCTTAATTTGAAAGTAAATTTTACTACAATTTTTTCACGTTCTAATTACTTGTCACGAGTAATAAATCCCCAAATTTATGCGTATAGGTTGAGAATCGCCCTGTATAAACTATGTTTATAATTTAACACCTTACCAACTTTGTAAACAGTTTAAATTACCATTATCTAATAAATAATAAAAATATTCCAGTTTTTTTTAATCTTTTATTTAATTTTTATAATTTTTTAGTTTAAGCCAATATTAACTATGAATACTCGTATTTTTTAATATAGCTACATTGAATAGTTATTTTGTTGTTTGCTGTCTGGTACACTCCATAAACAGGCTAATAAACTGATATTTACCTAACTCTTTAATACAACAGATATTACTAATATTTTTATCGGTTAAAATTATATAACAGTTTCTAAAATTTAGTTATCTTCAGTCGTTTTCATGAAAACGTATATCCCAGGATAAATTTATCACCCATTTTAGTTTGTAGCATTCCGTGATTATCAGTCTCCCACATCATGTATTTTTCAACCTGTAAACAAAAACAAGCATGATCATTTCCTCCAACAAACTGTACAAAAGGAGACACTTACCTGTAATGAAATGTTTACTGCAGACCCTCATTCTTCAGCAGTGATGCTAAAATGTTGGTAATTTGATTTGCTTTATTAATAGCAAATAGTTCTACAACTCTCATAATTAGCAGCATCATAACCCAATTCCATCATTTTGTTTAATATATCTTTTAGACCAAGTATGGGCAAAATGTCCCTATTTTCATAAGAACTATAGAAGGTTTTCCACAATTCATGTTGCACACTCGTTCCACGGAATTTGTGTGGTGGTTGAGGACATCACTCAAGCACTTGGTACATCAGTACAGAATGCATCCTTTAATTTGCATATTCACTAGCAAATAAAATAGCACCATCTTTGGCAGTGATACCGATACAGGAAACATCTTAACGGTTTTGCACAATCTGAGAATGTTTTGCCTGAAAATAATGTTTACAAACTAATGTTAATCCTATACCTAACCTGTTAAGTCATACATATTATCTAAATCTACCTGCTTAATTTCACAAGGAAACGTACCTTTCCAATTAAAATGTAGAAATCATTCATTACTTTTGTCCCTGCATTTGTAACAAACCCAGGTTCAAAATATTTGTAAGACTGCAAACTTTTGTAGCTTTTCATCTGCTCTTTGTTGTAATAATAAAATAACTGTGTTACGTTAAAACTAAAAGGACAATATTTGTTTATGTGAAACTCCATAGATAGCATTGTTATATGCATATATAAATTGAATATATATTTAACGTAAAGGGGTCCACATCATCTATTAACTTCAGTTTCATTACATATCTGCAAAAATATATTTTATGAGAAACATGAACACAGCAACATTTTCAAACTTACCTTTCTCCAACATCAGGATTTTCCAATAATATTCTTTTAAAATATTTAAACATAATTTATTGCAATTTTTTATATAGATTTTAGATGTCTAATAATGGCTTTTATTAACATAATTATTTTCACATTATTTTGTTCAAATTAAATTTTGTTGTATCTTTTCTAACCTCTCTGTTGTCAAACATGTCAAATGTCAAATTCAAATTTGACGATATTGAAGACAAGATTTCGTTAAGAATTAAATTAAAACTTATATGTTTGAAATGCTCACGCCCTCGGGACATATTTCAACTAATAGTTTTTCAAATTTGAACTAATTCCGATAAAAATTAGAGAAATGAGAACCGGACTGCTGAGGGCCTACAACAAGCGGTCCGTAAATGGCTCCGGAAATTGTTTAATTTTAGTCATAAATGAAAACTTCTCATTTATGGGGACCGGTATTTTATATCAACAACTCATTGTTACGGCTATTTTCTAATACTTTAATCACGAAATGTTTTTATTGCAGTATATTTTAAAATTAAAACTCGGTTTCAGCAACGGGGAAATTGTTCGCGCCAAAAATTTGCCCCTTAATGGCGGGTGGGCGGGGCATAGGCTCTATTGTCGCCACTGTGGTTACTATAAAGGCACTGTATGGGGATCTGAGCTGGGGTGCCATCTATTGTCCGGTAGGCAAATTTAAACAATGTAGTTCATTTATTTATATTTTAGTTATTATAAACATTTTATGACTGAATTTGTGTGATACAAAACATATTTATTTAATTTTCTGTTAAATATATTTTTGTTTGTTATGTTAAATAGATAGTATATATTATATATGTATTTATTTTTTACATTCTGTTATTCGTTTTGAGTTTATTTAATAAAACATATGTTATTCCTATATTTTTATTTTTAAAATAGGACCACTTTCTCGCGTCTGGTATTTTCAGTTTTATTTTAAAATCGACACAGAGTATTTTTATATTTTATATACGTATAATATATACAAATTAAGGCTGGAAAGAGTTCAGAACAGATTTGTTCGTTATCTTAATCTCAGGGTCAACGGTATTTATAATGTTGATGACATATCAGCTACTAAACAACAGTTTAATATCGTCCCTTTGGAACAAAGAAGGATTTACGCTGACTTTATTATTTTATTTAAATTATTGAATAATTTATTAGACTGTCCCTATTTAATTTCTTCACTGAATTTTCATGTTCCTTCTAGAAATACGAGAACGACTAATTTATTTAGCTCATTAACCCAACATAATAGTCCATTGTACAGAATGACTGTTAATTATAATAGTTATATTGTAGACTCTAATATTGATATTTTTAGTACTACTTACTCTTAGCAGTTTCAAAAGATTTATTAGGAATATTCAGTTCCTTTAAATAACTTTTTACTTATTTTTGTACATTTTTCACTGATGTATCCATTTCCTGTTAGTTTTTGTATTTTTGCTTACACTATGTTCACGATTGTATCAGTGGATGCAGTTTTGGGCAGCAAGCTTGTTTGCATTCCAAATGTGATAAATAAATAAATAAATAAATAAATAAATTACAGAATCACTCATACTTTATGTTCAATAGTTTTAAATTCATTCATTCTAGTAGTAAAAATCAATCATTCGTTACATTTGAATAGTTTAAAGTATTCATTCTTTCGAATTGAACTATCGAATTATTCGAATAAATAGTAACTATAAGCTATAACCAAGTGTTAAATATTTGTGATAATTAATTTTTTAATTTAACCATGCTCTTCTACAATTATTGAAATGTAGAGGAAAAACAAACAATTTTATAACAAATATTTCTATACTTTTTTATTAGGAATGAACAGTTTATTTAAATGATTTATCCAATAAAATCCAAAGTGGCTTCGTTACTTACCCAGATAGAACTTCATAACCATTGTTTTTTCTACTTTGTAAAAGCGAAGAGTCAAATTTAAACGTGGATTTTATTTAAACCTTTGTGTGTAGGTTTATTCAGATATTATTAAAAACTTACCTAAGCTAAGCAATGCTCTTTCAGTTCTTAGGAAAAGTTTCTTGATAAACATTCTAAAAATTAGGGAAATTAATCTTAACACGTTAAAGTATGCAGGGAGCGCATTCGCCAAAACAGAGGACATTTTGTCCTTTATGTAATAAAAATGGTTTAAGAAGACATTTGCTAACGAGAACGCAACCTTTAGAAAATATTCAAGTTATACCGGAGAATTCAAAAGCTAAATATTTATTTCAATTGTTCAAATCTTAAAAGCTAATTTAAAGTTACGGCGTAAACAGGAAAATCATTGCTTCTATTAAATAGCTTGATATTCCATGACAAAATAATTGTCCTTAGTTTCCATAGCAACTGTAAATGTAGATCAACTGTCGAACTGTGCGTTCGAATCTCAGTTAAAGTGTAAAGTAAACTGCAAATATCTTCATTTCTTAAACCATATTTATTACATACTGGACGGCTGTCCTGTTATGGCGAATCAGCTCCCTGCATATTTAACCGTGTTAAGATTAATTTCCCTAATTTTTAGAATGTTTATCAAGAAACTTTTCCTAAGAACTGAAAGAACATTGCTTAGCTTAGGTAAGTTTTTAATAATGTCTGAATAAACCTACACACAACTGTTTAAATAAAAAGGTCTTAAATCCGTAAATTTTTTCACTCAACTTCTACCACTAAGTACAAACATTTTAACCACGTGCTAAGGGAGGCCTAAAAGGTAATACAAAAATTATTCCGGAATTCTAACTCGATGTTTAAAAATTGAGGCAAAATTCTCTCCGAAAATCGAAGGTTTAGTGAAAAAGTTCAAATGAAAGTGACCAAGCTGTTGCCTTTAAACAGTTTGTAATTCATATAATCACTCTGTAGATATATTACAAGGTCCTCAATCAAAATTTCAAATAAAAAAACAAGCGTACACTGCCGAATGTTAACAAACCGAATAAGTACATTATGTCTAAGTTCCAGAAAATCAATACATAAGTCTAAGAATGGAAACAGATGGCGCCACTTATATATCACCTCCTATAGTTTAACAGTAGAGTTGAAATATTTATCTGAAACGCCCAAAGAGCATACTTACCTGGCGTAGGGGTTACCGTGATCAACAAGGCGGTTCCCCCAGGGTGAGGCCCTTCCATTGCACTACGGTCGGGCTGACCCCTGCGATTATCCCTAATGCGGATAACTCGGGCGCGTAATTTTTGGTAGTCGGGACTGCGTACGCGCTGTCCCGGTGTGAATTAATTTAAACATAATTTTAATATTTGTTAATTGTTCTGTGCCTATTCACTGATTCCTCCATCCCCCTCATCCCATCTATTTCAGTAGTGGGGTGGGTACTAGATAGTCAGGCAAGCATGTTCGTTTCTAAGCGAGAGCATACGGCATACGGTTTTGAATTCTGGATTCTGGAATTGTGAGGGTAGCCTTAAAAAGCCACAGCACTCGGGCCCCATTGAGCCCCTTGTGTTCCTCCCATTAAGAGTAAGAGATCAATCCACCTGAATCGCTAACCAACCTAATAAAGAGAAAATGGTGGTGACGTTGTTCAGGGGAATCTCTCTAATGTAGACCATAGAGCATACTGTGATATAATTTAATTTCCAAAAATACAATAGTAAATACCTATGCCATTCTCATCCTATCATTTGTAACACAATTCAGAGATTATAAATACACTAGATAATCACCGTCCATGTAGTTACTGGACGCGGTAAAAATGGATGCATAAATTGATTAGTGTGGAAGCAGACCACCAATGCTCTCCTAGCGCTGGTGTATCTCATTCGGTCTTTTGTTGTTACATCTACCAGCGATTACGAGCCTATTCGGATTTCCCGGACGACCCTTTTCTACCTGCACCAGAGATTGTGTATTTTTTTAATATCTGGGTAGTGCCCTGCCATCTCAGGCGAAGGTCCCGCTTGACCGCACTACGAGTCTGGTTTAAAGAATTATATAAATTTCTGAATTCGGCATGCCACCGACCTCCACATGGAACTTATGAAACTATTTTTACCGCGTCCAGTAACTACATTTACGGTGATTATCTAGTGTATTTATAATCTCTGCACAATTTAAGCAATTCTTTAAAATATATTCCTAACATCATTGACCCCCGTCACAAATTTCTCTTGCTAACCTTTTTATATCTCTCCTTAAACGCCCTTCCTATTTCTTTGAATATTACTTGTAATTTGAATTGCTGCCTTTCATGTCTTTTATATCTGATTTATTCTAATAGGGTTAATTACCTCCTAAATTCAGAGCCATCCTGTCAAATGACAACAATATGAAATAAAATTAGTGTGGTACTCATTTTGAAAATTTCTGGAACTTTACGAAGAGAAGAAATTTATAAAATATCTGTGGATGATGTTGATGATGATGTCAGTGCTAATTGTAAAATTTCCTGATTCGAAAACACATGTTGAACGTAATTTTGCACTTGTGAACTATGAATATATTTCTTTGCGTAGAAAGTATGTTGCTCTTTGGGTGACCAACATCGCAAGTTGTATCAAAAGAGTAATTGTACTTGCTAATTTGTTAAAATTCACAAAACTGATTGAATTGAAATCGAGATCTAAGCACCAAATAAATTGGATTGAATAACTGAAGAGTTTATCAGTCAGTGCTTTAGGCGAATTTCTACAACTTTTCTCGCCAATACTGGAACTGATATAAGTGGTTTTGAAAAATCTCGGTGGCTGGAGATTTTCGACGGTGGTCGAGAGATATGTAGAGAATTCCATAGAAAATAAAAATAATATTTCCAGCAAATCTTACCGCTAAAATGCAAACATTTTGTCCATTAACTCCACTGAAAAGTCACAACACGAAATTTATTCAATTCTACTTATTCTTCCTGAAAACTGTTACGATTCTCTACCAGCATTCCTGGATGATCTTCCCAATTTTCAACTTATTAACGAGGCTTTCTTCGATATACCACATTAGGTGACTGCCATCCTCCACGTCTTTTAAATGTTTGAAAATCTGCACCACTATCAGCGAGGAAGGTGGCAGATATTCTCCTCAAGCAATGGCCGTTGTAACTGGATGCATGGAGTTTTAACTTTTCTGCAACTCTTTGGGGAATTTTTACAAAATTGTTGTTGATGCCAACTGGTTGTATTGCGCACTTACCGTAAATATAGTAAATGAAAATTATATTTTTTTACTTTTTGGATCTCAATTGTAAATACTTATGACAAATTTCATATCCGTTTCACTCTGATCTAACGGTAAATATACGACGGTTTTTTTTGGTTTTGGTATCATGTAAAGTTGTAGGTAATCAAAATTGTCCACGTCTCGTCCTCTTCTTTATATTTTACAGTTAAACTGATATGCCCCATTTAAACCAAATTTTATAAGGACTTACCGTTTGGAGCCTATTTTAAAAACATTGTAACGTATTCCATAGTCATTACTTTAGATTTCTTTGCTTCCTTTGTGGCATCTTGAATTTTAAAAAGGTGCAAATAGCTTATTATATTGTGATATATCCACATTTTTTTTTATTTGTATAGTACTTTTCCACATGGAATACATAGACCTTATACAGGATGCGTTAAGAGATTTTACCTTGCAGAAAGACGTATAAAAAATAGCTTATCTTCTCATAAAATATATTAGCATTACATTTTCATCAATTTCTAGTGCGTTTTTTGTTATCCTCCCCTTATAAAACTGCTTCTCGAGCGGCATTTAAAATGTCTTCAGAAATATTTTCTAAATTATTTTCTGTAGGAAGGCTCATTTTTATAATTAACACCGGGTTAACTATGACTAAAGACAAAATTTTTTACCACGTGTTCAGGGAGATCTACAAAACAATAAAAAAATTATTTCGAAATTCTAAGCTCAATGTTTAAAAAATGGGGAAAAAGTTTCTTTTCCTACGGAAAGTCGGCGCCTATGATAATCAAACATCGTCCGAGATTAGTAGATATATCAACTACCGTGCGGTCCCTTTTTGCAGTGTTGTCAAGCGTAGAAACGACGAAAATAAATAATTTTATTAAATAATGCCTGTATACCTGATAGATAACCGTTAATCCGGTTAGCTGCAGTATTTTATATTCGTTTTTCCTTCTCTCGTTGCACACTGCCAAAACTACATGTCCACTCTTTGCAGATTCATCATAATTATCCACTAACATATCCGACATAAAATACTTTATTTAATTACTATAACACGTTTAAAATAATTAGTCACTAAACTGTTTTAAAATAGCACAACCTAGAATACTCCATTGCTAGTTACATACTCTCCAAACCTTTAAGAAGATGCGAAGTTAGTTATTTCTAAGGGTCTAAGAAATATTTTACAGAATACTGTAAACATCTTGGGATGTTATAGTATAAAATATTACTAATTATTTTATGCAATCATCGTCGATTACTGTTAATATTGTTGCTATTACTGGTATTAACAGAATTTAATTCCAAAACAACACAAGAAATTTAAAAATTTATCGCCTTGAATGCACCATTAGTGGCCTACAGATGGCGTCTCCTTCAGATCACATGTCAAAAAATATTACATATGGTACTCTGATTAGTTTTAAATAATTTTTCAGTACTTGCTTTCCACAAATTTAATTGTTTGCGTATTTTTTGTGTATTTACAAACATGTATTCAAATGCCTAGATGACGGATAAGGTGCTCATTTATGGGAGTGTGGCAAGTGCATATTATCGTGTGGCAGCATAATACCAAAGACGTTTTCCGAGTACACAAAATATTATGCTTATAACTGTTATAATGCCTTGGCGGTAAACGTGTGGCAGTGTTTTTATGTATTTGTGTACATTTGCAATTTCTTTGTTATTCTTTCTGTTTTTTCCGACGTAAGTAATCGACCTGGTCATGACCGTCGAACGAAGTAGGTGCCTTGCTTTAAGCAAAGAGGACGGTCGAGGGAAAGAGAATTCTCCAACAATTACAAAAATCTTTGCAATGACAGACTTTAATTTAAGCAAGTAAGAAAACAGAAAATGATACAACATTCTTAAAATCTCTCCAAATATCAATCCTGGAAATGAATATTATTAAATTACGTGCTGCTTCCCTGTGCTACCATATCGTGTGTCTCATTAAATCATTAAATAATAATCTACATTTTGTAAATATATATATTTCTTTCAAAGCGGCGTGAACTGATACACATGTTAAAGCGGTAACCTGTCACTACGTGTAACACCTTTGACTTTGGCAGTATATACATAACCTCGCGGCTGATAGCAGGCCAGTGACGGCGATAAATAATGATTTAATATAGTTTTGAAAAAAAAAATGTTTTGCTTTATATATAAGTTTGGAATTTTTTTGATAGATAATTCCGTTAATTATTATATACTATATTAAGTGATAGTTGTAACTTAAAATCAATTCGACTCACAAAAATAAAACTTTACTGTTATTATATAAATAAACAAAGCCGTATCAGGTTGCTAGGTTACGAAAATCCTACACAACTACCTACTATGATATTTTTTAACTTTATAATGCTTTTATATCTATCACTATTAGCTTATAATTACCTACTAACACAAAATGCTAAAAAATAATATAATAAAAAACTCGCAATAAAACTGACACTTTACTGAATAATAATTGTTAAAACAATTTCCGAATTTATAAGAACTCTTGCATAAGAAAATTAACCTATCAATTTGGTAATTTTAAAATTATGACATTATATAACTGTGTTAGTTTTCTTGGAAGAGGAAGTCTTAAAGTTTTAATATCCAATTTTATTTTTCAAAACGTTGCTTGTATCATTCATCACTTCTTAAATACAGTATCCTAAATTGAAAATGTTACTAAAGCATAAGAAGTAAATCAACAAATCAAGATGGCTGTGCTCAAATCCTACTATAAATCTCTGAAGAACAAGACGGAGCACTTTCCAGCATAAGAAATTCATTACAATAATTCCGCGATTATAACGAAAAAAAATAAACAACCTTACACGATGTTGTGACATAACCGAGCCGATAAAAATTCAATAATTCAGAAGATTAGACCGTATTCATGTGTGACTCTACAAATCGTCACTTATCTGTTCAAATGTCCTTTTCCCACAGATAATAAAAAGGTGAGGGTCAAAAAGGTGTGTCAAATTATAAAATCCTCTGGCAGTACAGAAAACCACCATCCAGTCGCCTAGAATTATGTGAAGCATTAACATATAAAATCTTCGGTATCCCAGATAAAAACAGTGATTAATTTTGCAAGGATATGCACACGAACGCATGGTATTGTTGCTGGATTCCCTTAAATGTCAACCATGATTTACATCTAAATAATATAATTACGTTACAGCGCCCGGGATAATTAATATTTATTGCAGAATCGTTGTGTATGGATGCGCAGAGAAGATCGTGCTATACCGAGTGTATCCTCTCAGCAATAATAGAAATAGAGAAAATATATTACGCAAAAATAGATAAAGCCAACATTTCCTCCAACGTTGACAGATGTTTGATATACAATAGTGACAGTGTTGCCAGGCAATTTGATTTCCTTCAGTAGATTGCTATCTAAAAATTCAGTAGAAATCAGTAGACAGAGAAAGAGATAAGTCTTCAACAAACTAAAAGGCTAAAAAAACTGTTTGTTCAAAAAAATAAATATCGACATAATGAATAAGGCAAAATTAGCATGTTGAATACAAAATTGGACAGTGATAATAGAGGCATAGTGGTATCATCAGAATAACGAACTTTTTCGATCTAATTCCAGAATTTTTCAATGGACATATCTGGTCTATACTCTAATTGAGTATTTCTGAGTAGGGTCACTCCTTATCTAAACCCTGTAATTCATTTTGAGCTACTAAATTAGGAAATAAATGCATATCAGGAGGAACAAGTTAGTTTTTCATCCCAGTCAAAGAATTTAATGAAATCAAAAGTTTTGCATCCAAATAAATTTCATATAGAGGAAGAAAATTAGCTGAGTTCTTATAGAAAGTGAAATATTTAAAATAACATCCCTTTTTATGAAACATTCTAGAAAACATTTGTAAATGGCACTAACTGAGCTGTGTAATTCAGATATTTTCGGCTCTTCAGACTGAATTTGTTTATTAAGATTATTAAAAAATGCTAAAATACAAACTCTAAACAGTTTTGTAATCCAGTATCAGAAGAACATCATGAGTATGTTGTAATATTTAAAATCTAATTTTGTTCAACTATCTATCTCCAAAATGTTAAAGATTAAAATGTTCATTAATTCAGTAGATTTGTAGGTGATTTCAGTATATCAGTAGACTGAGAGGTAAATCAGTAGATCTACTGAAAAATCAGTAGACCTGGTAACACTGAATGGTGATTTTCCGGGTTGTTATGCAGTGATCTCTGTAAGTGGTCGCTGCCAACAACAGAATTAAAGTGTACATCCCTAAGATTCTTTGACCTGCTTATTCTCGGACTAGGCTCTGGGGACAACCCCGCCTCAGTCGTGGCATTTGAACGTTTGCAAGCATGGAATGTGACCACTTACAGAGGCGACTACGTGAAGTTTTGGAAGACCACCATTATCCGAGAAACGGTTCCGACAGTAATACCAACAACAGAATCCGAAATCAATACCTATATGATGGGCAGGTCCAAAGATACCGATAGCGAGTCTGTCCTTGACATAGCCAAGCCCGAGAACAACTAGAGCAGGTCAAAGAATCCCAGCTAAAGCTAGGATTGTGAACTATGTATTGTTTAACAGTTTAGTATTCATAGTTCATTAATTAGTAATTTATTTAGATTTTCATATCATGCCTTCTCATATTATTATTATATTATATTAAACCCTTGACTATATACACTAACTCAAGGATTAAACTTATGAATGCATTGCCGGTTGACATAAAAGATTTTAAAAAAATAATTTGTTCAAAACTGAACTTAAGACATATCAAGTGTTGCTACGAAGTGTCAGCTGTAGTAAAGATAATCTTTAATATTATTATTTTATACACATAGTTGTTATATTTTACATTGTTTGTTTAATATCTGTCTATATTATTGTGTAGATCGTGGAGCGCAAAAAATTAGTGGAAAATTGCTGATCTTCTGCATTTTTTTGGTTTAGCCATTAACAATATGCGGTCGGAGTGGAAAATCGGATTCAGATAGGGTTTGAACTCTCTGCAGATGATAAGGATATAGTTGCTGCTCTTGGAGGATTCGTCATACATTAACATGGCTAATATTCCCTAATTCATTTGCCATTCGCCTTGTACTTATTGCAGGATTTTGTTCAACCGCTTATTAAACATTTTCCTGATTTTCCACTGCTTGTGCAATTATTTGCGCTCCACAATCTGCAAAATTCCGTTTCTTTTCCCGTTTCCCTCAAACATCTATGAACATTCGATTAAGTGTTAGTACAAGGTAAGTGGCCGTCGGGGAATGCATCTTTAAAGAGACGCTGCATTCGAATTTCTGTTTGCTTTGCCATACATACAATGTATGACGGCCAATTATTCATCATATTTACTTATTTTGTAAAAAAAATGTATTAAAAACTAACTTAAACACTTCACAAACAATAATTCACTCAACACTTTGTGTTATCTTTTTTTATTTAAGTTTGACATGGAATTTATTACAAACTGACACATGCCACCTAGATTATTGTTTTTTAATTAGCATTCCAAAGTCTCGAATATGCTGGTGTCAGGAGGAAAATGTCCAAGATACCCTTTTTAAGCAGAATTAACTTGACTTTAAGCAAGCGACCAATTTGTCCAAAAATCTATAGTATTTAAGACAGAAAATTTTAAACAACCTATATCTCGAAAAAATTCGAAATTTTTAAACATACAACCTGTCCCTAGATTCTCTTAAAATAATTCTGTAATATTCTGTATATGCGAGATATTTTTTTCTCTTCATATATTTTTTCTTTCTTATTTTGTTGCGTATTAACTGTTTTACTTGTATTTATTTCAGTTGTAGTAATTTTTATCTATTAACGGGGAATGTCAAAGTTGCGTGCATGGAAGAACTGCCTCCTCTAAAATTATGTACTCCATATTTATATTATTGAAAAAACAAATAAAGACAATTTATTACTAATAATACCTAACTACCGTGATGGCCATATTCTTGGAAGCAATTAATAATAAAACACCTTCCTGGTACCTACAGATACACAGAATCAACTTTTACGCGGAGGAGTACCATTAGGTTTTGATTTGGAGATTTATTTTTTCCTTCCATTTTTCTCTGTACTTGACGTTGATGCAAAGGTACCATTTCTTATCACCAGTAACAGTCTGTAACAAAAACAGTTGATGTGTTTAACGAGCTAAACGATGAGAAGCCAGCAAGTACTCATAAATTTGTACAATCGTTGCAATAATAATGGCACTCTTTAAAATTAATTTTGCTGTTTCTTTTGAACTGCTGACGTATTCATAATGAAATCTACTTTCAATTTTTAACATTATTTCTTAATTGTTTCGCTCACTAATAGAGCCTTAATGAAATTTCAACTCAGAACTTCAAGAAGGTCAAAAACTGTTTTGAGGGAGTGTCAATGTCTAAATGATCATGCAGGAAACAACTACTCCGCGGACTAATGCCCTGACCGGCATTGAATTAGGTACTCCTGCAGTATATGTGTGAACAGGCAAGAACCCTTGTCGGACACACCACCAGACACAGACCGGTTTCGGGCTTGTTATCCCTCATCAGTATGCCATGCCATAGGTGAGATGACCGACAGCCAGTTCAATTGTCGGTCTTTTTTCTTTA
This sequence comes from Monochamus saltuarius, assembly GCA_025584915.1. Classification (NCBI taxonomy): domain Eukaryota; kingdom Metazoa; phylum Arthropoda; class Insecta; order Coleoptera; family Cerambycidae; genus Monochamus; species Monochamus saltuarius. The sequence continues at coordinate 105,743,431 of CM046721.1, read as the reverse complement.
CTTTATTTTTAAATTTAAATAACAAAATATTGAATGTACGAGAGAATACAAAATTAACGTCCATCTTCTCTGACATCAATTGCGTGACCCTTTCAATGGATAGCCTTGGAACTCGCGGCAAGTTCTCGCCTGATATACAGGGTGATGCGAACATTCATTTCTGCTGAACTAGAACTAACAATAAATTCACTGCTACTTGACTGAAAGAGATTCCTTCTAATTCTGTTTCGACTATTTCGTCAGTTACTTATTACTGCAGAACTATTCGTTTCTATACTCTATAACGTCCATAAATCGACCACTGTCGATGATCCACCATATCGATAGTTACGTGTGAGCTCCAACCGGTACCGTAGCTGACCGAAAATTACCGCTACAGTTACAAAATTCGTAATAAAGTTCCATGGGTCATTCGTATGCAACTCTTGTAAGAGTCATGCACGAGTCTTGCAAAATTGTAAGTCAAGAAATTTGCGAGACTCTTGCAATACAATATCGTGCAAGATTGGACAAGAATATGACTTTAAATAAAGTCTTGTCTTCAAGTCAAGACTTTTTCAAATTTTGCAAGATCTCTTGTTTCAGTCAACACCAAACAGTTTATTGCCAGAGTACGCTTGCTATGAAAATCAAAAACGCTATGATCCTATACATATATAGATACATCCCAATAAGTTCAGAGTATGCTTTGTGAAGGCATTGTAGAGAAATAATTTAAGGGTTGAATATCTTATGAGTGTGCAGTAACTCTGATAATGAGAGAATCAGAGTGCAAGCGTCAGATGCATCCGTTAGGCGTATAGACGGAAATTATCGTTTTTATCTTTAACGTTGTAAAACAGAACGTCTTTAGAATTTTTATGGGAATGAACATCTTCATGCGCTCGAATAAATGAATGTAAATTTTTTATTAATATGAGTTGTAGTTACACAACTTAATTTAATACTTCTTCGCGTAAACCAGCAGAATTTATAGCCGCTTTAAAATTTGAATAATCGTTAAGGTATGACAGGTGTCGCCGTGTGAAAGGTCACAGCTTCTTGATTGAAAACTATAATCTTATTGTCCATGCAGGTGTGATCTCAACAGACTTTAATGCTTCGACTTATGGAGGTAATATACATTTGAACGTTTATACAACTGAAATACCAAAGCTGATTTTTAACATGCACTAATTATTTCCTCAGTATATGTAGTACAATTTGAAACATTGTACCTTGCAATTAAAGAAAATAGTTTTTGTGATTGTAAAAATTACTCATTTAGTGGATTTTTAAATATTAACATACCCATGTTATTGATCATACTGTCAGTTTGCATCCAACATTACAACAGAAATGAGGGACTATCTATTTTTCCTACTTGTGAATAGGTCATATAGTGTTCATTATTTTTTAACTTTCACTTTCAATTTTTTATATTCAAACAGTTGTAAGACGTAAGTAAAAAGCTAGGGATAGTTAACCATATTATAAATGTCTTGTTCTTTGCACTTCTAACGTGGCAAATACAGAGTGATTCAGAACTTATCTAAATTTTTTGGATGTACAGAAGACTCTTACAAATACAATTTTGTAAAAAAAATATCAAAAAGACGTTTGAAAATTATTTAAAAATACACTTCTGCACGGCACTGGAATCTGGCGAGGAAAGAAATAAGTAGCATTTTATAACAACTATTTTATACAGCAAATTCAACTGTTTTTTTTCCACTATTGTTATTAATTATTAATAGAATTAATTTGAGGTTTTAATTAATAAAATAGTTTGACATACCTGATGTTACAACAAAATTTTGGGCCTGTCTTACCCAGTTTCTACAAACTAACACAAATGTTTCTGCTTCTTGTCCGTTTTAAACTCATAAGTTATTGACAGAAACTATAATACGTTTCTGTAAATCATCAATAGTATGTATCCTCTTCGGTGCGATACACTTAATTTTTTAAATATCCCCACAAAAAGAAGTCCAAATAATTTAAAGTTACGAGATCGTGGCGGTTATGGTCCCGGGTCTTGGTGTGCTTGAACACAGTTCAGATACAGGGTGATAAAAAAAGAGTGTAAAATATTTCAGGAGGTAATAGTATGAACCAATATAAGCAGAAAAGTCTTAATAAACATGGATTCGCAAAGTAACGGTTACGGAGATATAGACCACTATTCGTTTTTCAAACATTTTATTTTATTAGGAATAAACCGACAAAGAAAGATTTTAACAAACAAAAAACAAAGTTATAGAAGATGTTCAAAGTGTCCTCCGTCCATTTCCAAGCAGGCACGACATCTTCGTCTCAATGATATTCGAACTCTTTCGAAAACACCCTCCTTGGTTTGGATTTCTTGACACTTTTGATTAATCCGTAGCTGAAGATCTTCCAGGCTATTTACAGGAGTACCATACACTAATGTCTCCAAACAAAGAAATCTAGAGGATTCAGATCAGGCGATCTTGGAAGCCATGAAACAGGTCCCGCCCTTCCTACCCATCTATGTGGAAAAGTTTGGTGTAAATGCTTTCTAACGGCCATGGAAAAATAAGCACCATCATGCTGGAACCACATTTGTTGCCTCTGATTCAATGGAATGTCTTCCAAAAACTCATACAGTTTGTTCTGCAGAAAGTTGAGGTAAGCAGCGCCTGTTAATCGGTTTGGTAAAACAACAGGACCTAGAAACATGTCACCTACAATACTCATCCAAATGTTTAATGAAAAACGTGCCTAATGTCCAGATTCTATTAGAGCATGAGGTTTTTCGTCGGCCCAAATATGAGTATTGTGAAAATTAAACACTCCATTTCCTGTGAACCCAGCCTCATCAGTAAAAAGAATGTTTGCAAGAAAATGAGGGTCTTCAGCATCATGACGTAGAAACCAGCGGCAAAAAACCAAACGTGCTTGATTATCATTTATAGGATTTAAATCCTGTACTCGTTGCACATGGTATGGATAAAGCAGATGCTCGTGGATTCTCCAAACAAGAGGACCACTAATTCCTACATCGGCTGATATTCTCCGCACAATCGTACCTGGATTCTGCTCTACCAGTGCCAGAATTTCTTCTTCTGCTCTAGGACTGGATACCGACCTTGGTCTTCCGGATAAATGGCACTGTTTGCTCAAGGAACCGGTATCACGCAATTTTTGGTGAATTCTTGCATGCGTTGTGAAAGAATCTGGCGACTTGGAGAAGCGTCAACATGAAGACCTCGCGCTTCGGTCGCGTTCCCATTAGCACGACCATATATGAAATGCATGTCTGTTAATTCTGCGTAACCAGCCATAGCGAAAGAAAACCTGTGCACTGAGAACAACTGTCAAATACGTACTGTTTATTTCACTAAACATCAACCAACTATTAAGTATAATAAAATACACAACGTTTTTGCAAAATAAAAAAGGGGTTACAAAACATAAAACATTCCATATCTCCGCAACCGTTACTTTACGGACCCATGTTTATTGAGACTTTTCGGCTTATTTTGGTTCATACTATTACCTCCTTATATATTTTACACTCTTTTTTTAACTATCATATATTGCACTGCTGCAATACAGTGGACGCCCTCCATCTCTTTCCCGATTCGGTTTCAAATTTCCTTCGCGTTGGACTCACTGCACACCGCAGTACAAGTAGCTGCATTTGGTACATGTTTATCGGGAAATCGTTCCGCTAGAGCATTTTCACATCACCATAAATTAAAACGATATCCATCAATTCCGAGTTGCTAAACACGAAAGCCATTTTTGACACCTGAAAAACTAATGTAAAGTCTGACGTCAAAAACTTTAAGTACAAAAAGTAATAGGATTTCAATATTTGGAATCATCTGGTTAGCCCAGCGATGTAAAGGATGAAAGTACTACAACTTACATAATTTTATACTCGGAAACTCCCAATTTTTTTAGATAAGTTCTGAATTACCCTGTATAAGAAAGTTTAAAGACAACGTTGAAATTTTTCGTAGATAAATGCATATAGAGAACCGCCTGGTAATGTTTGAAGAATAATTCACTTGAAATAAACCTAATAGAAGCAATTAATATTTGCTAAAAAAAATAAACTTACTACTATAAAAATAAAGTCAAATTACAATAAATAAAATCGTTACAAATAGCTTTCTTTAGCAAAATTAGATAACTTTCTGAAGTCTACTTGATACGAATATTTTGTCAAGGACAATTAATTTCTACTTATAACTAAAAGATATTTTCTTCAGTGTATAAGATAGCTAATGTTAGCATTTTAATAATGTTTTCCACACATCATAATCTCTCAGCTATTAAAATTAATAATTTTTCACACTAATTTCGATCTATAACATATGACCATCTTCATGCAGATATATTATGCAAATTCAATTCAACAAAAGGTCATAAAAGTTTTATATCAAGTTCTTCTGTCTTTTTCGAATAAGATATTGTCTGAAGCTATTTATTTGTGGCATAATTTTAGTTTTTCTTTAGTTTTATTGGGTTTTTGCCACACTTCTGAAAAATAATAAAGATTAATTAAATAAGCCCTTGCGCCAAACGGAACAGTCAAGGGTTATTTTGAAACTAAGTTTGCCTAACCAAAAAATCTCACACTGAGGAAAGCAGATAAGTAAAAAATAACAAAAATCACATCACTATCGCGCACTTCCGTATTATTGACGTTTCGAAAAACTCTCTGTTTTCGTTTTCAAAATATGTAGTAGTAAATATTAAACGTATGTCAAGTTTGACAGTTTAAAATTTGTTTATCTGCTTCCATAGAGATGTTAAATGATTTTTATTTTATTGTTACTTACTTCTTCTTGATACAACTGTAGCCAACAAGGATCGATGTTCACTGAACAGTTTGACACATACTTATCTCCGTTCAACAAAATAATCGCGGTCTCTTTTAATTTTCTTTTTGTTGCGTTATCTTCCTTCTCTAAAATTTTTGCCGAACCCCATTGAATCAAATGACCGTTTTCCCAAGCGTGTTCGCATTTGGATTTTTCAAATTCCCGTCTTTTTATGTAATTTTTATGTTCCTCAACTGTAACATTCATATGCCGAGACGTTTCTCCAACATAGTGTTTATTGCATTCACAAGGTATACTGTAGATGCAATTTTTTGAATTTTGTATATCATTTTTGGACGCGTTTTAGACAAAAATGATCGTAAAGTATTAGTTGTCTGAAAAACTGTTCGATTATTACATTTATTACCGATTCTTCTTAACTTTTCTGATAATATAGGAATGTATGGAATTTTTATTGTATGATTAATTTCTTTTATTTGTCTTACAGTGTTCGTTTTATCTGTAATATTTTTGAATGTTCTATCAACAAAATTTGGAGGGTATTCATTATTTATTAAAACATTTTTAATAAATTTTATTTCGTTATTAAAAATATCATTGTTTGATGAAATTAATTTTGCTCTATCATATAAACATTTAACAACACCTTTCTTAATATCGATGTGATGGTTAGATCTAAAATTTAAATATCTATTGGTGTGCGTTTGTTTTCTATAAACACTTGTTTCTACAGAATTATCGTGTTTTTTAATTAAAACATCTAAAAATGGTAGCATATTATTATTTTCTATTTCCAATTTTTCGAATAAATCGTGACATTTAGCTACATGGTCAGTAAAACAGTTGATATAATTTTTGTTTATAACACCAAATAACCCATTATCTGCTTTCATGCTTTTACTAATAGATAAGTATTAAAATGAACTGAAAACATAACAAAACCTTTTTAATTTTAAATTTAAATAAAGATATAGTTATTTGGCAAAGTTTGCTATTTATAAAAGATACGCCTAGTTTATAAAATCAATATAAATCCAGTTATTTTTATTAGTGGTATAAGTTACCGCAAAAAATTGTTATTGAGAATAAAAACTAAACAATATATTTATGTTCCGGACACAGGATCGGCTCTAAATATTGCATACGAGTATACATATACAAGGTGTTTCCAAAATCAGTATTCAAAATTTCAGTGTATGTAGCATCAGCCCAAAGATGGCGAAAACCTTAGTACAGATGTAGTTTTTTTATCAAATACGAAAATGAGGTTGGCCACAGTTAAATCATTAGTAGTAATAATAATTTTTCATTACAATTGTAATATTACATTCTGGTGTGTTATTTCACACTATTGGCATAGGCACTAAATAACCAACCGTGTAATATGGCTAATAATTTTTATTAGTATAAATCATCTGAACATTCCTACATCTTCAAAACCAGTATTATCTTTCTATTATTGGCTTCATATACGAGTTCTGAACATAAATTTGTAAAATTCAATTATTTAGTGAATAATATTTACAAAATTTATGTCTAACAATCGCTCCTAAAAAACATGAAATTCTTTATTTAAAACTATTCACTTCTCAATGACATTTTCATCTTCAGTAATAAATAATTCAGTCGGTTCTGCTTTCAGTTGTCTTCTGTTAATTAGTGGTTGTGTTTACAAGTAAGTTGTTCGGTCGCCGAAATAGTTATATTAATTACTGCAGTCAAATCAACTACAACAGTTGATGTACCGTTAAGTAACATGGCATATACATTTATGTTAGAATTATACAATAGGCGGCAAACGTATTTTATTTTACGTTATCAGAAAGAATAGTTATTTTTTATACAAGACGATAAAATGATATTTTGGTAGACGACAATGAAATTTTATTGCTGTAAAACACACACATGTTTTTTCTATAGCCCAGATTTGGATGTGTTGCACAAGTTACGGATGTCTCTTCTTGTAAGGAACAGCTATATTTTCCTTGGACTTTCCTTACAATATCAAGTTTGTTAGATATGGACTCCTCAACATAACTTTTTGCTACAGAAGAGTTCTTCCATACACCATGCCGTTTAATCGTTGCAAGATCAGCACCTGTATTGGCCAATAAAGTTGCTGAAGTGCGCCTCATACAAAGGCCAGTATATGCTTCTGGATTTGCGATATTCAGGAATGAAGCAATTATTGAGGGTACATTCGCCAATGCGTTGATTCCAACAGGAAGAGAATTACATGTCTTGTGTTAAGCGAATTGGGCGCAGAAAAATATATTTTCTGCATATTTAAACAGTAGGTATTCACCTAAAATCCTTCTTCTATAATTGTAAATTTTTTTTGAAATGCTCGTCTTGGTGTCAGGTACTGAAACAACTAGGTAACTGCCAACGTCCTGTATTTTAGTAATTTTCAATTTTGTCAATTCACAGCATCGACAGGCACCAGAAATCGCCATTATTAGTGTGACCTAAAATAATTCAAAATTCACTAAACAGGGTGATTCAGGTTTAAGCTTGATAACTTCAGGAATCGATAGAACAGGTTAAAATAATGTTCATTTGTGATATAAACTTATTTCCAAAAACGCATTGTTTCCGAGATAGAGGGCGTTGAAGTAGGAATATTTTTCTCGTTTTTCCCTCATAACTTTTGAACCACATATCCGATTTAGTGAAATTCGGAACACAAACACTCCTTATGATCCTTATTTGAACTACCTACCCCTCTTAGAAGTGTATTTTGTATGCCCTCTTACTTTATTTCAAGACTACAAAAAAAATAATTAATTTCAATAAAACATCTACACACCATTTTGACCTGATTAATTTCGAAACTTTTTCGTCTCTTGATTTTTTTTCGATGTTTGGTCTTGTTTCTGAGATATTCAAAGAAATTGGTAACAGTGTAGCGCACCAGCCGCGTAAATATTTAACGTTATAGCAACCCATGAAAACAAAACTCAGTGATTTGTATAAACTGACGTTTTGGGCGACGCGATAGCCGAGGTGGCTGGGAGACGGCTGCTCGTGGAACCAGTCTGGATCGGCTATTTCGGTGTGGGTTCGAATCCCACTGTAGTACCATGGATGTTTGTGCTCGTCGAGAGATGCACAATAAGCCTATAGACTGCGGTGCTTCCGGGGACACTGTCGTACGGCTCTCAAAAAAAACTGACGTTTGTGAAAATCATTGTCAAAAGTATTATTTAAAGAGTGTTCTTAGTGTTAAGAAAAAATGCCAATAACCTCAATCATAAATTTAGTAACAACTGGTTATTACAAGATTTACAACAGACTAAAAAAATTACAATAATTGTTCAAAGTGCATTCCTCCAGCCTCAATACAATTTTGGCATCGACGAACTAGTGTATTAACCGCAGCTGCTATTTGAACAGGATTGTTTTTTATGTAATCACAAGCATGTCTTATCCTTTGGATCAATTCCTCACCGGGATTGTACTGGCGTATCATATACAATTGCTTTTAGATGGCCCCAAACGAAATAATCCAAAGGATTCAGATCTGGCGAGCGCGGAGGCCAAGCCACTGGTTCTTCGCAAGGAATCCACATATTTGGGTGGTTGTTGGATTGCCGTCCAATCCATCGACGAGGATAATTCTCATCCAACCACTGCCGTACTTGCCTGCCGTAATGTGCAGGGACACCATCCAACTGCATCCCCTGGCATAAATTTAAGGGGACATCGTCAAGCACGTCGGGGAGTTTTGCAGAAACTCATGAAATAAATCCTATTTAAACGAAGAGGCAAAATATGCGGCCCACAGAGGTTATTACTTAAAACACCTATCCACACATTTCACTAAAAAATTGCTGAAACGAAGATTGTCTGACACATCGAGGATTGACTTCACTCCAAACGTGCATGTTGTGGTAATTCACAGTTCCAGCTTTTGTGAACTTAGATTCGTCGGTTCATAAAACCTTATGCAGAAATTGTGGATTAATTTCTGTTGAATCTAAAACCCATCTACAAAAATTTAAACGTTTTTCAGCATCTCCTGGCAACAAACCTTGAACTGGTTGTAGATGGAAAACCCTTCGATAATCTTGTTTGAGTGCTGTCAGTACTTTTGATTGAGATAAATGGAGTTGCCGGCATGTGCTTAAAGTTCTATCGATATCAAAAAGATTAAGAATTCGCTGATTATTTATTTGCAGTACATTACGATTATGATCATTGTAGCGGCGCAAACCATATTCCGAAAATCGACGATGTACATCTACAAAAACTTGTGCATTTGGAATTCTTCTATTAGGAAAGCGTGTTCGGTACTCTCGAACTGACGCGTTGGAATTTCCGTTACAGAAACCATAAACATAATGTATATCGGCATATTCACATTTGTAAACGTTCTTGGCATTTTTTCTTAGCACTAAGAATGCTCTTTAAATAATACTTTTGACAATGATTTTCACAAACGTCAGTTTACACAAATCACAGAGTTTTGTTTTCATGGGTTGATATAATCTTAAATGAAATTTACGCGGCTGGTGCGCTACACTATCACCAATTTCTTTGAATATCTCAGAAATAAGACCAAACGTTGAAAAAAAAAACAAGAGACGAAAAGTTTCGAAATTAATGAGGTCAAAGTGGTGCGTAGATGTTTTATTGAAATTATTTACTTTTTTTGTAGTTTTGAAATAACGTAAGAGAGGGTAGCATACAAAATACACTTCTGAGAGGGGTAGGTAGTTCAAACTTAAGAAGCTTATGTAAGATCATAAGGGGTGTTTATGTTCCGAATTTCACTTAAATCGGATAAGTGGTTCAAAAGTTATGAGGGAAAAACGAGAAAAAAATTCCTACTTCAACGCCCTCTATCTGGGAAACGATGCGTTTTAGGAAATAAGTTTATATCACAAATGAACATTATTTTTACCTGTTCTATCGATTCCTGAAGTTATCAAGATTAAACCTGAATCACCCTGTATACCTAACATGTAAAAGGCAAAGGGATATTACCTAAATCAATATTCTTTATCGGAAGTACCAGTCAAAAATTCTTCAATATGTGCTCTTTCTATTACTGCATCTTTTTTGCTTTTCTCGGTTCACTCTTCAAAAAAGCAGTACGCCTTTTATAGTTTGTAAAGTAGCCTTCAACACCGAATACTTCGACCACGTAGATGAAGTGGCATATTTTTCGGCAAAGCAAAGACTTGAGAATTTAAAAAAATAAGATTATCCTTACTTCCGCTTATGAAAAGGTAGCAAGCCTACGCGAACAGTAAAAAAAAATCAAATAAATAATTCGTTACTCATATAACTGATAACCGAGTGATTTCGGTTATTGAAATAACCGAATAATCAGTTATTTTTCACTCGATTGATCCCAACACTAGTTCTTTTTAAGAGTTGTGTGTTTAAGCCAACAATTATTAGTATATAGTAAATTGTATATAAAACATATTACATTAATATTGTCTGCAGTAGAAATAGTGATTTCTTTATTAAATAGTAAAGCTAAACTGTTGTTTTACTGCAAGTTGGATTGACACTTCTAAGGAAGCTTTTAAGAGAAAAATTAAGGGTTGTATAAACCAGCAATAATCAAAATACAGCCCCCCCGCAATAATTTATATAAAAAATTAATGATACGACTTTTTGTTTGATTTTGATTTACCTGTAAAACGTAATTGATGAGAACAGGTAAATTTGAGAAACCGTATCTTGGAAAAGTTTTTAAATGTAGTAGTTAATTGTGACTACAGTAGTATTAGGTATAAATAATATGCAGGCACGTATGACGAAATAGCGCAGTAAATTTATTATTTATCTGATATATGATTATACGTTAAGTTTTGAAATAAACTTGGCGTGACAGTACATCGTGAAGACGTTCTGCAGTGTCGTGCACCAACATAAAATAAATAATATGTTCAATAGAATAACTTATAAAACACATGTACGACATATGCTAACAGTGGCAAACTATATTAAAATGTGTAAACAAGTTGGGTGTCGTTGTTAACAAGAATTACTTAAATCTAATACGTTTTCTTTTATCATAATTTTTCTTTGATTGAAACACCTATTTTATTATTTTATAAGGTACTGTAGGTACGTACTCTTGTATTGTTGAGATATATGATAATATATTAACATAATTACATTGTACATTTTACCCTCTACTGAAAAAGTAATGAAACTAAATAGTCAGCGTGCATCTCTAATTTTATCGTAAAACCAACCTCACATGTTCAGTTTTGTTGTCAAAAATATAATCAGCATTTAAAAATATGCTCCATATCTACGGTGAGCGCTAGATCCAAAGGAATATAGTTTTCGCTCAGTAAGTCCTCAACGAAAAATGATAAAAATATGCGGTTTTTTTTAATAGACTACAAATATAATAATATACAAAAAAATATACAAAATTTATCTAAAAAAAATAATTTTACACTTTTTCAAAATTTAAAAACACAGCGTCGACGTAAAATAATATTTGTAGTCTATTAAAAAAACCGCATATTTTTATCATTATCCGTTAAGGAGTTACTGAGCGAAAACTATGGGTTTGTTCCAACACAGCAAGGATCGATTTCGAACCGTCCAGAATTAGTCAGTCAGTTCAGTTGTTAATGTAGGTACTCTCGGCGAATGCGACGTAAGACGGTGTTGGTCAAACATTTCTCACGGTTCTGAACCAGTTCTCGACGGTTATTGGAACAGACCTTATATATCGTTTGATAGAGCTCTCACCGTAAGCTTTGAGAACTGAGAGCCTAAAGCCAGTGGTTTTCGTGGCACTAAATATCGTGTATGTCACTAGATAACTGTGATAATGTATATATTTTTTTGATAACTAATGTTAAAGTCATCTAGTAAAAATCGTAGATAAAGTAGCAATTTAACTGCAAGAGTATAGGTATAAAATGCTTCTTTAATACCAAGGATAACTGTAATAATAATAATTCTTACACACAAATATAATAAACCTACTACAATAAATAACAAAACATCTATCATCAACAACGATAAGTATAATATATTAGAGTACAATCACATATCTGTGAAAAGCAAACCCCATAAGATAATTTGGAAGTCATTAATGTATTAAAGTGGTAAACAGTATTGTTCAAACTTGGCTGTGTTATAAAAGCAGTTCTCTGCGTAGAACTTTTTTAAATTTATTTTTTTATATATTCACGGATTTTGCACTTTTTAGCATGTGCATGTTTTTTATACTTGTTAATAGTTTTATATGTGTATATCAATAGTACCTATATATAAATGCATGCAAGAGTCTACACTTTATCAACTAAAATACTTCTACAGGATTATGTTTGTCTTATTCCAAAAATTAGACGGATTATAGACGGATTATACGTTTTTGGATTATACAAATTCTGCAGTATTCTGATGTTTGTCCCCATGCTGCTATATTATATGATAAAAATGTCGAATATAGACTAGAATAGTAGAATTGAAAAAAGCAATTTTCATTTAAAGTATTCTTCTAAACTTTCAATGCATAAAAGGATTTATTTAATTTAATACATATTAACTCAGCCTTATTCCAGCTCATTAAGCTGTCTAAAACGGCTCCCATAAACCTATTTAGCTACTTATTGCTGCCTCACTATTTAAATTTGTATTTAGTGATTTTATGTAGACACCACTAAATTCTACATATATGTTTTTTTTTAATTATTTATAAAGGCTGCTTCAGAGAACAATGTAGTGTTGCTAGCAACATCCCCACCACCAGTTTAATTTCAGTAAAATAAAGATTTTATAAAGTTGATTATGTTTTTGTTGGTTATGTTATGTATGTATATTTTGCTCGTCTGCATAGTTGAAGTTGGAAATTTTGAACTTCACTCGATTTCAACAACGAATACAATTAATTTCATTGGCTGAATGTCACATGGCTTAGTGTGCTGGCAACACTACGTCGTTCTTTGAAGCTGGCTTAAGACTATTTGCTGTGCATCAATCAGCAAATTGTTAAGTTATAATCTCAACGCTGTATATTACTTCATCTATAGTTTTCCCTTTACTAGAAAGGTAGTATCATAAATACCTTCACATGGTGTATGTGGATTGGTAGATCATTCACATACAATAGGAACAGCAACGGTCCCAAGACACTACCCTGTGGAATGATATACTATCTTCTATTTTACGACTGATAAATAGATACTAACCACTAATTTATATCATTACCATTACAATTAACTTTCCCAGAAATATGCATTGGGGAGAATTTTTTCTTTGCTCCGACAAAGATCCAAATATATTGGCGCCAATGGTTTTTTCCTCGCTGTTAAGTATGCATTCTGATACAGTAACCTTGTTGGCATTACTTCTCTCTGCTACGTAGTAGTAGTAGTAGTAAGTACGGGCGGCCTTAGCCTGGCAAGTAGGCCACAAGTGGGCCCTTTTTGCCTACCCTGGCATCCCATCACCCCTCCACTATTCGCCCTCGGCCTTCCTCGAACCTACCCGACGTCCTAATGAACGCCAGGATCCTGGTCCATGGTAGGCCCCTCATCTCTTCCCTTTGCAGCTCCTCGGTGCCAAAGATTCTATATCTTAGTCTTCCAAGAGCCGCACAGTGTCCTAGAAAATGGATAGGGTCTCTTCCCCCTCTCCGCATTCCGGACATAAGGGACTATCCTCTATGCCTATCAAATTCAAATGCCTCCTGAGTCTGCAGTGGCCTGTCAGGACCCCCACCATTTGGTTCAGGGACCTTCGACTAAGGCTCAGCAGCCACTTTGTCCTAGATTTATTAGGTTCATTGAAGAAGTCATGGGCCTGTTCCTTCTCCAATTCCCTCCTAGTGTTTGATAGGCCCATTTATTAAGGGCACTATTCACACTACCTCGCGTAATTCCCAAAAAGGGTTCGGGTCCCTGGCACGGTGCCCCAGATCCAAGACGAGCCAGCAAGTCAGCCGTCTCATTACCGGGGATCCCCTTATGGCCAGGAACCCAGACCAACTCCACTTCTCTTTGTCTGGCCAGGGACTCAAGGGCGTCTCCACACTCCTGGACCAGACTAGATCTAGTCACCGGAGAGCTAAGAGCCCTGAGTGCAGCCTGGCTGTCCGAGCAGATGAAGATTTTCTCCTCCACACAATTCCTTACTTCTTCCTTGCTTGCTACCATCAAAATAGCAAAACCTCCGCCTGGAAAACCGTGGAGTGTGTACCCAGCGAAAAGCTCTGCCGGATGTCCAGGTTTTCCAGATAAATTCCTGCTCCAGAAAACTCATCCCCTACCCCGGGATCCATCTGTATAGCATATCAGAGATCCTGGGAAACATGTTTTCTGCCCTCTCCCACTGCTCTCTCGAAGGGAAAACAGTGGTATATCTCCTACCCAGCCTTAGTTTATCCTTTGCTTCAATAACCCTCAGAGCGGATACTGGAATTTCATTCTCCGCCCTCAAGGCTATAGAAGCGTGACCCTCCACACGACCCTCTGCCTTCCAGCAGCCTGCATCCCTTGTTCTCAGATAGGTCGCCATCGCCTCCTTTACAATCCATGTTGGGAGGGGTGGCAACCCCAGCAAAACTTCCAGGGCGGCAGTTGGGGTTGTCCTCATTGCTCCTGTAATACTTAAGCAAGCCAGCTCTGCTACGTAAGAAGACTACCAACCACCCAACCGCTTTACTGTTACCAAGTCTGCGTCAGAATATTGCAACAATCGTAGCTGCAGAACGGCGGAAGCAATGTCCAGTATATATTTCTGCATTCGGCAGCTTTAAAAGCTCAACTATCTTTTATGGAGTTTTATAAATGGTCTTTATTCCCACAGGTTGAACAGTGCATTTCTTCTGTAAATGAATTTGTTATGGGGCACGTTATGAGGAAGAGATTTTTGTATAATCTTCATGACGCTGTCTCCAGATATCTTATTCGTAATAGAACGACCAGTTTTTCTCGGTTTTGGAACCGAGAAGAGAAGCAAGCATTCCAGATAGTCGGTAGTCAGTGTTTCCAGCTTCTAATCTGTGCAACTCATCCGAACGGCACGTTCTATATAAACTGACAACAACTGTACAACCTAAACCAGTAATCTAAACCAGTAATATCCCTAATAATACACAACGTCCAGTGGACGTCCATTTAACGTGCATACGTCCATGGACCATCCTGGACATATTTTGATAGAACATACATTAGATGTCCTTTATGGGATGTTCTGTTATAATTTGAATTTGCCGCTAAAATTCGTGCAGCGCATGTGTATTGAAAAAAAAATGGGTCCAGAATCCAGATCTAACGCTAACCTCTAAAGTTTAAACAAACTGTTCTGTGCTCTTTGGTGACGCTGATAAAGCGATAAACGTTGATAAGTAAACCCTATAAAAGAATAAATTAGGAAATCGAAGCAATATAAATCACATTTTCTAAGTAAGTAAATTTGTATTTTCTACTTTTAGTCTATTTATAAATAATTGAATTATTTGTTGGCTAGGCTCATTCATAACATCTTTATGTAGACAATTATGTCACAGTATAATTATGTAACCGACAACAGTCGTTTTTAGATAAAGAAGTTTAGAACGGACGTCCACTGGATGTCCGGACTTCCGACTTTGGACATCCTTTAGATGTTCATAGGACGTCCTTGTGCTATTAGGAATACACATTTATTTTAGAGGTTATCCTAATT
This sequence comes from Monochamus saltuarius, assembly GCA_025584915.1. NCBI lineage: Eukaryota > Metazoa > Arthropoda > Insecta > Coleoptera > Cerambycidae > Monochamus > Monochamus saltuarius. Next base: position 105,727,976 of record CM046721.1, on the reverse strand, counting down.
TTATCTTGACAAGGAGACATCGTTTATTTAATTTTATTACATCTTCCGGGTTAAAGATTTTGGACTTTTTTGGTTTGTAACCTGGTTGATTGTTTTAGTAAAGCTGTGAGCTTCCTGTATCAGCAAACAAATAATCAATTGATACTAAGTGATTTTAAGCGGCCCCTGAGTTCATCCATTTTTATCTTGAAATATCTATATTGTCACCAGTATGGTGAAATTGAATAATACGATCATAAACTTGAAGGCTGCATTTTCTTTGATTTTTCAGAAAAATGTACTAACAATGCATTTTCATCCAAATCGTTGATGTTATTTACTTACTTCCATTTTTGAATTTTTTTATATTCTTTTTCATATGTCAATCGAGATTTTCATGATAATAACTTAGATATGGCCTTTGACACCTCAATCCGAATATTGGATGGATAATTCGTCTTTTGCCTGGTTTTCAGACAATTCTGCCTCCAACAACCACATCACATGTTCATATTGTTAAACGAAAATTGACACAACTTAAAGTTGAGTCTATTTTATATGAAATGGTATGAATTTTGTAAACAATATTTTATTCCTGTAAGTTCAATTGCAATATGGGGCTTTTCGTGTATTTTTTGATTTATTTATTAGTACACTGATTCATTCACATGCTTTTTCAGATTTACCAAGACCAATTTTTTTGACAATTAGTACCCTGAAGAGAGGTTATATTCTATTAAACATTTTATTGATGTGACATTGGCCTTCTTCGATTTATTAAAAGGGACGTTTTTCAAGAAAGTGGCATTAGGCATTTTTTATCAAAAAGAAAATATTACCAGGCTATTTAACACCCAGCAAAATATTCACATACCAAATTTAATCGACAAATGTCTATTGAGTGTTTTTTTACGTTATGTCAAACTTCTAAAAATCAGAACTAAAATAATAAATAAGCAGGTCAAAGATTACCATGAAAATAAAGACTAATACAAATTTAACATTTTTAATTGCAGTCACAGTAAAAATAATTAATGTTCAAAAAATGTAATGAATTATTGTATTATTGTAAGTTGTTAAACAATGTATGCTATGTAAAGTATTTTTAAATTGAAGACGACCATTGGAAAAATATGTGACTAGAAGGGGATTTGGTGGAAAAATATAAAATTTCAATGAACGATTTATAATTTTTTGTTTAACAACTATAGTGTTCATAATTAATTCCATTTTTAATACTTTAATTATTTTTACGCGACACTGTAACTAACCAAAACAATTTTCTAGATAAAAGTTAAAAATAGCTGTGAGTAACTAATTATCTATTACAAATTTTTGTAGTAGAAAAAGTAACAAATATTCCTACTAAAATGTACCTATGACTTTACCTCACTGAAATTTTAAAATACTAAGTTTGAAAAAACATGAGCGATTACCATAACTTATCTCTGGCTTCACATGTTATCTCGCCTTTTAATTATGTGGTGCTAATCGCAATCTATGGTTAATAAAAAAACAGTTTGTTCACCCATAAACAACCGGGGGACTATTTGAGCGACAATTTCGATGGCTGCTACATTGTGACGGAACCATAAATAAGGATTTCTGGAGACCACCGGTATCGCTCGCCAAATTTAGGTGACAGTTATTTGGCCAATAAACAGCATTAGGCGTTTTAAGGTGCTCGTAAAAAGTGTACTAATAGTTGCGTCTGACACTTTGGATCTTTCCCTCCCGATTTTTTATTGGGGTCTACCGCGATCAGTACATTTTTCATTGACTTCTGGAGTATTTTGGTCTTAGGATTATCCGACTGTGATACTAGGCAGTGGCGTGCCTACTGAACGGATCAAGAATTTATTTAGTGTAACAGTAGGTCCTGCTTGACAATCTTTGACCAATTAAAATCAAAAAGAGCCGTTCAAAAATGATTTAAAAATATACTTTCGCACGGTACTGGAAACTGGTCCACTGTAAACTTGATAAGGCGTGTAATCAACAACCGGACAAAGAATTCAGAGAAATTTCCAAGGAAAAAAATTAATTACATTTTACAACACCTATTTTTATACAGCAAATTCAACTGCTTCTGCCGCTATTGCGTCTATTGTTATTAATTAATAATAGAATTAATGTATGATTTTAATTAGTGAAGTAGTTTGACATACCTGATGTTATATCAACATTTTGGGCCCGTCTTACCCAGTTTCTACAAACTAACACATATGTTTCTGCTTCTTGTCTGTTTTGAATTTATAAGTTGGCAACATCTATACTCGCGTCAAGAATTCAGACGTCTTACGTCATACGAACAAATGAATAATTCATTATATTTTTATCAAAATATTTAAGAAACTGCAACTGAGAGTAATGAAACTATATACTACATTAAATTTTGCATTATACAGGGTGTTAAAAAAAGAGTGTAAAATATTTCAGGAGGTAATAGTATGAACCAAAAAATCAATGTCCCCAAACAAACAAATCTAGAGGGTTCAGATCAGGCGATCTTGGAGGCCATAAAACAGGTCCGGCCCTTCCTACCTATCTATGTGGAAAAGTTTGGTGTAAATGCTCTCTAACGGCCATGGAAAAATGAGACATTAGTGTATGGTACTCCTGTAAATAGCCTGAAAGTGCTACAGCTACGGATTAATCAAAAGTGTCAAGAAATCCAAACCAAGGAGGGTGTTTTCGAAAGAGTTCGAATATCGTTGAGACAAAGATGTCGTGCCTGCTTGGAAATGGACACAGGGCACTTAGAACATCTTCTGTAACTTTGTTTTTTGTTTGTTAAAAGCTTCCTTTGTCGGTTCATTCCTAATAAAATAAAATGTTTGAAAAACAAATAGTGGTCCATATCTCCGCAACCGTTACTTTGCGGACCCATGTCTATTAAGACTTTTCAGCTTATTTTGGTTCTTACTATTACCTCCTGAAATATATAACACTCTTTTTTTCACACCCTGCACTAAATTGCAAAACATTGTTGAATTTAACGCGACCAAATATCGAAAATTACGTTGACAATAAAGACAATTCCCTAATGTCAACCATGACGTAAGACGCGAGTATATTATACGTTTGCGTAAATCATCAATAGTGTCCATTTCGGAGTAATATACTATTACATTTTTTAAATGTTCCCACAAAAATAAGTCCAAATGATTTAAAGTCAAAAGATCGTGGCGCCATGGTACCGGTTCTCCTCGTCCAATTCCTTGTCATTGATGTTTGAACACGCTCTACATGGTATGGATATAATTGAGCCTCGTGCATGATACGCCACACTGCTGCAATCGGCCGTAGACGCCCTGGACCTACATCCACGATTCGATTGCAAATTTCCCGTGCCACGCCAGAGTTTGCACATCACTTGCACTCACTGCACACCGTTGTAAAAGTAACTGCATTTGGAACATGTTTACCGGGAAATTGTTATGCTAAAGCATTTTCAGTTCACCATAAATTAAAACGATATCCATATCAACTGCGAGTTGCTATAGACATAAGCATGGGCGTAGCCAGGGGAAGCAGAGGGGTGCCACCCCTCCCCTAATTCTTGCTACATGTAGTAAAGTTTCAGAAAACCATGATTTCACATACCTTCTTCAATAAACTGGCTTTCGCCCTAATCACCCTAATAATAATTTTTTTACGATGTTGACTTCACTTTTCCCAAATACTCTTATATAAGTTCTAAATTAGCCTGTATAACTGCAACGCTATCAAATATGTTTTATAGAACAAGATTGTTGATATTATTGAAATATTCGTGGAGAAATGGAGGTCCAGGACGTTCACGACGTATTGCGGCAGTGTGGCGTACATAAACGAGGCTCAATTATATCCGTACCATGTTCGGCGTGTCCAAGAGACCGATGAGGACCGATACCATGGCCACCACGATCTAAATTATTTGGACTTCTTTTTGTCAAAATATTTAAAAAATGACGTGTATCGCACCGAAGTGGATACCTTCTATTGATGATTTACGTACCTATACATATGATAATTGCTGCCAATAACTTCCGAGTTCAAAACGGGCAAGAAGCAGAGACATTTGTGTTAATTTGTAGAAACTGAGTAAAACGGGTCCAAAGTTTTGTTGTAACATCGGGTATGTCAAACCATTTTATTAATTAAAACCACAAATTAATTCCATTAATAACGATGACGGCAAAAGCAGTTGAATAGGTGTTATAAAATGTCATTTATTTCCTTTCATTTTTGGTTTGGTCGCCGATTGCATGCTTCCGCTTTATCAGGTTTTACAGTCGACCAGTTTCCAGTGCTGTGCGGAAGTGTATGTTTAAATAATTTTCAAACTGCCCTTTTTGATTTATTTTTTACAAAATTGTATTTGTTTTGTACATCAAAAAAAAATTTTTTAGATAAGTTCTGAATCACTGTATAACAGTTGGAGGAATAGATCGTCAAACTCCGATCCCAGGGATACCATTTTATACAGACCTTATAGGGAAATCATATGTCCTGTATTCATTTACCTAAATTTTGTATTACTTGCATTCTTTGCTTTTTATGAATAAATTTTGGACTTAGATGCTGTCTGTAGCAGAATGGGATTCTTCAAGATTTTACATAGATATTATTTTCACTTTGTTCGTATGCAATCTTGATTTTACAACCGTGAACTCTCTTAAAGTCACGATGATATTTTGCTCAAATGACTGAACAAATCATGACCTCCTCTTTTATTACATACGAGCATCGAATTGAAGTCCATCACGAAATGGTTTGAGTGGGTTATTTTAATTAAAGCCAGTACTGAATTCAAATGAGATGCATTGCATTTTGAAGTAAAACGGCATTGTTATTTTAAGGTAAATCGTTTGCAACGCTGATGGGAATAATAATAACAAGCACGATATAATTTATTTTCTCCTCGTTGATTGGATTGTATACAGGGTGAACCTTAAATAAGTACATATATTTTAACCAGCAGTATAGTTCACTGTGTAGAACATTATGTGTTCTACACAGTGAACTATAATAATAGCTTTTTTTAAAAAAAAAAAATTGAAATAAAAAAGTAAAATTTTAAATAAATTTTGTAATTTTTCTGTAGAAAACTTGTTGAGGACCGCTGACTTTCATACATTTATGAGTCATAGCGCTTCAGATTGAACGTGTGGTTCACAGTGTTGCCAGTGTTACACAAATGTGTTTGCTTGAAGAAACTTTTAAATTTAATATGTTGTGTGAAAATCATAGTTTTTCGTTATCATTCATAAAATAGCTTAAGGAGATTGTGTTTTGTGTCTCTTTCCAACAGTGTACAATGGCATTTAACTTGTGAAATGTGGATTACTGATTAAATAGTTAATTTTTTAACAACAGATAAGCTTGTGTGCACGTTTATGTGTAATTTTTGAACATTGGACATAGTAATATCACGTAATATCTTCCTAAATACTTTACGGTAGTATTTAACTTGCGGAAATTCATTTTTAATCGTTTATAGTAAGGTCAGTTGAGCAGTTAAAATGTATGTTAATATTGCTGCGTACTATACTACATACCCAACTGTACTATGCTTATGCTTTAAACAAGTATTTTTAAAATAGAATTAACCGTATTACTTTACTATTACGTTAAGGGAAACGTACTATTTATATTAGAGAAGATATGGCAACCTCGCAACAAATCACATGGTTCATCAGGTTGGTTAAGACAGCGGTTCTCAAAATGTGGGTATTTTTAAAAAAATATAATATATCCGTAAATATTAGACATTTTTAAAAATGGCTTTCACTAGACTGATCTATATGACGAACTACACCAGCAGTTAAAATATTTGTACTTATTTAAGGTTCACCCTGTATTAGATGGAATGGCTTGGCTCGGAAAGCTCTCAATAATGCCTATTTCGTTGTTTGATAAATAGAGCATACATATATTTCAATTCTACGAGGTGTCACAATAAAATACTTAGATCCCAATATACATCTATAATTGTCTGACGATACTTGAAAATTATTAATGTTACTAATTTTCAAAAAGTGGATCTTTCAACACTGAAAACATAATTCATTATCTGTGCTTGAAAACATTCAAGTTTTTAGCAGTGCGTGTGTTCTAATTTATTTCCAATATAAAATTTTGTTTTATAAAAAATGGAAGAACCTACCTACGACGCAATTTATTGTGTTATTGTCTACAGCAGGTTATTAAAAGAAATAATGCAATGATATGCCTTCTACGGACCATATTAATTCACACACTTTTAATCAATTCTTTGCCAATATTGTCCAGAATATTATTGATAATTAGTCAAGTACTAATGTTAGCTTTGAGGATTATACTCATCATACTACGTATTAATTTCAGCTTTCGCGAAGTCATCTTCATGGAATGAGGTACATTATATGTAGGTAATCTCAAAAGTATGAATCCATATAATATCAACGTAAAAATGATAAAAACTATTAAACATTTAATTGTTAGCCCCTTTACATATTTAACTAATGAATGTATCAGGAAGAATGTATTCCCTGACATTCTTAAGCTAGCAAAAGTTATCCCTATTCATACGAAGGGAAAGGGGATTAATATTTTGAACAAAAAAATCTATTTCACTCCTGTCAATTTGGCTTTTGTAATAAAAAATCCACTTCGCTAGCAATAAACAATTTAACACACTCAGTTCTAAGTGGATTTGAAAATAAAAACATTGTTTCTGGTACTTTTTATGATCTTACTAAGGCTTTTGATTGTGTGAGCCACAACATCTTAATACAAAAACTTCTGCGCTACAACTTTGATTTAAATAGTTTGTCTCTTTTAATGGGAGTAAATCATCATGCTTAACCATGAATCATGGAGTACCGCAAGGGTCGTTCTTGGACCTGTATTGTTTCTTATTTACATTAATGATCTGCCAAACAGTTATGGTATTTCCACTGTCATCCTCTTTGCGGATGATACTATCATTTTAAACAGTGCGGATCGGGTCAGTGTTCTTCAGCAGAATATACAAACAACACAAAATAACGTAAAGCAATGGTTTTTGGCAAATAAGATGTATCTCAATCAGGATAAAACTCAGTGTATCATTGTTTACTCATATGAATGACGTTAAAACCATTGCTGACAGCCTACTACCGTTTTTTTTCATGCAAATTTGTGCTATGCTATCCTGAACTGGGATCATTGTTGTCACGGTGATGCAATTTTTAAATTACAACGCAAATGCATTTGCATTATTGCAGGGTTACCCTACAGGGCGGACCGTAGGCAGTATTTTAAACGCTACGGCATACTTACACTACCAAGTGTGTACATTTTGGAATGTCTCATATACATAAATAAAAATATTCATTTCTTTCGTCAACACTGTATGAACTATGACCCTACTAGATACAGAGACAATATTAATCCCGACTTTTTTAGACTAAATAAGACTAGAGTCGGTTCTAATTACTACTGTGTGCATTTTTATAATAAACTTCCTAAAGAAATTAATTGCCTATGTAATACTCATTATAAAATGAGAATAAGAAACTTTTTGAAAATTTAATAATACCACAGTTCAAATTCTATTTTTTTTATTATTTTCTTTTTTTTGTAAAGATTGCAAAACTATATTTGCATTCATTTTATGGAGCAATTTAAAGACTACAGTCTATAAAAAATTGTTCAAACTCGTTTCCTTACTTTTCTATGCAAAACCTATATCGTGTTTCCAAATTATTTAAACAATTGTGCATCATTTTTGGGTGTTTTATGTAATATATAGCTTGTTGTATTCTATTTTGAATTTGTAAGATAGTGGTTGGTATATTTTTATAGACACTATTCTTTGAATAGCCCCTCAAAAATCAGTTGATGTCAAGTCTGGAATATTCGCCGACCATCGTATTGTACCATATTTTCCTAACCATTCTATATAAAATAAATTTTAGGTTACCTACCTACCTTCTATAACATAAAAATTAAATGGGAAGATAGATTTACTTTTTCCCTAATTCATTATTTCTTCATGAAACGCATATTATATATAAAAATTTGTGCTATTTCTATTAGTTTGTATTTACGCGCGACCTCCCTACTTTTATATTCTGCGCTCTCTATCGATAAATAGATTAACTTTTGTAGATGATTAAAAGAATACTTCATCTAAACAAATTTTCATTCTGTGGCATAATAGAAAACTACTAATTTTCTATTTTCAGATCATGGTCATGGTCGTCATGGACAGTTGACGTCCCATTATATATCAATGGTTCCATGGTCCCATTGAGTTTAATTATGAAATGAACGGAGTGAACGGACGGCAGACATGACAAAAAATAAAGAAACAAACTTTACAGTTGTACAAAATTAAAATCCCTATATTTATTTGAGGTTATGTTATGTTGGTGCTTGGTGCGTTGTTAGAACGCAAAGAACGCCGATTTTAATTATTTAGTATCAGTCATTTCTAGTGATTGAAGAAGCAGCCGCAAACCTCACATAATGTAAGTTTAAAGATATTTACTTCTTATATAATAAAATAGTAGGTATCAATTGTTATACATTTTCATTAATTTCCGGCTTTTTTCAGATGGATATCCGACCCAATAACACGATATACATAAACAACCTCAACGAAAAGGTGAAAAAAGAAGAACTAAAGAAATCGTTGTACGCGATATTCTCTCAGTTTGGTCAGATTCTAGACATTGTAGCTTTAAAAACTCTGAAAATGCGTGGACAAGCCTTCGTAATCTTCAAAGAAATTCAGAGTTCTACAAATGCCTTGAGGTCGATGCAGGGATTTCCATTTTATGACAAACCAATGGTAAGAATTATCCTCTTAAAACATTCTCCTCGTTTTAACTTTAAATACGTGCATTGCACCAGGCACAATTTGCATTAACTCTGATTACAGCGCATACAGTACGCTAAGCAAGACTCCGACATTATATCTAAAATAAAGGGAACGTTTCAAGAGAGACCGAAGAAGATCAGGCCGCCTCCTGCAAAAGACGAAGAAGCTCCCAAGAAAAAGAAGAAAAACAAGGACCCCAACAGGATACCCGGTGGGGCTAACGCTGAGCAACCACCTAACCAAATTCTTTTCCTTACTAACTTACCTGATGAGACGAGTGAAATGATGTTGTCGATGTTGTTTAACCAGTAAGTACATCGTTAATGTTTAACAGTTGGGTCAATCCATATCAAATTTATTTATTTTTTTTATGTATGTTTGTACGATATTCAGAGTTGAACAAGTATTCATAAATTTTTTATATGTTCAGGTTTTTTTTGAACCACCATTTTGTATTGACTTCTCAGGTTATTTTGCATTTTACAGAGGTTTGTGTTGAACACTGTAACTTCTTGGTTTTTAAAGGTATTCAAACAAAAACCATGTTAAAGAACAAAAAAAAGTAAATGTTAACATTTTGAAACTAAAAATCTTCTCTTTAAAAGTGGTAAAAGTAAAACTAAGATATATTTTTTTTCTGCATATAGTCTTTATAGTATAATACTACTACTCTAAAAAGTTTTATGTCTTGAAGTTACCTCCTTTTTTAAATGGGTCTTCATGTATTACGATTTTTCTAAAATCTTGAATTTCCAATCAGGAATATCTCATAAGGGACATGTTTTAAAAATTCAAAATTTTCAGAAAGTGCCATAATATGCAGATAGATATTACACTGCTTGTAGTAAAAGTCTAAATAACGCATAATGAATATTCAGCAACTTTTTGCTAACATATGTATAGTTTTCAATCAGGTGTCCCCTGATAGGTGAAAGGCTCTTGTGGGACAAAAAAGTTTGGTGTTGTGGGGTTCAGTGTGCTTGTTTAAGAAACACAATCTGTCGTGATTTCATATCCATAAAATTCATTATGCCTTGGAAATTTAGAAAAAACTGATTTTTTGCCAATAAAGTGCTGTTTCTATATGAGGTATGACAAAATGTGATTAAGAAATGTCTCTTGATATGATAAATGTGCAAAATTTCAATGTCTTAACACCAAGTCTTACAAAACTCATTTCACCTATCAGAAAACACCTTACATAGGGTGTCTGGTAAGTAGTGGGACCCAGTTTAAACATATCTTCCTGTGATCGAATAATACTTCACTTCAAGGTATACCTTTGTCGTATATAACAGATAGGAGAATCGATTGTTTCAATAGACAGATGGATACACTAAACAGCAAAAAAGTTTTGCCATTTAAAAGAAACATGCTGTGCGATAAGTGGCGCCCTCTACTAGTGACATCAAAATTAGTTAAAAATTCTTATTTGCCATGCCAAAAAACATAACTATACTCACGTCAAGAATTCAGACGTCTTACGTCACGGCTGACGTTACAAATTTGTTTTTATTGTCAACGTAATTTTCAATATTTGGTCGCATTAAAAACAATCATTTTTTGCAATTTAGTGCAATATATAATGCAAACTTTTAGTGTAGTATATAGTTTTATTACTATCAGTTGCAGTTTCTTAAATATTTTGATGAAAATATAATGTATTATTCATTTGTTCGTATGATGTAAGTCGTCTGAATTCTTGTCGGGAGTATATGCCAATTTTTTTTTAATACTCCGACAGGTTTCAAAGTTATTGAAATATTTCAAAATAAAGTTCTAGCATTGAACGCCCTGTATTTTTGAAACCAGCAACATTCGGATAAGGCATATTTGGCTCAATTGACTTTTTTTGGTCACCAGTATCTCCAGCTCCGAGATTTCTCAACCTTTCACAAACACCCTGTATTTGATTATTCATATTAATTATAATATAACGTTTTTTTTACATTTATCATAGTGTTCTTTTTAAATAAATAGAACTTAAAATAATATTAATTTTTTATAATTTATTGACTATTGCTATATGCTTTTTACCAGAAATCTTACCTAATCCGAGTTAATCTCACTAAATTGACCAATCAGCATGGAGAATAACTAAGATTAATTGAGATAAACTAAGATTTCTGGTAGAAAGAATATAGCTGTCAACACCAATCAATCCCGGGATTGTTAATTTCTAATCTCGGGCTCGAAATTTATTTCCTGGATTGACAGCCCCTTATTGTCATGTTTTTTTACTACAATTTGGACAATGTTTGTGTTACAATAACATTTTTCTTTTTAGGTTTCCTGGTTTTAAAGAAGTTCGATTGGTTCCGAATCGGCACGATATTGCTTTCGTTGAGTTTGAGAATGAGATGCAATCTGGAGCCGCCAAAGATGCTTTACAGGGGTTCAAGATAACGCCCACTCATGCTATGAAAATATCATTTGCAAAGAAGTAGAAATTAAGTTTAGTTGGACATTTTTTCTAAGATTGATTACTATGTATTTAATTTAATAAATAATTATTGTATAATTTTAATGTTTGTTTTTTCAAGTATGTGCTACACTCTAAGACACAATAAGTTAGAGAAAATAAAACTTTCAACTTTATTTAAAATAAGTACTTCAAAGATATAAATAATTTAAGATAAAAAAAATTTTAAATGCATATAACATGATATTAATACAGGGTGATCAGAACTAATCGGCCAATAGATTATAAGGTGTAAATAAATAAGTACAAAGAAATTCAGAAAGTGGTGATTCTCTGTGGAATAGTAAGGTGGGTCTTTCATATAAAAATATCTCGTTTGATCATCCCCTGTGAAGGTATAACTCCTTAAGGAGGGTGCCATAAAATATAACTTACAATTTCTTCTCAAATACAAAAAAGTGACAGAAATGGAATTAACTAGACATTTTCTGCTACTGAAAAGGCACTCGGCAAACAATTTATTGATTTATACTTATGAATGTAACAGATAGAAAGAGCCACCCCTGACTTATTTCATAGGTAACATTTTCCTTATGCTACCTTACTATTTCAGATAGCTCGATTCATTCTAAACAGAACTGGTCCTTTGTAAAATTAAGGATTTCTGAGCATTACCTAGTAGGCGGCTGTCACATTGACATTTTGTAATGACAATTGTTAGTGAGGTTACGGTTATTGTACATAGATCATAGATTTACTTATAAGTCCATGTAGTCGAGGCAATGAAGCACTAAAAAGGCCAAAGATAGGAAATCTTTTAGGATAGGACGTATCGGAATGCGGTTTTTTGCATTCGTTTGCAAAAAATCAGTCGTATCTACTTTGTACCTATTACAAACCGGAAGTTGCATTGCTGCAGCCAAAAATGCATCTTTTGAGAGGCCTTTTGGCAAATTTAATAACTTCGTAAATAAGAGTCAGAATTGGCTCAAGTCGGGTACCCGGGGGTTTTCGAGGTCGCTGATCACGATTATGGTGTTCAAATTGACCCCCCCGAATACCTGGAGCTCAGGAACGCCGACGAACGCCATCTCCGGGGACTATCCTGAACTTTATGCGAGAGAGGAGAGAAACGGCACCCGGGGGTTTTTTGGGTCGCTGAATTCGAATATGCCATCGGCGAACACCCCACGGACACCTGGTGGGTCCCAACCTGGACGCGGACGTCATCTTCGAGAATTTTTCTGGAGATATCGACAATAACGAAACGAAAATCCTTATGGGGGCTTTTTGTGTGCGCTGAATCCGAATTTTATGTTGAAAACGACCACCCGAACACCAAATTGCATAATAGGATGGCTCTATAATTTGTTATATCACTCTAATCGCCCCTTTTGAATATTGGTCACACATATAGGTACGCCTTTTTCCAAAGAGATGGAAAAACAGAGTATTTTAATATGCAATTAAACAGAGTACACAAAGGTTCAACCAGCACGTAAGTACAATCATCATTCACAATAAAACTTGTAACACCATCCACACCCATAGTGAAGAGTCCCTGGATCTCCTAAATATTTGTAAGATGTCATCCCTCATGCTTAACGATAGGTACACTGAAACTGACATCAAATGAAAAACCAGGTGGGATATGATTGGTTGATACACTATTAAAATATTCACCATAAGCATCAATTATTTCAGTGGGATTAGAAATCTCGATATAATCAAAAACCATAACAGGAAGAATGCACGGCTGCCTTTTCTTTTTTTTAACAAAGTTCCAGAACTGTTTCAGGTTGTTATTATTGTCATTTGCTAATACACTGTGATTGTTTTAAAAACTTTTTTTGTGCAAATTACAAATTCATCAAGATGGCGTACTAATGCAGAAATGACCATAATGTATTTTGTTTACGTCTAGACATCTTTGATCAGATCAATGTGCCGATCATGGGTAATTTAATATAATTTCTATTAGTTTTTAATAATTTATTTGTTTTTCATATACAGTGTGTCCAATTAAGTCGGTGCCATATGGAGAATTTTTTTATTATTGATTTTATGAAAAGAAGGTATTCTTGATTAAAAAGTTCTGCATGGCCTAAAACCCAAAATGAAGTAATCAGATTTTAATTTTTTGCAGTCGTATACGAGGTATGTATGTCAAAAAATGTAAATTTTACTGAAGAGTAAAGTATAGGTACCCTTATTTTTTATAATATCGACAATCGTTATTAAGAAAAGTTGATCCTAATTGAAAACTACGGTCAGATATCCAATATTATCCATCTACCATTAAAAAACAGATTTTGTTATTTTTACAAACTTCTCTCTATTGGCTCTGATAATTTACGTCTAGAGCTCGACATTAAATCAAGGACGAATGAATTTTTGATAGCAAACGTCAAAACATAAAACTAGTTTTCAATTAGGATCAACTTTTCTTAATAACAATTGTCGATATTATAAAAAATAAGGGTACTTTACTCTTGAGCAAAACTAACATTTTTCGACATCTCATATACGACTGCAAAAAATTGAAATCTGATTACTTTATTTTGGGTTTTAGGCTATGCAGAGCTTTTTATTAAGAATATTTTTTTTATATAAAATCAATAATAAAAAAAGTAAGTAGGAAGTAGGTAAATCTCTACATTCAAATTGTGATTTGATGAAGCTTGTTCATTTTGTGATGAAAAGGTATTATAATCACATTTCGTGATGGTAAAGAGTTGTTTGAATTTCTTCTTGAATTTGAATTTGGAACATTTAATGACTGATTGTAATTTGGATTCATTTATATGTGCAAACTTAAAAAATTTCTTTCTAATTTGATACAGAGAGAATCCTATTGCATCAAACATGGTACAATTTCATATAAATGTAAAAACAGTGACATGCAAACTAAATTTTTAGTCATTTTATATAAATATCAATTTTAAGATTATACAGAGTGACCCATTTGAAAGGGGGCCACCATCATAACATTTTTATTTATGGAGCGAACTAAGACCTACTAGATAACATTCAGAGGCTGAAAAATCCGGATTCCATATTAGCGCTTTTTTAAAAAATAATCTGCGTACGGCACTGGATTCGGCGTCCCTGAAATGGATCTGTACCAAATTTCATGAAAAAATATTCGATATTAATTATTCTACGGCTAAATTGCTGTCAAGTTGTTTATGAAGGTTTTTATCTAGTAATAACCCATGCGATAACACATCAATCACAACAAATATATAATAACAACATTTAATAGACATCCTTATATCAAAATACAATGAGACAAACAGAAAACCAAACGAGAAATTAACATTCAATTTACGAAAAACACAATAAAATTAACACATATGAATTAACTTAAAATTCTGAATTTTTCAACTAAATCTCTATAATATTTTTCTGTTAAATTTGTAATATCACAAAACTTTTTCTGTACACTCCTATATATGTTTGGCTAAACGCAACTATACACCCTATATATATTTTTGTACTGTGCTCTTCTTAAAAATATACCATACTTTAACATTCTTCGATAACATAGATATTGTATATAGTAATTAGCATTTTCTACAAAGTATAAAACTAATGCATCTGCCACAAAAGCTATTGTTCCTGTCACCACACAACTCGGTATCTTCTGAAGCGTCTTCAGAAATTCTTCTTTCTTCAAGGGTACTCGTCGGCTCTGTAGTAAGTAAATCTCTGTCAGCAGACAAATTCAAATTGAGATTTGATGAAGCTTGGACATTTTGTAATGGGGAAATATTAGTCACATTTTGTGATGGTAAAGAATTTTTCAAAGTTCGTCTTGAATTTGCACTAGGAACGGTTGTAATTACATTTGGAAGATCAGATACATTTAACGTCACTGACTGATTGTAATTTGGTATGGTACTTTGGATGCTTTTGTGCATAGGTGTCAAATTAACTCTATACTTTCCAGCACTTTCCGAAGTTTTTCTTCCTTTAACGACACTTCTCGTCTCTCTGGTAAGCAAATCTCTGTGGGTGGACACATTCAAACTGCGATTTGATGCATCTTGTATATTTTGTGATGGTAAAGAATTTTTCGAATTTCTCAAACTTGAATTTGGAGCTGTAATCACATTTGGAAGATCAGACACTTTTAATATCAATGGCTGATTGAAATTTGGTATGGTACTTTGGGTGCTTTTGTGCATTATATTTTTTCCAGCATTTTCTGAAGCATTTTCAGAAGTTCTTCTTTCATTCGGTTCTCTAGCAAGCAAATGTCTGTGAGTGGACACATTCAAACTGTGACTTGATGATGACGCTTGTACATTTTGTGATGGGAAAATATTAGTCACATTGCGTGATAGTAAAGAGTTATTTGAATTTCTTGTTGAACTTGAATTTGGAATGTTTGTAATTACACTTGGAATATCAGCCACATTCAATGTGTAATTTGGTACATTACTATGTGTGCTTTCATATGTAGTCAAATTATTATTTCTTGTTTGAAATGAAGTTTCTGGTATAATATGGATATTCGGATTGTTCACAGTTCTATTTTCCTGTCTG
The DNA here is from genome assembly GCA_025584915.1 of Monochamus saltuarius. NCBI lineage: Eukaryota > Metazoa > Arthropoda > Insecta > Coleoptera > Cerambycidae > Monochamus > Monochamus saltuarius. Next base: position 105,712,191 of record CM046721.1, on the reverse strand, counting down.
AACATGTTAGGTATTTCAATAGCTCTAATATTTCTATTATCAGGTAATACTTCCGTCCCCAATAAATTAACAGGGTGAAACATTGCTTTGTTTGAAATCGTAGAGTTATAATAAGTTTTAGACAAAGTCTTATCATCTCCAGTCTTTGTGGAAGTTTGTGCTACATCTTGTACATTTTCCGAAAGTCGTTTATGTGTTAATTTGTTTGGAGAAGACTTGTATATTATACCTCTTAAACTTTGTAAATTGTTTTCATGTACTGCAAATTTATTTAAATTTTCATGAATATATGGGTTTACTGCTTGAAATGTTTTAAATTGTAGTTGCTTTTCTATATTGTGATGTTCATTAATATATTTTTTAAGTGATGAGCTGGATTCACGTTTGCCTGATGTCTCACTAGAAAAATCTGAAAAATTTGAAAAATTTATAGTTTATACGTTTTACTGAATTAAGCTGTTTTGAATAAAGGATTTTAAATATATCGAAGGAGTTTTTTTTTTTGACTAGTAGCCTGATACATTAAGTCACTGTTTTACGAAACATAAATATTTTTGTCTTGTTTTTTAAAAAAGTATATCAGAATATATCGTGCATCCAGAAGAAAACTATAACAAAAAAAAACTTTACTTAGTGTTGCCTTAAGAAATGACAAAAGGTAAAGGAATTTTTTAGAATTTTTTTTGACTTGATACTTAGTAATTTTATAGTTACAGTTAGTATAATTAATAATCCTCGCACTACTAAACTCGTACATATTTATATAGATTTAGAAAAAAAATTAAATAAGTATTAAGAAAAAATGTTTACGAAAAATATATTTTAATTCACTCAGTAAATATAAGTTTTAATAATTTTATTTGGTTTTAAGCATTAGAGAATTGTGTACAGGATGTCCCAAAATCAAAATTTTTAAATTAAGATTACTCAAAAACAGAGCAGTTTATCGGATTGAAACAGAAGTACGTTTTTCACGTAAAAAAAGACAAAAATTTCTAATTTTTCAATCTGACGACGAAAATCTTGAGATACAAGAAAGTTAGAGCAATATTTACCCAATTATGAGGAATTATATTAGCAATCTTTATTGTGATTCTCAATTTCAAATTTGATTACTTTAACTTGATCCCTTTTGGAAATATTTGGGAAAAATCAAATTTTGAGATCCCCATTTAAGGGGCCATATCTCCGTCTAGGGACATAATTATGATTATATAACTTTTTTTTCTTATTTTTGATCATAGCAGAGAATTCACATCAGTTAATTTTTGGCAAGCTAATTTTAGGATACCCTGTATATGGTATGAGAAATATTGTATATAACATAATTTATTTAGTAAAAACCCTTGTTTATGTAAAAACGAATAGTTTTTAGTAGAAGAGTGACGACACTTGTAACTTTAACCTAAGTAGTGTAATGTATATGTATATAAAGGTTATTATAACAATTTTGAAAAAAAAATTTTTTCGAAAACTAGACTCGACCGAAAAAAACCAATTTTAGATTCATGTTCAGCACCCTCGAAAATAGGAGAAGTTGCAATTTTTTAATTAAGGTTGGAGGAGTTCCCGCTGTTGTAAATAATTACCCAAAACACTGCTTCTTCTAAAGTGTGAATTTTACTATTTTTGTTAATTGACAATTATTTCGTGCTGTGTGATGAGTTAGGATATGCTTAATTTCAAAGATACAGGGTATCAAAACTTTTGAAAAAAAAATTAATATATATAAATATATGCATGTATATATATATAATTAGAGTATAGTTTTTGAAATTGTTTATTTAGTTTTAAATTGTCAGAATGTCCAATCAACCACTTATTATGCTAAATTCACTGATAACTCGTTCTCCAAATGCTGCAGGAACAAACCTTTTGTAATTTGGAACAATTGTAAAATTCGCGTAAGGGGATTCCCCAGAAAAGTGAAAGTTAAAACATTGACCTTGGCTCTCTACCAAATTTATCCACACATATGGAATAATACCTACATATTTATAAATGTGTAATGCAATGATTGATTTACCTGTCTTCATTTCTGCGTTATGCTCATAACCTTCTTTTACTTGTAGATGTTCGTTCTTGATGGTGTTTAAAGATTTTATGGTTACAATGTTCATGGGATTGATTTGCAATGGTTGAGGTTTATGTTTAAAGTACTCTTCATCGAAATCGCTTTTCCCACTGTCACTATCCGTTGAGTAACTATTATTTTCAAAATTTGAATGAATTTTCAACGCCTCTTCGTCCGAAATGACAGAAAATAAATTTTGTGATTTCACATCCACGGGTATCATATTCTCCTTTTGCCGTCTCCGACCTTTATATACTTGTTGCCAATTACGATTAGCCATTATTAAATATCTGTAATTGTTAGCTTATGGGTTGTATAGCTGATGTCTTTTATTTTCACTGCCCGCAATTACAAAACGTACAAATATTTTATTTATGCAACGATTAGCGACAAACTGTAGGTAACAGAAACAGATATGTAGATGCTCGTAAATATGTTTATCTTCCAGGTAGGCTTATCGGATCGTATTGTATACTTAAGTTCTAATAGTTCTATGCATTTATTTACCTTTTCGCACAAGCGCATAGGGACCATAATGTAATTATTTTTAGGGTAAATTATATGAACATTATGGTACGCAACGACCACAATTTTAATCACGACAATAAGTGAACCTTTATTCACACTGAAATATTAAACCAAAACAAGAAATACAGAGCAGTAAAAATAAATTATCAATTTTTTACTAATTTCACCTTTGTTTATTGATAAGATTAATGGATAAATGTATTATAATATATTTTCAACTTCATTTATAAAAATCTGTTTATAGGTAGATAAGTTTTCAATTATACAGGGTGTCCCATAATGATGTGCGCTCCTTTGGAGGGTGTGTTCCTTGGGTCATTTTAGGGGGGGTATTTTCTATAAAATTTTTCGATTTGAGCCTTCCCTTACGAGATAAGGGCTTCTAAAAAATTGAAAAAATTTCGGTTTTTATTTTTTTCTCAAAAACGGTTAAACTTATAAATCTGAAAATCGGTGAATACATTTAGTTAATTAAGTGGCATTGTTGAGTACGATTTTTATTTTTACCAAATGTCTACAAGGGTGGCAACCACCAACCTCCCAAGCCATTATTTCGTAAGGGAGGGCTCAAATCGAAAAATTTTATAGAAAGTACCCCCCCTAAAATGGCCCAAGGAACACACCCTCCAAAGGAGCGCACATCATTATATGGGCCACCCTGTATTTCTAATAAGGATAGGTAGAATATTTACTAATATATCTATAAAAAAACGTACCTCTGTATTCTTAGAAACTCCATACCATTGTATCATTTCTGAGTGAAAAGCCAGCTAGCCAGCTTGAAAAGAAAAATAAAGTTGTGCGAATTTTTAAATGATTGACCACGAAATTTTTGAAAAAACGTGTTTTAGATTTATTTTTGCAAAATTCGTGTAATAAATCACGATTTTGAAAACGTTTTCATAAAATTGTAAACAAAATTGAAACCTAAGTGATTAAATATGTTATTTTTGACCGATTTTCCGCGGGAAAAGAGAGTTTTGACCCATTTTTTAAACATTGAGCTAGAATTTTAAAATAATTTTTTTATTGTCTTTTAGGCCTTCGTGAGCACGTGGTTAAAATTGTTGTACTTAAATAGTTAATCCTATATAGGTAGGTTGTACTTTCAAAACAAGCATATGTTTCTATAAGAATAAATTTTTCTTCTAAACTTACAAATAAAAAAGTTTTCTCTCTTCTGCACTCTATCCCTGGACACTGTTTGTATATGCAGTACCGTATTTAGAGGATGGGGGTCCAGGGGGTTTGAAACCTCTCGGGGAGGTTGTCGATTACGTTTTTTGAAATAAAAAATTTGTATATTTTTTACTTACTGTACATTTGCATTACTTTTTGCTATTTCCCTCAATAAAATCTTGGATTTTCAACTGATCTTTTTCTTATTTTTGCAAAAATAAAACCAAGAACTTGATGTATCCTTTACCATCCATACAGAATAACTATTTAAAAGTATTATGTTGTCAAAAAATGTTGGACTAACAGAGAAAAATTCTAAATACACCACAGTGTGTTAGTTGTACTTATTTTTTTATTTTAACAAAAATATACAGGGTGTATCTAAATATCACCGAAAAAATCTAAGGGCTGACTCTGATGAAAATTAATATGGGTCTATGGTATACATTTTTATGAAAAAACTCTTCCCTTAGTTAGTTTTCAACTAAAGACATCAAACTTGGTGAACGTTATCTGTCAATAAAATTACACTTTTTGAAATTTTTTCAACCCTGCAGTATTTTTGCTCTTTGTTCCATTGCAAAGAACAAGCCACTAGAACTTTTGGCAAAATATACTCACCTTAAACAAATCCATCTTAAAAATGCATTGCAATACATTTATTTTTTTGTTCTCATATATCCTTAACTTTTGGAAAAAAAACTTGAAGAAATCAAAGTTAGTGAATGGAGCTTTTTAGACATATTCTTTAAAAGGAAAAAATTGTATAAAAAAATTATAAAAAAAAATATCATAGAGGTTGATTATTTCAACCTCTTACAAAAATACTTCAAGGTTGAACAAATTTCAATGAAAATTCAAATTTATGATACAGCAATATAGGGACTAGCAATTAGGGTAATTTTTAAATCTATAGGGACCTTATGTCAATACCCTTCGGATACTAGATGTGGTTAAATTTTGATTCATACAAACTAGAACACCTTGTATATAGATTTATACGACAAGTATCTGTGTTCTATCGAAAATACAACCGATTTTGAGTAATATATAAAATTAATTCCTGTAATATATAAAATTAATTTGTTTGATAAATAAATAAAATGCTATTATTTACAACTTTCTTTTTGTATCTGTTTTGTTTATTTACATCTGCCATGTTGAATTTCTGTGGCTTGTTACGATTTTGCTATAAAACTTTCTCATGAGTTGGCTTGAGTCAAGAAAATAATGATATATTTGTGGCGACATTTTTTAACATATTGTCGTAATAATTTAAGTGGGGCTTGTTACTTTCTTACATAAACTACGTTAAAATCTCGATTTTAGATAATTTGTGGCTTATTACTATTTTCCCCCAAGTTCTTATATTTGTTGTTTAGTGTTAGTTAGATTTTATCCTCTACATTTTTTTGTTTGAACCTTCTCTTGAAATTATGAAAAACATCGAGATTGAATTTTAAAGCACTTCTAATCATTTTCCATATTTCTGTAAAACCTGTTTTTTCTTTTAGATCAGAATTCATCCCTTCATCCAGTATTACAAAAATTAATAGGAGCAAAAGGCTGATTGAAATAAAATTAAGCTGTTATCGCTGTCAGTATATTTTCATCAACGTTACGTGCTACAATTAAAATCATATATACAAAATATTTACAATAAATAAAGTAGATTATTCTATAATCTTCTTAAAATTCACCTAAAGAGCTGCTCCTAGCCTGCAGTCTTGGTAATCACAAACTATTCCATTTTTTTAGTTTCATTTTCCTTACTTTCTTACCCGGGAAATTCAAGAACATTTGATACTTTTTCCTAACAAATAACAAGCAATTAGCAATGGTGGAGCACTTTTTTAAAAGCACGATCAATTATTGCAAGTTACTACTATATTCAACTTTGGACCTTTTCGTGAGGTGATGTATACGTGTTTTATGAATAGGTGCAAGTTAATTTAATTTGTTTTACTAAAAATGTGGCCGGCATAATTTTAAAAAAACACTCCAAGGTGCAAACACAATGTGAAGAATTAACAATTTGATAACTCTATATATACAGTCTCATAATTTCTAAATTATTGCAAATAATTTCTATATTTTAAAAATTACATATTATTCTGGAACAACAATAATATTAAGTAAAAAACTGTAATTACAATGCTGCAATGACAAAATAAATAAAAAAAGCATTACTTAATTCGCATTGCTAGAAGCAGTTGAAGCAAATACCGTTATGCCTAAAATGGTAATGGTAACAAAACAAAATGATGTTTGAATTGGCAATCTATAATCTAACTAAAGTATACATCATTCCAAAAACAGAACAGATTAAAAAATTTATAAAAACAGAAATAGTTTTGAAGAAAAATTTGTCTCTTTTTCCGATGATTTTTACAAACCGAAATGTTTTATTATACGAGGGCTATTGTAATTACACCTTTTCCCTATTTAAACTTAGAAGTAAAGTAAGCAAATTTGTACACTTCTCTCAAATCTGCGTTATTAAAATATCAGATATAATTTACTTGTTATTATCTTTTTACCCCGTACATATATACTAGTTTCCATTTAAAAAAATAATATCTAACATATTTGTTATTTGTTCTAATGCCTCATGGTCCAGTTAAAAGATCACTAACAGTCTAATCCATTCACCAATTAGTTGTATCAAATGAAACGCGAGAAAAAAATGTACAGCCAGAAAATTAAATTAGTGCAAGTCTCATTCAGCTTAACAATGGATCAAATTTATACAAAGACCTGTAGAAAACTAATAATGGCATAGATTTTACAATGCTAACAGTTTAAAACAAAATTGTACCATACAATAAGTTACATGAACATTTTTTTCCCACATAATCAAATCCGTTACTTGATACATCCAGTTTTTATAATTATTATTTTCAAAATGCAGCGTAACCTTTACTTGATAAAGTTAAAGTAATACATGGAAATAATTTTTTGAAGAGTTCTGCATCCTGAAAAACGGTCTTTGCTAATACTATAACTGCAGCCAGTTAAAAATGAAGAGGATTGAAAATACTGATATGTATTTGACTTATTATTTGTGAATAAGAAAGAATTTTACAAAATGTCCGCCACACCGTTAATCCCCTACTACAGTATCAGCAAACTGCCAGGAAGGAATCTATTTTCATAAACAGATAAATTATGAATATTATTTCATAAAAATTGCTGGTTTTGGTGCTTTTAAAAGGTAGCTATTTTATATAGGATGATGACTTTTAAGGTATAACCGTTACGATCTCCTGAACTAGAATGGTGTTGCTTAAAATATAAAAAATATTTACGTTTTTATGCCATTTCAGATTACGAAAAGAAATTGAACCATTTTTCAAAACATCCTTAAAAATTTGAAAACTTATTTGGCTCAGACCTTTTTTATTGCCAGTAGTGATAGTACCTAATAGTATAATAATATTTTGTATATGTACATATATGGATACATTTTACAGTTCATCTAAAAATTACAAAAAGTTGAATGACCTCTGAAGGTTAAACATTCATCCTTAAGCAGAAATGTGTGTTAATTTACGATATGATAAGTAACGGATGGAATTCCAATAGCATTAACAAATTAATTGACATTTAACAATGACAGAAACACTTGTTAAAATTATTGCACCACAGAATGTTTATGGTTATGAAAAATCCGTTTTACATAACCTATACCGCTGCAGGTCTACAAAAATGCCAAGTGTCAAATGTCAAACAGAGAAACATGACTAACATGCGGGAAAGATAGGTTTATACATAGCATTTGTAAAATAAGGATTAACAAAGCATCTTCAAAATTATCCCACATTGGCTCCCCGTTTTCTTTCAATAGTAAAAATATCTCCATTATTTCATTGTATTCTATTCAGTAAAATAACGAAAACAAATAAAAAACTACACATAAAACTTTGGTTTTGTGTTATATTTGTGTTTGCGTTTCTTTCTGCAAGTTACAAGTCCCTTGCAAGTAGGCATGCACACTAACGATTTTTCAATCAGCTGTTACAATTTTTACTGCCACTGCAGAGAATAAGTCGGGAACGACTTTTATTGCAGCTTTTCTGCAATTCTGGGGAATAAGTTAGTTATTTGTATGGTTACTACCATATGTACAAATTAATGAATAAACAATGGTATACGTTCCTAATCCGAATTTCTGGAAAGGTGTTGCAACTGCAAGGGCTTACTGCAAGCCATTGCAGAAAGAATAATTATTGTAAACTGGAAAGCGGCTTTAATTATGACAAATTTCAGAACTGCCAACTCTCTTTTCCTAGGCCATTCAACTCTTTAAAATTATTAGGTGGACTATACACACAATCTTATTAAAAATTATAGACTGCGTCAATTGTATAAAGTCTATAGAATAGCCTCGAGTAAAGGCAGTTAGTTAGAGAAAATAACATTTCCAAAGTTGCCAGACTGAAAATACCAGTTTGTTTAATTATACAGAGCTATAGAAAATAAAAATGTAATATTTCCATGTCTACTGGATGAACATATTAATTTTCAGTAGGAACATAAGAAGTTAAAATCGGCTTTTTCTGGACAACAGTTGCAGTTGCAGAAAAAAGAATTATGAATTTGACAAATAAAAAAGTTATGGATTTTGAACCTTGGCCTTTTTGTTCAAAATTACTTTATTACCTGTGTTTGTTTGGCACACCGGAAATAAAACACCCTGTATATTACTTTGCTCCATTTCCGTTATTTTATTTTCATATTCTTAATTGGCATGAAACAATTTTTTATTTTTTTTTTGTAATTTAACCTCTATTTATTTTGTAATTCAGAAGGGCTGGGGATGCCATTTGTCTCGATATATAGGTATATCACCGTCAAAGAGCTCTACCGCAGATATTAAGTCAAAATTTACATTGAAGGTATCGGCACATGATCGAGTGAGACAACTTATATTTTATTATGTAAATTTCGATTAAGTATACATTTAGTTTTGTTTCCAGTATTTAAAAATAAAATTAATATGAAAATTTTAAATGAAGAACAACTTTTTAATGACTTATTTTTGTTAAATTAAAATTTACTCCACTTTGCTGTTCAACCATTTCACATATTTATATTTTAATAATACCATGTATATCACAATCTAAATTTATTTTATTTATAGCAATGCATTATTTCGACAAAATTATTCTTATGAAGAATTACTTCTCTGAATCAGAGATTATAAATACACTAGATAATCACCGTCCATGTAGTTACTGGACGCGTTAAAAATGGATGCAGAAATTGATTAGTGTGGAAGCAGGCCACCAATGCTCTCCTAGCGCTGGTGTATCTCATTCGGTTTTTTGTTGTTACATCTGCCAGCGATTACGGGCCTATTCGGATTTCCCGGACGACCCTTTTCTACCTGCACCAGAGATTGTGTATTTATAATCTCTGAGTAGTGCCCTGTCATCTCAGGCGAAGGTCCCTCTTGACCGCACTACAAGTCTGGTTTAAAGAATTATATAAATTTCTAAATTCGGCATGCCACCGACCTCTACATGGAACTTATGAAACTATTTTTACCGCGTCCAGTAACTACATTTACGGTGATCATCTAGTGTATTTATAATCTCTGTCTGAATGATATCAAATAAAAAAGTTCTCAGGGCAGTAATTCAATATTGACAGAATATTGTGATATTTAAGGGTGTGACAAAGTTGACATTTTTTGACACTACTTATGTCCAAAGTAAAAAATTGAGAAATTCTTCATGCCAGTGTGTATTACGGGGTTGCCTATTATGTGGCATATGTGACATATCTACTAAAAAGGCCTATGTTTTACTTACCTGAGATCTCAGTTAACTGACCAATCAGCATGCAGAACAGTCAAAATTCCATGAGACTTCAGGTAAATAAAATGACAATAAATAATCAGTATCAGTGCTACCAACTGTTGGTAAGTATCAGAATATTAAAGCTGCAAGCCCACTAAGAAGCAGTGTTAAGCGAAGGGAAATCTATTAATTAGTGGTGGGTAGAATCGAATACCTGTTCGAGAACTGAGAACCTTTACCATTTCCACTTCCTTGCCTTACACCACAAATTACTAAACTACTACTTTACACAATGACAGATTGACTATATGTTAGTCGACATTCCTCGTTCTCAATCGGGTCTTGCTCAATTCCGGTGTTGAATTTAATATTACATTTTCAATCCTCATTTATGTTTACATTTATTTTTACAAAATTTCTTTAAGGTGTTATATCGACAGTAGCGTTTGGAATTATACATGTAAATAAAAGTATTATACTATAAAACCTGATCGAAAAAAATAAGTACGTCAGAAAGATTTTTCCATGAGGCTGGGCAATTAACAAATATTAGAAGAAATTGCCTTTCCTCATATATTTTTAAATTCTTATTACAAATAGCTCAGATGTCAAAACTTTGTATCTCAAAACTTTATAATTTCAGTTAAGAGGTTTCAGTATGATATATATAAGTCTTCCAAAAAAGCCCACGCACGGTTAGTTGAGAAAACTAAAAAAGAATATTACCAAAACAAAATTATAAATTCTGATAATGTAGGCAGGGCTGCTTGGGGTATCGTATCGGAACTTTCAAACAAAAATAAGGTCCATCACAATATAAATGTTTTATTAGATGGCAAATTATATGAAGATCCAATAACCATAGCATCGTGTTTTAATAATTATTTTAAAATGGTCCTATTAGTATAATAAATAATATAGGTACAAATAAATATTTTAATTATGATTTTCCTAGTAATGGTGGTTCACTTTTCCTGGAACCTTTTATAAAGGAGGAAATATTGCCTCTGCTGGAAAATAAACTAAACGGAAACACTCTTTTGGATCAGATGGCATTCCCATGTTTTTGGTTAAAAGGTTATAGACAGTATTGTTGAACCTATCACTTACCTCGTGAATTTATCTTTTCAAACGGGTTCTTTTCCAAGAATGTTAAAAGTAGGGAAAGTCGTTCCTGTTTATAAGAAGCATGATCCACAGTTAATGGAAAATTATAGACCTATTACAGTTCCGCCTGCTTTTCTAGAGTGTTTGAATATTGTTATCTGAACGGCTATTGAAATTTATTGTAAAACATAGAATTTTTCTGATCATCAGCATGGTTTTCAGGCTAATAAATCGACAAGTACTGCCCTGCTGGATTTTTATTACAGAGTGATTCAATGCATTGAAGCGGGCGAGTCGCCCATTGGTATATTCTGTGACGTTAGTAAGGCTTTTGATTGTGTCAACCATGACAAACTGCTATTAAAACTGCATAACTACGGCATACGTGGAGTTGCCAATGACTGGGTAGCATCTTTTTTAACTGAACGTAAACAGTATGTCTGTCTTACTTACTCGGGCGGCAATGTTTTGTCGAAAATTAATTCGGAATGTTTGGATATTAATATGGGTGTTCCTCAGGGGTCTATACTGGGTCCAATACTCTATTTACTTTATACAAATGAGTTTGATAAAGTTGTGTCTAACGCCTCGTCCGTCATGTATGCGGATGACACATCATTATTGGTATCTGATAACTCGGACGAGTCCTTAAGACTGAAGACCAATGCCTTATTCAAAGAGGTGGGTGCGTAGTACGAATCTAATGACCTTTATCTTAACACGAAAAAAGACTCAAGTAATTAGATTTCATAATTGGCAAAAGAATTGTAACAGAATTAATGTGAACGTAAATGGTACTGATATTCTGAACTGGGAGAGATATAAAATTTTTAGGATTGACGATCTATGAATGTTTGAACTGGAAAACTGATTGCTGTCAGCTGATATCGAAATTAAATTCCGTTTGTTATTTGATAAAAAGTTTAAAAATTTGTTAACGTTATCACAATTGATAACAGTATATCATGCTCAAGTTAGTTCAAGATTGAGATAGGATTGTCCTCTGGGAAATTCCACCTTATCGCGGATGTATTTATCGTCCAAAAAAGAATTTTAAGGTATATGACGGGAATTTCCAGCCATACGTCATGTCGAGATGTTTTTAAAAATTTTAATATTTTAACCATTGTATCTTTGTTTATTTTTGAACTATCTGTATATGTTTTTAATAACAAATCTAACTTTATAATGAACGAAAGTGTGCATAACAGAAACACTCGACAAAATAAAAATTTTTACATTCCTTTTTATAAATATAAAATATCTGTAAATTCACCATTTTACTTAGGTTTAAAAGTTTTTAATAAATTACCTTTAGATATAAAGGTGGTAAAAAGCCTAACAACCTTTAAAAATTTACTATACCGATATTTGGTTAATAATACATTTTATACATTGAACGAATTCTTTTTGTAAGCTTGTAAGTTGTTGTGTAAGTTGTTTGTAAGTAAATTTTGTAAGTGTAAGTGTTTTTTCTAATGTAAGGTGTGTAGAATAACTATTGATTATAGTTTGTAGTAGGTTAAGGTATCTGATATTTGACTATTCCTATACAATATCTTTTTGTCTTTAAGGAAAATAAAGAGTATTATTATTATTATTATTAATAGGTACAGAAACTCGGTCTCCTCGGGTGATGAAACATCATATCTTAATATCGTATTAATACGTAAGCGCTGCACTTAATTTTAGTGCCTTGTATCTTCACCCAAAAACCACGTATCTCGCAGTGTGTTGATGTAATCTTGTCTATTTTGAAACACGAGGTTTTGACATCTGAGCGAAGATATGTGTTTAGTTAATTATTTTATTTTTATTTATTATTTAAATTTTATAATTTTTTATTAGAGAATTTAAGACTTTTATTTTACAATTATTTTTTATTATCTTAAGATTATTTGACTTTAATTTTTTTATATGTATATTATGTATTAAATATGTTTTGTTTTAATTAATTTCTAAGCAAATTTAATATTAATCCTTGTCTTAAGTACAGCCCTGTCCAGTAATGTTAAAATAAATGATTTGGCTTGGCGATAACTAGACTGGAAGAACAGAAAACGCTTGCATCGCAAGTTGCACAGCGCGGCACATTAAAACGAAGAGAAACACAAAGAACTGCATTTGATTGCTGGAAGCTCGAGTGTTCAAGCTCCGGATCTTAAAAGTGGGTCTTGATGTTTGGTGCGTGAGACACCTAAATCGTAATATCTAGTAGAGACTGATATGGACTAGGACAGGTATTCGAATACTTTCAGGGTGATTCTCAAGAACAGCTGGAACTTTTAAGATTTTAATACTTTTTGATTCTTAGTATTCAAGAACCCGTCACTAATTTTGATTATATGTCCTCGTGCTGGAACAAAGCGATAGAAGAAAAAATACCATGTGGCTTTTGACTGATCAATGCGAGTGTATAACACCCACACAGCATTTTCCCTTCTGCTGCTTCGTGCCAGTGTTGACCCCAAGATCATAATGACATTTCCCTCGGCTTCACACTGCTTCTGCTCAGTGGGTGGTGCAACTTAAACACTTTTAGAAAACAGTACACTCAACTACTCTTGATACCCCTGTAGTTTAGCAGAACATTAGATCTGTTCAAGAAAGGGTTTATAGAATACAGACTAGTTTCAAACAATCAGAAACATTTGACCAGTTAAATTTTAAATGTGTTTTCAAGCAATGCAATGCAAAAAGCATGAACATGAACATTTCTGACAATTTCAAACTAGTCCCCGATTGCTGCTTGGACAAACCCATTATGTTCCACACCTTAAAAGTAATAACCGTGCATTCAACATATTTAATACATTTTAAATAAACGTTCAATATTACAAATAATTTCAAAATTAATTTTGAACTATCTGAAAAAGAAGTAAGCCAGTAATTTTTTTACATTGACTTTTTAATAAATCAATGAAATATTAAAATCAACCTCCTGGCAATTTGACACCCAATACTCTTAAAAAATTGTAATAAAATTTTTAACACTACCAATTTGTAGTGGGTACTAACCAATTTAAGGACATTTTGTACGATACCTTTTAAAGAACCCAAGTCCCGCCATCAACTGGCCCAAAAGTGATGCGATAGTATTAGTGGAGACACAGATTCCTCTACCTAACGTTATTTTAAGCAACATCTACGTATATTCAAGATACATCTAAATACATCGAGACATTGCCTAAGAAAAATGTATTAATCATCATCTATAACAAACCCTGTTCTTGCCTGTTGCGCGTGCTGGTTTCGCTGCAGGATGTTCATGCACTGGGTGAGGCAGTGCAAAGACGCTGCAGAAGTCGCCTTCAGGAGTAACAGGTTCGGATCGACAAAGAACTTACTGCCTGCCGATTCGATCGTGCGACACAAGGCAGAATCAGCCTGTTCCGTCTGTTGGAGCTGAGAACGAACACAGCCAAGCGCGTCAAGAACTGCTAAGTGCTCTCGTGGGGGTAGCGGAGGGCTGTTGGCACTTATGGCCTAAAAATACAACACATCAATGCTAAAGTTGCAACTTTTTTTAAAATTCTTGCAAAAAAAACTATATCGCTAATGCAGTCTTGTGACAAATTAATCCTTTCCTTAATAAGTTGCATGAGATTCAAAACAAAATTACATATTTCTTAATTATGGTATTAATAATAAAACTGACCTTATTGTGAATAAAAAAACACATTCTTTAATTATTCAGAGGTGTAACTTTAAGCAAATTTTTTCAACTAATTAAAAACTGATCAAAACAAAATCCTGTCTTATGAAAATCCTGTAATCTCAGTTAACACCATCAGCAGATAATAATAAGACCTTGAACTTAAGTTCATATTACCTATCAACAGGTATTATCTTTGTTTTGTCATTAGAAACTGCACATAACAGAAAAACAACATAAATTTAGATACACAATATTTTTTTAGGTTCATGCAAAAAACAAAACTTTATTGAACTACATTTAGTGGAAAAATGTTTATTGCATTCATCTGTCATTCTACTACAGCGTTTTGTCATCATGACAAACACAAACGTTCAAATCGACGTCACATTTTCCTACACTTAGTGTCATCTAAAAACATTTTTTGGTTTTTGCATGAACGTAGAAAAAATATTGTATGCAACTCGTACAAAAAGTGTTTATTGCACTCGACGTGTTGTCCTACTCAGCCTGACGGCCTTATTGGACAATTTCACGTCGCATGCAATAAAGACTTACTTTTTGTACTTGTTGCATAAATAACTATTTCTACATTCATGCAAAAAATAAAACTTTATTGAACTATATTTAGCGGAAAAGTACATTTTTTATTGCACTCATTTGTCATTTTACTACAGCTTTTTCTGATCATGACAAACATAAACGTTCAAATCGATGCCATATTTAATTCAATTTCTGTGAGATTGTATTATGTTTTAAGCAATTGCATATTTTACATTATTTTCAATCATTTTTCAGTTTACATACTGGATTACAAAATGACTAGAAAATGCAATTTATTAAAAATAAAATTAGTTTCCTTTGAATATCAACTGAATTAAAATTCATGTTACAAGTAATAAACACTTAAGGTACTTTTTGCGTTTGTTGCATAAATACTTAACTATAAAAATAATTAATTGGATTTTATAAATTTGATACGAAGAAAAGAATTATACCTAAATGTTACAGTAAAAAATAACTGGAAATATATCTATAGTATTAAATACCTTGGTGTGAGATTCCGCCACAGCCCTTAATCCATTTACCCACTCCTGCCTAGCCCTAGCATCAGCTGCACGCAGTTTCAACATATCACCCGAAGCACAGTTCACTGTAAATGTTTTTGAATCCTCATCGCTGGGACATATAACGGCCCCAGCTAGGTGAACAGATCCCCTGGGCACAGTCCCATCAGGCTTCTCTCCTTCGCATAAATAGTAATGCAGCAGACCTGCATTGGCATCTACTAAGAAATATCGGTACTGCCAGCCTTTCATTACATTCGTATATTTGTAAAGTTGACCAGAAAATTGTCTCTGCTTGGTATGCAGATCCATAACTGACTGAAATGGAAACAAATAAGTTGGTTTCGTTCAATGAACTTGTATTAATTGTGCTATTCTACAAAAATTTTGGCAATACTAAAGATTTTGTTTGAATTTGATAAATAATCAATATCACAATAAATTCTAACCTCAACTAACTTGTTCTGAGTCATTAACGTCAGTTCACTCACTCCACTCACTGCAATAACGGCAATAACATAATAACAAGTCCAAATAGGACTCAAATAAAATTATAATCCAGTGTTGTGTTTGAGAAATTTGGAATTGAAAAGCCTGCCTGTAAGCACTGAAGTAGTTTGGCTTCAATAGAGTATGGCTAAAAAGAAAATACTTGGAAAATTATAAACTTATAAAAATAGTAGCTCACTGTTCTTGCTCTATCACCACAACCCACAAAAAATGTTTTAAATCAATTACTGTCACCCTCAATCTGCCAAAACTAATTAAAGATATAAATATAAAATAAGAAATGTCACTACTAGTATCTGTACTGTCAAACTTTAAACACAGTCTATTACAGTCCGGTGTCTTCACGTCGGCTCCTTTGATGTCGAGGTCCCAGATTTCGTTTTTTTAGACGACCGAAAGACGACTGCGCATTTAGCCGCGCACATTCGCGCGCTCAAGGGACACGGTGATTGGTCAAGAAATAGAATTTTTCCCACTTTGTCGTGTACATAATATGAATTTCATTAGTGTTCATTGCGCATTTAGCCGCGCTTTAGCCACACCCTCTGGAACCTTCACTCGACGAACTGTATAATAATCTGTGCTTTAAACAAAAGCACTAAAAGCAGTGACCATAGAATTACCCCATAAAATACCCTGCAGAGACAAATAAAAGTGTCAGTCTGTCTGTAATCAAAAACCAACGACCACAAACCTAGAAAAAATATAGACGGTGCCAGTGTCATATTGTCGGCGACTGCAAATTCATGGCTGCCCTAAAAGGTCCAGAATCGCTAAAACTTGGTTTTTATGCCAATTTACGTTGGTTGTATTGTAGCGTGAAGCTCATTATTTGTTTACTGTGATTGGTCATATTCATGTCACATTCTTTAATGGCATTTAAATGACAGCAAGTTAGTTAATTTCAGATTGCAATGCAGCCATCATATTTGCACAACCGCCAACATAAAGCAAATAAAATATCCATTTCTGGACCTTAGATCCCTAGAAAACCCGGCACCTGTCACGTGACCTATATCATAACCGACGAAGTCTATATTTTTTCTAGGTTTGTGCCAACCACCGAGTTCAGGGAGCGCGTTCCTTTTGTTATCGAGAATTATCCGATACAGAAAAATCGTTCCTATATTAAGAACAATTTGTCCGAAAATTTACATCAAATCGTTCTTTTTCCTCTACCTCTAGTAATTCCCTAGATTTTACCCTGTCTGTCAAAATCCTCCCGTTCTCAAACCATGTTTATATGATGTGATGGTGATATATGATGGTGATGTGTAAAAAAACGCAGTAAACGTACACAAAACGTACGATGCGGTCGCGGGCGGTTCGCGGTATAGGCACAGCATAATGCTGTGGTTATGTCTAAAATATTCATATTTTACTGCGCTTGGTTATCGACCTCATCTGCAATTAGTGTAAAAATCACTACCTCATCTTTTGAGTCATTCTTCAAACCACGTACCTCTTATAACTTTACTGTCTGCATCTGCAATGCAATCTGCAAGAAACAACGATTTGTATTTAAAATTTAAAGTATTTATACCTAAATATGCTGTACATTAAATTATGTTTACACTTTACACCATAATAAATATTTGAGACCAGTACCACTACTACTGCACTGATAAATACATGAAACTGTCTCCCTTCATCGTTTATCAACATCAGTCTCGCTCGCTTTGCTACCCAATTATGTGAATTATGTCTTTATTTATATTTAAAGCAACCACTCCGATTGCCTCGTATCCATGCCCACAAATGATTGCAGGTGAAAGATCATCGATGACTTCTGCAGTGAAATAAAATTTACCACAGAAATCTGCCTCACGCTCAGGATACGAGACTATTTCTCGTCATCATGGTTGCGACAACTCTACGTTTGAGTAGAGAGTATGCGAAGATATACTACAGAAATGATCCTGTGAAGTATGATCTTGCCGTTCCAACCAAATCGTTTATCTCACGTTAAGTTTCAGTGACATAGTATCGGTAAGTTATAACCAGTAAACTCTGTGTTAAAGAGAGATAGAGTGATTTTTTACGATTGCCGACATCTAGTGGGTAGAGTGTAAACTATAAAAGAAATTTAACTGTCTGTAACACACACGCTGACTGTAAAAGATATTATACGTTGATTGAAATATTCTATAATATTTCAGTCAACGTATTATATTAGTACGAGTGATATTAGCTTTGTTCTTAGAGCGCAAATTGGTTTCAAACTGTCAGGATTGTTTGACCAGGCGAATATTGCTTTGATATCGCTGAAAGTATAGTAGAAACATAATTGGTCGCTTATCGGTGATAGTTTGAAACAGTCTCAAGCTGACTCTTGGAACAAACCTATTGCTACGAGGAATAAAATTGGATCCATAAACAAGTATTATAAAGGGTTCTCTTTTATATATTTTATTTACTTACTTCATTTGTCTACTACCTCATAGATGTCACTAGGTGAACGGTAATTTTACATAAGTACTTTATTATACTTTAAACATGGATTATTCAAATTGTATATAATAGATAATGTTAAGAATTATCGATTATGTTAGTTATATGTAGCTCTAAACTGAATTTAGAAATTAAATGGACACGCTTAGCCGTTTTCTAGACTGCACGCAAAAAGAAATAATGATAAAGAATAACTAAGATATTTTTTTATTTGAATTAAAGTATAATTGTAAATCTATACTTACATGTATATACATATCTGATATCTGTATATCAACTATATAACTAAAATTCCTAAACTGAAAGCCATCAGTTAAAACTCACATTGCAAAAATTGAAATTTAAGTTTGACAATTTTCAGTATATTTTTATTTGTGTTTAGGTTTTAACAGATTTTGTAGGACGTCTATTTATCTATAAAGCTATATTTAGATCTTAAAAATTTTCAGAAAAAACATACAGCACTAGGGACATTATAAGTGAAAATATAACCATATGTAAAGGTGATATATAAGTGGTCTGCTACTTCCTGCTCGGCCTAAGCGGCTCAAGTTACAGGAAGCGAACTATAAATGATATGTAAAACTTTGTTTAGATCAGGGGTAGTCAGCCGGATAGTAACAAAAAAAGTCCCTGTCCTATACCTATCCAAATATGTGGAAAATGATATTCAGTTTATTGATATCTTTCCCTATCTCATATCTTATGGAATGAGGGTTTGTGTGGTTATGAGCAAAGAAAGAAATCGCCTGAATATATACGAAAGAGACCTTCGTTTGTTCTTTTCAAAAATTGAGCCGGATACTTATTCGATGTACTTACATCGTTTGCAGTCTGAATTCTGAGTAAAATATTCAAACTACAAAGATGTGATCCTTTTTATGAATCTATACCTAGTTTTTGGTTATCTAAATAAAGTTTTACATATCTGCTAGCTATATACTTTGGTACACAATTTATTAAATATGGAAACAGTCTGGTAACCATTATTTACATTTAAAATAAGTATTATATGCTTTGAAAATTATAACATAACATACTTTTAAATTGACACGTACACAGTGAAAACAGGTTGAAGCAGGTCAACGCCGAAAACCTGGGTCACAGCATAGCTATGCTGTGCCTGGGTGCTTTTATAGGAATGAAGATTTGGTTTAATTCTTTTTTTGCGATTTAAGTTTTGTTTCTTTTTGGCTTGGTAAGTAAAGAATCCAAAACAACCAGATCATCACCACATGACATTTGGCAAGAAAATAAGGGCGTAATTGATTACATTTTCTTTTCTTCTTGCTGTGTTAATAAATCGAAGCTTTAACTGAATTAATTGATTTAGGTTTTAAATTACTGCATAATGTAGATACCTGTGACTGCACTCTCACTGTATATTAAATTTCCCTCATTTATTTCCAACAAATTTATTTGCTACATCTCACCAACAGTACACTTCCCGAATTTAACTTAAGAAAACTTTTTAAAGCGTGACGTAAGCGTTAAGTGTTGTTTGGCACTGGTTAGTGGTTTGGCAAGTGGCACTGGCAAGTAATGACAGTGGAGTAGTGTTACTAGTGTTACAGGACAGGAGTTTCGAAGCAGCAACATTTCCTGTGATTTGTGCCTGTGGAGGTGTAACAGATGTGTCTGATGCGATGTTGTTATTGTATAGACTATGCCATAAAATAAGCAAGTGTGTTGAAAGTTGAAATGTGAAGTAAAAACCTAAAGGTAGTGTGTGCCGTGAGGTTTACAATACAAATACGATTGTAATGTGAGTGAGTGGAAGTTGAACATATGTAGTAAGTAACCATAAGGAATACTACAAGAAGTTTTAGTATTGTTATTGTGCGATATTTTATTGAATCTTATTGTGTAGGTATATTCACTAAATAAATTATAAGAGGTGAGGAAATATAAAAATAAATTCATTTATTTCATATATACAGAGATATTTTAGTGTCTGTCTAGTATTTTTATACAGATAATCTTCAATAAATTATCAACTAAATAGTAACAAGTGAGCTATTTTTTTAGAGTTATTATAAACTAACCCTAATGCATGTTTGTAAGCAGGTTAAAATACGATTGCAAGATAATTCTTGCGTCTTCTATGAACATAGTGAGTGCCTATGTGAACTTAGTTATTAGAATATCTTAATTTAAATAAATTCCCGTGAAAACGTGGATGCGCCAAGAATGAAAAACTTATTTAAAAAACTACCTCCTAGCACGTTGTTGCTTGTGGGATACAATATCTGGCTGCAAAATTCTCGCATCTTCCGTATGCGCCTCTCAAATACAGAATTAAAATTACTATTGCTTATATGCAGCCTTTCAGACGGATATACTGCATCGGTAAGATAAAGATATATATGCGTGGGTTATTTTTTTGAACCTGTAAGTTGAACTGCACGCATCTTGGAATATGAAGCGTGTGTTTGATAATGAAGAGTTTATAAATTTAGTAGAACCATATACAGTATATGGCTGTGTTGCCAACTCGAACAGTTTCAATTATGTCACAAGATTTGAAAAATTATGGTACATGGAATATTATTATGCTATACTGAGGTTTCAGTAGGAAAGTAAAAACAAAGAATTGTATTAAGGGCATCAGATAATTGGATTGCCAGTTTCGAGCTAGATTATGACCACCAAAAATAAAGTAGTTGCTAGGCACAGTCGTTCAAGAACTTGTGCAGGATGCAGGGTTGCCACCCGTCCCGTATTTTAGTCACATGTCCCGCGTCCCGCCGTTAGTTCATACGGGACGCTAAGAGTATCGTATTTTGATATTCAGAAAAATAAAATGTCAATCCACACCCAAGCAATCATTTGAATAAATTTTTTTTTGGCCAAAAATATAATGACAATAACATTTAAGTGTCGGACAACAGCACCGACAGATTTCGTGCAAAGTTGTTTGCTTATGGATCGCCATCTGGCGCCAAGAGGAAAAGTGTCAAGTTTTTTCTATTCTTGCCAAATGCCTTGTTTTGTTGTCTTTGTCACTTGTATGGTGATTGGTGACTCCTCATTTATGTGTCATTCTATCTAACAGTTGAGTTTTCCAGAGTCTTGCGCGGTGCTTTACAATAATTTGGCAATTATTTTAAATTAATTACTTCGTGTTTTAAGCGCGCACTAGATAATTATTAAGGTAAGTGCCTAAAGAGCTTAGTATAGTTTAGAAAATTTTAAAATTATCTATTTATAATCATTTAAAAATTAAAGGATATGGATAAATATTTAGAAAAACACGAAAAAAATAAGGACAATGGAGACCTCGGAAAAAGACCATCTACGCCACCAAAAAAAGCAAAGCGTCTCTGCAGCTATCGACCAACGTGGCAGACTGAGTATATTTGGCTAATAAAGGGTTCAAACGATTTTTATGCAAGATGTCTAGTATGCAAAAAGGATTTTTCAATTAGTCACGGTGGCCTTAGTGATGTCAAACAGCACTCTAATATAAAAGAGCATAGAAGACGCGAAAATGTCGAAAAATCTTCTCAAGTTTTAACAATTTTTTTTTCATATTTTTAGGTATTAATAATATTGTGTGAATCTAACTACTCTGTGGACAAATGCCCCAACCAGCGTTGAATTACACCCACAATATCTACCCATAACAGAGAAAATATTCAAGAAACTAACGATGTTACTGCAGCAGAGCTTGGGTAAATCTACCAATGCGTTAAGCATAGTGAATCTTACAATTCGTTAGATTGTGGGCTCAAACTTTTACCAAAAATTATAAAAGATTCTGAACTACTAAAAAAAATAGTCACAGAATTGGCCCCGCTCGCACCGAATTTGACAAGTGTGGTATCGCGAAACGCTAGATTGCCCGGATCGCCCCTACGCGATTGCTTATTTTAAGCAATTTGACCTTGAAAATTTCAAAGTTTTCGCCTGCGGCGCTAACCTGCCCGCCCTCTTCAACTGATATAACAAAAAAAATAATGTGTCTTAAAATTCAAAAGGTGGCAACCCTGGCAGGATGACAGTGATCATGGTAAAAATGATATCATGTTCATCAAGTAAATTTGAGATCATTTTCTCCATTACTAACATATTCCATAAAAAAATTGAATAATAAAATAGCTAGGTATATTATTGCAGTACGTTATATTTACCATAAACAGGTTGGTAAACCTCGTTCATATGTCATCTGACAATCGATTCTCGGCTAATAAAGTCGCAATTTTCGCATCTTGCAATATTTTCTTCTTCTATCATATTTGCAAATAAATAAATATTTATCTAACCTGCAAATATTGTTCTGGGTTTAATTTACCCTGCTGTTGAGGAGAGTTAGAAAGAGTTAACTCGAGTAAGTAACCGAGTTCGTAACTCTAAAGAAACCGAACGCGGATAAATACAACTGGGTTAGTAAACAAACACATTTTGCTGTGAACGAGTTAACTCGGGTAGGTTTACGAAAACGCCTTATGTTGTAATTGTTTCCAAACAACGGTCGTCTTTTGTAGTTTGTATTGTCGTCGAGCTTAGTGTTTATTTATCGAATTAGTATTTTAATGTGAGATGTAACAACTGGTCCGCTACTTCCTGCTCGGTACTTAACCGCAGACCTCTCGCCCTGGGCGATGCGCCATTAAATCTTAATCTTAAAGATTTAAGGTCGCTTCCTGCAAAGTCGAGTCGCTTAGGCTGAGCAGGAAGTAGCGGACCAATTACATCTCACCTACACTCGATTTATATGTGAAGCTACATATGAAGGAACAGCCAGTTCAATTGTCAGTCATCTCATCTATGGCATACTGATGAGGGCTAACAAGCCCGAAACCGGTCTATGTCTGGTGGAGTGGCCGACAAGGGTTCTTGGCTGTTTACACAGATACTGCAGGTGTAATTCAATGCCGGTCGGGGCATTAGCCCGCGGAGTAGTTGTTTCCTGCAGTATCATTTATAGATTTAGTATTTTACATTTTGTGTTTCTGTATAAAAATATACTAACTTCATTTTGCAACATAGCCATCATATTGCAGTAGCACCAGCATAAAGCAAGTAAAATATCCATTTCTGGACCTTAAGTCCCTAGAAAACGCGGCACCTGTCGCGTGACCTATATCATGGAACGGCGCCGCCTGTATTTTTTCTAGGTTTTTGAACTGAACACTGATAGGCCCCACCTGGCAAGTCGTTGTTAAATAATTTATACCATTCAGTGTCTCGCTCTCGCATAAAGTATCTGAGTTATATAGTCCTCGTCTAAACGTACGTAGAGATGGGCAATGATTGAACGGGCCGTTCATTTGAACGACTCCTAAAAAAGAATCGTGTGAATCGACTCTTTATTTGGCAAGCGATTCGTTCAAATGAGTCGTCATGTACTATTTCGCGAAACCCGAAATGAATCGTGAATCCTAATGGCATCGGGTCAATATTTAAGAAGCAACTCTCGTTCAAATGAATCGTCATTTGTCAGACGATTTGCGAGTCGCGAAATGAATCGTAGCGTATCGAGCCAATATTTGAGAAGCAACTCTCGTTGAAATGAATCATGAATCGCCACTTGCCATGTGAAGATTCTTGAGCCGAGAAATGAATCGTAGTATGTATTGGTCCAATATTTGAGAAGCAACCCGTTCAAAGGAATCGCCATTTGCCACATGGATATAAATTATTGCATTTTTATTTATTTCGCGCATCTCTTGTATTTATAATTTACAACAAATATTCGCTTAAAATGAATCGTAGTTAAAAGATGGAATACGAGTTTGTTTATCTGATTTTTTTTACACATTTCTCAATATTTTGTAGTAAAATAATTATTATTAAGTAATGATAGAATTTTATACTTTACAGAATGTTCCATTTAAATACGTACAGTTAGATATAAAATTAGAAATTTAATATTTCACATAGGTATAACTAATAGTGATGGGCGATGTTCATCGATGTTCGATATTTTCAGCATCGATGGTGAACATCGATGTTTGGCAAGCATCGACCACATGACTACCAACCAATGGTGATCGATTTCGTCGGTGGTCCCGAACGAATAGATACTCACCTGCAACTTGCAAGTGCAGGGATCATCTAGGCGGTTTGAATTTCCACTAGTTTTAGACGGCTATATTGATTTTTTATCGTCTGAACATGCAGATTAAAAATAATATTGATGATTCTCCAGTGGATTATTTTACGGCGTCGGTGTAAATGCATACAGCATTGCCAGAAATGGCATCCTATTTAAAAATGCCGGTGGTAAATTTAGATGATAATACGTTAGAGTGATGGCTGCTCTCATGAAATAACATTTCCCAAATTAGCAGTATGGCAACATTTGCACTAACTAAAATACTTTTCTCTAAAGCTGGGCGAAGTATTTACAAAGAAGAAATAGGTTGGAGAGGGAAATAATTCTTGAACATTTTATTTAGAACATAATATAATCACATATCAGTTATACCTATATAAACCGGCAGTGTCACAGAATATATTTCTATTCTGTGCCAGTATTTTAAATATAATTATCTATTTATTTCTGTTGGAATTTATTTTTCAACCATCGATGTTTTATTAACATGTTGCAGTTTGATGACAATATCGATGGTCAACATCGATGTTCTGCATCGATGTCCCATCACTAATAACTGTTATACACTTACATTATGTGAAATATGAAAACCAGTGAATAAATACAGTTGCATGCGCGAATAAGTCGCCGTTACCGATTTAAATTTTCAAATAACTGTATTATTATAATTTATATTATAATTATAGTATTAGAGCATTAGAATTCGGGATTAAATTTCATCGTTCAAAATTCAAATGAACGAATCGTAAGAGTCGATTCATTTTACCAAATTGAATCATGTGAAGTGTGAACGGATTCATCAAAAGGAATCGAATTGCCCACCTCCACTTCTACGTACGACCAAATCGACTATAAAAATTCCAAATAATTATGTTTAAATTACTTTGCACCGGGACAGCGCGTACGCAGTCCCGACTACCAAAAATTACGCGCCCGAGTTATCCGCATTAGGGATAATCGCAGGGGTCAGCCCGACCGTAGTGCAATGGAAGGGCCTCACCCTGGGGGAACCGCCTTGTTGATCACGGTAACCCCTACGCCAGGTAAGTATGCTCTTCTGGGGTTTCCAACGAGTGCCTAAAAGCCCTGTTTGAGTTTGTAGAAGCAACATATAAGTGGCGCCATCGTCATGCTGTTATTCAAATCAGCGACATAAATGGAATAAAGATGGAACAAGTTGTTATTTATGTAATAATTGTTGTTTGGTGACACAAACAATATAACAATTTTATTATTTTAGCGTAAGCTCTCTTAATAATAAAAATAAATGTTTAATTTTAATTGTTGTAGGTGTTCAAAGAGATAATATAAATAAAGTACTACTCAAATAAAAAAGAATTGATTCAATGTGCATGATAAATGTCAAGAGTCATATGTCAGAAAAAAGAAAAATAAACTACCTATGAGAGCAACGGGCGCAACCAGCATAGCGCATAGCCAGCATATCTATCAATTTTAAAGTACCATCATTCATCATTCCCTATGTTTTTAGTATTCAGGGATGCTGAGGACAAATCATGCATAACATCCATCGTAAATGCTATAAAGGGTAGAATCACGCATTTACATGGAGTCAATGGAGTCGTTAATTAATAATAATTATTTATTCTATTTTGATCAATCTAGAGCTATACTAGTAAGATAAAAATGTAGTATTATACAAATTCAATAATCATCCAGATTTTAAATAAATTTGTTGCATTGCTTCTAGGAAAAGTTTTTAATTCCGCTTGAACTCTTCCATTCCTTGATTTCACTCTTGTGTGTACGTACGATTGTTTAAAAGAGTTTTAATAAACTGATTTATTATGATAATGATATCATATTAATATTTAAGAGACCACACTTACGACACGTATTCTAAGCTCCAGCGTTAGCCAAGATGTCCCTCTCATTATCAGGCTCTTTTTAGATTTATTATTCTTGTGATCCGAGGTGAAAGGCAGACTGGAATACATATAAAACTCCATGTAGAGAAAAGTAAACCCAAACTACCCGAATACATTTTTGTCTTCATCTCAACACAAAGATTAGAATCATTCTTCCAAACACTGCTCATTCGTCCACTTTGCTCAACGACAGTCCGACCTGACGACTCACGTCCGCGCGTGAGTTTAAAATTTCTTTCATAGATCATATATATAAAGTGTGCACTTAGTTTTGGAATTTATATATATATATATAAAGCTGTTTACAGGCCTTTTAGGCCCAGAGCTGTGTTATTCTCCTCCACTCCATTCTGTCCTTCGCCTTTCTTTTCCAATCCGTTACATTTTTCTCCCTTAGATCTATTGCCACTGCCTCTCTCCATCGCTTCCTCGGTCTACCTCTTTTTTTCTTGTAGTTAGGTTTACTCCCTACTATTTTCTTAACTGCCCTTTCATCCTCCATACGTTCTAGATACCCTAGCCACTGCACTCTCCTGGCTTTTACACATTTGTCTATTGTTGGTGCCTCGTACATTCCATATATTTCCTCATTATTTCTCCTTACATAGCCTTCCTCTGTCCTCTTACCACCTAGAATTCTTCCTTCCTTTCCCACCTTAAAAGGTTTTCTCTTGACTTCTTATTGAGAACCCAGGTTTCACTACCATACAGCGCTGTCGGTCTCAAAATTGTTTTATACATTCTAAATTTTACTCGTCTGGACAAACTTTTTGATTTCAATAAGTGGTTGACTGCTGCCGAACTTCTGTTTGCTTTTATTATTCTCCTATTTATTTCTTGTTCCTCATCACAGTTAGCTGTTATTAGCGCCCCCAAATACACATATTCTTGAACTTCTTCAAACTCCATCTCTCCATGCTCTGTTCTCAATTTAAAATTTGTATCCTTTTTTTGTTCTCCTATTCTCAGCAGCTTACTTTTCTCTTGATTTATCTGCAATCCCACTTAGTTTTGGAATTTACAAGATAAAAATACAGGGTGACAAATAGTTCCGTACCACACTTTAATAAGTTTCCATTAAGATTAGATATGAAATAAAATATTGAAGGGCATCTTACTTAAGTATACCTGACTATCAATTCCGCCTTAAAACACAAAACACTGACGTGATGTGTTAACAAAATCCGACCTTGACTTTCTTCTGCAACGGTCAATGGTAGTGTGCCTAAAATATTCATATTTTACTGCGCTTGGTTATCTTTGACCTCATGTGAAATTAGTGTAAAAATCACTACCTCCGTGTCTCCCAACCTCGAGTCTCCTCCTTTTATTCCACGTATCTTTTCTACGCTACTGTCTGCATTCCGCAATCTGCAAGTACAACGATGAAAAACGCTCGTCCAACTACTTCCCGCACGATGTTTACTGAAAACAAATTCATAATTTTACTGGTCCAATATTTCTGACAGTCTGAAACCATTCCTTGATAATAATAAAAATTTGATATCACTTCACTGATAAATACACGAAACTTTCACCTTTTAGTCA
The DNA here is from genome assembly GCA_025584915.1 of Monochamus saltuarius. NCBI lineage: Eukaryota > Metazoa > Arthropoda > Insecta > Coleoptera > Cerambycidae > Monochamus > Monochamus saltuarius. Next base: position 105,684,318 of record CM046721.1, on the reverse strand, counting down.
CCCGCGTCAGTCCATCTGTGGTCAGTCCCATCAGTCCCATCACCCTTCGGCCTTCATCGTTTGTCAATATCGACATAAGCCGATCGCTTACCCAATTATGTATTTGTTTATATTTGAAGCAACCACTCGGATTGCCTCGTATCCGTGCCTACAAAAAATTGCAGGTGAACGATCATCGATGACTTCTGCGGTAAAATAAATTCGCCACAGAAATCTGCCTCACGCTCAGGATACGAGACTATTTCTCGTCATCACGGTTGCGACAACTCTACGTTTGAGTAGAGAGTATGGGAAGATATACTACAGAAATGATCCTGTGAAGTATGATCTTGACGTTCCAACCAAAACGTTTGTCTTACGTTAAGTTTCAATGACATTCTATCGGCAACTTATAACCAGTAAACTCTGTGTTAAAGAGAGATAGAGTGCTTGTTTATGAATGCCGACATCTGGTCAATAGAGTGTAAACTATAAGAGATTTTTAACTGCCTGTAATACTTACGCTGACTGTAAAAGATGAATAAATTATTTTAATACGAGTGATATTGCTACCTATTACTATTAAAATTAATATTCTGTATGTTTATTAAAAGAATATGAAGAAATAGAAATGGATCAATAAACAGGTGTTATAAAGGATTCTTCTTTAAATAAGTACCTTACTTACTTCGTTTGTCTACTAGCTCATAGATGTCACTAGTTGTACGGTAATTTTACATAAATACCTTATGTACTTGAAAGTTGTTAAACATAGATTATTAAAATTGTATATAATTGTTTATATTCGTCATATGTAACTTTAAACTGAATACAGAAATTAAACAGACACGTTTAGTCATTTTCTAGATTGTAAATAAAAATAAATAATGATGAAATAATATACCTAAGCACTAAGATAATTTTTTATGTAAAAAATTGTTGATCGATATTTCAACAGATGATGGTGCCACTTCAAATATTTTTCATAGACGAAATTATGATAAAGATTAATTCGATGGATAATCCAAAACAAATACCAGATTTTTTAGATAAGATTAGGTAGGTATCCATTATTCCAGTAAACGGATAATCTTGAGTGCCCATACTACTTGAAAAATAAATGATTGAATGCAATATTCACATTTACGTAGAAAATAGGTACTTGTTTAGGTAATATTAAAAACACTCCAATCTTATAAAGGTCTGTTTAAATTGATATTTGAGTTATTTTAAGCAAAACTAATTTCCAAATAAGTAATTTTTAAAAACGCAGCTTTGGTTTATTTCAGATCATTCATTATTTTAAGCAGAACTGATTCCCAAATAAGTAATTTATAAAAATGCAGTTTAGGTTTAATCCAGAGCCTTAGAAAATTGAAAGTCAGATATCTGTGTAAAAAACGTATCGAAGACATTTATAATAGCTTAGCTAAGTCAGAGAGCTTCTGCATTCCCTACTGGAGAAAATCTTCCACACACATTGAGACACATTCAAACTCATGCAACGAATCGCCGACCATTGATAATGGGTTGGTAGACATATACCGGTTTCGGTTTCGATCTTATTAGCTCTCATCAGTATGTCATAGGTGAGGTATCTGACGAATAATCCTAGCTGTTTTAGTCTGTTTAACCCGACAGAAGGGATCATGAGTACGCGGTATAGAACTAACTGCATCTATCTATCTGGTGGACTACTGACGAGTGACTCTAGCTGTTGCTATAGGCTTTCCACGTGTAATTCAATGCTGGTCGGGGTCGGGGTATTAGACCGCAGAGTAGTTGTTTCCTGGAATTCCGTGTTTGCAATTGTAAACATTGTTGAATATGGTGTTTTTTTATTTTCTTAATATTATTGAAAAACGGATAGTCCCGAATCAGTGTGACAAAAATGAATAGGTACGTCTTAAACAATGTGGAAACACATCATGTCTACGAGGTGAAAAATGTTGCTCCTTTTTAAGTCATCACGCAAAATTTCTCTTATTTTCTGTCAAGAAAAGCGCTCAAAATCATTACATTCATCACGATAAGATCGAAATAAGAGACCCATTTTCAATTTTTTTTATACAGTCCATTGTATTAGTTCTCATCATTTTAAAATTTGCCATAATTTACTTATTGACCTTATTAGAATATCTCGAGGGGCGATTCACTCTTCGAAGTAGGTGTACATTTACTTACTTTGTACTTCGGAAGTACCTGAAGTACAATTGAAGTACTTGAAGTACAATTGAAGTATTCGAAGTACAAATGAAGTACTCGAAGTACAATTGAAGTATTCGAAGTACAATCGAAGTACTGTCGAAGTACAATCGAAGTACTGTCGAAGTACAATTGAAGTACTCGAAGTACATCGGAAATAATCGCTTACTTTCGTTTGTGTTTATGGTAGATGAATAATCTGAGGAGCGGCAACAACTCAAAAAGCATTAGTTTACTGTCTGATGCGGACCCGAGAGTCAAACATTAAATTTTGCTGCAGAAATTAGTTGGAAAATTAGTACGCATTTTTATTCTGCATATGTATATGAGTTGAGCAACATAAATATTCCATTATGTTTAGCAAAGAATTATTTTCGTCGTTTAATCCAAATATAATATCGATTTGAGGTTATAATTGGTTGTATTGTCGAATGTCGGAACGTTTCAGTCGGCGACGGCGGTAATATCAGAAAACTTTACGATACACGTGAGGAAAGAAAACACATTTCTTTGGTACACAACTTGCACACGAATTCTAATTGGTCGTCAATGACATCTCACTCGCTTTTTTAGTCCACGTCGACTCAGTGTTATATTTTAATTATTATAAATACGTTAGTTCATTATTGAATAGCACAAATAATATTTGGTCTGTTTTTATTTTTTTGTATTTTTATAAATAAATATTGCAAACTATTCTAATACATATATTATCACAAGTAATTTTTGAAATAGAGTTTTATTAATAAAGAAAACATTATCAATGTAAATTAATTGTCTATTTTATATTTCTATAATTATCAATAATTTATTTGAATCTTCTTGAGGACAGGATTGAGATTTTTATATGTATGCAGTCAAGGATAAGAATTATTGTTTAAAATAATGTGTGAACTTGTCTATAGAGCAATACTTATTCTTTTGTCAATAATAGAAATGACAAAAACTGAGTAACTTAATGCTTATAATAAGCTGTAGATCTTTTACTTGTGTAAAAAGTATATATCAATTTGAACTAATCTGTCGTTATACTTAGTCCAATGGCTGATAATTTAGAATGAAATTTTATACCAAGACTAAGTCTGATATTTATTTTTCTTGGAAGGAATTAAATAATTAAACTTGGTTTCAATAAACTGTTCTAACAACAGACAAAAAATATATCCACTCTTGAGTTAACATTGGTCTTCTATTTCTATTAATAATAATTTATTCAGTCAAGTAATATTTGTCTTGCTTAATGTATAGGTAAGTACGAGGGTAAGTATATTTTTTTCCGTGTAGAAGTACATTTACCCAAGAGAAACGCATAGAAAATTCGGAGATGGTAGGACAGAAAGTCAGAAGCTGCCAGATTTAAATGAAATATATGAAACAGTAGAACTCGCTAAAAACGAGGCGAAGAAAGAGGCAAGTCTAACTGGAATGATATGTACAGATTCTGATTGGTATAAACCTGATTTTGAAACGAAGATAGATTTTGAGGATTTAAATGACGTGGAAGACTTGGAGGAAGACGATAATGTTAGTCTGGTTCAGAATGACACTAAAAATGGTGAAATTCTCGATATTTCAGAAGAAGTTTCTGGTGACATACAATATTTTTTGCCAAATTTCTGTGAAGAAAATCACCTAAAAAAATTCGATTTATCGAAAGAATTAGAATTAGACTGCGATAATTTTTTAAAACCAGTCTTTCACTAAAATTGTTATGAAAATTATAAATCTTATATAATAAGAAAGTCCAGTTTGTGTTGGATGATTGAAAATCAAGGCAAGAAGCTTAGTAGTGATAGGCTTCTGAGAGTTCAGCAAAGCTCAATGAATCAAAATAGCGATATAAATAAAGAAAACAATGTTACCAAAAATGCAAAAATTTTTGTAGGCGATTGGTGTGCCTTTAATTTTAATAACAATAAAAAACGAGATAAAGGAAAACAATTATCAACTAATTTTATCATCGGTCGGATTCTAGCCTTCTCATATTTAACTGGAAACAAAAATAAAGACAAACAATATTCTTTAACATTTTGTGAGACAAGTAGTTCGAGCAACATTTCAAAAAAAAAAGGAGTTGGATGTTTGGCTAATTGGTTAGTTAGTGACCAATACGGTAATCTAAATTTCATAAAAAGTGAAACTCATGATTTTAAAGATATTGATTTGTACATTATCTGAAAAAGACATAAAATATGAAAATAAAAAATTTAATATCAACAAAGAAGCATTGTCAATGATCTATGATATAAACATAAATTTAATAGGAAACATATGTAACAAAAAAAAGTCAACAAAAAACACTCAAAAAACAAACAAAAGAGAACACGTTTCATCAGAAAGCTCTGAAGAGAGTAACTGTTCGTATAATAGTAAACTCGCTGACGATAGCCTGAATGACTTGGAAGAGGAAGATTTATCCACGGATTTATCATTAAATGTAGTACCGGACAACACAGTAGAAAAAAATATTGAAATTGAAAAATATTATGCGACTTACTACAGAGAGGGACAAAACACGTCTTGTTCATGGTACGTTGGACGAATAATAAGAAAAATTTCAACAAGTATTGTACAAATAAAATTTTTAAGAAGAGACCTAGATAGATTTGTGTGGCCACGCGAAAACGATATCCAAGCTGTCAATGTACAATTTATTTTTTACGGTCCTATAGATCTGACTGGGTATGGTCCTTTTTTTATAACAAAATTTGATGAAAATCGGATAGAAAAAAAACTAAAGGAAATTAGACAATTAGCTGTATGACAAAATGTATTTTTTTAAAATAAAGTTTTCAGTTTTTAACCAGTTTTTAAATGCTGCAAACATGACTTTATTTCCTACTTTATTTCAAACAAATATGGAAATCTCGTAATGAAAATCGGAAAGAGAAATTTGTATAAAGAAAATCACCAAATTATTAAAGTCCTTATTATTTCTGTATAAGTTTTACTTTCTGTCCAACTACTTTCGGCTTTTCAGCCATCATCAGGAAATACCATTTTAAATATGAAAAGTTTATTGTCATTAATAATGCAACATTGGTATTTTAAATTTAAATGACTGACTGACAATAAATAATAATAAACCGAATAATAAACTAAGAAATGTTCAGAAGTAATTTATTAATTTTGTAACTAGCTGCGAAGCACCTACATTTGAGACTCGAAGTACTGCTGAAGTACTCGAAGTACATCTAAAGTACTCGAAGTACTTCTGAAGTACTCGAAGTGCTTCTGAAATACTTGAAGTACTTCCGAAGTACCTCGGAAGTACTAGAAATACTTCGGAAGTACTCGAAGTATTTAAAAAAGTGAGGTGTACTTCGAGAAATTCGAAGTAGGTGTACATTTTTTTATGGGTGAATCACCCCTCGGTAATATCTATTACTTGACGGTGGGGGATTTACATCTACATTTCAAAGCTATTTCTGTTCTATTTTATTTGTTTTCTGTTTGTGTGAATATCGGGGATGGAACAAACTACACACACAACGTCAAAAGTCTTGGATTCCCCCTCATTCTTGTTAAAGAAATCTTTTTGTCAGAAAAACCAAATACATTTATAAAAGTATATTGTTTTCTGAATCTTTTTTTTTGTGTTCGATAAACTGAGTACTTAGAAAATTAAAAACCAGCAAATGTGTTTGACATTTTTGACAAAATTTATTAAATCAAAAACAAGTAATAAAGCAAGTTCTCTACTTGACTAATAGTCGGTATGACCTTCACCACGTTCCAATAGCATATTGACACGTCTGTGCATATTGAGATAATCAAGCGGTTAACGATCTCTTGCGGAATATTGTTCCATTCCTCTTCTGCCTTATTTGCAGTCTGAGGTGGCGGAATATGATTATGAATGGCTCTAGCAACGAAATTCCACATGTTTTCACTAGGATTCATGTCAGGAGAGTTGGCTGGCCAATCTAATCTATTGATAGAGTGTGTCTTGAACCCTTCTTGCGCGATGTGGCCGAGTGTTGTCGTCCATAAACACAAAATGTTCACTTAATTCATTACGGGGTACACAAGTGGGCCCTGCAAGCTGAACCTGTGCGGTGTCTACGGGCAGTGGCGGCTCGTGATGAAATGAACCGGGTGTTCTGCAAATATTTACTCACCTATTTTTTGAAAGTCAATTCAATTCTGCGATCCTTCATAGAAGCAAACTTGTCTATAACCTTTTCGTTGCAGCCATCAATTTGTGAAATAAATATTTTTTCAATAGAAAGCATCGATAGAGCTGTCAAACGATCCTGGGACATTGAATTTCGAAGTCTTGATTCTTTTTAAAGTTGAAAAGCATCTTTCAGCTTCTGACATTGGTGTTGTTGCAACAATTTCTAATAATTTTTTTGTTTCCCGAAATGTTTCGTCTAAATTATTTTCTGTTTAATATTAGTTGTCCCTAATAAAGCTAATTCCATTGTATTATGTAGATGGCTGCACCAAATCTGTCACCCCTACCTCCGTCTATGCTTTATCACCGCCAAAAAGTAAACAAGGGAAACAAAATAACGCATTTTTTTTGTTGCACCCACAAATCCAATTGTTCATCGAATAAATGTCTCTATTAAATTGACGCTTACATGCTTTTCGCGGCTAACACCTGCAGTCTCAATAACAATATCGGGCAATGGCCTACCATTGTTTTTTAAATCAATTTTTCTTCATAAAAGTATTTAAAAAATCGGTTCACATGAACTGAAATTATAACTAAATTATAAACTAAATCCATTGTCACTATCACAGTATATAAATATTAATAATTAGTATAATATATCACTATACCAATTCACAAAACACCAAAACAGTATTTAAAATCTCAAATTAACACGAAATACGAAATAGGAACGATTTACGCCCGCAATTCTATGAGTAGTACATTCACTGATGTTGCCCACAGATCATTGGCCGAATATTGCCTTTACTGGGAAAAATGCAGCTCACTGACCGTGTAAATTCGTGCATTTGCGAGCGTCAATTGTGGATCGTCGCGGGAGTTGTGGGGGAGAACGGGTGTGTTGAACCGTGCACAGAACCACCTCGTGTGGCCCAGTTCAATGTACCGCGACCCGCTCGCATAGAGACCCAGATAATTCATCTGGTCTACTACTCAATAGAGAACGACGGGCAGAATGCGATTTTAACGAAAGCATGACGGCGACGGCTCGACACAGCGGACAGCGTCGGCGGGAGTAGGATGCTGGTTAGCTCCACCAATTAACCAAATTATTTTATTAATAAATTTTAGTAATTATTACGCCGCGAAAATATACAAATATCTAATTTTTTTTGGCAGTTCTGCAGCTCTGCAGCACCTATACACCAGCCGCCACTGTCTACGGGCATATTGCACCAAATACCGAACCTCCCTTTCATTAGATACTCGAGGACGTCCAGTACGTGGTCTGTTTTCCACTGTATCAAATTCTTCATATCTGTGTACTATGCGTACAACAGATGATCTAGGAATGATCAACATACTCGGTACTGATGATTAGAATGTCCTGAATAATGTAAAGTCATTCTTGCTCGGGTAAACGCAGAAATTTCACGTCCTGGCACTATAATGTACAAAAATTAAAAGGAACACTTGGCTGAATACACTGCCAAACAGCCAAACTGACCAGATTTGTAAAAACATTGGTAATTTATTTATTTTTATTTATTTATTTATTTAAATACAAACCCAACAGGCAAAAGCCCAATTACAGGGTAGGTTACACAAAAAAAGAACATTGACATGTAATACAGTGACTAAATTAGTTGAAAACAACATAAAATTTAAAAATATAAATAACAGTATTACAATACAATACCAACTACACTCAACAAAGCACAACAAAAATAATTAATGAAGACACACGTAATAATTAAACAAAAAACCCCTATTAACTATGGGAATACCGATTTAATTAGCAAAATTGTGCAACAAAATATGTCAACCTTGCTCTCAATTTTACAATAATTATGGATCATTTGGTAAAGTGGGGAAGCTATCAATAAGTTTGATGGGCATTTTAAAGATATTAGAGCATCGGGAGGAAAGTCTTGGTACCCTATATTTGATTTGATTGTGAAGTGTATCACTATCTAATTTATGTTTACGAGTTTGTACAGAATTATAACAGAGTGCAGCTCCCTCCTAGATTGAAGGGTTGACAGAGAAGAACGCTCTAACAACAGTTCATGTGAAAAGCCAATAGGAGGATAAGTTCCATCAATTATAAATGAAGCGGACTTCAAAAAGCTTCTTTGAACCTTTTCAATTACAGATACATGTATATTATAAATAGGATTTCAAACTGCAGAGGCATATTCCAACCGAGATCTTACAAAAGTTATAAACAGCAAACGCATTGTAGTAATGTTATGAAAACTTTTGAGTTGCGTATTATAAACCGTAACATTTTATATGATAAAGAAGTAATCGTCTCAATATGTTTATTAAAACTTAGTTTATGATCAAAAATAACACCAAGATCTTTAATCGTGCTAGGACGGTGCAAAATTGAATCACCAATTTTATAATCATACAAAACCGGCTTTAACTTTCTATGAAAGGATACAACATTGCATTTATCTGGATTTAAATGCAGGCTATTATTTATACACCAAGAAATTATTGATTGCAAGGCTATTTGAAGGTACTGACAGTCCGCAATAGATTTGATTTCCATGATCAGTTTTACATCATCCGCATACATAAGAATATTGACATGTATGTCCAAGCCAAGTAATAAAGTAAAGGTTCATGGTCTGCAATTTTTTATTATCTTTTTTGTTCCACATTAAGAAAAATCATTAGGTTGAATCGAATCATTTTATATACAGGGGGTCCAAGCTTTTGATGGTGTGTGTATATAAAATCAAAAAAACAGACATTTCTAGTCTGGCAACTTTGAATGTGTCCTTTTCTGTGCCTGACTGGTTTTCTTTCTTATTGTGGACTAGAGGGAAAGTTGGCACTTCCGAATTTGCATGTAATAAAATAACTTTTCTCTAAAGCTGCCACAGTTGAATCGTGTATAGTACAGTTAGATGGTGGTCGTAGAAAAACTACTTGCAGTCAACATTCTAACTTTTCTCACGAATGAATTCATAAACCATACAATAGAACAGTAGAAACAGGACATGTGTACAGTCACAACTATATTCCAAATATTTGGTCAGCCTCTCGCAAATGTCAGTGCTGGATTAAAAAATAAACAATAACAATCATTGTAGACCTCGTCGTTGCTCCCGACTTATCTTATTTGTATATGTGTTTGGTCTGTTTACATTCTCTCTAAGCAACAGACACAGTATTAAAAGATAACTCTGTATCCGTCCTCTATTCCTGCTGGAAAACATATGTAGGTAAATATATCAGTGATTGACTGAATGAGTAAATACACCGTTTTAAATTGTTTGCTCATGCTGGGTAAATAGTATTCAGGAAGATAACACTTGTAGATTAAAAACTATATTATAAATATCATAAATTGAAGCATATCGTATGAACACGTTTCTTACCTTCAATCCTTTAAAACATACATAAAAGAAACTGAAAGAATATTTTATCATTTAAAGATTCAGGTGTAACTGTCTTATGGAGCCATCGCATTCTAGAACATTGACATCAGTTAACACAACATTTTTAGCAACGATATGCTTTTCTAATAAATTAAAAATATGTGACCAAAAATGTGCTTTAATTTCATTCAAACAAACTTTTTCACTAAATCAGCGTTGCAGTGGCGGCTCGTGGTAGCTGCAAGAGGTGAGACCCAAATGATACCTAAATAGGAATCAATTTACACGTCTCCCCTGGGGTAATATTCCCTGACGCGTTGACAATGTTTTATTATGGAGGTCTTCGCCAATAGCCCTACTACAACCATAAATTAAAAAACTAAATAACATCAGAACTCCGATTTTTATTTACAATATAATAGAAAAAAATATATGTTTCAGCATCTAACAATTTAAAAAATTGTTCCTACATGTTTAAAACACTAAAAAATATGAAAAAATATAAAAACCAATTTTCAACTACTTATCTATTTACATAAGCCACTTTTACTAAAAATGTTTTAATACTTTCACTTCTTATAAAACAAGTCTATTCATCGGTCTTTTAAATTCGCAAATTTATTTATAATATCTTCATAATATTGGGAATCGGTGCTAAAACTTTGCAACAGTTCTTTTTCTATAGCCATCATCGATAAGTTGTTTAAGCGCTTTTGTGTGATCGTATTTCTTAAGTAAGTCTTAATTCGCTTAAGGCACGAAAAGTTTCGTTCTACTGAAACACTTATTGCAGGAATTGTTAAAACTAAGCAAAATAATTTCTATGTTTCCGAAAATATCATTTTAAATTCCTTGTATAATATTTCTACCGTTTTCTGTACTTCTAAATTATAAAATTGTTCATCTCTGTACAAAACATAAAGTTCGTTTTTCAATTTATCTATGTCAAATATGGTTGGATACATTTGTAGTAAACAATCAAATGATATTTCCGGAAATTTGTTTGCATATTCGGGATATTTTAAAGCGTTGGCCGACTATTCAAAATTTGTCGTTTCTCTTCTTCATTACGTATTGAAATAGGCGTTTCAAAAAAGAGATAAAACAATATCGTGAGGGATTCATTATTATAAATAACTATCGACGAGCCTATCGATAATATGTATATTTAAATTAGGTTCCTATTCTATGTTAAATTTAGTCTTACCTTGTAAGGAAGTTGTTTTTTATTTTTTTAAATTAATCCTACCTGCCTTGTCTTTAAAACTTTACCACCGCGCTTACCAACTAATCTTCAGAATATTCAACTAATCAACCACTAACAATAACCACTGGAAATTCAAAACACATAAATAAAAGTATTAACACTTGAACAATCGATTAATCGCGTCACACACGTAAATAATCTACAGTTCACAAGTTACTTACGGTCACTAGCCACTATCACATCGTCCATTTACCGTTGAACTAAAATCTTGAGGCGCCAGAAATCGGGCCTCAGTCTCGAGCGGACATGGAGCGAAAAACATCGATTTTAACCATCTTGCGTGGCGGGGGAAACCATAACGTATAGACATGTGCGACGCAATTTGAGGCTCGCAAAATTCGGCATCACTGTGGTGGGATTGGTGGGTGACCCGGAATCCCCACGCGGGTAGAAACAGAAACGGCGGGATATTGAAATGTAAACCAGAGGTACGTTATAACATACGAGGGCTAAGATTGAAGCAATTATTTTATTTCGTTACATTGATTTTTGATAAATGTAGTAGGCAAACGGATTGGAAATTATGGGGTATTAAAATATACAGTGAAAGCCAAATTTTACAGTGAGGCCCGGCCTCAGTTGCTTCATACGACGCGCCGTCACTGCAGCGTCGTTATCTGCGTTATACTTTCCAAAAACCAAGGTTTATAGAGATGTGTCGCTAAATACGACCTAATTTACGATTAATAAACAGTATTAGATCAAACTGATGATTATTGATTTCAGTTACTTATTGGAACTTTTTCAAAGCATATTGACCAAGAAAAAATGTTAATTAGATAGGTACCCGAGATTACTTGGGGGTGCCGTATTCTTGAAATATGTTTTCTACAAATATAACTAATTTTGAACATTTAAGAACTAATAATATGGAGCTTAGCAAATAACAGGAATTTTATCTGATGCCGCCTGCAAATATTCATGTAAATAATGAAGTAAACATATATATATATATAAATACAGAAAGTGGTCTAACCAACAAATTTTTAGGTACAAAAATACGTATTTCTTTCAATTTAACTTCAGATGTAAATATTGTTATAACATAAACTTACATCATTCTGCATATAAGAATATTCGCTTTTGTTTATAAGTATGTGGAAAGAATTGTTAAAATGTGAGGTGAGAATAGCAAAAATGTCAAAAATTTGATTATTTTACGGCGTGAAATCCAGGACTTCAAATAAACTGATCAAGAAAAAATATAAATTAGATACTCGAGTACCACATCATACAGTTTTTAATTCTTCTTAATATACGGGATGTTAATTAAGTATGTGCACAAACTTTAAGGGCTATGACTGATTTTAAGACAAAAAGTTCATAATAAACATGGATCCGCAACGGCTTTGTTTTCCAGATACAGGATGTTAAAGTTTGAAAAGAAAATCACATTTTTGGATCTATTTTCTGAGTAGTAAGAGCTACTTAGTTGAAACTTTGCATACCCTAATAGGTATTTAGAGATTACATTTTGCAGGTATTAAATTATTTTTAATTTAGCCATAAGCGCAGATATGGCTAACCTTTAGTTTTTTAAGAAAAAAATGACACTACAACGATTTTTTCAAAATTCAAAAGCTCTGTCGATTGAACCAATTAAAATTACACAAAAAATGTCTCTTGGTAATTTCTGATACGATGAACAGTTTTCGAGAACATTTCTTAATTTCATTCTTATGCACGCAATTTAAGTTAAAGTTAAAATTAAGCTCTTACTACTCAGAAAATAGATCCAAAACTTTGATTTTCTTTTCAAACTTTAACACCCTGCATTTGGAAAACAAAGCCGTTACGGACCCATGTTTATATGACGTTTTTGTCTTAAAATCAGTCATAGATGAACCTCTTAAAGTTTGTGCACATACTTAATTAACACCCTGTATATTTTTTTAATTTCAAATTGTTTTATTTTAATTCAATAAGTCGATACAAAAAAGTATTAAATTAAACTAAACTGTAATAATTACAGTTTTCTGTTGCTGCACTTCGCATCCTATAAAACAATTATTGGAAGAATCTGAATAATGGTCATCAGGTCAGCCAAGTACGGACACAAAGGCTAAAGTAAGGACAGGCGGCTATCATAGTGGGTAGTGGGTACTCAGACTCAGTAGTCTCAGTACATTTACCATTGGTTATATTATGTCACAAAACATAAGCTACGCTAACTATAAATAAACTCACTGACTCACTGCTCACTGGTTCTACTATTATCACACAGATCATAGAATAGGTTGCAAATATGTACTATTATACCAAAAGAATGAATATTGAAATGGATGATAAATTTAATTTATGAAGTAACATGGAACTCGGAGCCAATATACGACAATACAATACAAAATACTTATCATTCCAAAACCCTCTCAAAATTCAAAATTTTACGAATTCTGTGGCAATTGGCAATACTGGCATTGAACGTCAGAATTACAGATTACAGAATGTCAATACAAAAAAAGTCTAAAAAACTCGATGACGATGAGTAATACACAATAACACATACCTACAAATTACAAAATGAATTCATTTCACGGAGATAAATATAAAAATTAAATCAAGTTTAGAAATTATGTTTGGTTTAAATTGCAGGCCCGGCTTTCGCCAGGCACAAAAAAAATTGTTTATAGACTCATTTGAGTGTTCCACCCCACGGAAATCTTTAGTAAAAGGCGAAAGATTTATTCGATCTGAGGTGAAACCAGAGTGCCGCTGATAGTTGTCCAATGCCGACTGAGTATACTCCGATAGCACAGTATATGGAATATATAGTCATTGGCGCCATCTCTTGGTACCAGTTAGAATAAAAAGTCGATGAACAGCCTTGACGAGGGGAACTGCTGGCGAAACTAAACTACACAATGTATGTAAACAGTTTCTTTTGAGAGCATTATTTAATTTTTGCGTTCGTAATTATTTTGAAGCTTTTTACAGTTTAATTAAGCCGTTAATTTTACCTTTCATTATTTTCTTAGCAGTGAAAATATCTATAACAATTCTGCAAAACAAATTAGATTAACAAAAAAAGTATTTAGAGATATTTACGCGATCGGAATACATAGAACATTAAGTTAATTGTATATTTGCAAGTGGTATAGACAGAAAGAAATGAATTGTGTAAACAAAACCAAAATGGATAGTGTTATTTTTATTTAAACAACTTGAAATGTTACAGGCATTTCGCATACACTTGGTAATTTAATTATTAATAGTGGGATATATTTCATGATACAGGGCGATTCGTAATTTGAATGCATGCTTATGTTATCTTCATGTTGAGAGAGGAATATCAGTGTGCTTGGTAAATAATTTGACATAATATAAACAAACACCAAAATTCACAAGAACAACACAGGCAATCAAAACAAAAAGACTAATATAAGCATATCAAAATGGATTCGATATAAAATTGGCAGAAACTTGAACATTCTATTTGCAATAAAAGCAAACAAAAATGACATTTTTCCAGTTGTAAAAAATCAAGTCAAAAGTAATTGGAATATAGAACGGAAAACATAGAAATATACGCAAATAAGTAGCGAATTTCCAACTAATCCCTGTTCCCTTATATTCCCCTATAAAAACAAAAGGCGCATATCAACATCAACAATAATTGCGTCGCCTAGTTTCATATTCCTTTAAACCCATTTTACAAAGTTGGAAGTAAACTCAAAACTCTACTGTACAAGAACTGTCAGAAATTTCTACAGTCTAGTTTCTCAATTAAATAGTTACTACTTGATAATAGAAGTTGTCTCAAGAATACAATATTTGAAGAAAATATAAGCAAAATTTTATTGGATCAAGTGAATTTTGAAACTAAGATTGTATTTAGTAGTAGACTACAAATTTAACGTAGTTAAAACAAAGAAAAGTTACCATGATAGAAACAGAATTTTATTGAAGAGGTACAAAAAGTAATAATTTTATTTGTTAAGTACTAATGTCATCATCTTCATTAACATGGTTCTCACAAAAACTTTATTCTCCGATCTCCTCTACATTTTGAGAATTACTATTTTCCAATACTTAAATAGTAATCCACATTTAGCCAAATTGTTTAATTAGCAATTCATCTATATTCTCAAGTTGTGTAGGGTTTATTTTAAACTTTATTTAATTCAAGTAGCTTTGGGTTCATGATTTTTTAGATGGTGTATTCATCACCGCATTTTAATTGTTGTTAACAACTAATTAAAACACATAGAAGTATACGCCTAAAAATTTAAACCAACGCTAAAACTTAAGTTATAACTAACAGCTACTACTGTAGAAAAATATAATAAACTGCTACTGGTAACAGATGGATTTAGATGGTTTTTACCATTTGTAGAAGAAACTACATAGTAGGATTGTATTAGGAGGTTTTTAATATTATACATAACGCTTCTTTTTAGTGGTTTTTGATGCTATATGTAAATTCTTGAAACAATACAAAATTCTATTGTGATTTTTAAAGAATATAAGAGGACTTTGTAACAGATTTATCTTATATGTAGTTTATTATATTTACGTCTAGATGGACTACTAATTCAATTTATTTAAAAATTGGATTTAGAGGGTTTTGGAACTAGGCGACTCAATTAGGATCAAAACAGAACATACCTTAACAAATAAACATCTATATATATGGAATAGGTATATTACAAAATTCTTACTGTGTGACTGTGGCGACTTAAATCATAAATTATTGGAATGCTGCTATGAATTAACAAAAGCTGTTGGAAAACAGCATGGTTTCATGTCGGGTAGATCAACAGACTACTCTGGTATTTATTAATCAGTATATCTCAGAAGTACTAGATAGAGGCGGTCAGGTAGATGCCATATATACGGATCTATCAAAGGCATTTGACAGACTTGATCATGGGTTGCTTTTGGAAAAATTATTCAGTTATGGGCTAACTTTGAACTTTGTTACATTTTTTGAATCTTACCTGTCCAACAGAACATTGCAAGTTGAAATGTATGGTTTCAGGTCTGTCATGGTCCATGCAACGTCGGGCGGTCCCCAGGGTTCGGACTTGGGGCCACTTCTTTTCAATTTATTTATAAATGACATAACTCTGAACATCTCTAGTGATGCGTTGCTGTATGCTGATGACTTAAAATTGTTCAGATGTATTGACGCTATTGAGGATTGCCTGGAATTACAATCTGATCTAACTACAATTAACTAATGGTGTAAACTTAATCTTTTACCACTGAATATCAATAAATGTATTACAATGTCATATACTAAAAGGACTGATCATAACTCCATAAATTATCTATACCAAATTGATGCTGTATCTCTGGCAAAATGTGACAATTTCAGAGACCTTGGGGTAGTATTGTTTCCAAAATAACTTTTGTTAACCATATTAACACTATAACTAAATGTGCTTACAAATCTCTGGGTTTCGTTATTCGTAATTCAAGGCAGTTTTCAGTTCATACTATCAAATTGCTTTATTTCTCTCTCGTTCGCTCTAAACTAGAATATGCTAGTACAGTGTGGAATCCAGGATACGATGTTCATATAAATAGCATTGAAAGAATCCAAAAGCAATTACTTAAATATCTTTCGTTTAAATCTGACAACGTTTATCCACCTCGAGATCACCCACAATGTGAACTATTAGCCAGGTTTCGTCTCAACTCGTTAGCTCAGAGGAGGCTATATGTTTCTGTTTTATTTCTGTTTAAACTTGGTAATGGCATAATAGTTTGTGAAGAGTTATTGCGCTATTTAAAGTTCATTATTTTGGAGAGGAGAACTCGATATCATTATTTATTTTATCTAAAAACACCCAGGACAAATGTTCTTCGATTTGCACCGATTAATGTAATGTGTTCAAATTATCATCAATATCAGAACTCTTTCGACATTTTTTGTTCTAATGTACGGAATATTAAGCGATGCATTCTCGACGCGGATTGAATCATTTGTGTCTGGGTTGATTGGTGTGTATACGTGTATCATATGAATTAGTTATTTTTCCTTTGTTTGTTTGCTCCTATTATTTCTCTATTACCATGTACTGACTGTACATGCAGTTTTTATTATTCATCTGTATATTGTTCTTTTGTACTGTACCTACCATGTCATTGGGCGTTTGTCTGTCTTGGTAATTGTATCAAATAAATAAATAAATAACAAGCAATGTCAACTGATAACATAATACTAAATTTAAACTCTAGAGCAAAAATATGTTAATAAAATTTCTAAACGTTAACAGTATCAATCTATGTATAAATAACAAACAACTCAACTTCAGAAAGCCTATCCCTGTTATATTTCAGGCTGCTCTGCGTCAATATAAAATAAACAAATATGAAGCTGGTTAAATGTCCATGAGACGAAGATCATTTTGTTAATGAAGGAGTGGAAGCTATGTGAAGTGCATATTCTCCTAAAATGTCACCAAATTGGCGCCGATGGTAATAAATTCTACATTAAAAATTCTGCTTTGGTGTGACCAATTACCGTAGAGTGTTTATGCATACATCCGGGTGCTTAACAGACACATCATGATCGGATGTTTCTGTTATAATCGGTAATAAAACGCACAGTAGCAATTATAATGATTGCGGGCAAGACAATCGAATGGGAATGTGTTGATTAACTGAAATATGTAGGCGTAGGCATTGTGTAGGATTTACAATGCAGAAAGAAAATTAACCTTATAGTATTTGCGCTTTATCACTAAAAAAATAAGTAATAACCTACTGGATTTCCAGATTTGGTTACATCTGACGCTTTAATCTGTGCTTTACTTTAAAATGGTTTAATATTTCGAAATAAATATGTTAACGAAGAAATTTTGGATCAATTCTTCACAATAGTAGTTTCCGATTAAACATATACATACATAAGCGCATTTCGAAAAATTAGCAGTTTCCTCGCATTTAAATTTAATAGTACTAAGATTTATATCCAAATTGTCACATTCCTACTGTGCAATCGTATTACTTGAGGTTTCGTATGATTCATATAGAACTGATATTGATAGACATAATTATGTAATAAGGCCAGGATATACTTGCAGTTATATTGGATTACTTCATCAGATGTGCCAGAAACAATAACATATATCATCCGCATACATAGTGAAATGTGCAGTAGATGTTATGTGCTGAATATCATTTATATATAAAATGAATAGAATGGGGCCCAAAATGGATCCTTGAGAAACTCTATACTTGCATCTGAACATTTTGATGTTACACATTTCACTATACTTACCTATGCTGCTCAGAATGCTTTAAATTGACATACTGCTTTCTACCTTCAAGGAATGAGGCTAACCAATTTAAAGCCGTTCCTCTAATACCATAATGGGACAATTTAGAGATCAATAACTTGTGATCGACGCAGTCGAATGCCCTGCTGAGATCACAAAATATTCCCACAGGACACTCTCCCACATCAATATAGTTTAAAATCCTACTGAGAAAGGAGTGTGCAGCTGAAATTGTCGACATACCACTCCGAAATCCATGTTTATTTTTTTGTTATATTACATTGTTATAGCAAATTAAGAAATGTATTCAAAAAACAATACTCAAAAATTTTTGAAAATACAAAATATACAGTAACAGATCTATAATTTTCCAACAATTGCGGGTTCTGTTGTGTTGATAAGCTTATTTCTTTGTAAAATGTCAAAGTCATTTAAAATTCAGCACCAAAATAATTACAATCATAAATGGGTTTTAATTTACGTACCTACAATGTCATCTTTACTGTGTGAGTGTATTTGTTGTATGTTCCGTGTATTAATTTTCCACCAAAATATAAAAATATGTTTCATCACGTACTAGAAATGTCACTCGCCATGTTCATACTAATCTGTGGTGTCGGCGTACAGACAGTTGATCCCAACAAAAACATGTACCCCGGATTCTACTCCGGGCGTGACCTTTAGTCCGGAGACCGGATTTTCAACGTTTGGGCATTACATTAGTGGAACGCTTATACGGTTGTTTACCAACAAAATAAAACGAAAATAGTGGAGAAGGGGGACATTTGAGGGGGCATGTCTCGTATATTTCGTTACATTTAGTTATTCTATACCTTTAAGTACTGGAAAACTAAGCCTACACAGTAAAAATTGTGTAAATTGAAACTCATTTATGAGTGGAATATGTTGAATTGGGTAATGTAGCATTTTTTAATTACATTTTTTTAATAATTTTGTAATTTTATTGTAATCTGGAAAAAATCCTCTGACGCTTCTAAAGCTATTAAAATAATTTTAGAACATAGACTTGCGTATATAGCTGTGTGACGTCACTGTCTCCTATAGCATGCCGCGTTGCGCTCGCTACCGCGTTTACTTGCATTTTCAATACGAAACCTAGGCGAGTTGGCGCGAGGATTGCGGTTTAAATTTCAGTTAAGCAAAAATGAAAATATTGAAGGTGTTATTAAAGATACTAAAACAAAACAGATATTGTATTGTACCGAATAGTGTACCCAGGCCAGGAATCCCAATAGGACAAACTTGTGGCAAAAGCAATAAAGCGCGGCGTATTTTTTGGCTCTAAAACAAATAAATATGTGTTGTATAATAAGATTTATAATGAAATCAGTTTAATAATAATGCAAAATATACTTATAGAATTTATTCTTGATTTTTTGTTTGATTAAGTTTAAATTTGATTTAAATCTGTTGTATTTCGATTTTGAATGAACTATAATTATAACGAAACGAATAATTGGAAATTTGTAGGTATCTTTATGACCAAATTAAGAGAGAAAAAAAGGTAAATCACTCACATTTCTCGTAGTGCAGTCAGACTTACGAAACCTTGTGGGAAATGGTATTGGAGCTGTACACTAGAATTATTTGCACTACAGAAGTGATGATATTTTTTATAATTTTAGAATATGGTTACTACTATAAAAAAATACTAATACTTAACTGACTGAGTATTGATTGGTTTGGCTTTTCCTTCGCGCATGAACGCCTTTACGCGGAGAGGTGGAGGTAGAGGCAACTATATATGTATACATTTTTTCTGTTATATTTTAAATACAGGCCTAAACATAATCCATCCGTAACTTTTCTCATAGTGTTCTTTATTTCCTTTAAAATTTAATTAATAATTATTGATCAAAATTAAATATTAAGCAGTTTTCTTGTAAATAATAATGCTTAGAAACATTTGTACGAGTATATAGCTATATTTTTTTGTTTATTTTGCTTATTATTCATATTAATTTCATATTTAAATTACAAGACAGATTGAGAATCCTTACAGGTCAATAATACAATGAAATCGGAAAAAAATACCTAAAAGTTACATAGTAAAGTTAGCAAAAGACAGGGTAATAATACAAACTAAATGGAAAGTTACATATTAATTTTACAAATCTCGTAAGAGTACTTCACACACAAATAGTAATTTTCCGTTAGAGCTGTAACAATACATTCTGGCATGTTATTTCACACCATTGACTTATAGGCAATAAATAATCAACTCACCGTGTAATATTACAAATATCTAATTGTTCCGTTCACCAACTTTGTCAACAATCGTATCACCAAATTTTAGATTTTTGTAATATCCTAAGTGTTTGTATTTTTAACATGTAAGTAGGTGTCTAGATAGTGCTTGATGTGTTTTGACGTTTCTTTAAAACAAGAATACGTATTTTAAATCAGTATTTCTTAAACAAATATATATATTTTCGTATCCACTATAAAATAATTTTGATCTCTTATTAGCCGGTCAACTGATGGTTTTCGAACAATTCTAAATTAACATTAACATTTTGTGAACAAAATAATAGTTGTTTATTGCATAAGTGTTTTAAGTAGCATTTTATAGGCGAGAACGTAGTTCTATGGATAAAAGGTAATTAAAACACGAATGCAATACAAAGTTTTATCCATAATCATATCACAATCATATTTGTAGTCAGGATTATTGAAATTTAATAAAAAAAATATACGCACGACTTGATTTTCATATTGCTCAATGAAACGTGGTAGGTTTTATTATATCTACTGGTTACTGTGGTATCTTGTTTATTATCAATTATTTAATAAACAGTTCTATCTAAATTTGGTAAAAATACAAGAATGTAATTATATTCCTGTTGCTGTTTTCGAAGAAGCTCAAGAAGCAATTTTTCATTTATTGCTAGCGGAATCCAGGAAACATTACGAAAAAGTGTTCTCTTTACCTTTTACATGTTGTTATAGGCAGCGGACGAAATTGTGGACAGTGACTAATAGATAATATGTATAAAAACACTATTACTATTAAGCGTATAATATTTTTATAAGAGATTACAACATTATTTACCTCATTATTACTGTGCCGCTTTCTATGCACAACGATACTACACTCACATGTATACCCACCACGATAAAGACTCAGTCAAACTGAAGCCCGATGTATTCTCTATCTCTGTTTATTGCATTGTGGAAAACAATATTTTGGTGTGTGTAAACCGTGAGCGTTAGCACATGGCTTTGCCGAGGTTAGAACGCCATTAGAACATGCGTACGTTGGGGGATTTGCTACTATTCGCGGGCTGTTATTTATATAGTTATATTAAATTATAAAAATAAATTATTGCAACCGTGAAGTTAACATATAACTGTTAAAAATGGATCAAAGTGCCACTTCTAGTCAAAGGTCTGTTAGTAATCGACATAACCTATGTAACGGACAATTGATAATAATAAAAAACGTATACGAAGGAATTCGAGCGCGAAACTCTAACTTAAGTGTAAGTGATGCTGTTGATATGTGTAGTTCGTTAACACAAGTATCAGTTTCTAGTGTATATCGTGCTATAAAAAAGAGTGTGGAAGTAAATCCAAAGAAGAAAAAAATAGAAGTCGATGATGACGTAAAATACGCCATTCGCAGGAAAACTCATGGATTCTTCTTCAGAAATGAAATACCGACGATAAAAAAAATTCAATCTACGATAACTGAAGATGAGGACATGCCTCAATTTTCTGACAAAGTTCTTAGAAGAACAATGCATGACATGAATTTTCGGTGTTTAAAACGAAATCGTAAAAGTATGCTCGTTGGAAAAGATGAAATTGTAGTATGGCGAAGAGAATATTTAGAAAAACGGTATCAAAAGTTTGGCAGGACGGTAACGTTCGAAGTAAAAGAAAAGCATTTTTAGATGGATTTTCTACAGGATTAAAGGCGCCTTCTGGAAAATGACGTAGGTTAATAATAACACATATTGGAAGCGATTCGGGATTTTTAGAAAATGGTTTGCATGTTTTTCAATCACGTAGGACGGGAGAATACCGTGAAGATATGAACAGTGAAGTATTTGAAAAATGGTTTGAATCTATTTATATAGTGAAGTGGATGTGCCACCGAAGTGAACGTGTGGTAATTTTAATAAAAAGTGAACATACAGTGATAGTGAAGTTTGTTATGATTCTGACGTAATGCGTACTAATTAAGTGATAATGATAATATTGGTGTAAAACAATTATCTATATGAAATGTATAAATAGTCAACATTTTGTGGCGGCATGAGCCGGGTGGTGGTGGGTCATCGATGCCCAAGAAGGCATCGTTTTATAGGATATATTTACAATTGTGGTAAGAATATTTTCAGTTTGTCTTGATAAAGTTTCTAAAATTAACTTAGGTACACCGATACACAAGAAACTTTAAATTTTGAAATATTCTTATTATTTTCTAACGCCTCGAAATTGGTAAAAACCGTTATATCACTGTTTCTACTCTAAAAATAATGGATATAATGGAATGCAATTATTTTTGTCATTTTTGTATATTTTTTATATCTGATCGCATTCAAATTTAGTACGCCTATGAAATGTTGCTCCCCGCACGCTTCGCCCGTCGCGCTTGTCAACAAGCTCATTATAGGTATATAGTGAACTTTGAATTATTTTAGGTTGCATTAATAACGGGGGTTTCTGGTGCCTATCTATGCTGCGAATTGACATATTTGAAAATTACTGACGTACAGAACGTTGGCAGTTATCTACTTGTTTCAATACCTGACACCAAAACAGGCATTACAAGAAAATTTACAATTATAGAAGAAGAATTTTGCGTGAGTGCTGTTGAAATATGCAAAAAATATATTTCTCTGCGCCCAATTCGCTTAACACAACACAGATTCTTTTTAAGATACATCAATAAAAAATGTACTTCTCAGCCTGTTGGAATCAACATATTGGCGAAGTTATCCTCAATAGTTGCTCCATTCCTGAATCTTGAAAATCTAGAAGCATATACTAGCCATAGTACGAGTACGAGACACACCAGTGGCATGCAATGCCAGTTACAATAGGGTAGGCAAACATTTAAATTACTTACTACCATGATCCACCAAAATATGCTCTCGTTCGGAAATGTCAGTGTCAGCATAATAGTCACTAATTGATTTGGACATTACACTTAAAACTAAGTATTCCTAAAACAAAAACAGTGGGTTTTTTCTTGCATAAGAAACCGAGTAACAAACACACTTAACACGCAGACGAGTACGCAGTCTATTAGATTAATGATTATAAAATATTAAACACAATTATTTTTTATAAATCAGGTCAATACCGCGGTCATTTTTTAAAAACTCATAAGTTCTTTAATTGAAAAAACTGCTAGGTTGCTTAATCCCTCTTGTTCCTGAGTGTTTCGTAAGTAGGTACCTATGAATTCGTTTCAAATCGGAAAAAGATCGTTCTGCCGAAGCGCTACTAGCTGGTATCGTCACAAGCTTGGCTAATGTAATAATTTCATAGGCATTGAGAAAGGCAAATTCTGATCATCTCATTTTTGTAATCTATCAAAATCAAATTCTTTATATTTTGTCTTTAGCTCCGAAAATATTTCGTCAGGGAAATTATCTTTGTATTGCGAAAAAGAATCTAGATCAAGAAGACGAAAAAAATGCAGCTGGATAATTTCATTATAACGATCAGAAATTTCCAACTTGATATTGTCCAATATTTCTCGAAATATTCGCTTATAATGTACCATTAACATCATTAATATTCCGCTTTCTTGTTGGCTCGCCGCAAATAGTTATAGTTCTTTCATAAATTTTGTCAGTTATTGTAAAAGTTATCAATAAAGTTTTTAAATCCTTCGATTTTTTTTAAACAATAGCCAATTCTACGATTTTTGATTTTATTATATTAAAAAGAATATCAGTTTGTATAAATATTGCATTAAAAATTACTAAAAAATAATTCAACTCGAAGTCTTGCAAAGTAAATTCGTATATTCTAAAGAAAGTGTTTCTTCGTCCTAATTCGCTTCATTTTCGCATTTTTGTTATCGGTGGGTCAGATCGACTACCGCCAAGCAAGCAGTGCTTTAGCGCTCCATGTGAATTTGTATTAATCGGCTGAAACTGCTTTGCTTTCTTTTTAAATACGATGCTTATACACAGTAGAGCAGTGCGCGCTGAGCGTCATTGAGAAACTTAAATAAAATTACCTCTTGCGCCAGCGGCGAGAGGTGTATAATTTGTTAATTACATTATTATTGGTTTTAAGAGGACTGAGACAGGATAAAGCATAGTAGATAGTATATCTTTTTTTAACAAAAAAAGTGTATTGGTGATATTGGTAACTTTTCTAGGGTAGGCAAAGCTTTTATGTTTCTATTGTATGTACGCCACTGAGACACACTTTATTGGCCAATAAAGATCTTACAACCATTAACGGCATGGTGGATGGAAGAGCTCCTCTGTAGCAGAAAGTTATGTTGAGAAGTCCATATTTAATAAACTTGATATTATAAGGAAAATGCAAGGAAAATATTGCTGTTTTTACAAGAAGAGACATCCGTAACTGCAAATTCTTCACAAACTTCGGCAGATGTTATGCGTTCCGACAATGATGACAACCTTGCTACAAGGGTTGCTATTAACGGAAAGGAAGTTAAATGTGATAAAACAAAAAACGAAATGTCTATTTCTATAAATGTAAATAAGTAAATAAATTAAATGTGATATAGGTTTATTACTTTATTCCGCTAGTGGATAATGTATCACTTTAGACGGTTCATATGTGTGGATAAAAGTTCGATTGTAAGGTGATTGATTGATTGATATGTTATATGATCTGTTATGTATATTATGCCTATTGTTCAGTAACCATACGGAGTTGTTATTCCATCGGTTAAAATTTCTAGTGAATGAAATCTAGCCTCCTTTTCCAAATAATCATTCACTTTTATCACTTACGAAAAACTGTAGATATTTTCAAATTTTATTTAAGGCTGATGCAACACACTCAATTCATAAATTCATGGTAAATTGTAAATAATTTATTTTTAAGCGTTATTATCTGTGAAGTTGGGCAACAGCGACCTCTCAGTTGAACAATCTGAACGCGATCGCGCTCTCCTTTCCAGCAAATTTCTCCACAATCAACAGTTAATATATATGTTAATATTGTTTACTGGTTTATTTCCTCATTATTTTTTTATTTACGAGAAATCTGGGCGCGGAATATAATTTACAGTTATAAATAAGGGCATTATCATTCAATAAATTGCCATTTTAATTAAAACCGTAACAGTTATTAGCCATAAAAAAGAGTGAGTGGCATCCGACCCGTCAACGGTCAAAGGTTATCCGATGTGGCAAAGCGTAAATAATTATTATTTGCGTTCGGAGTGGTTTCGAAGAACTGATTGATAAGCGGGCCACAAAATAGTGCCTTTGGTATTGTATCCGGGGCAAACTTCACTGCGTAGGGGCTGATCTCGTAAATTGTTACTATTGTTTTAATGATATTTACTCGGAAAATTAACTACCTGTATAATAGATAATTATTCCATTGAACACTTGTGTGGAAGATATCTATACTGTCCTGCATAGCTGCAAAATTACTACACATTACGTATAGAGGAGAATAATGTCACAGGCACGAAGCGTTTTACATGCAGTAGACACCATTGAAAGCTGTCGACTTTTATCGCGATCGGCGAGAAACGATATTTTGCAAACACGGAAGCACTCCGGCATGGAGTAGCGAACGGCCGATAGATGTAGTTAGTTCTACACCGCGTACTCATGGTCCCTTCTGTCGGGTTAGACAGACGAAAGCAGCTAGGATTATTCGTCGGATACCTCACCTATGGCATACTGATGAGCAGTGTTGCCGTTTTAGTACATTTGTACTATTTCTAGCAGTGTTGCCGTTTTAGTACATTTGTACTATTTCTAGTACATTTTCGACAGCAAAGTACAAAAGTACATTTCATCATAAATAGGCCTAATTCTAGTACATTTTTAAATAAGACCAAGGTCATACAAATCGGTCGATGATTCTTCGAAGTGGCCGAGTAGAATACAAATATTAGGTTTGTTTTAGTAGCAGTTGGAAACGGTTTGAAACACTATCAGAAAGGTCCGTCCAACTATTTATTGCGTCAAATTCGATGGTAACGCGATCTCAACTTAACTGGTCGAATATTTCTGACAGTTTCCAAACTGTTTTCAACTTCTGCAAAAACAAGCCTAGTATTTCTTTTTTCGTATATATTTTATGCTATATAATAAGAATATTAGAAAAATAATAGTTTTGATTTTTTGGCATATAAGTAGGTATTATGAAATATAACATATATCATTTATATTTTAAAAAATAATAGTTTATGTTTATTTATATTTATATTTTTGTATCATGTATATTTTATGATAAAAATAAAAATACTTTGCAAAACATAATAGTTTAATATCATCAGCCGCATCAGCGCAAAAAATAGGTCTATGCTATGAGAAACGGCAATATTTCACTTTATCGTAAATTTTAGTACAATCTAGTACATTTTATTGCTTCTGCTCAGTACATTTCAGAAACTGAACGCGGCAACACTGATTTCTAGTACATTTTCGACAGCAAAGTACAAAAGTACATTTCATCATAAATAGGCCTAATTCTAGTACATTTTTAAATAAGACCAAGGTCATACAAATCGGTCGATGATTCTTCGAAGCGGCCGAGTAGAATATAAATATTAGGTTTGTTTTAGCAGCCGTTGGAAACGGTTTGAAACTATCAGAAAGGTCCGTCCAACTATTTATTGCGTCAAATTCAATGGTAACGCGTTCTCAACTTAACTGGTCGAATATTTCTGACAGTTTCCAAACCGTTTTCAACTGCTGCAAAAACAAATAGTATTTGTTTTTTTCGTATATATTTTATGCTATATAATAAGAATATTAGAAAAATAATAGTTTTCTGTTTGATTTTTTGGCATATAAGTAGGTATAGGTATAAGTAGGTATTATGAAATATAACATATATCATTTATATTTTAAAAAATAATAGTTTATGTTTATTTATATTTATATTTTTGTTTCATGTATATTTTATGTTAAAAAAATAAAAATACTTTGCAAAACATAATAGTTTAATATCATCAGCGCAAAAAAATAGGTCTACTCTATGAGAAACGGCAATATTTCACTTTATCGTAAATTTTAGTACAATCTAGTACATTTTATTGCTTCTGCTCAGTACATTTCAGAAACTGAACGCGGCAACACTGGCTATAGGTTTTCCAGGTGTAATTCAATGCTGGTCGGGGCATTAGCCCGCAGAGTAGTTGTTTCCTGGAATTCCGTGTTTGCGAGTTATTGAGTTGTTTTTAAGCTAGTAATTTTATTGCTGTGGCAACTAGTGTTGGGCGATATCACGAAAAGTATCGATACCGTGTATCGATCTGTATCGCTCTAAAAATTATCGATACGTGTATCGTATCGCTCCGAAAGTATCGATCCCCAGGTGTATCGATAATTAATTTTTTCTACGACAAATTATAGTAGGTAGCAGCAAAAATTACGTACGTGGGACGCCACGAGTGACGTCATGAAATGTTTTTATTCTTAATGTTAACGTAATTTTCAATATTTTATCGTGTTAAAAACAATCATTTTTGAGTAATTATTTACATTAGTCGAAACCTCTCCAATCTTCATTAAAAAAATCCAACCTACCATTTTCAAGGGTGCTGACCGCAAATCTAAAATTAACTTTGTGCAGTTGTCTAGTTTTCAAAACAAAGTTGTAACCTGTATGTATACATAGGTTGAAGTTGCTATATAACGCCTCTGCTATGTACATTTAATAACGTCACACTGTTGTCAAAATAAATACGTAATTATATTCCAACTGCGACCTAATGTAATGTATACATAAAAGTTATAATTTTGAAAATTTTTTCGAAAATTAGACTCGACCACACAACACAAAACTAATTTTACAATCGTGTTCAGTACAATTACCTATTTTAGTCTTTTGAATACAAGATGGCAGCTGTACAAAATAGCCGCGTTTACCCGATGTAAACGTTAGCAATCAATACATTTTTGTCAAAATGCAATTTCGATGCTATTATATTTGATCCGGCTATCGATACTAAGCTGTGGGGAATCGATCCACTATTATATCGGTACCTCAAGTATCGATACAAAATATCGCGTATCGAACCCTAAAAGATCGATACTCTAAAATATCGATACGTATCGCCCAACACTAGTGGCAACCAATTTCTTCTTAGTTTTTACATACTTTTCATTTTTTTTGGCACCAAACTATTTTATATGTTTATTTGGAACACTGAAATGTAATTTTATATTATGATGACTGGAATGCGCTAAAAGCTGCGCGAATGGATTATTTATGATCAGCGCCATATTTTGTTTTGTGCCTCTAGCAATGGTGGAGCAGTAGGGGCTTAGCTGATTGTGAATTGAAATGAAATTGAATTCTGGATATGAAGAATTATTTCGTGCTATATTCTGGTTAATTTTACAGTCCCTTATAAAGCATTACATGTTCCAACAATAACACCCACAAAAATACACCAAAAATAACACTAACGAGATACAAGATAAAAGAAGAAACCACACTGTACGCCAATGACTTGTTTACAAACAAAATAATGGGAAATTGAGAACACAATTCATATCGTACGTGCAGATGGTTGTCTCTCTCGCACCCACGTACATAACCAATGTATAGTATGTCTTTGC
Organism: Monochamus saltuarius; assembly: GCA_025584915.1. Taxonomy (NCBI): domain Eukaryota; kingdom Metazoa; phylum Arthropoda; class Insecta; order Coleoptera; family Cerambycidae; genus Monochamus; species Monochamus saltuarius. The sequence goes on along the minus strand of CM046721.1, from coordinate 105,655,348 downwards.
TGAGTTTCATGTGCCTCCTTTTGTCTGCTCCTAAAGTTAGTACCTTTATTTGGATGCGCACTGGACTTTACGCATTCCATATCGTACATTTCAGTGATTTGGAATCAATTCTTATCTACCATCTTTTCTCATGTTCTTTTTTGCGGACAGCCATGTTCGGCATTTCATTTGGTTGGCAACGCTGAATTTGACAGGGCGACAGAAAACTGTACAAACGAAATTCTTAGGAATTTCATTTGATAAGATTATCCCATACTCCATAGCATAAGTATCATATAAGTATTCTGAAACATTTTAATATATAGAAATTTCCATAATAAAGTAATAAGAAGAGAAGAGAATAGTATTATCCTCTCTAAGGAAACTCAATGATTTTATACAAGGATGGCCAGAAGTACGGTATAAAATTCATATCTTTTGAATGATTGATTTTTTTTAAAACGCCAAAACACGTTAATTAATCTTGATTTTTTCCCATCTTTTGGTGTATAATATAATTATTTTAAAAACGCAACATAAAAAAATATCTTTTTTTGCGTTAGCAATGATAGGTACAGTTTCAAATTCTTTATATTATTCTATACAAATTCATGGAGGATAACACTGAAAATAATTCAATTTTATTTCCATTGTTGGTGTTTTATACAATCCTAAAAACCTTGCTATTGAAAACATAAAACTTGTTTATTTGGTATGGCTGGATTCGGTTTCCTATAAGCTTTGCAACGAGCCTCCTCATACCTTATGTCTCCATTTGCAAAAAAGGTAGGCGTAGCTGGGGGTTAGGGGGTTGAAGAAAAATTAATTATTATATAACCAAAAGGTGGTGTTAAAAAAATTATTCTTTCAAAAGATATGAATTTTATTTCGTACTTCTGGCCATCCCTGTATATTCCTGCCCTGTAGGAAACTTCATAAAAAACCGTAATCAAATTTCGTTACTTTTTGCTATTTTGCTATTTCAGTTCAGCATTCAAATACACACTAATATAAACTAATTTATTTTACTGCGTTTAAATCAAGCTTTTAAATGTTAATACAGATGTTTTCAAAGTTGTAAAACTTTTATAGCAATTCTATTTAAGCAGTATAGAGGAAGGTTAAAGCCATTAACTCTTAATTCATGTTTTGCTTCAGTTCGATGATTCTAGGCATATGTCAAAGTGTACGAAGTCCTTGTTTGCAGACGTTCTCCTACAATGTTGTTATTGGTTACTACGTGATTTCATTTCATTTGTATCATGTATCACATGATTTACTTTATATACAGAGTGTTTCCTAATTGCGCGCAAGAAATTCTGTGTTATGGGTAAAATTAAATACGGATTACAAAGCTAATAAAATAGCTATTTGTATAACAAGGGAGCAAAATGCATAATTTCCTCCCGCGGATAGTTTGGAGGGCATCAATATCCATGGGAGGAAATGGCACTTAGCCATATACTTTATTATATTTTCTTATGCATGGCAATCAAACAACCAAATATGTCAAAATGTCATAATAGGTATTTAGATAATAGTCTAAGAGCCAGTGGCCGGCAACCTATAAGTAAATGATTATACCTGAAATTTTGCACAGTGAGTCTCTTATACCTATCAATCATAAGGTGATGACTCGCTAAGCCCGGTGAGGCCGAACTAACTGTTACTCAGGTGCGGTATGAGGTATGAAAATTTAACCAACTTCGTGATTAAATTAGGCATTTATTTTTATTATTTATTATATTTAGCACCTTTTATATTAAAATAATATAAGTAACAAATAACCTTTATTTCTGGCACAGGTTCTAAGATTTAGTGATGTCGATTACAATGCTTGACATTTCTGACAGTTTTTAACGTCAAAAATCAGATTTAATCAAATACTTTTCAAATTTATAATTTTTGCCAATTTCACAAGTTGACTTTAGAAGCACGGTAATCGTTTGCCTTTGTTATTTTTATATAATAATAATTGTATATTTTAAAATTTTCAAACGGCAGCTTTGTTAATTTAATAACGAAGTTGGTTACATTTTCATACTTCTCGCACCTGAGTAACTCTTGAATCGGCCTCGCCGGGCTTAGCGAGTCCCCACATCATGAGTGATAGGTATAAGAGACTCACTGTGCAAAATTTCAGGTATAATCATTTACTTATAGGTTGCCGGCCACTGGCTCTTAGACTATATTGTTAAAAATCAAAGTACATGGAACGTTGCTAAGGTTGCTTCTTGTTTACAAAATAAACAAACTTCCCAAAAGTTTATAATAATGTATTCAGAATGTGAAGATGAACTCCCTCAAGATATTCTGGAAGAAGCAAACCTAGTTTCGTTAAATCTATTACCGTTAAAGTCTCGTGAAAAATATGAAAAAGAGTACCAGCTATTTAAATGTTGGATGGATACTAGGCAAATAAGAACAAAAGTATGTGAAGAAGTGGTCCTATTTTATTTTTTCAAAAAATGCGCCGATTTGAAGCATTCAACATTATGGAGCAAACATATATAGCATGTTGCGATCTACACTCCAAATTAAGGACAATATCGACATAAGTTTCCTAAATTATTAGCTTTTTTAAAATGGATATCTGCTGGATATAAAGCCAAGAAAGCCAATACTTTTTCAAGAGAGGATATCAACAAGTTTATTGCAGAAGTTCCAGATGAAACTTACTTACATATGAAGGTAAAATTGATCGCTATTACTGAAAAATAAATAAAAACGTTACGTATTAGCAAGTATATAAAAATGACAATTCAGTGACATTTTAGGCTGTTGTCATAAGTGCATTTTTCCTTTTTTAAGTCGTGCTTATATTGCTGGGGCATGCCGTAGTGATGAATTAGTTAATATGGTACTTAAGGATATCAGTTATAAAGGCGATATTTTAGTGGTGCAAATACTTGACTCATAAACTAATGTCAAAAGGACATTTACAATAACAAATGAGATTGTACGGGGAGTATCTGTCTTGGATATGTATAGAAAATATATGGACTGTAGGTCCCTTGAAACATGCCATGCTAATTTTTTTTGTAATTTATACTAAAGGGAAATGTACAAACCAGGTAATTGGTAAAACCACAATTGCCAAAATTCCATACAGAATAGCAGTATTTTTAAATTTGGATGATTCGACAGGCTATAACTTGACCGTTGAATGAATAAGCTATAAACTTATTCACTCAACGACTGGACACAGTTTCCGCCGTACTTCAGCTACGTTATTAGTCAATGCTGGAAGTGATATTCTCACTCTAAAAAGACATGGGGGATGGCAAACAAACGCAGTAGCAATTAAGGGTACTTAGATAAATGTATTTCTAAAAAATGTGAGGTAGTCACCCAAACAATTACGGAAGAAAGTACTACTTCAAGTACAAAAAAACGTTATCTTATTTTTGAAAATTTTGTTTCTACGACAAGTACTTCATCAACGACCACGAATTTGGGAAATAACAAACAGGAACTCATCTCCACCAGCAGAGCCAATATTTCTTCAGGGGAATTTCCATTAGCAATTTAACTAATTGTACCATTAATTTTAACAATATTTAGTTATTGATGTTAATTTAAACCTCAGTTTAAAATGTTTCCAATTTTTATAAATGAAAATACTTGAGTAATAAAAAATCTGTTTGAAAGAAAATCATTAATATATATTTTTAGGAAGTTCAGAAGAAGTATCAATAAAAGAAGTATATACACTACTCTTACAACTATTTGGAGTTTCTACATGTTTGTCTTTTGAGGGAAAAATTTCGACTTTCCTTCCTAAAATGAAAAATTAATTTTAAAATTCATAACTTCTAAACCCCTTGATATTTTTCACAAAATTTTTTAGTATGTTGGTAGGTTTAATTTCGAGTATATATGAATGATTATTTTATTCACACATGGCTCCACCTATAAAAAGTCACAAATTTAGTCACATAATATGCAATATGATCAACTATTTAGGTAAATAATAGCTATTTATGTAATCAGTTATGAAAAGTATGAGTTACATAAAATCAGGTTTCATGACGTATTACATACAAGATTTTTCTAATTTTGACGAAAAATGGGAAATACAAGTTTTTAATTTTCTTGTGATTTGGCTTGACGCTGATCTTTTCCGTGACACTGATTGTTACTATTACTATTTATTAGGAAAAATGTGTGATTTGCATTCAGATTCTGACGATATACCGAGCGATATCGAAGAAGCGGCCAGAAATGCCGTATGTTCACTGATTCCTGAAAACCCAAACCGGTATATGACTTGGCTTATGAAAAATTTGAGAAGAGAGCGTGAACAGTCAATGAGAAATTATTATTGGCATATTTTGAAGGTAAGAAGAATTTGAAGGCTTCTATACTATGGACACAGTACTCCATATTGAGAACTAAGCTGTCTATAAAAAAAGGCATAGACATTAAAACATACAATAGTTTGATACCATTTTTGAAAAGTTACTCCGATGGATACCACGCTAAAAAATCAAACGTTTTTTTTGTCAAAAGTAAATATTGCGAAGTTTTTGATGGAGGTAGATGACAATATTTTTTAATAGCTAAGGTATTAGAATAATTATCGCGTTTTTTGCTTTAAATTCTGTTGGTTGTTGGAATAGCCGGTGCATGTCGGAAGTCAGAATTAACATTTTTAGATGCTGAAGATGTTACAGATGAGGAGACGTATTTTCGAGTAAATATTCCAAATACAAAAACTAGAGAGTAATTCGTGTCTTTGATCATTCATATGTTCTCATCAAATTGTCTCAAAATACAAGGCGCTCTCGATAGAATTATAACGAAAACAATAATCGGCTATTTGTCATAGTCTTGGGATATTACCTGCGAATATCGATACAAATCCCAGATACTTGTGTTCAATCTAAACGTATAACTTAAGGCTTGCGGTGAGCGCTCTATCAAACGATATATAAGGTCTGTTCCAACGACCGTCGAGAACTGGTTCATAACCGTGAAAAATGTTTGACCAACACCGTCTTACGTCGCATTCGCCGAGAGTGCGTTAACAACTGAACTGACTGACTAATTCTGGACGGTTCGGAATCGATTCTTGCTGTGTTGGAACAGACCCACAGTTTTCGCTCAGTAACTCCTTAACGGATAATGATAAAAATATGCGGTTTTTTAAATAGACTATAAATATTATTTTACGTCAACGTTGTGTTTCGAAATTTTGAAAAACTGTAAAATTCAATTTTTTTTAAATGAATTTTACTGAGTGAAAACTATATCCCTTTGGATCGAGCGCTCACCGTAACCCTTAAGGCTGATACTGTTTCCCACGAACAAAAATTATAAATAAAACTCATTTTTTGGTGCACCTACGACCAGGATATCGATTTCAGTCCGTCCGGGTCCGGGTGTATGTTAATGTGCCCAGCAAGTGACGCAACGATAAGTTCGCAGATATGACACGTCATCAATCACCCGCCTCTAATTACGACCTGTCGCGGGGCTCATCACAGGCATGCAATTAGGGCTCCGGGGGCCCGCGACGCCTACTTGTCTCTAATCTATTCCTTCCTGCCTGTTCCTGAATGTCCTGCCGCTGCTCTTTTAACAAACTGTTCTCGGAGATGAAAGTAGAAATGTGTTTGGCGGTTAGAGAGATACCTTCATATTGTATTACAGTTTTTTTGGTGCTTCAGAAATTCAAAGTAAGTTGTAGGAAAAGGGCGCCGTATTCTTGAAATAGTGTTTTCTATAAATACAAGTAATTTTAGACATTTAAGAACTGAATAATATAAAGTTTTGCAAGTAACAACAATGTAATCTCATGTTACTGGCGAATATTCAAAGGTAACGAAGTAAAATCAATATATAACGGAAAACGATTTATCCAGCAAATTTTTAGGTACTGAAATCTAGCAAAATATGTATTTTTTTAAATTCAATTATAGATGTAAACATTGTTATAACATAAACTTACATAGATCTGCATATAAGATTATTCACTTTTGTTTACAAGTATGTGAAAATAATTGTTAAAATGTGAGGTCCCAGACAGCACACTTTGTCTTAAAGACGTCGTTATTAACTCCGCATTATGTCTGAACGCCTAAAGACTTAAAAAAGACATCTGCAAGATGTCATTTTTAAGATATCTTATGAATAATTTCTATCAACATCTTTAAGACATCTTTCTAATGCCTTTAATGTAAACCTAATTTTCTTCTATAATTCGTATATTCGGAGGGAGTCCGATAACCCACTAAACAAGAGACCTTACATAACATTTTAAAATTGCATTCATTTTAAATATGTAATTTTACACTGTAAAGTAACTGCAGGCTTGCTAGAATATTTCATATGAATGTTTTAACTTGATAGTTTGTTAAAAGTGAACCGCAAAAGGTTTCTGTGACGTTACATTAGTACTTGCTGCAAGTTATCACATAATTTACAAAAGAAAAGTTGAGATGCAACGAAATTATCAAGATGTCGAAACTTTATATGTATATTAATAGCCGACAGATGGCGCCACTTATATCTCACTGATACTGTGTACCCGAATTTTAGTAGGATATCTACAAGATTTGGGCCCTGTCAATTGCACGGGCAAGGGAATAATAGATCCCTATTCCCTAATTTATGTTTGGCCACTGCCACACAGGCAGAGGAAAACCTCGTTGAAGGAGTTTATCCTGGGAGGTGTGGACTGTGGGTGTGGAGACAACTACCATTTATTTCGCAAATTAACAGGTCGAAATATTTCTACTTTCTAGTAGTTTAGTTTGAAACCACCAACCAATCTCTGACTGTGTGAAGACAGACGTATTTTAATATTTTAAACTATTTAAAGCAAATGACAATATTTATTGGTAATTTCTTAATTATCTTTGTAGGCAAGGCAAAGTGGTACAAAGCAAGCACATTACAACACAACTACTGTGAAATTTCTAAAATAATGTTTTCTTGCAAAGTTTTTGGGTGGAAATTATAACTTTGTCACGAATCCCTTGCGAACTTTCTGTAAAAGCTATTGCAACGTTACAGTTTGGTTTGTAAATTTTGAGAAATGTTGCAGTAATTTTATTTTGCTTAGTGGGAGGAGGGCATCCTGCTTAAAAAAAATTTAAATCAAAATAAATAGGTGTATCAGAAAACAGAATTTAATTTTAATTTATAACCCTCTTCCAATATGTCTTAAATATGTCTTAATGAAGATCTTAAAAATGCAGTGGAAAAGATGTCTTAAAGATAGTGAGTTTTGTAACATTGTACGTCTTAAATACGTCTTTAAAATGAACTAATGGCGACAATGGACGTCCATAAGATGTCTGACACATCTTGATCGGACATCTTTCCGACATCTTTGAGACGTCTCCGTGCTGTCTGGGGTTAGAATAGCAAAATAATGTGTGTCATCCAAATGCATTTTAAAAGTTATTATATTATTTGAGAAGACTTTAAATAGTAAAAGTGGATAAACAAAGCATAAGTAATTTTATTTTTGATATTACTTTTGCTCTACGTGTTTTATTTTTCAAGATTTCAGTACCTAAAGAACACCACAAATTTGATCATTTTACGGGGAGAAATACGGCGACCTTAACTTATAAGGTTTATTTCACCTAACATTAACTAACAAATAGCTTTTTGTACTATACCTATAACTTTATATAATCAGAAACCTACATACTCTGAACGACTTTTAAACTATTACTCGGCACATTCGCTATCAATGAAAAGTAATATAATAAATAATATGAAACATATAGCTCTTAATTTATCTCACGAGGATTATCACAAACAGAACATCAATTACATAAGGGAAATACTAATAAAAAATAATTATCCTCTGAGCCTAATTAATAAAATAATAAATAATAGTAATGTAAAAACAAATAATGAATGTGCCAGGGTTACCTTAAATTTTTTTTTCAACATCCCTTAATATGTAAAAGGTCTCTCAGAGAATTTGACAAAACTTTTTAGAAATAAAGAAAATATCAAGGTAATACCCAAAAATGAAAATACTTTAACAAAATATGTGTATACAAATCTTAAAACAAAAACACCAGTCGAACTTCAATCAAATGTTGTTTATAAGGTACCTTGCAAAGATTGTGATATGATTTATATAGGACAAACTGGTAGATATTTAGGAACTTGTATTCAGGAACATAAAAGAGACTGTATGAATATATTAAATCCAACAAAGACAAAAAAAGGAACAATACTGCACTTGCCGAACATTGTTATAGTAGTTTACATCATTTTGATTATGATTCAACTAAGATTATCGGCAAACAAAATAATATCAAAAAACGGTTAGTAGTTGAAATAATATACATAAAAAAAGAAAAACACTTGGTAAATAAAAGATCGGATATTGAAACCCTCAGTAGATCATATTTTAACCTTATAGGGGAGATAAAAAGGTAATAATAATAATATAATAATAATATCTCCACCCCTCATTCTAATAACGAGGATTAGCCCTGAAGTCGAAGACTTGTGCGGGAGAGGAGGCGGCATTATTAAGCAGACCGCATTTGCGCCCAGGAACGACTTACGTTGGTAGGCCCTAACCACCATTCAGTGTAGGAATGAGGGAAACCTGGAAAACCTCATTAATTAGGGGGGTAGTCAAATGTCAACCGGTATCAATCTCTCACATTGACACAAGCCAACATTCTTCCACCCTACCATACCCGCAGAGAGGGTGCCAATCTCTCCACAAATATAGCTTATATACGCTCTACCGGCTGCAGGGATCGAACCCACAGCGATCTAGTCACCTCGATTCAAGTACTAACGCCTTAAACCGCGCGACCACTGACCGATCCTAATCGTAATGTTTGTAAACTTTTTGTATGGTTTTTGTTTACCCTTAGTCTTACGACAAGATACGAAATAGGATTATTTCATAAATGGTTACTCGTAACGACTTTAGCAAGTCAAATAAAACAGGTAGGAGAATCAATTATTTATATAGTCAGGTGGATACACTAAGTTGCAAAAAAGTTCTGCCATTTAAAAGAAACATGATGTGCCATAGGTGGCGCCCTCTACTAGTGACGTCAAAATTAGAAACAAATTTGAATTTCTCACCCGCAAAAACCCCTGGTTTACAAATTTTAAGTAAATATTTGTTTTTTAAGAAGTTATCTACAAATATCGAAAGTAAAATTTTAACTTTGACACCCTGTATCTTTTTTATTAAGCGACTTGGGATATAAGTATTGTCATGGATTTCCCAATCCGTCTTTTTCTTACTTCCAGAAAAACACAATCCGTTAATTAATCACTTCTTTATTAACTACTGAACACTACTGACTACTAATTACAGGTCAACTAAACACTTATTTAATTAATCGCTATCTAAATCGCTTTGATCTCTCAACCTAAACACTTCACTTCAGACTGTAATACAAGACTAACTACCTCGGCCGTTTATTCTTCTTTTATAGACCCAACGAATGTTCCAGGTATATTCCAGTATCTCTAGATCCCTTTTCTCGTACGACTGGAACGCTTCTCGTCGATTCCCGATTTTTCCAGGCCGATCTCGATCAGCGGCATGTTGTTTGTTTACCAGAATCGCGTAGGGGCGATCGGGGCAATCTCAGGCAATTCGCGGTGCCACAGTCGTCGGTTTGGGAGTGAGTGGGGCAAATTCCGTGACAGTATCTTAGATTAAATCGGTTTATTTTCACCTAAGGAATATGTGGTCTCATTTGTACTACTTTATTTAAAATCACCCTGTATATATTTGAGATATTGTTTACAATATAATAATTAGAGCAAATCATGCAATAAAAAATGTACTCATTATGTTAAAATATTTGAGACTGGTAGAACAAAGCCCATTTTCTTTGGACTTTTGAATAATTTGATTCATGAAATATTTGAAATTTGAGCTGTTGCTTTACTACTAGTGTTACCTTGTCATCTATTTACATCAGTTGATATAATAATATTTTTAACAGAAAATCTAACTGTTAAAAGTTTATTAATAAATGCCAAAAAATCACTATCAGTGTTTATGTTATTATAAACAGTGTCATCATAATTATTTCGATTCTATTACTTCACAGAAACCAGTATTTTGATTATCAGATTTGCATATTTATTTATTACTAGTTGCGATCTTGACCTGTTGAATGTTTAAGGCGGCTTATTTGTTACAATTCTGATAAAATTTTAATGCAATTGACCTTTACAAAACATAACGAAATAATGACCTTATCACGATAGCAGTTCCAACTAATCAAATAAAAAATTATTTCTGAGTAGCTGGTTTACAATTTCCACATAGTAGGACTGTTATAAATAATAGTTATTAATAGGTGTTTCTTTTAAAAAAATCTACATGTATATTTAAAAAAATATATATGCATATGACGTTAAGATTCTTCTAGTTGACTTGCCAAAATAATCGAATTAAGGCTTCGGTCTGTGCATGAAGAAATTTCGTACAAGGATATCAAATAACGAAGGAAACGCTCCATATTAAATGAAAGGTGTGAAGTCGTGAAGCTTATGAAACCATAGAGGACTGAGACTTGCCATAGTATATTGAACAGAGGCGTAGTTATATAAATTTCACCATGGAAACTAAAACTAAGCATGGGAAGCGTTAAAATTCAAGTCATCAGTTCTCATGTATGCACGGTGGTTTCCTACTAGGTTTCATCCGCGTAGAGAATCTTTCGGTGGTGTCACGAGGATTTCAAAGAACTTCTGCAAGGTCTAAAATAATACTCCACAGCATATTTTATCTAACTTGATTATTTATTAATAGCATGAGTTTATACGATAAAAGGCCAATCTGCTCATATCTAATCCTGTTTGTAAAACTCAATATATAGAGTGACCTGAAATAATCCTATTTGAAATATTCAGTGCACCGAGTAAAAACGGTTTTGGTTTCAGGTTATTTGAAATATCAAACCTTGCTCTGAATAACTTTTTCAAATAAAATTTAGCCGTATTTTTAGCGGAAAAGCACTTTACCTGAAACCAAAACGATTTGTTACTTTTTCGTGACTTGTTTATGATTTTATTAATTAAACAATATACATTATAAATAATATAACATTTCAATACAAAACAGTAACTATTATAAACAGGACGATTTTAATTTATTTTGTACTACTTACATGTAAATTGAAAGTGCCGATATTGCAGTGAGTTAAATTTATGCCATATCCAGTATTGTCAGTTAACGCACTTTTTAGCTCTGGGTGTTCAATGAGGTTGCTGCTGTAATAGGGTTTATCACTTTTTTCAAAAATGGTATAGATTGATTCTAGGATTTAGTTATGATAACGTTATACATATTTTTTAAATTATGTTTTTCTATTTTGGAAGTAATTTCATCGCTAAGTTGAAGCCGTAAAACTTGCCGCGAAATCATATTTGCAATGCCAGATGCACCTGCGAGCGTTAAGATGGCTGCAACAATTAAATGTTATAAGTGGTGTTTTGTACCATATTATCCAAATACTAATTGTAATTTGTATGACTTCACTTATTGTATAGTACAAGTAAACACAACCGCACTTACGGCTCAACAACATGTGGTGAATGAATTAATAGAATGATCGTCAAGTCAAATTTCACATTCCCCTAACCAACATAACTGAGCCCTTTCTAGAACTAGTTTCCTACGTCATCACCAATAAGAACGTATTTCGAATCAGCTCTAAATTTTTAAATTTTAGACCATTTTAAATGACATAATTTAGTAAAACAGTTTATGCAATACTAATTAATGTGATATCTATGTTTTATATACTATTTACTATATAAAAATTCTTATTTGAACCAAATTCTGAATTATGGAAATAACCCTATTGTTTAAGTTTACTGCGAGCGTTGCATTATTGTCAAGTTCGGTAGGCTTTGCTGAAGATGGTAACAATTTACTTGCGATTAAATTTTTATTCCGCTACCGTACTAGAACGTCACCTTCTATGTAATTTAATGGTGGTAATATCGGCTCCAGCATCAGCTAACTGAGTGGCGGAATAACGTTTAAAGCAGTGCCCTGCTTTTTCTTTTGGCATTTTCCTTATTTTGTTGTCGCCAGCCACATGGTTAACACATTTTCCCTGACATATTTCGACATGTAGTAACTACCGGACGTATTTGCGGTCATATCTTCATTTGGTTTGGACTTCATAAATCATAAAACATCTCGGAGTATGAGCGTTCGAATCGGGAATTCTAATAATAATAATTGAATCTTTCTATATCATCGATCGTCATCACTCATCTCTTCTCAAAGCTCCGCAAATACCAATTATTAAAATGACCTGAAAAGTTATTCAAAATTAGTTAAATCGATCGATACCTATACTAATTTGAATTCTTTTCTAGCAGAAATCTATTATCAGGTGATCCTTGTAAAAATCTCTTAATTTCCTCTTTTGCTAAAATTTTGGACTTTTTTGGATCGTATCCAACTGATTTGCTTTTTAAATATGGTATTAGTTTTGAAAATGTTCTGATATTTACATTTTCTTTGGCATTCAGTGTACTTTTTAACCTAGTAAATCCTCATTTTCACTTTCCGAGCTCAGTTTGAATTAAACACTTAGAATATGACTTACAATATACATATAATTCGCACTACATTTTCAAACAATTAATTTTTACTGTTTATTAGGTTAGATAGATAGACAAGCATTTTAATCCTGTAGATAAACAATTCCATTTATATAGGATCCGTCAAAAAAAAAATAACAATAAGCACAAACTTACACAAAAAAATCAACAAATCAATTAAATACATACAGAGTAAAATTCGTCTAAACTATAGAAACATCCCTCGATCAGAAATGCCTTCAAGCACTCAATAAAAGTCTTTCTATCTTTACAGAGTTTAACATCCAAAGGCAACCTATTATATATACTCAAACCTACAACATCAGGTAATCGTCTTGCTATATATATTAAGCCTTCTAAATGGAACATAAAAATTATTTCTGTTTCTAGTGGAGTACAGGTGGCGATCACCCTGTCTACCAAACGTATCATGATTGTCATAAATAAATGTACAGACTTCTAGCAAATATATACCGGTGAGTGTCTGTATCCTCAGCCTTCGAAAGATATTTCTACATGAAGTTTGATTGGTCGCCCCAACCATGCAACGAAGAATTCGTTTTTGGGATAAAAATACGAGGTCATTGAACCTAATCCCCAAAAGCATATACCGTACTTTAATCTTGCAAATACCTGCGCATAATAGATACACATTAATTGGTTCTGTTTAAGGACCTGCCTCACATTTCGAAAGAAAGAAGAAGAAAGCTTTGATGTAGGTGCGCAACAGTGATCCTTCCAGGTCATAGTATCATCAATTATTCGACCGAGAAATTTTACACTCCTATCCTCGCCTAAAATATCATTACCTGCCTTAATATTAAGTTTAAGCTTACTACAGTTCTGAGATGTAGGAAACCTCAACAGACTAGTTTTGGCACTATTTAGGTACAGAAAATTGCAATTAAACCAGTCATTTAGATTACGAAGAGCATCATTACAAGCACTTTCTAAAATATCGTTTTTAGGTCGAGACACAATTAAAGAAGTGTCATCAGCATACAAAGTTGCCGAAACGTCGTCAGGTAAACAATTTTCCAAGTCATTCATGTACAGAAGAAACAATACAGGGCCCAAAACAGAACCCTGAGGCACTCCAACTGTAACATCCACCTGCCGAGAACATACCTCCATAATCTCTTGACCATGCTTAGAGGTCATTCTAACCGATTGTTTTCTATTTTAAAAAAAACTAGAGATCCACGATAACGCAGATCCTCTTATTCCATATTTTTCGGACATATACAAAAGTCTATCAATATTTACACAATCGAATGCTATGGGTTGCTATCGTTATGATAGTCACTGCGCCTAAAACGTCTTGATTCCAACACGCATCTAATGACTCCAAATATAAATTAAATTGTTGTACGTAACGCAATTGTCTTATTTTATTGCAGTTTTGGAAAAAATATTGTTTATATCTCGACGCGAATTGCTTTACCAATTAAGTACCATTTCTCGTCCTAGATACAAAATTATTATTTTTATGAAAATAATTAATGCTGTATGCAGCTGGCAGCTCAAAATGTAATATTCTATTATAAACATTGTCATTTAGCTTCTACGCCTATGACGAGCGGGCCGTGGCGGGGTGACCGCTCAAACAAATGACGATCCATCAGCTGCTGCGGATTACACATGTCACCTCTCGGACGACGAGCGGAGTGGAGGGGCTAGGGGTGGCTCGATGAAGGGGTAATGAGGTGTGGTGATTGAGAGGGCGCACTCGCACGGAAACATTATCTGCTGGGTCGCACCCGATGGTCTGGGTCCATTGAAGTCACGCTCGCCGATAGCCGATCTGATCAGAATTGGGTTTCGGGTCGCGATACGCGGCAGAGATTAAATCACGATGGAACCTCTTCCGCGTAAGCAGGATTTAGAAGGGTCAGTATATGTTTAATTGGTCGACGATGATGGGAAGAACAAAGGTGGTTATACATAAATTATTACCATTTCCCTTTTCTGTAGTTATGCACATGAATAGTACATACGAAATTGACTTTTCTATACGTTATATGCTTTTACTTACCGCACAAAATACACCGCAATAAATGTTGTAGTCTAACATACCCGGGTTCGTTCAACATTGTATTTGGCCAATAATCGAGATTTACATACGTTGTGTTTATTTATATTATTTATTAACTTACCTAGAATGTGCTACATATTTACGAAATTAGGGAGATTTGGGTAGTTTTAAATAAGAGAAAACAAATTACTAAAAACACCTCGTTTATTAGTTTTCTGTCAATGGTGTAATAGCCTATCTAACCCACTTCCTTGACAATCCTACCCTCTTCCAAGAACCCATCCTGTGGCAAACACAAACGAGATACCTAGGCGTGACGATGGACCAGCGACTTACTTGGAAAGCCCATATCACGGAGACGGTAGCGCGCGGAAAAATCACCAGGGCGAGGCTTTATCCCTTACTCAAGGGTGGTAACACCCTTAGTCTAAGGAATAAGCGCACGCTAATCAAGGTGGTGCTTCAAGCGCAGCTAACGTACGGCTCCGCGGCATGGAACTACGCGGCAAAAAGCCACATAAAAAGACTACAGGCCGTGGAAAACATAGCCTTACGCACAGCCGTCGCTGCGCCTTGGTATTTCAGAAACACAGACATAAAACGAGACCTAGACTACACCGACCTAACACATACCATACACACACACGCACAAAAAACCATTAACAAAGCCACAGACCACAACAACCCCTTGCTTAGGCAAGCCGTCGACTACGCCCCCGCCCCGACAGACAAACACAAACGTCCAAAACACCAATTCCTTGACCTTCCTCCCTGACAAAACCCCAACCCCCCTCCCCTTCGTTAATCTTTTCTGTTTCAGGACAAGAAGAAACCAAGACCAAGAAGACCACCAAGAAGAAGACGAGAACATAGACAACCCAAACCCAAACCCTATCCTTACCTAGTGCTCGCATCTCCCGAACCGTAACAGGCTCGGGAAGAAGAGCATCCTATGGCTACAAGCCACTCACAAAAACCCACTCCCAACAAAGACCACCCCCGGGGGTTTAGGACGGCCGGCGAAGAAAGAACCTAGAAGACACGAAGAGCGCCAGAAGAGGCCCCCCTGCCGGCGGGGGTCAGCCAGGGCAGGAGGAGGTTCCTCGAACCGCCAGCATCGGCCGCAACAGCGGTCGAGGCTGGCCGGAGAAGGGAACCCACCTCTACGAGGCCGCCCAGGTCTACAGAGATGGTGAAGGATAAAGAGCGATAATACCGCTCGATCCTAATCCATACAAGGCCACCGTTCGCCAATAAAATAACGGCGCGTAGCCTATCTAACCACCAATCAGTGCCGTACTCAACCTTGAATTCATGGGGGAAAAAGAGCACGACAGAGAAAACCCCAATCACAATTCAAAGAATCGCCGTCGCTATTGCAATGATAACAAAAATGAAAATGTAATTATACTCCAGTACTTAAATCCACACAGTAATATATTTATAGTTCTACATATAAAACTGAAGAGCGGGAGGCTACCCAGCTAGTAGTTGAGGGGTTGAACAAAAATTTTAAATCATATCTCATGCATCATAATATGTTTTATCAGATGTTTGTCCAGACACGGGAGAAAATATTAATAGAATCACTAAAGCTCTTACAAATATCTGACAAGCAAACCGCTAATTAAAGTTATAAAATAAAAGTAGTAGTAGTAGATGATTAATAATAACTTACAATACCATTTACAACAGCATAACTTCGACTCAAGCTAAAGTTATACATATAATTTAAACAATAAATAAACACGTATTGTCTTACCCTAAAATTAAGTATAATAAAATATAATGAAACTGCAATAAAATATATAATAACAGACAAGAAAATACTAAAAATAACACAGTGACATTCAATCTTTAAATACAATATACAACAATAAGTTACTGACCTGTAAAATTAAAACAGATGCACTACTTATCAACATCCACTGTCTTCCAGTCAACCTGCCAAAGTCCTAAAACCAAAGTTTACAGAATAAATATATATTCAGTAAAGTTTGCTAAAACCCAACTACCTACCCGCCGAAACTCGCCTAGCGTCCCCGTGTTTATTATTATTTCGTCTGCAGTCTCCCCTCTAGCTAATGTGTATATATTCTATACAGAGTGTTATTCATTCAGCTGTATAGTTACAACAATTTCACTCAAAATAAACAAATGGTTGTCAAAATGAGCCACACCCGATTGTGTAGAAATAATAGCACAATTCATCGAGTAATGGTTACTCAGTTATTTGTTAGCTAAATAAATCATTTAAGGGTAACACTGAACAATTTTTGAGTTAGCTTTCTAAACTATGTGTTATTCTAAACACAAAATTAAGTCATATTATCAATCTGTTTCGTTATTTCCTTACAATATGTATAGATACTCAATGTAATGATGATATTTTATTATATTGTGTAGGTTCTTACAGTTTTTAAGAAAATTAGATCTATTGTGTATCTATTAAACGTGTGTAATTATTTAAGAACTAAAAATTATTACTTTATAAATATTTATAATAATAATTATTATTACTATTAATAACAACAATAACAATAAAAATACTAATTATTGTTATTATCATATTACAATATTTATTACTACTACTAACTACACACTATTTGAAATAAAAGTTTGTTATAACAAGTTGAATAAAATAAAGGTTGAGATTATATTTGTAGATAAATAACTAATAAAATAAAAATAAATGTTATAATAGTGAACAATACTTTATTTCTAAAGTTAACAAAATATGTACTTTGGTGTTACAAAATACTCAGTGGTTGTATAACTGACTAACTCTTTATTGAATAAACTGTTTAAATCAATAATTTCCAAGTTTGATCTATTTTCCAAAATTTACATTCACATTCACATACAAGTTAGGTTTCCTGAAATAAGAATCAAATCAATAATTTTTTTGTATCGGATGAAGACGGCCATTGTTACTTACCTATTTCTACCACAACTAGATAACACAAATTCTCACTTTCCAGTTTACATCATACTTTTGTATGCAAATTGTAATTTCAAAATGTATATACAGTTGCAATACATGGCCCATGGTCGGGTTGTTCTAATACATTAATGTCTCCTTTATTTTGTTGATTAGATACTTCAAAAATTGTTGAATTCCCGAAGTTTGGGTGTGAAAATGTATGATTCTGAATAGATTTTACAGAAAGCAAGCGAAATATGTTCGGAACTGCTGCTCACAAAATCCAGAAGGAGATATGAAGCTGAGTTAAGGCTATTTATAGACTGGCGACTAGCCAAAAATGTCCAAACTTTCTCAGAAAACGCAATAATGGTGTATTTTGAAGAACTATCTAAGAAATATAAATCTTCGACGTTATGGACGATTTTTTTGATGCTCAAGTCAACGTTACGTGCCAATCACAACATAGATCTTGGAAACTATAAAAAATTGCAAGCGCTAATCAAACGAAAATCCGAAAACTATGTCCCAAAGAAGTCGCAAATCCTCACAGAAGATGATTTTTGCCGGTTTTTGACGAAAGCATCAGGCGACAAATATTTACTTATCAAGACGTTGGTGGCAGTTGGACTATCTGAAGCATGTAAAAAGGAGTAATTATGTTATCTCAAAATAGAAGACACCAAAGATTTCGGCAGTGCTATGCTGATTAAACTGAAGAATACAAACACAGAGGTACCAAGGTGTTTTACAATTACAGGAAACTTTTACACTTTCTTAAAAAAGTACTGTGCTCTTCGTCCTCCTAATCTGAAGACAGACAGGTTTTTTTAAACTATCAAAACGGAAAATGTTCAAGCCAAAACGTTGGCATCAACAAAATTGGAAACATGGCTAGGTAAATCGTTAAGTTTTTGATGCTAGAGAATCAAGAAAGTTACACGGGACATTGTTTTCGGCGTTCATCGGCCACAATTTTAGTCAATTCTGGCTCAGATGTGCTTGCCCTCAAACGCCATGGAGGGTGGAAATCCAGTACAGTTGCCAAAGGCTACGTTGATGACTGTTTGAGAAATAAAATGGAAGTTTCGAAAAAGATAGAGTCTTCAGCGTCTTTTGCTGCCACAGAACTAGAACAACGATCGTCTACTAGAATACAACAAGAAAAAGAAAACAACGACCGCATGCTGAAAAACTGCACTAAAAACACGACACCAAAAATATTCTCTATTAATTACCGAAAACAAGGTGCACAATAATACTGCTTTTTCCAGCGTAACCTTGAAGGAATGTTCAAATATTATCATAAATATGTAAATATCAGTTTTTTACTAATGCATTAGCAATTTTCTTAATAAAAACGAGTAAATTTAAAAGTTGTATTTCATTTATTTTGTTAATGCGTTGGCAATTTTAGTAATAAAAACGATTTAAATTAAAATTTGATTTTTGTGGTCTCTGTTTGCAGTCGTATAAAAAGTATCGTAAAAAACTCGTTTGAGAACCTCTTTGCAAAGAGTCGTTTTCAAACCTTGTCGTTTAATATACTGTTATCGTTTTACAGTTGCAAAGCAACTATTGCCTAGTATTAGTTCAACGTCAAGTCAAATATGCAATTCTGCATCGCATTGTGCTCAGCGCGTGGGAGAACTCCCCCTATTTCCGCGATCGAAGGTGCCACATGAAAGAAAATATCCATTACCCACGGTTAATTTCGAGGAGAGGCCCCATTGAAAGTTATCAAAACGGCCGCAGCTCTCGACCTCTTTCTCCTCACGCAAAGCGAGAGCCGTCGATCTCGCGTGCTAATTGTTCCACAGCTGTGGGTGGGATTGTGTGCCGCCGCTCTCCATCCGAGTTGACGTCCAGGAAACCCTAGGGAGAGCCGGGTGGACTTTACAAGAGTCCCAATTACGGTGTCGTATATCTGAAGACCAACAAATTTCGGACTACTCCGTTGGCTACTCTCAAATATATGAAATGGGGACTTTAATTTAATTAACAAAAACACAAACGCTTCATTTGCAAGTTACTTGATATAAAAAGTGTATTTTATCTAAGATTCTATGCGACCATTTACCCATCTATTACAATATCTACATTGTAAAAAAAATAAGTAATACAATACTGTGTTAATCGGAGTCCACACGGGATTGTGTATATTTTTACAAATTTCTCTGTATGTAACACTCTGTTAAAGGTTTGACACAATCCGATGTGTTAATATAACAAAAGTTATGTGTAGCTTTTACACATTTTAGGGTTTTTTTGTTGCATCATTAAAGGTCTAGTACAGATTATCTTGTTAATTTTATTGTACAGGGTAATTCAGGTTTAATCTTGTTACTTCAGGAATCGATAGAACAGGTTAAAATAATGTTCATTTGTGATATAAACTTATGTCCTAAGACGCATCGTTTCCGAGATAGAGGGCGTGAAGAAGGAATTTTTTTCTCGTTTTTCCTTCATAACTTTTGAACCACTTATCATATTTAAGTGAAATTCGGAACACAAATACTCCTTATGATCTTACATAAGCTTGTTAAGTTTGAACTACCTATCCCTCTTAGAAGTGTATTTTGTATGCTACCTCCTTCTTACTTTATTTCAAAATTACAAAAAAAATAATTAATTTCAATAAAACATCTACACACCACTTTGACCTGATTAATTTCGAAACTTTTGCGTCTCTTGTTTTTTTTCGACGTTTGGTCTTGTTTCTGAGATAAGTATTCAAAAAAATTGGTGACAATATGCGCACCAGCCGCAAAAATTTCATTTAACGTTATAGCAACCCATGAAAATAAAACTCAGTGATTTGTGTAAAGTGACTAAATCTGATTTTTGTAAAACCTTTATTATGACGTTTCCTAAAAGGTTTCCCAATCAAGAATGCACAGAATATAGCCCGGAATGTCTAGAATACGTCAAAACAAGAGTATTACAAAAATGTCAAAATCAAACAAGAACATAATTAACAAATTAAAAAGATAGGTAAGCTTTCGCATCAATAAACAGTATTTTCATAATTATGGTGTTACAGTCATATTTTTCATTTTATTAAAAATATATCATTCAGTTCAAATGAACAACAACCAAATTTTCTAACAAAATACATTAAGGTCACCGTATTCCACGCCGTAAAATGCTCAAAGTCGTGTTTCTTAGGTACAGAAATTTCGAAAAATAAAACACGTAGAACAAAACTAATATCAAAAATAAAATTCTTTTTCTACTATTCAATTCAATAATTCATCTACTTTTACTATTTAAATTCTCCTCAAATATAATAATAACTTTTAAAAACCGTTTGTAAGACACATTATTTTGCTATTCTAACTCCACATTTTAACAAATATTTTCACATACCTACTTATGAACAACAGTGAACACTCTTATATGCAGAACTATGCAAGTTTATGTTCTAACAATATTTACATATACAGTTAAATTTAAAAAATACGTTCTTTGAAATATTTCTGTACCTAAAAATTTGTTGATTGGACTACTTTCTGTTTTTATATATTCGATTTACTTCGATACCTATGAATATTCACAGATGGCATGAAATAACATACATCTTATTTGTTAAGCTCTATATTATTCAGTTCTTAAATTTCTGAAATTATTTGTATTTGTAGAAAACATTATTTCAAGAATACGGCGCCCTTAAACAAATATGTATTTAGGCACTACATAATAGGAGTTTACGAAAATTAACTGGTAGTGATCTGAACGTATAATTTTCTTTTTTCTAAAGTTACAAGAAAATCTGATTACTTCCTAATATTTTTAAAAGTTATAGACTTAATTAGTTTTAGCTTTATCACAATTAATTATCAGCAATATTTGTTATAGTTAGATATGTACTTATCATTTTCTTTGATCAAACCTCAATTTAAATTTAAATGTTGTCCATTTGAACACAGCGAACGAGAGCTGACTGAACACAACAACGCTACACGGCCAACTTGGCGTAGTGACGTGTGCTAGAAAAGCTGATATACTGTAGGTGTGCAGTTGTGCTGAACCAGTCAGGAGTAGGGATTTCAAACACAGAGAAGTGTTAAGTTTACACAAAATGGTGTACTCTTACCACATCACTGGTAGATGTTACACAAATTCAGTATATCTTCTACTAGAAATTTTAACACATTTTGTGCAAAACTATCAATACTGAAATTTTACGCATCCTAAATTATTATACACTGGAAAATCTCTTTTACACAGCAACTTTTTATACAGTGATACAGTCGATTAATGTAATTCTAATAGTTCACTTGTAAACATATACCTACTGAAAAAGTAAAACTTGTAATAGTAGACAGTAGACCTACTACAATTTGTTGTGATTATAGTTCATTATTTCATATAGGTGCTATTAAGTTTATAATTTTGTAACAATCTCTAAACACTATTTTACTACAACAGAAATGTTTATATAAAGTTATATGCATATTTTCAAACAATTTTTTAACTACCGCTACAACATTTTATAAAAATGTTTGTTAAATATATTAAAAATTTCCCGTGAGTCATACAGGGTGTAAGAGGTGTGACTGCCATAAATTTAGCCGATCAAAATGAACAAAAAGCCTTATTAAAATTTACAAATCTCCAACTTCATGTGTAAAAATTTGGTTAATCAAAGGTTCTCAGTATAATTTTTTACATTAAATGACAATAAAATGCAATGTATAATCCTTCTTCCAATTTATTTATGGTTAGTTTCAATAAAATTCGACAAAATCGATACGTTAAGAAAGCGATGATGTGGCAACCAGCCCAGAATTTATTAAAAAAAAAACGTTTATTAAAAATAAAACAATAATAATATGTTAGTTGTTTTAATATTTTCAAATACTTGCTGCATATCTTAGTTTTCAGCTCTTTTTCTATGGCCTTCCCCTCTCTTTCGAATTTCCTCATTTGTTTTTCATTACTGTCTCAATTTCTATATCCTCTAATTTATTTTCAAATAAAATTCTGGTTATATGCAATGACCGCGATAGCTTCTAAAACAGTTTATTAGTATTATTTATGTGACTAAATTTTAGTAGAAATGTTCACCAGAGTTTGAACTCTTGTGTGCTTTATTTGCACCATGCTACATTTATTTCTAATGCATATCACTGAAATCGTCACGCACTTGTACGTTATTGGCAATAAATAACCAATTTCCGGCAATATTCTCAGTAGAAACAGTTAAGTGCCGATAGATTATGAGGTCTATGTCCAGTTTAATTATCGAGATCATTAAAATGAACTGTTACATACTCGAGTTAATCAATTGCCTTACAAGGAAATGAGTTTGTAGTGATAAGGAGAGCAATTCGATACTTTATATGAAGTTTAAAGGTGTGTGACTAGCATTAGTAGTATTAAGAGGGGTATTTCCACACTTATTAAAACAAGCGGTGGTAAAACCATTGTATAAAAAGGGAGATCCTTCTTTGATTGAGAATTATGCATCCGTAAGTTTCCGGTCCTCTATATCTAAACTATTTAAAATTACTATGTGTAAAAGACGTTTTTGGATACTAATAGCATAACCAATACTTTTCAACATGGGTATCAGAAAAATAAATCCACAATAACAGCTGTTTTGATTATGTTAAACATGCAGTCAATCATTTGGACAGTGGCTATATTGTTCTTGCAATTTTTATATATTTTTAGGTATTAATAATATTGTGTGAAACTAACTATTCTGTGGACAAAAGCCCCAACCAGCGTTGAATTACACCCACAATATCTACCCATATATTCCTTATTATTAGCTTTTGTAACATTTTTTACTGAATTAGAAAGGTATTTTAAGCTAATATAAATCAAATCTCCTACAATTCCTATCAATGAAGTAATATGTATGTTATCTGATACCAAACATCTAGGCTGTGATCTAGGTATGCTAATGAACAATTCCACTCTATTCAATAATTATCTAAAGAAATTAATCTATCTAAATTTACTAACCTGCTTTTAATGAAAACACTCTATAAATATCTAACTTCACTTTTGGTAGTAGAAATACGACAATTCAACCCACTACCAAAAGTGAAGTTAGATATTTATAGAGTGTTTTCATTATAAGCAGGTTAGTAAATTTAGATAGATTAATTTCTTTAGATAATTATTGAATAGAGCTGCTACATATGACTTCATTGATAGAAATTGTAGATTTGATTTATATTAGCTTAAAATACCTTTCTAATTCAGTAAAAATGCTCTTGGAATATTTTTGGATCTATCTGAAGCATTTTATGGTATACGACATAATATACTTCTTGCAGAATTGGAAAGTAAAACATCTGAGTTACAACTTATAACTGTTGCTCAGTGAAATAAGGTAAAATGTGTGTTTTACTTCTGAATCATTGAATTATATTTTAGGTAGCAGAAAGTTGTTGTCTGGTGTGCCGCAGGGCAGTGTCCTTGGTCCTATTCTCTTTTTAGTATATATTAATGATTTATAGAGTATAGATGATACATTATATAGTAGGAACAAACTGGGATATCCGAGGCAAATAAAAATTAATGATATAAATATTGAATTTTCTGTAATTTTAAAACTTCTAACATTTCTATCGATGAGTATTTATCTTGGAAAGATTATGTACTTTTACTTTGTTGAACAGTTTGTTATTTTTTGAGCTCAGTGATCAAATGTTTTCTTTGAATCAGCTTTATTTTTTTTTAATGTAAATCGTTTTATACTACTTTATATCTTAGGCAGAATAAGCGTCTACTTCTACAGAATAGTGTTGTTATATAAACATATGCATACTTGAATATAATATCAAAATAGTCAGGTGAGATACTAATATAATTTACTTATAACTTTTGGGCACAAAAATGTGTGTGGCACAAGCCATTTGCTTTTATATTATCTCTTTAATGTTAGAAGAAAAACTAGTTTTTCGCTTGAAAATTAATAATTTTTCAAAAAAAATAAAATGTAAATGGATTTAATTTATAATAAAACTAGTTTTTCTTTTTTTATTTAGTTTTATTGGGTTTTCGTCACACTTCTGAAAAAAATTAAGATTAATAAAATAAGCCTTCGCGCCAAACGGATCAGTCAAGGGTTATTTTTTTAAACTAAGTTTGCCTAACCAAAAATCTCACACGGAAAAAAGCAGATAAGTAAAAATTAATAAAAATCACATCACTATCGCGCACTTCCGTATTTTTGACGTTTCAAAAAACTCTCTATTTTCGTTCTCAAAATAGTGGTAAAAATATTAACCGTATGTCAAGTTGACAGTTTAAAATTTGTTTATCTGCTTCCATAGATATGTTAGTTTTACTTAATTTCAATATGATGTTAGTACTAATCAGAACAAATTATAGGTGTATAGCGAAAATGTGGACTTGCTATTGGTTTCGTCCACATCGAAAAGATGCTTTCAAATTTGATCGGTACGTCTGTAATCTACTTGCAGTGTGTTTCCGTCTTCTGAACTGCTAAAGTGGAAGTACGACTTTTGTTTTCGCATTACCGTCCGTTCAATTCATTGGATTACCCTCCGGGGACCAACTACAGCTCTATTATTTTTATTTATCGCTTTATTCCGAGCTATACGGTCGCGTGCGCGGGCAGCAGTTGACAACCCTTTTCTCATTACCTATTGCTGTCGCCCCCGGTTTTCTGCGACGAGGGGATATTCGTATGCAGAGCCGTCCTGACTACCTGGCAGTGCAAATTTTAATTAACTTGATTTACTGTATCAAGTGGTGCGTTTGTTCGTTACACCTATTTAAATGTAAATTACTTTAAATAATACACGAAATTTTCTAATCAGTTTCTGCAAAGCAGAGAAGTAAGTTAAATGGACAATAATTTTGTTTTTCGATACATAAAATGTATGTCGGCCAATTCTTAAACACAAATTTTTATCTATTTCCATAAATATATTAACTAAAACTCATTCACATACTGTAGACACCCTCTGTTATGAGTTCAATTTAGGAAAAGTTTATATTTATTTTACATTAGTAGGTAAAGTAAAAAACACTATTTTTTTTTTGATCTTTTGGGCATCGTCAATAAGTGGACACATTTTCTATTCTACGCTTTTTAACAGTTATGGAGATGAACTTAAATTTCCATGACATTAAACAGTTTCATAAAAAAGGAACACCTCATTAGAAATATTATATTTAGAAAAAGCAGTAAAAGTAATTTTTCTGTATTGACTTTAAGTTAGTCTTTCAGTCCGATGATTATTTATTTAAACTAAAATTTTATCTTGGAAATTTATTGCTGTTCAATATTGACAGTCAATCAGTGATTCAGTGAACACTTCACTGGATTTTATTCGAGATAGATAAACACAGAAGTGTTTATAGCTTCCATATAATTTCGTTTTAATGATAAAATCTGACAATTATGTATTCATCCATTTTAGAAGAATATCGCATCGTTCATCGAACAATCGGTTTAAAATGATAAGATTAACACGAGTGAATTGTTTAGAGTTTAACATAATATTTGTTCAAGTATGTATAAACATGTTGCTCAAACGGAAAGGTGTGTGTATATATAATTTAGTATTTCCAGGAATTCTTGCAGAAATTATTGTTAACTATAGTCAGTATTTATTTTTTAAAGACTTAATGTATTTATAGTACAGTTCCTCAAGCACTTACATCCAAATATACAGATAAAGACAAATAAAACTATAACAAATAATAACCAACAATAATAAAAATATGTAATGTACATTAATATTCTAATTTAATACTGTTAATTCTAATTATTAAGCAGCCAAACTATGGAATGATATCATGCGACCAGTGTACAAGGTGCCCGTATCTCTCGCCGTAAAATGATCAAATTTGTGGTGTTTTTTAGGTACTGAAATCTCGAAAAATAAAACACGTAGAGCAAAAGTAATATCAAAAATAGAATTATTGATGTTTTGTTTATCCACTTTTACTATTTAAACTTTCCTCAAATAATGTAATAACTTTTAAAATGCATTTATATGACACACATAATTTCGCTATTCTAACCCCACATTTTAACAATTATTTTCACATACTTATAAACAAAAGTGAACAATCTTATACTCGCGTCAAGAATTCAGACGTCTTACGTCACGGCTGACGTTACACATTTGTTTTTATTGTCAACCTAATTTTCGATATTTGGTTGCGTTAAAAACAATCATTTTTTGCAATTTAGTGCAATATATAATGCAAACTTTTAGTGTAGTATAAAGTTTTATTACTATCAGTTGCAGTTTCTTAAATATTGTGATGAAAATATACTGAATTATTCATTTGTTCGCATGACGTAAGTCGTCTGAATTCTTGTCGAGTATATATGCAGAACTATGTAAGTTTATGTTATAACAATGTTTACATCTATAGTTGAATTTACAAAAATACGTATTTTGAAAGATTTCAGTACCTAAAAATTCATTGGATAGATTGCTTTCTGATGTTATATACATATTGATTTTACTTCGGTACCTTTGAATATTTGCAGATAGCATGAAATAACATTATTGTTATTTGCTAAACTCTATATTATTCAGTTCTTAAATGTCTAAAATTATTTATATTTGTAGAAAACACTATTTCAAGAATACGGCGCCCTTAAAGGGCTACTGTCAGCGTTATCTGAGAAGCGATCGCTCCTGCAGTAGGCTATTTTCAAACTTATTTATAAAGCAAAATAAGTTTTTTTTTAAATTAAGTATATTAAACCCTTGTCAAAAGTAGTGACAGGGTACCGCGTTGTTACGTGTTGTTGCGCAGCTTTATTATGTGGATAATTATTTAATGAGAAACACGATGTGGTAGCACAGGGAGGTGGAACCTACTTTACTGATATTTATTTCCAATTGATATGTGGAGAGACTTCAAGAATGTTTTATTGTTTACAATAAAACTTGTCGTTGCAAAGATTTTTTTTACTTACTACTTCTTGTTTCTTGGGGACCTTTCCTTCCCTCGATCATATGTACACAAATATATAAACATAGTGCCACACGTTTACTGCCAAATCAATACAGCACATTCATTGTGGTTCAATGAGGATTCGGCATAATATTTTGTCTACTCGGATAACGTCTTTGGTATTGCGCTGCCACACAATAATATGCACTTCCCACAGATTACACAAAAGATGTGCGAAAAACTAAATTTGCGAAGACAAGTACTGAATAAATATTAATTACCCTATACGATATCTTAGTGTGACAGAATGCAGAATCTAATGCAGTCTGCAGTCGCCATCTGTGGGCCACTAGTGCAAGATATACTATTATTTCTTGTGTTGCTACGAAATTAACAATAATCGACGATATTTGCATAAAGTAATTAGTATTATATTAGACTATAACATTCTGAGATAGTTACAGTTTTCTGTAAAAATCCCTTAGAATATTTTAAGCTTTGATCAGTGTTCTTTGATATTTGTATTCAAGTAGCAATGCAATTTGTCAAGTTGTCATAATCATCATAATCGAAACTGGTTCGATATTAAAGACTAATTTTTAGTTTTAAACGTTTTATAGCAATTAAATAAAGGAATTTATATCGGGTACAGATATTTTCCTATAACATGGTTCATGGTTTTTCTAGAGCCAAGGGCAAATTTAGCGGAGCTAGGCAATTGTACACGTTTTTAGATTTTACACAAGTACTAGACTGCCGCCGGTGCATTGTATTAGTAGGTATTCATTTCAGTTTTCTTAGAATAAAATGATATTTTATTTAACACGGTTTGTGTATTCTCTTAGTGGATAATTCTGAAGGAGCTGTAATAAATGAAAATATAGTTTTGACACTGTGCAACAAAGGTACCAAGAACTAATGCAAAATACTGCAGCTAACCAGATTAAGTGTTATCTATCAGGTATTATTAATGAAATTTCTTATAAATAAAATTTTTTGTCGTTTCTACATTTGACAACGCTGTAAAAAATGACAGGTAGGTAGTTGACATTTTCTAAGCCATCTCTGACGACGATTGTCGTAGGCGCCGATTTTCTGCGGGAAAAGATGGTTTTGCCCCATTCTTTAAACATTGCTCTAGAATTACGAAATAAATTCTTTATTGTTTTTAGGCCTTCCTGAGCACGTGGTTAACATGTTTATACTTAGTGATAGTTACCCCGTATTTTTTAAAATGCTTCTAACTTCTAAACAAAAAACGAATTGGATCTATGTTTATACAGGGTGTCCAGAAACTCTCCTGACAAACAAAGACCGGAGATTCCTCAGATAATTTTAAGACAATTTAACCCAATTCACCTAGTCCAAAAATGCTTCCTAAAGGAACTAGAGCTCTTTGAAGATGGCGCCTTGTAAATAGTTTTGTTTAAATACCTTCAGGACGCTTCTACTTAGAAAAACAAAAACTGGTACGCTTGTTTAGCCTTCAGAGATGAATCGATTCCATCTATTGCGAATTTCTAGTACCGGTCATAGGCGTCCGTTTTGGGTAGGTCAACGGTTATTTTAACGCATAACTTCTTTGTATTTAATATGAAGCATTTGTGACACTAGATTATTAACGAAAAATTTTAAAATCCATTTTTCTAGACAACGGTGTATCCTAATGACTTAAAGTAAGAGTACCTTTTAGTACTAGAATACCTGAAAATTTAATATTCTAGTGTCACAAATGCTTAAAAGTTAAAGACAAAAACGTTATGCGTTAAAATAATCGTTGACCTACCCAAAACGGACGCCTATGACCGGTACTAGAAATTCGCAATTGATGGAATCGATTCATCTCTGAAGGCTAAACAAGCATACCAGTTTTTGTTTTTCTAAGTAGAAGCGTTCTAGACGTATTTAAATAAAACTATTTACAAGGCGCCATCTTCAAAGAGCTCTAGTTCCGTTAGGAAGCATTTTTCGACTAGGTGAAAATTGGGTTAAATTGTCTTAAAATTATCTGAGGAATTCTTATCTCCGGTCTTCGTTTGTCAGGAGAGTTTCTGGACACCCTGTATAAGAAAAAATATTTGAAATTAATCCAACTACCATTTGTCAGAGTTTGTCATCGAGCTTGTAGAGCACCCTGTATAGAGGTATGAAGAACACAATTTTATACTGAGAATTTATACTCGGTTCGTATTTCTCTTTTTTTTATTTAATCAATTTCTCCTATTTTAAAATTGGACTATACAGCAATTACCTTAGATTACTATTCTAGGGAAACACATGATATTCACCATAAAAAACTGACCCCCAGTTAACTTTCACGTTTCACGTTTGTACGAACTTAGGACTACATAAACGCAAAGCAAAATCCCTTTCATATTTTTCCTTAGCTTTAAAGCCTAGGCACACAACTTCTTACGATTTTAAACTTACAACTCTCTAGATGGAAGACGTACATGTACCTCTTTATTAAGCATAAGTTTCCAAGTTTGATACTGCTGAAGTATACCTTCACTGAAAAACATCCTAATATCTCAGGCTCCGCGCCGTCTTATCCGAGGTTCATATCCCATATACAGCGAACGTCACTGCCACGGAAACAACGACCACCCATAATTTGAGGGGCTTTCGAACTCCACAAACTTCGCAAATTGCATCACGGCAAACTTTGACACCACCCAATGGATTGCTTTACTAAATCCGTTCAGTCTACGTAGTGCAAACGGTAACACATAGGACATTCGCAGCGTGACGACGTCTGGGAGTTGACAACTTCAGATTAACTTCCTCTCTATCAGAACTCGCTATTAGAATCAATTACCCGCGACATTCAGCCAACAAGCAGACGAAATTAAGACTTTACTCGGTGTTTGTCAGGATATTTGCAACTATGTGAGAGAAAAGCCAATTATTTGTGTGACGGGAAGAGTAATAATAATATCTCTACCTCTCATCCTAATCAAGAGATTACTCCAGAAGTCTGAGAGGGGGCGGAATATTATTAATATGCAGACCGTATTTGCGCCCAGGAACGATTTACGTTGGTAAGCTCTAACCATCATTCAATGAAGGAATTAGGGAAACCTGGAAAACGTCATTAATTAGGGGAATGGTCAAACGTCGACCAGTATCAATCTCTCATATTGACTCAAGCCAACATTCTTGCATTCAACCATACTCCAGAGAGGGTGCCAATGGTTTACGGTCTACCTGCCGCAGGATTCGACCTGCCAGCAGAGTGGCCATTTCGATTCAAGTACTGACGCCTTAAACTGCTCGAGCACCGACCAACTAAATAGTATAGTAATATATTAGAATTTTTATCAATGTTACGGCCAAATACTTATACAGGGTTAGCTATGACAAATATTTTAAGAGGGGATAGAGAAAATTAAGAGTTAAGGGAATCGCCCTTCAAAATAATTCCAAACTTATTTATGTCTGTTTACAGAGTCAGAGTAGACAACCAGCAACACAACGGTAAAATTCGCTGTCATGTCATAATTTAATTCCTGTGTTTACGTTGTAGTTTTGTGTTCTTCTTCAGTTTTTTTTAATTTTAAACGTTTTATAGTTATTAAATAAAGGAATTTGTGTCGGGTGCAGATATTTTCCCACAATATAGTTCGCCGGTTTGTTCTCTAGATTATGGGACAAGACTGCTGCAGGTGCATTGAAAGTTTTCTATTCTATTCTATTATCTATTAGTATTCCCTTTCTTATAATAATAGGCATGTACAATTTAGCATACATGTCAACGTTTTTCTAAAGAGGGGGACCTTCCTTTTAGTTTCATTTCAATGTTGAAGTCGATAGCACGTTTGGTTTGCGTTTTATGTGTATTTTTTGGAAGTAACTTTTTTAGTGGCGTCGTGAAAATGACTTACTCAAATTACAAGCAACGTGTTGTGACTCAATTTCTAGTGAAGTCTGACAAAAAACCCTGGGAAATCCTTAAAAAATTGCAGGCCGTGTATGGAGACGAGTACATGTAGAAAACATGCGTGTTTGAATGAGCACACGGTTCAAGGAGGGCCGCCTAAGCATTCGTGCGTTGTCTGCCGAGTTAAACGTCTACAAAAACCGTTCGCAAGATGTTACACGACAATTTGAATATGCGAAATATTTGCACAAAGAAGGTGCCAAAAGTGCTCACTTGTGAACAGAAAGATATGCAAAAGTCGATCAGCGAGGATTTGTTGTCCCGCATCCGGAGCGACGGTAAAGATTGTATGAGTCGAGTAGTCACTGGAGACGAGACCTGGATATTTGAGTATGACCCCGAGACCCGTCAACAAAGTCAGCAGTGGGTGGAAAAGGGGAGCGCGGCCAACGGAAGCGAGTATGTCCAAGTCACGACTGAAAACAATGTTATCATTCTTTTCGATATCCACGGCATCATTCATCGTGAATATGTTCCTGCCGGCCAGACAGTGACTGGACAGTTCTATATTGGCGTCCTAAAACGGCTGCGGACCCGCGTTTTTCGTGAGCGACCCGAATTCGCCGAGAACGGCTAGATCTTGCACCACAACACGCCAGCCCATTCATCGTTCATTGTTCAAGAGTTTGTGGCAAAAGAGTCATTTCGACGTTGCCGCACCCACCCACAGCCTTCTAAGAAGGCTGTGACCCACCCTATAGCCCAGATATTGCCCCTCTGCGATTTTTTGATCTTCAAGATGAAGTCGCACTTCATGGAACTCATCATGGTGGCGTACAAGAGGTCAAAAAGCTGTAACCGTGGTGTGAACGGGTTAACTAAGTAGGATTACCAAGGGTGCTTCCAATCGTGACAGAAACGTTGGAATCATTGTGTAGAGTTAGAGGAGACTATTGTGAAGGTCGATGATAAAATTTAGTGTAATAAAATATGTATTATAAAATTTTATTTATTTCCTTTGAGAAAATTTTAAATGTTTCCAGTTTCCAGTTCGTGATAAAGTATATTTTTAAATAATTTTTTTGGTCCACTGTACATTCAAAAATTGTATTTTTGATAAGTTCTGAATCACTCTGTCTATACAATATTTTCAAGTAGATTATATATATTTATGAAACATAAATATATATTTTTAACATCTAGAAAGTTAACATAAAGCATAAGAATGAATTATGAGAATTTCTGTGATAATGCTCATGTAGGTACCTATGTTGTATTTTCAGACAGTCATACATGCGCACCACACAATGTGCATTTAAACATGTATTTTTTAAATCACTTTCAGAGAGCATCTCATACACTATGTTACAGCTCAACTAAACCGTACACATACTTGAAATGTAACGCACCACTTTAATTTCATTCAACTGTACTACAATATCTATAATGTACATAATTGTATAGACACGCCGACCATTACTGAAATAGAAGTTTTACATCTCTCGTGAACGCATCCATGTAGATATTTTCTAATGTTAAGGATAAAGATCAATTCATAATTGCTTCTTCATAAAAAAAATATATCCCAAAGGGAGAAAACATCCCCCGCGTATTTATTTTTGATAGTTTCAAAATTGCAATACCTTCAATAAAAACAAATTATTGCTACTTCATTCAATGATCATATTGATGCAGCAACATCTCACTCGGAAATTCTTATTCAGACCCAACGATTAAGTAATTGAATTCATTAGTGTATGCTATGATACAACACGCGGGTACACATAATCTTATTAAGCAATTAACTTTATTACAATAGATCGTGTAGATGGGAATAGGTGATAATTATTCTACTACAATCTTTGAGTTGTTTATAGTTTGAATGGTAAGTAGTTAGCCGCCGAAGGTTGTACATACAGTGGCGTGGAATGGCAGTTGTTTTTATATAATGTTATATAATAGTAATAATAATTTATTTACCGTATGAATTATTTTATACACTGCAACAATAGCAATAATATAAAAAAGGTAAATAAATGTACAGAAATCCCACAGAAGGGCAAGCCTGTGCGTGGGCACTTAAATACTAAATTAAAACACATAAAATTCTAAAAATTAGTAGTACAAACAAATAAAATAACATTTATAAGTAGATTAACTTAATACAAAAAAAGCTTAGATACAAGGAGTCGCGCATATCAGTGAGCTGAAAGAAAATATATAAACATACACATTGTAATCTTTTGTAAACAGGTAAGTAATTTAAAATTTAATAATATCTATAAAAATATGTATACCCATTCGAGCGACATTGTTTATCCATTTTTTAAATTTTCTTTCAAAAGAAGACACTAAATTTATCTGTTTTAGTTCTTTAGGAATCAAATTATAACATTTAAGTCCCAAATAAAGGTAAATTCTTTGAATCACACTCTTCTCAGCCCTGATTACTTGATACACTTCATTAATTTTGTATCTCGTACTATGAGTATGATCAACAGGTTTTAACTCAGATTTGTTAATATGCTGGAAAATTATAGTTTTGAAAAAATATAATTGCCTGATATCTAAAACTAGAGATTCCTCATATATTTTATTAGTAGGGTACCTTCTCGGCTTATTCAATATTACTTTTAAAATAAGTTTTTGTATAATTTCTAAATTATGAACGGTATTATTATACGTAGCACCCCATGCCATAATGCAATAAGTTAGATGACTTTCTACCGAAAATCAATAGACAATTTTAATTTGGTCGGTAGTATAATTCATCAAAAACTTATTTTGTACAGGACTGTCCTTAGTTTTGTAATACGATAATTAATATGTACATTCCATTTCAGATCAGAATCTACATATACACCGAGGTACTTCACGCTGGATGAAGATTTAATATGCTCCGCATTTTCAGCAATATCTACTTCTATGGAGTCAAAATTGGGTAAGTTTGTTTGATGTAATTTGAATGGAACATATAATGTCTTGTTTATGTTTATTGTTAGTAATTTACCATCTTAGAATTTAATTATTTTTTGAAATCATTTTGTACTAGGATTTTTAGAGTTTTCCAATTTTCAGCTTGGTAAATAATTGCAGTGTCATCTGCAAAGCACACTACTTTCCCCTTACATTCTATATGGAATAAATCATTTAAGTATAAATTAAATAACATTGGGTCCAAAACGGTTCCCTGTGGTACTCCATAGTTAGCCGTAAGAAATTCGCTCATAGTATTATCGATTTTAACACACTGTTTTCTGTTCTTAAGATAACTCTCCATCCATTAATTTATTAGGAATTCCTCTAAACCCAATTCCTTTTAGTACATCCAAAAGTTTTCTATGCCTATCTCTGATTTGATCTGTCTATCAAAGGCATTTTTTAAGTCCATAAATATAAAAGAAAAAATCGGAAAATAACAAACGATTATAAAAGAAACATAACTGTTTCTCCTGAGCTAATTGATTTTGTGTTCTGTTGCCTCTATTCTATTTACAAGTATCTTTGCTGAAAGATCTTCACAACGCTCCACCAGATACAGTGCAGCTCAAAATAAGTCGGTTTAGCTAAACTTATGTTAGTTCAAAGTTGCTTTGTTTGGGCGCTATACGATCCTGAAGGTGCAATTCTGAAATCTTTTTTTTTAATAAATTTAAAACGCCCTATGCAATTTGCTAAAATTTGGTAAGTTGACCTTGCTCTATAGGAAAATAAACCCCATATCTAATGATCAGTAATATGAATCCATTGGCGTGCATTTTTTTTAAGTAATTACACCTTCGATAATTCTACGCTAATGGAAGAAAAGAATTTTCAGTATAAAATTTAGATAAAGTAAATTATTGCCTACAACAAAAATGTACTTTTGATAAGACTCGATTACTCTCATGGTTTAATCGAAATTTGTAATTTTAATTATGGGCGCAATTTTGATATAAAAATTAAATTAGGCGCAAGGGCTTATTTAATTTATCTTTATTTTTTCAGAAGTGTGGCAAAAACCCAATAAAACTAAAGAAAAACTAAAATTATGCCACAAATAAATAGCTTCAGACAATATGTTACTAACATTGAAAAGTTTGACGTTTACTTAATAATTTGAATTAAACTTTCATTTTTCATGGCCGTACAATACACTAGTGCAGAATATAATAATAATAATAATAATAATAATAAGCTCTTTATTTCCAACAGGTGAAAACCCACCCAGTTACAGGAAACACATAAACAGAAAAGAAAAGTACAATTAAATCATACAAAATAATATTACAAAATAAAATAAATAATAGCATGTGATACCACGGTAGGATATCAATAGGATATTATAATATAAATTTAATCACCTAGTTAAGTAAATAATATTCTTAATCACGTCTATTGATGAGAAATTTATATCACACTGATTACAAATCTTGTTGAATTGAGTGCATGCATTATATATAGGCGCTCTAAATACAATATTGGTTCTAGGTGTCGCACAATAAAAGGTAGAACTATGTCTAGACTCAATACGCGGTACTGAAAAATCAATATTATAAAGAAGAGTCTCACAGTCAATATTGTAGTGCACCAAACCATATAAAAATGCGACAGTGTTAAATACTCGTCTAAGTTCTAGAGAAACAATACCAAATCTATCCAGCAAAATTTGATTATCAATACCTCTTACGGGATAAACACCATCTTCTTTAAATGAAAGAAATTTTAGAAAACGTCTCTGGACAGATTCTATATTGTCGATATGACATTGATAGATAGGAAACCATATAATAGAGCCATATTCTAATTTACTTCTAACTAACGTATAATACAATGTCTTAAATGTTTCTATATTTTTAAAATCTTTACAATTTCGGAGTATAAATCCCAATATTTTATTAGCTTTACTAACTATCTCATTAATATGCGCAACAAATGAAAATGTCGAATCAAAATAGATGCCTAAATCCTTCACAGTATCACGTCTTAAAATATTGACACCATCAAGACTATAATCGTAAATACATGCCCTTTTTTTCCTACAAAATGAAGTTACGTAGCACTTGTTAGTATTCAATTTCAAGCGATTAGAATGACACCAATTGTTAATAAGGTTAACTTGAATCTGCAACCGAATGCAATCCTCTTCAGTTTCAATACTTGTGTAAACTTTTAAATCATCTGCAAACAGAAGTTTAGAAGAGGAGATAACATTAGGCAAATCATTAATAAATATAAGAAATAATAAGGGTCCTAAGTTGGATCCCTGTGGGACCCCAGATGTTACATTGAAACTCGATGAAACAGATCCTTCACATTTAACAAATTGCTGTCTATTCATTAGGTAAGATTTTATAAGTTTAATAAGAGTATTTGATAAACCAATACTATCCAGTTTATTAAGTAATATACCATGGTCAACTTGGTCAAAGGCTTTTTGAAAGTCCATGTATAGAACATCGACTTGCCCCATATTGTCAAGGTTTTCACAAATATATTGAGAAATACAAGCCAAATTCGAAATACAGGAACGCTTATTAATAAAGCCATGCTGATTAGGGGAAAAAATATTTTTAGTTGAAGCATAAACATATTCGTAAAGTATAATTTCTAAAAGTTTTGAGAAATTGCATAAAATGGAAATGGCTCTATAATTAGATATTACTGATGGGTCCCCTTTTTAGAACTGGACATACGCGTGCCATTTTCCACTTATCTGGGTACGTTCCTGTAGATAATGAAAGATTAAATATAAACAACAAAGGATATACTAAGACCTGACCACAGTCTTTCACAACAAAGCTAGGTATAGAATCAGTACCAGAAGTCATTTTATTTTTGAGTTTCTTTAATGCATTGAAAAATCAGATTCAGTAATTTTTGGTATGTCAATATTATCATTATATGCATGTGGTATGTTATTATTTTCATAGGTGAGATCAGAAGCTACGTATACACTGTGAAAGTAGTAAGCAAATGCGTCCACGATGGATTGAGGATTGTCATATTGCGTATCATTGTGTTTCATTATACCTGGAATGCTAGAATGACCTTTTTTGCTATTTACAAATGACCAAAATTTAGAGGAGTCTGATGTTATAAGTCGTTCTGAATCGTGTACAAAATTTTTATAGGCTTGTTCGATTTGAACTTTAATAATGCGTCTCATATTGGTAAATTTGTTATGATAATAATCTGTTTTGAATTTCTTATAATTTTTAAATGCAGACTCTTTTGTACGTATATTTTTTATTATTTCGATAGAAAACCATGGAGGATAACGACGGCGACGATTAATTTTTAGGGGCACCGATTGATCAAAAATATTATTTAAGACATCATAGAACACATTACAAGCGGTATTAACATCATTACAGTTTAATACATCAGCCCAGTTTGCATTTCCTATTAATTCGTACATTAATGGATAATTTGCCTTTCTAAAATTATATTCTTGATTTATTTTGCTGTTCGCAACACTAAATTGTTGATGATGTTGACAATTACATTTAAAATCAATTGTTAGTGCAGGATGGTAGGGATCTTCTTTTACAAAAGGCAAAACATCCCTATTAATATTAGAAAAGAAGTTAGACAATACAAGATCTAATAGTCGATTCTGATAATTCAAAATGCTGTTAAATTGATTTAAATTTAGCATGTCAATTAAGCTACTTAAAACTCTACACTTAGTATCATTTACATCTCTTCCATAATTTGGTACATTAAAATCACCCAGGATAAGAATATTCTTACCATAATGAATAACCAAAGCTATTAAATTGTCAACAAATGACTCAAAATACATCAATGGTATATTAGGCGGAACATAGACAACAAAAATATACACAACGAAATAGTCATTAGTAAGTTTACAGCCAACTACATCGATCATAGGCGTAGTAAGTTTTATGGAAGATACATCTATCCGTTCAACCTTTAAATAGTTTATATAGAATATACCGGTATGTTACTAGTTTTGGATATTGTGAAGGAAATGGAGTGTATCAGTGTGTACTCTGAAAGATTTCCAAGCCATCCAACTTTTGCTGCTGTGGACATACGTCTTTGGGAAACCAGTCGCTTTGCTCCTGAAACCGCGGATTATAGAAGACAGCATTATGTAAGGGTTCCTGAAGTTGAACAATATAGCATCGAACGTGTTGAGGAAGACCCGGAATTAAGTAGAGAAATAAAGGAGTATCTAAAAATAGTGTTAATCGAGTACTTAGAGAACAGTTGTTACATCCATACCATAAGCAGCTAGTCCAAGACCTCCTACCCCATGACATTGACAGGCGCCTAGGTTTTTGTCGATTTGTTAATAGACAACGAGAACTAGACTTCTACATCGGCAACAATATTTTGTTTACCGATGAAGCATGTTTCACAAGAAGAACTAATTTCCACAATGAATACGTTTATGCAGACAACAATTCGCACACAGTGAAAGTCAGACATTTTCAACACGAATTTAAAATTAATATGTGGGAAGGAATAATTGGAAATTTTATTGTTGGTCCTGTCATTTTACCTCAGAGATTAACGGGAGAAATGTATTTGGAATATCTATATAATACGTTGTCGGACTTGTTAGAGGATATACATCTATAACTTCGGAAAGATGTGTGGTTTAAGCATGATCCATATTTTTCATTACCTCTTCGTAACCACTTAAATCAACAGTGCACAAACAAATGGATAGGTAGAGATAATGACGCTCCTGTAAATTGGCCACCACGTTCTCTAGACTTAAATCCATTAGATTATTTATTTTAGATAACCTGCATATACAATATGATATCTGTAATGCCAATTTTTTGACCAAAAGTAACCTAAACTAATGAAAAAGTACCTAACTACTCTAAAACGCAAAACTGTATTATAAAATTAAAAATTAAAATTAAGCAAAAACCCTTTTAACATAATTTGTTTGTAATCTGTTTTTTGTATTAATGAAGAAAAAATTAATAGCTTTCTTAAAAATTCTGCAAACCGTAATGTGTGACAACACTGCAAATCATTACCTGTCTTGTAATTACTAATCTCAAATTAATTGTACATCGTACAGGGTGTCCCAAAGTTCCCTCCCCAGGCATTTTTCTCGAAAAAAGTAGGCGAAAACAACTGACAATATCTTTTAGGCATAAACCTAAGCTTTGTTTGTGTCTAATTTGTGAACTTTACAACAGACGGTTTGTATTTTATTCTTCAGAAAACACACAAACAGGAGTAGAATCTTTTAATAACAATTAACTGCTTGACATGTTAATACACTGGAAAGTGGAGAAAATTCTTTAGATAGGAGAGGATGTACGATGAGCGTTTTCCACAAGGAATAATAGTCAATTTGAACACTTATTACATATATATAGGATTTTTTACTGATGTCTAGAGGCTTACACAGCTTTATTCCACAACGATACACAGGAGTTCGATAAGTACACAGTTTTCTGAATACACCAATAATCTGACGTTACATATAGCCACTAGGAACCTACTATTACGCCTTTTCAATTACAGCAATTGGACGTCGTCCATTTCCTGCAGTCTTTTATCATTTAAGATGCAGATTTGAGGGAATGTCATTACTATTGTAATCGATTATACTTGTCATTATTATACCTGATGGCACAATAGGTATGCGACGTTGTCACACAATCAAATGTGTTTTTTGTTTGGTGCAATTTATTAGGTATACAACAAGACAAAGATTTGATGTTCCAGACATCCTGTATATTTGGTATAATTACAATTCGACTACCCTGTAGTAAATAATTAGATATTAATTCTGTTAATGACAGTAATTATGCAACTTTCATAATAACGCTAAATATATAAACAGCAGTAGTTTAAATCCTTGAAAATGGGTATTCAACTGTTAAATATAATTTCCACTAAGTACAGGTTTAAAAGCCCGCTATTTTGGATGTAAAATCCACAAAAAAATTATTCGCAATCAGAACTTTCATAGACCTCTTTTTTAAGATGTAGAGTGAAATTAAAAAAACTACTTTTATTAGATTTGTAACTCAGAGAATGGCTGAGATATCGGAATGATGAACATTTCTTTCGATGTCTCTTTTAAAACGTGACCCAAATATACAATTTTTAAATGGAACATTCTGTATATTTTTATGGAATCCAATTGCAATTAAAAGTTACTGAATTATATGTAAAAAAGTATATCAGATTATTAAGCAGGCCGCATTTGCGCCCAGGAACGACTTACGTTGGTAGGCCCTAACCACCATTCAGTGCAGTAATGAGGGAAACCTAGAAAATCTTATTAATTAGGGGGGTAGTCAAACGTCAACCGGTATCAATCTCTCACATTGACCCAAGCCAACATTCTTCTGCCCTACCATACCCGCAGAGAGGGTGCCAATCCGCTCCACGAATATAACTTATATACGGTCTACCGGCTGCGGGGGTCGAACCCACAGCGATCTACTCACCTCGACTCAAGTACCAACGCCTTAAACCGCGCGACCACTGACCGATCTGACGGATATTTCTCTAAGTTGGCAACAGTGAAATTACTTGATATATTTTATGCGTTTTTGTTACTTTGTAATGCATAATTGCAAATTATTTCATTAAATGTTTTAATATTAATGTGGTTAACTATTAATAACATATTATTTCCCGGCAGTATGTAATTACTGGCAGTGTTTCTATTAACTTGTTTGTAATAGCAATTATTTACATTTTTTTCAGTAACTTATTGCGTTGCACAAACTTCTTGACACATTATTTATTTAAATTCATTATGGAGGGTAAATCAACAGAGAACCATATTTCATGTAATTTTTAAGTCGGAATTAATAATACTTAAAACCTGCGACACGTCTTGTATAATAAAAAAGTTTTTCATCAGATTCTCCAGGCAAGAGGATGTTAAAGAGGCGGAACTAACCTATGATATGAAATTTTAAATTATATCACGCGAAGCTGCTGTTTCAAAGTTCAAGTAAAGTTAAATGGTAGCGCTACGAGCCATCCGGATGAGTTTTAATTTTTGTTTTGGAGTTTTATATTAGCTCGGTTTCCGGGTAATCTTGGAAAAGATTGTGGAGGAAATAATAGAACTTTATCTTGGTTATGATTTAATTTGTTGCAATAAGGTACTTCATAATTAAAATAAATCATGGTGAACATGCATTGATGGATAATTACGTTACATTATGTACACCTGTACACGTGATTACGCACTGATGAAATTGATAGTGATAATGGTAATGATAATAATTATTATAATGGTAGTGATAATGATAGTGACAGTGATCATGATCATGATAATGATAATGGTAATTGGCCAATACAGCTCCACGGGAAAAAAGTGTCATGTGCAAAAGATTAGATCACACTCCTATACGTTTTCGAGGTTGCTGAATCCGAATCACCAGATTCTGTTTGACGAAGTTAGTCCATTTTCAAGGTCAACTTTAGTTTTTTGATGCTAATGAAATTTCTGTAAGCAGATTCAGAAGAAGTGAAAAATTTCTCGTTCGGATACGTGGTTGAGTCATTTTTGGAGGTCACGTCATTTGAAGGTCAACAAAACAGATGAAGGATTCTATGTTTTGCTTAGTTCTTTGAAATATACTAATAATCCTTTCTCGTTAGTTACGTTAAATATCTCTCTTCTGATAATGTCACTTTTTATGAAATTACTTTTTCCACAGGAAAAAACATAATACTATATGTACACATAAGAGCACTTTACGAATGGGGAAAGAATACAAACACGGAATTCCAGGAAACAACTACTCTGCGGGCTAATGCCCCGACCAGCATTGAATTACACCTGGAAAACTTATAGCAACAGCTAGAGTCATTCGTCAGAAGCCCACCAGATATATACCGGATTCGAGATTATCAGCTCTCATCATTATGCCATAGGCGAGGTATCTGACGAATAATCCTAGCTGTTTTAGTCTGTCTAACCCGACATAAGGGACCATGAGGACGCGGTGTAGAACTAACTACATCTATCGGCTGGTGGGCTTCTGACGAATGACTCTAGCTGTTGCTATAGGTTTTCCAGGTGTAATTCAATGCTGGTCGGGGCATTACCCCGCAGAGTAGTTGTTTCCTGGAATTCCGTGTTTGCAAAATATCGTTTCTCGTCGAACGCCATAAAGGTCAACAGCTTTCATTGGTGTCTACTGCATGTAGAACGGTTTGTGTCTGACATTTTCAGTCCGGCATGGAGTAGCGAATGGCCGATAGATGTAGTTAGTTCTACACCGCGTACTCATGGGGATATAATATTTTATTATACAAAACTTAAATTTTTTTAATATCAAGAGTGCAGTTATTAAATATGCATTGCATGAAGGACATGTCTCGCCTCGGCATGTCGCGATCCTTCTTGCTAGCGAAACGCTCGCTTCGGTGTCGATATTTGGGACATGAGTCAAAGGATTTTTCAGCAAAACACGGCGAGGCGAGATATATGTCTACACTCCTGTATGCTCTCGTAGTGATTTTGGCTAGGCATGATGTTATTGTTTCTATACCCAAGGTCTAAAATAATAGATAGCGATTCATTAGCAGTAGTCATAGCACCTACATGAGTACAGGAAGTGAGGGTTGCATGAGACCATATTCCATAAGCGGGTAACTTAACAAGGGTTCATATATAAATATATGCGATACTTATGGTGAGACATTTTTTGTCAAGAAAGTTATAAATAAAAAATGTCAATTGTCAGTTTTTGAAATGGTTATTAGCTTTCCAGACAATCGATTTCAAATAGTATGGTGTTTTCCACAATATCTAAATTTTTATTTTCAGTCAGGAAAGTAAACTATTATTTTCATTAGTATGTACTAGGACTAGAACAGCTTAATTTCTGCAAGTTGTAAGTGAAACAGCTTTTATGTTACTTTTTCTTATTATTTTATTCAAAGTTGCAATCCAATAGAAGACGATTTCCGATAACAAAAATTGACAAAAGAAATTTCTTGTCAAGAAAGCTATGAAGATTAAAAAAATATAAAAAAAATATTTCTAAATGTCCATAGGCGTACATTTTGCTATTAACGCTATGTGATTGATAATGGGTAAGTTTTTGCATTATTTTATGCTCTTTCCAACAAATTAACCCTATTTTTTACTGTATTAGAAAGGTATTTTAAGCTAATATAAATCAAATCTCCTACAATTCCTATCAATGAAGTCATATGTATGTTCTCTGATACCAAACATCTAGGTATGCTAATGAACAATTCCACAGACAAAGCTCTATTCAATAATTATCTAAAGAAATTAATCTATATAAATTTACTAACCTGCTTTAATGAAACACTCTATAAATATCTAACTTCACTTTTTGGCAGTGGGAACACGACAATTCAACCACAATAGATGAGATCTGACCTATTTCTGCATTTTTAGCATTGCTTCTTCAGGTGGCCTCCTTTAATTTGAATCAAATATCTAACTATAAAAATTATTATAAAAATTAAAATTATTTGAAGTTAAATACCGACAATGACAAAAAGTGACAGCCTGTCAATGAATTAAATATGACAATACCTACTTGAATAATGTTCACTTTTTTGCAGAAATAGGTCAGATCTCATCTATTGTGGTCGTACATATATGAAATTAACAATACCTACTTGAATAATGTTCACCTTTTTGCAGAAATAGATCAGATCTCATCTATTGTGGTCGTACATATATGAAATTAAAAAAAAGTTATGCTGCGAAAACTTTAAAAAAATAATATTCATCGTACTGTATTTCAAAAACTAAGAGTTTTCAAAGAAAATAATTATATTTCCATGTACTATCCATTCTGATTTAAACCTGATACATCCTGTATGCATAAATAGTAAAGACTTTTATAGCTGTCGCCGGTCGCCAGAAATCTTAGAGTAATTACTAATCCCATTTTGGCGGTAGTTTGCCTCAATTGAGTATCTTGCTTTGATACAACTGGCGAAATTTTGTTTAATAAATAGTTAAAACCCTCTAAGGGCATGCGAGTAAAGTTTTGAAATTCTCCAGTAGATTTGTAGCTCAACTCTGAGAACTGTTTTTCTATGGCCATTTTGCACTTGTATATATCTACCTAATATAACAATATTTATAATAATTTATAGAGTAAAGAGCAGTAACGATTAAAATTTCAGTGGCATCCGTCTTGTCGTATTTACGAAACAAACGCGACAACAAGACTGCGTGGATGCAGCACTCGTCGAGAGTGTGGATGCGGCATTAGATTTTAACTCTTGGTGTTTCACACAACCTCTAACTAAAATCTAATACTT
The DNA here is from genome assembly GCA_025584915.1 of Monochamus saltuarius. Classification (NCBI taxonomy): domain Eukaryota; kingdom Metazoa; phylum Arthropoda; class Insecta; order Coleoptera; family Cerambycidae; genus Monochamus; species Monochamus saltuarius. The sequence goes on along the minus strand of CM046721.1, from coordinate 105,610,774 downwards.
TTTTTCTTGTATAGTAAATAATTATTCCGGCATGCTATCTATATTTTATAAAAAAGTCGAAGGGCGAATGGAGGTAACTGAGGGATGCAGTAACCTTTATCCCCTTCAATTATTTCAAAGTACGCTTATGCAACTTTTTTTGAAATATCAAACGTAGATTTTTTTTAATCATTGTATCTTTTGTACTTTTTTGTTTAAATGTTCCGTTTTGGAGAAAAATGGCAATTTGTAGTGCTCATAAATCTAACATTGACTATCACTTTCAAGTGAAACTGAAATTTTGTGGATATATCTATTATTACAATACCTTGGCAACTTAGCAAATCGTAATACTTACTGAATAAATATTTGCTAAAAGAAAATGGATAATTCTAAATTTTATAAAATGTAACTTTAACACCCTGTATATTGAAACATGGGCCCCCAAATAAAAAATGGCATAAGGAAAGTTTCATTATTTTTGTTCAAAGAATATGTGGTTAATGATATGGCCTTCTATATTACGTACTTATTGCACAAATATGTTAAAGAAAATAATAGTCAGTTTTTTAGGAATGAATTTTTTTAATTTTAGATTACTTGAAATACATTTTAAAAAATATGCTACTTTGAAATAAGTACATAATATTTGGAAAATTCTTTTTATTAAAAAACATCATTGTTAATGCGTTCAAAGCCTTATGGTCCGCGCTGTAAATCCTGATGTCCAAATGCTACAGAACGCACGTTCAAAATTTAGCATCATCCGTCATCACTTAATTAAATTCCATCATAAAAATTCATTTTTCATTCGAATTAAAGCCGATCTATCCGCGCCAGGCAATCTAAATTTTATGTACCACAAATTTATGTTTAACTGTTAGTTAAAAGTGGAACTCTAAAAGCCCTTTTTACAAATTACATTCGAGGCAATTAACAACATACTGGCATGATTGTACGGCATATCCAATAGAATTATCATCTGTTTGCCGTAAAATGTAAAAGTTTCATCCCGCGCGGATAGCCATAATTTAGTTACATTATTTCCCGTTCTGTTGGAACTGGCTTGTAAAAGGATCTTTATTAGATTGATGAATACTCATGAAACGATTTTTGACTGCTACGCGCTGAATCCTGAATCGAGTGGGACAGTTTTTTGTGTGGAAATAGAGATTAAAAAAATGGCACTGAATAAATTTATATCAATTTGTGTAACTATACTTGACGGCCAAATACCTAGAGAGTGAGTCATGTTATAAACCTGCTCACAATTTATAGCAGTCAACAGAAAGAAATATACATGCAGCTCGTATATTTTTCCTATAAAATCGTGTGCCACACAGCTCTGAGAACATACCCGATTACACAGTTTCTGCTGCTGTAAGTACGCATGCGCTGCAGCTTTTGGCTGCGACGAATTGACTGATCCACCTGTTCCATTTCCAGCGCTATCATGGGCGGGTATATCGTTCGGGCGGGCAAAATTTCGTGTATATATTTTCGTTAATTTAATAAAAGCTTTATGGCCGGTTAGGAGATACTGGATCGTTTCGTCCTAAAAGACGAGATGCTGGCCGTTCAGCAACTGTTACTCCAGAACAAGAGGAGGATATTTTGCTTCGTGTAACAGAAAATCGTGAAATAAGTTTACGACGAATGTCTGGGGCTGTAGTGGTACCTAAATCATCTATTCATAGATTATTTCATAATGAAAAACTGCCCCCGTAACCCTTTCGCCTAGTACAGAATTTATTACCTGCAGATTTTCCAGATAAGGAACAATTTTGTCTTCGATTCTTACACCGGTGCAATGATGATCCACACTTTTTAAGCAGGGTGCTGTTTACAGACAGCCACATTTACTCGTCGGGGCGTTTTCAACTTCAAAAATAAACATGTTTGGGATAACGAAAACCCGCATATATTGAGAGAACGTCATTTCCAACATGAATTTAAGAAAAACATTTGGTGTGGTATTGTTGGAAATCATGTGTTGGGCCCTGTTGAAGTGCCATATAATCTGAATGGCTGTTCTTACTTATATTTCTTAGGACATGATTTTGAGGAAGTTATTGATGATTTACCATTAAATGTGAGACACAATATGTTTTTTATGCAAGACGGTGCCCCTGTCCTACCTGTACAGGTGCAAAACTATCTTAACGCACAATTTCCCCAACGGTGGATAGGTCGCGGCAGCACGTTTTCATGGCCCACACGAAGCCCATATTTAAATCCCATGGATTTCAGTATTTGGGGTATTTTGAAATCAAAAGTTTACAGTGATCCGATTAATACACGGGATGAGTTGTGGCAAGCAATTTTAAATGCTAGGAATTTATTAAGAAATGAAGAAGCACTATTTAATATTAGACAATCATTTATCAAACGAATAAAATTGTATTGTATTAACTATTATTAATTATATTATTGGATTAATGTAAACAGGGGAATTTAATGTAGCCACTTGAATGTAATTAAATTTTTATTAAAAATAATCTTTTTCTACGTTCATGCAAAAAACAAAACATTATTGAACTATATTTATTGGAAAAGGTGGTTCTTTATTGCACTAGTGTAATAAAATGTTTATTACGTTCATCTGTCATTCTACTACAGCGTTTTGTCATCATGACAAACATAAATGTTCAAATTGACGCCATATTTTTCTACACTTAGTGTCATCTAAATAAAACATTTTTTGGTTTTTGCATGAACGTAGAAAAAATATTGTATCCAACTCGTACAAAAAGTGTTTATTGCACGAGACGTGAAATTGTCCAGCGAGGTCGTCAGGCCGAGTAGGACAACTTTTTGTACTTGTTGCATAAACTATTACAGCCGGATTCATGAAACGGGCGTAGCGCTAGTCCGACTAACGAGTTTACGCCCGTGTAAAGCGCGTTAGTTGGCCTACCCAGCTTTGCGCTCATTCACGAAACATGCGCGCCAAAAGTTAGACCCAGTATTGTACCTGTCTAAAAATCGCGTAACTTCGGCCTCTAGTTCCTTGCGTTTCCCATTGTATATTTAGTATTTATATTCAAAAACTGTACTTTTCAGTACTACGGATTAGTTAACATATCATAAAGTAAGTATTATACATAGTAGTGAATAGGAGTATGCTTTTTATTTAAATTAGTGCAACAGATGCGTAAATTTTTCGCGTATCCTCCGCTAGTCTGACTAACGTTACGCCTTGTTGATGAATCCGTATGTTCGATTTTTGCGTAAGTAACTACAAATTTTTATTTTATTTTATTGCATCCAATAGAAAAACAAGAAATAGATCGAAGACGGTTGAATTTATCGACATAAAACAACTATACCTTATTTGTGAAAAATACATAGGAGAATAATATTTTTCTATTAAAACTTTCGAACAGATACTGATAAAAAAACTACATTTCGTAGCGCCCTCTAGCGTCTACAGCAAAATTAAGTACAGATTCGTTTTTCTTATCCCAGAAAACCCCCTAATTTAAATTTTCAAAAGAATCCTTCTTTCTAAGAATTTGAAGAATTTCGAATTCAAAATTTGAACTCTAACGCCCTGTAACGGCTAATAAAATTATTAGCCACAAATGGATCAAGATAAGTTTGGCTTAATCGCATTATTTTGATGTAAGGAATCTATTCTTGCTCTGTGTTCCATTAATTTCGGGACACCCTGTATATTGCCGGCATCCATTGTGTTGACACTACACAGGTAACTAAACCTATAATAAATTAAATTAACCAAATGGACAAATTTATGCTTTCCCCTCGATTCACGTGAGGTGTTTACGTAGTTTTTCACCTTTCGAAATTCCCAAAATTCGCAGGTATTAAATTTCCCGGTAACGACGCGACTGAAAGCATCTCAAACTTAATTAGTAGGCTGATTATAATCTCGGCGACTGTTCTGTTTTAAACTAACAACTAACCAGCTCACCTAAACGTTCTATTTTCGAAGCGAAACGTATTGCATTTATTTAAAGGCGGGCGAATTTACGAGTCGGCATGTCTCCTTAGCGATTTTATTAATGGAGCAGCAGACTTTTCATGTTACAGATAAATTCCCCGTAGTAAAACAAACAGATCGCCAGAGAATAACAATCGGAACCGTTAATTTTAATCTTATGTTTTATATTGAAATAAATTGTGAAGTTTACTATGAAACATTTATGATGTTTTTCTTTCAAACTATCGCGATTCGGTATATAGTGGTGTTTTGGCAACGCCAGGACTGGACTAAATAATTTCTACGTATTGACTAGTCCGGAAACTCGCAGTTTTTAACAGAACAGAACTAAGGGTGCTGACAGAGTGGAAGCAAGTTTTCTCATGCTATTAATCAGCGCCGAACACGTGCTTATAAGCTATGAAATCTGTAATTATATATTTAAATTGATATAAAAACAGCAGTTTAAAGCAGGCTAAAGGGAATACAGTGAAAGCGGTTCCCTGTTAGATTTAAATTGACACGTAACAGTGGAAGCAGGTTGAAACAGGTCAGCTGCGAGCCCGATTTCATCAGGATTAAAATTTAATTTATTTGTACGTGCTGTGGTTGTGTAGAAAAATGGACAAAGAACTAGTAATATCTTCAGTTTTCAATGACCTACAGGACAAAATCCACAGCAACTGATATATAGTAGACAAATATTGGATATGAGTGCCTTTATTTTACTGTATGATAAATTGTATCAAACAAAACATATTTGATTTAACAATTTTTTCTGACCAACACACACGTAATAAACATATTTAGTATAAATGGTTTTCTTAGATCATTTTTCACTACAGAATAAAATGTGGAATAATTATAAGTGTTCAAAATTAATGTCGTTGCTTGTGAAAAGCGTATATCGTACAAACGTGTCATAGCTAGAGAGTTTTGCCTAGATTCGTCATAAATTAACTGGTCATGGTTACTATAAATTGTTCCATTTTTGTTTATGTACGCAAATATCAAGCAAACACTAGGTACAGAAAAACAAAATACACTAACCGCATTACCACTACTACTTACAATACAATTACAATGTTATCGTACAGTCCGGTACGTAATAATTTTAAGGATTTCTTGGAAAACCTCTATTGTTTACTTCACTAAAGCAGATAAAAAAAATAAATTACGTTCCAGGAGCTTAGTTGTGAATTAGTTTTTAATTTCGTAACACAGTTTTTCATGTTATTGAAGTTGTATTTTTATTTTTGAAATGTATTTGTAGAACTATTTGTTTTAGACACTTTTTTATAAGAGTTTCTTGCTTTTTTGGTCAGATATACATCTTGTATATTAATAATACAGTAGTTTATAAAAAGGGTTTTTTATTAAATTTGCTGGATATATATGGCTGATTATGTGTTGGTATAATTTTGTTCAAAAGTGAATTTTAAAAATCATTTAATAATTTCATTGTCTTTTTTAGAAAATTTAGCTAGATTAATTTATAATTTAGATATTTATTGTATGCAACCTAGCAACTATAGAAATTACTTCATTACTGGGTGTACTCCAAATTGTTTTCTCTTTGACTTAGTAATTATAGAATATAAAATGATCAGTTCACCGTCAGATGTTGATATTTTGCAAGGAAGTACCTAAGACATACTGAATACATTTTTGACTCTTCCCGCTTTTGCCAGTTTCTACTGTGTGCACTCTCCGCGCAAGTAAACAGCGCCGATAAGCGAGACTTGCCGGTAAGCGGAAAACCTGCTTCCACTCTATCTGTACCCTAAGGTCACTCAAGTGAATATAAATAAGTTTATAGAAAATATGTCGCAGCAGAATATTAATAGTACAATTATTTATTAAATATTATTTAAACAAAATAGAGCAATTTTGTTTATTATAATGGTTTCCAGTCGACCAATTATATTGCTACCTAAGGTGTTCATCAAGGTTCCATACTTGGACCTCTTTTCTTTCTACTATATATTAATGATTATAATGATGTCATTAAATCTTGTAGACATTTTAAACTGATTTAAAGTTATGTTACGTTATAAATAGTTTAGAAGATTGCTTGAAGTTACAAATTTATCTTGATCATATAAATTCTTGATGCTTAAAAAAATATATTGTATCTAAATCCTTCTAAATATAAATATCTTATTTTCTCGAGGAATCAATCACTCACTTAATTTGTATACAGCATTGACAATCTCGTAACTCTTATTTCGATCTGGTGCTCTGGTATGCTATCCTTATTACAATATTCAAACGTGGCAAATTACGACATTTTAGTTAGTAGATTTGCTGTTGAAATTCTATATTCTCGTAGAATTCCTGTCACCATTGACTGTGATGATTTGCTGATTTTTTTGTAAATATTTTTTAAGTGTTAAATTTTGTGACTGCCTGCATACTGCTTCATAACATTGCTGTAAACTGAAGATAAAACAGTAATTTTTCGTATTGATCTCTTGTTAAACATCCCGGTTCCAACCACATGAATATTTATACAACATGTATTCCTAATACGCTTTAGGAATTATCTATTGAGATAGGCAAATAAATGTTTTCTAGCTAGTTTCTTTGTTAATTTACAATGGTATAACCATTATTGTTAAACAGTAACCATGACAGAATTACTTGAAAGCTACGGCTCCGCTCGAATGGTTATTGTGTTCGATCATTTGGTGTAAAAACCCAAATTAAAGTTAAAACAATAATACCTGTTTGACAAAAAATATAAATCAATCATTACTAAACCACATAGTGGCGTCAGACGATGGCTTGAATACACTAGTATGTCTAACGTAGTTTTTACTCACATGATAGTTTGTTGACTTTGACAAACATGCAGGATTGTTTTTAACTTACTATATAGATGTGGTGGTCACGATCAAAAAGCGCTGACGGTTTAGTTGTTGTTGGGTTTCCGTTTTACTATGAAAGTAAATAGATGTTTAAAATATATAATTTTTGCTGAGATATTTACTTAAAAAAACTACTAAATATATGAAACAAATTCTCGAAGGTAATGTCTGATCATTTGACACAATGGTGGAGAGCATAAAGTTGGTTTAGCTTTAAAGTATGAATATGTTCAAACTTAAATGATGCACTGCAGTAAAATAGTATTAGTTATTACAATCTCGATGCCCTGTTCGAATCCAGCGGCCAGTAGAACGTAGATCAGTTATATTTGTGAAGAGGATTGGTATCTTCTCTGCGGGTATGGTAAGGTGGAAGAACGTTGGCTTGGGTCAATGTGAGAGATTGATATTTATCGGTGTTTGACCATCCCTCTAATTAATTAGGTTTTCCAGGTTTCCCTTATTCCTGCACTTAGGGCCTATCTTGTAAGTCACTCTGGGCGCAAATACGGCATACTTAATAATAATATGCTGCTCCCTTTCTCGCCCAAGTCTCCGACATCTGGGCTAATCATAGTGATTAGAGTAAGAGGTAGAGATATTATTATAATCTGTGTTCAACTTTTTCAATTGCAGTCAGGTTATTGTTATATGGTGACCGATGCGTGTTCAAATTTGAAGCGTGTACTTCTTATATAACAGTAATATAACAGTTTTAGTATATCTATATCCACATAATTTTTTGGATTCTCAAGAATTAAACCTAATCTATTACAAGCAGTAATATCAGAACATAATGCTATTGAGCTTATGATCAAATCATACTTGGTATAAAACATAACATTACCTTTGTTAAGTAGTAGATTCTAACTTTTTGAGTTTGATATAAAGGTTTTTCAATTCAATTTAATGTTCCTTCAATTCCTATCAAAGAAATCCTGCGTGGTCTTTGACACCAAAAACCTAGCTAAATTTAAATGTCTTTATTAAACATTAATATCTAATATTATCTAAACAATATGAAGCTTGCACCAATTTTACAAAGAGTTAACTTCAGCGAAAATAATTAAGCTGTCTGCACATACTAGGCAACTAGGATGTTTAATAATGCTATTTTTAAACAGCACGTATTTGTGTTATGGTTGATAATATAAATTTAAGTGTCTTGTGACATTCATTTTGATACCATCTCTAAAATCAATTATGAATTATTTTATAGCACACACTAATACTATATAATATGGTTTGTTTTCTTTTATTTCTTGGATTTTGTCATAAATGTTTATGTATTTGAAGAACTGAACTCTAACATTTTTATATACTGTTTAGTTTTTAAAGATTTGTTTGTTATTTGTCATTTATTGTATTGTGTTTCCTGTAATTGGGTATTACATGCCTGTTGAAAAAATTATTATTATTAATTACTATCAGTATTTAAATGCGAAAAACTTTTCATCCCCTCTTAATAATTTACTTAGTAAATATTGATTTTTTAATATTTAATTAAATGTACTTAAATGGTTTATTATTTCACCCGTTGGAGTTTTGTGAATTCAACATCAAATATTTTTGAACTCTCAAACTTACTTTGCATATATGCATAATTTAAAAAAATTATGTATAGCATTCATTGCAGCTTTTAATATAATGAGTAGGAAGGTACTAAGGAAATATTTAAATTTGGCAACATCGAGTCAAGCCCACACCGAGTTGAACTGGAAGCTGAGTCACTGACAGTCTGCAAAGAGGGTTTAAATAATTATTTGAAAATATTTTTTTCGATATATATATTGTTACGGCTGATATTAGTTTGTTAATTATATTCCTGTTTACGTTGGAATTTATAATTAAAGTTCACCTACCTCTTTAATTTGTTAATTACGTTTCTGTTTACGTTACCATTTATAATTTTTGTGATGCCTTTATTTTCACGTTTTCTGGAACATTTTCGGCCATATTCTATTTGATTCTCGAGACCGCGGAAAACTTCTAGAACCCTAAAAACCTATATAAGCGGATCGGTTTCGCTGACACAGTTTCAGTTTATATTGAACAACTAAACGCGAGTCTTAACGAGTGACAGAAATGTCAAAGTAGAGCGTTCACAGTTGAGAAATTTGTTCGAAGGATATTTCTTGTATAATCAAGAGTGAAAATAAAGTTTGTCTACGTTACGTGTTCCCACGCAAAATCTACATAGAGGTTACAATAAATTTTTGTAATCGCGTATTCGTATTAGGTAAGCCATTTTCCCCTATTGCCTATTAAAATTAATGATTTGTAAAATAAAAGACAAGTAGATGATTAGTGCTCTTTTATATATATTTTTAGGTATTAATAATATTTTGTGACACTAACTACTCTGTGGACTAAAGCCCTGGTTGGGGTTGGGTTGAATCACAACCACAATATCTACCCATATATTCTTTATTATTAGCTTTTGCAGCATTTTTACTGTATTAGAGAGGTATTTTAAGCTAATATAAATCAAATCTCCTACAATTTCTATCAATGAAGTCATATGTATGCTCTCTGAGGCCACCTGAAGAAGCAATCCTAAAAGTGCAGAAGTAGGACAGATCTCATCTATTACGGTTGAATTTTCGAGTTCCCACTGTCAAAAGTGAAGTTAGATATTTAAAGAGTGTTTTCATTAAACCAGGTTAGTAAATTTAGATGGATTAAGTTCTTTGGATAATTATTGAATAGAGCTTTGTCTGTGGAATTGTTCATTAGCATACCTAGATGTTTGGTATTAGAGAGCATATATATGACTTCATTGATAGGAATTGTAGGAGATTTGATTTATATTAGCTTAAAATACCTTTATAATACAGTAATAGATGATTAGCGTAACTAAAAATGATACGAGTATAGTGTGTTTAGCGTTGTTCAATAGTTCAATTTTATAGAACGCATTCGAGAAGTCACCCACAGCGCTTAAAGATGTAACTTTACTGTTGAGCCTCACACAGTATGCTTAGCTAAGCAATTCACCCATTAAGACGTGAGTTATCGTAACTCAGGAAATTTCTATATCGCGGTGGGTTTATGGCCGGCACCTGATCCAAAACAAAAACGAGCTTTCAGACTTTCAGGGCACACCACGTTCTCGCGCTGCGCCGGAATGCATGAAAGCTCTTCAAAGGATTTCGTACGTACTACGCTCATTTGTTCTGCGAAACTCGACATTAACTGGATATACATTTATAAGTGAACAGCGCTGCTCAACCCGGCCAAGTTTATAGTCGCGTTTCATGGAAATCCGAGTCACGACCTCGGAACAAATGCTCGCATTAATAATCTAAGCTAACCTGAAGATTCCATTGTTTCGGTGCCCACAGCCAACTGTTCGGCACTGGAGAACTCCCATGCGGGATGCTTTGTCGCCAGGCGTAGCGGCAGTTGTTTGTTAGGCGATTCCGAGAGCGTAAAACTGTGGAAAGCGGCAGCTATAAGTTTTCACGTTCTTCATTTCAATAGAATTGCAATGTTTCCTACTCTCATACATCATTTTATTTCTTCGTCTTACACAAAATCATTTCATTCGTTGCGTGCAGAGTATGGGAGTAATGAAGCCGATGGCAGCGCTTGCAGCGGAAACAAATTGCATTAAAGTAGGCTATCAGCAGTAGGATGTCAGATCAGATCATATGTGTGTCACAAACTATAAACTAGATTATACTTTGTGATGTGTGTTTATAAAAGTTATTTCGAAAACGGAAGCAAGTGAGGCTAGGTATGCCATCTTTTCTACAGGACAAAAGTAAATTTTTCAGAAATGAAACATGGGGGAAACTTACAATATTACTTTATTTAAAGAAAATGTTTAGATATACATAGCTACATTAATTAGATCAGATAAACAGATTTTTATTTAGCATTGCTGCTTCACCATTGACATGATCACTCATTTTTATTTACACTGACTTACTGAAATAAAAATCAACAACGTACAACCACAACAATAATATATAAATCAACTTAACTATAAATTATCACGCAACATCACGTTCTGAAACCTCAAGCGTATAAAACATCAGTGCTTTCCGAATCTCCGGAAATCCTCGCTGTAATTTTGCAACTAAATTGCTATTTTGTAGTGTAATATAGAAATGATGATCGTAACAATAACTACCGCTACCAATGATAAGATGATATAACTCGTGATGTGTTTTTTGGGAGAGTTCTTTATTGATTGCAGTAATTTTTCAAATTCGTAGACGTTATGTTGAAAATGATAAGAAAACTGGTTTCTTTTAGATGTTGATCGGCCGGCCTTGTTAAACCGCATTTTCCTAGGGAGGATGAAGGAGACGGGACGGATTTCGGAGATGATGCACATATGCAAAATGTAAGGTCAGACCGATGGAAATCCAGCAAGGTCGCAACCCTGGTCAGAATTCATAGAAACTAAGAACTTACCAGATTTTTAATAATATTGCGACTTATCTATAACTACGTTGATGCCACTGCACATATTTGTTGCGTATTGGTAAAGTTAGAATTGCCAATATCTAAAGAAAGAATATAATTCTAAATATTTATTGACTAGGTTCCTCGAGACGCCGGCATCGGCCGCTATTGCGGTCAAGGCTGACCGGAGAAGAGAACCCGCCTCTACGAGGCGTCCAGGCCTACAGCGATGAAGTGGGTAAAGACAGATAGTCCCTCTCGACCCCGCTCATCCGAGGTCATTTATCCTGCCAAGGATATTGGCACGCGCTTTACACTGACTTCTAATAGTGCTTAATAGACATAATCATGTATTGGTAATAAACACACTTAATGTCTTTTGTCTTTGTGATGGTTTGTACCATATAAAGCGTTTTTAATTTTTAGTAGTATATATTTAGTATTTAGTATTATTTCATGTCTCATTTGTTCTCTTTGATTCTGCAAACTAAGGAATGGGCCAAGTTTTGTGGCCCATTACCATTGGTGACTATAAAAATAGTCAAATAGCATTCATAGCCTTGCTTCATGTGTGTGTCAACCAATTCTTCAAAGGAATAATTCACCACATTTATTTTTTTATGAAAACATGTATTAAAAACTTCGACACTTTGTTTTGTCTTTCTTGTTTAAGTTTGACATGGAGTTTATGATAAAGTGGCACACCCAGATTATTGTTTTATAATTATCATTCAAAATTTGGTCTGTTGGTCTCAAAAACGTGCGTCTGGAGGAAAAAGTCAAAGAGACACTTTTCAAGAAGTAACTTGGCTTTAAGAGAGCTATACTAATTCGTCCAGAAATCAGTGGTGTACAATATTTTTGCTAACATTTTGTATTTAACGGCACGAACGCCGCTGATGCTGTTATATTACAAGGGAAATTTATGCACTCAAAAGTAGCCCCTGATTATACACTGTCGTGTACCAAATCTCACATCAATATCTCGATTGGTTTTCGAAAACAGGTATCTCGAAAACGACGCATTGTCGGACCCATACTGATATAAAAAATTTTTTTATTTTTAAACAGAGAACCTCTTCCTAGATTTTCTTATTATCAGTCTGTAACACCCTGTATATTTAATAAATATTTGCGAGACATTTGGTTAAGGTTTCTCAGAGTATAATATGCAGAATTCAATTTTGAACAACATGGTATCAATTACCTTTGATAAAAAATACTTTTGATCCAGTAAGCCCATGAACTAAGGACGACGTTAGTTCGGATCTTAAACTATCAAACAATTCCAATATTAAAAAACTAAATCTTGGTAAATTAAAGGCCAAGAATCATTTTATATTGTTTCCTACAACGCGAACAATGTTCTAACTTTCGTCAAATACATCCATTTTTGTTCCCGTTTTAAGCTTTTGTGTCCATTTTATTTATCTTTCGCAAGGTTTAAAATCACAACAAAGTTTCAATTTATAACGCCGTTTCCATGACGCGCCAACAAATCTGTTCAATTTACAGAAAATTGTTCCTCTGGCAGCTGGCGCAGCAGCTAATTTAAATAAGAAAAAGGACAGCGTCATAAAAGAAGCCAATCGTTAAAATGCATAATGCACGGCGAAACCTTTACGGCGCTCCTTTCCAGGAAGGCAATTTCCTTTATCAATAGTGAAAAGCCATTCGTTCGGCATGAATATATATTGATAGGGCAATAAAATCGTAGAACACATACGTCATTACGAAAATAAAAACAATTGAATGCTTTACGGTCCCAATAGGCACAGGCAGCTCGAAGGAACGACGGTGGGTAAATGGAATTTGCATGCTTTCGTTGCGCCGAGCGATACAGTCTGGTTGCTTTGTCAGTGCTTCCTGTATTTACGATAAGTTGGCCATTAGTTGGTCAATATTTTCCTGTTGCAGGTAATGCGATAGGACGCGATTTAGTAAGATCCGGTGAGGGCTTTCGGGCCTTCATAGTAACGGAAGTTGACTGTGACTTTCAAATTATATATTTATTACCTTAAATAAATAAGTACAAATATTTAACTACAGGTGTAGTTCGTCATATACCGTAAGTAATGTCCCATGGACACAATAGAGTTTTCACTTCAAAATATTACGATTTAAGCCAATATTACGCCTTAATAAAGTGTTTAAAAGAAAAAAGACAGGGTGTAATTTTTGTAATAATTACACTGTGTCTGACTGTATCAACTTAAAAATTTGGGAATATACAGGGTGAGTCAGTCATAATGTCATTAATTTTAAGAAAAGATAGGGAATAATGAGTATAATGCGAATACGCGATTAAAAAAAATCTAAATGCATATTTACGCTGAAACAAAATATTTTCAAATCATTATTTAAACCCTCTTTTCAGACTGTCACTGACCGCTCCCAGTCTTGGTTGTTTACAGCTCACAGTTCAACTCGATGTCGACCTGATGCGACGTTGCCAAGTTGATATATTTTTCTCGTAGCTACCTACCTAGGTTTTAAGCATCACAAATAAACGGTTGTACTGATTTTTTCTTGCTCAGTTCAACTTCAGCCAATAATAATTTAAAATGAAATCAAATAATTCTATTAAAAATTGTAAGTAACACGGTCCACTCAGGTTTTTCGGTAGAAAATACGACCCAATCAAACGATACTCGTACACTCCTGTCCATACATTGACAACAAATTGCCTCTGAAAGCTAAACCGACAAGTAGCATGTGGATTTTTCTCTGAGCAAATGTAGCTGTTATGACTGCAACAAAACTCCAACGTGTCTAATAATAAACCGAGTAATAAATAAACTATATACGTACATTATATAAAAACTATACCCAATGGGTAAATTATTAAGAGAAGCTGAAAAGTCCAATATAAGTCCAAGACCGAAATGACACGCCGCTAATCTAAGTTATCGAGAATGAATCTTGACCTACCGTATTATTAGGTCAATAACCTAGTTACCTAGTTTTTGTACTATTATTTAACGACAAAGAGTAAAACTATTTTTTTAAATCTAGATACATACATGAATTTTTCTTAAATATTAATTTATGTGTTAATAAAAACAAATGTAGATAATAAATAAATGTTTTCGAATGTTAGGTTATTACAGTTTAATAATTTTGATATTACGTTTTCACTACGATTTACAAATAAATATGAATTTTTAGGATTACTCGTAATTAATTATTCAGTTTGTAGTTACGTACACCTAGCCTACAAATTTATTGCTTTTTAAGTAGTATGTACCTGTTAATTGCCCTCATCCGTCCATAGCACTTTATTAATAAAATTAGGGTCAGTTGCATTTCGTAAACCTTCTCGATATAACACTACCATTTCCGCATATTCGGAATTCGTAAAATTATGCATTTACGACGAATACGCGAGACCGAAATAAACAAACTACTGCTACTGCTTGTATTCCCTCTAGTCTCTCCATCCCCCCTCCAAATGTGTGGCGTGATATACAAATTTGGGGTGAAAGAAATGCGGGTAAGTTTGGTAACGATGTTTAATTCGTCATTCGATTATCGTATGGGTGCGTCCTCAGAAAGTTCGTAGCGAACCAGGAGCGTCGTGTTACTGATTGTTATAGGGTGATTTGTTTATTTTTAAAAGATCGAGTATAAATGTTTTTTCGATTTTCTGCCTTTATTAGGCCTCCAGAATACGTGGTTAAAATTAATGATAGTGTCACGGAATTTGCCCCACTCACTCCCAAACCGACTACTGTGGCACCGCGAATTGCCTAAGATTGCCCCGATCGCCCCTACGCCATTCTGGTAAACAAACAATATACCGTGAATCGAGGCCTTACTAGAATATCGTGGAAACGACGAGAACCGTTCCAGTCGTACTAGAAAATGGATCTAGAGATACTGGAATATACCTGGAATATTCGTTGGGTCTATAAAAGAAGAATAAACGGCCGAGTTAGTTAGTCTTGTATAAGTCTTGTATAAGTCTTGTATTACAGTCTGAATTAAAGTGTTTAGTTGGAGATATCAAAGTGATTTAGATAGCGATTAATTAAATAAGTGTTTAGTTGACCTGTAATTAGTAGTGTTCAGTAGTTAATAAAGAAGTAATTAATTAACGGATTGTTTTTCTGGAAGTAAGAGAAAAGACGGATTGGGAAATCCGTGACAATTTGGTGTCAGAAGTGGGATTTAGTTGGAAGTTTTAAAGAGCTTTCTGGAACCCTGTCCACAAAGTGGGATTTAAGTGGAAGTTTGAAGAACTTTCTGGAACCCTGTGCGCGGGTGGAATAAATACCCAAGTGTGATATATCACCGCACTCGTCGTGACTCAAGGAAGTGAACGGTGGTATTCGCGAAGGACAATCTCGAACATTCTAGAACTTTGTACAGGAGTGAGACAAATACCCAAGTGTGATATATCACCGCACTCGTCGTGACTCAAGGAAGTGAACGGTGGTATTCGCGAAGGACAATCTCGAACATTCTAGAACTTTGTACAGGAGTGAGACGAATACCCAAGTGTGACATATCACTGCACTCGTCGTGACTCAAGGAAGTGAACGGTGGTATTTGCGAAAGACATTCTCGAACATTCTAGAACTTTGTACGGGAGTAAGACAAAGACCCAAGTGTGACATATCGCCGCACTCGTCGTGACTTAAGGAAGTGAACGGTGCTATTTGCGAAGGACATTCTCGAACATTCTAGAACTTTATACCGAAGTGAGACAAAGACCCAAGTGCGACATATCACTGCACTCGTCGTGACTTAAGGAAGTGAACGGTGTTATTCGCGAAGGACAATCTCGAACATTCTAGAACTTTATACCAAAGTGAGACAAAGACCCAAGTGCGACATATCACCGCACTCGTCTTGACTTAAGGAAGTGAACGGTGTTATTCGCGAAGGACATTCTCGAACATTCTAGAACTTTGTACGGGAGTGCGACAAAGACCCAAGTGTGACATATCACTGCACTCGTCGTGACTCAAGGAAGTGAACGGTGGTATTTGCGAAAGACATTCTCGAACATTCTAGAACTTTGTACGGGAGTAAGACAAAGACCCAAGTGTGACATATCGCCGCACTCGTCGTTACTTAAGGAAGTGAACGGTACTATTTGCGAAGGACATTCTCGAACATTCTAGAACTTTATACCGAAGTGAGACAAAGACCCAAGTGCGACATATCACTGCACTCGTCGTGACTTAAGGAAGTGAACGGTGTTATTCGCGAAGGACAATCTCGAACATTCTAGAACTTTATACCAAAGTGAGACAAAGACCCAAGTGTGGCATATCACTGCACTCGTTTCATTGTAAGGAAGGCAACGGTGATATCTAGAAATACATTCGTGGACATTCTAGAACTTTCCAAATAGAGTGCATGCCTGTAACTAGAAGCCAAGTCAATATGGATGCACAACTGGCAAAACTATTAGAAATGATGCAGACAATGCAAAAGAAATTAGAAGAGCAGGGACATAAAATGGAAGACCAGGCGAAGACGATGCAAGAGAAATTAGAAGAACAGGGACAAACAATGCAAGAGAAATTAGAAGAGCAGGGACATAAAATGGAAGACCAGGCGAAGACGATGCAAGAGAAATTAGAAGAGCAGGGACATAAAATGGAAGACCAGACGAAAACAATGCAGGAAAAATTTGAAGAACAAGGGCATAAAATGGAAGATCAGTCCCAGATGATGCAGGAGAAATTAGAAGACCAGACGAAGACGATGCAAGAGAAATTAGACGAACAAGGGTATAAAATGAAAGATCAGATACAGGCAATACAACAGGAAATGAGGGATCAGACAAAAGAAATGCAGACAAAGTTAGAGAAATTGGAGAATACACTAGAAGAAAAACTAGAGGAGCAGTCATATAAAGTGACACAACTAGAAGAAAAACTAGAGGAGCAGTCACATAAGGTAGAAACACAAGTAGAAGAGAAAATGTTAGCACAAAAACAAGAAATAGACGAAGAAATAAACTTGGTTAGAGAAACCTGCGAAGAGCTTCGACATAAATTAGACAAGATAGCAAAGGAGGGCGTAATCAAATCAGAAGGACCTGTTATCCGAACTCAGAAAACGAAGCCTCCTGAATTTGACGGCAAGGTCTCCTGGAATGTCTATCTACGTCAGTTCGAAGCAGCAGCTGCGGCAAACGAATGGTCTGACTATGAGAAGGCTACAGCTCTGATAGTTGCTTTACGAGGGGAAGCTCTTGACGTCTTACAAGGAGTTCCTGCTGGGCAGCAGAGTAACTATGACCTTCTGAAACAGCATATGGAAATGAGATATGGGGATAAGCACCTGCAGCAAGTGTACCAGGCACAATTGAAAAATCGTCACCAGCAGAGTGGAAGAATTTACAACATTTTGAGACAGACGTTGCCCGACTGGTTCGATTGGCATATCCAACAGCCCCGTCCGAATTTGTAGATCAGCTCTCCATCCAAGTCTTTATCGACGGCCTAAGAGATTGCGAAACACAGCAGGCACTACGGCTCGCTAGACCTAAAACGTTGAATGACGCTCTTTCGCATGCACTAGAATTTGAGGCAGCAAAGATGGCATCCGGTAGACATGTTAAAGTTCGGGCCATCAGTGATACCAGCGATAGTATGGCAAATGGAGACATAATCAAAACGTTGAAGGAGGTCATTGAGAAATTTAGCCCAACTGCCAATCCGAAGAGAGAACAACCTGGCAGCCGAAGAGATCGCCCTCTCCAATGTTGGAACTGTGGGCAGACGGGACATCTGAAGAGACAGTGTAGGGCCCCGGTCGCGAATCAGCAAAAACGCGACTCCCAGGCGGCAGCTGCACAGGAAAACTAGGCTCAGCCGGCTTAACGGGGCAAAAGCCGGCTGCGTCCTCCTACCATGCCCCACGAGAAGAAATTACGTTGTCACGTCTCCAGGACTCTGACTCCTTGCTAGTAGAAGGCATTATTTTTGGTCGTATGTTCCCTATGGTAATCGACACTGGAGCGGCAAGAACTATTGTACGACCGAATATTATTGGTGATTGGCGTATTAAGAGCCCTACCAAGCGTTATGTCCTTACAACAGCCAATGGACAACAACTGCCAGTCGATGGGGCATGCGACCTAGACATAGAATTAGGAGACGTCAAATTCAAACACAGAGCCCTGGTAGCAGATATATCGGACAATGTCATACTCGGACTAGACTTACTACGAGCAAAGGGGTGAACTTAGATTTGAATGCTGGTACGCTGCGGATAATGGGTGAGGAAGTAGTGCTAACGACCACCACTGAGAATAACGCTGTACGGAGACTCGTTGTTAAAGAAGATGTGGTACTACCTGGTCAGACCGAAACATTGGTTGCCACTGTAATGGATGGGGAAATGTCTTGCAGTGTTGGAGTGGTGGAACCCAGTAATCCGGATCTGTTCAATAAATCTATAGTCACCGGCCGCACCCTGATTAAACCAGAGAAAACGACAATAGTACGGGTAGTTAACCTGAAAACCTTTCCACAGAAAATTACAAAGGGAACTGAAGTAGGAGTCTGTGAACCTGTTGCCATGGTCAGAACACTCAAAGAAAACAACGAAGTGGAGAAGAAACCAAACAAGACCAGTCTACCGGAATGTCTAAGGGACATCGTGGATAGGGCCCAGGGAAGATTAACAGAGATGGAGATAGAACAACTGGAAGAGCTGCTAAGTGAAAACGAAGATGTGTTTGCACTTAAACCAGGCGACTTTGGGAGAACAAAGGTAGTGAAGCATCGAATCGATACTGGTTCATCATCTCCTATAAAGCAGCCACCACGAGGACTTCCACTAGCCAAGCGAGAGGAAGTTAACAAGATGTTAATCGAGATGCAAAATCAAGGCACCATAGAGCCATCTCAGAGTCCTTGGGCTTCTCCTGTAGTTCTGGTCAAGAAGAAAGACGGCTCCACCCGATTTTGTGTGGACTACAGAAAATTAAATGACGTCACCAAGAAAGACAGTTACCCACTACCCAGAATTGACGATACTCTGGACACCTTGGCTGGTGCGCAATGGTTTTCCACTTTGGATTTAAAGAGTGGATATTGGCAAGTCGAGGTCAGCCCAGAAGACAAGGAAAGACCGCGTTCACTACCGGAAATGGATTGTGGCAGTTCAATGTAATGCCATTTGGTCTATGTAATGCCCCTGCCACTTTTGAACGACTGATGGAAACTGTACTTCATGGCCTGCATTGGGAGACCTGCTTGATTTACTTGGACGACGTGGTGGTGCTGGGACGCTCTTTCCAGGAGCACCTGAAGAACGTGTCCGAAGTGTTCAAGAAGCTGAAAGCAGCGAACCTGAAGTTGAACCCGAAGAAGTGCAGTCTGTTCCAAAGAGGTTAGATACCTAGGCCACATTATTACTCCGAACGGTGTGAAAACAGACCCGGAGAAGACAGAGTGCATAAAGAACTGGCCGGTTCCTAAAGACAAACATCAAGTTCGAAGTTTTCTCGGCCTATGCACATACTATCGACGATTCGTCCAAGGATTCTCGGACATTGCCAAGCCTCTTCATAAACTGACAGAAGACAACGTCCCGTTCGAATGGACTCCGAGATGCCAGCAAGCCTTTGAGACGCTGAAAGAGGCTCTCTGCACTACCCCGATTTTGACATACCCAATACCTGGACAACCATTTATAGTGGACACGGACGCAAGCAACATTGGAGTTGGCGGAGTTCTTTCCCAAGTACAAGATGGCCAAGAGCGAGTAGTGGTCTACTTCAGCAAAGTCCTATCAAAAGCCGAAAAGAACTATTGTGTGACTCGGAAAGAATTGCTTGCCATCGTCAAGAGTCTAGAACACTTTCACAAATACTTGTATGGCCAAGAATTCCTCCTCAGAACGGATCACGCTTCCCTTAAATGGCTGCTCCAGTTTAAGAACCCTGAAGGACAGATGGCCAGGTGGCTGGAACGGCTGCAAGAATATCACTTTGTTGTTGAACATCGAGCCGGCAGGAAACATGGAAATGCAGATGCCCTTTCTAGGCGACCCTGTCCTGTCAACTGCAAGCACTGTAGTAGTCTTGAAAGGAAGGAGGATATCTCATCAGTTCCTTGCAAGGTGGTAGCAGCCCAACCTGAAGACAGATGGAGTTCAGCGGCGATTCTGGAAGACCAGCAAGCTGACTGTGACATCAAGCCCTTACTAGACTGGAAAGAAGCCAACAACCGACCCTCTTGGGCTGAAGTCAGTAGTAAAAGCCCAGCATTAAAAAGCTATTGGGCTCAATGGAATTCCTTGGTGTTGGAAGACGGTGTTCTAAAAAGAGCATGGGAGAACAATGACGGAACGGAGGTGAAGAAGCAAGTACTACTCCCGAGGTCCCGGGTCAAGGAAGTGCTGCAGGAAGTACATGGAGGTACTGGTGGTGGACATTTCGGTGTCAATAGGACTCTACAGAAGATTAGGAGCGTTTCTACTGGTTGAGCTGTAGGACGGATGTAGAAGATTGGTGCCGAAAATGTGACATATGTGCAGCCAGCAAGGGACCGAAGACCCGTTCCAGAGGCAAAATGCGCCAGTACATCGTAGGTGCACCGTTCGAGAGACTTGCCATTGATATCGCTGGCCCATTTCCGAAAACTCAAAATGGAAACCGATATCTGTTAGTCGCCATGGACTACTTTAGTAAATGGCCGGAAGTATACCCTCTTCCCAATCAAGAGACCACGACCGTAGCAGAAGCCCTAGTCAACAACCTGTTCTGCAGATTTGGTGTGCCCATGGAACTGCATTCAGATCAGGGCAGAAATTTCGAATCAGGTGTGTTCCGAAAGGTCTGCGAGCTTATGGGAATCCGGAAAACCAGGACCACCCCACTGCATCCCCAGTCAGATGGTATGGTGGAACGCTTCAACGCCACACTAGAAACCAATCTGAGGATGTTTGTGAACGAAAACCAGACAGACTGGGACAAGCTCATTCCACTCTTCCTGTTAGCTTACCGCTCAGCTGTCCATGAAACTACTGGGAAGACTCCCAAGGATCATCTTTGGAAGAGAGCTTCGCCTTCCAGCAGATTTGGTATTTGGTCGTCCTGCGGAACAGCCCACAGAGCCAGATACTTACACCCATGAGCTAGAACGAAGACTAGCAGCCGTACACGATCAAGTCAGATCTCGAATGCGACTAGAGAGCGATCGCATGAAGACTCGATACGACGTCCGGGCCAATACAGTCGGATTCCAACAAGGTGACCTGGTGTGGCTGTACAACCCCACGCGGAAGAAAGGAAAATCGCCTAAGCTACAAAACCGTTGGGAGGGCCCCTACACCGCCATTAAAAGAATCAATGATGTCGTATACCGGATACAGAGGACTCCCAGGAGTAAGATGAAGGTCGTCCATCTGGAGCGTCTGTCCCCGTATAGAGGTGTATCCGATCGGGACGATCGGTCCTAAGGAGGGGGCAGTGTCACGGAATTTGCCCCACTCACTCCCAAACCGACTACTGTGGCACCGCGAATTGCCTAAGATTGCCCCGATCGCCCCTACGCCATTCTGGTAAACAAACAATATACCGTGAATCGAGGCCTTACTAGAATATCGTGGAAACGACGAATACCGTTCCAGTCGTACTAGAAAATGGATCTAGAGATACTGGAATATACCTGGAATATTCGTTGGGTCTATAAAAGAAGAATAAACGGCCGAGTTAGTTAGTCTTGTATAAGTCTTGTATAAGTCTTGTATTACAGTCTGAATTAAAGTGTTTAGTTGGAGATATCAAAGTGATTTAGATAGCGATTAATTAAATAAGTGTTTAGTTGACCTGTAATTAGTAGTGTTCAGTAGTTAATAAAGAAGTAATTAATTAACGGATTGTTTTTCTGGAAGTAAGAGAAAAGACGGATTGGGAAATCCGTGACAATATTATGACTGACTCACCCTGTATGTTTTTGGATATGATAAACCATAATTGGGGTCGGTCAGTGGTCGAGAGGTTTAAGGCGTCAGGATCCCACAACCGTTCCCTGTGGGTTCAATCCCGCGGTCGGTAGACCTGCACCCTTAAATAATAAGTCAATCGGAAAAAAATAAAAATCTATTAGATTTTGCGTAAAAAAATGTTTAAAGTTCTAACATTATGAAGAAGAACCTAGCTGAGTAACTGTACTTCAACTGCATCTGATATACAAAAAAAATATTTGCTCCTGGAACACATGTCAACAGGTCTGTCTAGCGAATAGGGTTGAAGTGGGGATATGCTCTCTAGGTGGTAACTGAACAAAGTCAGTAGTGTTGTTTTATCGCACAGATTACGTTGGATTGGACGGAGTGCGCCGGTAGCATGGTCTCCGCAGTCTCCTGATTTAAACGCTATTAAGTTTTTATATGGGGCCATTTAAAAATGAGGTGAACCGTTGAGGATTTGCACGAGCATAACATAGGCACCGCGAAAAATTTGCATATACAAGAACAGCAACCAGGCGAAACATTCGCTTAGTACGGCAAAATTGAATAAGGTGTGCCCAAATGTGTGTACAAGTCGAGGGACAAAAATTCGTTCGTATTTGTAACAAGGTATGCGCAAATTTTTTTATAAACGTCATGTTTCTAATAGTGACCAAGTACCGTAATTCTTCTTCAAAATTAGTGTAACCAAATTTTATTCATTTTAAAGACATGCCACTTTGATCAGATCTACATATATATCTTTAAGTGTAGGTTTAATCATAGAAGTTCGGAGGTGCGATATGGGACATCGCCAGTTTTCATTGTCACTCCATTACAGTAGACCAGATTTCAGCGGCGTGCAATTAAATATTTTTAAATAGTTTTCACAACGCGTATATTATCATTTTTGTATTACCATATTTGTATATCTACTTTAAACATTACCATTTTTTTTGGATAAGTTCTGAATCACCGTGTGTACTGTTTAGGTTGTTTATCTGTATTTTGTTTTTCTTGTGGTTTTAGAAAAAGGCATTGATCAGATCACTACGAGTTAATTAAATATCTATTATGCAATACCTAAATAAATCTTTGTTAAATGTTTTTGTTTCATTAAGAAATACAGGGAGTATAATTATAATAATAATAACATCTCTATCCCTCATTCTAATCACCAGGATTAGCCCAGAAGTCGGAGACTTGTGCGGGAGAAGGGGCGATATATTATTATTATTAAGCAGGCCGCATTTGAGTCCAGGAACGACTGGTAGACCCTAACCACCATCCCGTGCAGGAATGAGTGAAACCTGGAAAACCTCATTAATTTGAGGGGTGCTCAAACGTCGACCGGTATGAATGTCTCATATTGACCCAAGCCAACATTCTTCCACCCTACCATACCCGCAGAGAGGGTGCCAATCCTCTCCACGAATATAGAATACTTGTATCTTCTCTTTTTCAGTTTAATTCAAAAAATATATTAGAAAAAAAATGTCCAAACGTTTATTTTTATTCAATTTAATTTTTTCAAATTTGGTGACCCATACATTACATATAAGAATTTGTATAACAATATTTTTCTCAGCATAATTTTTCGAAACACACTGATCCAATTTGTACTTATTTAAGTACGCCCATATTCGGAAAAGGTACCTGAGCTGTCATCATAGCTTCAATTTATCCACTTGTACGTTTTTTGTTATTATATGAAAGTTATCAGAATCTGTCTTGAGGGTCGTGAGGCGCATGTTGTTATTAGATGCTATTTACTTCTAAATGAAGGAAAATATTCATTACTATACTCATAATTATAATTAGCAATTATATTTCATATTTCCCATCAAGTCGTAACTGGCTAAGAGATTTAATGGGTTCCATACACGGTCCGCCTGATATGCGGGCTCAACTTTACGAATAAAACCACAAAGACATATCTTTCGAAATGAAATACAATTGTAAGACTTAATTCACCACTCCTATATTTTTCTCTTTAAAATTCGATTAAATTTTTAAAAGAATTAAAAAACAAATTAAAGAAATAAAACGTAAGATACACTTGTAACAATAATAATATATATATTTTTTTAAAGTTTGCTGTTTGTTTCTTTAGACAAGCCAATAAGTATTCTTAGAAAGAGTTAGAAATTGTGAAGGTGAACCTTAAATAAGTACAGATATTTTAACTGCAGGTGCAGTTCGTCATATAGATGAGTCTAATAAAAGTCATTTTTAAACATTTCAAATATTTACTAATATATTTATTTAAAAAATACCGATATTTTGAGAACGCTGGTCAAATATAGTAGGAACTATTACCTAACCTAATAAACCATATGATCCGCTAAAGGTAAAGTTACCATATAGCATATAAAATAAATATATTTTTTTACTTTAACAGTGTAAACTTTGCTATTGTAGAAAATGTATTTAAATGGTTTTTATTATTTTCACAGACAATGTTTTTGTTTTGAGTGTCTTGTATATTTAATTTTGGCGAAGTACAGTGTAATTAAGTAAAATATAATGAAATATAAAAATAATAAAATAAAATAAATAAATAAAATAATATAAAACATTACTTAAACAGTGAAAAGGTTGACATGCTGATAATGATTAAATTCGGAATAACTATGAGTAGATGATCTGTTTTATGTTTTCAATTTCATGTACGTACGTACATACCTACATAGACGTTCTTTACTGGAAGTAGCAAAGGAGAAGGAGGTCATCAACATTTTTATAAACATATTTCAATCATTCTTTGACATGTTACCTAAGGATCCTAGTTATTAACTTCCTTGAAGCCTACAAAAAGTTAGATTTCAAAACATTAGTGTAACACTAGCAATGTTGTGGAATATACTTCCAATTTGCAACTCATGAAAGGGGAGTGAAAAGTCAGCGGTCCTCAACAAGTCTTCTATTGAAAAAATTATTTAAAACTTGATTTTTTTATTATGTGTTCTACACCGTGAACTGTGCTGCTGATTAAAATATTTCTACTTGTTCATCATGGAAACATGTCCTTGAGCAAATGGCATTTTACTTTAGTCATATGATCAGAGCTAGCAGCTGCTAGGTATTTTGTCTTACTTCATAAATTAAAACGATGTCATCAACTACGAGTTGCTATACACGTATATTAAAAACTAATGTAAATACTGTCACAAAAACGTTAACACTAAAACCGAATTTCAGCTCAGCGATGTGAAGTGTGAAAATACTACAACTTCAATTTTTTTTTTCTCGGAAACTGCAAGAATTTTACAATTACGATATTGACCCCATTTCTCATAATTCCCAATTTGTTTTGAATAAGTTGTGAATCATCCTGTATAGTATCGGGAAATATGTTTGATAGCGGTTCTTTTTAATACACGTGGATATATTCAGAATGGTTTATACGTACATTACAAATATACTAGAGGTCTAGCTTTACCTGTCGTGTATGGAATCCTTAACAAATATAATATTCACGACCACTAATATCAATAAGAGACCGCACGATCCTGACAGCACAATTTGCAAAATAATTAATTACAGAAATTGGAGAAATCAAATTCCAAAACCCATTACACTACGCTCCCTCACAAGTCAAACCGTTTCCTATACACCGCGGCCATTTTTGTTTACCGAATATGAATACGTACGTAGTTTCCCAAGTATATAATTGCAACACGCCTCCCTACTTAGTTTTTTAAAGGCTCTTTCTGCGCGAATCCGTTAATCTTCTACGGGAATCTCAAATTGCAACTGACGTTTATAATTATTAAATTGTTGGGTAGGTAATCTCACGTAGTAGTGGGGTCGCAAAAGTCTTGACCCCTAGACCAATGCCGTACTCGTGGTCATTTTTTAGAAAGTAAAGACGGAACTTCCTTATTAACCTCCCGCCTACGTGTCAGCCGGATTTTCGACAGGTGGGCCGTGGAATGCGAAATTACGAGGGGCGCATGATAACTATGCATTTGCCAGAATCAGAAACAAAATAGGTAGGGGCAAGTCGGGTAATTGTGTGCGACTTAAGCTGTTTTTTTGTGACGGACCGTATTCATTGACTGTTTCAAAACGTATTGAATGGTGACGTCACTCATGTATTGCACCAAGAAAATGTATAGTTTCAAAACGTAACGTCATCAAATATTTGTGTCTCTTTGATACCACCCTCACACTTTTTAATTATTGTTTACACTATTGTCTACACTAGATTTGGATTAAAATAGAACGATTATTAGTGATAGAAATTATTAACAATACCTATTTCTGCATGTTTTTGTACATATATTTTGAAAATGTGTGAATTTTGCATCAAAACCATAGAAATTGATTTTAGCAACTGCAAACCAAAAACAAATATCTAGCATGTTTATATGAGTGACAGACAGTGAATATTAAATAGAAAAGTAATTGGATTATGCTTTTGGATTATGTAATTCAGGATGTCTAAAATACGTTTAAATTTGCAGAGGTACATACAATAGTCCACAACCAACTACTTTTTAAATAAACAAGAATAAGAAGTATCAAAATAACAGCCATTTTAAACATTAATCTAAAAATTTAAATCACACCGGTTTTCAAATCTCTACTTTTTAGGCAACTGCTGCATAGACCAATAGCAAAACATCTAGAGTTCAAACTGGACTCAGTGGACGTTTTAAGCACGGTTTAAACAGCGACGTGTGTGACGTCACTGTTTCAACGCAAAAATATAATGTTTTGAACCGGGTTGAACACATTTCGTCTCAAAAAACAGCTTTAGTCTAGATCGAGATATTTCTTAGAATATGTAAAATTATAGTCAATTGTAATTAAAAGTGATCATCATTGCGTTAGTAAAAAAAGTAGCATTAAGGCTATGGTGCAGAAACACTGGATAATAAAGCGAATCTCAAAGATATGCATTAAATCGTAGATATACAGGGTGATTGACAACTTCTCTAAAAAAAATATTTGACTGTACTCTTACAAATATAATTTTGTAAAAATAAAATCAGAAAGAGCAGTTCAAAAACGATTTAAAAATACTCTTCCGCACAGCAGTGGAAACTGATCTACTGCAACACTTGATATGGGATATAATCGGCGACCGAACAAAAAATTCAAAGAAATTACCAAGGAAAGAAATAAATTACATCTATTTTAATGCAGCAAATTCAACTGCTTTTGCCGCTATTGTTACAATTAATTTGTGGTTTTAATTAGTAAAATAGTTTGACATAACAAAATGTTGGTCTCGTCTTACACAGCTTCTACAAGCTAACACAAATGTTTCTGTTATTGACAGCAACTATGCTACGTATGCATAAACCATCAATAGTGTCCACTTCCACAATATACTTCATTTTTAAATATCCTTACAAAAATAAGTCCAAATGACTTAAAGTCCAGAGATCGTGGCGGTCATGGTACAGGTCCGCCTAGTCCAATCCCTGGTATTAATGCTTGAACACGCTGTATATGGTACTGATATAATTGAGCCTCGTGTATGATACGTCAGACTACTGCAATATCCTGGACCTCCATCTATTCCACGTTTCAAATTTCCCTCGCATTGCACTATACTTGCACTCATTGCACACCGTTGTAAAAGTAGCTGCATTTGGCACATGTTTCTCGGGAAATCGTTCTGTTAAATTATTTTCGCATTAGCATAAATTAAAACGATAGAAATGGCGTTCACTTAAGGAAAACATGGTGTATTTTTTAAATTATTTATTATAAATCAAAATTAAGAAAAATATCAAAGTTTTAAGTATCTAGTAATCAACAATATAACAACAAAAGCATATATCTTTGACGTACTAGTAGTAGGAAAACATTATAAAATAAACTTGTTTGAGTGGCATTGCTGATAGCAAAGCAATTGTTGCACTATATATTGTTGCTTGTCGGGTATATTCTGATAGTGTATAGGTTTTCAAAAAAAAAAATTATCCCTTATCGTTATTAGTTGAGGAGTAATTCGATGGTATCCTAGCGTAATATTATTCTGGTGGCACAAATTAGCAACAAAACAGTATATCACGGCACCATTTTTCTGGAAGACGGCACAAGGTACAAAATTGAAACTGGTGGTACAAATTAGCAACAAAATATCCACTATTTGTTTTTAACGACCGCTGATATTGGCTTGCCAAGGTAATAGACGTAAGACGTAAGGCTTTTGTGGTCAGACATGCTTATGTATTTTTAATATTTTAATGCAATTCATATCTATAGGCGTAACCTTGGAATTTTGGTACGTTGACCACTGTTGATTACGAGCCCTTAGCGGTTTGTCTCCAACAAATTCTAATATAGGTATATAAGAATACTACATTTTAAAGAATTCAAATTTTGTTTGAGTGTTACGTTCATATTGATATTTATCAGTATTATTTTCATCAAATATCTGCTTCAAAATTGACTCATGTCAGTTATAGTGTTTGTCTAAAAAAATACCTACTTCAGCTAACAATGTAAATAATCTAATCTATCTAACGCTAACATCGTAGAAAAAATATAAAAAACAGAATTTGCAAGCTTTTAGAAAAACATAAAATATTATCGGATTTACGGTACGGTTTTAGAGAGGGTAAATCGACTGAGAATGCATTGCATTATATATACAAAGCTTTTGAAAAACTATACTACATAATTTTATTAAAAACATCTTCGTTTACCTGCCTTCGATCCAGTCTGTTATAAACTACTACTACACAAGTAAACATTTTATGGTTTACGAAGTAAGATGCATTATAGATTATAACTAGCTATTTGTCAAATCCGAACCGTTACGTATGGTGTTCCACAAGGAACGATGTTGGGCCTGTTGTTGTTTACTTTGTATATTAATAGTTTACTAACATTGAATACGCCATGGGCGGTTTAAGGCGTCAGTACTTGAATGGTGACTAGATCGCTGTGGGTTTGACCCCCGCTGCCGGTAGACCGTATACCGTATATAAACTATATTCGTGGAAAGGATTGGCACCCTCTCTGCGGGTATGATAGAGTGGAAGAATGTTGGCTTAGGTCAATGTGAGAGATTGATACCGGTTGACATTTAACTACCCCCCTAATTAATGAGGTTTTCCAGGTTTCTCTCATTCCTGCACTGAATGGTGATTAGGACCTACTAACTCGTTCCTGAGCGCAAATGCGGCCCCCTCTCCCGCAAAAGTCTTAGACTTCTGGGTTAATCATCGTGATTGGAATGAGGGGTAAAGGTATTATTATTATTATTTCGTAGTTTGAGCGTGGTGAGGGGTTCAGTAATACAGGGTGCCCCGAAATTAATGCACCATAGGGCAAGAGAAGATTCCTGACGACAAAATAATGCGATATAGCTAAACTTATTTTAGTCAAAAGTTGTTGGTTAAATGAAAGTGTCAAAATAAAAAATTTATTTTAGATATTTGTAAATAATTTATTAAAAAATTCAAATATTTGGATACATTTTGGAGATCTGAGGTTTTTGAGGGCGAGAAATTCAAATTTGTTCGTCATGCTTCTTTGAAATTGCATACTTTTTTTGCGATTTAGTGTATACATATGGCTATTAAACAATCGATTCTTCTATCTTCGTTATGTGAAAAATGTATACCTTATTAAAGTCGTTAGGAGTAACCATTTTCGAAATAATCCTATTTGAAATGGTCAATGTAAATTGTTTTGGTTTCAAGTAAAACGCCTTTAGCACTGACAATAAAGCAAAATGTTACTTGAAAAAGTTATTCAAATTTATAAATTATGGCCATGTGTAAAATTTCAAGAGTGGATTTTCAAGTTTCCTTCAGTTTTATATACAAATATGCACAAACTACGAAATGCATATATTTTAAATGAATATTTATTTAAATACAATGCATTTTAAAGCAAATTTCAATAAATAATTATTAGTTCAAAGTAATCGAAACTTAAAATATCCTATATTTCTTTATAATTAACACATTGGCGTACCATTTTTATCGTAAATAAAAAAGAGTGGCACAGAGTTTCTACGCCACTGGTGACTTTGGGAATATTTAAACATACTGAGTAATTAGACCCACGGTATCCCATTACAACTTAGAATTATAGTTGTTTTGTCACAAAAAGTTTCGAAGTAAAAAAAAATATAATAAAAATTTCCGAATTGTTGACGCTCTGTATCTCGTAAACGGTGAACTTTTAGATATAGGTATATTTGGATAAAACTCATTTAGTTTCACTGTATAATCACCCCTGCCAAATATGCCAGTAATACCTGAGACACCAGAGAGAAAATAATAGTAAACTAGAGTGTCTATTCAATTGTGTTTCCGTGGTAATAAGAGGGATATATATATATTTATATCTGTTGCACACTGACGGGCCAATCAAAACCGGTGCCCATAAGAGGCAAATTTTAAAATAAGAAATTTTAAATATCCATTCATGATATATACTTTTACTTGTTTTGTAATTTACACATGAGTTCATAATTGATTTATCACTCAATTATGAATTCAGTTGCAAATTAAAAAACAAATAAAAGTATATATCATGATCATGGGACAATATTATTATCAGATTCTTCAATTATTTTTATTATTATGTGCTTTAATTTATTGGAATAAATTGTGTTGTCCGTAAAGTAGTACGCTATGGGTTGTTTGAATTTTTATGTAGACTTCTGATCATGAAAACTAGTGCATGTTTGGCTACAGCATTTGTTTTGCCTTCTTCACCCAAATCTACAAACCCTATTATTTCATCTGTTGCACTGCAATAATTGAGACCTGCTGTTAATTGTATTACATCAAACATTACCCCTACATATTTATCTATAGCTGGTAATTTTTCAAATTGCTTTTTTAATCGTAACATCATATCTTTATTTATGCCAGTTTTAAATGGAATACGATTTATATATGATTTCAATGTGGTTCGAGACGGAAGCAAAATAAATTGGTTCCAACAAAATTTTTTCTTTCTCACATTAGAAAACTGAGCTTTTAGCAATACTACTCCTGCTGGATCCAATCTTTGCTCTACGTCTTTAAAGAAATGTTTGCTTATAAATTGATATATATTTTTAAAATTGTTTGATTGAGCCAACTTTCTTTTTAGTTTACATACATTAATACGTTCTTGTTTGTGAAGATAATACAATTTCTTTTTCTTAGGGGTTAGCTCTTTCACTGATTTTTCATGTATCATTTTCAAAATGTTTTGTTTGTTTTTCGGTTTGATTTATTTATCAGAACAAGCACTTTCTGCAATCGAAGATGTAAATGACTTGAGTCTTCTTTTACAAGTTGGAATTGAATCAAAAGGAATTTCAGGAGTTGTAAATACACTAATTTCTTGTTCAATATGTTTGACATTAATTCCTGAGCATTCAGGAATTGGATTTTCAACAACAAGGGTAGTATTGCCATCGACAGCAGTAATTTGAGGCTGCTCTTTAATGCAATTACATAATGAGGGACTTGCTACTCTATGTAACTTGTTTAATAATGTACTTATGAAGCATTCAAGTTTGAAATGGTCATGGCAAAGGTAATACGTTTTGTTATCTAAAAATTTTATGTTATTACATCCACAGCTATCAATCGCAGAATACCATTTTTTACGTACTGACAAATTCAGGGGAAACTTGAAAAAATGTTTATTTTAATAGTACTTATCTGCATCAGTTAAAAATAAGCATTACCACAATGTGGTGCTGAACACCTGTAACGAAGTCGACCTGGATAGCTCATCATCAAATTATTAGTTGCAGTAAGTATATTTTATCTATCTATCTATCTTCCTAAGCATACCCAGCCAGCATGTAACGTAACTGGGCACTTTTGTGATGTTTCTTTTAGGTGACAAAGTTACATTCATTTGTAAGGTGCCATAAATCGCTCAGTTACATAGTGCCTATATGTAGAATGTACCATAGTGACATTTTTGCTACGTACTTGTGTAATATCTATGAGATATTAATAAAATGTGGAAGTTTGAGGTCATATGAATAACATAAATTATATATAACATGTATGTATTTTTGTAACTTTAACTAAACGTACCTTATTCATGTTATATATAAGTACCTTTAATGTTTCGAATTTGTCTGCACTCACGACGCATACCGTAACATAACCTTAACTTTGTTATTTCCTGTCCTGGCGTTCTAGCACAGTCTATTAGTTCTAGTAGTTTATATTTTGTGCCTGGCGTCATTGCTTTATTCAATCAAAGCCATCCAAGATTCAAAACTTGTTTTTATTTTATAGTTTTATGCAGTTTTATGTTTGTGTTTGTCTTTGGTAAGAAGTTTTGTGGAAGAATATTTATTCTTTCAGTGATAAACAATAAGCGGTTCGGCAAGACGCAGAAGAAGATTCTATTACGACTGCGGCAGCAGGTATTAAAAACGATCAAGTCTCCATCACCCTTTTTGATCAGAAAAACAACAGTCCCCCAAGATGAGATTGACCGTCCCTCTTGAACTGAATGAGATTAATCCATTACCTATCACCTCTTCAATTCCTAATTTTTAAGCAAACTGTTTTTAAAAAATTTCAAGTGATTTTGAATTTAAATGTAAGTACGACTCCAAAGACATAATATCATCCATATGCTCCTAATTTTTGTCTTCAACTTTTTACTTAGTGTTCTGTTAATAAAATGTTTTTTTATTTATATTTAACTTTTATTTCTGCTTATTTTATCATTAACAAAAATCATCCCAAAAATCAGTTAGGTACATAAACATTAGAAATTATAATATCCTTAATAGTTCCAAGTCCAAGTAGAATGTTAATATTACAAAACTAGTAACTATTTATAAAAGCTACATTATATCATGTTGATACATATCAGTAATGAATTTAAGGCATATATTTCTACTATTACTATTTATGATAATTATTTACATTAGCGGAAATCTCTCCAGAAATGTTGATCAAGGGAGGTTTCCGCTAATGTAAATAATTACCATAAATAGTAATATTAGAAAAATATGCCTTAAATTCATTACTGATATGTATCAACAGAATGTAATTTATAGCTTCTAAATGTCCGACAAGTACATAATAAGTACTTCATAATGGAATGTTGGCATTACATTAGTAACGGACATCCCTTAAGTACATTATCAGGAACATTTAAAGTCATGTTTCACAAAGGCCACAACAATACTTCACCGAGATGTACTTTTAAGGTGCACCAGGGAGGAAATTTGGTGATTGTATGTCCTTCTATGCAACATAAACAGTACTTTTGTTGCGACATCGCATGTACTAGATGCACTTTAAAAGTACATCGTCAGTACGTTCCTGTGCTGGCTGGGTACTTATAACGTAAAATGTAAAACCGTGGTAAAGCCTTTCCTATCGCATTTTTGATTACTTCTACCTATTCCATTGTGGTTATGTACTTTGATTTGAAAATTTTAAAATTGTCAAATGTCAAACTTATAAAAGATGTCAAATGAATCTAAGGATTTGATTGGCCCGCTAATGTGCAACAAAGACTTAGATAGTATTTCGCATAAGTTAGAAAGAGATCAAGAATATTCCTCAAAATATTTCCATTCTAGTTTATAATCGGGCTCTCTCGTTTACTATTATTTTCTCTCTGTGAGACACCTTGTGTATTTCTAATAAATTATTTTATAGTTTAAGTTTTGAAGTACCTATAGTTTGTTTATGAATGTATCTCTACATATTTCAGTTTCGTTGTATCATAGTGTATTTATATATACCTACATAGTTAGATTTCCAAAAATAATCGTTTACAAGATACAGACCCTTATCATTGACGTGCCGTTATTTTTAATCTTTATGTAGATAATATCCAAACAGTGACACGGACTTCACAGTATGTAGGTACTTATTTGATCATTGATTTCTTTGTTTCCATAATATAGACGTCTGCGTTCATTAAATATTGAATTATTACGCTTTCATTAAAAATTTAATCTTATTCTATTTAGTTTCACCTCGATATTTGATAGCTTTGATTAGTTTGATTGATTGATCGGTTCTATTTTTCATTCCTTATCGTTGTTTGTGTGACTTTATCAGATTTTTGTTCAATGTCACGGTAGAAAACTCACTCGAAATATCAGCACCGGTGAAATTGGAGAGCGTGTAACAGAAATAAATCACGAATTTATCATACATGTAATTTTTGGCACTATATACGTAGGTACTTTATAATTCCCCATACACCACAAATGGAACAAACTGGTTTAATATTTGAATCATATTAGTTTCAAAGCTATTGAACACTTATATTCCCCCATCATACTTTTTTATGTTTAAGTTGATTGAAATGTAAATATATAAACAATCACAATAGAGGAAATTTCTATTCCTTATTATTTGTATTCTTTACTTCCGCTTCTTCCAGTGTAATGATTTTTGGTCATTTTAATAGAGCATATGTAGTACTTTACTTACGTACCTTTGTAATGCCAAATATTTTTAAACTGAGATTTGGTCTAAATCCCAAGTGGCCTTAGTTCATCATATTATTTTAGTTGTAAGACATGTTACTTTTTATTTCTAGATCACTTCCTTCTTTTACGAGTGTTCCAAATATTCAAATGTAAAATAAACTGTTTTAATATACAACTTGAATTAGGTATTTTCTTTCTTTAACGATGCCGTATTTCTCTCCATAAAATGATCAAATTCGTGGTGTTTGTAGGTGCAAAAATCTCGAACAAAAAAAGTAATATCAAAAATAAAATTGTTGATGTTTTGTTTATCCACTTTTACAATTTAAATTCTCCTCAAATAAAATAGTAACTTTTAAAAAGCGATTGTAAGGCACACATTATTTTGCTATATTCTAACCCCACATTTTAACAATTATTTTCACATACTTACAAACAAAAGCAAACAATTTTATTTGCAGAACTATGTAAGTTTACGTTATAACAATATTTACATCTACAGTTAAATTTAAAAAAATACATATTTCAAAAGATTTCTGTATCTAAGAAATTTTTGGTTAAACCGCTTTCTGTCATATTTGTTTTACTTTGAATATTCGCAGGTGGCATGAGATAATATTCCTTCTATTTGCTCAGTTCTATATTATTTAGTTCTTAAATATCTAAAGTTATTTGTATTTCTAAAAATACTATTTCAAGAGTACGACACTTAGTAAATAACAGGAATGTTAAATCATGCCACCTGCTAATTTTAAAATATACCAAAGTAAAATGAATAACGAAAAAAGGCGGTTTAACCAATACATTTTTACTTAAAAAATAAACTTGCTAGAACTATATACAAAATTGTTTACTTTTATTTACAAGTATGTGAAAATAATTATTGTTAAAACGTTTTTTAAAAGTTAATGTTTTATTTGAAGAACATTTAAATAGTAACAATGAATAAACAAAACATCAAGAATTGTATTTTTGATATCATTTTGATTCTTCTGTTTTATTTTTCGAGGTTTCTGTAGCTGTAACTAATTTGGTCATTTTACGGCGATCTTGATCCATATTTAAATTACTTGTTATGCTATTTTTTTTATAAACTATTTCCTGTTTTTTTTTATAGGAATTGGAAGGAAGGGGAGTGAAACGCATGAGGTTAAATTTAAACAATAAAATATAATTAAAATCGTATACATTTTGAAGCATACAGACAAGTTACAATAACTATGACTACTATACACGCAGTTACAATATGCTGTACAAGTTCCATAAAAAAAATATACAAAATAAATTTGTGCTCAGTCGTTATTGGTTTTATTCCATAAAACGAAATCAGTTAAAATACAAATGAACCTTATTAAATCAACTCAACCGTGACAATCTATACCCAGAGAGAGATGTGTGTGCGGATATAAACATTTTATAAAATCTGATATGTTCTACACTCTATATATATAATTTAAATTCATAAAGCTATAAATTGGATACAAATCATCACTTTTTGTTTCAATACACGCCCCATGGGGTGTTTGCTTTCATTAATCGTCTTATTTAATATTTAATTAGTA
This sequence comes from Monochamus saltuarius, assembly GCA_025584915.1. Classification (NCBI taxonomy): domain Eukaryota; kingdom Metazoa; phylum Arthropoda; class Insecta; order Coleoptera; family Cerambycidae; genus Monochamus; species Monochamus saltuarius. Next base: position 105,574,678 of record CM046721.1, on the reverse strand, counting down.
CATATATAACAGCAGACTGTCCGATATACGTGGCTGCACAGACATATTTACACATTTGGTTAAATAGACAGTAATAAGTACAAAAGGTTACGGGGTTCACTTCAATAATTTAATATAAAAACCTATAGACTAACCCGAACTACAAGAATATATTAAGATATTTTTACAAATCACTAGCATTCATCAGACAAACGATTTGAAGCTTCAGTAGAATTCCCGTTTTTTTTTTCGAGATGGTCCCCAAATATCTTTAGATAGATTGTGGCACGAATATGGCATTGAATATGGCTAGGTCACTTTCACAAACTTCCTCATCTAAAACATTCCCTTGAAGTTCAAATCCCCATTCACACGACAGATGATTAACAACACACGTTTCATCTCACACTCCCAATAATTAAAACTAGTTACGTATATGTTCTCATCACTTTTGAATTATTATTAGCATTAGTTCCATCGCTACACTTCAGCCCACATTTTGAGATCCAGCTTCACACTTTAACCCTCCAACTCTAACATGTTAACTCTTGGTTCAAAATTAGATAAAACTCACTTTGTGATTTTTTCAAACTGCTGAAGTGTAGCCATACTGGAAAGACCGCCGTACATCAATTTCTACTACGCTAGTGATCTGAGAGAGATCGTTCAAAAGGATGTTTTATTTTAAAATTATTTGGGTTACTAATAATTGATATAACTTCCAAGTCAATTGTAGATATCCTTCGAACCATTTCTCTCCAATATAATTACATTTCAGTTGTTCTTTTATCGTATATGACATGTTTTAGGATTCAGATAACTTCCATTAATCATATTTACGTTAATTCTCAAGTACTTTTTACATTTTGGTTAACAAATGCATTTTGCCACCGCGTAGTTTAAGAAACAAACTAGTCATTGATTTTAGAGATTTTTAATGTTTTAGTGATTGGGGCAATCAATAATTTAAAATCAGTATCTGGTGAAGGTATATTAAATAACAGCCTGTATCAATGTGTATAGTGAAACAAGTGTCATGGATCGAAAGACAGAAAGGTTAAAGGCTTGAGCAGCTCGAACTGGATCTCAAGTATTTTACGGAAGTGCAGGTTGAGGACAGGTCTATTTTTAGGCGCTTTTTACCAATTGGGAAGTATGGATTTTATTTGTGTTTCTTAAGGCAGTGTTAAGACAGGGCTGATTGATAGTACTAAGTCTAGGAACAGTCAGGAGAAGATAACCAACTGGGTTGGGTGTTTTTTATTTTTAGGCAATAAATCAATGTGCGAGTTTACTGGGCTCATTGTTTACCTTAGACCCTATATTGCATTTGAAATAGAACATTAAACAACACTGTCTGCTGTTAGTTTCAGGGGCTCTAAGTGAATCTACTTTTTTCTTCGAGCACATGTACACATGTGTTATTTTAGATTGGGGATAGGTGACACCTGAAAGGATCTATATCATTTTATCCATCTAGAGTCCTAATAAATAACATTTTTCTTCTGGTGTCAAATATCGCCCAATGAAGGGACTTTATACAAATTGAGTCATAACATAGACAGGATTTTACTGAAATTTTCCAGGTTCGTACACCAAGTGACACTCGGTAAAATATCTATGAGTTAAATAAGTTTGTTTTGTATTTCATTAATAAGATTAGGAGCATGAGCTTCATTCAAACAATCTTTGTTCATTTTATGAAAGCCATAAACAACAAAGTTAAAAATAATTATGAAATTTTTTCCATTCAACTCATGTTTAGAATAAAAACAAAGGAATGATTAACTTTAACGCAGATTTAAAGACATTTTTAGTCACGAACCTAGAAGATCAAGTGAATCTCTGGCAAAGTACAGGATTTCTACATGAGTATGTAAAAAAATCAGTTCGTAATCACAATATTTAAAATTTTTCACATTTATACACTTTTCCGTAAATAAATAAATACACAACAAAACTTTAAAAAATAATTTCGTCTGTACAAAAGAGAACGAGCGTCCGGCCGACCGATGGCACTGTTGCAGTAGACTAGAGAGCTGTGACCATGTCGCGGGGACCCCAGGCGGTCACTCAAATGGGCCCGTAATTGCTCAGCGAAGGTCCAGAGCCTTGAGGAGGATGAGCGACCACCATGGGAGCGCCCCCTTCGCCCGCTTGTCATACGTGGCTAAGCGGGGGCTGTTTCAGCACGTGGTGGTGGAGATGATGCTGGCTGGCGGACGCAACGCTTCCAGTGGGGCCCAGCAGGGAAGCGCTGCCGGGTCCTGCGACCAAATATTGCGGTGGTGGTGGTTTTCCGGTGCGATTCTTTATTAGAACGGCGTTGGCGCCGGTTAAGTCGGGTCTGCCGAAGAGCCGCCTCCATAACCGTCTCCAGGAGTCCAGAGTCTTGCCCGACCAAATCCACACCCCTGAGGTGATCCCGACTGCTAGAGCCATGAAGTATTTGAGCATTAGTACGGAGTAGAGGGGCCGAACTTTCATGGGCAATATGTTGGAGTTGGGGCATGTGCAAGCTAAAGATTTAAGCCACTCGTCGTGGAAGGTGTTCTCGTACAAATGGCAACCGATCACTATGGTAGCGGGAACGGTGTACAGTACGCTGAAGATGCCTATTCTTATCATTAGTTTCTCCAGTTTGTCAGCTTTGGAACCTGCACCAGCGCCTCCTTGCTTTTTTATAACATTCCTGATCCTGAATAGCGAAACGAATCCAGCCAAGAGGAAGCTAGTGCCGAGTATTAAGTAGACCACCAAGGGACCTAGTACAAACGTCCGCAGATTCTCCATATTCATATTGCCCACGGAACAAATTCCAGACACCGGATCACCATCTACGGCTCCCGATAGTAACACAGCTAGTGTTTGGAAAGTTGGTATTAGCCAAGCAGCAATATGGAAGTACTGGGCGTAACTAGCGATGGCTTCATTGCCCCACTTGAGACCAGCAGCTAGAAACCAGGTAAGTGACAGGACCACCCACCAAATGGAGGACGCCATCCCGAAGAAATACACTAGAAGGAACACCAAAGTGCATGGACTGGGACCCGTCGACGAATAACGGATTATCTTGGCTTCGCAGGCAACTTCTTCGTGTCCTAAACCGACTCTGATCAAATATCCTATTGAAACTAGAAAATAGCAAGCCGATAAGAACACGATGGGTCTCTCAGGGTATTTGAACCTTTCGGTTTCGATGAAGAACGTGGTAAGTGTCATTAGCGTAGAAGCGGCGCAGAGCCCGGACCATAGCGTGATCCATATCGCCGCGAATTCTTTCTCCTCCTGGTTGAAATATGTCTCCTTGCATGGGTATGCACAATTTGCGACGCCGGCGACGCTTCTGTTGAACATCGGTAAGGTTTCTCGCCCCATGGAGACTAGTGACACCAGAGGATGCTGACATTGGCACTTGCATTCTCTTGTGTTGGTTTTTCTTCCGTCTCCGTGGGGGCTTGTGCAGTTTTTTGACCCTTTGCATGGTTTGAGGGGCTTGATGCGAGACGGCGGTGGTTTAGCAGTAGACGAGGTGTTGGACTGAGCTGGCTGGTCCATACAGAGGACTTCGCCTCCTTGCACAGGGAACTTCTCGCATTCCATCCTCTCGGGCCATTTGAAGCCGTACTGGGTCATGATGGGTTCGCACCCTTCTCTAGCTCTTCTACACAATCCTTGACACGGTGGGAGGGGCTTTTGAAAGTCTGGGAGGCAGATGGGGGCGTACATGGAGCAGAGGAAGAATTTTAGGTCGGAGGAACATTTTATTTCCACTAAGGGCCAGAACTGATGAACTTCTAGACCGGCTTCGTCTTGCGATTCGTGATTGAGCTCGTTGGGCATCCGCGTCATATTGTAGCCTATGCCGAGGCACATGGGGATGGTGATCTCCTCGCATTTCCCCTCTCCTTCCGTAGAAGATATCACAGAAGAACTTGCGGCGAGCGTCTTTGTCACTATCGCGCCACTCAGTATCGACACCACGAGGATGAGGCTCGTGGTTTTCATATTGTGCCGTTTGTCATGCACTTGTACAAGTGTCTATTATATAAAGTTTTGTAAGTGTAAGTGCTTTCACTGTCTTCTGGCGAAAAGGCGGTTCAGTGTCAGTTCAGTCGCGTTGGCATGTTGGCTGCTAGGTGACTACGAGCGGCTTGGAGTTGCACGGAGACATGGTACCCTGTAACAATAAAACATTTATTAGTACGGCTGCCAAGAGCACTTTTCTACAATTGAACTAGTCAATCTTCATTATTAATTCATATGTTATACCAACTAATGACATACTGTTCGTGGAATAACACCGGGTTTAGTATTAGAACGTGATATGTAGATTGACGCGTGTCTCATTCTTAATATACAGGGTGTTCCTTAAGTAAAAAATCCAGAGGGAGGTTATTATTTTTTTTCTCGGAAAGTTGAAGGAATAAAGTGTTGAAATTATATATTTTTGAATTCAGCAAGTTAAGCTCTACAAGAATCCGATGAAAAAATATCCGATGACGTCATCACTCGAAAACAAATAAACGTCGGAAATGCGTTGGTATAGAAAAGAGTCTTTTTAAAAAGCAAAATCGACAGGTCCGAGGAAATTTCATGAAACTTCGTTGTTTTAGAAATAATTAATTTATTCCATACTTTTCTTCCACACCTCAAGCGGTATAAAAATTAAAAATTTAATTTTTGAGACGCTGTAGCTGCCCCTACATTCATATTACAAAAAAACCCTTATTTTTGCCTACAAAAACGCCCCTGGATTTTTAACTTAAGAAACACCCTGTCTCCTATTCTCATTACGCCAACGCAGGAAAAAGTTTATTAAAACAGGAAACTCGTGAGGCAAGCGCATATTTACAGAGGCTACAAAAAAAATTAAATAGACCATCGCTCTCACTCCCAAACGCGAGTTAATACTCGCGATTACGTGTCGATTTTAATTATAAACCTTCAACGAGACAAACGAGATCTCGGGATGCACATGGACGGCAGTGCGAGCAGTTCGCAAACCAGTTCCAGGCTCATTTGGATAACTAGCGTGGAAACAGCGTTTATTTGCTTACCGGTTGCGTGTCCCGTGCACTTTTGCATCGCTCATTCATCGTTAATCGAATCGATTTCGCCGTGTACCTGTCTTAATTTATCGATTCGCATGGCAAAAATCTGTTGGGAGTCGCCTTTCGTGCCGGAGTTCCGTCCAGCGCATTTATCAGGGGGAAATGCCATTTGCGGGTTGGCATTTTATAATTGTGCAAGTCTCGAGATATTATACATGTCGTATGTTATGATAACGATGCCATAAATTTATTATTCACACCTACCGTGTCGATGACTCCGGAGATATTAACATTTCTCTTTATTCTTTCTCGCGTACATTTTATTGAAGTGTTCTTACAGGCAGAGAAATGTTCAAAGTTTGTATTGCGCCCTACGGGATATATTTGCCATTTACGAGCGAAGACAAAGGAGTCAGAGGTGAAGAGTCTATTCTAAATATAGGTTCTAATATAGGTAATCTTTACCGCAACTACTTTACGTTGTATGTTGTAATACAACCGTTATATTACGTGAGAATGTTTATTGTTCAGTGTATTTGTTACAAAATAATACTTGGTATAAAACGATATGACATGAGAAAAGATACTTATTATGATAACTAAAAACATAGTTAACAGACAAGTGAAAAGAAACTATTTAAAAAAATATACATCAGACAAAATTGATTACCTATAATAATCGAAATGAAAGAAATTAATTTCTCTTAAAAATTAAATGAGTCTACAAATTGCTTTAATACAACTATTCACATTCCGTGCTTTTAGATATTTTTAAACTTGTTTATTTTGTACCTACTGTACGAAATTTATCAAAGTTTTTTAAACGCAAAGTGAAGATTAACTAAATATGTTACTTACTCTTGTTGTAAAAAAAATTGCAACCCTAAAAAGGTTTTATTGGCAAACAAGATTGAAAATTAATTATTCTGTGAACAATATCAAAATAGTTCTAACTATAGCAACATATTTAGCTGCCTACCATATAGTTTACTTAAAATTGAAAATAATAATTTATTGGCCAATACATATTGTTTCATAGCACACCATATAATAATGACCTTTGACAAAATATTCAGTTAGGTACACATATAAAGATACTTTTCAAAAATAATATTAGATAATAGAGGCAATGTCATGTTCTAGTATGGCAGCGGAGACATATATAGCAGATTCTACAGACAATAAACTTCAATCGCAAATAAATTGTTACCATCTTCAGCAAAGCCCACGGAACTTGCCAATAATAAAACGTGCGCCGTAAATTTAAAACAATTAGAACAGGATCTTCATTCAACATTGAACTAAATACAGCGATAAATGACAGCACGGATCTGGCATATATTTAACTCACTGCAATATGGACACTTCCAATTTACATGTAGTGCAAAATAAATTGTAATCGTTTTGTTTACAATAGTTAGTTTTGTATTGAAATGTTATATTTCTTAAAATGTATATATTGTTTAATTAATAAAATCATAAATAAGTTTCAAAAATGACAAATTGTGTTGACATTTGTTTTATGTTCTACAACGTTCTAGAACATAAAAAGATCGCGCAGCTAAGTGACAAAAAATACTCTCATTGTCAACTGAAAGATTAACGAAAATGTCGACTTTTGTGACAGTTTTCGAAAAATGTATTTTGAAAGTCAAACATATTATTAGTAGCGCGACAATTAAGCCAAATTTTATGTAGTGTATAAGTTTACTGATATTTTTATGGTTGGTAGACTGACGTGTTTGTGTTAATGATAGTATAGTGCATTTGAGAGAGCATAGAAATGCCAAGGCAAAGAGGAGGTCATAATCGCTTTGAAAAATATTCGATATTTTATTCTGAATTAAATCATTGTGGTGAAGCCACCGGTTCTCAAAAAGTTTTCTGAAAAAAATTATATTTTTGACTTTTTATTTTTAATTTTTTGGCAGTCCTGGAAATAAATTTGGTTGTAGAAATAACACCAATGAAGAAGAAAAGATTTTAAATATGCAACGATGTAGTAAAATTGTATTTCATGCGCACTAAAATGCGGTTATACTCCGAAAAATTACAAAGCGCACGATGTGTATTTACATAATATATTGTGAATTTGCAAACCAGATGTTAATAACGTCCAATAATACTGTTTACACCATATATGGTAACGCGAAAGTGAGGCTAGTCGTTACATTTAATAAATGCAATAAAAAACCAAAAATCCGCCATGTAATATTCCAAATAATTAAACTTATTTGAGGCACCCTGTACATAGTATTCATTTCATGTAAAATTATAGAACTTTACTTACGGAAATGATTTCATGACGTATGAAATTTTGGTTTAACTGTATAGCAACAGCTTAAAAATTTAACAGAAACTTCCCCTCGCCAAGGGCTCAAAAATTGAGCCTTAAGTGCTCTCGCGACTTCCAAATCGATTGCTTACTGGCGGATTATCACACGTTCTAATTAATATTTAAGTGTACTAAAGAGATTACCCGAAAGGGTAACCGTCCGTGAGACATATGCCGAATCCTCACGGATGCACCGGGGTGAACCGACATCTAATTGCGAATATGGGGGCGTGACGTCAGGGGTTGATCTATTAGGCTTCCCCCGAGGGCGGATGTCAATTTCGTCGAAATTTATTCGGGGGAGACCCGTATTACTCATCCCGCACACACTTCGGCGGTGCTTGCTCAAAGTGCATAGAAATGCAGTTATGAGACGTCGATTCTTGTTTAACTTGAGGGTGTACTAGATAGCCGGGGTGCCCTCATCCCTGAAGTGTGTTCGTGATTTGACAGCTAGTAGATGGGCAAGGGGAAGACGTTTTTTACCGCACATTCGCACGAGCCTTAAAAGCTTTTTAATGAGTCATTAGGCAATTTCGGCCCTGTTATTTTTCTACTGGCATATTATTAAGTGCAAGACAAACATAAGAGGTGTTAGGGCGACACTGCTTGATGTATTTTTAGTATTAATGGCAGACAATTTAAAGCTGGATCCACACACAAAGTTTTTTATAATACTTGTGCAGTTCAAAACGGCGCAGTTTTTCGACTGAAGTCTACACAATACAGTTTACGTATAACAGTTTGCTTTCGCGTCAATTTCTCTGCAAAACATTCGTTGTTTCGATTTTTTGTCTCTTCTATTATGCTTGGTACAAACTATTAATGAATTTGCGATTCGTGATGCGCGATTTGTATGGATATGAATGAATTTTAACGAATTCCTCAAACATAACACTAATTGCAACAATAAGAGCATTTTATCACCAAATTTCATTTTAATGCATTATCTTCAAATTCACGACCTTGTCTCATCACAAAACCCAGTGCTCTAAGTATTGAGGAAACAATCAATATAACTTGTGATATCATTAATAAACACTGAAAATGGAAGTGGGCCCAGATTGGAACCCTGAGGTACTCCGGAAGTAATAGGATATATGCAAATATATATTCAGATAGATTTATCTGTTTAAAGTGATTGGTAGTCTTACGAATGTCTCAAATTGTATCTAGACTTCATCACGTATATTATATCACAGTAGGTATATTTTGTTGATTATATTTATCATTCTTAAATATATATCTATACCAAATTTCAATACAGTACATTTGTAAAGGGCATAAAACCGAAATCAGTTCCTCCATCGGTTTTCAAACATCCTGTACACTTTCCTCTATTATGCTGTCTTATTGATTCACATTTGCCCTTATAAATATCTCGGATAAAACAGACGTCTTGCCGTCTATTCCGCGCCCCACGAAACCTTTTAATGGAAATTTATTTCGCCTAATTATCTCGAATGCATTTTACATTTGTCGAAAGCAGGGTCTAATTAATTTTTATGTATCTATAATTCCTTTAAGTAGCTTGTACCAGCACCTATAATAGGGGTCTCAAAGCTTGTTAATTGGATCGGCTCATTAAATAAAAGTGATAATGCCTTCGATATTGACTCTAAATCCTCTCTGTAAAAAACCTGCGAAGACCAAACTTTAACAGGTGGTAAGTAGAACTTTTTAAATTACAAAAATAAGTTCATATATATATGTATATAATATCGGTTGAGATATGCTTAAAATCCAGGATGACCGTAATTGTAATGATAAAAATTTTAAAACTGTCACAAGTATTTTTTACTTTATGCTGTTTTTTTCGAAAAAAATCTTGAAAAAAAAAGTATTAGAACTCTTATAAATGACGGGTTGACCGATATCCCATCTCCAAATATTTTTCAACGTCTCTTGATATTTTTGTATTTAAAATTCAATTTTTTAAATATTTTACAATTTCTTAAGAAATACCGATTATTTCCCTAATAAATCCTTTGTAAGTTTTTAATGTACAAATTTGTTGGTGCCTACTTTGGAATTAATTTTCTCGAAAAGGCTTTGTTATGAAAAATTGGTGTGTACCATTAATATCGCTATAGTTTTATGTTATGAAAAGACTATGATAATAGGTAAAATCGTTGATTTACAAACGCTATATATGATATACCGGGTGACAACGGAAAGTGGGAATACGCTGTAACTTTTTTATGACCGCTGATAAAAATTTGAAATTGGGTGGGTTTATACTAGATGGTGCCATGAATTCTTTGAGGTCATTTCGGATTTCATGACATTTCCGGTTTACCCGGATGAAACCGTAAATTTATATTTTTAAATGGTACACCCTGTACTTTTTGACATTTTTGGAATCAGCGGATGGTAGAACCAATTTTCTGACACATTTTCTGGATGTAAGTATTTATTTTTAATTTTTAAAAATAAAACTAGAAAGCCGCGACTGGCAGAAATTGTTTTCTTTTTGACGGATTTTAAAAATTGTTGTACCACAAAATTCAGAAACAAATCGTTCATTAAAAAATCAGTAGGGCCCACCCTCTTTACATTTGAAAAAATGAGTTTTTAAGGAAATACAATAAATCGAAATTTTTAGTGGCAATAACTAAAAAAATTTACAAAAATATTCAAATTTAGAATTTTTCCCATAATTACAATTACAAAACAGAAAACAATTACTGCCAGTCGCGGCCTTCTAGTTTTAATTTTTAAAAATTAAAAAAATGTACTTACATCCAGAAAATGTGTCAGAAAATTGGTCCTACTATACGTAAAATGACCCGCTGATCCAAAAAATGTCAAAAAATACAGGATGTCCCATTTAAAAATATAAATTTACGGTCATGTCCGGTCAAACCGGAAATGTCATGAAATCCGGAATAACCTCAAAGAATTCATGGCACCATCTAGTATAAACCCACCCAATTTCAAATTTCTATCAGCACTCATAAAAAAGATACAGCGTGTTCCCACTTTCCGTTGTCACCCTGTATAGAAAAACATAATGATTGTCAACGTCTGAAGCATTCGAAAATTCAATTTTAAAAAGTTTGTCTACTCAAAAAAGTTGTAGAACACCATTTCGAATGCCCAAATTGTCCCTTTATAAGGTGGTAAACATTCCATTTGGTTATAACTTAAAAAAAAAACCACAAGAAATAAGAAGCAGCGAAGCGATTATACTCCACTAGTAAGATAAGAAATACCTCTCGATTTTGTATATTGACCTATTAATCTAGAATGTAAGTACTTTGGATTCCTTGAGTTTTTCGAATGGGTCAAGTTTTTTAAACACCAATAGTTGTGTTTATTTTCAAGCTTTACTTTCTCTCTTCTACTTTTTCCTGCTTTGCTATTCAATCTAGATGACTTGAAGCAAAACTGGAGCTATATTTTACGTTATTGGCAATTTTGAAATTTTATGGGCGCCTTTGTTTAATAACTATTATCTTGTATTATTACAAAGGCGGTGAATATTAACTATAACCACAGACCAACACTATAACATATATTTTAAGTTTAAACTTTTTGTCTACTTTCACACGGCAGATTAGTTTTTAATGCCTTAGAAAGTTTGTAATAAATTAATATACAAAGCCATGATGGTTTATCTACAGGGTGTCCTGTATGATAAATTGTATCAAACAAAACATATTTGATTTAACAATTTCTGACCAACGGTATATGTCATATGTTTGTACATAATAAATACAAATACACGAAAGAAAACCCGTTGCTTGTGAAAAGCGTTTACCATACAAACGTTTGTAACCAGATAGTTTTACCAAGATTCGCCATAAATTAACTGGTCATGGTTACTATAAATTAATCCATTTTTGTTTATGTACGCAAATATCAAACAAACACTACGTACAGAAAAACGACTGTCACTACTACAATAATTTACAATGTTACAATAATTTGAGGTTGGCAGCAGCAGGTAATGTTGCCGTACATTCCAGTAAGTTACAATTTTAATGATTTTTGGGCAAATCTTTATTGTTTACTTTATTAATACTGATAATTAAATTACGTTACAGGCGTTTTATTTAGCCTTAGTTGTAAATTAGTTTGTAATTTCGTAACACAGCTTTGCATGTTATTGAATTGTGTTTATTGACAAAAAATTTTATTTTATATTTTAACTGTTTAATTAATTTATTTTTTAAGAAACATTTTTGTACTTTTATATTGTAGAGCCCTGAAGATGGTGTAAAAATAATACCGAAACGTCGGCAAGGAAACAAATATAGTGTTTTTATTTTTGGTTTTCATCCCACAAAAAACCCTTGAGTACTCCAAATTGTTTTCTCTTTGACTTAGTAATTATAGAATCCCTAACGATCAGTTTATCGTCAGATGCTGCTATTTTGCAAGGAAGTATCTAAGACGTATCATATCGTATATTACAATTCAATTTGTTATTACTGTGGCATACTTAATAATGGTATTTAGCTTTTAGAGGTATAAACAATTTGTGGCTTTTATTTATTTTTCCCCTCTCATTATTTTGTTATACCTGTATACAGGGTGAGTCAGTCATAATGTCATTAATTTTAACCACGTATTCGGGAGGCCTAATAAAGGCAGAAAATCGAAAAAAAATTGTTTTACTCGACCTTTAAAAAAAATAAACAAATCACCCTATAAAAATCAGTAGCACGACGCTCCTGGTACGCTACGAACTTTCTGATGGCGCGCCGTATTAACCATGGATACCACATTTACATACATAATATCGTCTAACACATCAGCGTGTTATTCAAATTTACCTCCATTTAGCACTCTGCATTTCCGCATTTCTTCCTCAAATTTGTAGAGCATGCCACACATTTGGAGGGGGATGGAGAGAATACAAGCAGTACTCAGTAGTTTGTTTATGTCGGTCTAACCTCACGTATTTGGCGTAAATTCACAACGCATAATTTTACAAATTCCGAATATGTGGCAATGGTAGTGTTATACGGAAAATGTTTACGAAATGCGACTGAATTTTATTAATAAAGTGCTATGGACGGATAAAAGCAGTTTTACTTGAAATGTGGGCTGTAAACAGGTTAGTATCATACTATAAAAAAACAATACATTTCTAGGCTAGATGTACGTAACTACAAATTGTACATCTGGTTATGTGTGCGGTTAATTGTATGTACTTACGAGTAATACTAAAAATTCATATTTATTTGTAAAACGTAGTGAAAACGTAATATCAAAATTATTAAACTGTAATAACCTAACATTCGAAAACATTTATTTATTATCTACATTTGTTTTTATTAACAAATAAATCAATATTTAAGGAAAATTCATTCATGTATCTAGATTAAAAAAATAGTTTTACTCCTTGTCGTTAAATAACAGTACAAAAACTAGGTAACTAGGTTATTGACCTAATAATACGGTAGGTCAAAGTCAAGATTAACTCTCGATAACTTAGATTAGCGGCGTGCCATTTCGGTCTTGGACAGTTTTCTGTCGACAACACGATGGTTTTTTATTAAGTACTTAGTATTAAGACACGAAACACTTTTCAGCTTCTCAATAATTTACCCATTGGGTATAGGTTTTTTATGTAATGTACGTAAATGGTTTATTACTCAGTTTATTATTAGACACGTTGGAGTTTTGTTGCAGTCATAACAGCTACATTTGCTCAGAAAAATCGACACGCGAGTGTACGGGTATCGTTTGTTGGGCCGTATTTTCTACGGGAAAACCTGAGTGGACCGCGTTACTTGCAATTTTTAATAGAATTATTTGATTATTATTATATTGAGTATTAACATTTTAAATTATTATTGGCTGAAGTTGAACTGAGCAAGAGAAAATGATATTCTAAAATAGTCAGTACAACCGTTTATTTGTGATGTCTAAAACCTAGGTGGGTAGGTACTATATAGAAAAATATTACAACTTGACAACATTGCATCAGGTCGATATCGATTTGAACTGTGAGCTGCAACCGACCAAGGCTGTGACCGGTCAGTGACAATCTGAAAAGGGGGTTTAAATAATGATTTGAAAATATTTTTTTCGGCGTAAATATGTATTTAGATTTTTTTATAATCACGTATTCGCATTATACTCATTATTCCCTATCTCCTCTTAAAATTAATAACATTATGACTGACTCACCCTGTATATCTAACATTTTTACATTTCTTTTGCACATGTTATGAAAAAAAAATGTTTATTTTTATTTAACCCCTTATACATGTTATCTATCACAAACAACATTGCGGTTGCAAATATGCATGCGTTTACTATGTTTTCCTTGAGTGAATCTACTAATTCGCTACATAATCACTGATAAATATTTGTGAGCAAAATACTTTTAAATATTTCGAGTCCTCGCGACGTTATTAATACAGTAGGAGACGAGATAGGTAATCTTTGGTCGTCATTGTTTAAATGTCCCTTCATAAATAGTACGATTCGCTGAGTCAACACAGATTAGATATAGCTTCCGTTGATCAATGATGTTTACATCGTAAAAAGATCTAATAATAAAACGGTGCTACTATTTTTTTACAATAAAATTATACGCTTGTAAAACGTGTTTACCAAAACAGTGACTCTTTACAAGCTTATAAAAATAGATCGGTTGCAAGACCGATAGAGAATCTGACATTTAGCTATTTATTCATTTGTCAGTGGCAAGAATAACAAGCTTATGCATTTATTACATTATTCCTATATTCGAGTAGGTATGTACTAGGTCCGGGCAAAAAATCGATATATCGATTCGAATCGATTTTATTTTTGAATCGATATGTCGATTCGAATCGATCTTATTTTTGAATCGATTTATCGATTCGCCGAAAAAATCGTATCGAAATATCGAATCGGATCGAGATGATATCGCATCGAATCGGTAGTAAGCCTGAAAATCGGTATATCGATTTTTAAGTTTAGTAGTGCTTCTAATTGCTAGTATACTAACCTACCAAATACACGAGTCATTTATTTATTCGCCTAAATTATTGGTAATAAACTTATTGATGTTTTAGTGTTTTGTTATAATTAAATAATTTTTCCATTTTATTCGATTCAAAAGTGCAAATCGAATTGATATACAATTTTTTCCCACGCCTAACTGTTGATTCAAATAAATCTGACTCGACAATTAAATGTACCGATTTAATATACCTAGTTCGATTCGAAATGATCAACCATTCGATATTTCGGTTCGATTTTTTCGACGAATCGATTCAAAAATAGAAATCAATTTGATTCGATTCAAATAAAAGTATACGATTCAACTAATCGCTACGAATCGATTTTTTGGTAAATCGAAAATCGATTCCTTAGTTCGTGAAGCGCACAGGGTAGTATGTACTATATTACTAGAAAATTGAAATGTATTTGTATTTAAAATTTAAAAAGTTATACACTAAAAATTTTTCAAGACACCTGTGGGAATAATCTTTTTTAAGGGCAATAGTTCGTGTTCGTCAAAATATTAATCTAAACTAATTATATTTAATTAAATAAATAATCTAGTTATATATATTTTTTAAACTATACTTAAACTCTCGTTTATGCCGCCACTGAGTAATATTTGACCTCGGTTACATCAGTGTTGCTACCTTTTTAAATCAATTCTATGATATTAACGCAGCGCAACTGCAATGGAAAATATTTTTTAATAAAACAATTTGCCTTTCATTCATTCATTATATTATATTTATTTATT
This sequence comes from Monochamus saltuarius, assembly GCA_025584915.1. NCBI lineage: Eukaryota > Metazoa > Arthropoda > Insecta > Coleoptera > Cerambycidae > Monochamus > Monochamus saltuarius. The sequence goes on along the minus strand of CM046721.1, from coordinate 105,559,605 downwards.
TTAGTTAGTTAGTTGTTATTCAGTTTATGGATTTGGGAAAATGTGTTTGTAATTTTCAATATTAGGTACAATCTATCGCAATAATCGATAATACAAAATCTTGAATGCATGCGTGGCAGTCTAGAAAAACACTTCGGCGAACTATATTATAGGAAAATATATGTATCTGACATAAATTCCTTTATTTAATAACTACAAAACGTTTAAAATTGAAAAAATGCACTACAAACTAAAGGAGAACAAAATCACAACGATTTCAATTATGACAACGAATTTTACCGTTTAGTGTTGCTGGTTGCCTACTCTTTACACGTCAAACATGCGACGCGGTGGAGGGTCCACATAGTCGGCAATAAGTATAGTATAATACAGTTTCATTTTTTTTTTGAAGGATAATTCCGTTAATTCTTATCTTTCTCTATTCCATCTTAAAATATCTATACTTGGTCATAGTTAACCCTGTACATTTGTTAAGACCGCTTTACATTTATGCAATTCTTATTGCATGCAAAGAAATATTGCCGATAATGACCAACGCAATTTTCAGTCCATTGCACGAATATAGAGTCTGCTCTAATTTGATTGCATCACACGTGAAATTCTGGTTCTTTTTCTGGTAATATTCAGTTTTGCCATCCTACACAAAAGGAACTAACAGCGAGAAATTAAGTAAAAAGTGAATTAACCTCAATTAACCATAATAATTTTCTTTTTTATTTCGTCCATTGAATCTCTAGGTTGATTGAAACTTCACACCACAGTACACAACCCCTGTATGTTTTGATGGGTTTGCAGCAGACCAGCAGATCGAAATCATTTTCATTTTACTAATTTGGAAATGGGCAATATATTGCATAAATGGAAAACAAATGACACCTTACAGTAGAATTGCATGAAAGATTTTGCTGCAATATAGTTTTCATTGCATTGCATGCTCCATTGCCTAAATGTAAAGCGGCCTTTAGAAATTTGCTCTAATTGTGTGCAAAATACAACTTACATTTTTTTATTGAAGAAATAAGATTGCCATGGAGAGATGAGCTATGCGATGTTCAGTTGTTTTTTTTAAATATCTCAGAAGTAGAAAAGTAACTATAGCTTTTGAATTTACGTTTTCTTCAAGAAGAAAGATAATCCTGTATTTTGATTATTTCTTAAAGAAAAATATAACTAATACAAAATTGGTACTCAAAAAAAAAAGAAAACTAAAAGTATTAAAAACACTAGGAAATGTCCTTAGTATACAAGAATATTTCTTAGCTGTCAATTTCTTTAAATTTATATTTATTCGATTTTAATATTTGAACATATTTAATAATTTCCAAAATACAGAAACAGCAAATAGCGTTTAAAAGTGTTTTAACAGGGATTTTAGAAAACGCTTGTCTATTTATGCAACATCTGTCAGTTCACATCATCTGAATTTTACTGTAAAACCCTTAATTAGACCAATTTATTTCAGCAGCCTTTTGAAAGACATTCGGTTACTTTTCATTTCCATCTGGCAAAAATTACGACGCATTTCCATAAAAGCACTCAGATGTCTAAATATACGGGAAATGAGCGGTATCTCATCAAAATAATCAAAGAGAAACCTATCGCATTTTTCACGACTTTTATTTCGAAAGCAATCCATTCAATTCAGCTCAATGGAGTGACATCAAGGCGTTTATTTGCTAACAGATGAACAGAAAACCGTATACAATTTCAGGAAAATTCAGACTTTTCTTTTGGAGGCTGAAATTAAGAGAGAAAAAGGTTCTAATGAGCACATTTATACCGGTACGTCCTTATTTGAATAATTCAAACGTAAAGAAAATCGTTTTGGCGGCGCTCCTAAATTGAGACAAATTCAATTTTTGCAGAAATATAATTTGCAGCACCAATGCGTGCCTTATTGAATAGCACTTTGAGTTGACGCCTAATTTGATTCACGACACGATTTAAAAATAGAAACAAATTACCCGAAATTCAATATAAAAAATACTTGAATATTGTTAGTAAGAGAATTTACTCATTACTATAAAATGACCATCAAAATCAAGGATACAGTTACAAATCTCTACTTATATGTAGGGATGGGAATATTTATCGATATATCGATAATTATCGATAATAATCCAGATAAAAAATTATCGAATTATCGATAATTTCGATAATATCGATAATTTCAATAATATCGATATTATCGATAATATCGATAATTCGATAATTATCGATATATCGATAAATATTTCCAACCCTAGCTTTGCTCAAACCGAAAAAATATGTTGGCACCTCCGGCGAAGACTGTGATTTGGAAATAGCAAGTATTTAGGGCTTATGCAGCTCAATACAGATGAAGACATTACTTTTTTGGAAAAATCATCAACTAAATTTTCCTCGACTGTCTATTCTAACCACCACTCACCACTGAACTGCAGAACAGTTAATTTTTCTGTCACTAAATATAGGTACACCTTATTTAGTGACAGGAAAATTAAATGTATTTTCTTTTTTCGGCAAGAAATACATTATTTTTCTTTTCTCATGTTGTTTTATTAATTTCCGTAGTCAATGGAACACCAATATGCCTAACTTGAATGTACAGAAAATTAATACAAACAAAAAATAATATTATTAAATCGGTAACACCGAAATTATCGAAAATGCAGTATTATTGTATTTATAATTTAAATAATATTGATAATATCTATATATTAATCGATAATATTGATATCGATAATATCGATAGTATGGATATTATCGATACCACCGATATTATCGATATATCGATAAGATCGGTATATTTTATTTATCGATAATCGATAGTTCCAAACCGTTATCGCCCACCCCTATGTATATATACTTTATAACTAATAAAAAATTCGAAAGGTTGCAGAATTTATGAAACTGTTTTATACAAAGTCAAGTACATAATTATTGTAAATATTTTTAATAACTGAATTATCTGAGGCCTAACAAATAACAGGAATGTTATCTCATGCCATCTGGCATTTTCAGATACCGGAGTAATACGAACAAATACTACAGAGAGATCCAGAATGATTGAAGCTGACGTCACACGTAAATGTTACCAAAGATATTAAAATTTATTTCCATTTCACAATTATGATCAAAATTACTTTCCGTTTTCATCGATATTCGCAACTGACGCCAATCACGAAAAGTGAAAATAATAGGAGAGCGGCACACAAAATATTTGTAGGTAGCAGCTGCTTCAATCATTCTGGATCTCTCGGTACTAAATGCAGTGACAAAGCGTGAAGTTTTTTCCTGAGTATCGGGAGAGTAAAAAATGCAAAATATACATTATTTTTTGTAAAAATATCTATGGCATGGTCAATTCACAAACTTGAGTGTTACTAAAAAATTATAAAAAATAAAAATTTGTATTATGCACTTTCTACAAAATAAAAAATATAAACTGTAGAGTATATGTCAAATAAAACGAAGAACACAAAATAATATTGTACGGAATAAAACATTAAAAAACATACAATATACATATACAGAAAAATGGAAACAAAAAAAAATATTTTGTAAAATCCATCTGGTTTCAGAGTCAAAAATTATTGAAATTGTAGTATTTTCAACTTTTACATCGCTAGGCTACTGTAGTCTCTAGACAGGCGATTCCGAATATTGAAATCCGATTTTTTGTAGGTATTAAATGTTGTTGTGATAGAGACTTTACATTAGTTTTAGTGTCAAAAAATGGCTTACATGTATAGTAGCAACTCAGAGTTGATGGATATCGTTTTTATTTATGGCGATGGGAAAATATTTTGGCAAACCGATTTCCCGATAAACATGTGCCAAATGTAGCTACTTTTACCGCGGTGTGCAGTGAGTGCAAGTGTAATGTAACCTGAAGGAAATTTGAAACCGAATACTGGAAGAGATGCAGCAGTGTGGCGTATCATACACGAGGCTCAATTATATCCGTATCATGTACAGCGTGTCCAAGCATTAATACCAAGGGATTGGTCGAGGAGGACCGGTACCATGGCCGTCACGATCTCCTCACTTTAAATAATTTGGACTTCTTTTTGTGAAGATATTTAAAAAATGAAGTGTATCGCACTAAAGCGGATACATACTATTGATGATTTACGCAAGTGTGTCATAGTTGCCGTCAATCGGTCAGTGGTCGCGCCGTTTAAGGTGTCAGTACTTGAATCGAGGTGACTAGATCGCTGTGAGTTCGACCCCCCGCAGCCGGTAGACCGTATAGGTACATATAAGCTATATTCGTGGAGAGGATTGGCACCCTCTCTGTGGGTATGGTAGGGTGGAAGAATGTTGACTTGGGTCAATGTGAGAGATTGATACCGGTTGACATTTGACTACCTCCCTAATTAATGAGGTTTTCCAGGTTTCTCTCATTCCTGCACTGAATGGTGGTTAGGACCTACTAAGTTGTTCCTGGGCGCAAATGCGGCCTGCTTAATAATAATATGCCGCACAAGTCTTCGACTTCTGGGCTAATCCTCGTGATTAGAATGAGAGGTACGCCATATTTCAATAATGAGACAAACGACCCAAACCAATCGTTGGGGTATATATGCTCATATAAAGAACTTTTGTAGAAGGAGAAAGGAGAAAAAGTTGAAAAACCTGTAACAATAAAAATGTCCGCCTCTCTTCGGGATATTCAGATTGGCTTCTTTAATTTTTGCAAAGCTTTTTTTTAAATAAATTAAACGTAAATTTGTCAAGGAATTTTAAATTATATAGAGAAATAATAGGTCTGTTCCAACAGACGTCGAGAACTGGTTCAGAACCGTGAAAAATGTTTGACCAACAGTTCTAGACGGTTTGGAATCGATTCTTGCTGTGTTTAATAATTTTTGCTAAAACTACAGCATTTTGAATTTTAATATTATATTTGTGATACATTATACAAATTTCAAAATACAATTATACAAATATCATCACTTTTTAAATACATACATTTTAAATACCTTGACAAACTTACATATGAAAAAATATATGAAAATTAAAGCCAATCTGAAAATCCTGAGGAAAGAAGGAAACGATTTCATTAGATACCCCCACGAAATAACTGTTTTGTTAGACGGTAGAAGCGTATAAATTTCAGGACTTTTGACTGAAATAGTACAAATTCCATGATTTTTGGTATTTTGCATCAAATTCCCTGAAATCCAGGATGAGTTTATCAATTCCCTGACTTTTCCAGGTTTTCCAGGGTCGCTGGGAACCCTGTATGTACATACTCTTAAAACAAACTAGAAATTAATAGGAAAACAATATCATCATTCACTATTTTCCTATTGGATACCTACCCTCACTCTTCATTGATGCTCTTTTCTCTATATAACAGTCATTTTTATAACAAAATTTAGAGATTTATCTGTCTCTTCAATTACTAAAAACAAAAATCGTTACCCAAGTGCTATCTAACGATTCTCATTCTCCTTTTCTGTTTGTCTGTCGCCACAAGCAGACGGTTCATTGTCCACTTTTCATGTATCATTCCGTACGCCAGAAAACATTGTACGTCATGTAAATTTATGATCGTGTTTGTATCGATTAAACCCATGCATCCATCACTCTAATAAAAATAAATCGTTTCGCACATATGCGAAGACGTCATTAATCATTTTACTCCGCAGATGGGACAAAATGTTAATGCGACCCAAGTCAACGCCCTCAAACTCCGGCAATGTCATTCATTCGGACTTCTCGAGTGATTGGGCGAGTGGGTCGCAACTATATCATCGCTCAAACTGTTAGTGGAACCGTTTAAACCTGAGTTATGACGGCAAACATGGTGCTTTTCATTTGGCGCCAATCAGTGTGGGTGTTTATTTTGTTCGGAGGAGTTGGCTGTGACGAGAATGTGACAGAAACTGCTCGTGGATACACGTTCAAGTAAGTATATGAGTAAAATCAAATCTACGAGGTCTGATCAAAGAGATAGAAGAGGTTCACTTAGTTTACAGAAATTTTACAATATATTTTTGAATAACAAACACTGTAGACCTTACTTATGGAGTACTATTGTACTCAGATAAAGAAGTACTATCAAATATTTACGGAATTTAATATAAACTTTAATGAACAAACTTTTAAATTTAGTATATTGTGTGAAAATCATAGTTTTTTGTTATTATTAATAAAATAACTTAAGGAAATTGTGTCTCTTTCTAACAGTATACAATGGCATTTAACTTGTGAAATGTGGATTACTGATTAAATAGTTAACTTTTTAACAGGTAAGCTTGTGTGCACGTTTGTGTATAATTTTTGAAGATTGGACATAGTAATATCACGTAATATCTTCCTAAATACTTTACGGTAGTATTTAACTTGCGGAAATTCATTTTTAATTGTTTATAGTAAGGTCAGTTAAGCAGTTAAAATGTATGTTAATATTGCTGCGTACCCAACTTCACTGTACTTATGCAAACAAGTATTTTTAAAATAGAATTAACCGTATTACTTTAATATTAAGGGAAACGTAATATTTACATTATAGAAGATATGGCAACCTCGCAACAAATCGTATGGTTCATTAGCTTGGTTAAGCAGCGGTCCTCAAAATGTGGGTATGGTGGGAAAAATTAATATCTCCGTAAATATTAGAAATTTTTAAAAATGGCATTCACTGGACTGATCTATATGACGAACTACACCAGCAGTTAAAATATTTGTACTTATTTAAGGTTCACCCTGTATACTGATGTTTCAAGAATAATTATGTAGTATTTTCAGCAAAAAAAAAGTCAACATATTTTTCAATGCGAATGAAATACATTTTTAGATGATGGGTGAACAATACACTTCTACAAAGAAGGATGGATAATTTGCATTTAGGGGACAGATGGATAAATTCCACTAAAAAAATCTTCTCACACACAAGTTATTTCTGTTACTGATAAGGCTTTCTTAACTATTTACAAATAAAAATGTGACTCGCATAGTGTATTTATTATTGAATTATAATAAAAAAAATCTACTGTATTTCTAATGATTTGTTAGAAAGAGACATCTTGCTTATTATATTGACTAGCAACACTTACTTAAACTTAACTTACTTAAACTTAAACATGTACTTAATAAGTAAATATATTATGTCATGACCTCAGTCCAATCATTTCGAGGTGTAAAACTGTTACATTTTCCCGTAAATCTAATGTAATCATTTCTGATAATCTAAATTAATTCTAAAATTTTGACATGGGCGGATGAAATCAAAGACCTGGCTTTTCCTCGCATTTTGAGATAATTGGTCGAGAGTTCCATGACAATGGTTTCCTTATCAAGCTCTGTCAATCATATGTTCGTTTCAAATTGGAATATTGCTCACTAGTGTGGAACCCTGGCTATATGTTATATTAATATGACTAACAGACTTAAAAAATGTTTTATAGAATAATAATTATTGATTCGCCTAACATCCAGAAGCAGCTTAACTTCCTTGTGCCAATCATTATGGTGACATCGCTTACACCAATATGTTAAAATCACCAGTCATATCCTGATATGTTTAATTGTAATAATCATGGATTACTACTTTATTTAAAAATCTGTGACGTACTATATTTTTTACACAACACATATATTCTTACTGAACCTAATCAGTATTTGTTTATTCAGTGTCTTAGTTGTCGTATTAATTTTTTTAGCTCCCTTTATGTTTTACTTTATCCTTTAATTGGAATTATTCAGTTGGACAAAGACTTATTATTATTTCTACATATTATTATATAAAAAATAAAGAAACTCACTGAGTCTGTTTCAGGGCAAACTACTATTAATTGAAATGACAAATGCAGATATAACTTAAAATTACTAATTCGGTTGTTTAAAAATACGTTCTACTTTGTTAGATGCAACAAGTCATGTTTTCTCAGTGCAGAACGTTAAATGCGAGGTTAAATGGCTCGTTCGATACGCGAGCAGGTGCTTGAGGAATTCTCATAATTATCTCTCTCCTTCCGAATTCATCACATTTATGTTCTGAACCATTTAGGAAGGGCCATTTTATGCCGGGATATGACCCGGCATTAATTTAGGAGTGTGATCGAGACTAAACATAAAATATAAAGTTACCAGAAATAATGTGCCACTAAAATGGATCCCCACACCTGCTGTTTATACGAATTTGATACCCGATACGGATAGATTGAGACCTGCGGTTGTGATTTGGTGTTAATAACATGTGACAAATGATTTTTTGCTGCTTGAGTTTAGGTCTTCTTTGTGTGAGGTAGTTCCTCAGATTTTGTAATTTGCTATCGGAAAATGACTTCCAAGCTTTTAATGTTATCAACTACCACTAATAATTTATTATTATTCATTTTAAAAAAGTATACTGCTTGTGCAAGTTTTATTTGGAGCTTGAATAAAAGTACACGACTATAATAATCTCGAAGTAGGAAACCGGTATATGTCTGGTATGTCGCGCTGGTTGTAGAGTAGTGGATTTCTAGTTTTGAGTAGTGAAAAGTAATTCACTGGTAATTACTTAACGGATATTTTGATAAAACATTGTAGTGGGGGTTACAAACGCTGATAAACTGTTGCAGTCAAAAACCGCACACAACTTTTTAAATGACACAACAATGTATGTAGTACTTATCTGGTAACATTTCTGTTGTAGAAAACTAGTGTTTAAGTTTAATGTGTAGATGTGTCCTACAACATGCAATTCCGCGACATTTTAAAATTGATAGTACGTTATCGAAGCACCAATTTTTTTAATGGTGAGTAATTGTGATCTTATTTTGTGTCCCATTTAGAGATAATAATACTAATAAAAAAATATTTTGTTGAATGGTTTGTATAAATTATCTAATTCAGCCAATCTAATAAATTTATGTAAAGAGAAAAGAGAAAAATAAAATATTATGTTATATGGCAGATAGCAATAAAAACAGACAACCTTCTATAGTTTTTATATAGTATGTGAAGCGAAATATAAAATCTTGTATGCACCACTGGCGTTATTGGATGATTATGCCCACCAGAGGACAACTATCTACATCATCTACATATAGCATCATTATACATATAGGATTAGTAAGTTTAACCGTTGAGTGAGAAATTATAGATAGAGGCGTAACCTTATGGTGAAATGCGTATCCACTTTTGGGCTCGAGATAGTATTAGGCAATAGCAGCTCTTTGGTTCTAAGATTGCTTGTTAAACCATTGAATCACACAAAACACACAAGACCTTTATTTCTTGTCCGACTTTAAAAACATTTTGCCCTATAGATATTTTCTATAAGAGCCTTTGTTTTCAAGACACAGGGTGTTAAATTTGTAGATCGAATACGCATTTCGCCATTAAGGTTGCGCCTCTTTCTAATTTCTCACTCAACTGTTTAACCTGAACTTCTGACAATCTACCACGACATCCATGAGTTTTATGATGAAAATTATGGAAAATATTGCAGTTGGTAAAGTTGGCTAAAAGTTGAGACTTTTTACGCCATTAAATAATTCGCGCGAATTTTCGCGAATTTCGCGTCCATGAGGACCAGGCTTAACACCCTTGGTACATGAATAACTATTACATTCTTTCTCAGTCAATGAATTTAGTTTTGATCAGTTACCATCTGCAGAAGTTTTACCATGGAACGACAGCCTTTCTATGACATACGACGTCGTGAACGATAAGCTCGGACATTTCGCCATGGTGCGACTTAGAACCCACACCTATTAATATATTATCGGTGGCAGTGGAATGCCGGGTACGCCAATAGTGTCTCCGAAGTCGTGCTGCGACCGTACCAGGCCCTCCTGCCCCTATCTGTCTACCATCAGGCCCATAAAGTGTCCCCGGACAAGGGTCCAAGACCTCCGGTCCTCGCATGTGTTGCTGGTCCGGCCCCATGCGGTTATTTTTTTGTTCTCGGCGCAACACGGAGCTTATTTAAATTAAATTTCTCTTTTCTATTTGTACAAGGCGCAGGTTAACGATGCGTCAGGCCCGTCGAGATCGAGAGAGTGATTCTGCAATATCTTTGAAGAGTTAACATGACCGGGAGGGGCTGCTAAGTACCTTGCCGCGATGGATGAAGTGTCTGTTGAAGATGGTTACACTGAGAAAGAGCGCTCTTGTCATAGAACGATTTTAATAAACCAATATGTGCACACAAAGGCTACATTCAAATATTAAGGACTGTGGCCCCTGAATAGGATTCGATTCTAGTTAAGAGTTTGAGGTCTAGCATATTCAACAAATCTTCGCTATTGTCATACAGAAAAAATATCTTTAATCTTAAGAATATATTTGTTTGTATGTAGATGTGTTTGTCATATCGCAATTATATTACGTAGATGTTCTCTTCGTGCTTATTTGTAGTAGCAAAAATAATTAATAGATTTGTAGTTTATGTAAAGATAATTAATAGTTGAATAATCTTGTAAACCCATCAAAAAGTTGTCACATCTAGTTCTGAAACTTTTCATTAATTAGGAAATGTAAAAAACTGCAGCAAGGCGTTTGACAGAGTTTAAGTTTATCATTCAATTTTTCTATAAAAGCTGAATATGTTTGGTGTATCAGAGGCCTTACTGAATTTTTTCAAATCCAATTTTCCAAACAGTACTAGTTTATATTGGGTACAAATCTGTCTGGCTACGTCAGATGTTACTCGAGGTTCCATTCTTGGACCATTGCTATTCATTACGTTCATTAACGACTCAGTTAACAACTTAGTTGTAAATTTTTATTATTATGCTGACTTAAACATATAGGCAATCGTAGCATCAGTGACTACATTTGGCTTCAATTAAACCTTCATAATATAACATTCTAGTGTAATAATAACAAGCTAATGTCAAAAATGACTTTGCAGAGATCAAAAGCAAAAGTTAACACAAGAAATGGAAACAGGAAGGAAGGAAGATACTAAGAAGAATCTTAGGACCAAAACAAATACATTGACAGTTCAGAATAGGTGAGGAAGCCATTATAAGATTCGTAAAAGCACAACGATTAAAATGGACACATACACAGAAAAGGGTGCGATGAACTTATACGTAAAGTAACAAACTGGAGACTTATGGAGGATAGACCAAGGGAAGACCAAAAATTAGATGGCAAGATCTGATCATGATCCACCGCGCTACTCAGATCAAAAGAGCGCATGAAAAATGGGCGGTACATGCTCTGTCAGGAGCGTCAGATCTACATATATAATGTTAATTGCTGAAAAATGTTACGTCATATGGCTCAAAAAAAATACAGACCCATAGCACTTAGCTATACGTAACATAGTATAGTTAGTCAATTATATCATCTGTAGTGTCTAATCATATCTATAAGTAAGTTTGTAACAACCAACATGCATTAAAGGTCGGTCAACATTAACGAAAGTTTGTAACTTTACCCAGTATGTTTCTGAAGCTCTTAATAAGATCTCAAGTTGATGTAGCTCTTACAAATTTTGCTAAAGCGTTTGATCAGGTGGACCACAATATCTTGATAACTATGGGAGTTTGGATTTGATGATAGCTGGATTAAATTATATATGTCTTTATTGTTAAATAGAATCAATTATGTTGAATATTATGGGTTCAAATTGCAGTTGTATGTTTCAACAAGTGGTATTACTCAGGATTAAAACTTGGGCCATGTTTCTTATGTTTGTTACTGAGAATGTAAAAGCTATAACATCTCAAGGATATTTATATGCAGATGATTTAAATATTGTGAACATCATAAATAATGAAAGTAATTCTTGTCTTATGATAAATATACAAAATTTATCCGATATGTAAAAGATGCAGTTTTAACTAACTCAGTTTTTTTAATGACATAAGTATATATACTAAAAAGGTATTTTTGATCCCAATCAATACCTAGCTTTCTCTTTGTACACAGGACTGTTTTTTAATTATTTAAAAATAATCTTTTGTTACAAACAAATGGCTCATATAATCAATTATTGCGTTACCTTAAAAAAATTTGTATTTAAAACATGTTACCTTTGTAAACATAAAATACATAATTAAATGACAGCAAAATCTGTTTATAGTTATGTTACAGTTCAGGGCACTGCACAATTTTCTGGACCAATTGCAGCTGTTGGAAATAATTTACTGTTACAAACTAGTTTATTAATTAAAGCTGCTAAACTAATTTACCGAGTGAATGATTAACAGTTCTAAAAGAAGGCTCGTTTAATTGCTTACTGGAATTCTTGTGCGATAAAAAATCAGCGCTGGCCCGAGATCACTTCCATATCTAGAGAATGTCACAGTTGAGTGACTTTTATTTGTTTAAAACGTATTTATTAACTGTTGATGAATTGGTATTATATTAATAATAAAAATAGATCAATAAATAGAACACTTTTTAATTAAAAAAGAATGTACGACAAGTACTTGATTGGTAGATAAATAATTTAAGTTTTCATGCCTTTCATCGGTAATAACAATGATTTGTGTTTAGTCCTTGACTTCAGCAGTTGTGTTCAAGTGCTTTTTCAAATTTTACCTAAAGGCAATTTCACCGGCTTTGACAAGGTTATACGGCGTATATAAATGATAATAAGCCGTTGACTGGGAAAATATTATCATAGTAGTTAGATCGTTTTATCTAATTCAATATCTTAATTGAACTGAGGTGTTGTATAAACAGTCTGGTAGAAAAAATACTGAACAAGCTCGACTTCTTTGAATCCAACGCCAACTTGCGGGGCAACAAAACTCAAAAGGCACTGTAGGTCTCACCTTTACCTGCATTCTCGTCTAGAGTCGTATACTTCTCGGTTTCGGTACGCGTAAATGCATTTTTAACTTTATCGGCAGATGCAAACACATATTTAATCACATAAACAAGTAATCTAGTTTATTAGTAGCAGAAAAGAAGCCTCTCCAGAAAATGACCAGCCTAATCGGTTGGGTATAAATAATTTGATATTCCAGGTAAAAATTATTGCTGAAGTGAAATACAGATCGATAAGAATATCTATTAGTAACTAACTACATATTTGTGTGGCATGAAACAACCAGCATAATGCTCCCTAATCGTTAGCTGTTATTTAAGTACGAACATAGCTAATATAGAGGATCATAGTTGTTTTGGAGCGAACTTGGGCACATAAAGCTAATGTAGCGTGTTGTGTGATATTAACAGATACCAGTTAGCGTGACGCTTTATGTGGAAATTTTGGCACTTTTTAACATATATAGACATTGTACACCATGGTTGTTTTTAGAGCAAACTTGAAACATAGCTAACATTGCGTTTTGTATGACACTAGCATAAAATTGCTAATATAGCACACTAATGTAATATTTGTTAAGTTTAACGTGTGTAGCGAACGTGCGAATATAGCTAACATTGCACTTTGTTGTGACCTATGCTAGCATAATGCTATGTTGGTGACATGCGAATATAGACAATAATATTGGTTGTATTGTATTAAAGCAAACGTGCGAATAAAGCAAATGCACAAATATAGTTAACACAGCGCCCTATGGTCGTAATATTGGAAACTTTCAACGTGTGTTCCGAACATGCGAAAATAGCTAACACTGCAATTTTTTAGCTTTTTTATATGCACAGCAAACGTGCAAATATAGCTAACATAAAACTATCACTATGGTCGTAATATTGACAGGTTTTAAAGCGAGCGTACAAACATAACAGTACTTTGTGTGACAGCATGAAATAGCTAACATAGCGCCTTGTAGTTATAATATTAGCTGTTGTTAACGTGTAAAGTAAACACGCAAACATAGTTAACACAGCGCACTATGATTGTAATATTGAAAACGTGTAACGTTGCGAACATGCCAAAAAAATAACTAATATTGCACTTTGTATGACTTTAGCAGACAACAGCCAGCATAACGGTCTATGTCGGTAATTTTGTTTTTTTTTCTTACATGTACAGCGAACATAGCAGCGCTTTGTGTGACCTTAGCATAAAACAGCTATTATAGCGCAATATGGTCGTAATCTTTGCTGTTAACGATTATAGCAAACATGCGATTATAAAGCACTATAGTCGTAATACTGGTTATTTTTAACGGGACGTCATTTTAGCATATATAACATCCAGTATAACGTCTTTTTAGCTGTTTTTAAAGTATACAGCAAATGTGCGTACATAGCTAACATAGTGCGCTTATAGCGGACGTAGCAAACATAGCTAATAGTGCTTTATGTGGTCGTAGCAGAATGTGCGAACATAGCTAACATATTCGACTATCATCATAATATTAATTGGTTTTAAAGTGAACATGTAGCATAAAACAGCTATTATAGCGCTGTATGACCGTAATATTTGCGCTGTTGTTATCGTTTATAACACACATGCGATCATGGGAGACTATGGCCGTAATAATGGTTATTTTTAACGGGACGTGATTTTAACATCAGTATAATATCCTTTTAGCGGTTTTTAAAGTATATAGCAAATGTGCGTACATAGCTTGTACGGCGGAAGTCAGCTTAAACTTACCAGTTACATACTCCATTTCTTTCTAGCGCCAATTGTTATACACGGTGCTAGAAAAGGACAAAACATGCAAGTGGTGACTTTAAGCTGACCACCATTGTACATAGCTCACTATGATCGTAATACTGGTGGTTTTTAACGCTTATAGCGGACGTAGCGAACAGTGTTTTAGCTATGCCCTGGCATCAAAGCAACAAATGCTCGATAGTGTTGTTGAACGACAATACGCACCCGGACGTCGTCTCCTACCTAGAATAATCCCCAGTCAAGGCCCGAGAACTGTTCTTTCTTGGTGCTTAATTTAAATAAATATTTATTCAATCCAGTATGTTAAGACATTATCGGAATGAAATTAAATCTATCTTTCGACGATAATGGCCGTCGTGTTCCGAGATACCAGCCATCTAGCTTTTTTCGGGGCCGATCGCGTAAACATATCTGCTCGGCGTTATGGGGATAGGCAATAATTTATTATTAATCCTTATCATTATCGGCATGTGGCCGACGACGTGCATCCTTTGAACTCCGGCTATTTGCTGCGTGAAATCGTCCGACATGATTCCAAACAGCACTCGCGCCGTACATATTTATTATAAACTGGCGGTGCAATTATTTTTCCACGTACGCAAACCTCCCGGTTTGTTTAGAAAAAAAAGGTTAAATTTATCGGTTTATATACATACGGTTCTGGAATTAGGTACAGCGTCGGCTGATGTATTTTTCCTGGTGAACAACACATAAGTTTAGAAAGATAAACCAACTAAAAAAGTCAGTCTCAGTTAACTAACGCGACCAACCATACAAATAAAATCTTTCATACTACCAAGAAACCTACGAAAATTATCGTCTGTATAAATAGCAAGTAGGTACCAATTTCATAAAGCAATTTATAAATCAAAGTTATTAAGACAGTTTAACTGTCTGATCTAATTAATTTTTATTATTATTGTGGTGGGATCTTTTATTTGCAAATTGAATGCAGATATCGTATAACCAATTGTAGGTTCCTGTTGTTTTTGATTACAACAAGACAGTATACACAACTTGAATAATTGATAATTAAGTATTATTAATTCAAATATCTTATTTACTTACAGCATGTTGACGGTTCTTCTTGTTTTAATTCTTCTCAAAAAAGTATTTATTTATGAAGTATATGTAGTTATACCCAACCCCTAGAAGGAGGCTTTTTGATTTTGTTTCCAAATCGATATAAATAAAGTAACTCTCCACAACGCACACAAATTGTCGGTCCGATTTGACGTTATCGACTAGAGTTCGGACATAGTACGTAGTTGGATGCGGCGGTCATTAGCGCACGCATTTTCTAACAATATAATAATGGTATTTTTAAAGTTCGCATTGAAAGGAATAAATTAACTGGATAATATTCCACAATATTTGTAACTATACAATAAATATTGAAAAACGCTTTCAACATTAAATACTGAGTACTATAATTATCACTTGTAGATACAGGGTAAAATGTGTCATTTTTATACATGTCAAAATATATCCTGTTACCGCCAGCGCCGTTGTCTCTTTGGGTATAAGTGAGTATAATCTGTGCTTATCAAATTGGTAACATTGGAAGTTCTTTATCTAGTTGTTGGCTACAGCTAAAAGTAATATATTACATTCGCAAAACTCCTTCAAGAGGTTAAAATTGGTTGGATATACCTATACAGATTTGGAAAGTGAGGATCTTGATGGTGAATTGTGTTTTGCCGCTTGCGTGTATTTGTGTCATGCTACACGCATAGTTCCACCACAGCGTGCTCCCACTCTTCGCATAAGGCAGTGTTGCCAGGTGGGAAAAATTCAGTGCATGAGAATAATTTCAAAATAGCATGAGGTTTGGAGAAAAAAGCATGAGATGGCTTAATTTATCAAAAACACCTCTTGACACAGCTTAATTTTTAATTACTTTTGTAATGCCATTTTTATTTCATTAAAAAGCATTATGTTCTGCTATTTTATCATAATATTACATTGTAAGTAGGTACTTACAGGTACTTACTTAAAAGTTATTAACCACGCAACCTTTCTAATTTATTTTATTGTTAGGCCGGGCGAACGTTGAGGCGCAGTTGACGTGACGCAGGGTGACTCACGGGTCGTAAAATCTGTTGTTTCCAGAAAATGTAGGTACCCTTACGGAATAGAGTTAAGAATCACTGCAATACAGCGTGAATACAGCACACACACACCGCATATCCGTCGACTGTCATACCCGTTTATGTATTCATTGCTAATTATTAAGAGAACAGTCTACAATAAAGGACATTTCAAGTACCCAAATATTGTAGATACCTACCTCTATCTATTCAATTTTGCCCTCGATTTTGCCTTTATTTCTCGTTAGGTCTTTGTTTTGGTAGATTTCAAAGAGTAATTTTAATAATTTTATTATTTCTTTTTGTGTCTATTAAAAAGCATGAGATTTCCTCGGAATGCATGAGATTTCATGCAAAAGACCTGACCTGACAACACAGTTGACCAAAGAGTTAGATTTGCAATGGCGAATTGGCGTTGGCGATACGGAACCGATTACCGTAGTAGTGGGGAATGTTAGACCAATGCACGGCGCCGCGCCACTTATACTTCGTACCTCCCCTGGGATAAAGCGGCAATTTCTACTTTCTTTGTAAAGATCCGCAATTTCCGAATCTGTATGTTTTTAAAATGTTATTCCAATAATACATCCATCATTTTTTAGCAGACGTTTGAAAACTCTTTTATTTAAAAAAATACAGAAATATAATTTTTCAAAATTGCGTAAAACTGCTGATAAAGAAGTTTCAATCATTTCAAAATTCCAAGCAAATGAAATAGTTCGCACACTTTTGATTGGACTCGAAAATTGGCATCAAACTAGAATTTAAAGTATATCGAAACCTTTATGTTATATGTTATGCTGTTTGTTATTTATTTGTCAAAATTGAATAAACAGTTTAGTTTTTAGTGTGCATTCGGGTTGGAGTGTTGATATCACTTCTATTGTAATTGAGAATTGACGACTGTAAAGCAAACTGCAAGTTAGAATTTTAGGAAAGATATTGCAAGTGCAAAGGTGTACTGCAATCCATTACAAAAAGAATAGCGGACTGTAAAGCCGATTTAAATAAAATAATGTTTTTAAGTGGTATTGCAAGAGTAACAGAGTATACGTGTCAGATTTAAAATATACAAACATCAAGTGTGACTTTGTATCAAAATATTTTTCTGACATGGATTTTACGTGTTTTCCTCCAAATGTCAAAGGAAATTATTCAGTTTCAGCAAATTAAACTTTCTATAGTTTGGTTTTACGCTAATAGAAGTCCTGGCTAGATTTTCTTTAATTCCGAGCTTCTAATATCCTTAGTGTTCTATAATTCTGTACAATTTGTCAGTAGAGGATAATCAAATACTATAGAATTTTAAAATAAAGTCGACGTTTCGTTTTTATTTAAAAACTTCTTCAGGACTAATTTTATTTATCCAAAAAACAAACATAAGTTCATTTAAATCTAATTCATAAAATATTCATACATAAAATTAGTCCTGAAGAAGTTTTAAATAAAAACGAAACGTCGACTTTATTTCAAAATCCTACAGTATTTGATTATCCTATACTGACAAATTGTACAGAATTATAGATTTTCCTTTTTAAATTAGACGACGGCTTTAAGATATAGGTTGTTTCCTTCTTTGTCTTATTATTTGAAACGCTTTAACGTAGCAAAAAAAATCCTTATAAATGTAGAAGTAGTTTTTGTATTTTATAAATGCATACAATTTGTAGACAGTCCTACTGTGGCTGTGGTGTCACATCCAGTATCTTGGGGCGAGGCGAGGCCAATATCAAACCAAGCTCGACGTTATTTCGGAAACCCCGTGGAGAATGAAAATTTCTCTCGGCAGGATCTCCTGGCAACACGGTCTTTGTTTACCAACGTGACAGTGACAGATTTGTGGGGCTACATCCGCTGCGCAGATAGTCGTTAGCTCGTAGCGTGTTATTCGGTTTTATTTTGGTAATTTCACTAAACGATGTCTTGATTTCGTTGGGCGCTAATGAGCGCTGACTAAACGAGGGAGACGAACATGTGAACGTCCTGTATGCGCTCGAACTCTCGTTTTTTGGTGGGTATATCTGGATGATGTGTGAATGCGAGGCTTTAGTAGAGGCAGACAAAGCAGCAGAAGCACCATGTTTCATTTCGTAAACTATTTTAAGCATTGATATTTGCTTTCAGCATACGATCGTATCATTAGATTTACTACTGTTCTGTTTCAACAATTAGAATTTAGTAAGTAGGCACTTAATATGCAAATTTATTTTGTCTTTATATGCGACAACATCGATCCATTGCTTGGAATTGCTCTTGAAAAATATGATAACGCCGGATATTTTAGAGACGTGCTAGTGACGGACTTCATTCAAGAGCTTAACCCAGTCGAAGATTGGATGTGTCTTGAAATGAGAGGTCATATAGAGAATAGAATGTAATATTACATACATATTACGTAGGCGTTTGCTGGCAGAAAGTACTCGATGAGCAACAAAATATGGTACAAAAATCGCTTTGCTATCGTTGTTAGTTGCGGAGTAATTCGATGGGCCACTAGCTTAATATTACCCTAGCGGCCACCATTGTTTTCGAAAACGGCACAAGGTACAAAATTGAAACTGGTGGTACAAATTAGCAACAAAACAGCAACAAAATATCCGCCACTTGTTTTTGACGGCCGCTTTTATTTTTCGTTTTTAGACGTGCGCAAAGCAGCAACAAATTTTCAACTGACTGTCTAGTCGAATGGGCAATTTTTTATATATAAAGAAAAAAACTATACACTGGCAGAAAGTACTCGACGAGCAACAAAATATGGTACAAAAATCACTTCGCTATCTTTTGTTAGTTGCGGAGTAATTCGATGGGCCGCTAGCTTAATATTACGCTAGCGGCCACCATTTTATTCAAAAACGGCACAAGGTACAAAATTGAAACTGGTGGTACAAATTAGTAACAAAATAGCAACAAAATATCCAGTATTTGTTTTTGGCGGCTGCTGGTGTTGGCTTGCCAGGGTAATAGACGTTAATTTAGTCAAATATTCAGTGTAGTAAGAATATTTGGTTATGAATTAAATAAGACCGTTTTTTAAGCTTTAAAACTTCATAAAAATATAATTGAAATGTCAGGATGCATTTGCCGCGACGTTCAACATCACAATGATGAAATAAAAGTGGTTCCATATTACCAATGACACTATTTTGGGAGTCATTTTCATTGCAAATAATTTAGGGCGAGATTTTACAATTTTGCCTTGCTTAATCAACACAATCTCTTAATACTAATATTAATATAGGTTAATATTATTATGAACAATGCTTCTATTTTACTGTTTCAAATAAAAGTAAACTAATTTCTCTAGCTCATTAGTATAGAAATAAGAAAATATTGTCTTTATAATTTTACCAAGACCAACCGCACCATAATAAATCAATAGCTGTCTCGGAAAACACGGAAAAGTTAACTGCTCCGTTAATTGTATATTGAATAAATAATCCCGACCACGAAAACCAAACGTCGACATTACCGGTTGTTTTAAAATATACAAAGTCCCCTTCACAATGTTCGTGCTAGGCACAATTCAACATCTGTACACCAAAACATACACGCCAACACTCGTAAAAGTTTACGGTTTCCTTTTGCAGTAAATACATCTATAACTAGGCCAGCCTGAATAGTTTTCACATTTTCCGGAAAAGATTAACAATAGTTGTCATATACTCCACATATTGTATACAGGGTGCGACGTTTTTAATGCAAAATATTAAAAACCTAGATTCCTGGCAGTAAATGAAGTAACAATATCTAGGTCATTATAGGTCAGTTATGAGATTTGAAAATACTGACAAAAAGTTAACGCCGGTCCTGGCTGTATTATAAGCCCGTGCCGATCTCGCACCCCGTAATATGACTGGAATATAATGGATATTACAGTGTTGCCAGATGTGAATATTTTCTTCAAATTAAAGAATTTTGACCTAAAATTTGGCTCCTGTGAAAAAATCAGACGTTTTCAACAAATCACCAAAATGTGAAAAATTTGACCACCACCTGCAAATGCTGCCTGCGAATAATAACATGCCGCCCCTTCTCCCGCACAAGTCACCGACTCCTGGGCTAATCCTCGTGTAAAGAATGAGGTAGATATATTATTATTATGTATAGATAGTATATTATATTAAGTCTTTGTAAAGTATAATATCTACTCGATTTAAAACTGTTTTTAAATAAGCATTCCAAATGGTTTTGCTTTTTATTAAGAATTTTTGTTATGTGAAAAAGCTTTTTAAATTGTCAACTAAAGTTCTGTGAAAAAGATCAGTGTATTACGTTATTGCGTTATGGATTTGAAATTGTGTTGTGTTTGTTTTGCTATTTTGAGTAACAAAAGAGTGTATAATAATGTTAATGTAAATTACATTCAATTAAAAAGAAGAATGATAAGTCAGGTGATATTTGTTCGTATAAACTAGGTGCGTGGTGCCAGGTTTGCCCGGCGCTAATGGAAAAAGTTTTTTTGTAAAAGTTCACATCTAATTTTGTTTGTATAAATCCAACCTATCACTTCTTTAAATTATTAGTAGTATTTTTGTAGTACTCTGTTTTTTGTTTCTACAAACATGTCAAATCACACATTAATGTTTACAGATAAGTAACCAATTCACTTTTACAGTTTAATTCTCTTCAGTAAAAGAGAATTAATTATTATTCACATTTATACCGATTTCGAATTGCATTTCTTATGGGAATTTAGGTTTGTTTTAAAAGAGTACACTTGCTTCAAACCTTACCGGCCTTTTGCAATTAATTTTTATTATTTAATTAATTAAATTTATTAATTTAATTTAACATAATTGTCAGATATTGATAAATTATATTAGGTTTTTATTAATTACTAGATTAAATTTCCGAAAAAAAACCATTTCAAAATTATGTATAGTACAGTAGTAGTTATGTATTGTATATGAAAATCTTTTTTCTCTTTATTTGTCTTTTTAAAAATTTCCGTAAAATTATACGATCTGACAACACTGACTGAGCCTTTGGATAAGCAACCGCCCAAGTTCATAGCTCGGCCACAAAAAAACATTTTGGCCACGCCAAAACTAGGATTTATTTTGCCATTTTGCCACTTCAAAATTGAAGTTCAATTTTCTTGAAAGAAACGTGAATATAGGACTCTTTGATATAAGACTTTTTTACTCCCAGGAAGCTGTATTTTATTTTTTCTGTATTAAAGACCCCACACCCTGTATATGTAAAGGGAAAAAATGATCTCTATTAGAAGTCATGTATAAATACATAAGTATATTAATCAATAATGAGGAAATTAATTAAGGGAACATAAAATGTTTGAACAAAAATCAGCTTTGATAAAATTAAGAAAAAAGTTGAACAAAGAAATGCGTTCTTGTGGAACTACAAACTACAGCCCTTAAAATTAGTAAGAGACTCTTTGTAGCAATTAATTTCAGAATATTGCTTTATTGACAGATGTGTTTGCAAAAAATACGAAATCTTAGAAGACCTAAGAAGATTTATTGCATGCATGTATGCACATACTATTTATTAAGTTCAAGTTTCATTATATCATTAATTATATATGCTGCAGACGAGTGGACGTTGTAAATTTTGCACTTGCTTGATGATTGATTGATTTATATGCATGATGTACAGGAAGTCCGAGAATATAATACATACATCGTTATTAGAGCATGATATCTATCTGTTTGTGCATGTTTCGTGTTAATTCGAAGAGCGAATCTAACTCGATGAAATCAATATGAGCGATTTGATTGGATACGGTTGTATGACCATTGCAATTTCGCACTCGCTTCCGTACAACCGTACTCATGTTAATCAACAAATGGGTCAGTGATATCGCAGGTGGCTTTGGCTGCGTTTCGGCGCTGGATACATCGCTGAACATTTGAAGCTGGCGTACCTTTGTAAGCCGCTTTTTTATCATACGATTTCAGAGATATAAGTTGAAATTACACATGATATGCTTTAAAAATATATGTTGAGTACAACAGAGTACCATACAGAATCAGAATAGTTAAATAATCTATGAAAAAAGACTTGGAAAAACTGTAAGAAATGTATGTACAGAGTACCTCAAACTCGATAGTATGGGTCTACTGTGAGGATAAAAAATATACAGTATGCGCCAAAAGTATGGAATAAATTCAATAAAAACGAAACAATTATTTTTTGGGAAAAATCCTCGAACAGGTCGATTTTTAATTTAAAAAATACATATTTTAGCGTAAAATGCGATTTTCAAATGTCATTTGTTTTCGAGTAATGACGTTATCGATTTTTTTTAAATGGCAACACCATAATTTTTTTCTTGATTCTGAAAGATCGTTTAATTCTCTATCAGACAGTACTATCCCCCGAATGCAATTTTGAAGTTCTTCTAAATTACGTGGTTTATTAATGTACACTTTTGACTTCAAGTATCCCCATAAAAAATAGTCAAGAGGTGTAAGATCTGGCGATCTTGCACGCCATTCTATCGGTCCGCGTCTGCCGATCCACCTCCCAGGAAAACAAATCTAAAAAATCTCGTACAGGGCGCGCATAGTGCGGAGGTGCACCGTCTTGCCGAAACCATATGGTATCGTCAGGAATGTCAGGGTCATTATCGTTAGGAAAAATTACTGCAAGGGCTGGAACAAGGTCATTTTCTAGAAACTCTAAATATCTTTGTCCTGTAAGGGTTCCTTCAACGAAGAAAGGCCCTACTATTCTGTCGTCAACTATTCCAGCCCACACATTTAATTTTTGAGGGTGTTGGGTAGGTGCCTCTGCCATCCAATGAGGATTTTCCCGACTCCAACATCTGTAAGTTTGACGGTTTACTGTACCATTGAGACAAAATGTGGCCTCATCTGAAAAAAGTATTTGCCGGTGTAAACTTCTATTTCCTTGACATAACTCCATTAGAATTTCGCAAAAGTGTAAGCGGCGATCGGGATCATCTTCATTGAGTTCCTGCACAAGTTGAATTTTGTAGGGATGATATTTTTCCTTCCTTAAGATAGCACTGTGCTCTGACTAGTGTCATTGTTTAATGCAACCAATCGTGAAGAATTATTAGGATTATCCACCATACTTATCAAAATGTTCTGCTTCTGATTTTCATTAATGCTTGGACGTCCAGGTTTTGGAATATTTACAACATTGCCAGTTTCTCTAAATTTAGACTCTACCTTACTGACTGTTGATTGGCTGATAGGGCGATCTGGATATTATTCATTAAATAAATCGCAAACTTCCTGCTGAGTTCTAGTCATATTCCCGCATCCGATAAAAATTAAAATTTCAATTCTTTTAGTAACAGTTAAATGTGCCATAATACTTTAAATTGAATAATAATTTCTATGTCGCTTACAATACTTATTAGAAAGTCGGTGTGACAATGACACTTTGCAAAGATTTTCACCTACGTGATCCATAAAAGAACTATGGAATTCGAAAAACTAAACTTGATAACGTTTTTGCTTTATTTAAATTGATTTACGTTTTCTAACATTCAATCGTCATTTACTCGAAAACTTTCCTATGTAAGAGGGCAAAATTTTAGTACTGTCTGATAGAGAATTAAATGATCTTTCAGAATCAAGGAGAAAAATATGGTGTTGCCATTTAAAAAAAATCGATGACGTCATTACTAGAAAACAAATGACATGTGACAATCGCATTTTACGCTAAAATATGTATTTTTTAAATTAAAAATCGACCTGTTCGAGGATTTTTCCCAAAAAATAATTGTTTCGTTTTTATTGAATTTATTCCATACTTTTGGCGCATACTGTATAAATAAAATTTGGGACACGTGGTGTAAATGGGATGAAGGAAGCTATCTATCTTTGAGATTTGGCAGAAAAGACTAATCACATTAGTGGTGGAAAGATTAAGTATTCGTTGGAGAATAATTGAATGTCACAAACATTCGTTAAAAGCGCATAAAACAAAATAATAACTGTCTTTACTCAATACGAACATGACACGTATAACTTTTGTCCTTATAAAATATTTTCTCATTCAGAAAAAGTAGATATGTTGGTAATTTACAGTCATAAAAAAATTCAAGAAGAGCTATAGAGTTATATCGAGAAAAGTATCCACAGCGTCTCATTCCTGATCATCGAACCCTTGCAAGATTGGAGGCGATCTTGCGACGAAATGAAGGTGCATTTTCTGTTCGCGAGAATCAAATAATTAACCGAAGGGTAAGAAACAATGTTAATACAGTTACAGTATTTCGAATAAAATCTAAGAAATTCTATACGGCAGGCTAGCTGGGAATAGAATTTGGATAAATCAACCGTTCAACGAATTTTAAAGACCAATGGGTATCATTTATTTATTTAAAACTTTAGGGACACAAAAGGGATTAAACCCATGAACAGTATCCACAACTAACATTAACAAACATAAACACCATAGTGATAAAAAGCACAATTACAATTACATACAAATTGAAGAAGACAAAACAACAAACTATAAGCTTAAAAATATCATGACTACAAAATTCACAATTTGGAGTATTTGCCTGAGCATCACGTTGAAAACAGACTTAATTTTATAGCTCAAATTGTAGTAAATCAGAAACTGTTGATCAGACTTTTCGGCACATTCTTTGAACGGACGAAAATCGGTTTATCAGTAATAGTTTGCCAAACAGGCATAACAAACACTACTGGTTCATCAAAAATCTCGACTTTGTAAATCCAGTCCAAAACAAAGGCCATTTTGGAGTAAATGTATGGTGCGGCATCTTTGGTAGGCCCTTATAACCTTATTTTTATGAACATACATTGAACACACTGAAATGTAATTTTATATTATGATGACTGGAATGCGCTAAAAGCTGCGCGAATGGATTATTTATGATCAGCGCCAAATTTTGTTTTGTGCCTCTAGCAATAGTGGAGCAGTAGGGGCTTAGCTGATGAATTGAAATGAAATTGAATTCTGGATATGAAGAATTATTTCGTGCTATATGCTGGTTAATTTTACAGTCCCTTATAAAGCATGACATGTTCCAACAATAACAGCCACAAAAATACACAAAGAATAACACTAACGAGATACGAGATAAAAGAAGAAACCACACTGTACGCCAATGACGCGTTTACAAACAAAATAATGGGAAATTAAGAACACAATTCATATCGTACCTGCAGATGGTTGTCTCTCTCGCACCCACCTACATAACCAATGAAGTATGTCTTT
Organism: Monochamus saltuarius; assembly: GCA_025584915.1. Lineage (NCBI taxonomy): Eukaryota > Metazoa > Arthropoda > Insecta > Coleoptera > Cerambycidae > Monochamus > Monochamus saltuarius. Next base: position 105,533,847 of record CM046721.1, on the reverse strand, counting down.
GCTGAGTTTCATGTGCCTCCTTTTGTCTGCTCCTAGGGTTAGTACCTTTATTTGGATGCGCAATGGACTTTACGCATTCCATATCGTACATTTCAGTGATTGAACAGTGTGAGTTACCTAAATTTGCTACAAGAACTTCCTGCACTTCTAGAGAATGTGTCTTCGCAGCTAAGAAGAACGCTATGGTTTCAGCACGACGGAGGAGCTCTACCCTACAAGGCCAGGATTGTGCAGCAATATTTTGATAACACTTTCCCAGAAAAATGGATTGGGATTAGTGGACCTATTGGCAGAAAAAAATGGGATGACGAATCTTATGGTGAAAAAATTACAATGTTTTATAATAATGCGGTTTGAAATTTATGCAAATTTAACGTTATCACATATGCTAGCAATATCGACTGGTGTTCAAGGAAAAAATTATCACAAACATCCTTCCGCAAACGTAACGTAGTATACAGATTAGTAACAACTAATCAGCAAAAAATAAAAATATGTTTAATATATTCGAAGCTTTCCATACATGGCGTTTACTTGTTAACTGTAACTGTAAAAAAATCACGATATTAATGTCTAGTGTTTTAAATATTCTTACGTAATGTACTCGTATGAGTTACTACTTACTAGGTACTAGCAAAGCATTTGTTTCATCATGGTTCCTCATTGGCACTACCTTCAGAAAAAGAAACAACACGCCGAGATCTCGATTTCAATACATCATAGGAGATAGAAAGAAGCTCTTGATTAGATTTTGTAGAGTTTATAATTTGTTCATAAACAACAGAACATTTTTTTCTATCGTATTTTTTATATTTTGTGTTTAGGGTCACTATCGTACCACATTTGAAAAAAAATCTTCTATTTTGTTGTTCTTTGACGTTTTAATTGAGTATACTTGAATATCTGGCAAATATATTCAATAACTGACCGAAAGAAGATACTGAAGATATAACAACTAAAACGAGACAAACATAAATACATATAGATACATGTACATCGCATTAGCTATTTTTCATTACAGCGAACATATCCTTCACTGTCTGCAAAAACCGCAACATCTCTTGTGGGTTCTTTTTTCTGACAAATAATAATTTGAATTGGTTCCTCCTTCTAGACGTGAACGAACGGATCATCGATGACATTTGATGGATGACACCGTTTAAAACCACATACCTAGTAAGTGTCTGAAACTCCGGCACGCTAATAGACTTAGATCCTGCTTCATCCATTGTTATTCAAAATAAGTTCATCACACAACCCGATGTCATCAATTATTGATAAGAATCGCGACGCAATACAACGATAATATAGGCAGTCAGTTGTTTCGTTGGCAGCGAAAAACCCTAAACACATCCAAACCGCCCGCCCACGTATCTGTCATCTAGACGGTCGCGCTGGTCTTTAACAAAAGGAAAAAGTGACTGTCGCCCACGATTGCACGATGCTTTTGTTCACAACCACCTCGGCCTAGGCTTGCTAGATCGTGGATGCCACGATCGTAAAGCTCGAGGTTTGTTTGTTTTATCTGCAGCCAACTTCGAGATAAAATGAGTATTGTTCGAGACGTCAGACATAGATGGCATGAGTAGTATGCAATGTGATTTTGCCATCACGACAGTGTCAAAATGACGGTTTAGGTATACAAGGTGGGCCATTTTAATCAGTACAGTCGAATATCTCGAGTTTCGTTAGTGTTAATAAAAAATGACTCGCACAAAAGTTGCTCAAAAAACTGGGGGCCAACTAGCTGTGCATTCAGATCTGACTTTGACATTGATTTTGAAGGTCATTTGAAGGACAAAATCAAATTTTTAAATAGAAACCCATATTTTTGAAACCGGATTCGAAAAGAGCAAGAAATCTCACGTCTGAAGCCACTTTAAAAAAAATGTTGGTTGTTACTTTTAGATCGTAATTACAAGGTGAAATACCGGGAAGGCTCCAATCCTGTAGCTACATAATTTGTAATCGCATTTGGGCTAACTTCCCATAACCTAAGCCAGGTAGTTAACTGGATAACCGCATATCCTGAACGTAACTTTCCTTACAACTACATACCTTAATTCGAAACAATAATTAGACTCACCTCTTCAAACCGAAATTATTCAGTCAATTCTGCAACCTGAATTTTCCAATTGGGCTTTGAACATGATCCAGAATGATGTTATCCAGTTAACTACCCGGCTTAGATTATGGGAAGTTAGCGTAAATGCGATTTCCAGTTACGTAGCTACAGGATTGACTGCAGCGTTCCCGGTATTTCACCTTGTAATTACGATCTAAAAGTAACAAGCAACAATTTCTTTTAAAGTGGCTTCAGACGTAAGATTTCTTGCCCTTTTCGAATCCGGTATACAAAATATGGGATTCTATTTAAAAATTTGATTTTGATCTTCAAATTACCTTCAAAATCAATGTCAAAGTCAGATCTGAATGCACAGCTAGTTGGCCCCCAGATTTTTGAGCAACTTTTGTCTAGCCATTTTTTCGTAACACTCACGAAACTCGAGATATTCCACTGTAGTGATTAAAATGGCCCACCTTGTATAATATTTTTGTGTTTAATAGTGAGATGTTCGATATTTAGTTCTCTCTGTAGAATCAAAAGACAAGGTTAGTGATAACTTTTACATGGATTGCTGACCGACAATAAATTGGAAGGATATGACGATAATACATTGTTGCCACAATTGCCACAATGATACCTTTTCAGATAAAATATGGAATTTCTGGAAAGGTCTATATACTTTGAATAAAACTGTTGAAAATAATTAAAATATAAAGTAACACAAATTAAAACTCATACAGCTGTTTCAAGTGTATTTTTATTTAGGTAATATTTTCGTTTACTTATTTATCTTTAGTGACCTTGCTTTTCTCAAAGGTAAGTACTTGTATTTTGAAAATTGTAAAAATATACTATGTTGCTTTATAAGAGCACTTTTGAATAATCTTCGAGCTCAACAGACTGTAGTAGTCTTGAACTTTTGAACTGAGGTGAGTTGAGTTAAATCGCTATATTTTGACCCGAAGTATCAGTCCTGAAATTTAAACCATTCTCTACTGAACACCCTAATGTGTAGACAAAAGTTGATTGTCTGACAAATAGATCATGTAATCTCTTAATATGGCATAATTTTTTGGCTTCTGTATTATAGACATACCCACAAATTTTATCTTAATGTAACAGTAGAGAGCCATTCTATAAGAATATGCAAGATGTTTGTTTGTTTGTCGTCCACAAATCATATTTCTTGCTATATTTGAAAAAGTGGCTATATGACCATGTGCCCACGTTGTCATATTTGCCACAAATCAAGTATTTTAACAGAAAGTTATCTGATTCATCTTAACAGTGGTAAGTAGCAAAACTGATATTATTGTGTGACAAATTTTCTGTGAACGTGTTCATATTTACACTTGTAAACTGAATCCGGTCCTGTTAAGAGCTGTAAATCCTCAGACTTTGCCCTACTAGCAATTTGGTATGTTATAATAGGTTTGTTTTTGCAGCAGTTGGAAATGGCTTAAAACTATCGGAAATGTTTGTCCAACTATTTATTGCGTTAAATTCAATGGTAAGGCGTTCTGAACTTAATTGGTCGAATATTTCTGGCAGTTACAAACTGTTTTCAACTGCTGCAAAACCTAATACCTACAAAAACGTTTTCGAAATAAATCATATAAAACAGTACAAGTCACTAAACATCGTAAGAATGGTTATACAGAAATTATACAACCAAAATTGGCACCATATTTATAAAGCACTTTAGTTGCCGTTGATATTTTGTAAGGCCTGTTGGAAAAAAGATTATTTGAAATTGCATGGTTGTTTACTTTCAAACTAGCGCCAAAAGCATTATAATCATCATAACTTTTCATGATTGCCTTCATTTTTACTATTTTTGTTTTACAACTGATAAAATCATTACATAATACATAACATAGTAAAACTGTCTCCAACTATCTGTTAAGACAATAGTTTATAGGTTGATAATCCACGTCAAAGAAATTGTTTTATAAACTTGTCATAGAAAATTTTATAAAATAGTTATTGTATATTTGCCGTATAAGCTGCCAAAACGTTCTTGTGATAGGTAAATTTATGAAATATTTATTACATAAAAAAAGCAATAATAACCTACGGTAATAAAACATAACTCTCGCATAACCTGAAAATTATAAAAATGTTTTGTTGGTTGAATAGTTAATACATTAACTTTAAGCTTGGGGATAAATGTTTATCTGTACTTGGTACGACCACATATGGTATGTGTCAAATTTAGTTAAAGCGGGTCTTGGCACATGACATTAACTTATCTCCTAGACCAAGAACTTATAACATTACAAAACTTCAACCAAGAGGAGTGCTTAATAATATCGTTAATATTTATTCAGGCTTCTACGCCAGCGAGAACTTTTAAGCTCGGGATTTCATTAAAAAAAGCGACTAATAAAACCTCTTCGAGGTCCTGACTAGGCAGAAATTAGTTCAAAAGCTCGCGTCGCCAAAATTTATGAAGGATTTTATGATTTTATTGCATTTTCTCTAAGCAGGAGGCTAGAAGGCAATAAATTTTAAGAGTGGTGCGTTCCGGTAATAAATTATCGGGAATTTATAGTGCAGTCCGAATGCGTCCGATTCGGAGTTTATCTTTGAGCCGATTTTCAGACGCGTTGGTTTAATTGGAGTACGGCTGGAGAACAAACACAAAATAACGCGGTTTAGATTGAGATACGGTAAATTAATTCGGGCAGGGAATTCTTGACGATCCAATCTTGTTAAGGAGTAGTTACCAAGAAGGTAGGTGTACGAGATGTTGTCTAGAAAATTAATTATTCAAGCCACTGTTCAGACTTTCTTGTTTACACTGAGAAAAACCCTTCAAGTAAACTATTTTGCTAAAAAATATATTACCCACGAGTAAAATAACATTTCTGCACATGCATGCATACCACTGAACAGTCACTGTGGTCAGTATTTTATAGAACTTTAAAATTCCGGTAAGAAATGATTTCACTTGTAATTATTTTGTAGTTAACTGTTGCTAATAAATATGATATGAACGCATTATTGTCACACTGGTACAGATCGGCACAACAAATAATGGAGAAGTTATTATACATGAATTTTAAATGGTTTGAAATGTCTACAGGGTACCTAATTTTTCAAACATATCGAAAGGTCAGAATATATAATAATTCAAATGTTAGCAGCCATAGAATGTAAACAAAATAGGGTTGTGGTTACAGGTGCAGTTTTTGTGGCATTTGTAGGTCATAGATCTATAGTGCAAATACTGTGTTGGTAATGCCATAATTATTAAAGGCAAGGCAATGTGGTAAACTTACACAGCATTTTTAAACGGAACTTATTCCTTTGTTTACAATATATATCCGCTCGTGAGAATTACGGCGACAATGCCGTTGGATAAGTACCAGTACCAATACCAGTTTTTCTTGAGGTATTTATAAAATTATGCCATGTGATTTCACATTAAACTACATTTGAAAAATGATAAGTTAAAGTAATGAATAATGATATTTAACATTTATTATTTCTTTAAATTAATTTAATAAATTTCATTTTTTCATTTCTCTTCAAACACTTTTAAAGAATCCTTTTTTATTACTTTAGTTTATTATGTTTTCAGAATAAAACAGAATTAGTGAAGTCGGATAGCAAAATGATAAATGATAAGAGCAAATACAGAACATGTTATTTTGAATCAGAATGAAGCGCTCAATAAATGAGCAAAAATGTAAGTTTACCATTAATCTAAACGCCTTGTGTAGTTCCGGTAGTTCAATAGAAAAATTTAATTGATTTTTTACATTTTAATTTTTTCGATGAATTTAAACCTACCTGTATTTCCATTTCAACTTGCATTAAAATGCTCTTCACAAACAAACAATGTTACAATGCTTCTTTTCGTTGCGCCTCATCGCCCTACATCACATTTTTCTTTTAATTTTTTTGGCACGGTGAAATAGTTTTTATTAGGCGCTCTATGCTGTATTCGTGCATAATAGTATGATGCACTACTTCTTCCATTTGCAAGGGAGATGCACTTTATCCCATTTTACGAGCTTATTTTGCAACTTTATTCAATACCAATGTCTTATACTTAACACAATAACATCGAATAATATCACAAATGACAAATTAACGTTCAAAACGTATGCAATGGGTTGTCCGAAACCGTGGAAATCGTATACAGATGAACTAAAGCACACTGCTGTATTTTGGTATAAACGTGCGAACGGCATCTGACGTCACAGATATAAGTTGTGGCGGCGACCGTTTTGTGGGGGCATGACCAGACTAAATTAGGCTTATTTTTCCACGAAATTAGCTAGGACAAACACCATTTCGATTAAAATACATTCTTTCTATTGCACGTACTTGGAAAAATCATGTAATCTTCCCCTTGAATTGTTTATCTGTCCTCTATTTTTGCTTGGATCAAGTACATTTTTACCTACCACTAGTGATTTTTTTTCTCAGTGTAAATATTCTAATCAATAAAAAATTAATAAGTCTAACAAGAGGTCAGTCAGATCAAAATTCCTTAAAATCTATGGCAGTCGAATTAAGAGACATTATTGAATATTCCTTTAAATTCAAGAAACCATATCTCAACATGCCATGTTTTCCTCCCTTTACATATTAAAATTGTTGTTTTTTTTTAACAAGGAATATGTCAGTTTAAACTCTTAGCTCTTACCAACAAAATTAAGCCTTCCTCCTACCCACCTGAGGACTTATTGAAACATTATTTAACGATTTCAGTGTACAAACCAATTAACACCTAGTGTTTAACATGTCTCTAACGTCACCACAAATATTGTGTCTTGTGTAACGCGACCATGTTGGTAAAGCAAACACAACCGGACAAGTAGCAACCGGGCTGGTTTATTTATGGGTCCCCACGATTTTTTCTTCATATTTCTTTCATATTCAAATGCGGGTCTTCCAAATTGTTTGTTTCCAGGAACCTCTACACAAACATGAGGTAATGTATGCTCGTTCCCCCAACAACAACATTAAAATAACAATTTGTCAAAGATTAAACACGCTCTCGCAAAACATTATGTAAATCGTTAGCGTTATTGTTATTGTGGTCTTTGTTACGCTGAAAGGCATTTCCATTAGAGTGTACAAAGGCTTTCGACCTAATTTGATAGCTAGAGGAGTGCACTACGTTACTTTTATTCGTACGCTTAAATTTAATTCACAGGGCGTCTAGAAATAAACTGTTAGTGCCTTATTTTTGTTCAAATTCACTTCACAGAAACAGTCTTTATTTATTTGGTTAGTTATTAAGAGATCAAAGGTGTTATAATAACGTACCGAGGTCGATAGTGTACGATGATCAACGGCGTTACTATTCTAACATCTGTACTGTTTCATAGTCTTAATTTTATAACATTTAAGTAGCATCCTTTAATTTGGCTTTCATTACATTTAGGAAGATTTAATATAAAACACATATTTTGTTCTGTTTCAGTGATAATGTTATAAGATCCATTAGACATTTTCACATTAAGGCGTTTTAAATTCGCAAAGCCTTAGGAAATTATATATATTGATAAGGCCCTAAGGCGTTATAAGACATTGCACAAATACCTTTAGTAAGTAATTTCCATGTTAATGATTTAAATGTGGGACGCTCTAGGGCGTTACAGATATTTCTAACGCCTTAGGCTCCTTAGAGTATGTTGATATTGTATTCTATGTATTTCCCATTAATTGATATTCTTTAACTGATTTACTTCTACGTTAATGTAATTTTAATTTGTTATGTCCTAGGACGTTATAAATGTTGATAACGCCTACGGGCGTTAAAATGATATATGTGCTAATTGCCATTCTGGTATTGATTTATTTCTACGATAATGCATTATAAATTAATAACCTTGACGCATTATAGATATTGAGAACGCTCTATGGCGTTATAAATGATGTTCTATGATTTGTTTGACATTAACTACTATTTTCGAATTAATTTATTCCCACGCCAATGCGATATAAGTTATATATTATTAAGGGCAGTACAGATATTAATAACGCTGTAGGGCTGTCATTTGGTTGATATTAGGACGTTATGATAGCGAAGGCATTGGGAAATTATGCCTTCGCGGTATCTTAAAATATGTGGACTATTGCAAAATAACAGACATTAATGTAAAAACTAGATTAAATAAGACGTTTCGTGGTACGAAAGAAACAGTCAATATAAATGAGGCTGTAATAAATTTGGTATATACTATATGTAAACCGCACTAGACTTGCTACACTATTTATGCCAAATAAAACCCAGGTCTGCTATTGTTTCCATTTGCATATAATCGCTGTCTATTACAGGCAACCCACCGTGACCATTATTAGCTGTTAATAAGGAAATTATAGTGATTAAATCACTGGTCGTTGGCAGCGTTTAATCGGAGGTTAAAAAAGCTATAAACTCGTACTAAATCATTAATTTCAATCAGAGAGGGCTCGGTATTCAATTTGTTTTTATTGGCGTTGTAACTCTCTGAGACCATTACACCGGGTGCCTTACGACGACCATAACTCTTTTTAAAGATATATTTTGTCACTTCGATAATTAAGCAGGCCTTTCTCTATTGTCAAGGGTAGACACGCTGTATAAACAAACGCTGCTTTTGTCGACGTTCTTTTGTTAACAGGTTACGTGTCACGTTGGAAATAAAAAACGTTGAGTGGAGTTTGTTAAGACTGGAACGGTTGAAAGCAATGTGTGTCGTTTTACTAAATTGTACAAGGAAGTTGCATGAAGTCTACGTAGAAATAACGTAACAACAAACTATCAAAGAATTCAATTGGTGGCGTGTTTACAAGATTAAATAAACTTGAGATTATGTGTCATGTATATACAGGGTGTCCGGGATATGAATGCCATTATTTTGTTGTATGATAAATCATACCAAACAAAATATATTTTCAGAAATACTATTGGGAATGGCGTTCAAAGTTAAAGAAAACAAATTTATTGACAAGTCTACATTTCGGCTGTAGTCTTTACGCCTTCTTCAGGACAAAATACGTAATATACCGTAATATTGTAGAAGACACAGTAGTACATAACAATGTTCAGAATAATAATGATTGTTATATTACCTATTATTATATTATTATCAAGCAAACACTATGTATAGAAAAACGAAACGCTCTAACCGCAATGGCATAATACTTTTAGGTTAACAGCAGCTGGTGATAGATTACAATGTTGTCGTACGTTACGATTTTAAGAATTTTCTGGAAAACTCACTTGTTTACTTTATTAATACCAAAAAACAAATTAAGTGATAGGAGCCCTTACTTAACTTTAGTTGTACCTTAACTTGTAATTTTGAAACACAGTTTCGCATTTCATTGCAGTTGTATTTTTATTTTTGAAATGTGGGAAACTATTCGTTTTAGGCATTTTTTTCATAAGAGTTTTTTGTTGCTTTTGGTCAGATATAGGCCCCTTTATTACAACGCATGTGCCTACACCATCCCGCACCAATAATGGTCGGCTTGTCTATACAATCATGTGTGTTACAGATATTGTAGTGCAGTTTAAATTACATGGTACGAGACATTTAAAATGTGTGTGTGGTCAGAATGTCGTTTTTAATTACATAAGGAGTTTTACGCAGAATTAGTTAATATATACTGAATATACAGCTACTTCATTTTCATAGTAAAAATATATGATTTGATGCATTTAATGAATAATTACGTTTATTTTTACATAGGATTAGTAAATTTACATATTATGTAGGCATACTAGGTAATTTCCTTGGTAACAACTCATAAATTTTGACATGTATTATCTGCTTAATTACATCAAAATTTTACAGAGAATTAGTAACTTTAAATCTCGTAAGTAAAATTACCATGATAGTTAGGGGCACAAAGAAGGCAGTGATAAATTGGTAAATTTACATAGATCATTTCTTCAGTGTACGTGGGAAACTCGTTCCCAAGCTCTCTTAATGAGTCAATTACAAGCAATTTTATTAATTTTAACATCCTAATTATTTCAGAAATACTTAGTAAAAAATAAAATACATAATAATATTACATTTATGTAGCAATTGGAATAAAGAGAGTTTGTGAGTTGACGTTTAACGACGAATACAGCTAACTTCAAACATGCAAATTAATTACTAATTACAAATTAATCAACCTCTATTGGCTCCTATATCTATTACATCTCAAATTAGCCGCTCCGTCTTTCCGTCATGTACCTCATTATCTGCAGATCGAGAGTTACTGTCAGGTACATCGACCATTCAAAATGTAATTTCATTGTGCTCCTTTGTCGGCACTGACTTTCTATATGTTTTGATATTTCATTCCTTAAATATAATAAGTTATCGCGTATAAAAAGCTTGTTTCGTTGCCTGAAATCTCAGTTGCCGATCTCTAATTAATATACCGAGTTTATGGAGCTCGCAACAAGAGAGCAGGCAATGTTCTCCTTCCTCGTTCTAGCTTCAGGAATTTGATCATTGGATAATACAAGCTTCAATTGTCACATTGTAATCAAAAGGTTGGTACGTTACAGTATTTCAAAATACTTTGTAGATAGAAAATTATGATGAAAATAAAAATGAACGTATAATAATGACTGTTTAAAAAATAGTGTTACAATCACAAACTTGTATGCAAGGTGATGAGAACTAAAAAAAGGGTTTAGCAGGGTAAATATGTATGTTCTGCCCTCTTGCGGGTGTCACATTTTCTGTAAATGTCAGTAACAATGTAAGCTTAAATTTCCCAGAAGATTATGTTTAAAAATATGTTTTATCTAAAAAATATGCCGTGGAATTTAAGAATGAGACCGATAAAAAAATTCCAAAAATTTTTGGAATATTTTATTATGGAATGTACTGCAGAGACTTCACCATGTTCTACCACAAAAAAGTTTAATTTATGTTGATCGTTTCTCTCGTTCTTAACTTTGGGAAAAGATAGAACATGAAAAAAAAAATAGTTGTCTTTCCTATATAACATTTTTCTCACACACACTCAAGACTCAAGACATTCCGTTTTTCAACTCGAAAAAATTATTATCTTTAATTTTTTATAAACTAAACAAATAAATATTTTTCGTTCAAACTTATCGATAATCATAATAAAATGTTAATATTTCCACGTAAATAACTTTTTTGATCTAACGCCAGTGGTGTAGGTATGTGTCTTCTTCATTCTTGAACCCCCTAAACTTCTACGTTAATGGCGAAAAGTAGTTTTCCAGTACAGATATTAAAATTTGATTCTATTTTTTTAAAAAAGTGCTCCTAAAAAATCTACTAAGCAGCTCTATTTTTCAGATATTTTGACTGTTTCTAATGATGGTTGTCCTATGAAATTTAATTATCAGTCAATCATTTATTAAACAAATAAAAACGATTTGTAAACAAATTAATCTAGATGGTGCTCAAAGTGACATCAATTTTCGCCAATAGTAGCAACTATTTCATAGGAACGTCTTCTCCGAATTCATGCATGTCATTATTTATTTCGTCACAAAATCTTGGAATACGATGCATGTACTCCATACACCTTTTTCTTTGAAAAGCCTCAAAGAAGTAAATCTATTGGATTGAGGTCCGGTGATCAAGCTGGTCAGGTAACTTACATATAACTTCAATATGCTCCAACAGCACAACAAACTGATTTTACAAGGTATATATCATTACTATTGTTAAAAACAAGCTATACGTATTTAATCCTATAATTTTTTATTGATTAGAAAATGTCAAAATATCTGAAAAACAGAATTGCTCAGTGAATTTCCTCAAGAGCATTTTTTTTTCAGAAAATAGTATACAATTTTAATATTTGTACTGAAAAAATACTTTTCAGTATCTGCAGTTTATTGGTCAGTGGTCGCGCGGTTTAAGACGTCAGTACTTGAATCGAGGTGACTAGATCGGAGTTGGTTTGCGCCCAGCTGCCGGTAGACTGTATATAAGCTATATTCGTGGAGTGGATTGGCACCCTCTCTGCGGGTATGGTAGGGTGGAATAATGTTAGCTTGGGTCAATGTGAGAGATTGATACCGGTTGATATTTGACTACCCCCCTAATTAATGAGGTTTTCCAGGTTTCCCTCATTCCTGCACTGAATAGTGGTTAGGGCCTACCGACGTAAGTCGTTCCTGGACGCTAATGCGGCCTGCTTAATAATAATATGCCGCCCCCTCTCCCGCACAAGTCTCAGACTTCTGGGCGAATCCCTGTGATTAGAATGAGGGGTAGAGATATTATTATTATTATTAATATATCCCATACAAAATTGCACAAATTTATGAAAATTTTGTTACGTTTCTTTCTTGAAAGAAAATGGTCAGCAATTTTTTTTATAATGTCGATCTATCAAATTCTGTGATGCATTTTTTGACATCAAAATCATCCACTTATCCTGCTAAGCCCTTTATTAGTTATTTCTGGAGCACCCTGTAGATTGACTAGATCAATAACTGAATGCCATACTCACATTCCCATACGGTCCGAGCATAGTAACCTGAAACAAAAGAAAAAAAATTAGGCGCTGCCAATGGAAAAAGTAAGATTTAATTAGTCATAATAAACACATAAACAGAGATGACTGGTGCAGTAAAAAACGGCATGAAAAACGGAAAACGATTAACTTTTGTTGATAAATGAAACATACATCGCTGGAATGTTTGTTGAAACGCAGATGTGGGACCGATGTGTTCAATTTTACGTTCACATGGCATCTGTTCTGGTATCATGTTCTCCAAGAGCAGAGTTACAACAATGTTTTTAGTTTACATAAATCAGTTTCAACAATAGCAGTGGCATGTAGAGTTAACTAAAACTGCAATGAAATGTACTAATTTCATTAACTAACAGCAAAATGTTTACATTTCGGTTGTCTAGAATTCCTTTGTGCGTTTCAAATGCAATTTTCGACCGAAAATTATAATGTGCTATTGAACGATTTGAAAATCAATAGCTACAACATTAACGTAGTGGAAACAGAACTTTTATGCATGCATTAAATTTATACGTAATTTTTTTGTAGAACTAGCAGGCAAAACGTCGAAATATTTATTTGAATAGACATAAATGGAAATTGCAACTAAACAAATAAATTATTAAAAATCTTCATCCACTTGGTTAACCTTTATTTTCCAATTACGTTATGATTTTTTCAACTTTTTAAACCAGTAAACAGAGTCACATCTAGTAGAAATTTCTCAATAATTGGAAAATGTATAAATTTTATCGTCTATTTCATGTTTACCTATGAAGTTTAATATTGCCAAATAAAAGTCTCATATTTAGTTCAGTCTTGTTTTATTAAACATAATTAACTAATGGAGATATTATTACTGTCAAAGGAATAGTGACAACGCATGAAACAGACGTAGTAATATGTGAAGATACATTGTTAACTTTGTTTTACAAATCCATAATATGTGTAAGTCTATATCTCTCACACGTAGGCTCGCCTCAGCAAAGTACATCCTGACATTCCATGACATTAACATACCATACCTAGGTAATTCGTATCTCTGTATCATTCCAATTTTAGTATATGTACCGCCGAAGCGAATAAGGATGACACGCAAAATTGTGAAGCGTTCCACATTTTTTGGAAGCATGGGATGCGACCAGTTACAGCGGCGGCTACGGAACGCCTCGGAGGACCACCATTATTCGAGGAACGGTTACAACCGTAGTAGTCGTACTACCAACAATAGGAACCGAAATCAATATATGGACGGGCCCCAGAGACACCGATAGCGGATCTGTCCCAGAGCCTAGGCGGAGAAGAACCAGGGCAGGTAAATTAATCCAGGCTAATGTTAGGGATGTGCATTTTAATTGATTCTGGCAGCTGCCAGTTACCGAGGTCACGGCACAACAACCCGGAAAATCACCATGTATATTCAACATTTGTACCCATCCAAACTTGAATAGGCAATGTCTGCAATATTTCACTGGAAAAAGTAATTTGTTCGATATATTTCTTATATAAAATTGTACACATTTAAATCTAAAGAACATCGTTTTCAAAGTTATTTTTATTAACAAACGAAACGTAGATACTCTGGAAAAGAGCAATTTGAGAGTAGTATCTGGTTTTCAGAACAGAGACTCCATTTTCAGTTTTCTGAAGGAATTTGTAAAAGACATTAGCAAAGTCGTTCTCAACTTATCCCCAGACAGAGGAATATTCCAGAAATTATGTCACATAATAATTCCCATCACGACTTTTAACCACTGCAGTCTCAACCCACCAGCCGCTTATTCACACTAGTGCATAGTTTCCTGTAGTCGGACTTGTCGTCGAAACTACGGAGTTGCTTAACATTAAAACTTCTAGGAAGCGGCCCATTTACCAAGCAGCTATGCGGGTCACGAAACCCGAATAAATTCAACCTTGTCAAGACGACTGCACAAAAGGGAGATGAAGGAAGTGGTTTAACCTAATAAAAAACAAAATGTCGTGCACTCGGATAAATCCAGGGACGACTATTTGAATTAGGAAGAAGGGCTCTTCTAATTTATTTACCGCGGAATCCAATTCTAACATTTTTTTGGTTTACAAGGGTTGAATTCGCAATTTCATTTAAATGTCGCACATTTCGAAATCAGAAGTGGGATCTGAATGAACCTGATGTCCCACTTCTGACAGTTGTTTTAACTATCAAATTCTGAACAACAAAATGCTATTTGAATTAAGTTACATTATTAATTTCTATGTTGTATTATATTTAAATCAGTTGAAACAACTTAGGCTGAAGGCAAAAACCTTGCTAATCGGGACTAAAAAGCGTATTTACAGAATGTCGAACGTAGTATAAAGACAGACCCTAAACAGTTCTGGGATCTTATTAACAATAACATCCTGATACAATGCATTATACGGGCGATATGAATGATAATCCTGATACGATTGTAAGTGTTTTATTGGCATCTCGCGACAGTACAATTCAGACAAAATATTGCTATCGATATTAACAGGTCTACATTTGCATTAAAGATTTTCTAAGGGAATAATATCTTCTTTAAAAAAACTTAATAATAAATTAACTTGAGGTCCTGATCTTATTCCTAGTTTTTTTGCTAGAGACTGTTCACATCACAATCATATTTGTGGAGTGAGAATTATTGGAATTTAATAAAAAAAATAATCGCACGACTTGATTTTTCTTAGTGCTCGATGAAACGTGATAGGTTTTGTTATACCTACTGGTTGCTATGATACGTTGTTTATTATCAGTTATTTATAGATTCAATATCCTGGGACAGTAGGTCATTTGAACAAAGAAACAACGAAAACTTTAATTTTACGTATATCATATCAAAAATTCATATTTCATTTCGCACCGCAAGACAAACTACGAGTATAATTAAATTTATATGTTTTTTAGTAAATCTAAAATAATTTTTGGAAAAATTATGAAAAATTCAAAATTCTTATGCGATGTTAGCATAAGAATATTGTAATTTCTGAAGATGGGTATTATGTAATGAACCCGAAACGTACGTAAAATTAAAGTTTTCGTTGTTTCTTTGTTCAAATGACCTACTGTCCCAGGATATTGAATCTATAAGATTAATTACATGGTCAGGAAATTCCTATTGATTATCAGTTATTTAATAAGCAGTCCTATCTGAATTTGGAAAAAGGGTAATTGTGTTCCTGTGGCTATCTTCAAAGAAGCTCTAGAAGCTATCCAGGGAACGTTACAAAAAAGTGTTGGCGGAATTTAACGATAGTATTTTTTAAATTTGAAGAAAAAATATGCAATTTCATCTATGTAGTCAAAGTATTCGATGTGTTGAAGGCTACTATAAAGGTCTACAAAAATATAGACATTTGAAAATATAACAAGCTTACTGCTTATTTGAAGAGTGTTTTGAGAGGATACAAAGCAAAAGAAGCAGCTGCAGTATTGGAAAGAGAATCAAGAATTTTTAAATGGAGCTTCCGTTAAATAATATGTAATGATTAAGGTAATATCTCTTTACGTTTTACATGTTATTAGGTATATAGTGAACTTTGAATTACTTTAGGATGCATTAATAATGGAGGTTTCTGGTGCCTATCGATGCTGCGAATTGACAAATTTTAAAATTACTGACGTACAGAAGGTTAGCAGTTACCTACTTGTTTAATACCTGACACCAAGACGAGCATTTCAAGAAAATTTACAATTAAAGAAGAAGGATTTTGCGTGTATGCTGTTAAAATACGCAGAAAATATATTAATTCTCTGCGTTCAATTCGCTTAGCACAAGACAGATTCTTTTTAAGATACATCAATCGAAAGTGTATTTATCAGCCTGCTGGAATCAACACATTGGCGTAGGTACCCTTAATAATTGCTTCATTTCTGAATATCGCAAATTCAGAAGCATATACTGGCCATTGTATGAGGCGTACTTCAACAACTTTATTGGCCAATAATTGTACTGATCTTGCAACCATTGAATGGCATGTTGGATGGTAGAATAGTATGTAGTAAAAGTTATGTTGAAGAGTCCACATCTAACAGACTTGATATTGCAAGGAAAATCCAAGGAAAATGTTCCTTACAAGAAAACACATCCGTAACTTACGCATATTGTTCACAAATGTTCCGAAAATGATGGCAAGAATGCTACAAGGGTTGTTATTAACGGAAAGAAAGTTAAATGTAGAAGTAAATGAACAAAATTGGATTTATTATAGGTTTGTTACTTTTTTCATTATTTTACCAGTGAAATACAGTTACTTTATTCCACTAGTGATTAAAGTGTCACTTAAGACGGTTCGAATGTGTGGATAAAAGTTCGATTATAAGGTGATTGTGGCTATAAATTATTATTATAAGTGTTACTTCAGCAATAATTGATTTTTTCCTAGTAGTTATACTTAACTGTTCGAAAGACTATAAATTATTCACGATTTAAAATACATATTGTTTTGCCTCGCAAATCAATAAATTCAGATCGATAACAGAGCCTTATATACGGCACAAACTGCGTCTAGGTGAAAACACATGTCAGGCACACCTACAAGAACTGGTTCTATGCGCCGTTGGCGCAATAAAATATTTAGACGTTGCTTTTATTGCCGGCAGAACGGCATTAGAATCCGATTTGACGCGTTCTAAAATTAGATCCGGATCGTAAAATGAGTTACAGACAATTTAGTTATTTGTTTAACGAATATGGTGTCTGCTCGTACAAATAGAAGATGCTCCGTCACTCAAACGTCAATCATAATTGGTGATGGGGCCGTTTATTTCACTTATTGGAGACGAGGGAATCTGAGAAGTTCGAAATGCAGAATACAAGGGTTTAAGGAAATGTTACATTTGTCAGAAATTTATTTCCTAGATTTTTTACGTTGATTCTTCAAACAAAACAATATTAAGAGTATCGACATAAAAAATATTTAATATTGAAATTACAAAACTCCAATGGATCAAAATAAACCAATCACATTTCATTATATAAATAATGCAATAAAATCCAATACTAATTAGGTTAAACTATTAAGAGAGGCTGAAACGTTTTTTGTATTTAAATACAGACAGTAATAAAAAAAACCTCGTGCTGTCAACTAAACACAGTCCGAGACATACCTATTCAGTGACCAACAATCTGCAAATCCAAGTCTTGACCTACCGTATACTTAGGTCAATAACCTGGTATTTAGACATTAGACATACTCAATGACAAACGCTGCAGAGCTGCAGGATCGCTAAATAATAACAGAAACACACAATAATTAAATTTGCATTTTTATATACACCCGGTGTAATCAATAGGAAATCATGAGAATTTTGTAATAAATGCCAACCGCAGTAATCAGGACCGACATCAGATACACTGTAATAGGCACACTCGACACAGCTAAAAAGTTGGCAGTTCAAATTCCCGTTTAATCCGTTACCGACGGAATAAGTCGAAGATCGTTCGAGTCCGCTTTCCTACGCAGGCGTACCCGCCGTCGACTGCATCTGAAACAAATGCACTCAGCCCGCAGCAGAACTTGACAAAAATGCTTAATGGATACCTTAAAAATGCAACAAGTTTTAAAGGTACCTCAAAAATATACAAAATACATACATTTTAGATAGCAAACAAGAAGTTTATTATTAGAAAAAAAATCTATCACCTACCGATTGTTATGGGGTAATTTGTTTATCTTTTGAAAGGTGGAGTAAAATATATTTTTTGATTTTCTGTGTTTCTCAGGCCTTCCGCATACATGGTTAAAATTAATGACATTATGCCTGAATCACCCTGTGATAGTTTATAAGAAACAATTCGGTGGTCGCTTTGTGAACAAAAACAAAGACTTGAAAATCTATTAGTCCATCTGTACGTGTGTTTGGTAAATAATAAAATTGATCTAATAGCGTCCTCGTGTCAAAATAGCGCAAGAAACGGCTTCCGACTTGCCCAGATTTACTCCAAACCTAGTTATTATCACGTTTTAACACTAAATCAAGTCTTTAACGGAACAAATTGATTTATCTGGCATGCGTGGCACGGCTTTTCAAAAGGGATAATAACATAATCACCGACCCCACCGAGGCAGCTTCAGGTAAGCTCGTCCTTAAACTAGTCCATCCTCAAGAACAGGCACAGTGATTATCATAGGCGTGCCAGAAATAGTTCTAAGGGGTCTTACGCCAATTATTATTTAGTAGTTAAGTTTAAAGAGAATGAAAGGTGCAGAAAGTTTTTGGAAGTATTAACATTGAAGACCGTGTAAATTACAACGAAACCAGTGGTAAATAAGATGTTTTAAGAATTGTATTCCATTTGAAATATCAAAAATGTTATGTACCAATAGGACTCTAGAATATGATAAAACATCTTTAGAAGACAAAATAAAAACACAAAAAAGTATCGTGACATTTCGAAGCATTTTATTTATTCATATTTTTGTAAGTAAACATCAAATGTAATAAGAAAACTAAGTTCACGAAACAAATGTTCCAAAACAATAAAGAATAGTGGTTCAGATATTTCATTATATGGCTTGGTAGATAGTCTATTTAATGGAATAACTATATGAGATATATAGCTTTACTATGGAACAACATGAAGCCCTTTTCTATATGTCCTTATATGAAAAGAAAACGAGGTTGTGTCTTTTAAACTGCTGATGTGTTCGTAATGAAATCTGCTGTCAACATTAGTTCTTAGTTGTTTCACTCACCAAAAGAGATCTAATAAAATTTCTACTTAGAACTTCCAGAAGTCCATAAACTGTTTGAAGGGAGTACCATTACTATTGCAAAAGCATGCACACACACAAACATATTGTTATAGAAAGCGTACTCGCACTAACATATATTTGAATGCTGAGTTTCATGACCATCTAACTAAATCAAAAACAAGATATCATGAAAGTTTTACGCCATCAATCCCTTGTGAGCAAGAGCATTTGGCACAACTACCATCATCGACGATCGGCTCTTACATAAGATGACTATATCAACAAAACTGTTGAACAAACCAATAAAATGACACCAATATCAAGAAAATGGGGAATATCTAGCTAACCTACACAATGTAGTGATATAGTGACAAGTGGCCTCTGATGATAACACAAATACCTTTACAAGCAAATTTGGGACAGACCAGCTGCACCAGTAATATTCTCAAAAATGAGATGTATCAATATTATCGGAGTTATTTCTGAAGCAAAAGCGACATTTTTCACAAAGCTAAACTGATGACCTGACAACTAGCCTGGAAATCCTTCAAGCATTAGATAGTTTCTAAATAGTATTGAAAGACCTTGAAAGATTAATAATTGATATCATAACTTCTTATCCACTCAGGAAAGAAAATCAAATATTTTAACAAGATTTTTACATTGTTCTAACTTTTTACTATGATATAGGTGTGTTTGATTTTAGTATGAAAGATAAAACAAATTTGTATATTCAAAAACAATGTACATTGTGAATTTTAGAAAAAAAATTTCATATTTTCTGGAAACTAAGATTTTTTTACCCCATTCGTGCGCGCCCATGTTAATTTCATGTTTATGTTTACATATACTAAAACTAATTTCTTTATTTTAGCCGTAATTGGCTGCTTCCTTCAAATTATCGGATTGACGCGGGCTCAGGCTAACAGCCGGGCAATTTCGCTAATTTTTTAATAATTCCAGTTTAAACAAGGTCAGTGTTTGCCGTGCGATCGGATCGAACGTGTTTCAGCCGAGCCTTGTTAACTCGACCAAAACGAGAATTTCACGAATTCTGCTAGGAGTAAGTCAATAATTACTATGCGCGGTCTGAATGCAAATATTATGCATGCCTTTTCGCGGCACGGCCTTCGATGCGCGATCTGCAAGGGAAAAACGTGGGGCGAGTTGTACTTTGCAAGATGTGAGAGATAGATTCGGTTCTAGTAAGGTTAGGAATGCGGTCTAGTGTCTCAAAATATTTATGCTTTCTTTATACTCACAATACCAATGGACCATTTGCTTCAATATTTTGTCTACGAATATGATGCACTTTCATAAAAACGATCTTTAATTTAGAACAGAATTGATATTTCAACAGTCAGTGACACATTGCATCGTGATGATATGACGACCAATCACATGTTACACTTCCACTTGAAGACTCTAAATTAGTTGAACAGCAGAATGACCCTGGTTTCTGATTTAATTGTTAGTGATTTAATAATTTGCAGATTAATTCAATAGTTATCTGAATCCGCCGGAAGCACAAGCAAAAATGCATACCACGTGACACCGCTTAACCATATGCAGTTGGTATCTCGCGTTTCCTGTCCTCCTCAAACATCTTTCCATCTCAGTACTGTACAGGTTTTTACGCATCGTTACCGGATACAAAACTATCACGTGCTAGAATCTTCTGAAGACGTCGTTATCTTACCGGAGCTTCTTGAGGAAAAACAGTGCCAGTGTCGTTGTAGGTCAGGCGCGTTATGGACTGATTGATGCAGTACCAGAAGCGCTAGCACCGACGTTATCTCCAAATATGGAAGGCTCGGGTTTTGCAGAAAGGTTCGTACATGGAAAAACGGGTATGTGCCGCACAGTTTTGTTTTGGTAGACGGAAACAATGCTCGAACTGGGTTGCTAATTGAAATAATTGTTATTCAATGGCTGTCTATTACTGTTAAGTTATAATAGTTAGTTGGCTTTGACTTGTGTGCGTGGTTTCTATTTGTAAAATGAATGTCAGTGATATTTAATAAACGCTATTACAATAACCATACTTGATAAGTTGTGCAACCATAATTACATTTAAAATCCTTCAGTTCAGTTTAATAGATGAGAATAGAAAAAATAATGGCTACTATCGAAATAAATGAAATAGACCCCCGAGTTTGGAAACCGGTATTAAGAAAAAAGAAAAGCTTTAGATAAATGACCTCAACTGTACTAAAAACAATAGTTCGACGAGTTAAAGTGAGAGGTATTAAATTTGTAGGCTGCAAACCATGATTTTTTCAATATTTCCATTAATAACTAAACAATGAGATAACGAAACTAACTGAAATTTTAGCATCCAATAGAGTAATAGTCGGGCTATATATGGTCCAAATTTCATCGGTTTCCAAACTCAGGGGTCTATTTCATTTAATTCGATAGTAGAGTAACCCAAATATCCAAAGCGCATATTTTGTATATTATGTCCTGCTTAGGTTTTATGAATAAAGAGTATACTGCTGCCTACTATGCATGTTACAGGTATGCATCTTTTTAAATATTTGCATATATTCCTAATAACATACTGTGAATAAAATCCATCGATAATTTAAAATTACATATA
Organism: Monochamus saltuarius; assembly: GCA_025584915.1. NCBI lineage: Eukaryota > Metazoa > Arthropoda > Insecta > Coleoptera > Cerambycidae > Monochamus > Monochamus saltuarius. Next base: position 105,512,023 of record CM046721.1, on the reverse strand, counting down.
TGTTTGGCAGGCATTTTAATTTTAGAACCGATCGGTCTACCTAAAATATATTGTTCATAAATTTTATGGTCGGGTAATAAAGGATCAGGTCAAACTACCAAACACTCCTCTTCCATCTCAACCTTTTATTACAATACGGACCACTTGGTGGAAAGCCACACTTTTTATTGCGAGAATTTCTGTCAACTGAAAGATATAATTTCAGAATTATCAGACGCATCTTTCCAATTGTTTACAGATGTTAAGCAGTTCAATTATTTGAAAATAAGGAAATAAAACAACAACTTTCGCGTATAAAAACAAATGAGTTTTCTTCCTAAAACAATAACACAAATGGATGATTCTGTCATTAGTCTAAAGTGTAGAAGTAGTAAAATAATCCGTCAGTTTTCGAATTGTTGCAGGCAATATTGGGGGGGAAAATGTTTCAAAAATTTAGAAATGCGACGGAAAAATTAGTGGGATTCAGTTTCTTTGATACATGACTAATATTTTATTAGGAGAATTTACCGAATCCGTTAATTTGGATTCTGTGATACCGAGTCATTTTAAATTGGATAATGTGAAAAACTGCTTTTCCATTTGTTCAAGCATGTTTTCATTTCATTTTTAATATTTTAAACTGATTTAAGAGCGCATGTTATTATAATGTATTATTTCATTTGTTCGAAAACTGGCACGAAAAGTCGACAATTTCGTTCATTTTTCAGTTGACAGAGTGTTTTTTTATCACATAATCACGAAATACTTTTCTGCTCCAGAACGCCAAAGTCGGTTTCGTTATAGAACATAAATTATCAAAATAATTTGTCATTTTCGAAACTTATTTATGATTTTATTAATTATACAATATATATATTTTAAGTAATATAACAATTCAATACAAAACAGGAACTATTATAAACAGGACGAATATAAGTTATTTTGCACTACCTACATGTAAATTGAAAGTGTCTTTATCGATGTGAGTTGAATTTCTTTTACATTCAGTGTATTTTTAACATGGAATATACTGACCACAACGTTTAATTTTATTAATTTTATGTTCGAAATATGCCAGTAATACCGCTTCGGACACTTTTTGAATTGTCTTCGAACTACACCATTATTTTTTAAATCGTTGTAGGCAATCTCGTATTGTCTCAACGATTTTTTGGGTAGTGCTTATGAAACAGCACTTTGTGCCCCTTCCAATAATTCCTCTGGTAAATGCTCGTGTTTACTTTCCGAGCTCATTTTGAATTAAATACTCTAGGAATATGAATTTCAATATATAATATTTTTTCAGACAACTAATTTTGAATGTTTATTAGTTTGCTATCCTTAAGAAAGTCGCCAAGTCTAAACCATCTTAATTCAAACACGGTTCAACCGATTTCAAATATAAATTATTTTGTTGCACATAACACATTTGTCTTATTTTATTGCAGTTTTCGAAAAAAAGTTGTTTGAATCTCGAAGGCGAAATACTTTTGCGTTCTTGAATGGATATTTGCCTTGCTAATATCGGCAAAATAACTTCTTTTCACTTTAGAACGCAAAAGTACCATTTCTAGATACAAAAATAACTATTGTAATTTTATGTCAACATTTTTCGAAACTATTACAATAAATCAACAATCTTCCTCTGGTCGTCGATCCTCCAGATCCGTAGCTGTAACTGAGAATAAAACCAATCAATATTATGGTATGTATTCCTTCAATGACAATATGATTTGTTGAGCGTGTGAAAACTTTCGTTTGTCTACGACTACATCTATGCAAATAAAACAACGGTACCCTTTTTGTATAGGAAACGATTATTACAAAGCTGATTTATATCTGGTATCAATTCTTAATGTTGGCTCACAAGTTGAGCTTAATTTGCATGCACGACGGACGCGGTTAACATTACCATATAAAGAAGTGTGAACCATTTAAGAAGATTTATTCACTTTGCACTGTTTCGGCAGAGCCTGATGAACTTCCATCCATCAAAGTCTACCGGAGGAGCCACCTATTGAATATTTAAAACCCGATTTTGGGATGACACTTTGGAAATTGAATGCAAATGGCGGGATTCCGGGGGGATTGTTTAGTTGATTAATGTATCGATTTCACAGTTATTTGTGGCAAACTGTAAGACAAAAACAGTGACTGTCAGGGCTAGATTTATTCCAGAACATGTAATTGATTGTTTCTTGGTGATTTACTCAATAGGATTACGTTATGAAGAGAATATAGTCAGCTATTTAATAGTTCATAAGATCAGTGGGAAGTTCTGCACAATTTTGATAATTGAAAACGAAAATATTAACGAAACAAATCGAATATTTACTCATTCGATATCTAACAGGAATGCGTAGTCATTAGTAGCACAATAGGCCATTTTGTTTCTAAAGATATACGAACAGAAACTGAATTGGTGATGAATATAGAATATTTCGCTTAGAACTGTCAATTTTTATCACGATCTATTGTCTACAGACCGTCTAACACTGTCTTTGAACATTTACTTGTGAATATGTGTATTCTATAAAAATTAAGGAAATACCTACCCAATGGACACACATACATTTAAAAAACATTTAAAAGTGGTTGAAAACCCAAAGGCTGAAGCAACGTCAAAATGTCGCGCGAAAAAACGTTATTTTTAACTAAAAAGAAACGTTTATAAACATTGTCAGCGCTACGTTTAAATAACATAGAATGGATATTTGCCAGTTAATAATAATTCAATAATATACTAATTACTTATATAAAAACCAGCAAAATTTAAAGGAAAAACTGCTCTGTCGACTAATGGCCTCATCTTTCGACCAACCAGCAGTGAATTTACACCCATAAAACTTATAGCAGACAGCCAGGTCAAGAGAAGTCCAGATGCAGGTGACCACACATATACCAATTTTGAGCTTGTTAGCTCGCTAGGCCGACGCTTGATTTTATATCCAGTCTATAAAAGGATAGAAGTATAGGACATAGTGCGTGAGATATAAGTGTCTACATCTATTTCCAATTAAATTATATTTTGTCGGTTTGAACGTATATATACAACTTAAAGTAAACGTTACTAGAAAATGTTTTATAAACGCAGCGTAAAACGTTATACAAACGTTGCACTTTACATGTACTTAAATAATCTTAAAGTATAAACCTGTATTATATACATCGTTGAAAACATGTATCAACGTAATTTTTACGTTTTGTTTTTATATTACTAAAACGTTGTAGTAGAAAATGTGTTATTAACATTTGGATAATAAATTAAATTCACATATGTATTTAAAACGTTGCACTTAACGCGCAGTTAAATATTATTAAAATATAAACGTATATAATACAGTGTACAGCAGTGTAATAAACGTTATAAAAAAACGTAAATTTGTAGTGTTCACTTCAACCTCTATATGAAATGCGAATATTAAAAATAAACGTTGAATATTTCAACGCAGAACGTTTAGTCAACTACTACAACGTTATAAAAACGTACGTGTGCCCATTGAGTACTTACAAGCTATATTGAAAACAATTTATTTAAATCTATAGAGAGTGATAGTAGCCTCAGAAAATTTGAAAAACAAAACAAATCGTCTTTAAAATATTCAAATTTTGCATGGAAGTAGCTATGAGAGGAATTGCAGCTTTGAAGTCAACTCGTATATACAGCTCTCGATACAATTATTCATGGTATTTAGTTTGTAACACTGAATGCGATATTGGAGCTTTGGGTGTGCGTTATTTATGTTTAAATATATTAACCAACGCTTGGTGTCATACTCCATGCTGGGTCGTAATTCCCAGTGCCGAATCGATTCACATGACCGCTGCCTATGTGTGCGCGGACAAGAAAAACAACACGAAGTCGAAAACGCTCGAGATGCCTGCCTTCGAGTGGCATTTATCCTCGCAGCATCTTTCGAGTACTCGGAGTTCTGTAATAACAAAGTAACAGTCCAGAGCGTTAAACAAACATTTTTTAAGTTCCACTCAATGGGCTGCTCAGATAGAGTAACTGTAAAATGTTCCGGTGGAGATATGTCGATATAAAGTAATGGGATTTAGTAAGGGACTTTGTGCAGTCCCACCCACACGCCTTTTTGTGTATGAGAAGGAAGAAATCATAAGCCTTTGAATTCAATAACTGTATTTAAAAGAAGTTGCCAGAATCTGTTAGCAATCATACAAAATTTTGACAAGTTTTTTAACAGTATTTCAGGATTTCTAAATCTTTTTCTTATACAGGTAATTCATAGCACGTATCAGAATATTTAGAGGAAGATCCAACATAAAAAATGTTTCAAATCTGCCTTATAAACCAGTTATTGACGAAGTTACAATTACAGGTGAAGTTAAAAAATAAGATATTTTATTCTTGTTAATTATTTGACACGTAATAAGGTTATTAAACTAAATCTTCAGGTAAAAGTATACGATTATAAAATAGTGGTGGATATATGAGAATTCATAAATCATTGACTACATAATTTTGTAAAAAATCTGTTCGAATTTTATATTTGAACTTTTAAATTTTTGCGAATATTTGTTATCGAGGATTATGAATTTTATTTCATATGTACGTTGCACTCTATATATTAAAATAAATTCAAATTTACCGCCAATTGCTGCGTAATGAAGGTTATTATACAGCGACATCTATTGTATACATTTTGAGAGTTATAGTTTTCTCAAAACAGAAAACGTAGCATAGTGCAATTGCTATTTTTTCTCCAAATGAACGTAAGATGCCGCTAGGTATGTCTGGAGCAAGTCGTGCGTCCCATGAAAGACAGAGAAAAGAACCCTCTTATAGTTACTCATACGGGCATTTGTGAGTGCTAGATACATAGTGTAAACACTGTGCAGATAATGCCATAATTATTAGTGGTCATGTGGTGAACTTACGGTATTGTTAAATGTAACTTATTTCTTTGTATAATTTGAGAAATAAAAGTAATGAATGATATTTAGCAATTAAGTTCTTTTTAATTAATGTATTAATTTTGTATTGATTTCATTTCCCCTTAAACATTTTTAAAAAATCGTTATTTATTATTTTGTTTATTATGTTTTCAGAATAAAACAAGTAATTTAATGTAGTGAAATCAGTCAGCAAAATTTTATAAATGCCTCAAATAACATTCTATATCTCGTAAATGATAACAGCAAATGCAAAACATGTTATTTGGAATCATAATGAAGCGCTGAATACAATAAATGAAAAAATAAATGTAAGTTTATTACTAGAAAAGTTTTATTGATTCTTTACATTTTAATTTTGTCGATAAACTTAAAACTACCTACTTATTTATGTTCAATTAAACTAAAGTGTTGCAATGCTTACTTTCGTCGCGCCTCATCGTCGTTCACCACATTTTTCTTTTCATTTAATCATGAATAATTAATTATCCACTGGATTTTGTTGAAAGCTACTTTAAGTGCGTTCTTCTAATATTGAATATGTATTAAAAAATTATTTTTGTTCCGTAGAACACAATGCTTATCGTGTTTTCGCTACACAACGAATTATTTTTCTACGTCGCAGTTTCAAATAAAATGTGACTAAAATCGCAAAAAGTATGCAAGTAGTTTACATTTAAATGTGCCATTGTTTACATTTGCATGCACCGTTGCCATCACCTTATTGAATTCTAAAAAAAATTTCCTTGACATTCCATTGTCACAGATAATTGTTACGCTGGGTGTAAGTAGAATAAAACATAATATCCTATTATAGACTACGGTCCACATTGTTGAAAATCGTTTTGTTTTACATTAGATGACTGAATCGCAATCACAATTATGGTTTATATATGATATTTCTTTTAAACATTATTCATTCTGTTCAATCTAAATGCAGTCATGACTGTATTTGCGTTTCTGTTTAAAAATACAGTTTGTCACAACTACTACAGTTCTAATAAATGAAGTTACCTTTAGGCATTACAACAAATATTAAAATATGAAACGAAAAAGTTATTGCATCGGCAAAGTTCTCTTGCCGCACATCTTCAGACTCTCATTCGATCTGGTTAGGTCTGGAATCAGTGCATACAGTTGACTACATAAAAATGAACATTACGCGGCACCTCGGTGGTCTAGATCCAAGTAGAAAGTAGTAATGAATGCAAGCGTCGCCTTTGCTAGGTCAATGAATTGCACTGCGGAATTTGAATATATGTTTCATGTAACAGTATAGCACTACCAAGGAAAGTAAAACTGATCCCGTTTTAATAAAAGTACATAATGTTTGCATACAAAATTAAAAAGCAAGTAGAAGAAAGAAAGTGGTTGAACACACATGAACTCACGTCATATACGCTAATTCTTGATTTTAATAAGGCATTTTAAACCAATGCTTCGCGCCTGCGCCGTTGTCACGGAACTAATGAATTTAACGCAATGAATGCATTGCAATCAGATGAATAAGTGAGACAAGCACTTTAAATTTTAGGTTGTTTGATAAACATTGTTTATCATGGTCTCTATGACTACAGTTTAAAAATATACCAGTTCAACCACTCTCCAATTCCCACCTTCTGCCAATCCAGCTGAACGTTGTAGTTATTAAATAAAGGAATTTGTGTCGGGTACAGATATTTTCCCACAATATAGTTCGCCGGTTCGTTTTTGTAGGTAATGAGACAAGACTGCCGCGGGTGCATTTAAAGTTTTCTATTATCTATTAGTATTTACCTATTCCTTTCGTTCGATTTTCTTATAATAAATAGGCATTTTATCTAACTGTACCTACGAAAAGTGCGTCTAATCGGTAGTGAGTGGTTGTAATGCATGTAAATATAGTTTTGCCAGTTTGTAATGAAATAATGAAAAACGAATGCAAAATACTGGATCTAACTGGATTAACGGTTGCCTATGTATCAAGTATTATTACTACAAAATTTTTAAATTTTATCGTTCCTACTTTAGAAACGGAAACGCTGCAAAAATCGACAGCATGGTAGTTGACATTGTTGACAGATGTATAAGCTTTATCTCTGGATCTAAGCCATCTCAGTCGATGCTTATCATAGGCGCCGACTTTCCGCAGCAAAAGACGGTTTTGCCTCATTTTTAAATATCGAACTAAAGTTTTGGAATAATTTGTTTATCTTTTAGGCCTTCCTGAGGCCATAATTAAAGTCATTGTACTTAGTCATAGTTAACTCTGTATACAAGAGTTACAATTTACTATACGTTAAATTATTTGCAAATACGGGAATAAAATCTAAAAATTGTAAAAGAAACTCCTAAATTAAAAATTGTACAGAATTTATAATGAAAAATGTTTCCAAAATGTAATTGCTTGTTTTTCTTAATGTGCCTGATGTTACTTGTACAAAATTCTAATTCCCCTAATGCTATATTTCAACTATAATAAATTTGTGAATTTATATAATGTTGTATAAGTATAAACTACTAACAGTAATAATATTTAAAATATGCACAACTTTATAAATTAATATCGTATCAAGCTTTCTAATGCATTTATTATTTTAGTTGTTATGTTAAACAATAGAAATTTTAATATATAGCAACAATATTATAAATAACCCTCGTATGATCTGCCGTAGCTAAAGAGATGTAGAACTAGGTACTTAATATCCCTCGTAATGCACTTGTCGTGTTGATTTACGACTTCAGGCAAAAAACGAAAAAACCACGTCGCCTCTGATAATATAAAAGGAGTTGTTATGTGTTTATACAGTGCTTTCGAAAAGTAACAAATAAATTAATTATTTTTGAATTAGAGGTTTTCGAAAAAATCCCCCGGCCCGTCAATTTTGTTTTTAAAAAAGGCGCTTTTTGGCATACGACCCATATGTGTGACGCCATCGTTGTTCGAGATATGACGTCATCGACAGTTTTTGTAAATAGCAACCCCCAACTTTAACCATGCCATTTGAAAGAGCGTGTCATTCTACATACATACATCATGAACAATTATGGTGTTACATAACAAAAATTTCAAGAAAATAATGTTTGAAGATTTTAAAATTTAATTTTTTTCAATACCTACTGTGCACCTCCCGATTATGCAACACCGGTCCGTGCTTATTAAGATGAGCTGTTCCCGAATCGTTGAATAGGGAGCAGGGGGGCGATTGAGTGGCTAGCCAGATCGCCTAGATTATTTCTTGTGGGGATACTTAAAAGCAAAGTATACGTTACTAGACCGGTTAATTTAGAAGATTTAAAAGCGAGAATTCGTAACGAGATACATCGTATACATCCTGAAGTTATTGATATGTCCAAAAAGGATTTATTAATCGCCTTGGCTACTGTCTGTCAGCCAACGGTGCACAATTTGAACATTTAATTTAGTCAATTGTTTAAATATCAAATCATTACCATTTTCAATATTGTGAAAATTAAATTTTAAAATCTTCAAACATTATTTTCTTGAAATTTTTGTTATGTAACACCATAATTGTTCATGATGTATGTATGTAGAATGTCACGCTCTTTCAAATGGCATGGTTAAAGTTGGGGGTTGCTATTTACAAAACCTGTCGATGACGTCATATCTCGAACAACGATGGCGTCACACATATGGGTCGTATGCCAAAAGTGCCTTTTATAAAAACAAAATTGACGGGCCGGGGGATTTTTTCGAAAACCTCTAATTCAAAAATAATTAATTTATTTGTTACTTTTCGAAAGCACTGTATTTAAACTGTGCTATTACCTCTATAAAAAGAATGCACATATTTCATAAACACCCTATATACTTATAGGATACTATTTATAGTGAAGTAATAAGAAATGAAACAACTTACAAAATTAATAACTATAAATCGCTTTTATCCAAAGTTTTAATCGTTTTGCGCCTTATTTGGAAAACCAATTTTAAATTAATCTTCGTAAAATACTCGCAGCTACTCAAATTCCTCACCGTCGTTTTCCTCTTAAAGCTAAACACCAATTAATTAGTGTATTAATAAAATTAAGGAACTCGACCCAGCCCACGTGTATGGTTACCTTCCTCGGATGAAGATGATGGATGGGTCTTTTGACGTAACATTAAAATATTGACGTAAAGCCATGGGCGTAGGTACAAATCGAATTGTGAGAGGGCAAACTGTTAAATTACAGTTGCATTACTGCAGTAATTTAAGTAACTTACTTAAAAATAGGTACAAGTATTTCAAAATTGTGTGTCGGCATCAGTGTATTTATACCCTTGTTTGTAATGACTGGACTATTAGGGCGACTGTAAAATGTCCACCGAGCACGTTTTATTGATTTTTTCCTTGAAAATTATTTTCTGGAACAACACAAAGCAAAAGCTAATGGTGAAAGCTAAGGGTAAGGCACAATGCAGTCATCAGTCAAAATGTCAAGTCAGATCTTGGGTTCTGTTTACAATCGCTACGTGCCAAGGTATAAATTGGGACAGGTAGACTCATTTGTACTGAAAAAAAAAACGTTAGGACAGCTGTACTCAAAAATTAAAAAGAAAATAGTATTGTTCTTAAATAATAATTATATACCTACATCGACACTTAATGTACATAATTGATAAAATATTGAAAATATAACCTAAAAGTCAGCTAAGGATTTTCGAGATAACGGAGGTTAAAATAATAAAAGAAATTCGATTATGTGTAACTTAAATTGAATGAATTTGGGCCATACAATTGGACACTGCCACTAAGAATTATATAAATTCGACACCACTGAGTATTTTGCAAATTAAGTATGTAACTTCTAATACATTTGTAACATATGTTCAAGTTTACGAGAGAAACGTGCAGTTTTAAGGTTGTATTTTAAGCAAACAAAATTTCTACAACAATGATGTTTAAATTTTACACTGTATTTAAAATTGTATTTGGAATTAAAAAAGGTGTAAAACTAAATTGTACGGTAACAGTTTTACTAATTTTAAAGTTAGTAGATTATTTTTTTAAGAAATAAGATTAATTAATGCATTTATTTATTTTCCAAAATAATCAGTAGTGTCAACATCTAGAGTTTAAGCTTAAGGAAGAAACGCATTATACGGTCGCGGTCTAAACGCACCGTGGACCATGCTAGTCTCGTTCTCGTCTAGTGAAGAATTTTCTAATGATTTAAATGAACATGTTTGCACTAGTAAGGTTGGGAGCTGGTCTCACCGAAAACTTTTTGGAGAATTTCGACCAGTCGCGTCAAATAAAAGAGCTAATAAAAGTACATCTTCCACATAACACATTTTGACATAGAGAATGACATATGTGACTGATTTTGTAAAAGGCCATGATCAGCTCCGTTATATGAACCTGGAACCCGACTTTCAATTACTAAATTCTTTGTGAGAGATCATCGTGTGTAGTAATTTCAAAAAAATATATATGATCTTGAAAAAACTGACAATTTTGAGAAGGAAAATAATACAATTTTGCAGAGCTTTGATTAGATTTAACTAATGGCTGAATAATCGTTTGTAGCTGTTTGTAGTAACCTTCTTTTCGTTTGTAGTTTCTCGAAATCTGAAGTAGAATCACTATACTTCAACGGATGCTACAAAATCGTTTGTAGCTGTTTGTAGTAAACCTTGTGTGTGTAGTAATTTCAAAAAAATATATATGATCTTGAAAAAACTGACAATTTTGAGAAGGAAAATAATACAATTTTGCAGAGCTTTGATTAGATTTAACTAATGGCTGAATAATCGTTTGTAGCTGTTTGTAGTAAACCTTCATTTCGTTTTTAGTTCTTCGAAATCCAAAGTAGAGTTCGTTAATCTAAACCAAACATTTACAAATATATTTGAATAAATATGATAGCAGCAGCTTTAGAGATTTGAATCACTAAGACTTTTTGATCTGAAGCGCCCTAAACAACAACCATGTAGTATAAATTATATATTGTGGTAGGTGGTTCCATTAGATTTAATTGTTTAACAACAATAAGAGGAATTTTATCTAGACATCATAAAGTTAAAAATAAAACCCTAATTTAATCTTGACAGAGTTAATTTTATTTAAACAAAGATATCGTAGTTTTAAAACAGGAATCTTAAAATTAGTTGATGAAAACTAACTACGAAATCCTTAGAAAAACAATAATATTTCTTATCTAACTGGTATTACGTTAGTATCTACATTAATAAAATAAATTCAAAATTAGAAACAAATAAAAACTTCAGATCGAAATACAGTTTCGAACGTATTTAAGTACACGATTCATGATTTGATGATCCTTTTACAGAAACTTTCAAAGTAATGAGTTCACCTGCCAAACCCGTGCACCTTGGCACGGTGGTTACTACGATCCGTGCACTGACCATTTGAAAAGCTAACAAGGGTCGAACGCCCGGCCTACTACCTGAATACGATGCCTACTTGCCTGGCCGACTAAGATGGAACGAGCGCTCCCGTCAAGTCCGCTCATGGCCTTCTGCGACCGTCTGATTGATTTGTTAATTAGCGGGCCCGTGGAATAAAGATTAACGAGGAGAGGAGCGAGTTATGCTGTCAAAACGTTGGTGGTCAGATGGAGGTTGTTATATCAACAATGCGGACTGCCCGGAGGACCGTATTTACATATTTTCGTTTATTTTCAGTCGCTGGACGTTGATCTCGTTGTTTTTCAGCGCGCCAGTCTCAAAAAACAATGTGCCAGGTGATTATTTTAAGTTAAACCGAGAAACTGTCCACTATAGTCGAGGCCCAAAATAATAGAGAGTGATTCATGTTTTAAATCCGCTCACCATTTTTAAAGCAGTGAACAAAAAAAGAAATAGATGCAGTCCATATACAAACTTTTATTTAATCTCTATATATGTATTTACAAGATCCAATAACTTCTATTTCTTAAATAAATGTGGTCTTGATTGAATGAAAATATAAAATATAAAGTGTTATACTCGCGACAAGAATTGAAACTACTTACGTCATACGAACAAATGAATAATTCATTATATTTTCATCAAAATATTTAAGAAACTGCAACTAATAGTAATAAAACTATATACTACACTAAAAGTTTGCATTATACATTGCACTAAATTGCAAAAAATGATTGTTTTTAACGCGACCAAATGTCAAAAATTACGTTGACAATAAAAACAAATGTGTAACGTCAGCCGTGACGTAAGACGTCTGAATTCTTGACGCGAGTATATCTTATTGAAGTCATAAGGTCGAATATTAGAAGTAAATTTTAGTACCAATTTTCTTTACAACACTTGTAACGGTATTTTCTTACAGCTAGTGCAAATTTAAACTTTCATCTCTAATTCCATTATAAGAAAATAATTAGTTAATCAAACTCAATATATGAAATTATCCGGTTACTGCAAAGCTTGGTAGAATCAGCGAAATCAAATCATGAATTCACGTGAAATGTGTTTTCGCAGATTTCTGTTAATTAGAGTAATAGGGAATCTGAAATCAGGTGTACAAAATTCTTGGAAGTGTCACACCCCTCAATTTTCGTCATCTTGAATTGTTCCATAATAGTTCTTTATTTTTCATTTTACAAACCCTTCCTCAAACCCTTCTATACCGAATGAACTGAACTTATGCACCAACATTCATCGTGCGACAAGAGCAAAACCAATGGACCACCACACGGAGACAAACCATGTCTAAACCCATTAGGGATGATTTATGCACCAGCGATATTCCTAAACTGTGTCGCCAAATGCAGGCATAAATCATAACGTAAACGACACAGCACTCCGGTCTGGTTTTCATGAGTCACTGGATTTATAGAAGTATGTTAACTTCGAGAAAACAATAATTGCAAAGCTATAAATAATAATGAGAAATGCTATCCCACGACTGCGTGATATGTGAGCTTACTGTCAAATATTCAAATTGAAATAAAATATATGGATGTGTGGGTGGTTGAAGAGAGGTTGCCACAAGTTGCTGTATTTCCTTGGAATCAAGACAGGAATGACATCGATGTGAAAAGGGTTGGATTCCTGATTCAGAGGTTTGTGATAGCAAAGTTTAGTAGAATATACTGAAAATTATATCAAATAGCGTCTTTTAAGGACCTCTGCTTTTAAAATAGTGACTTCTACAATTGACAGTAGACATTTAATAATAACTGAGCTATTTAAGGATTAAGTACTTATTATTAATTTTCAAGAGTACTGAAGAAATGGGGAATTTTGTAGAAAAGAAACTGCATAGCCTAAGGCCTAAGCGATCGAAACGGCGAATCAATGAGGCCTATGAGACAGTATACAAACCGTATAGGCCCGAACCACAAGGTTCCCTGAAGTTTATCGTGCATTTTCACGTACATAATAATGGAAGCCGTGATATATGTTATGATTTTACTCGAGGCCACAAAATGTAAAATTAGCAATAAATATGAATCTGAAAGTGAAACACAAGTTGTCCTAGCTAGTGAGTGAAGTAATTTGGTGGCTGTGGCTGTGATAATTTTGCCGTAATTGCGACATATTGGCGTAGTAACTGTGTGGATAAATTTGAAGTATTTTAACATTTATTTTAATTATTCTTGTGATCTTATGAACAAAAAAAAATATCTCACGCACTAGCAGGAACCTTTGTGAATACGTTGATATATAATAATAACCAATTATTTCAATTTTCCTGGAGTTCTATGTCCTCGCTTAAGCCCTGTTAGATGGTAAAAATATGTATACAAAATCCCAGCCTTAAGCGCTATGACAGTGAGGCTTATAAGTATTCTTATGGAACAACTAGAGTTTTTATTTAAATTAAACAATAAAACTATTTTATTTTTATTTTTATGGGTTACCTATTGTTCAAGTAAAATAGCAGTGTTCCTACTTTTATTCTACATATGACAGTATTTCAAGAAAACGCCGCTCTTAATATTATAATTTCTGAAGAACACAAAGGAACAATCTTGGGAACAATATTGAAGATGAATAATTTTCCAGCATTTCCAATGCCTTCTACATTTTTAAATGGAACCACAAATTTAAAACGTTTAAAGTTCTATAAAAAAATATTCTTCAATACAAATTGATGACACTCGGGCCACAGGGGTTTTAAGTGAAGAAACCACGTTGTCCGATTTGTAATTTTCAAAAAAATTGATCGTAAAAAAATCATAGTAGACTGTGGATTAGCAGCTGGATCATCGTAGTAGGTTCAACAAGTATAGGGACATCTAGAGGGCTAATAATACCTATATCTAAAAAAAATGATTAAAATCGTTTTTCCCAAAATAATTTCTTTATACGGGTGTCCTAATTCTTAATGGGCCACATTGTATATTATTTGAAAATGTCTGTCCTAGACGAATGAAACTTATGTTAAAGATTTAATTAATTCAAAAGATCAAAATTTATTGAATTTATATACACCTAAATCAATCATTGGTGAAGAAATCCGCAGTAGGTAGTTTAATGCATCATTTTTTTAATTTCCAGTTACTATTTTAATCTAAAATAGCGTGCTTAACCACTTGGTGTGCGAAATACGAGTTCTGTAATTTTAAGGGCTTATACACGGTTAGAAAACGGTGATGGTCCATCTGCCGTTACATGAGAGCGACAAAGCAAAGTATAGAAATCCGTGCGATAGACAAGGATGACTATGTTGACGACGTTTTAAAATCTAAATAGTCACCACGTTGCAATGTCAGGCTTCTGCTGATAACCTAAAAGTAATATTGGTGCGTAAAGCTTTACAGTAGATTTAATTTTTCCAGTTATTCTTATGAGTGTATATAAACAAAAATGGAACAATTTATAGTAACTCGAGTAGTAACCATAACCAGCTACGTGGCATATAAATTTACGGCAAATCTAGACAAAACGAGACGTATGTACGGTAAACGCTTCTTGCAAGAAACAGAAGTCATTTTAAACACTTGTAACTATTATTTTCTGTTGTGAAAAGAGCTCTAAGAAAGCCACTCACAGTAAGTACCTATGTTTAGGTGTATCTATTTCGAGATCTATTTGTAATTATTATGTATAAGTACATGACAATCCTAAGATACTATGTGAGTAACGTTGTCACATATTCAAGACCTGTTTGCTGTCAGAATTCTATTAGCGTTGGTCAGAGAAAAAAAAAGTTAAATCAAATATGTTTTGTTTAGTACAACTTGTGCCAAAATAAAGGCACTCATATTCCGGACACACTGTATATTTATTTATTTATTTATTTATACAGTTAAGGAAACCCAACAGAATTCTTACAAAAATTCCAATAATAGGGTTACACATAAAAACTGTGTGTAGACACTGCTCATACATAAATTTAGAATTTAATAAACTAAATTAATTCTAGCACTAGATTAAACTAGACAGCAAAAAAGAGACAAGAAATAAGTTTAAATAAAAAAAAAATAACTACATAAAAACTGATATGGCATCATTTCTCACTTGATTTAAGGATCTATAAAATAAATCTATGTCATTAAAATATTCATTGTATATTTTTTGCATTAAATAAATTGGAGAATTAAGTAAATAATTTGTAGAACCGAACTTCAAGTGAAATAGATTAGTTGATCTAGTTAACCGCTGTTTAATGTTATAGTCAAAATTTTCTATGATATAGTTGCAATCAATATTGTCATCAAATAATTTATAAATAAAAAGTACGTAATTAATCAGTCTACGAGATGATAGTTTAAGTAAATTATAATGTCTCAATCTGATGTCATACGATTCAAAATGAAGATGTCTATTAAATCTATAATTTAAAATATTAACAAACTTAATCTGAACTCTCTCTATACGATCAATATATTTATTATAAGTAGGATTCCAAACTATACTAGCATATTCAAGAACACTTCGACAAAGGGAATTATATAGCAAAGTTATAGATTTGGGATCGGTAAATGCTCTAGTCGTCCTGATAATAAAACCTAAATTACGATAAGCTTTTCTGACAATGGATTCAATATGTAAATCAAACGTCAATTTTGAGTCAAGTATAATTCCCAAGTCTTTCACCGAATTGGTCTTCTTAAGTTTACAATTGTCAATGAAATAATCACAGTCGTAATTAGCAGGAAGTCGTGAAAATGTTATAGAACAGCATTTATCTATATTTAACAATAATTAATTCCTTTGACAATATTCCTGAAATCTAGAGAGATCCACCTGCAAATTATGACAATCGATTAAATTTGTGATTTCACTATAAATCTTTAAATCATCAGCGTATAGAGAGAATTCAGAATGTGAAAAACAGTCACCAATATCATATAAAAATAAAGAGAAAAGAAGAGGCTATAGCTTTAAATATGTATTCGTAAATACTAATGATAATTGTATTTTTGAGTTCTTACTGGTAGCTATCTCTAGGTACAAAATTTTAAAGTGGTACATAAAAATCTGAAAAAATTACCGAAAAGAAAAAATAATTTTAAAAGTTCAACTTTAACACTCTGTATCTTTTAAAGTTAGGCATTTTCGTATATATGTATATAGATAAATAGAGTTAAGTAAATGGTCATAATTTGCCGTCAAAAATAAGTACGCAGTTAACGGGATGACCTGCTTTTCTGTTACACCCTGTACACCTGTGGGTGACTGTTCATCTCAGAACTGGATCACCCGGTAAATTCAAGAACTATTTTTAACGACATATCTCCACTGAAATGTTAAAAAAGAACGACTGGAAATAGAACCGACACCTGCGAACTCCAAAAAATAAGCCGGACATGGGTAGACATAATCCGGCCAAGTCCAATTTTCGGAGCGCTCGTCAACAAAAGAGCGCAAGGTTCAACGATTTCCAGGCTACCACGATTGCAGTAGTAGTCGTTCGTAGTTTCACGCCTGTCCCGGTAAATAATCAAAAGCAAACAAGAATCCTAGTGTATTTTGGAAGGGCAATAAAAAGTTGTTAAACCAATATTTGACCGCCTGGTCCGGTCTTAATTATTTCATACCTCGTGAACACTAAATTAGAGCGAACTATTTACATCTAGTTATCTTTGACTTATCTCCGGGCGAGCGGGATAAACACGCCTTATCCAATTCTTATTAGTATGCATAGGAATGTTGGTCTTCGCTCGACAAATACAAAACAATTCGAGCGTTATCTAGGAGATGATGTACCGCACTTAAACACGAATATTTCTGGGCTTTATCGTCATATATGTGATTCGATTAGTGTAGTAGCTTAAGGCATTTCAACTTAAATGGTTTGTAAGTTCGACAGAAGCTTTACTTAATCTCCTATTCACTCTACGTTTTAAGAGACTTTATTACGAGGTTAATTATTATTAGATGGCGATAAAACAAAATTTAGTAATCGGAGGCAAAGAAAAATTGACCAGGTATCGAAATATTTGTTATCTGTGTGTATGTTACGAGAAAAAACATGAAACATTATGTTGCTTGCAGAATTGACTGAAAGAATAATAAGATAAATAAGAATGCATCTGAGGTATGCCTCATACCAATAACAAATAGGTAAGAAAGAGATGGAAAGCATGAATTCGTTAATAGTCAATTGTGGGAAAGAGGCCCTTCAGACTGTTCTGAGGCATGTCTCGTCTAATATAGTTTGCCATATTGTATGGCCGTTTTATGGTCTTTTTTCTACTATTATTATTATATTATAATTTCAGTGCAATTTCGTTTTAGTTAAGTTTCAGATGTGTGTACTGTAACAGTGTATTGTAAATGGCAATACCCAGAGCCTCAAGAACAAGAAAACGTTAGGAATAAGCTAACGATATTATATTATTAATTATTTAATAAATAAGGGCGCTTTTTCAACATTAACAACAATGGATATTCCGATTTACAAAGTTTTTGCGAGATTTATGAATATTACTCGGAATATTACGTAATAAAATTACTCATATTTTTTCAAACTGCGTTAACGTTGATAAGTACAAGAAAAAAACATATTATAGCAGCATTGGACGATGCGCGTAAAAAATCAAATATTAAGTAATTAATTTGAAAATAGTCAAGTAGTAAAAAAATCTCACTTAAATAAATTTATTATTAGATTTGCCAATATAGCCACCATCAGTGTAAGTAGGTATATCGCACAGATATGTTCTACTATAGACTTATTTTGTTTCTCACACGTTTTACAATAGAGTAAAATGTGGTTTAAATGTATTCTAATACAGCATTCCGAGCAGCATTCTGTAATATGATCATTGTTATTTGTAGCATGCTGCACAAAAATTTAAAAATTAGATATATACCATTTCGTAAAGTCACGACAGCAAAAATGCTTTCAGTATGATAAATATCTACATATTACACCGCTTCTTCAATTAATTTTCATTTCTAAATAAATACAAAACGTAGGTATTCGAAATTTTCGATAGGGCGTTAAGTAGGTAAATATAAATAAAATTTATTACTGCAATGTAGGTATACCAAATTCAATGTCAGCATCTCATTTTTGTAGTCACATACCTATATGCTTAAATTAGGATAGTCCAGTACCTATAGCATTACGTTTTTGACATTTATCCCGCCTCTTGTAGATTCTATGGCACTTGACATTTTCCATTTTCTTTTTCTGGCAGGTCTTTGTTGTATGAATTTAGAAAATGAAATTGTTTGGAGAAGAATGAGATCGTTCTTGACATTAAACTTCCTCGTTAGTTTCTATTTAAGAGTTTTAAAAGATGTACAGTCTGGGGTAGCTAATTACTATTAATCCTGTAGCCTATTTTTTAAGCAACTACGCTCTTGAAGAAGACAGTGGAATAGTAAAATGCCCCAGAAATGATAAAACCAAAGACATAAACTGCATTAGAAACGGAATTGCTTGCAGAAAGATAGATCAATCCGTTTCTTTTAGTTATTGATTTAAGTATAATTTGTACTATCTTGTCCTTAAACGTGTAGGTATTCTCATACTATTACAAATCGTTTCATTATGAAAAATGTGAAATTGAAAAAGCCAGCATCATTTCCAAGAACTGTCATGTATGTCTTTAACAATGACATGCTAACTACAAATATTTCTACCAGGTTTTTTGCATCAAATTAATAGGTATCGAAAATTAATTTAGTTCAACAAATCCCATATTTATAAATGTACCTATTTTCCTACCAACTTGAGTACGTGCAGTCATAGACAATAAACCGTAGGAAATTTAATTCTTAATTAAGGGCATTATTAGGTGGGAACCTTTTTATTGCTCACTACTGTATGCTGTTCTGTTTCTAGGGGCACTAGTATAATTTGTTAACCTTGTGTTTTCGTGCTAAATTAGCAAAATTGCTAAAAATTATGGTGTTCCTGTTATGGTGGTAAAATTAAGCATTTAGGTACTTTCAACATATAATTCTACACCTACATACAAAAAATGACACCTGTACCATAAGTACATGTCTCTTTATTTTTTATATTATAGTGTTAGTTACAGCAGATACATAATATTTCATTAAGAAATGATAGTATGTATATATTTTCAATTTAATTTAAATGTTATCTAGATAGATGTCAGAGAACAGACATCTTTTGCATTCAATAATGGTCGCTTTTTGCATAGGATGGTGAAATCCACTGAAGATGTGAGGTTTCGAAATCATAAATGCTTTTCGAGTTTAGAAATGTGGGTTTCCGACTTTCAATAAACAGGAAACGTTTGGTTTTCCTCCAAGCAATTTGAATCAGCTCATGCAATAATAAAACCATTTAATCGTCGACAATTTTGAAGCCAAGTTATATTTTTACTCTCACAAATCCTGTTACTAGCATTCAGTCACATTTTAACACTCAGATCGTGACACTGTTTTTCAACAAACGCCTCTGCAAGTTCACTGTTTCCTAATTTCACCGCTTCTACATGGGAAATCGTTGAACTCCGAGGAATTTTTATCAAAGCGACGTTCCTTTTGCTGTTAAGTTGTTGTTTTTACTCGAAACAAGAATCGATTGGATAATTTCAGCGTTTCCTTCCCGTTTACCAAGAACGTGTAAATCATAGTTTAGCATATCTCCAACGCTCTATTCTTACCTTTTTTTTTGAGGAATTGCGGACGTAATGAGGCAGTGTAGTTAATCCATGGTATTTTTGGCACACAAAACTCACTGGCTTGTATATTATTCGCTTAGCACTACATAAATCCTGTGGATTTTAAACATAAATATTTACACTGCGCACAGATTTGTTTCAAGATGAGAGAAATATGTACGAGCAATATTTAGATTACCAGCGGCAACATACCCAACGACGCGTCTATTTCTGAACTGATGGCCGAACGCATGGCTAGGAGTTTTCATACTGCACTGGTTGGGATCGAAGGCGGCGGAGCGCGAAGGCACGCGAACGCCACCGAGCTACTCGGATCCAGCAGGTAAAGGACCACGGTAGACTTGGATGGTAGCCCTAGCCTTTATTTATCTATTTCCAGGTGACAATTTCGACGATTTGGAACCATTGTCCGCGATGGCATCCAGTGTTGTGATTTTTCTCTAATTTTAGCCTGGTCTGAAACGTTTATTGAGGGTCTAATGGAATTAGCAACGAGAGGTTTACTTAATACTGAATTAAGCTTATCTTGTAATGCCAATGTTTCTAAATTTGATTTCAGGAAATTAGATTGGTCTCTGAACCTCGAAGGGTTTAATCAGATCTAGTTAGCTACGATCGTGTCCAAAGTTTTTAGATAATTGCCAATGTAAAAATTTGCTCTTGTAAACCCATGCAATAAAAGTTTATTTCTATCCAAGATTCTTTGCTTTTCCAATCAAATCAATTATTGACTCGTTTGCACACCAATTCATATCGTTTTGGCGTTTTCTCAAATATTTAGGTAGGTATGTTGATGTTGATGCGTGTGCATGAAACGATTGGGAGGTATTTGGAAACTTGTTTATTTCTATCCAAGATTCTTTGCTTTTCCAATCAAATCAATTATTGACTCGTTTGCACACCAATTCATATCGTTTTGGCGTTTTCTCAGATATTTAGGTACGTATGTTGATGCGTGTGCATGAAAGGATTGGGAGGTATTTGGAAACTTATGTAGGTGCATCCCTATAATCACTGTCAACTGTTTTAAACTTTTAAGAAAAGTGATTATTTTCACTACACCTTAGTGCAGTGCCGTGCACCATTTTTTGACATATTATTTGTAAGCTCGTGATCACAGGTCAAAGTAAGGCTCCACAAACCACAAATTTTGATTGTTCAAATTCAGAGAGAAATCATTGCGATCGACACTTACAGCTAAGAATGAAGTATTATCATTATTAAATAAATATAGGTATATTACATTGAAACAGTTCAAATAAAAATTACCTAAACTTTTCGCACAAGTCCTTAACTTTAACGACCTTCAAATGTCAAAAGATGTAGGCAATGTCAAGAATTAGTTTGAACCCCCTTCCTATACAGGGTGAACCTTAAATAAGTAGAAATATTTCTTTTTTTTTAACTACATATGCAGATCGTTATATATGGATAAGTTTAGTGAAAAATTTCATATATTTATGGAGATATCCATGGTTTTTAAAAAATACCCACTTTGTGAAGAGTGATGGCCAGATAACCTGACGAACCTAATAAACCATATGATTTGCGGCGAGGTTGCCATATCGACTAAATATTTTTTTTTACTTTATCTTAATTTACGTTAAAGTAAAAACGATATTTATATATATATATCTTTAAGATTGTTTCTAATTTAAACATACTTGTTTAAACGATAAGTAAAGTAAAACTGCGTAGGTAATATGTTAATATTAACACAAATTTTAACACCTTAACTGACCTTACTACCATAAAAAATAATTACCGCAAGTTCGATGCTACCAAGGAAGTTACTTTGTTGCTTTCAATTCAATTTCATGTACACACATAAGCATAAGTTTTTGGTGAAGTATGGGAATGACAAATGGGGGGAGGTGGCCAGAAACATTTGGAATACACCAATCCAATTTACACAAGATTATGACTCATAAAAGCCTTAATATTGAGGGGGGTCAGCAATCCTCAACAAGTTTTCTAAAGATAATTCACGAAACTTATTTAAAATTTAACTTTTTCATTCATGATTTTTTTGTAAAGGAAACTCTTAATTATGTGTTCTACGCAGTGAACTGTACTGCTTGTTAAAATATTTGTACCTATACATGGTTCACCCTGTATATCTAATGACGTAGCTAATATATAAAAAAACGATATACTAATATCGAAAATAGATGTCCTCTGTTTTACCCGAATTTGCACGATCAAAGATGTGAGGTTGTAAAATACTGAATGAATGTCTAATATCACTGAAGATGGATAAAACTAAAACCAGAAACGTAGTATATAGTCATATCTGGAAGCGATCCAAATTGATCGGTCTCTATCATATGGATGTGTATACTTAAAAGATATTTATGTGCCATCAGATAAATGATTATGTAAATAAATCAAACTGGGCCACGAAAAATAAATATGGCAATAAATTATATTTGTGACATCCACGAAAATATTTATACATATACTTATATCTTCTTAAAATCCCAATCCCCGGCCACTTTCTCCTAAAACTGAATTTATTACCTACCACCAACAGAGTTGGGAAGGACTTTTTGCATTTTATGGTTTTGTAATGGTAAGTTATCGTAAAATAAGTATTTTCAAGTTAAAAGTCATTTTCAACGAGCAGCAAATCGTTAAAGTATATTGCAAGTAAAATCTTATTGCTAAGAAGAAATGAGTAGTCATTTTGAACTGGTTATAGTGGTGCCTAAAACAGGTCTAATCAAAACTACTTTAAATTCAAATTAGCACATACAACTATGATGATTTATGAAGAACTAGTTTACACCATTTATATTTAATGTAAATACAGGAAAGACATCATGATTTTTTGAATTAATTAGAATTAATTATTAACCACGTTGGTGAGAGTCTACCAGAAGCCAATACTTTTAGTCATTTTAAATCATATTTTACAACATATTGATGAGCAAATAAATACATCACATTATTTTCTCGTTCCGTGTGATTTACGAAATTAAAATGTCTAGCCATGACTAATTAAGTGTGAAATTTTAATTGACTTATAACGTGTTGATTTCAACGTATTTACATAAAATAAGAATAAATCGTCCATCGCTTAACTACAATAATATAAACACATCAATTGTTGCTATTATAGGTAGAGTGGGCACTTAGCACAATTATTTGTATGCCTGTACGATAATAACATTAGACTATTAAGCAACTAGCACCCTGAATAGCATTTATAGTTTATCAGAGAATAAAAAATGTAACTTAAAATATGCGTACTCTTAAGGTCACACGTTGCTAAGAGTACGCATATGTAATTTATTTATTTATATAACTGTACTTAACACAAAAACATTAAACTATTCTTAAACAATAAAAACCTCAATAGTTTTTATAGTTTCGTCAGAAAAAAATATTAATATTTGTTTGTAACCTTAAATATGCGTACTCTTAAGGTCACACGTTCCTAAGAGTAGGCATATGTAATTTATTAATTTATATCTATATCTATACTTAACATGACAACAACATTAGACCATTATTAAGCAAATAAAACCTTAAAAAAAAATTAATATTTATTTGTAATTGTAAATATGCGTACTCTTACGCGATATGTAGTTTATTTATTGTTGTATCTATACTTAACACTACAACAACATTAGACCATTCTTAAGCAACTAAAACCCTCAATAGCTTTTATAGTTTTGTCAGAAAAAAATATAGTAAGTCTAAGTAAATTTATGTCTTTAAAATACTCATTATATATTTTTGGCATTAAATAAATTGGGATTAAGTAAATAATTTGTAGAAATGAACTTTAAGTGAAACAGATTAGTTGATTTAGTTAATCGCGGTTTAATATTAGAGAAGACATTTCTTATGATGTAGTTACAATCGATCTTGCGATGAAATAATTTACGGGATCGGTCAGTGGCCGCGCGGTTTAAGGCGTCAGTACTTGAATCGAAGTGACTGGATCGCTGTGGGTTCGACCCCCGCAGCCGGTATACCGTATATAAGCTATATTGGTGGAGAGATTGACACCATCTCTGGTAGGATGGAAGAATGTTGGCTTGGGTCAATGTGAGAGATTAATACCGGTTGACATTTGACTACCCCTTAAGTCGTTCCTGGGCGCAAATGCGGCCTGCTTAATAATAATATGCCGCCCCCTCTCCCGCACAAGTCTTCGACTTCTGGGCTAATTCTCGTGATTAGAATAAGGGGTAGATATATTATTATTATTATTATAAATAAAAAATATATAATTTATCAATCTACAAGATGATCACTTCAATACATTATGTCTGAATATGATGTCAAAAGATTCAAAATGTAGACGTCTATTAAATATATAATTTAAAATATTATCAATTTGAACTCTATACGATCAGCATATTTCTTATAAATAGGATTCCAAACTATACTAGCATATTCAAGAACACTTCGAACAAGGGAATTATATGACAAAATTATTGATTTAGGATCAGTAAATGCTCTAGTTGCCCTCATAATAAAACCTAAATTACGGTAAGCTTTCCTGACAACGGATTTAATATGTAACGCTAAGGTTCATTTTGAGTCGAGTATAATTCCCAAGTCTTTTACCGAATTGATTTTCTTAGTTTACAGTTGTTGATGAAGCAATCACAGTCGATTTCAACATTACATTAAATTTGTGAATTATCTATAATCTTTAAATTATCAGTATAGCAAGAAAACTCAGAATGTGAAAAACAATAATTAATATAATCTAAAAATAAAGAGAAAAAAAAAGAGGTCCAAGGTGCCACCCTTGTGGAACACCAAAAGTGTCATCAGCATAAGACAAAGAACCATGGTTAATTTTGACATATTGTATTCAATACATACGACACTATCCACTGTCTGTCTGTACATACGACACTATCCACTTTAACAAAGTAGCATGTAAAGCGATATTTTCAAGCTTCACAAACAAGGTTTTGTGGTGATCTTTGTCAAACACCTTGGAGAAATCGGTAGTAGATCTACTTGCTTATGATTATACATTGAACCTATTACATTTTGAATCAATGGCACCAGTTCGTCACCACAGATCGATCTTTAAAAAATTCGTGTTGATGTTCACTTATTAAATGTTGAGTTTTGAAAAACAATTCTTACAAACAATTGCATTAAATATTTCTCGGGGATAGAAATAGGACGATAGTTATTAACTATCTATACAAAATAACAAACCATCAGTAACTATCATTTGTACGGCAAATGTATTTAATCAAAAACTTTAAAGAGACTGGATTTTATATGTTACATATTATTATTGAAATCTATTTTGGTTAATGTTTGTTGTTGCAAAGCCTATATATAAATTTCTGGTTAAAACGAACATTAATAACAAAATATAAATTGGAAACAAACTTCTGGATGATCAAAAAATCCTGATTCACTGTTTACAACCACGAGTTTCTAACAAAACAACCTATCGTTATTTATTGTGCATTAAGATATCGTTTCCTCATAATTTGTAAATTCTTTACATATTTTCGAAGAATTAGTCGACTGTTGGTGGAAATTGTACAACATAACTCAGCAATTTATATAAAAAGTGTAAAGAACGCCGTTGAGTAGCAACTGGTTGAAATTTACATGACGGTTAATGTGTTGGTATCCAGCAAAAAATATCCGCGGCAAAAATGATTCTTGTAAATATTCACGCCGTAACTGTCAACAATATTAATATAGAAACATGTATTTTTGGAGGTTTAACATAATTCTTTTCATTTGGTGCTTATTCTTGTTTACATTCTAAAGTTAGAAAGAATAATTATTTTAAATAGTTATGTTACAGCTTATTTTAAATTTGACACTTATTACTTAACAACATTGCTTAGAAACTGTAATTACATATTTTTATATCTATTTTCCTTGCGTTCTTATTTTGTTCTGATGAATATTCAGTTAGTTATTCAATTTGAGTAGGTAAGTATATTGAATATTCAATGTTATTGAACGTTGTTACATTTTGTTCACAATACGCTATGTAAATACAATCATACTTGTGAATATGTATTTTTTCGGAGTATAACCGCATTTTAGTGCGCATGAAAATTATATCATCTGGCATAATAGTTATTAACTATATAAGGGAATTTTTTTGAGAGGATTAAAGGCTGTGTGAGACTGCTGTGTGAGAGCAGGTGAAAAATTATGGTTTTGAAGAACTTCATATTTGGCAAATTTATTTTAATCAAAATTATTGATTGTCATTTGAATACTAGAATGTATTGGAATCGTTTCTATGACATGCGTTTGTTTATTTGTCAACAGGAGTAAAAAAACTTGCAAAATACACACACAAAAATGAGTGAGAATATTGAGAATTTATTCATTCCGGCTGATATCCAGCAAGAAGCCCAAGAAACATCACATCTGTTACCAGCGAAAAGCAAAAGTGTGTACCAGAAGGAATTGGTGGAATTCTATAATTGACGCAAAAAAGGAGCAGCAGGAGGAGAAGGAGCAATTACAGAGGAGGTGCTATTACTATGTGGAGAAACGGTTTGTTGCCTCTTCGAGGTGGACAAAATGTTCCATGCTAAAATCAATGTTGAAAGTGCACAGAGGTACTGATATTTCAAAGTATGGTAAACTTATTTCATATTTGAATATTTGAGTCACTTGTAATACAATATGTATTTGATATTTTTTCAAGTAATACATGATATAAATAACGTGTAAATTTACTATAATAATTCATTGTGTTGATTTGTAGATTTTACATTTTCTTATGTTTTTTTTTTGTAATTTGTGTGTTGTGATTTTGTAATTTTGTAGTTTCCATCCTGTTATTAGTCATTTATGGTGTAATTCTAAAATAAAATAAAAAATAATTTTTGTTAGTGTTTATATCATAAATTAAACGTATATGTATTATGATGTGAGAATATTTTTACTTCTGTTTCTGATGCACTTTATTTGAGACGGATGTCTCCAGAAATCAGATTACTCAATAAAAGTATTTTGATGCCACTCAAGATCGAAATCTATAAAATTTCGTTTTGGTCCCATCTGAAAGACTGTTAATTTGTGGAATTAATATGTGCAACGGCTTTACAGGATTTAAGTCGTAAATGCATTAGTACTCTCAACATTTCTGGGTCTGACAGTGTGCTACTAATCCAAGAAGGTAATCTTTTAAAGCTTATCTGGAATTCGACTGATCTTAACGTATTCTTTGATTATTCAAAATTTATTTAATTTTCGTTTTACATTCACGAAAGTGTTTACACACGTCAAACAAGAGAAATTGGAAACAAATTCTATAAAAAAAGAACACTACAGTTTAAAATAAACAATCACGTAGCATAATGTAAATTAATCATACAAAATTGATAAAAATTAATAAAATGCTATACACTATGAAGAAAATGATAAAACCATATAAAAGTTAAAATATTACAAAAATTAGTATACAAAATGTGTATATTAAAAACAAATGATCCAACAGAACATTTCTAATAACAAAATGTCAATTGTTGAAATCATTTCAAATTGCATTAAAATATTCTGCGAATATATAAAAAACACGTTTCAATAAATATTTTTGAATATTTGTTTTAAACAAATTAGTGTGTTGAATTCTTATATTTGGAAGCAATGTAATAAAAAAAACTGAATTCCCATATAATTATATCCTGTTCTAGTTTTCAGAAGTCAAAGGTAACTACAATTAAATTCATTTCTATTTCTAATATTATGATGGTGATACTGACTTCTGCTGTGGAAATTGTGCATGTTTTTTACAAAAAGGAGACACTGGTATATGTAAGTAGAAGGAACAGTAAGCATATTCAAATTAATAAAGAACTTTCCACAGTCATCTATGTATCCCAATCCTGAAATAATCCGTATTGCTTTCCTCTATAGACAAAAAACATAGGTACTAGAAGGAGCATGACTCCAAAGAAGAATAGCATATGAAATAATTGAATGCATCGGTCAGTGGTCGCGCGGTTTAAGGCGTCAGTACTTGAATCGAGGTGACTAGATCGCTGTGGGTTCGACCCCTGCAGCCGGTAGACCGTATATAAGTTATATTCGTGGAGAGATTGGCACCCTCTCTGCGGGTATGGCAGGGTGGAAGAATGTTGACTTGGGTCAATGTGAGAGATTGATACTGGTTGGCATTTGAATACCTCCCTAATTAATGAGGTTTTCCAGGTTTCCCTCATTCCTGCACTGAATGGTGGTTAGGGCGTACCAACATAAGTCGTTCCTGGGCCCAAATGCGGCCTGCTTAATAATAATATGCCGCCCTCTCTCCCGCACAAGTCTTCGACTTCTGGGTTAATCCTCGTGATTAGAATGAGGGGTAGAAATATTACATTATATTATTATTATTATAATTAAAAAGTGATACGCAGTTTCTAATGTAGATATAGACACTAACTTGATGAACCAAGCGTCTAAGTAAGTAAAGATATTTAGATATTCTGTTGCAAAGACAAGCTAACTTTGGATCCAAATAAACGCCTATAACTTTGACACTTTTTGAGGATTATCTGTATCGTTAAGGCTGCGAAGGCTAAAGATCATTGTTTCTGTCTTAGATAAATTTATGGTAAGTTTATTACTATGAAACCGATTTTGCCTAAGACACAGTTGTTGGCAATTAAGTAAAATAGATAAATTCGAATTAGACATAAGTACACTAGTATCATTTGCAAACAGAATACTCAGAGTATCGGTTCCAAAAATATTAGGAAAGTCGTTAATGTAAATAAGAAACAATAAAGGATTCAGGACCGAACCTTGTGGGACTCCATGTTTTACTTCTAATATAGGGAAATCTATTAATTAAGTAAGTACACAGTTAACAAATACTTTAGATAGAGAAACCATAGCAGTATAACTTATTTAATATAATTTTATGAGAGACAAAAAAAGCAAATTAAATATAGGACATTATACAAACATTTATTGGTACCTATTTAGTACTTACGTAATAATCAAAATAATGCTTTTGTTTTTTATTATTTTTAAATCAAAATAAATGCTGTAAATATATTATTACGTTTGTTTCTAAAACGTTATTTTTTTTCTCACGGTTATGAAAAGTCGTGTCAGTTACATGAAATACATACCGTAATTGCCAAAACAAATATTGTTTTAAAGAACATTATAAAATTCAGAGAACCAGAAAACTAGTTATATTCAAAACTAAACGTTCACTATAAACAAGGTTTTATTACTTTTTATTTATTATGTAAACACATTCGTGGAATTATAATCCTACACTTTTTCTTAATTACTGAGTAATCCGTATAATGGCAGAGACGGAAAATCTCTAAAAGAATTTTTCATAATTAAGCATTAACCTCAATCCCTTGCAAGCTTTTAATTATACGTTCCTAAAATGTTCTTCAGGATAATGTGGTAATTTCTTTGACAGCCCTCTGCAGGATATTTAGGAATTTATAATCAGAACAATACTTTTGCGAGGAACTAGGAATATATATATATATTTTTGTTAGGCATCATTCTTTCCAAATTTCGACCTAACTTGCTACTGCTAATGCGAGTTTTATTACTACAGTATGTAACCAAAATTAAGATCTAGGAAGCCATAGAAGGTCTATTTTTAAATTCAGACGTTAAACCCTGAATTCAGACTTTAATATTTAAACTCAGACTATAATGTCTGAATTCAGACTTCAATCTCTGAATTCAGGCATTAATGTCAAAACAAGCTCGATATGTTTGGTGGCATCGGTGGCGACTAACCGTGGCTGTTTGCTATATATTTTTCAGGTATAATTCAATGCTGTAGGTGGATTAGCCCGTTGAATGTGTAGTTGTTTCTTGAAATTCCGCTTTAGCGAATATGACCTTCTTAGTATAAATTCGACATTAAAATCTGAATTCATAGTTTTAAAATATGAATTAAAAGTCCTAGTTCAGAGTTTACCTAAAGTCTCAATTCGCATATTAAAGTCTGAATTCAGAATTTAATGTCCTACTTCAGAGTTTAATGCCTGAATTCTGAATTTTAAGGTGAGTTTTATGAATTCAGACTTTAAGTTCCCAATTCAGACTTCAATCCTTGAATTCAGACATTAATGTCAAAATAAGCTCGATATGTTTGGTGGCATCGGTGGCGACTAACCGTGGCTGTTTGCTATAAATTTTTCAGGTATAATTCAATGCTGTAGGTGGATTAGCCCGTTGAATATGTAGTTGTTTCTTGAAATTTCGCTTTAACGAATATGACCTTGTTAGTATAAATTCAAGATTAAAATCTGAATTCATAGTTTTAAAATATGAATTAAAAGTCTTAGTTCAGAGTTTACCTATAGTCTCAATTCGGATATTAAAGTCTGAATTCAGAATTTAATGTCCTACTTCAGAGTTTAATGCCTGAATTCTGAATTTTAAGGTGAGTTTTATGAATTCAGACTTTAAGTTCCCAATTCAGACTTCAATCCTTGAATTCAGACATTAATGTCAAAATAAGCTCGATATGTTTGGTGGCATCGGTGGCGACTAACCGTGGCTGTTTGCTATAACATTTTCAGGTATAATTCAATGCTGTAGGTGGATTAGCCCGTTGAATATGTAGTTGTTTCTTGAAATTTCGCTTTAACGAATATGACCTTGTTAGTATAAATTCAAGATTAAAATCTGAATTCATAGTTTTAAAATATGAATTAAAAGTCTTAGTTCAGAGTTTACCTATAGTCTCAATTCGGATATTAAAGTCTGAATTCAGAATTTAATGTCCTACTTCAGAGTTTAATGCCTGAATTTATATAACAGATAGACAGTGTATTTATACACGGAATGAGAAACATTTTGAAAATTACCGATGGTAGTTTTCAAAATGTTGGGACCGTCAAAATGGATGGGACCGATGTAACTCGGCTTTGTTTATTATACTCGCGACAAGAATTCAGACGACGTACGTCATACGAACAAATGAATAATTTATTATATTTTTTATTTTTAAGAAACTGCAACTGATAGTAATAAAACTATATACTACACTAAAAGTTTGCATTATATATTGCACTAAATAGCAAAAAAGGATTGTTTTTAACGCGGCCAAATATCGAAAATTACGTTGACAACAAAAACAAATGTGTAACGTCAGCCGTGACGTAAGACGTCTGAATTCTTGACGCGACAAATACTTTTTACAGTTTTTTCTATGATATGAGTTAAGTCACCCTGCAAATGTGCAACGTATATGAAAAATCTAGAAACTGCATGATTTTGTCAATTAACTCATCTGCTAGTTGCTTTTTAAATTCAAAGGTATTGCACTATTAGCTTGTACTATGTTATATACGTGACCATTTTTTAACGAAAACTGTAAGCTGTAATATAATGAATAAGTACATATTTTTCTTGAAATACATTATATGTATGAAATTCGCGGAAACAAAATTTATTTCCGTGTAGTTATTGTAATATAAAATTTGGAACTCATTAACAATGTAACAACCATTTTTTATTCAAATGATGAGACAGATATTGGGTCTGTAATGTTTATTACCTAATATAAATAATTTTTATTAGAATCCCATAAAATATCATTGTCCATTATTTTGATAATATTGAAGTAAGAGTAAATTCATTACAAACAAAAAAAGTTACTATATTAACCGCCAAGCTGTTAATTTAACTACAGAGATAAGGATAATGGTCCAGATCCCCACAAACGTTAATATAAATCGTCTGGTCTTTGTGGTTTTTAGGCTTTCACGGCCAGTGTTGTAATTTGATACATGGTGATTTTCCGGGTTGTTATGCCGTGACCTCGGTAACTGGTAGCTGCCAGAAACAGAGTTAAAATGCACATCCCTAGCATTAGCTGGGATACTTTTACCTGCCCTGGTTGTTCTCGGGCTAGGCTCTGTGGGGACAGACCCGCTATCGGTGTCTCTGGGCCTGTCCATATATTGATTTCGGTTCCTACTGTTGGTATTACGACTGCTACGGTCGGAACCGCTTCTCGGATACTGGTGGTCCTCCGAGGCGTTCCGTAGCCGCCGCTGTAACTGGTCGCATCCCATGCTTCCAAACGTTTCGCCGCTCTTCACTGTCGGCATCTTCAGTGGTGACTCTGCTTCGCCGCGACTGAGGACTCCTCCTCCCTATTTACTGACTCTTATCAAAGTTACATTTTTACGGATTTAGTGATCATTTGTTACAATTTTTAAAAACCTATTTGAGTAATAGATGGCAGTGTGTCACATATCGTGGGTCTGTCGACTAATTTCCTGGCGAGGTCAGGTGTGCCGCAGGGATCCAATCTCGGTCCATTGTTTTTCTTAATTTTTATTAATGATTTACCAGAGCTTGTTTCTTCTGATTGCCTTTTCTATGCTAATGATTTTAAAATATACAGGCAGATAAAAGATACGAGTGACTGTCAAATTCTGCAAGCGCATTTGGATGTTGTTTATGGCTGGACACAAAAGAATAAGTTAGATCTAAATTTTAGTAAATGTTACATCGTCTCTTATACGCTTGCTGGTAAACCAAAAGAATTTAATTACCTTATCTATGATCAAATTATAAACAGGTGTATTCAGATGAAGGATTTAGGTGTCACTTTCCAGAATAATTTCAAATTTGATATACATATTAATAATATTAGTAAAGAAGCTAATAAAATGCTAGATTTTGTAAGGCGTACTACTTATAATTTTAAAAATATAAATTCTATATCTTATTCATATAAAGTTTTTGTGCGTTCTAAGCTAGAATATTGCTCCATTTTATGCTGTCCATCAAAGCAAAATCAAATTAAGCATATACCAAGATACAATACAGAATAAGTTTGTCAATTATTTGTATTTTAAGAAATACAATGTCAATCCAGGTTTTGTGCATTATGAACCTCTCAGAAAGGAATTCGGTTAAACACAAGTTACTTATTAGCTCAGCTTAATTTTTATGTGTCAGATCGCCGAGTTCGTCCTACTAGACATACTTTCTACGTAGCTCAAAATCAGTCTTTAACAGGAGTTATAATGTCCACATTATAATCAGTATCAGGGTCAGCTTGCTTTTGGCATTTTTGATGTCAGTCTCCCAGCTAGCAAAGTGCTTCTATAAATTCAGAGTAATAGGAGTTATATATTCTGTTAATATTTTATAGTTGTATTTAGAATGCTAAATTGTTGAATTAATGTGGCACATGAGACTATTTTGCCTTCAGAAATTGAATTTGTTGCAAGAACGTTCTTAGAGCATAGTTCATAGAGCATTTATAACATAACTGCTAATGTAGCCCTATAAGTGTGTACAATAACACAATTTTACAGCAACGGTGCTTATAGAATCAAATTACTGGAAAACTGATGCAAAATAATGCTTTATAGAATTATACCATCTTCTGTGACACTTATAAAATTATTCCGTAATGTCGCTTATAATTTAATTATAGAACTATTGTATAAGACGTTATTAAGTTACAATTCTGCAGCTAAAAACAAATTACAAATATGGAAGCTGCTATCGAACTTAAGAGAAAAAGCTCTTTAAAGCAGTTATAGAGAATAATAATACAGTTGTTATAAAATCATTATAGAGTAAATAAGCAACAAAAGCCTTTTTGTTCCATAAAAAAACGCTATAGAACTATCATTATGTAGGTTTCCCATAACCCCATCTGACGAGACCTGCCTGTAAAAATACGAAATATTTTGATCAAAGTATAATGGGGAAATTTGTATAACATAGTCGTGACTTGTAAAAATATGTATCTGCTTGCAGAAAGAAAATTTCATTACGATAGATAAGATTTATTTGACTGCTAATAGAAATTGATTTTCTTATAGAAATTTAGTAACATATTTAATTTATACCATTCCAAACCTTCTCCATTTGCACTTCTAGATGTTGAAGTTAAATAATGTTATTAGATTTATTAAATAAGATTGAAATACCACAATAAAATATGACAACACTGTGGATATTAAGTGGTATAGATCTGTTATAATAGTTGCTTACCAAGTATATTTTGCTCCATAATCATTGCAATCGACACAAAAATGTCATATTAGTGAGAATCGATTGGAAGTACTAAAGATAATGCCTTTCTTTCTGTCGCCATATTGTGAAGAAAGAGAAAAATCTTAATTAAAAATATATACAATATAAATAGGTGAAATGATAACAATAATATGGATATACTTACTTTCTGACAATTTTATATACATTTGGTTGTTAAATTCATCAACATAGAAAACATTTTGATTTTATTAAATTTTCAGCAGCATAGGAAATATAAGGTAATAAAACTTTTTCCGCATTAAAATGTACAGCTCCCTGAGAAACCAACTAAGCAATTCGTAATGTGACTACTCCTATGCAGGCTGATTAGGTCCATCTTATTGGTTCTTATTGTCCGATTCATATTATTTAAAACATGTGCGATACAGAAACATTTTGTTTTTAGAAGATACAATTCAACGATTTTAAAGTTCTCTAAATAGAACACCATGCAACACAAAAATTGTATAATGAAGATCTATAGAATTTTTATGCGATTGCTTTGTAACTGTGTTTTAAAAATACTGTGAAAACGTTTATTCAACAATTCTATAAGTATTTCCTGAAAACCTTACAGAACCGCTTAAAGAACTAAAAGGTTCTATAGAACGGTGCCCATTTTCATAGTATAAGTGTTGTAAGAACGTTTTGAAAATGTTCTTAGAACAAACATTGCTCTATAAAATTTGCTCTGGAAACGTTCTTACGATTTTTATAGAACAGGAAATTGTTAGCTGGGCTGTCTAGGTTTAAACGCGAAGTTTTACAATTGTTCTGAAATTCCCCATATACCTGTAAGTCAAGTATATATTGTATTATACATTCTAAATCATATTATGCGCCTATAGTTCATTAAAATTTATAACTTTATGTTAAAAATAGAAACATGTAATTAGGTTAACACCTGTATGTTTCTTTAAATAAATAAATAAATAAATGTCTAGAGGACATTTTATATAAAATACGTTTCTTCCTTTTTTTGGAAATAAAACATTCACCTGGTTTTTATTTACTAACATTTGAATAGACTAAATCGATATTCATTCTAGACAGAAGACCAAAAAAGATAAGTGAGTATAAATGTGCTGAACAAATATCTTTGAGCATGTCTTACAACCTTGTAAGTTGTATTAAAGGTAAAATATTGTTAGAAATTAATGTTTGCTAATAGTTTATTCATATTTGAAAATTGTGTTCTTATTAAAAATATCAACACCAGACAAAGAAAAAAAATACTGTCCTGCTGCTGTCCGACGTTCTATTTACCATTTTCTCTGCAAACCAATTAATTTTTTTATCAGTTAGATTCGCGAGTGGCGTTTGGCTTAATGAATCGTTGTTTGTCTGGCACAAGTTATTACAAAAACAGTTCTGTGAACAACAACTTTAATTACAATAACATAAACATATTTGAATAACGAGACGTTCAATAATCGTAAAACCAAGACGTTTATTTGCGACAATAACACTTAATCGCCTTAATTGTTTAACAGAAAAATTAATTTTACTACCATAGATGCTAGAAAGCCAAGGTTTATCTAATAAACACAGGCTGCATGGTTCAACACATTTGACACCGCACTCGACCAGATTCCTCACGAGAAATCAGTCAGGGGCCATCTTCTGGTCAATAGTCCGTTCTCAGATAGTTAAATTACAGCAAATTGAGGTTTAGGTATCAAGAGTTTTTATTACGTCATACTTCTGTTCCTTAGTTTAAATATTGTATGCATACAGTTTCACATTAAAAACAAATTTAACTTGAATGACAATAATAATCTGTAGACAATTTTTTGCTGATTGACCTTATCAATTATTTTTTTAAAGAGTCCGTTAATAATTAGAAGCCACCTGTGAAGTGGGACACACTGTATAGGCAAATAAATGTACAATCGTTTGCAATAATAATGACACTCTCTTAAAACAGTTTTTGAACTTCTGGAAGTTCTGAATAGAAATATCATTAAATCTCTCTTGGTAAGTGAAACAACTAATAACTAATGTTAAAAATTTAAAGCAGATTTCAATATGAATACGTCAGAAGTTCAAAATAAATTGCAAAATTCATTTTAGTGAGTGTCATTAATATTGCAAACGATAGTACCTCCATGGATATTAAGACTGTTAAATAATATGTAAATCAAATAAAAAGACACATTAAAATATAGAATTCGTTTTATATAGACATTATTTATTATATACATATTATTATTCTCCGACCAACGTTGAATTACATCCACAATATTTACCCATTATTATTAGCTTTTGTAGATTTTTACTAACAAATTTGCAAATACTAAAGATTTGTAGATATTTACAAAAAAAAAATTGTAAATAATAAAGCTTTTGTAGATTTTTTACTAAGACAATATATGGGTCGATACTGTGGATCTAATTTAACGCTGATCAGGGATTTAGTCTACAAAGTAGTTAGTTTCACACAAATGTTACCATATAATAAAAAATGTATATATATGGACGATAACATAAAGGGTAGATTTTTGGATGATGAGGTGAATATATTTAATTTATATTTTTGTAGACAGATCAACATCAGTTGTGACAGTGTCGAAATTTAATTTCAAATAATTTTAATTTATAGATATAATAATTTTTTTATATTTAGATATTTGATTCTACTTAAAGGAGGCCACCTGAGCAAACAATACTAGAAATGCAGAAATTAAATTTTAAAATCTTCAAACATTATTTCCTTGAAATTTTTGTTATGTAACACCATATTCTTTCTTGATATACTCGTATGTATGTAGAATGACACGCTCTTTCAAATGGCATGGTCAAAATTGGGGGTTGCTATTTAAAAAAATTGTCGATGACGTCATATCTCGAACAACGATGATGTCACAAATATGTGTATATGTATATGTCGTATGTCAAAAGTGCCTGTGAGAACCAGATATGACTCTTTTCTAGTTTTAGCTAGTTTTGTTTCTAATTTAGTTAATTATTGAATACAGCTTTGTCTATGGAATTGTTCATTAGCATATTTGCTGTCAGAGAACATACATATAATTTCATTGATAGGAATTGTAGGAAAATTGATTAAATACCTTTACAATACAGTAAACAAAACTATATCTTACAAAACAAGATGCCTTCAAAGTATTAAAATCAGTAAGCAAATAAGCTTTTTGTATGCAGATTGTCATAAACAATATCGTTTCGGGGAAAATCAATTTCACGTAAGGAAATTCTTAATATATGACTCGTGAAACGTTTACTGAAGAAAATTAAGAACCTCTTTATTTGTCTCTGTTATTTTAATTTATCTTTCGAAATAATTATCTGAGGCTTTTGCCTTAAGAAGAATAAAACGTTTATAATGTTAGTTGTAGATTCATTATGCGGCAGCTAAAAGGGCCGGTCCTTTCTCCCGAATTCCACTTGTCACTTGACTCGTTCGGGGTTCGGGCCTCGGGAGTCACGAGAGAAGACGTGATGTGATTATTCTTATAAATTAATAAAGACCAGGCGAGGAATAAAAAATAATGGAAGGACACTCGAGCCGGAGATCAGATAAGAGGGAGGCCTTGTGTTGTTATGAGTTATAGTGGTGTCGAAGACGTGGGATGTTTTGACTGTCGCTGTGGAAGATTGACGTTTAAGTCTATTGTTATCTCGCATCGGGCATCTCTGACGATTTACTTACCTACCTGTCGGGCCCTGCCCCATCTTTATTTTTATTCAAAGGAAATATTAAACAAATATTGTTCCGAACGGGTGGAACATAAACATTACTAGGCGTTGAGATGGCTACATTGTTTTCATTCGTTCTGAAATAACAACAGTTTTCGGCTTGGGAAGTTGCTTGGTCATCGAAATGGGAAATTTATTATTTTTTTATTTCATTAATCAATCGACGTACATTTGTCAGAAAAGCCTATGTGCAAGAAGTTAATTTTTTCTGCCTTCACCTTCACTCCTGAACTCGCCGTCGAAATTGGTTTTCTTGAAATCGGGGCGTGGCTAAATGTTACGTCATAGCTTCTAACGGGCGCGCACCAGTCGCTAGGCTATTCAATGCGCGTGCCCAGTGGATAGAAATTCAATGTGAGAAAATAAAAGTTAATTTCCGGAATTTAATTCAACGTTTTATCCACGACCACCGCAAAACCGGTCAATTAGGAGAGTGAAAGCCGTGTGAGAACAGATAAAAAATTATGGTTTTGGATAACGTCATATTTCACAAATTTATTTTATAGAATATTGATTGTCAGGTATATTAGAAAATCTTGGAATCGTTTCTATGACATGCGTTTGTTTATTTGTCAACAAGAGTGAAAAAATTTGCAAAATCTGCACAAAAAATGAGTGAGAATGCTGAGAATTTCTTCGTTCTCGTTGAAATGCAGCAAGAAGCCCAAGAAGCAACATTACGTCTGATACATAGTGATATTCCGGGTTGTTGTGCCGTGACCTCGGTAACTGGTAGCTGCCAGAAACAGAGTTAAAATGCACATCCCTAGCATTAGCCGGGATTTTTTACCTGTCCTGGTTGTTCTCGGGCTAGGCTCTAGAGGACAGACCAGATATCGGTGTCTCTGGGCCCGTCCATATTTTGATTTCGGTCCCTATTGTTGGTATTATGACTGTTACTGCTGTAACTGGTCGCATCCCATGCTTCCAAACGTTTCGCCGCTCTTCACTGTCTGCATCTTCAGTGATGACTCCGCAAAAGCTTCGCCGCAACTAAGACTGACAAATTCAGATACAATTTGGTTATACCTAATAACCCTTCACAAAAAACTGCATTTCCTGAAATAATTTGGGTGCTTGAAATTCAAATTAGCTAAGAATCTGCATAAGTCCTCCACGTTATTAAAGTGCGCTCTGCGGAATTAGAACGCTTTTTGTTCCAAAGAGGGAGATGCTAGATCAGGCAGTCGCTTTTATAATAAATATGGAAATTTTAAGATTACTGTTAAAGCCCTTTAAAGTGAGACAAATGCGATTTTAACACGGAATTTATAGCGGCCATCTCTGACCTCGCCTATAAAGTTTAATCGCATCATTTTACTGCAATTCCTCGAATAGTTGGAAGTGGACAATTCATAGATTAATGCAATTTAGTGATGCCAGTTACTAGACGAATTTACATAATTGGTAAATTCTTCAACTGGCAACATAAAATTATATGTCACTTAGAACAAAGAAGATAGTTAACTTTGTGTATAGAATTAAAATAAAGTTTTTATCTATTTATTGTAATGTTACCACTTCAGTTGAATTATAAAAATATTTTGTTATTTTTAAGAATATGTTCTCTGTTGTAACGATAAGCAACAATGTCATTTTTTGCTGTGCTGTAGTTCTAATTTTCTAGTCTTGTTCAGCGTTTAATTTTAAATAAACACCCGTGCTTTAGACTTCAATCTCGACTTGTTTATATAAATTAATTGTACAAGATGATGAAGCAAAATTTTGTTATTGTTGTTAGTACTACATAATACTTTTCTAACGCATATTTTCTTAGTGTGTCATTTCTTCTCGAAAGTGCAACGTGTACATTCATATATAAAGCTTTCCTCATCTATTTGTACACGTTTCAAGCAGTTGTTTAATTTTACAGGCCACATGTCCCGTCTGCAGACTCGGCATTGGGATATTCGGATCGCGTTGAGTGATTAAAGTCCTTTTCCGATGAAAGTTTTGTGTCTTCCCTCCCTGGAATAGCGTGCATGCGTGTTTGGAGTTCGGAAAGGCACACATTAGTGACACAATCCACTTGTGCTTAGCCAATCAATGGTTAAATAAACAAAAAGTTAATATATGTGAACTGGCGGGCCTCGGGCTAGGGAAGTTGAGGAACGTGACGCCACGGAACGTCGGGGATGTCATCGAGGGATGGATTTATTTATAAAGGGAGTTTAGTTATGGGACCATAATTCGAGATTTCTGAAATCGAAACAGGGTGGTTGCGCGTTATATGAAATACATGGGGTCCGGAAACTCCTAAAATTATACCAAACATATTTGGTCAATGCAAATTTATCGATTTTTTTTTGAAATTTTGCACATTCCCATAATTTACCGTTCTGAACAACTTTTTCAAGTAATATTTTGCTCTATTTTCAGTCCAAAAGGCACTTTACCTGAAACGGTAACAGTTCTCAATCGTTCACTGAATTTTAAATAGGATTATTTTGAAAACTGTTACTCCTAACAACTTCAACCTATTTACCTTTTTCAGGCATAACAGGTAGGAGAATCGACTGTTCCAATAATCAGATGAATACACTAAGTAGCAAAAAAGTTCTGCCATTTAAAAGAAACATGATGTGCCACAAGTAGCGCCCTCTAGTAGTGACGTCAAAATTAGAAACAAATTTGAATTTCTCGCCCACAAAAACCCCTGACTTACAAATTTTATGTAAATACTAGGTGACCCGGCAAACGTTGTTTTGCCATATGAATTATTTCTAGTGGATATTTTGGTAGTTAAATAAAAAATAACTAACTTATTGTGTGTGGACATGTGGTATATGACTAAAAGAGGAATGGAGCACTGTGAACGATGACGGCCTACAAAAATAACAAAACACGAAACATTCATTTTTTGAATTCATTGTACTTTTATTAATTTAACTAATAAACTTCAAATTACGTCTCTATCACAAATTATGACAAATAAAAAATAAACATTATCAGTCTCTTAGTGCAACGGAAGATACGATATTTTTAGTGAGTCCATCTTTAGCCAATACAAACAAACTGGGTGGTTTGCCCACTCGAGAGCATGCATAATAATGAGAAAAAATCAAAAATTGGGATGATTATCAGTCTCTTAGTGCAATGGAATATACGATATTTTTAGTGAGTCCATCTTTAGCCAACACAGACAAACTGGATGGTTTGCCCACTCCAGAGCATGCCACATATAATTATTGTCCATGTGAAAAACGTGGTGTGCTCAAATCTAAGCCACAAACGGACATCGTTTGGTCTTGGGATCGATCAGTTGTCCACCAGGGTTAAAAATAATTAAATTACTAAAATGGCTATTAAAAAATAGGGGTTTGTGATAGAAGGGTGAAAATTAAGGATTGTACGTATTTTTTAATGTCACATCATAAAAAAATAAAAACAAAAAATTTTGCCCAAAACATAAAAAAAAATGTTTGGGGTGAACCACCCTTATCACTTAGGGGTATGAAAAATAGATACGACCGATTCTCGGACCTACCGAATGTACATATAAAACTTCATCAAAATCGGTCAGGCCGTTTCCGAGGAGTATGGCGTCTAAAACTGTGACACGAGAATTTTATATACTTATTAGATTTTCACCTAAGGAATCTATGGTCTCATTTTTGCTACTTTATTTAAATTCACCCTGTATAATCTGTCGGGTAGATAATATATTTTAAAGTGAAATTACATTGGGCTGATTTTTATATCTGGGCTCGGTAGTCAATTTTCCAAGTTTAGATCATAACATAGTCCTGCTTGGTAACTTCCTAGTTAATTTATGGCAGACTAACGGTACCATTTCCTTTTACAAACTTCGAAACTTGTTAAATACCACCCAACAGTAATTCCGGAAACGTACAGCCACCTACCGCGTCCGAGCCCTAGACCTTAGCTTTACTGTTCCAAAGAGTCCAGCAATACGCCATTCACTTAAGCAGCCATAAATTTTCATAAACCGGCGGCATTACCGGGGGTAGGAGTCAGCTGCTTTCTTTATGGTCTCTCTCGGTTTCCAAGTTTGCAAACAATTGATATGGATGTTAAGAGGGCCGCTGACCCGGATACTTGCCGACGCCCCTCGGATCGCGGAGTTTTATTTATTGGGAAAGTTTTTTTTTGACTGCCTTCCCTGAATCAACCAGAAGATTTCCGCGCGCCTTACCGGCGGATCGATACTCCTTAGAATAATATTAGCTCCGGGGGGAATTTATGCGTCCGAATTGTGATTCGTTATCTGACTTGCGTGGTAGAAAAAGCCTTTATAAGTAATCGGAGTAGTGCATAATTTCATGTAGGTAGGATGGACTGCTCTGTTATCTGATTAAAGCCAAAATTCACTAAATCTTGGAGATGATATATTAAAGATTCCAGCAGAACCCGGAAGTCACTGAATATTTTGGAAATTCATTAAGTTCACTTGGTTAGAGAAATAGTAATTATAAGAAAAGACATAAGAAAAATGTAAAATCTTCAAATCAACACAATGCAATAGCAATATAATCTAAAATTGAATGTCAAGATAAACACCATGAGCTTTAAAATGTAGCAGTTTTAAAAATTTTCTCTGAACATTCTCCAGTCATTTACATGAGTCTCATAAATGGGACACCAAACAACAAAGAGCTCTCAAAGTACTTGTATAAATAAAATCACGACTACTACGTACAATAAAACCAAGTGTTATAAGTGTTACACCAGTAATAGTATTAATATGCCTAAAAAGGATAGTTTTGGATCAAAGATAACACCGAGATTACGTAACGTGGCTGGTCTCTGTAAGTTTATGCCGTTGAGATTATAATTAAAAGTATAATTTACGAGTAAATGACATTACATTACACATAGCAGCATTAAGCGGTAATCTATTTTACTACACTATTTAGATAAATAATTTAAAATGTCCTGAAGTCTCCTGCAGTCTTCTATGGTTTTGACAGTGGCGAAAAGTTTTAAATCATCTGCATAAAGTAGAGTAGTGTGTCAATTATGCTATCTATAAAAATATTAAATAATAATGGACCCAGGACTGAACCCTGTGGCACGTCTGATGGAGTTGAAAATTTCACAGATTGTAAACAACATATTAGCTTCGGCTGGACAAATACGATGTAAAAAATGGCAGAAGCAAATCGGAAAAGCCTCATACAACCGGTTTAACAATATCCCATCATTGAGGTTGCGTTTGCGTAAATCATCAATAGTGTCCATTTCAGTGCAGTATACTTCACTTTTTAAATATCCCCACAAAAATAACTTCAAATTTACCAAATGTAAAGGTTGAAACTACTAGAATTTGAATATTTTTTTCTCGGCAACTATAAGGATTTTACAAAAAGAAATACGATTTTAAGTCCATTTTTCATGACACATCTATTCCCAAATTTGTTGAGATAAGTTCTGAATCACCCTGTATACACAACTCCATACAGAACTCTGTATAATAGTAGTACAAATTTTATATAATTTCAACATAAACAGTTCTACGCAGTAGAATCTAAGAAATAAGTATGTAGGTAGGGAATCATTATTTGATTTAGACAGACTGACAGATTGTAGAAATAATTTGTGTAAAAATCTACTGCCTACTTAGCACAGTTTTAAGAGCTTTTTTTGGTTAAATCTCCATATTTTGATGTGCAAATATTAGTGAACACTGCATGGATGTTGACAGAAGAATATTTACTCCGCATATTTTTGTTGACATTTTTACAGATCATTAAAAAATGAAAGGTGCATTGTCGTTCCAGGGCAATAATTTAACGATTATTTTAGACAATCCGCGAACATCAGTCATAAAGTTTCATACCCGGCAGTGAAAATAAACGTCCGCACAAAAATCCATTACTTTTGTCTCCGGGTTTAAAAATAAAGCTCCAGACTAATGCACTTCCGGTGGTTGTTTTTCGACATGGCGCAGTTTGCGGCACTCGCTGCTTATCGCTGGCCAATTTGTGAAGCTCACGACTCACGAAATTTGTAATGCGTCAAATAGTTCCTAGAATGGTCTGTTGGCAATAGTGGTTAGATTAATCGGGCTGCGGTTGTATATTTTATGCAGTGGAAAATAGGTTTGGGTGTTTTAGTGGTTTTTATGCTTAAGTGTCTAATTTATTGTGTCACCTTTAAGAATTATGCGAGATCGTGAAAATGATTCACTTCTTGAATCGATAAACATTTTTCTTATGCATTCTTAGTTGAATGCATGA
This sequence comes from Monochamus saltuarius, assembly GCA_025584915.1. Classification (NCBI taxonomy): domain Eukaryota; kingdom Metazoa; phylum Arthropoda; class Insecta; order Coleoptera; family Cerambycidae; genus Monochamus; species Monochamus saltuarius. Next base: position 105,468,185 of record CM046721.1, on the reverse strand, counting down.
ATCAGGTTTGTTTAAGTGTAATCAGGGTATTCCGTTTAATCTTCCCAGACTGACACCTTGCTAATTAAATAATACAGATATTTATGCAAGTTGCTAATTAAATAATACAGATATTTATGCAAGTTTTATAATAAACCCAAATACTGCAAGATGTGATTTGCAACGTTATAGTGTCACCCCTTTCCCTTACACAGGGTGATTATCATTAATTTTAAGAGAACATAGAAAAAAATGAGTATAATACGAATACGCAATTAAAAAAATTCTGTGCTTATTTACGCCGATTAAAAAATATTTTCAAATTATTATTTAAACCCCCTTTTGAGACTGTCACTGATTCAGTTCCCAGTTCCATCGGCTTGACGCGACGTTGCCAAATTCAAATATTTATTGTAATGTTAAAATATGTTATGCTTCAAATTATTTTATTACAGTATGCAATTTACATATTAAGTATCATTTCAAAAAATAATAGTATTGAAGGTACAAAACTCAAACGGATTACATAATTAACCATTTACAATTCATTACACAGATATTGAGAAGACAGACTGAAAAGTTTTTTACATTTAAATACTAAAAGCAAAAAACCTGTTGCTGTCAACAAAAAGACAGTTCGAGACATGTTCAGTGATAAACAATCCGGCAATCCGAATCTTGACCAACAGTATTTAAATCTAGTGGTGTGAGTGGTAGTCATTTGATATATAGTAACTTTCCGGGTTGTTATGCCGTGACCTCGGTACTGTATATATTTTGCAGTAATATTGGAGAGCTTTTATGTAGAAAAGTGACACAAATTATGTGTAAAATACTACGAATTGTAATACACAATTCAATGTATAAAAATAGTATAAAACTGGTTTAGGCACATTTTCGAACATAGGTTGCATATGAAAATATAATTGATTCCAAGATACAGTTTTTTTTAGTATACCTTTATGTTAGTTTTATTAAACGCTTTCTCTTATAAATATATGCAGAAGCAGTTTTTTAGATGGTTTTTAAGTAACATATTAAATTTTGCGTTAAATATAAAATAGTAATACATGGTATTATAAGTGTAATGTTGTAGATTTCAATAGAAAATTTAATCGTTAATATCTTAGGAAGTAGTAGTGTTATATTTATATCTATAATAATGACATATAGTCTAAAAGTGCCCATTCTCGTATATGTAGATATTAAAACAGATATTATACCAGGAAAATCCGGTATTTATATAAAAAATATATCTGCAGATTTTATATTAATGGTCTTTAATTAAGTAGTTTTGCTACAAATTTTAACTAATTTGACAGACGAATATTTTTTTGTCAACTACTTTTCATGAAACGGTTTTATCTTGCTAGTTAAATATGATTTTGTTTTGTCCGTCATAAAATTCGTTCATAAATTCACGTAAAATAAGGAACCCCGGCATGATAAAGCCATAAAAAATTATTTATAAGTATGATGACCCGATATTTGAAAACGATCAAAATAACAACCAGTTTCAACCTCGGTCATTTAAATTCAGAATGTACTTTTCCTTTCGAATCCACACGAATTCATTGGGAAGGATCGCATCCGCAATATTTCAGCGCTCCAAATTCGCCAGCAAATTACATAACTGACTTGATTTTGATTGAACGATATCGGTAAATTAATTAGATTTCCGGCGCTGCGAAATATGAATAATACATGTTTTTTTCTCTTCGAAGCGAGAACTCTCTTTTGAAATGATATTAATTGTGCGGAAAAGCAAACAAACACGAAGGGTTCGTGAAAAGAATCGTAAAAAATCGTTGGAAATGTGCTCAAAATTGGGGTCCCGCAGGGATCAGTACTAGGACTTTCTTTCATATCACGCTAATACATATTTGTGATGTTGCTGTATACTTAAATAAGTACAAGTATTGTAACTACAAGTGTAGTTCATTATATAGATGAGCCTAATGAAAGTCATTTATAATAATTTCAAATATTTACGGAGATATTCATTTTAAGTAAAGTAAAATTGGGTAGTTAAAAAAACGTCTGAAATGTGTTTAAAATTGGGGTGCCTTCAAGATCGCTACTAGGACCTTCTTTTATTTTTCGTTTGTACATACCTCTGATCTTACTATACTGGGTGAACCTTAACTAAGTACAAATATTTTAACTGCAAGTGTAGTTCATCATAGATGAGCTAGTGAAAGTCATTTTTTAATAATTTAAAATATTTATAGATACTAATTTTAAAAAAAACTCACGTATTGAGAATCGCTGACCAGATACTGCCTCTGAAATAATACTTATTTATGCAACAAGTACAAAAAGTAAGTGTTTATCGTCGAGTGCAATAAGCACTTTTTGTACGAGTTGCATACAATATTTTTTCTACGTTCATGCAAAAACCAAAAAATGTTATTCAGATGACACTAAGTCTGGAAAAATGTGACGTCGATTTGAACGTTTATGTTTGTCATGATGACAAAACGCTGGAGTAGAATGACATATGAGTGCAATAAACATTCAGTACATCATTTCTTTCTTTTGTTGTCAATGTCTTATTTTTATTGCTTTTTCTTACTGGGTTTTTTACTTTTCATTAATTAGTATCTCGATGTCTGATATTTATATTTAATTTGGAAGACTATTCGAAACATTACAGTTGACTACTATATATTTATATCGTTTAGTAAATACATTTCCTATTGACTTGTTCATTATATGATGAACAAAAATTTTATCGTTTTTGACTCTGGTTTTGTCTCACTAGGTAAGGTTGCTACTAATTTTTAAAATTTTTTAAAGACATTTTTTTAAAAAAATTGTTAAAATTTTTAAATTTCTTTTTAATCTAATGTTTTTTTGTTGTTTAATTAATAGTATTCTAATAATGTTTTTTCAATTTGTTTATATTTATGTATAACTATTTTCGTTTGTTTTGTTTTAAATTTTAAACTGTCAATATTGTTTTATAATTCTTATCTCTTGCTTTCATTGTAGCCCTGAAGAAGATTTAAAATAAATCGAAACGTTGACTTAGTTAGAAAATCTAGACCATCAACGATATTGTCCTGTGTTCCGATTATTCCTTCCTAAATACAAGTTTAAGGACATTAACAATATATCATAGATAAACATTTTATTGCACTAGTGCAATAAAGAACCACTTTTTCCACTAAACTCAATTATATAAGTAGTAAGTAACTTGTGTCTCTGTTAAATATGTCACGTCATTTTACAAGTTCGCTTGCTCCACTAATTGTTTTATTACGTTGCTGCGTTGCCAAATAAAAATAATATGTTAAAAGTGGTATACTGAAACTATGCATTACGACTCTGGCTGGGATAATAAAAGGAAATACTAGACGTTCTAAGCAATGAATTTGTTAAAGAAAGAAATCACATCTCGTACACAGGTACCACTTATTCCTGGTACTGGAAACTGAACAGCCATGTCAATTCGAGAGTGGAAGACGAATAATTTGTGTAAGGCAAGAGCACGTTAGCCAGCTAGACCGAGCCTATTTACAATTCTGTGCATGCCTACTGCCATGTTTAGGTAATTTTATATTGTAATTAACTTCATACTCTGTTTGTGTATGTTACAGTGTAAATCAGTGTCTGCATATCGAGTTTCTTTACACATTTCACTCTCTTACCTCCACGAGAGGCGTATCAAAAGGAATTGTGAAAATGGTCAAGTGAGAAAACAGTGTGTTAAAAAGTATTATCTGAAAGCTGACTAATTTATAGTTCAATACTTATTTTAAAAAAAATTGTAAATTAATATTGATTTTATTAATTTTAATTTCAACGCTTCCAATTTTTGATGTCAGGATGATTATCCGGGCTATAGTGGTTACCTTGCAAGATCCATTGGTAACTAGATCAAAGAGCCAAAGTGGAAGAATACTCAAAGAGATATAGTTTAGGACAGGTCAGGTTTCTAATAAGGGTCCAGGTCCATGGATTGAAGCTACCGGGATACAGAAATTTTAACAAGCGCCTCAACGTAGTTGAACTGAGTAATAATGCAAGATCCAGATTGTGCGGATATGTTGATGAAAAGGATTCCGTACACATCCTTTATATTATATTCTGTGTTAAATTATGAAACGACACCAATACCTGGAGGCAGCATATTTGTTACCTTACTATATTAGAGACTTCAGCAGACCCTTAACGTAAAAGAGCCTGGTGTAAACTCTATTAAAAGTGACATGCGCAATGGAACACAAAACCTGTGTTTTAACAACAACAAATGGGGAGTTTGATACATAGTGATTTTCCGGGTTGTTGTGCCGTGACCTCGGTAATTGGTAGCCGCCAGAAACAGAGTTAAAATGCACATCCTAGCATTAGCCGGGACTTTTTTTACCTGCCCTGGTTGTTCTCGGGCTAGGCTCTGTGGGGACAGACCCGCTATCGGTGTCTCTGGGCCTGTTCGTATATTGATTTTGGTTTCTATTGTTGGTATTACGACTCCTACGGTCGGAACCGTTCCTCGGATAATGGTGGTTCTCCGAGGCGTTCCGTAGCCGCCGCTGTAACTGGTCGCATAGATATTTGACTCAACTTAAAGGATGCCACCTGAAAAAGCAATCCAGAATGCAATGCAGAAATAGGTCCGATCTCATCTATTATGGTTGAATTTTCCAGTTTCCACAGCTTCAAAAGTGAAGTTAAATATTTATAGTATTTTCATTAAACCAGGTTATTAGATTTAGCTAGATTAATTTAGCATACATATGACTTCATTGATAGGAATTGTAGGATATTTGATTTATATTAGCTTAACATACTTTTCTAGTACAGTAAAAAACATTCTGTCTTCTGCACATATTTGGAAGAATCATGTAATTTCCTCATTCAGCCTAGCTTTTTCATTCCGCAAATTTTAGTTATGTTTCAAATTGACTTTCTTTGATAATTCCGAACGAATGTCCTCCGTAAATAGCTTCTCATACACCAGATCCCCATTACTATGCCCAACAAACAAATTACATCCAACTCCTTTTCCAATGAAGATGATTTAGTGCCACAGCTGGCCGTGATTCCCACATTTACATGCGTTCCCTATAGCAATACTAAGTATTCTCGATGTATTTATCGGTGTTATCGATGTAATTATTAATGTTATTTACGTGACATTCCTCTATGTTCGAAAAATGCTCGGTACGTGTTCCCCATCCGCATTTTAATGGAACAGTGAAATTTATTTGTTATGGGCGTCGAATACGTAGGTATGTACAAGAAGTAAGTGTTGGATGTATTGCCGTGATCATCTTTAAATTTTGAAGCGATATGCTTTTGTTATTTTATATAGATTGACTTGTCACAGTGAAAACAATATGCGCTTTACTTGAAGGCAAATTTCTGAATAAATCATTTTCATAGGTGAAGCCAAGTGAAGGAATTCAAACACAAAATAAGTAACAATTCCTTTTTAGGTACTATTACAACTGCCATTGATTAATTCTTTTCTTATGTGCACTTTTATTTTAGAGAAATGTGTGTGAATAGTAGTAATAGCACAGCTGGCAACTTTTTCTTGCTTTTGCTTAAAGACAAAGACAAGATTTGACAGCTGGAATTGCAAGACATGACAAGATTTAAAACAAGTTTTGAAAAGCAAGAAAATTAATATTGTTGTCTATCTCACAAAAAACCTTCTTTTCCAAAATTAAGTACAATTACCTAACAAATAATAACATTATTGTAAAAATAATTAAATAAAAAAGTACTTTTTTAGTCCTATAACTTCTTAAGAAATTAAAATTGTACTAAGGTAAGTTGATAAATCACATTATTTTTGCTGAAGGAAGTCAGCTTTAAAGTATGGGCTATTCTTTACTGAACACCCTGTAGACATGACGTACTATATGATGTACCGGGTGTTTATTAAAGAATGGCTACCTTAAGGCTAGCTTCCTTAGACGAGAATAAGGTGATTTATGTCAACTTACCTTAAAAAGTTTAGACCCGAGAAAATACTTAAAAAAAACTTTCTCAGAACTATAACTTCTTAGAAAGCAAGGTTGTACTTAGGTAAGTTTTCTTAGATCACCTCATTTTCGTCCAAGGAAATTAACCTTAAAATGCGTCCCACTATTTAATGAATACCCAAGATTGTAGAGTAATCCATATATTTGCAACTCAAATTTTAAATGCAGTTTTCTCTAAAATGGTGCATTTTAGCAGCGACTTGTATCAAACAAAAAAACCTTCTTGTACAAAACTGAATACAATTACCCAAGAAATACATAAATTAGTGTAAATAAATAAAATAAAAAAACTACTTTCTCGGTCCTATAAGTTCTTAATTAAGCAAGATGGTACTAACGTTGAGTTGACCTTATTTTCGTCAAGGAAGGTAATCTTACAGTATGGCCTATTTTTTATTAAGCACCCTGAATAAGTGTGGTAACTCAATAAAAGAAGAAAATAGTAAGTGACATTGTTGATTTTATTTGACTTGTAAGTCACTTTTCCTTAAGGTAAATTTTAATGCAAATTCTTTTATGACTCGATTTTATACCTGTAAGTCACTTTTCCGTAAGGTAAATTTTAACGCCAGTTCTCTTATGACCTGACTTGATTTTATTTTGACCTGTAAGTCACCTTTGCTTAAGGTAAATGTTAACGCCAATTCTTTTATGGCCAGAAATACAACCCATTAAAAAATTAGTGCCCCTTGGACCTGTTTTAAAGGAGTTGCGATTCATAGATTTAACTTTAACTACAAATTAACGAATATTTTATATCGAAGGTCATTCAACTTTCAAACTATCATTAGATGGACTGTAGTTTGGGAAAAAAAATTGGTTGGAAAATTGCAGGTGCAGTGCAAAAAATCTATTTTAAAACCTTTTATGATGTATAAATTTATAAAAAATAATTGTTCGTGTACCACTCATTTGTTCTTTTTTGTTTCGTAATTTAATTTTTAATTGTATCTATTCCGACCCTCGAGCACTGCAATGGATGGCGCGGACAATCACATTCATTTTCAAATTTAAAATATTAAGATTTGATGTGTAAACAACCGTGCTATGACAAGACAGTTTTGCTAGCTGAAGTCAAGAAAACTTGTTGCAACAAATAATCCCATCTGCCCCCTCCGTACCAACTCGACCTTGGCAAGTTAGCTGCCCAAATTTAATTATAAATTATCATCATTACACTCCGCTAAATCCATTTTTCTTATGTTATCGCCAACAAACATTTGTTTTGGTCCTTCGAGCCGGATTTTGATTTACAGGGATTTATTGCAGTGCTCTGGGTGAGGTTGTAATTTGCCGTGTTTCGAGGCGGTTAGCAGTGTCAATTAAAACCATCTCCTCTCCACTTTGTTGGTGAGCGGAAGGAAGAATAAAATAAAATAAATAAATACTAAAGCAATAGAAGCCGGTTATCCTGTGTTACACAAAATAAATACCCCGAGCTCTATTGTTGGGAAAATAAATAAGACAAGTAATTAATCCGCCGTTAAACAAAAGTCAAGTCATAATCGTAAGTAATTAACACAATTAACAAAATAAACAACGGGCAAGGTAGCAGGCATAAATCAAGTGTTTATGTTAACAAGCAGAAAGACAAAACAGCAATTAAAAGGCCGTTGCGATCATAAAAACGGGAATTAAATTAAACGGGAACCCTGTTTTAAAACAAATTACATAGGAGGCCGTGTTTAAAATTAAATTTTCTACAGTCGCTGGTTTTGGGCGCGTGTTTGCTGGGAATCGTTTCCGACGAAGGCGGCGCGTTCTCTCAAATTTTGCCGCTGGCTCATGGAGCACGGAGAAATCTGAAATCTGAGTGGCCGTTATGAATCAAATGAAAGTTCTTTCGTTTAAGTAATGTGCCGAATTAGCTTTATGAGCAACAAAGTTTTAGAAAGAAAACTGAAAACAGAATAATAAAAATGCTGTCGATTGACGTTTATGACAATAAAACTCTCACTTCATCTCAGGTCTGGACTTGGCAAACGAGCTTAATATTTAAATATAGTTTATTTATATCAAAATAAATTTAATCTTATCTATGCCAGTTAAGGCTGTAATGTTCGCAATTTTACAAAGCCGTTTTTAGACGTCCACGCGCTTTCATATTTCTCCTCAATGGAAATTCGTATTAAAATGGAGCAAGTTTTAATCAACTAATAAAAGTATATTTTACTAGACAGCAGAGCCATATTAAAAAAAAATAGATCTGAACAACATTTCGGTCGCAATATTGCCACTATTATAAAAAAAGAACGCTGTAGGCCAGGAAATCAAGTCTTCATACAACAGACAATTGCCTCAGATTTCAATTTTTTGCATTTATATTCATGAAATCTGTCCGCCAAGAATACATGTTTTGCTAAATTTCTGCATACAATTGCCTAACTTACAGGGGCACAAAGTTAAATTTGCCGTTGAAGGTGCTGATGGGCAGAGCCTGATAAAAGCTACACTGTTTGGCCGAACGTTGTACCCTTAATAGACAGAAACAAACATTTATTTACTTGCAGGGGCTCGATTCTGGAGTTAGTGGAACTCATTCTCTTAGAAAGTGATGTAAATTTACATGAGAAAATGCTAATCTGCATTTTTGACCATTCTCATTGTAGTTATTTCCCATAAAAAAAATTGGGGAATTATTTTACATGGGTTATACTGAAGGAATATAATGCTTCGATAATTGTAAATATACCCTTAGATAAGAATGAATTCCCACTCGAATTCATTTCAGCACAGTCGAGAATTGGGGCCTGAGTGTTGTTTTCATTTAGACATGTTTAGACTTACAGCAGGTTACCACTCGATAAACAAAACAGTTGCAATGGAACCATACGTTGATATACGTAGTTAGAAGCAACGCCGTACTACTACCACAGTTTAATACGTTCATTTTAATGGTATAAAAAGTAATCTACAGCGACTACAATTAAGTGATGCTACTTTTATTTTATATGCTCAACGGATATTTAACTATCTTAGAATTCATGAAGATTTAGCATACATGCATTTTAATTATTTACGGATACCTTCAGTTATGCGCCGCTTTGCAGCAACTGTGACAACATCAGAATATTCAATAAATGACGGAGTAAATAATGTTTTTTATTTTCGACAGTTTTATTCCAGGTAAGGACCTACTGCTGAACGTGCGAAGAGAAAAAACTGATACCGTTTTGCAGAACAATCCCGGATTTCTTGACTGTATTCCGTATAGTTGATCATTTTGATAGAAAAGAAGTAGATTTTTTAACCCGAAACCGAAATGAATTATTAACTATAAACGCCACAGTCTAACACCTGAACATTTACAGCAGTTGCTAGTTATTCAACTTTATTCCAGTACTACAAAAGAGTCGTGTAGACTGTTTTGTAAACTAATAAACTTGATATGAGTGATGTTGGATATTATCAATTACCAGTACAAGGTAATATGTTAATTTTAACTTTTTGTGGGTATATGTTTGCACCTCGGTTTCTACAAGCATTAACTTAGCGTCCTAAGTGCGCCCCTGATAATGACGTCATTTGCGACCGAAGTGCGGTCTTCACTAATAAATGTTTTTTTTTCTATGACGGGGAAAAAGTTTGACATTTTATCTCCCTTTACAGGTAACCAAATGCCACTTTTGAAATGATGATCGAAATATGTTAATTTATGAAAATATTAATTGCCATCTCCTCCCCTTTGCCATTCCTATACCTCACCAATAAATTGAAATTAAATCATAGTTCAATCTATAATTTGGTTATTATCCATTTTTACTACACTGCAACTGATTTTTCACAATATGTTATCGTTATCAGCATCACTGATTATCACTACTTAACAAATATGCCTTTAGCATGTCAACCTTTTCACTGTTTGAATGACACTGTATTTCACGAAAGATATTAATTAAATACACAAGATACTTACGACAAAAACACTGCCCGTGACAATAATAAGACGATTTAAATACGTTTTATACGTTAGTGCCGCAACTCTTAAAACAGATGGGTCAAGCAGTGCATTACTTTAACAAACTTAGTTCGGTTTCAGAAGATGCAAAAGTAGCTCATATTAACTTTCAATTTACGTGTATTGATATTATCAAATCCGTTTCCACAAATATTACATGTTTGGTTACTACTTGCCTTTGCCACAACTTATTCCTTTGCCCTGGACCATACTAGTGCACCGGTATCAACATATAGCATAACCTCTATCAATCCTAGAAGAGGAGGCTAGTACTGCTTGTGACACCTACCTGTGCCTACGACACCACTTTCTTTTCGCATGCGATTGACAAAATGGTTAGCACCGACACGTTGCGAAAATTAACTAAGATGTTGTGTGAAAATCATACTTTTTTGTCATTCTTCATAAAATAATTTAAGAGGATAATTTGATATAATCTTTTTAACAGTGCCCAATGGTTTTAACTTGTAAAATATGGATAACTGTATAAATAGTTGGTTTTTCAGTAGTAGTAGTAGTAAAGTGCGGGCGGCCTTAGCCTGGCAAGTAGGCCACACGTGGGCCCTTTTTGCCTACCCTGGCATCCCATCACCCCTCCACTATTCGCCCTCGGCCTTCCTCAAACCTACCCGACGCCCTAATGAACGCCAGGATCCTGGTCCATGGTAGGCCCCTCATATCTTCCCTTTGCAGCTCCTCGGTGCCAAAGATTCTATATCTTAGTCTTCCAAGAGCCGCACAATATCCTAGAAAATGGATTCTCCGCATTCCGGACATAAGGGACTATCCTCTATGCCTATCAAATTCAAATGCCTTCTGAGTCTGCAGTGGCCTGTCAAGACCCCCACCATTTGGTTCAGGGACCTTCGACTAAGGCTCAGCAGCCACTTCGTCCTAGATTTATTAGGTTCATTGAAGAAGTCATGGGCCTGTCTACATCCCCCTTTCCTTCTCCAATTCCCTCCTAGTGTTTGATAGGCCCATTTATTAAACGCACTATTCATACTACCTCGCGTAATTCCCAAAAAGGGTTCGGGTCCCTGGCACGGTGCCCCAGATCCAAGACGAGCTAGCAAGTGGTTTTTCAGTAAGTAGGTGAGCTTTTATGCACATTTATTGATAATTACCATTTAGTACCATTGAGCAAAGTAGCTTCCTAAACACTTTAATTGATAGTATCGAACGATATAACAACCTCGTCTTCACTAAATCATATGGTTTATTTTTATTAGGTTATGTCAGTGGTCTCTGGTCAGCGGTCCTCAAAATGTGGATATTTAAAAAATATATCTCCGTGAATATTTGAAAATTTTTAAAATGACTTTCACTAGACTCATCAATATGGCAAACTACACCTGCAGTTAAAATATTTGTACTTATTTAAGGTTCACCCTGTACAATAGGCATTTATAAGTTATGATAGTACTTATTATAATTTTATCGTGTTCTTGCCCCGGCAATGGATTTCTCTTCTATTAAATGAATAAATAAAAAAAATATACAACTGAAAATATAACATAATGTTATGGTGTAACGCACTGCTCGTGAGACGCAAATAAATCGCAACACGCAGCGGGCAAGTTTAAAATTGCCAGTCACATTTAGAAATAGATTTATTTGCCGTAAAACAGATGTGCCAGAGAGGCCTTAGCCCAGCCACACACATAGCCTGTAAAAAGGCCGGGTAGAGCACGATATAGACTTGGTGGTCAGACGGCCTGCCCGCAGACGATCTCAACAGCGGGCTACCGTTTGCCAGGATGTGGTCCTACGGTTAGACAATTTGGTCCTGACACCGGATGAGTAACGCAATAAACAATATTATACCTACTGTGACGAAGATCTGTTGTATACCTAAGTGAAATTTGATGTATAAACACTCTAAAAGATAACTTGACAGTCTTTCTGTATACGGACTGAACTATAACTCAAGTTTTTTTTGCAATACACTGTCCAGACGGAATCCAATTACAGGACACTAGAAAACAAACAAGTAATAACAAATATATACAAACAAAATAAAATCGGGTATATAAAATTTACATACCTACATATTAAAATTAATGAAAACATTTTTAATATTTTCAACATTATAAAAAAATATGTCTAGGTATTTATGCACTAAGAAATAATTGTAACACATTGGAGCATTATTAAGAGCATTAGTCCTGCATGTGGGAATATGAAACATAGAAGAACGAAAACGCGTTACTAAATTAGGTGGTGATAATTTAATATAATAAAGAAGTTCCGGGCAATTTGCGACGTAAAGACAATTCAAACATATTAAATCTGGAGAACAATAAATTGTTCATTGAAAAATCCAACGGGGGGATATACCCCATCATAGTTAAACCATAAGTATTTAGCAAATCGTCTTTGGGGTCTTTCAATGTTTTTTAAATGACATTAATAGCAAGGATTCCAAACAACAGAGGCATATTCAAGCTTAAGTCTTACAAATGCGTTATTTATTACTATAAGCGTACCGTTCCCTTTAAACTGATGACTGTTGCGTATTAAAACCACTAAATTCTTGATAGTCTTGGATACCATGCTGTCTATATGATCAGTAATCAGTAAATGATAATTTAGGTAAAAAACATACCCCCAGATCTTTATATTGCGTAACAGAGTTAAGTTTCTGGTTGTTTAATGTGTAATTGCATTACATTTGTTAATATTAAAAAATAGATTATTATGTAAATACCATTGATTAATCATTGCAATTTCACGTTGTAGCAAAAACAGTCTTCAAGAGATTCAATTGTCGTAAATAATTTCAAGTCATCGGCATACAGTAATGAGCGGCAAGATAGATCGCATGTGATGTCATTTATAAAAACATTAAACAATAGGGGACCAAGTACGGAACCTTGAGGTACTCCTGAAGTCGCCTCTATTTCGGCAGAACTGAAACCACGGCAGCGATGTACTGACAGACGTCTATTGTATAAATAAGATTTAAACAATGTCAAAAAATTTATATTTGATGCAAAAGTAAATAATTTACGTATTTTTACTTTAAAATGCATTTTGATTAATCCGTTAATTAAACAGAACCTGTTTTATGGTCTCCAAGATCGCCTGTAGATTTCTTTGTTTGGGGATATTTGAAGACATTAGTGTATGGTACTCCTGTAAATAGCCTGGAAGAGCTGCAGCTACGGATTAATCAAAAGTGTTAAGAAATCCAAACCAAGGAGAGTTCGAATATCGTTGAGACGAAGATGTCGTGCCTGCTTGGAAATGGACGGAGGGCACTTTGAACATCTTCTGTAACTTTGTTTTTTGTTTGATAAAAGCTTCCTTTGTCAGTTTATTCCTAATAAAATAAAATGTTAGAAAAACTAATAGTGGTCCATATCTCCGCAACCGTTACTTTGCGGACCTATGTTTATTAAGACTTTTCTGCTTATTTTGATTCATACTATTATTCCTGAAATATTTTACACTTTTTTTTAACACCCTGTATATTATTCAGTATTTAATTGTCTAAAATGACTTGTATTTATAGAAAATACTATTTCAAGAATAGGACGTCCTTAATATAAAAATATTTTGTACTTAAACGTTTTCAGAGATATTACAAAATCAAAGTATTAATCAAACATGCTATTATTATCATTAATCAGCACTGTTTTTGTCTCCTAATGAGGCTTAAACCAATTTCCCAGAATCCCGTGACAAGATACTTGTTGAATATGTAATTCACATTTCGACGTCGGTAAATAAACAAACATTCAGTTTTATATATTTTTGTGTTTAGCATCTATTTTGACATGACGTGCCCGAATATCTAAATAAACAACAGTTGGGCCTCAAAGCCTCAAGAGAGACGACGGCAGTTCCTGAATGTCTAGAGAGAGACAGAAGAAAAAGGTTACGGACGTATTTACACGCTGTCAGTCAGTTTCACGGTGGTATTTTTGGGAGAAGGACAAGTCAAAATATTATATTTCTAGGCGTACCGAGAAAATTTCTTCTTTGTGCTGGGCCAGGTATAGTTATTCATTTTCGAACACCGTTTAACAATGAAATTTCATTTGAAACATTTTGTATGGCCTCTAAATTGTAAATGGATTAAGGTTTGTCCTTTAAAAAGTATCCGATTGCTCGATTTTCGGTTCCATTTAATACCTGCCTACATTGTAGGACTGTTAAATTATTTCAACTGTATAGCGATTATAAGTGTAATACTACACTCTTGAGAATGTATACAGTGCGTCTAAGAAGTTACGCATAAATTCATTATTAGCTAAAAAAACAATATTTTTAAAAATTCTCGAAATAGGTCGATATTTTATTTTAATTTACTGTTTTTTCGGATAATAATTTAATATACAGGGTGTCCAACATTCAAGAAATGACGTCATCACCGTTTTTTAAGGGAACACCTCATTATTTTTCACATTTCCGGATTTCCATTGCTAAGCTGATTCCAGAAATGTATCACAAATTGCTTCAAATTGGTACAGGGTGGGTAACAGTACCAAAGGTGTTTATAACAATTTAATAGAAAGTTGTACATTACTAAAAGATATAATGCTCCTGTCAAATTTTCATAAAAAAAATTTGCCTCGTCGGAAAGTAGAACGTTAGCAATGAAATCAATTCAGAATTCAGTTCTTCGGTCAACGTCGTCTTCAGCCTATTCATGGATGAGTCTGCATGTTTGGGCGCGCAAAGGTCATTAATAAACGTGTTTGGAATGTTTTTTAATAGTTTGTCGAAGTAGTTGCAATAACTATACATACCTTTTAGAATATTTATTCATTTGTAAATAACTTTAATAATAATAATAATTTTGGTATTGTTGCACACCCTGTATAGACCAGGGTCGATAATTTTTGAAAGCAAAAAAAAATATAGTAGGATGAAACCCATTGAAAAAGGAAGAGAGTACAACAAAAATGAAAGGAAAAATTATTTCGATCTGAGGTCGGGAAGTGGAAGGGGGTGTTTTTAAGAGTAAAAAACGGTTTATCTCGATTTCTAGCAAAACTACAAGTCCTATGGAAGAACACACTGTAATATTTTTTATGTAAAATATTTATTTTTTCACCTTATTTTGACTCAATATCGAAAAAACCCTAATTTCCAATCGAAACTTCTCACGTCAAAATATCTGCTTTTTTAAAAAAGTTGGTGGTTTTTTTGTTCGTTGAAATCTTACTTTCTGATGGTGTAAAAAAATATACATTACTATGGTAAATGTTCTCAGAAAATGCAAAAAAACGAAAAAATATTGTAGATGTCTTACGAAATATTAGCTTTATTAATTTCTTTGGTTGTTAATTATACAAGGTGAGTCAGTCATAATGTCATTAATTTTAACCACGTATTTGGGAGGCCTAATAAAGGCAGAAAATCGAAAAAAATTTTTTTTTACTCGACCTTTAAAAAAATAAACAAATCACCCTATAAAAATCAGTAACACGACGCTCCTGGTACGCTACGAACTTTTTGATGGCGCACCCGACGAAATTCTAATGTCACAGACTTGCCGTATTAACCATGGATGCCACATTTACATACATAATATCGTCTAACACATCAGCGTGTTATTCAAATTTACCTCCTTTAGCACTCTGCATTTCCCGCATTTCTTCCCTCTCAAATTTGTAGATCATGCCACACATTGGAGGGGGGATGGAGAGAATACAAGCAGTAAGCAGTAGTTTGTTTATTTCGGTCTAACCTCACGTATTTGGCGTAAATTCACAACGCATAATTTTACAAGTTCCGATTATGTGGAAATGGTAGTGTTATACGGAGAATGTTTACGAAATGCGACTGAATTTTATTAATAAAGTGCTATGGACGGATAAATGCAGTTTTACTTGAAATGTGGGCTGTAAACAGGTTAGTATCATACTACTTAAAAACAATACATTTCTAGGCTAGATGTACGTAACTACAAATTGTACATTTGGTTATGTGTGCGGTTAATTGTACTTACCAGTAATACTAAAAATTCATATTTATTTGTAAAACGTAGTGAAAACGTAATATCAAAATTATTAAACTGTAATAGCCTAGCATTCGAAAACATTTATTAATTATCTACATTTGTTTTTATTAACAAATAAATCAATATTTAATGAAAATTCATTCATGTATCTAGATTAAAAAAAATAGTTTTACTCCTTGTCGTTAAATATAATAATACGGTCGGTCAAGGTCAACATTAACTCTCGATAACTTAGATTAGCGTGCCATTTCGGTCTTGGACAGTTTTCTGTCGACAACACAATGGTTTTTTATTAAGTACTTAGTATTTAGACACGAAACACTTTTCAGCTTCTCAATAATTTACCCATTGGGTATAGGTTTTTTATGTAATATACGTAAATGGTTTATTACTCAGTTTATTATTAGACACGTTGGAGTTTTGTTGCAGTCATAACAGCTACATTTGCTCAGAGAAAAATCGACACGCGAGTGTACGGGTATCGTTTGATTGGGCCGTATTTTCTACGGGAAAACCTGAGTGGACCGCGAGAATTATTTGATTATTATTATTTGATTTTATTGGGTATTAACATTTTAAATTATTATTGGCTCAAGTTGAACTGAGCAAGAAAAATGATATTCTAAAATAGTCAGTACAACCGTTTATTTGTGATGTCTAAAACCTAGGTGGGTAGGTCCTATATAGAAAAATATTACAACTTGACAACATTGCATCAGGTCGATATCGAGTTGAACTGTGAGCCGTAACCGGTCTGTGACAGTCTGAAAAGGGGTTTAAATAATGATTTGAAAATATTTTTTTCGGCGTAAATATGCATTTAGATTTTTTTAATCACGTATTCGCATTATACTCATTATTCCCTATCTCCTCTTAAAATTAATGACATTATGACTGACTCACCCTGTAGTAGTATATTTCGTCTTTTTTTGTTTATCAATGTAACATGGAATCTTACGTTTCTCGAGTAATTAATGTATAAATTTTAATAAATAGCTCAAAATTGTACCTACATAATGATTAAAAAAAATGTTCGGATCCGAGTTTGTCGCATCGTTTCTTTGCATTTTCTGAGAACATTTACCATACTAATGTATATATTTTTTACACTATCAGAAAGTAGAGATTTCAATGAACAAAAAGCTCACCGACTTTTTTTAAAAAACAGATATTTTGACGTGAGAATTTTTGATTGAAAATTAGGATGCTTTTTCGATATTAAGCCAAATTAAAGTGAAAAAATAAATATTTTAAATAAAAAAAATACAGTGTGTTTGGTACATAAAAATGTAAGTTTTCACCAAATTTCGTAATTTTTTTTTTTTTGTAAAGGAAAAATAAAAAACCAAAAACTTGTTTATTTGAATTTTTCACATAAATTTTGAGGTTATATGAAAAAAGTGTAAATATAAAAGTTGTAGATCTTTCTATTACTTACAACTTTGCCAACTTTTTTCTATAGGACTTGTAGTTTTGCCGGAAATCAAGATAAACCGTTTTCTACCCTTAAAAACTCACCCCCTTCCACTTCCCGACCTTAGATCGCCCGTAAATTATTTTTCCTCTCATTTTTTGTTGTATTCTCTTCCTTTTCTAATGGGTTTCATCCTACTATTATTTTTTTCACTTTTTACCATTTTCAAAAGCTTCGGCACTGGAATCAGCTCAGCAAGAGAAATCCAGAAATGAGAAAAAATAGGGTGTTAAATTAAAAAAAGTAGGTCACTTTGTATTTATTAGGTATTTAAAAAAAACAGTAAATTAAAATAAAAAATGGACCTGTTTCGAAAATTTTTAATGATACTGTTTGCTTACATAATAATGAATTTATGCGTTACGTTATGGACTCACTGTATATGTTCATATGTCATAAATACAGTATGTCTACTTTTATTTATGTATGAATCCGTAAAAACTTTCAACAAATATCTTTTTCTTTTAAATAACATCGATATCCTCTTCTTCTGATCCTACCACGGCCTTAAAAATGGCAGTTCAAGGCCTGCTATGATTTTTTGTGTCTCTGAAATTTAATATAAACGTTTAGCAATTTATTTTATTCAAAATTTTGTAAGGTATTGTGAATTAGGACTCCTTCAAAACTCCTATATGTAAAATTCGAGTGAAAACTATACAGAGCGTTTCAATTGTATACAACCTCAAAATTGAGCAAAATACTGAATCTGAAAGGCATTAGATAAGTCTAGTGTGTCATGGAATTATTTATGTTAAAATAATATGAATAATTAAGAACGTAGCTTACTTTTATCCGTCCCTACACTTTAGCAATAAAAATATAAAATCACGTTTTAATGCTAGAATGAAATAAAATAAATAAAACTTTTATTAACTAACTATATAATAATTGATGAATATAATAATAAGCTAATTTAATTTATTGGAAGTTTTTCCACTCAGCCACTAAAAAAGTGATTTTTGAAAATACTTGCAGACTCAGCACAAGATTGCATGCCATGCAAATAGGGTTACAAGATATAGAGTACGGTTATCTGATAATGAAAGTTATTTATACTAAAGAAAATAGGAAATGCTAATACCTGCTAAATTTTTAAATTAATAGAAAAAAAAAATAAAGTAAAGGTTCTATCTATATCAGAAAAGGAAAACGACAGGAAACTCTTAAAATGAAACAGCACAAATTTAAAGATTTCTTTATAAAGAAATGGGTTAAAATATGCAAAAGGGGCCTTTATTCAATATCAATTACTGTCTGCATTTTGATTAACATTTTTTATAATTATTTATTTTTAATTTCATAAAATATCTGTGTAAATCTTTTTTGAAATATCATAATGAGCTGTAACCGTCGTAAAATATTATACCGATTGCTAATACTAAGGTATTTGAATTGTAAATTGTATTCTTATTTAATATTCACTGTATCTATTTACATTGGCAATCACAGTTTTGTATTCAAGGCCGACTATAGAACGATTTTGCACAAAATAATAATATTCCTTGGAATAAGGTACTTTTGTTGTATGTATATAAGTATTGGATGTTATCGGTTACAGCACTTTTAAAACATTTAGGTTTCTTGTTAAAAAGAATGTCGATACTACTTATATGTACCAACTGATAAATTATGTTCTCAGTGTATTATAATTTAGAACACTTTAGAACATGACAAATTGTTCCTTTGCAATTTGAAATTAAAATATGTTATTAAGTGCAACTGATTTTGCTACGACTATCTCCAACGTTACATGCTCAAAAATAGAATTTTATGAAAATTTATCAATAATAATAAAATATTGTAAACAGAATTCTACATTATAAATTTTGTATATAGTGTCATTGTTTATTTAATAATCTATATGTTTTTAATAATTGCATCCTTTCCTTCCGTACGCCCATGAAAGTTTTAAAATATTGAAAACAAATGAGAAATTATGAACTAATTCTATTAGACTGTCGCACTCTGGTAGAAGTTTACCTCCAAGGGTCATTTTCTCTCAAATATATATTTAATAAGTTACACAATAGTATCAATACTACTAAGTTATTTTATGAATAACCCCCGAAACTTTTAAACTTTATGAACTTATACCTTGCGTCTTGAATTTCCCCCATTTTTCATCTTTTACTTTCCCTGCAAATGAATATAGTACCTAACGCGCCATAAATCTCTCATACTTTTCACTGCCTGTCTCTTTCTCTCTCTCCTACCTCGCAATCAGTGACCTTGCAGCAATTTTCCAGTTCAGCAAATGCTGATAATGAAAGGTACGAGTCGCCTACATACCTATTTATTGTGTAAACACGGGCTTTGGAGAATTCGGCGGAAAAATTGAAAAAACATTTTCCAAATCGCCCGACGCATATCAAACGCAGAAAGAGTCGTATCTAATTATGCCATTAGTCGGTATGCCCCATCAGACTCGAAATTCCCCCACGTCGTCAAAGGCGAGGCCCACTGATGTTGAAAGATTCATGGCGGACGCGATTCCTTCTAGCTGAACTGGCAAAAAAGTCTTTTGAGGTGCAACAAATGCGAATTATTTGCTGCGAAGGGCATGTTCCATGTACCAAGTTGAAAAGTTATTTCCGTGTACGAATAAGTATTAAGAATTCTTTTAACTATATGTAATTTGTTTAAAATGCAAAAAAAAATTTTTACTTCATTCTATTAAAAGTATTGACTTTTTTATTAGACGTATTGGTTATCGACTGACTTATCCTTTTGCACACATCACTGGTTAATAGAGTGTGGCATAAGCTCTTTTCAACACGGCACCTGACTGGTTGGAAACATGTCCCAAGTGGATAGCCAAATCGTTCACCGCCTTACTGCAACAGTTGTATCTAATATTAAACTGACTGACGGTATTCGGACAGGTTTCAAACCATTCAGGTGCCGTGTTGGAAAAGAGCTATTACCTAAGGGTTAGGACACTCTTTTAAAACATTTTTGGAACGCGCGATTTTAATGATTTTTATATGCATTAGCCATCTAGTTGTAGTTGTTGATTCTATTACCGTAATGCTGCAGCTAATCCTATCTATTGTGACATTTTTCAATCGATTTTTTCGAAAAATACTTTTTTTTATTAATAATCTGATGATATGGCATTCTACACCATCTGCGGTCCAAATTTCATCAATTTATATCGAAGAATAATTTTTTTTATAGAGCTTAATAGTTTTCAGTTTTAGAGAATATCATACAGAATAAATTACGAGAAATTGATTTTTATCGATTTTTTTAGGTTTCTCAGATATTTGCTGTGTTGCAATTTTAACTTCAGATTCGTGTTCAGCGGAAAAAATACATGGAAAAATATAATCGGACCCTGAGCTCACACCACTTTTTTTGTGGACCTGTGTTATTGTTAATCTGCAATATTGTTCCTGTAATTACTTCACAAATTAAAATGTTAATGTAAAAACAATAATATTACAATAACTAATAAGATTTTAAGAACGGTAAGTAAATGAAAAGAATTGAAATTTTGAAATATTCGAAAATAACAAATAAAAATAACTTAAATATTCGATATTTCCTTCCGTTTATTATTGTTGTTAAGTTGTTTTATTTGTTTATTTCAAAATATTTCGAAATTCGTTTATTTACCGTTTTTAATGTAATTTCTTGAAATAGATTTTATTAGTTATTGTAATAGTATTGTTTTTACGGTACCATTTTAATTTGTGAAATAAACGGAGGAACAATATTTTAGATTAACAATAGTTTTCAGAGATTATCAATGCCTTCTACATTTTTTTAATGGAAACATAATAAGCTTAAAACTTTAAAGGTTTTGAAATAATTATTCGACACAAATTAATGAAATTTGGAGTACAGGAGTTTAAAGTGATGCTGAAGTACACCAAGTATTTTATTGAAACAATCGATTGCAAAAAAATCATAGTAGACTGTGGATTAACTGCTGAGTTATCGTAATATGTTCAACAAGTAGGTACATCTACGTCTCAAATTTTTTTATAAGGGTATCCTAATCCTTAACAGGCCACACTGTATGTAATCGTAAGGATAATTTACGGAAAATTATATATTATTCCAAAATGATACAACAAAATTCAGAAAAAATATGGATTTTATTCCATCATCCCTTGTACTTTTAATTTAATAACATGTTTTTTTTTACTTTTTGACTATTGGTATACCAAAATTATTTCGTAGGTCCTAATTTTCGGTATTATTGTTATTCACTATTTTAAAATCTGCTAAATAATCCTCACTGCTATTGATATTTGCATTTAATCGCGTTACTTAACAAAACATATCAACGAGGTACACAAAAGTAAATAAATAGGAAGTAAATACTTCCAAAATTTACAATTTTCAAGTTAAATATTTATAGTGAAGATACGGTATTTTTTATTAATGTAAAAACTAACAATTTTACAAAAAAATTTAGTGACTATTATTTTTTTTAATAATATATGTATGTAGAATTTCAATTAAACTTATTTCTTTATTTTTTAACATTTTTACTTCTGCTATTACTATTACTTTATTACAACATTTCAAGTAAAAAAGGTAAATACAACATACAAGATGATCAAGTTTAGGGTAAAAGTGAAATATACCCCTAACATTTTGTAGGTGATTATTACTTAGGGTGGATTATCTCATGAATTAAAAACCAGAATCATATTATCACCAGTGGTGTAGATATTATGGACCATATGATTAATGCGGGCATTATACATAATGCCCGGGCAATTTGATAATAATTATTCAAATAATCAAATTGACCGGGCATAGCATAGCATAGCATAAAAATATAGGTTAGGTTAGGTTAAATTGCCCAATTGTCACGTAGCAATATAATAATGACCGTGCAATGTGATACATATTGGGCATTTTACATAATGACCGAGCAATATGTATAATGCCCGATTTATCCACCTGGTCCATAACATAGATACGAGGGCAGCAAAACCCTTTGAGAAATATATTTGATACGCCATTGAACTGGGTAAAAAACATGTCATTTTTAGAATGCCCAATTTCTTTACTGCATAAAATAATTCTGGTAAAAAATCGTCAGACGTACCGTTTTATATTTTCGAGAAGTTAAGATGCAGTAATCAAAATTTTCATAGCCCTCTTCGTCTCTGACATACAGGGCTAAATTTAAAAAAAAACTGTATTTATGGAATTTAAAGACAACCACTGCCTATTGTCAAAGTAGAATCATTGTTAAATGTCACAAATACTGTTTGCTTTCTTTTAACTTGATCACCCTGTATATCTCTGTTGGAGATAAAAGATAAGTTGTATTTATATTTTTTACTCAAAATTGCCGCAAGGAATCTATTCCTGAAGTTTGACTATTTAAACTTAACCTGTATCTAGCTATATATCTATTACTCTTATCTAAATTTAGGAACTGTCGGTAGATGAACTTCTTACATTTTTGTGGACACTAAACTTCTTATCTTCCCTATTTTATAAAACCAGTGCACGTTGCTAATTTTTGGAACAGATTATCTACTAAGTATCAGAAAGAGAAAGAAACTGTTTACTACGCCCTTGGGTCCTCTTACCAGCAGGTAAAGTCTGGAATTTACGGCCCTTTTTAAATGATTTATACTCTTTCAATTGACGAGTTGACATCTTCATAGACTCCCAGCATAATATTTACAGACCCAGTTTTATGGTTGTGGAGAAATTCTATGGTCCGTGTTTGGAATTTTTCTATGAATCACTAGTAGGGTACTTTGAAATGCTCATATTTTTAAGTAATGCTTTTAGATAACTGACACTTTCCTGTTTTCTTGAAATTTCAACCTATTAGTTGTAATTAAGATATGAAATAGACGTTATTGGTTAAAAATGTACTCACCTTTCACTTTTGGTCATGTATGTGTACGTGCTGCACTGGTATATCTGTAAGAAAAAAGTATGTTGTAATTATACTCATAATTTTTCACTGTATCCAAGGTTAACTATGACTAAGAACAAAAATATTAACCACTTGCTCAGGGAGGCCTAAAAGACAATAAAAACCTTCGGCGCCTGACAATCATTGATCGTCAGAAATGTCAAGTATCTGACAGATAGCAGTTAATCCGGTTAGCTGTACTATTTTGTATTCGTTCTTCTTTCCTTTGTTGCATACTGCCAAAACTATATTTTCACTCATTGCAGATCCGTCATAATTATCCACTAACATTATTTAATTACTGTAAAACGTAAACGTAAAATTAAAAATTAATCACTTACTGTTCTAAAATAACACCCTAGAATACTGCATTGCCAATGCCAAAACATCAAAGAACATGGTAAGGCTTAGTATATTGTAATCTAAGGGTCCAAGAAACATTTTTACAGAACACTGTAAACATCTTGGGATGTTATAGTTTGAAATAGTACTAATTATTTTATGCAAACATCGTCGAGTATTGTTATTTTATTTATTTATTGTTTATTTAGCAACACTAACATAAGTATTAGTACATAGAAATGTGACTAAACTAAAATAAAATAATAATATAAAAATAAAATATATATAAAATTATAGATCTAAGAAATAGAATACACAAAAAAGTACACAATATAAGATACAATTCCACAATATAACTGCAACTGCAACTGCAATAGACACCACCTAAAAAATATTATCCTAATTTACCCAACTTTTTTCCCTTTTTTTTACCGACCTATTCTAAACAATTCTACAATTTGTTTATAATATATTGACGAAGTCTTTTTTAAAAATGAACAAATTCTTTGAATTTTTTATGTTACACGGCAAACTGTTATATGCAGCTATTCCAGCATCAAAAATACTTTTCTTAGTACACTTTAGGTTACACTGATGTGTTATATGAATGAATTTTATGACAAAACTGCAAATTTACAGAGAGATATTTCGGGAGCATATTATTAACCATTTTATGAATAAAAATCAAAGTTCTAAATTGAATTGAGTCTTTAATTGACATCCAGTTAAGCTGTAATTGCATTCTATTTATACTCGTGTATCTATTACAATTCAATATAATACGCATACATATATTCTGTAGAATTGAAGAGTATGAAGGTCAGAATCCTGACACATAAATAATACAGATGAACAGTGTTCAATATGGGGTTTAATAACGACATTATATATTAAAGCCCTGGTATACTGTTTCAGCGCTTTACTAATTCTGTATAAACATCCAATTTTGTTGATATTTTTTTGACCAGATATTCAATATGTTCATTAAAAACAAGATTTTCATCGATAACAATACTCAAATATTTAACACACTGTACTTGTTCAACACTGACCATCAAATTTAATATTCTCCTCACTTAAATAGTTAGTGTTGCGTTTGCTTTTAATAACCATATATTTACACTTATTTACGTTAACAATTATTTTATTATTACTAAACCATTTATTAACTTTAACAAGATAGTGATTCTTAGATATTATTAATTCGTTAATATTTTTACCAATGATGTATATAATAGCGTCATCAGCAAATAGATGTATTTTACAGTCTCCTCAGTCTTCATGTAATAAATCATTAATAAAACATATAAACAGCATTGCACCAAGTACACTACCCTATGGTACACCATTAGTCACTATTCTTTTTTCAGACATATTATCATTTACTTTAGTTTTTTGATCTCTTCTACTTAAATATGAATCAAACCAAAGCTAAGCACTTTTGTTCACTCCGAAATATAATTTAAGCTTTCTTAATAAAATACTTCTGTTAATATTATTGCTATTATTAATATTAACAGAATTTAATTTCCCAACAACAAAAGAAGTTTAAAAATTTATCGGCGTGAAGTACACCTTGCACTAGTGGCCTACAGATGGCGACTGCCTCAGATGCTGTCAAAAATATTGCATACGGTACTATGAGTAGTTTGAACTAATTTTTCAGTAGTTGCTTTTCGCAAATTTAATTTTTCCTCGAGTATTTTTTTTGATATTCTATCTTTTTTAGGCCTTCCAAATACGTGGTTAAAATTAATGACTAACTGGCCCTGTATAAACTCTTATAATTACGGCACTCATATTCCGGAGACCCTGTATATAATTTAATAATTAGATGTTTCATATTTAAGATGATCATGTACCATAACGGTATTCATATACTTCAGGATACCGAGACATGGCTCTAGGCTTAATATGTTGTTTTACACACCAACGCCGACAATTAATACAACTAAATATTCACCCATTCACAGGATTTGTGAAAATTTTAATAAATTGCAAGGTGGCTTCGATATTTTCAACTGTACTATGGTCTCAACAAAATCTCAAAATTTTGATACTTTAATTAATTTACTGTAACATATTTACGTTGGTACATTTAAGAGTTAGTATAATTTATACTGCTTTTTTCTCTGTATCTGATAATGTATGTATTTTGTGTACTGTATTTGTTCTGTTTTCTGTTTTTGCCAAATTGTATTTTTCCTACCCTGTAATTGGTGGTGTACTGTAGGGTAGTGTATTTGTTAAATAAATAAATAAAATAAATAAATAACCTATTTTGTCAGTAAATTTCCATTGTTTTTGTAATCTGTAAGTATAGATTGTTAAATTACTCTTAATAAACAAACATGCTACTAACAATAGAGACAAAGATAAAAGAGGAAGAATACAGGTATTAATATACTTCCAGGTTTATTAGACAAGTCACATTAAAAGCATTTTGATCTTCTAATCAGATAACAAGTTATTAATACGTTTTCCAAACGAAGTTTGACAGTTGTCAAGGCTATAATTTATGATCCTTTGTCCTCGAAGAAGTGGCAAGGGGGCGCCTACTTGATAGAGTGCATAATTATGCGCCGGATTGTATAAGTTTTATCCTAATTTGGAATTATTCTAATAAACTTGCGTACCCTTTGAGATAAAGTCGACAATTTTCTAATGCGGATGCCTGTATCTTTTATCACTGAGATTCTGTGGGTGCACAGGAATTTGTCGAATTTGTTTTTGAATAACGTCTATATCATTAGTTTTACATTACCGAATTAGATATTTAGAACCTGGAGAAAGGCGGTTTTGAATTTATAACACCATACTTGGCTTAAATCCACTTTTTAAACACGTAGGTTAAAACAAGTTTTAGAAGCAGCATCAAACAACTCTATATGTTACACACATAAAAATGTCCTGAAATAAATATAAATTTGTGGTTCTAATCGAACACTTGGCTCGTATCGGAAACTCAGAGCACAAATCAACCTATTATATGATGCAAATACCATGAATAGGTGTCAATTTATTATCGTGGAGAAAGTTGACAGAAGGTTATTAATAGAGACATTTATAAAAATAACACTGGTCATACAAATTATGACACAAACCACGTGGGTAGATCCCATATGAGAGAAATTGTTAAACGCTGGAGTATTTACTTATGATAATCGTTATAATATTATTGGCGCCTATGCAAATCGAAAGAACTCAAAGCCTCCTTATTTAACATGCTTTTTTATTGGGTTAACGCGTTTAAGCATAACACCACCGCCTACTCGATGCTGCATGCACCCAGTTTAGTAGCTCGATTTGAGAAGTAATAAATGGAAACTAGAGGCTTACACGCTGATGAAATTTATTTGTTTGCTTTGTATGTTTAAAAGAGGTATCGTAGTGTGGGTTTTGTAATTTTATTCTTGGATAAGCTTACAAGTCTGTAACGCTAGTTGCATGTAGTGAGTGAAACATACTCATAGATGCAAAATTCGCGGA
This sequence comes from Monochamus saltuarius, assembly GCA_025584915.1. NCBI lineage: Eukaryota > Metazoa > Arthropoda > Insecta > Coleoptera > Cerambycidae > Monochamus > Monochamus saltuarius. The sequence continues at coordinate 105,441,068 of CM046721.1, read as the reverse complement.
TATTTGCGCGACATTTCCGAACAATTCCCACTGTCAATGAAACTTTTATCTTCCTTCTGATTTTCTTTTTAGAAATGCAATTAAATGGACGTACTTACTAGTATCCGTATTTTTCTTCATTGATATAACAACGTAGCATAGAATAATATACCTAAAGCAGCGAAGACTTTGCTATGTTTTGAAAGTGCCAGAAGAACCTTTTCATTGCTGTTATGCTTGATTCATTTCCCTTTATACCAATCTTCAAGTTTTGCATAACCTTGGTCTTACGCCTGTCTTGATTTTTCGTGAAGTAGGGAATCGACAACGCTTTGCGCAATGTCTTCGATATCCGAAATGCAGCGATCACCGACACCGGTCACCGACCTACATCTCTGATCCCTATAATTACAATTTAATGACATTTGCATTAAAGCATAAACAAATCAATGCCAATAAAACCATTAAAGTACCCTCTGACCTGAGCCCAATTATAATCAAATAAAGAGATGGTCAGAGATTAACCAGCCCCCGACACCTTCCTCCAGAGGTTCGGTGGAGAACCACGGTAGTTACTTGTCGCTTGTCTTCCGCGTAACATCCGTCCAGACTTCTTTATTGGTGGAACATTCTTTCCCAGTGTTATATCTTTATTAATATATTTAACGTGTTACAAACCGTGGACTTATTATTTCTAATCTAACAACCCCACATGAAGGAACACTCTCGGAATTAGAATCATCCATATTAATATTCCCTTTCACTAAAACTGAACATATGACACAAAATTAGAGGCCAATAAATTGTCAAAGTCAACACATCGTCAAATAAGGCACCTAATAATTTTGAATATAAGTTTATGAAAACGTTTCTGATATTTTAAGATAAATTGGATCTGTAAATAAACTCTATTTGAACCGTTGTAGATTAAATTTTGAATGATACACGTTCGATACGAACTTTGCTAATAAAGCTTGATAAACAAAATCTTATTTTTTATTATTTTTTAAAACAATTAAGTTTTAATAATGACTTATGCATATCCAAATGCTGAAATGGCCAATATGGTTTATATTTATGGCCTTGCAGATGGAAATGGTGCTGAGACTAGACGAATTTATATGGAAATACTTCGATCATCTAACTCCAAATCCAAGAATCCTCCAAAATGTTTTCAATCTCTTTCGGGGCATTTGTGTTAGTTTGCAGAAACTGGGTAAGACCGGCCCAAAATGTTGAAACATCATTTATGTCAATCTATTTTATTAATTAAATCCACAAAATAAATCTATTAATAATTACTAGCAATAGCGAGCAAAAGCATTAAATTTGCTGTATAGAATCGGCGTTATAACCCTAATAGCACAAGGACGTCCTATGAACATCCAAAGGATGTCCAAAGTCGGAAGTCCGGACATCCAGTGGGCATCCGTTTTTTGTTCGATGGACGTCCATTGGAAGTCCCACGGACGCACAAATGTCACAACTTCGTGCAACCCAGGGACGTCCACTACTATACCACTTTCGCAGCCACAGATGTCCGCCTCTGCACCAAATTTGTGCTAACTATATACGTAACAAGTAACAATAACAAAACCATATAATTACATTACTCAACTTAACCTAGAACAGCTAAAGACTAAAAAAATAAAACTCAACAACTAGAGTGATAATTAAAACTTCTTTATCTAAAAACAAAAACGTCTGTTGTCAGTTGTTAGTACATAATTATACTGTGACATAATTGTCTACATAAAGATGTTATGAAATTAGCCTAGTCAACAAATAATTCAATTATTTATAAATAGACTAAAAGTAGAAAATACAACTTTACTTACAAAATGTGATTTATATTGCTTGGGTTTCCTAGTTTATGCATCTATAGAGTTTACTCATCCACCAAAGAAAACATAACAGTTTGTTTAAACTTTAGAGCTTAGCGTTACATCTGGATTCTGCACCCATCTTTTTTCAGTATACATGCGCTGCACGAATTTTAGCCAGAAATTCAAATTAGAACATGTACAATACTGGACATCTATCGGATGTCCATATATGTACTATTAAAATATGTTCCATAAAGGACATCCATCGGATGCCCAATGTATGTTCTATAAAAATATGTCTAGGAATAGACATCCATCGAATGTCCATTTATGGTCCATGGACGTCTGTACCCTAAATGGACGTCCACTGGACGTCGTGTGCTATTAGGTAAAATGTTATTTATTTCTTTCAATGTTTTGTCCAGTCGCAGATTGCCGCCTTCAAGTTTTACAGTGAACCAATTTTCAGTGCCGTGCAGAAGTATATTTTTAAATAATTTTCGAACTGCCTTTTTTGATTTTTTCCTTAGAAAATTGTATTTCTAAGTGTCTACTGACTTCACAGTCAGAAATTTGTTTTAAATATGTTCTGAATCACTCTGTATATTAAGTAGGTATATTAGATACGCTCAATACAGAAAAAGTAACTGTTTTTAAGAATGAATAAAAGTATCTATTAAAAACACAACAGTGATTGATTAGCACATACAGAATTACCAAATAAATGATTATAGCTAATTAATTACATAAGCATTTATCTCTGGTCTAAGCGTGTACCTAATGAATTACAAAATGGATTTTCCCAACTGTTTATTAAGTAGGTCGATGTTTGCTCTGGTTTGTGATACACTGACAATCTTTATTAATATATGTTTCATTTCTAAATTGTTGAAACACTCTTCGAAAACACATATTTTCTCCCAAAGAAACTTCTGATAACATTAAAAACAGTAGGTAGCAAGGCATACATAACACAAATTACGGTATTAGTTAAATTTGTCTCGGCTAGATACGCAGTCCAAACATAAAGCTAGGCCCATTACCGTCTGGTTCCTATTAAAATGCAAATCGCCCCCAAACACCGTAGCAAAGTACACACCGATTTGATTAACCGATAAAAGACCACCCAAACGTGCCAATAAAGAAGTAAATAAACAAGAAACGGTAGGGGGAACTCGGAGAGTCAAAACATGGGTCACTTGATACTTCTTTAGATAGGTGTCTCAAGTGGAAATAAATAATTAAAATTATTAATAGTCGAGAAAATAAACACCCGTAGAGGCTCTTGGGTCCTGAGAACTGTTCAAACAAACACAAAGTGGGAATAAATTTTCTGTTATGCAGTCAGAGGAATATAATCCTATCACATAATCTTCGTTTATTACTCATTTTTATTGTTTTTGTTATACAGGGTGTTTGGGAGGTAGAGAAGGAGTTTTAACTGAGGTCATTTGGAATATATTACACATCATATACCTATACCTATATAAAATGTTACTGTTTTCCAGATATTAACATTTTTTCAAGTTTTGCCTGGTTTTGTTAATAATTTAAAAATTTTATTATAACTATAGATACGTCACTAATTATACTGGCATACTTTTTTCTGTTCATAGAATATACACCAGTTTTTTGTCGCGTCTTTTGACACTTTCCGCTAAATATTATTTTTTCGTGTTATTAAATCAAAATAGATAAAATTTTGTACAATATTCTCATTGTAAATTCATATTACTCACTCGATGTTTTATAAAACTCGGTTAACGCCTCATTTGATAACTTTAACACCTCGTATTGTAATTTTGAATCTTTGTTGTAAATAACTATTCTGTGCATTTTTAGTAAGAATATTTTTTTTGGGGCATGCTTTGTTTCTTTGTTTATCTGTACTTTCTTCATTCATTTATTCTTAGTTTAGAACCTTAACTAATTATACTTTTGCTGGTCCTATAATTGGGTTTACACCTATTGGGCTAATAAAGTGTATTATTATTAAAAATTTTGAATTTAAGAAATTTTGCATATTGCGTTGTCAAATTTAAATATTTTCCCTTATATAGTACCTACTTATTGTAGTATGTAATTAATGATATAAATAATTTTTTTAAAGTATGCAATTAACACATTAAGTTTCAACTTAAAAAATTTTTAATAATGAAAATACAAAACTCCAATGGATCAAAATAAACCATTCTGATTTCCTCACTAGGTTAAATTAATAAGAAAGGCTGAAACGTTTATTTATTAAATATAGACACTAATAGGAAGCTCTCATGCTGTCAACAAAAAACCGTCCAAGACATACCTATTCAGTGATAAACAACCCGACAATCCGTGTCTTAACCTGCCGTATTTAGGTCAATAACCTTGTTTTTAAAGTCTCCTCAATGACAAGAGCTGCAGAGCCGCTAAATAATAATAGAATCAAACACTAAATAAGTTTGCATTAAACACCCGGTGTAATCAATAGGATATCATCAGAATTTTATAATAAATGCCTAACCGTACTAATCAGCGCCGACATTGTATATATACTCTAATCAGCAGCTAAAAAGTTGGCAGTTCAAATTTCCGTTCAATACATTATCGGCGGAATAAATAAGTCAACCATCGTTTGGGTTCGTTTTCCTATACAGGTGAGCCCGCTGTTCAACTGCATGTATGCACGCGCCCCACTTCTCTCCCTTCTTCCATCAGTTATCATTTTCACATGGTAGAGGTTTGTGGATTTCGTGTGTTGATATCACCAATGTAGTTTATAATTATTAATAAAATGTCTTATTTGCCTAAACAAAAATGCAATTCAAGTTGGATAAAGTGAAGTAGTGAAACACCACGGTTGTCCTCTGCTGAACAGAGCCGTGGGAATATTTATAATATTTTAATAGACATGTGCGTCTCTGTTATTCGGTACCCACTGAACATGAGTAATGGATTTAATTCTGACTCATATTCATAATAATAATATAATAATAATAATATCTCTACCCCTCATTCCAATCACGAGAATTAGCTCAGAAGTCGAAGACTTGTGCGGGAGAGGGGGCGGCATATTATTATTAAGCAGGCCGCATTTGCGCCCAGGAACGACTTACGTTGGTAGGCCCTAACCACCATTCTGTGCAGGAATGAGGGAAACCTGGAAAACCTCATTAATTAGGGGGGTAGTCAAATGTTATCCGGTATCAATCTCTCACATTAACCCAAGCCAACATTCTTCCACCCTACCATACCCGCAGAGAGGGTGCCAATCTCTCCACTAATATAACTTATATACGGTCTACAGGCTGCGGGGGTCGAACCCACAGCGATCCAGTTACCTCGATTCAAGTACTGACGCCTTAAACCGCGCGACCACTGACCGATAATCACATGCGATTTGCATTATTTGGGAATGTCAGCGTACAAGATCAACTCGATTCTGCTATCAAGAACATAACGAAAATGTGACAAAAAAAATATGTATGTTTTTAAATGTTTAATCCAAAATTATTTTGTATAAAATTTTGCAGAGCTGTTAAACTTGCATTACGAGGGCATAATGAATGAATTTTACGTCAAAACTTGACAAAAAGCTTAATGAATACTTTACAAATTTAACAACAATGTTTAAAGACACAATCGTTTGCTATAACAATGACACTCTTTAAAATGATTTTTGCGATTTCTTTTGAACTGCTGACGTATTCGCAATGAAATCTACTTTTATCTTTTATTACTTCTTAGTTGCTTTAGTCACCAATTTAATGACATTTTACTCAGTACGTCCAGAAGTTCAAAAACTGTTTTGAGGGGTCATTATTATTGCAAAAGCATGTATCTCAAAGAATATACGAAATGCATACATTTTAGACTGCAAACAAGACGTTTGTCATTAGAAAAAAAAACTATCAATTCAGTACCGAACATGCTGTTATTATATGTATTTGATCCTGAGTGGCAACGCTGTTGGACTTCTTATATAGGTAGCTTCAATTCTTGAACGCGTATCAGAAAATTTGTAGCGATTTGTTTATCTTTCGAAGGGTAGAGACAAATTTCGTTTTTGATTTTCTGTTTTATTAGGCCTTCCGAATATGTGATTAAAATTAATGACATTATGACTACTACACGTTTTTAAGGTACTGGTATACTGATAAAATGCTAATGGCACCAGAGCATTAAACATTTATCGATCATATATCCGGAACTGTGTTAAAAACAATACTATGCATAAAAATCGACGAGTCGTGCATATTTTGCCCCTGTCTCCCCAGCACGTCTCGTTTGCCGGACAATTCCACATAAAACCCAGCAGATTTATCGAGAATTACATATTGTTATGTTACACCGCAAACTGCTGTGCAGCTGCAATAAAGTTTACTGCAATTATAATTCACGGCAAGAAGTGTGGGACTCGGTCGAAGATATTCATGTACTTATTCGCCACAAATCATGTGGGTGCATACCAGTCTGGCTCCGTGCACAGTTTTTAGCGACATATTTATGCCCTTTTTGCGGTTTTCTACGAAATGAATGGAGATATGCAGCAGAGGTGTTGCACTTAACTGTAACGGCTGCGGTTTGCGAATAACTGGGGATTATTTTTCGCTGTATAAATTATACGAGTACCTACGGAGTTTTACAATGAAAAATGACCATCTCAAGTAACTTGGAAGCACGGACATGTATTAACGTTGGCAGCATATTTCGTCATTTTTAAGTTAAATGATATTTATGTCTGTCATTTGAGCTATACAGAGTGTTTTCGAAAAGTAACGATTAAATTCATTGTTTGAAATTGAAGTTTTCGAAAAAATCCTCTAGCACGTCGATTTTGTTTTTAGAAAAGGCACTTTTTGACATACGACCCATATTTGTGACGTCATCGTTGTTCGAGATATTTGGTCATCGACAATTTTTTTAAATTTTGACCATGCCGTTTGAAAGAGCGTGTCATTCTACATACACATCATGAAAAATTACGGTGTTACATCACAAAAATTTCAAGAAAATTATGTTTGAAGATGTTAAAATTTAATTTTCACCGAAATGTATCACCCGAGAAGGGGGCCGATTGAGTGGCCAGCCAGATCGCCTAATTTGACACCCCTAAATTATTTCTTGTGGAGATACTTAAAAAACAAAGTATACGTTACTAGAACGGTTAATTTAGAAGATTTAAAAGCAATAATTTGTACGAGATACATCGTATACCTCCTGAAGTTATTGATAATGTCTAAAAAGAATTTATTAATCGTCTTGGCTACTATCTGGCAGCCAAGGGAGCACAACTTGAACATTTAATTTAGTCGATTTTTTACATAATCATTATCATTTTCAGTATTGTGAAAATTAAATTTTAAAATCTTCAAACATTATTTTCTTGAAATTTTTGTTATGTAACTCCATTATTTTTCATGATGTATGTATGTAGAATAACATGCTCTTACAAATGGCATGGTCACAATTGGGGTTGCCATTTAAAAAAATTGTCGATGACGTCATACTCGAACAACGATGACGTCACAAATGATGGTCGTATGTCAAAAAGTGCCTTTTTTAAAAACAAAATCGACGTGCCAGGGGATTTTTTTCGAAAACTTCTCAATTTCAAAAATAATTTATTCGTTACTTTTAGAAAGCACTGTATTGTAATTGTCTCGTGCTCATTTTTACAAATAAACACTAATTAATTTCAATAAAAATTTGTTTTGACATTTTTTCTGTAAAATACAGTGGCGTGCTTTTTCAGTGTCAATTTACTTTTAACGAAATATGCTAATAGCTGTAATAAAATCCCAAAGCCCTCTATACCTGTTCGAAACAATGTCCTTCTTGTTCTTAAACTAATAAATGCGCTAGTTATCAGCCGCCATTTTGGTTTCTTTTACGAAGGTAAATCAATCTGAATATATTTTTTTAAGAACGCAAAACAATAATCTTTACGTTTAAAATTAATAGAACATCCCAAATACATACAGCCGTATAAAATATGATAATAATAGAAAATGGCATTTGTTAAGCTACCATTTTGGACAAAATCTGTTGCGTACTTGGTTAATTTAGGGACTTTAGACACCTTCACTTAAGGAAATTGAAACGAATATGCTAAATTAAATGTCAAAATATGAATAGAACTATAAATAATGACGAAATAACATATTTCAGTGTTTTCAGTTTGTATTTTTAGTAAATTCTCTCATAAAGCAGCAAATTTTATAAAAGCAAACGTTTTCTGTGGTAACACGATAAGTAATGTTTGTATAAACTACAATATGTATGTAAGGGTACTGAAAAAGAAAATTAATACGTTCTAAATATATAAATATTCCATTCAAAGATTTCAGTGGTAATCAAAGTTAAAGTAATTTAAAATAAAATTGTATCCAGTAAACGATACTACCACAGTTAATAGTATAATAAACAACAAGTTTACCAAACAGAGTTCTACTAAACGATAGCTTTTGAGTACGAACGAGCTCAGGGAAAGAATATAAAATATAAAAATGAGTCTTACTACTGAAATAAATTTTGAAAATGGTTGCAAAGGCAGTTTATGCCACTCGAGAAGCATCTTCCGGCTAACTTCCTTTAAAATCCAGGGAAAAATACGAGAAGGCATATGAAATATTTTGCAAGTGGAGGATAACAAGAAACGCAAGAACTGATGAAAGTGTAATGCTAGCGTATTTTTAAGATGGTAAGCCATTTTTTATACATATTTTAGGCAAAATCTCTTAAGGCATCCAATTTATGATCTATATATTCCATGTTAAAAAGCATTATAAAAATAAACGATACCACAATTAAAAAGCTACTTGACTTTTTAAAACGTCAAAATGACACGTACGAAACAAAGAAATCAAAAGTTGTGGCTATGGAAAACGTAACTGTTTTTAAAAGAGGCTGCAGATGATAAGTTCTTATTAATTAAGGTGGTACTAATATTCGGTTTCAATAGGGCATGTTGGCGTGAAGAATTATCCAGTTTAACTGTAAAATATATAGAAGACGGGGAAATTTTGATTATAACTTTACATGATACCAAAACCAAAATGAAACGTGTATTTACCGTAGAATCAGAGTGCAACGGATTTATCATAAGTATAAGATCGCTGTGGGTTCGACTCCCGCAGGCGGTAGACCGTATATAAGCTGTATTCGTAGAGAGATTGGCACCCTTTCTGCGGGTATGGTAGGGCGGAAGAATGTTGACTTGGGTCAATGTGAGAGATTGATACCCGTTCACATTTGATTACCCCCCTAATTAATGAGGTTTTCCAGGTTTCCCTCATTCCTGCACTGAATGGTGGTTAGGGCCTACCAACGTAAGTCGTTCCTGGGCGCAAATGCGGCCTGCTTAATAATAATATGCCGCCCCCTCTCCCGCACAAGTCTTCGACTTTTGGGCTAATCCTCGTGATTAGAATGAGGGGTAGAGATATTAATATTTTTATTATTATTTACGATTGAGACCTAAACAGGTAAAGCACAATAGAATTTTCATTTACTATAATCATGGTAAGTGCACAATACAACTAGTTAGCGTCAACAGTTGGTCCTCAAAGAGTTGCAGAATACTTAAAACTCCCATATGTATCCAGTCACAGTGGCACTTCTCGAGGAGGACGGCTGCCACCTTCCTCGCTGACAATGGAGCGAATATTCAGTCACTTAAAAGACATAGAGGATGGCAGCCCACTAGTTTGGTTGAAGATTATATCGAGGAAAGCATCAATAAGTTGAAAATTTCAAAAAGTATATTTCATCACCAAGAACTAGTGGCACCTTAAGACGACTCAGGTATGCAGATAGAGAATCATAATAGTTTTCAAATGAACAAGTAGAGTTGAATAAGTTTCGTGTTGTTAACTTTTCAAATTTGAATAATTGTACTTTTAATATATGTAACAATGTTTCCAATATTTAAATAAACAATTTTCTGTCAAATTGTTTCTTATTAACAGCGACAGACAGTGAGTCAAATAATATTTCAATGTGGCAAAGTGTCACTTTAGCAAAAGATTCTGAATTTAGCATATTATCAGTTATTAGACACTTAATGAGATCACCTGCTTTTTAATATTTTTATGAAACTAATTCTCATGCCTTTACTTAATCTTTAATATTCAAAGATAATTCAACTCCCAAGCATTGTTTAGATAGGACTACAGAGCAATAAGCCTGCAACTTTACAAAGTAAACCACCGAGTATAGGGTGTTCGAAATGAGATAAAATTATAAAGAAATGTCGACAAATGGTGTCTATGAACTAGGTATAAAGAAGTTATTCAGTTGCTTCTAAATTATGAACGGTAAAGTTCCACGTGTACTAAAAAACTACAAAGGAGGCTTTTTATTTCACATCGCCAAACACAGTTGCAATTACATTCAGCACCATATAATTTTCTCTGCAAGCTTTTCATAAAATAATTTAGGACACACATTATATTCCCCCGGTCTAACAAACGCCAGTTGGAGCGCTATTACAAAGGAATTAATCCCGCCGAACGCTTTGGAAGACCAGCAGTCAACAATAACGAAAGCCAAAGGTGGAATGTTTGAATAATTAAAAAATTCCAGCGGTGTCAACGCGACCGGGGCGCTTCCTGGTAGTTTTTCATGGGTCCGTTGCGACATTTTCAATTATCGTCTCTGTAGTGGTCCTCTAACGAGCGCTCAAAGACCAGGCAATAGCGACAGATGCGGGACAGTCGTTTTTGCGCCAAGGGTCGCTTGTAAGTCCTGTATAGGATGATCCAGATTTAATGTTGGCGTTTTATGGACAAAAAATGATACTTTTAGTAAGAATATTATGTACAGGCTGTCTCTAACTCGATAGTATTGGCCTACTGTGAGGACACAAAAATATTAAATGAAATTCATAATTCCATTTTCAATGGAAAGTATCATTACAATATTTGACAGAAACTGCTAATGACGTCATCAATTACATTTTTCCAGAAACATAAGCAATTTTTTTTATTTTAAAAAGCTCTCTTTTTTCTAACAAACTTTGATTAGAGATATTTTTCTGTATTATTTCCCGTTCGAAAGTTATATCGTCGTAAAGAGTCTCAAAAGAAATACCACCTAAAAATCACATTAGCGGTGGAAGGATCTATTAGTAGTTGGAAAATAATTGAATAATTGAATGTACGTTGTTTAAAGTGCATATATGTCATTAAGAATAAATAAAAGGATTTAACTCGATACAGTTAAAACAAAAGGTGATGATATAACTAAACTTATAAATAAACTTAAACTTAAAAATAAGGCTAACGTCCTCATACTACATACATCTATAACCTATTCTCTATATGATACACATATCCAATCTTCGCCTGACTTTTTTGTGGGCTGCGTACATTTCACCGTTTAACTCATTACAAGCATTTGTGGTTTTTTCTTTTAAATGATTAATATCTCGGGAAGACGTTTTATAAACCTTATTTTTCTAAACGCCACATAAAAAAAATCGAGGGGTGTTAGATCTGGTGACTTTCTGGGAAAGTGTTATCTAAACATTGCTGACCCTGTAGCGTGTAACTCCGTCGTGCTGAAACCAAGTGATTTTTGTAGGAAATTTAGGCAACTCAATCAGTTCAATGTATGCTAATAAAAATAGGGTCCAATTACATGCCTACCGATGATGCCGCACCATACATTTACTCCAAAATGGTTTTGGTTTTGGACTGGATTTACAACGTGGGGATTTTCAACTCACCAGTAGTGTTTGTTGCGCCTATTTAGGAAACCATTACTGACAAACCGACTGTCGTCCGTCCAAAGAACGTGAAATAGATCTGATCAACAGTTTCATATTACTACAATTTAAGCTATATAATTAAGTCTATTTTCAATGTGACGCTTAGGCAAATACTCCAAATTGGGAATTTTGTAGGCATGATATCCATTGCTCTTTAAAATCCGTTGAACGTTTGATTTATCCAAATTCAATTCCGGGCTAGCCTGGTATAGACTTTCTTGTATTTTGTTCGAAATACTGTAATAGTCTAGCTGTATTTCTTACCCTTCGGTCAATTATTCAAGAGGTCTTTTAAGGTCTATTTACACATATCAGTGCCGTGTCAGTTCCGCATCAGTATCAGTGGAAACTGAAAAATTGTTGCTTAGATTTTAAATCAGCGTGTTTATACACATCCGTTACAGTGCCGTATCAGTGCTGCTTCAGTGTCCGTTCAATGGCTTTTAAATACGTCGACGACGATATTTTTGTAATTCTACTGACGAACTGACCATATTTTTCTATTACTTAGAATGGACGAAAAGCTTATCGAGCTAGTACGAAATTTTGATCAACTGTATGATAAATATATTAAGATCATTTTGTTTGATCGTCTACTAACTCTTTTTTAGGGACTACGGACGGATATGTGTAAAATGGCATCAGTGATCGACCACAAATAACACGGATACTGAACTGATACGTCACTGATGTGTGTAAATGGACCTTTAGGTGGCATATCTTTTGAGACTCTTTCGGTGAATATTGGTTATAACTTTTAAACGGGATACATACAGAAAATTTTCTCTATTAAAAGTTTATTAGAAAAAAGAGGACTTTTTAATAGAAATAAAATTTGGGAATTTTTTCAGATCATTAGTCTTTCAAAGATAATAGTTTCGATTGAAAATGGAGCTTAGCTCATCCTAGTATACCACAGCAATTTCACTCCGTTGTCGACACTTTGAACTGCCTTCAGTCTTCTGCGGTGACTTCGAAATGTGAGTGCGATAGCGCATTCGACGGAATTTACAGAATCGGCGATCAGGACCGGAATAAGAGTTTTTAATTTTTTACTGTATTCGAAAGGTATTTTACGGAAATATAAATCAAATCTTCTACAATTCCTATCAATGAAGTCATATGCATGTTCTCTGATACCAAACATCTAGGTAAGTTCTGCTTAATAATTATCTAAAGAAATTAATCTATCTAAATATACTAACCTGGTTTAATGGAAACACTCTATAAATATCTAATTTCACTTTTGATAGTAAGAACTCGAAAATTCAACCACATACATATGACTTCATTGATATGAATTGTAGGAGATTTGATTTATATTAGCTTAAAATACCTTTCTAATACAGTAAAAAATGTTACAAAAGCTAAATAATAAGGAATATACGGGTGTAATTCAACGCTGGTTGGGGCTTTAGCCCACAGAGTAGTTAGTCTCACACAATATTATTAATACCTAAAAGTATATAAAAAAGAGTTTTTCATTTGCGCGTAAAAGCGTAATCATTTATTCCACATGGAAGTTAACGTTATATCATTTCTGTCCGAGTGATTCTACTGATCTCTCTCTACTGTGCCCATACTATCGAATTTAAGGCACCCTTTACATTATTTTTTTTAGATAAGTTCTAATTCTCCCTGTAAAACAGTCTTAGGGTAAATAAATAGATAAAAGTAGTGTCTGTAACAATAGTTGAACAATTTAAAACGTTGGAAGAAAATAATGACCGATCCCTGAAAGAGAGAATACACAAAAGAACAGAAATAATGAGGCATTTTCGCACTTATGGTGGAAGAACACCCGAACAAAAGGCCTTCGCTAGCTGAACATCGCAGGTGTCGGAGGAGGAACGCTTCGTTGTGGCTCCCAATTAAAACCATGATTTATTATTTATGATTTCATGCCTCACGGTACGAACTCTTACACCTTACATCGACGTGCTTTACTGCGCCTTTGTTTCGAGGCTCTCGAAGTGGGATCCGAGCTTTTTATCGTCGAATTGCCGGAAATTATGAGTTTTGAAACCCTACACGTACACCCAAGACCGGTGGAGGTGGGTGGCTGTAATTTACTGTGTGAAGTTTGGGTTAATTTTACTGTGTAAACAAATTTGTTTGGTAAATCGCTGTGGGAATAAACGACTATCATAAATTTTCCTTAAATTGATAATTTTACGTGATTTAGCTGATCGCGGCATTAATTTCATGCTAATGTTTGTTCTTTATAGACTCAGATTGGCTAATGTGCTAGATTTATATATTATATATTGAAATTTGCTAATATAATTTGTCATCTACTTTATATAACAAATGAATAATTCATATTAAATGCCTCCTTTTAAAAATAAAAAAGTTTGCATTTATATGATAAAATAAAGTAGCGAATAAAGAATCTTTTATTTCCAAAAGAATAATATTTCATGTTTCAACAATACGTTTTAGAGTGAAAAATTTACTTTTTGACAGACAAAGTAATTTTTCTACAATAATACCCAAATGCAACATTTTCAGTAACTAAATTGACGTATTGCTGTTAAATTGATAGGTTTAGGCAATTGGGATTGCAATTAGACTTATATCTTAATTAGGACCCAATTTAACCGTTATAGCATCGTCCAAATATACATATATGATACTCTCGATTTTGTGCTCAAAATTTTTCTCCTGCCGACGCACTTCTCCTTGGCAACTAACTGGAATAACTCTTGTATGTTTACATACATACATATATACAGTTTTAATAGATGAATTAAACTGAAATTTTTTGATTATCATGAATAGTCATTTTATATTATTGGCTTGGGTTAAACTTATAATAATAACAGATAATATCTTTTGAGAGCTAAAATTATTGTTATATAACTTGACATACACATTGTAAATATTCAGCATGGTATTCATATAATATGAATACTTAAAACGAGTCTTCAAGATTCAAGTATATGAATGTTATATTCAAGATCCGAGTAATTAACAGAGTACTCTGTATTCATAGATTGAAAACTTTTTATGACCAGCTCTGGCATGGAGAATGTTCGTTTATGTATAATGAACTTGCTTTTATTTCTTCTAAATTCTATCTTCTGTCAACTGTAACACTTATATAAAATGATTCGAGCAAGACCAATAGTCATAAACACTGATTTATGTGTTCTACATCTACATTTGTGTGCTACTTGCAGTTTTATGATAATAAAAAGTGATAGTCTTGTGAAAGGAAATAAAATGCGATAAAAAAAATGTCGCATCTTCAAACTTTGTTTTTAAATTGGCATAAATTCAATATAAAGAGCTATAACCATACAGAATTCCATTTCTCGAAACTATGCCACAGGAAATATGCAAAAAAAGAGTGCAGGAGAAATCAAATAATCTCTCTCAATATTCATTTCTAAAACGCCGTCGCGAAAAAATTTACATAAGCTTGAGCTCCATTTTGCATAATTTTCCCATTATCCAAATATTAACAATTGAAATTTTACGGTAACATTATTATTTTGCTCCACAACAGAGCAGCTTAAAAGTAAGCCTATAAATCAAGCCGGCATCGCCGAGGAGAGCCTTTTGCATTCCGGAATCGATAATTATTCGGAATTTATGAATTTCGTAACACGTTCGCGGCGAACTTACTCGCGTGGAGGTTTTTTCTCTATTTGTCCCGGTGGGAGCCGATTTAAATTTTGCGACGCAACGGGTGGTTCGTCCTTTCGGAGTCCTTGTTGGATGCCGAGCGAGCGGTGAAGGTGAAGAATATCGTTTTTTATAAGGTGGTTCCAGTTGTGACTGCTTCAACATATGACGACTGAAAAACGGTTGTTTGCAGCTTGAAACTTTCGATACATTGTGGATTATGTTTTTAGTTTCATTGAAGGTAAAGACTTAAAAACGTCTCTAATAATTAAAAGTTCAAAAAACACTAGATATGTAGGGTGATTTACAATTTATCTAAAAAAATGTGGGAATAGATGAGTCATTAAAAATGGAGGCAATATTATAAAAATAATTAGTTTTTCAAGTATCAAAAATGACTTACGTGTATAATAACTCGGAGTAAACATGTGCCAAATGCAGATACTTTGACCGCAGTGTGCAGAGAGTGCAAGTGTAGTGCAAAGCGAGTAAAATTATGTGTATCGCACTATTAATAACTTACGCAAACGTATCATAGCTGCTGCCAATAAATCTATTAAAACAAAATGTCTTTAGTTACACTTATATTTAATATATATTTTCTATGTTCATGCAAGAAACAAAACTATTGAACTATATTTAATGAAAAATGTTTTTAATGCTTATTGCATTCATCTGTACAGCGTTTTGTCATCATGACAAACATAAAAATTCAAATCGACGTCATATTTTCCTACACTTAGGGCTGGTACTTTCAGTCTCATTTAACCATGATTAACGTACTTTAACAGTTGATCAAATTTAACAGAGGCCTTTTGAGGACTTTCGGCATTAATTATGATTAATCATGATTACAATGTGGGCGGGGTCCTGTTAGAGTTAACGGACCTATAGACCCCCGATTAATGCACAAATCAAGGTTTCGTAATCTCACATTTTGGTTTCTCTGTCTTTGGTTTTTAATTGAAATTGTGAAATGGATCTCGAAGAGTTAAATGAAATTTTCGATGATAATGATGAAGATATCATAGATTTTGTAATGAATATGAGGACATATACACTAATATACAGTTCAAGAAAGAAAAGATTATTTTGTTGATTTGGATGATAAAGAGTTGTTCTATAGGTTTAGTTTAAAATAAAGACTGTGAATAACTTGTTACGTGAATTAGAACCACATTTACATAATGATCATACACAGTAAGTTTTTCAAAGTCGCTCATAAATAGTAGAACCTGAAGCATATCATATTTATTGTAGATACCATAAAGTCCCCATTAGAAGTCAACTTTTATTGACGTTGAAATTTTACAGCACTAAAAGTTCTTATATTACAATTGGGGATTTTATCGGTGTCCACAAGCTACAGCAGGTCGAATAATAAGAAGAATTTCAAATGCTATTCTATTGTTTTCTTTATTCATCTTCAAATAATGCAGAGAAGCTCGTCCTGTACCCTGTCACCACAACTATTGCACATCCAACATCTAACAAATTATACTTTTTCAAAAAACTCTGGTTTATTTTGCGTTTGAACACCGAACACGCATAAACTAAAAAGAAAACAAAGTTACATAACCTCAAATCAACAATCCAGAGAACTATTTCTCTCTTATCTCTGTGGTACATGGTACATTAGAAATATTTTTTAAATTTTCATTGCTGCCAACAAGGGTTAACCAACGATTTGCAAACACAAGTTGTTAAAATAGGAATAAAGTACAAAACAATTCTTAATCAAGATTAAATTACTTGATTAGTTTAATAACACTGTTAATGAATCGGTCATCTAAATAAAACATTTTTTGGTTTTTGCATGAACGTAGACAAAATATTGTATGCAACTCGTACTTATTGTACGTTGTATAAATAAGAATTAGTGATTTGTAACCTATTTCGAAAAAAGTGACACGCATATGTCTTTGCTTAAAAGTTTATATGTCAGGTTTTAAGGCCATTCAACTCTTTATAATATCTAGATAGACCGTAGAAATTAGATATTAAGGTATTTTCCATCCTGTTTGAGTTCAATAAAGTAATTATGAACCATTTGGGTCGTTCCCATTGGGGAGAGTACGGCTCGAAAATAATTTTCTCATTTCAAAGAGTCATTTTGACATGAATGATTCTACACATTCAGAAAAGACTATTTGACTTGAATGGAGATACTTTGAACGCTTCTATTGGACAATCAGTCAACCATACAACCAAATTGGGTGTATGACCAACGTAAATTTTGACCGAAAACACCAAAAATCAACTTATTATTATAATTAACTTGTCGACAATGTTGACTAATTTATCCCGGATTATTACTGCTGACGGGTAATGGTCAGGATCAAAAACAAAGAATAGTGGCTTAACACACACAAAAACAAGACTTCTCCAGAGAAAGTTGGTATCCATCCATGACAATTCCACCATCATAAGGCCGTAATTAAAAAAAAAATTTCTGACCTCGTGCTGCTAACACTCCGAAGGTGATTCAGGTGTGCGGTTTGGAGGTTATTACATATGCGCCTTACTCACATGACCTTACCTTAGGAGAATTTCCTTTAACTCCTAAACTATTCATAATATTGGATAATTTGTTTTTAATTGTTCTTCTTTAATCATACTTCTATATAAACATAATTTAATAAGTACATTTTTTATTTACCAATAAAATATTTCCTTATTTTTTAATAATTGTATGTGTTAGAAAGCCCTGTTTGGTAAATTCTGCGGAAGCACTTTGTGCTATATACTACTCCAACCATTATTAGGTCAAAGTGCAAAGCAAATTCCTTCTAAGTTATATATGGATTGGTCTAGGTCTAGAGTTGTGTATCATTATCCAGTACTATAAATTGCCTTGTTGAGTTATCATTTCAACTTCAACTTGTTCAGCTTTTTTAAGATCAGCTTACATTTGCTCAATTTACACAATATATGACATAATTTTACCTTTCTTTTTCGTTTTACGGATGTTATACCAATTTATGATTTACTCAAGAGAGAAAGAGTATTTATCCGACTTACGAGAAAAATATTACGCGTATAAGCACACCAAAAGCCTCTTCTTCTTCTTTCATAGCGAAGCATCCAAGAAGTATTTATTTAGGTTCTCATAAGTGCAACTATAAGCAAATTGCCACATTCCTACATGTAGCCCACACGGAACGTGCTGTTCTAAAGGCAAATCCTCGCCAGGATGTGACTAAGCAGTAAGCAGTTATGAAATATCTAAATGGCTAGAGAGTTTATCTGAGTTGTGTGACTTTGCGTGTCTCGACCCACTACTTTGTAGCTTTGGCTGAAATTGGACAGTCAGGAGAAATTTTCAGATATGTTTAAAAGTATTCACTGTAAAATTGAAAGATGTTGTATCTAAACGTAATTGAATTACAGAAAAGGATGTGTAAAATTTTCCTATAAAAAAATTGTTCAGATAAAAGTTTTTTAAGTATGTTTTTCTACGTTCCTGCAAAAAACAAAACTTTATTGAACTATATTTAGTAGAAAAAGTGGTTCTTTATTGCACTAGTGCAATAAAATGTTTATTGCATTTATCTGTCATTCTACTACAGCGTTTTGTCATCATGACAAACATAAACGTTCAAATCGACGTCACATTTTCCTAAAGGTATTGAACTATATTTAGTAGAAAAAGTGGTTCTTTATTGCACTAGTGCAATAAAATGTTTATTGCATTTATCTGTCATTCTACTACAGCGTTTTGTCATCATGACAAACATAAACGTTCAAATCGACGTCACATTTTCCTAAAGTTAGTGTCATCTGAATAACATTTTTTGGTTTTTTCATGAACGTAGAAAAAATATTGTAAGCAACTCGTATAAAAAGTGCTTATTGCACTCGACGTGTTGTCGACAATTTCACGTCGCGTGCAATAAGTACTTACTTTTTGTACTTGTTGTATAAATAACTATTTCTGCACACTTTAGTAATCTTGACTTTGTTTCAAAGCCAGTAATTTCTTTGCCATAGCAATCAATTTTTTTTTAAATGGCACAATACTATTTTTTCTCCAACCTTCAGAAAACTATAACTGTCAGAAGTCTCTAAGTTGACATATTTCTTCCTGAGAAAAAAAATGGTAGCAACAAATATATTCACTATTAATCCTAGAAGCTAAAGTTGGCACTTTCAATCCGTGTTTCAGCAAATTGAACTACAAACAATAGCAAATGAACTCAATTAGCAAATGGCGACTAATGTTTGACAAAGTACTCATGACTACATCGATATATCCTACTTATCTCCTATGCCTTATTATCCAAATTTGATTTGAATAATATCAAAACACAAATTAATAATTAAATGAAGGATTTCGGTTGGAGAAAAAATATTATTCGGATTTTTTAAAGTGTATTTTTCGACTCGCAATTGCTTGCTTGCCATAGAAGTGACACTTTTAATCCTAATATAACAAAATATTACACAATTTTTTCAAAAAACCTAGTAGGTATTTTAGTTCAAATGCAAAAATCCGAATTGAATAGCTTTATCGAAAAGATCACGGTTTCTAATAACCTTTGCATAGTAACGTTAACTTGTTAATATGACATATGGGGATTACAAAAGAATACAGATTGAAGCCTGTAACATTTTTAATGAATTCCTCAATTCCATGAATCATTTTCACGCTAAAAGTACTCAACAATTATTGCTTTTTCAAGAATTCAGACGATAACGCCATGACTGACGTTACGCATTGTTTTTATTATCAATATAATTTTCGATAGATTATTGCGTTAAAAAATCATTTTATGTAATTTAGTGTAATATATAATGCAAACATTTAGTGTAGTATATAGTTTTATTATTCTCAATTGCAGTTTCTTCAATATGTTAATGCAAATATAATGAATTATTAATTTGTTCGTATAGCGTAAGTCGTCTGAATTATTCGCATCTATAATAAAAATTTATTAATAAGGCATTACATGACATGCCAACATGACTAATTAACTAATACTGACTACTTACTGTGTACTATTACTGCCTTAGTGGTATGATTTTTTTAATTAATGAGCTTAATTGTAAAGATAATAATTTGAAAATTGGAACAAATGTTTCTTTTACTTTATGTTGCTTTTTTGGAAAAACTTTTGAGAAAAATATATATTATTTAGAACTCTATAAATAGGTGGTCCGAGGTCCGACCTCTTTCTTCTCTCCAAATATTTTTCGGTGTACGCCTATGATCTGGAATATATCATTTTAGATATTTTATATTGTAATTCAAAGTCAATAAATTTTGCCTTAAGTTAATACTTCCATAATTATAGAGCTCTAAATATATATTTTTTTCAATAGTTTTTCTTAAAAGCGGCATAAAGTAAACAATATTTATACCAATTATCAAATTTTTATCATTACAATTAAGGTCATTAATTAAAAAACCCATTTATTTAAACATTTTTGATATGAT
The DNA here is from genome assembly GCA_025584915.1 of Monochamus saltuarius. NCBI lineage: Eukaryota > Metazoa > Arthropoda > Insecta > Coleoptera > Cerambycidae > Monochamus > Monochamus saltuarius. Next base: position 105,420,445 of record CM046721.1, on the reverse strand, counting down.
CTCGGAAATTAAGCATTTCTAGACATATATTTATAACTTTATTTTCTTAAAGTTTTAGCACCTGTTAAAGTTTAGTTCCTGGAATTCGGAACAGCCTGTACCGATCTTCATCATGTACTTACTAAATTTAAGCAATAATTTCCCAATTTTCTCTATGCCTGGGTATCTCAAAACATATTTTATTTGATGCAAATCAGTGTGTAATAGTCGTACCGCTCTAAGCTGAGTTAAATTTCAACATCCTGTTTCTGATACTCACGTAAACTTGCACTTGCCACGCAATAAACCTCTCTAATCGCTAATCCTCTGGTATGCGAAGTACGTACATCTCGTAAATTTCACATCGAATTAGTGTTGCGGATTCACCGTATGTCGCAGAGCCAAGATTAATTTCGACACTACAACCCGTTTCAGCTGATTTTTACTCAAATGGATTATTCCAGCCAGGAATAGCGTCTAGGAAACTCGCAAAGAAACGACTTTCTGTTCTAAAGTAAGAAATAAGCTGGAAGAACTCTAAAATACCATATGATAAGCTTATATTTTAAATGTTCTGTTTGAAATTATGCAGATTTGCCCAGCTGATACTAAAAGTATTTTCTAAATACGAAGTTTCTTTAATTTAATCAGGCAGTCCAACGATCTGTCAAATTAGACAAATGTGGCCCTGACGACAAACAACATTTCGCAAATGCGGAATTCCAGGAAACAACTACTCTGTGGGCTAATGCTCCGACCAGCATTGAATTGCACTTGGAAAATCTATAGCAGACAGCTAAATAGCCCACCAGATATATACCGGTTTCAAGCTTATTGGCTCTCATCAGTATGTCATAGGTGAGGTAGCCGACGAATAAGCTTACTTGTTTTAAGTCTGTCTAACCCGACAGTAGGGACTATGAGTACCGTAAAGTAGCAAAGCTTCTCCAACGAAAAAACTTTAATTTTAAAGTGTAAATTATTTTATTATACACTATGAAATGTTTGATACTTTATGTCGGACTGACCAATCACAGACACGAAGCGTTCTGCATCACTGTAGAAATCATAGAAAGCTAGCGACCTCTATCGCGAATCGGAGATAACGATATATTGCAAATATGGAATTCCAGGAAAAAACTACTTTGCGGGCTAGTACCCCGACCAGTATTGAATTACACCTGGATAACCTATAGCAAACAGCTAAAGCTACTCATCTGCAGCCCACCATACATATACCGGTTTCGAGATTATTAGCTCTAGTCGGATGTGTCACATATGGCATACCTAACTTTAGCTGTCTGCTATAGATTTTCCAGGTCTAATTCAATGCAGCAGTAACGCTGGTACTGCTGGCTATGAATAGCAATAATGCTGAATATGCTACAATATTTCTATTCAAAATCCATCCGGAAATGACTGTATTAGTAACATATAGTTGAATGTTGTGTTGGATCAGATAAAATAAAGAACCCATTCACAACTATCTAAAAAAATTTGCACGTAGATGCATTACGAAAGATATTATAATAAATAAATATTTTGTAAAATTCTTAGTTTCCGAATATAAAATTATCGAAGTTGTAGTATTTTCAACCTTTACATCGCTGGGCTACTGTAGTCTCTAGCCAGGCGATTTCGAATATTAAAATCCGATTACTTATAGTAGGTATTAACGTTTTTGTGATGCGAGTATTTACATTATTTTTTCAAGCGTCAAAAATGGCTTACGTGTATAGCAACTCGTTTTAATTTATGGTAATGAGAAAATGCTTTAGCTGAACGATTTCCCGGTAAACATGTGTCAAATGCAACTACTTTTAGCGCGGTGTGCAGTGAGTGCAAATGTAGTCTAGTAAGTGCAAGTGTTGTAGGCAATGCGGGCGTGACACGGAAAATTTGAAACCGAATCGCGAAAGAGATGGTGGTCCAGGGCACCCACGGCCTATTGCATCAATATGGCGTATTATACACGAAGCTTAGTAATACCGTAACAGGTACTTACAGCGAGTCCAAGCATTAATACATTTGGACAATTCTTATGGGGACATTTGAAAAATGAAGTGCATCGCACTGAAGTGGACACTATTGATGATTTACGCAAACGTAGCTGCTGCTAATAACTTACAAGTTCAAAACGGACAAAAAGCAGAAACATTTATGTTAGTTTATAGAAACTGTGAGACGGGCCCAAAATTATGTAATAATAATATTGTGTGACACTAGCTACTCCGTGGACAAAAGCCCCAACCAGCGCAAGCAGGATTGCTTCTTCAGGTGGCCTCCTTTAAGTTGAGTCAAATATCTAACTATAAAAATTATTACAAGTAGGTATTGTCATATTTAGTTCATTGACAGGCTGTCATTTTTGTCATTGGCGATATTTTTAATTTTTATAATAATCCTAAAAATGCATAAATAGGTCAGATCTCATCTATTGTGGTTGAATTGTCGTGTTCCCACTGCCAAAAGTAAAGTTAGATATTTATAGAGTGTTTTCATTCAAGCAGGTTAGTAAATTTAGATAGATTAATTTCTTTAGATAATTATTGAATAGAGCTTTGTCTGTGGAATTGTTCATTAGCATATCTAGATGTTTGGTATCAGAGAACACAATATGACTTCATTGATAGGAATTGTAGGAGATTTGATAATGTATATTAGCCTAAAATACCTTTCTAATACAGTACAAAATTATGTTGTTGTAACATCAGGTATGTCAATCTATTTTATTAATTAAAACCTCAAATTAATGTCATCAATAAGCAGTAGCGGTAAAAGTAGTTTGTATAAATTAGGTGCTATAAAATATTATTAACTTCCTTCCTTGGGAATTTCTTTCAATTTTTTGTGCCGTCGCCGATTGCATGGTTTGCCTTGTCAGGTTTTACAATAAATAACCAACACTCTGCCGTATAATATTACAATTAATTGTTGCCAGTAACCACAAAAATTTGGCCTATGCGCGTTCATTGTGGTGGTAATTATTTATGACTATATTTCTGAATAAATTTTGTATTCACTAAAAATAAATTTCAATTGAAGACAGGCGTAATGTGAAAATAAGTTTAATAACACTTATATCGTGACGATTTTCGTCAATCTTTGTGCTTCCTTTAGTGTTACATGCAAAACTTTACAAAACAACTACTTCCGAAATTCCAAAAATAAATTCAAGGAAATTTCTCGCTTGCTAGACGTTTATACTCAATTAAAAAAGAACAATGTTGCCGCATTGGGCTGCTGCTCCAAGTGGGCATATTATTTATAAGGCTGTCATACGAACCGGCTCTTAATAGCAATGAGGGCCCAATACACATCGCAAACAGGTCCGTATTTCAAAACCCAAGATTTGTAACTCCTCTTAGTCCGTATGGGACAAAATCTTATGATTGATCTTACGAGCCCCTTTTGTTAATGTGACAGGTTTGGCTCTTAGGCGTTTTATTACGGAGATGTAAATATTTTGATGGCGGTCGCGTCTGCAGATAGCTTTATAAATATTGTGCATTTATTTGAAGGTCTAGATTTATTTTATGTATGTCATGCAGTGGCGGCGCGTTGAACTGGACAGAGTGGCACCCATAAAATATTTAAACAAAAAAAAAATATATATAAATTTCTTATATTCAAAAATTCACGAGCCGCCACTGTGTATCTTGCAAGCATGCATAGTTATTGACTATAGGAAATTTTATTATGCGTTTAACAGAACAAAATTCTCATATGTTATTAAAAAAATAAACTGATTCCACGTGCTAATGAAAATGCAGTCAATATTCATTATAAAATATAAATTAACCATGCCCGTCATCACACGGCTCTCATTCTCTCATTCTTTTACGTTTACTGCTATTAAACTAATCAATTCAGTTCCTAATGAATTGTAAAAGTAAAGAAGAAAATTTAAATAACTTTTCCCTCCTCAGCTTAGTTACATTGATGTTACATTTTGTATTTTTTACTTTGTTTTTGTATTATCTGTTGTGTACCGTCATTTGTAGATAAATGGAGTAGCTTAAGTTTGACTTTGCCATGAATGTACGACTATTGGGTACATTTAATTATTATTATTTTGTATTCTGTGATTTTTACTTCTTCTTCAATAAAGGCGATTTTTATTATTGAGACATGAAGTATATATTAATATACTTGCTAGTTGATAACTCCTGCTATGTACTAGCTCAAAACTTTATATATGTTGTCCCAAATGCTCTATACTGGATTTTTTTAACACGCTTTGCATATTTTCTTTTATCGTACCACAGGCGTAGATTATTAGCATTGTATATATATTTTATTTTTTTTTATATATCCATTATTTCAAATTGTTCACTTAGGGATAATCCATCTGATTCTAATTTCCTTATTGCACTAACTAAGAAACCATGGTATTTATTAATGTAACGTATGCCATCACGAATATTTTGGTCACTCAGTAAGTCCTGTAAGTGGTCTGTCATTAGGATTAAATCTACAAATAACATTTTTTTATACGACTGAAGGGCAAAAGGTGGTTTTGCACACGGAAAACGCTCTGAAAACGGTATTTTGCACACGCCGTGTGCTAAACATTTTGCACACGGTTATGTCATCTTTACACACGCGTCTCCAGATCGTGATTTTTGTTTGATGTAGTCACCCAAATTATGCAATGTTTCAAGTTGGCTGAGTTTCATAGCCGTCACGGCTCCTTTATTTTGTTGATTAGATACTTAAAAAATTGTTGAATTCCCGAAGTGGGATGTGAAAATTTGTGATTTGAAGAGATTTTACAGAAAGCAAGCGAAATATGTTCGGAACTGCTGCCCACAAAATCCAGAAGGAGGTATGAAGCTGAGTTAAACGAGTAAAATTAAAAGTTGTATTTAATTTATTTTGTTAATGCGTTGGCAATTTTAGTAATAAAAACGATTTAAATTAAAATTTGATTTTTGTGGTCTCTGTTTGCAGTCGTATAAAAAGTATCGTAAAAAACTCGTTTGAAAACCTCTTTGCACACTCGCTCGACTTGTGGACCTCGCCTTCGGCTCGGTCCACCAATATGTCTCGCTCGTGTGCAAAGAGTCGTTTTCAAACCTTGTTGTTTAATATACTATTATGCCATCGAAATGTTTATCATAATACGTTACAGATTCTAACCAAGTACCCCATCTAGTTATAATTGGTTCGGGAGGCAGAGATATCTCTGGTAAAGCTTCCTTAAAAACGTTCCTTCTTGTAAGCGTTGATGAAAAAATTATTAACAGTTGATATAAAAGTGTTTACTAAATGGAAACTTTTCGTTATTTTCTCAGCTACCCGATTAAGTGCGTGAACAGCACATGTGAAATGCATATTTCTGAGATTAAATCTGTTCTGCTTTTAACATCTAGACGGCCAACACCACCTTGTTGACACGGCCGCATCACTTAGCTTTGCAATAACTTTATCTGAAACATCTTGATCTGGCCATGTATAATGTCAATAATAAAATTTATAATAGTATCGTGATTGGTATTGTCTAGCACCTTATCCAGTAGGTGACTGTCACTAGCAGTGTCACTTTTTACAGTCCCAATTAAAAAAATTGTTACTGAATGCCCACAAGCATCAGTAGCTTCGTTATAATGAACACCTGCAATGTCTTTGCGTATGTCAATACATTGTACCCTATCGACATACCTTAATCTTAACGTACTTTCATGATCGATGTTTTGGTCCATTTCGGGATCACTGTCAAACCACATTTGAAATAATTCCTGTTTATTTTCTTCTCTCCTTTGGCATGTTACTTCACTTCATTCACTTCTCTCGTCAACTAATAGTTGTTAATTTAAATTACGTTACTATTTATAACTAGTTATTTAAATACACATGACAAATACAACTTACAGCAGAAGTAAAAAGGAAACGTATCGACGTGACACCGACTATTACAGCGTTTCGTAGCTAACTAAAACTAAAAGCGCAGTTCGAAATGTGAGTTAGCTGTGCAGGCCAACGACCCGTGCGTTCGACCCTGTTGGACTCAGCGCTGGCATTAATTTTAATTATTATTAAAATCAAAATCTCGCTCGTCTTTAAAGTACAAAGATACTTTATTGCTTTTTGCTGTATGCATTTTTTCCGTAATTGTTTTCAAACCTTTGTTACAACAGACCCAGCTCTCCAGATCAATGTCAGCGATAACGGACATTCTGTCATTAACATACTGTGATAAAGTACGAAATCACTTTATATTTCATATTACCATAAGCCGGGCATTATCGATGGGAAAGATAAACATTTGGTTAATTCACGTTGCACGCCTCCATGAATTTTTGGAGCGTCGCGTTTTGGTTTAGATTGCTGCACAAATATGTGGGTGGCAAGTGAATAATTGTTATTAATTAAGTATGTAGTGATAAACAGACATTTTGTGTGTGCATTCTGAAGTTATTTATAGTCGTATGTACCAATATAATAATATTGTTACAGGACATATTCTATATGGGAAGTTCTGGATTGTTTCACAGACTACAATTAGAAATAAAGAGTTAATATTGATTAACCATGTTTTATTTGTAGATAAAATGTATTATGACACATTGAATACAAATTTTAAATGAAATGAACCAAAATTAACAGATAAGTAATTTCACAAAATATTGACATTTTCTTAAATTTGATCGGGTAGGTTGATATCAATACCATAATAAACTGAATCTTATCATGTTTTGCTTTTTTCTTGTACCAGACTAGGTGTTTCAAGTTCTGACATAAAAATGAACTCATTTTGTAAAAATTATAAACAATGTGAGAAGGCATTGTCAAAATTTGATTAAAAAAAACAAACATTTTTTTATATTTAGTTTAGTCTGACCATAGATGATACAAAAAACTCTCTTACCTTATTTTGTAATATTCTACTAGCCATGAGTACGCGGTGTAGACAAGCTACATCTAGCAGCAATTAGCTACTCCATGCCGGACTGAAAAACCACAGACACAAAGTGTTCTACAATGCAGCATACATCTTTGAAAGCTATCGGCCTCTACCGCTTTCAGCGAGAACTATATTTTGTAAACACGCTAGATGTAGAGTTAGACAGACTAAGAACAGCTAGGGTTATTCGTTAGATACCTCACCTATGGCATACAGCTAATTAATAAGCTCAAACCGGTAAATGTCTGGTGGGTTGCTGACGAATGACTGTATATTATAGCTGTCTGCTATAGGTTTTTCAGGTGGAATTCAATACTTGTCGGCGCATTAGTCCACAGAGTAGTTGTTTCCTGGACTCCCGTGTTTGCAAAATTCTACTAGCCCTTGCATTTATGTAATGTCATTTCAAAATACTCTGTAGCAATCATTAATGAAAAACAGTAGGAGACTGAGATTTGATCCCTGAGAAACACCTGCAGCAACTACATAATTGTAAAGTCTTGATAAAGATCACCATCTCACCCACATACTCCGAGTGCAATGATGATCATGCTGTGGGTGCTATGTTTACGTTTCTTCTGATTTTTCTTTGCATGCTTCTACCTTGGTTGCTGTTTAACGATTTTTTTGTTCTTCTACTTTATCTCCTTGACATCTTGCATTTTACTTAAAGAATCAACATCTCAGCTAAATCTCTGGAATTATTTTTTACTTGTACAAGTTTATTCAGCATAGATATACTCGTGAAAGCTGATCATTTCACCCAATAAATGATTCATTCAATTTCTCCCATTCGCAAGGAGGAGATGGTGAACGAAAAATCTTAAGTTATAAAGTTAAATAATGTGATTTTGTGAGGTTAGCGGTACCAAATGGACTCTATAAAATTTTGTAGAGATAGATACCGAACAGTCAAAACAATTTTCCTGGATTACTTAACAGTTTTGCAGTAAAAACAAAATTTTACACATACACTATGATGAAGCAAATTGCCTGCGAAATAAGTCTACCACTTAGGATCGAATAGCGAAATATCGGCAATTCACCATCTAACCCAATTCAATGTCTCACCAACAGAGTGTTAAAAAACCTAGTAGAGTTAGTAGATGTTAAGGGAAAATATAAGATAGGAGTTCCTGATCGAAAATGTGCCGGTAGCTTGACACTTCTAGAGTCACCACTCTCTTTTCCAGAAGTAATTTTCAAACTGGAGATTAGGTCCTCTAATTGGTGTTTATATAGTCTGTTGGGTGTGCTTTCGAGCACCATAACGTTCTAGTTCAATGAACTGTGACGTTCCTGTCCCTTTTCACGTATAAACCTTTTCCAAATTCCTGGTAAATCTAAGCCTTAATCTCTGTTAAAATTATTTCGGTTTTTCTGTATTTCTATGGTTTCCCTGTACAGTCTTGGCTAGAATTTTCGCCCTTTCACTAGAATCTTTGTTTCTTCCAAATCTGTAGAGTGTTTTGCGTTCGCTCTTCCTTTTGCCCAATATACTCTACCGCATGTACAGAGGCTGCTATAGACACTGCTGTTGACTTTAGGAAATACTGCTCCTGCCTTCTTCGAACTACTACAAACTGTATTAAAATTATGTCTTTTCAATAGATGCCCTATTTTATCCATACATCGGTGCATGTCGTAAATCCGTTGCTCGATAGGTTTCTTTTTCCTCCATTCCGGGGCCCTCTTAATGTCCAGTTCGTCTATTTATTTCCTCTGGGAGTCGTTTGTAGATGATGTAGTTCATCTTCGAGCTGTTGTGGCTTACTCTGGTGCGTGCTCGAAGTACCAAGTAAGTCTAGTATACAAAGTCGACCATGTCGCGAAGTAGCAAAGCTACATCTAACAGCCATTTTCTACTCCATGCCGGATTGCGGGCACAACTACTCTGCGGGCTAATGCCCCGACCAGCATTGAATTACACCTGGAAAACCCATATCAGACAGCTAAAATCATTCGTTTACAGCTTAACAGACATATATTGGTTGGTTTCGAGCTTATTAGCTCTTATCAGTATGTTATAGGTGAGGTAGCTGACGAAGTTGTTGAGTAGCTGTTTTCTAGAATTACGTGTCTGCATATCTAGTAGCAATACCTTTAATTGATCTAACTGATCTTACGTAATCATAAGATAACAACTAGATCAGCATGGGAATGCCATCAGGCACTAGTAGTGGCCTCAGCTAACAACAGCGTATCTGTATGCTGGGTAAAGGGACACCGGTGCAATGGCAATAAAGTAGCTGACAAGTCGGCTAGGAGTGCATCATCGGGTCTGAATATTTTTGGAGCTGGTCCCTCTAGTATGCTTCCGTTGTCAGCATTTGTTGAAATTATCAAAGAATACACCCATAAAGAGTTTATGAAACGTTGAGATGAAACAAATGGCTGTAATTTTGCTAAGGAGTTCCTAGACTACCCCGGCAAGCATACAGCCAAAAAGTACCTGGCTATGTCTAGGATAAACCTTCGTCTGGTGACAGGTATTCAAACTGGATACTCCTGGCTAAGAAAGCACCTCTATAATATGAGGAAGTGTGGTACACCTCTTTGTAGGGCCTGCGAAAAGGAAGACGAGACAGTACTCCATCTCGTCAATAAGAGAATCCGTGTTGGGAGAGCGATGGCCTTCTATGGCCTACATTAGAGAGATCCCCCTGAGCAACGTCACCACCTTTTTCTCCTTATTAGGCTGGCTGGCGGCTCAGGTGGACTGATTTCTTAATGAGAGGAGGTACAAGGGGCCCAATGGGGCCTAAGTGCTGTAGCCTTTTTGCTACCCTCCCCTTAATTCCAGAATTCCAGAATACCTTTAATTAAGATGTTTATCGTTTAACAATTACTGAATAAAATCTGAATAGTAAATACCAACTCTGTGTAGGTTTTTAAGATCTTAGTTTGTATTAATAGTTTTTGAGGATAGCATTTACTTCAGACAGAAATGTGGACAACGATTTCTAGAAACCAGGCTAGCCAATCAGTATATTTTATGATTCTGTCTTTTACTGGTAAACAGTTTACAATACTGGTTTACTGAAACTCCTCCACTGCTCGAAGGGGCCCTGAATAAACATTTCCTGCTTAATTAGGAGCGGGGAATAGAGCAAACGTCTCCTTAATACCACCACATAGAAATACGTACAATTTACGCTCTTAAATGCGCCATATATTCCCCAGCAAATGCCCTCTTAAATGGGAAACGCAAAAACTCGCCGGAATTTATTAGGTATAAGAATCAAGCGGGTTCTGATTGTAATCTAAATTGCATAAGGCGTCAAGGAAATGAGATGAAATGACGCGGAGTGGGTGTCCCTCATTATTTATTTGTAAGCCAATTTTTATCGAGACGGACTCGTTTACCAAATGGGGAACGCGACATTCCTGAGCTGAATGTTATGGAAATTTCGTATTTTATATGTTACAGTGTTTTTATTGGTGCATGTCGGTGTGTGGCTGCGGAGGCGTTTCGAACTACTGTGAGTAATGGACATGTCTGGTGGAATGGGAAGGAATAAATAAAGGTTTCGCATTTGCACTAATTTTGCGTGTGAATGGCAATAAAACTCACTGGATGCTGGAATTTAAGTACTTTTACACGATTTTTCCCTTTTAAATTTAAACAGTGCGGTTTGTTACATTTAGGAACAGCGTTGAGAATCTTGATTACATTAACAAAAAATTAAAAGAAAAAAATTAAGTTCTGCTGAATGCAACATTTAACTTTGTTTACAAATGTAGTAAAATATTTTTGGTTTCGGATGATTACAAAAATATAGCAGGTGAGATATTTTACAGGGTGTTTCTTAAGTAGAGGTCAACATCCAGGAACCGATTCTGCCGAAAATAAGGAGTTTTGTTATATAAAAGTGGAGTCTTAGGATAGCCACTGTTCAGTTATAGCCTGTCGAAATTTAAAAAAAATAATTTTTAATTTCTAAACGGCTCCAGATAATTTAACCAAATTCGCTGTGCATATTTAGTTTGACAGTGGGTATGAGACAAAAAATTACCAGCTTTAGAAACTTACCAGTAGCTGAGGTGTGGGTATTATCGATTATTACTTCCCACAAAAATATATATCACCCTGTATAACATTACAAATAAAATAGGTCATCATATGTGCCATTGTATTATCATCACTTTTTGTTTCTTTACACTTTTTTGTATTCCAAACCGATTAACAACAAAATTGATTTATTTGGTCAATTGCATTTTTACACAGTTACGTAAATTACTTAAACATATTAGGGAGGCCATGCAAAACAATACTAATGATTAGCCGTCATCTTATTTAATATTGTGAATTGTTTAATTAAGCTCTTTTTTTTAAAAAAAGTTAATTTTTAATAATGGCGTATGCATATCCAAATGCTGAAATGGCCAATATGGTTGTTCACGCGTGTGACATGCTATAGCTGGACAATGGCGGTTCTAAGCCTTCATATTTATATTAAAACAATGTTTTACACTATATGCAGAGTATGACTACTGCATTAAAAAACTATTCATGATTACTTGAACACGTCTTCAAAGGAATACGTTTGCTTATCCACCCTGTCTAATAAATGTTTCTTAAAATTTAATATGAATCGAGCAGTGTGAGCGCATTTTGGTTTATTATTTTTACGGCGCTCCACTTTCGGCTCTGGCAGTAAATTCAATCTTCCAGCCGAAAGCTAATCTGATCCCTGATCCTAAAGCGACAAAGATCAATAGAAGCAACCTGCTGCGGCATCTTTTTTATGCAAATGCCTTGAAACAATGCTTTCGTATTACAGCGAAGAACGCGGCGATCGTAGTTTGGATCAACTCGAAACTACTTGAAAGCATTAAATTTAAGGGTACTCCAATTTATTTCTGGAACATCTATGATATATTAATTCCTGGCATTTACATTCAACACAGACTAAATCCAAAATTAAACTGCATATCAAACAGCAAATGGAAGCATTGAAATCGATAAGATCTTCAGATGATATTATTTGCAAAACAGCGAACAAAACAGTAAATATTTTGTTGAAATCCGGGTCTGAAAAAGTCCATGACTTCTCTTAGTAATGTGTTGTGATACATTTTGGAAAGCGGTTATTTGTTCAGTTGAGTAAAAAGTAACCATTATAAGAATAGTATACATTTTGGAAAGCGACGCTACTTTCTAATTGATCATAACTATTAAATTTTAAAATATATACTGTAGTAACAATAAAACCTTTTTTTAATATTGTTAACGTAACCAAGGTAGTGATGAGCATAAAGTTTTAATTTTATATACCATTATATAGATATTAATGTTTCATAATGTTTCAGAATTAATTTTACGTTTTCTAGTTCCCGTTAATGCAGTAAATACTTCTATAACCTATTATTCTCGAATGTTATAAGACCCGAATGCAATTTTTTAACGAATATGCTATTATTTAAGATATGCAACTGGTATTGTATATCTAATAAAGTAATGTTTTAGGACGTGAACTTTTGTCTTATTTTTTTATTTCTAATACTCTGTAAAGTTCAATAAAAAATAGTTTTTCATGAATATTTAGTTTCTAAAACAAATGATGTGCCGTGGATCATGACATTTTTTTCATAAAAAAATATGTCAGTGACAACCAAGTCAATGCAACAATATACTTGCCTAGTATGCATGCAGTATGCTACGTTTGTAGCGGCCTTAAAAAAGAAATATGCCTCGAAACGTCAAGAAACTAAAACTGACGATGTGGCAACCAACCCAAAAATAATAATTGTGGAACCAATAAATACCCTAATATTATTATAGGTACCTATATAAAAATTAAATAATACTGTTAAACATAAATATATATTTTTTATTAGTTAAAAACTGTCAACAGCTAAATTTAGTTGTTTCCAAAAATTTTTGAAACACAACATTTAAATTTCATGATACAGAAAAAGGTTTAATCGTAGTATATTTTTCTTACAATAAGTATGTAGTAATACAAAAGCTGGGTTTTACAATAAAGTGTTCCCAAAAATAAAACTCATTTAGAAACATCTGCTATTGCTGTTTGCGAAAGAAAGATTTATGTATAAACTTTACTTAATACTAATTTTCTCCTGGCAAAAGAAATAGCCACCATTTTTTTCGCTGCCGCAATCGTAGAAGAAAATAAATGTTCAACATCGAACTAAATTCCACCACTGTGACTGCTCAATTTAATTTGGCCACAAGTACAAAGCGAAATAGTTGTTTTGCTCCACGTAAATTATTACTAAGTTACTTTTAGGAGTCCTAAAATACAATGCATATTTTATCTAATTAGAGCTGAAGCCAAATGTATACAACACTCCACGCCAATAACATAAATCCTCACCGACCAAAAAAACCCGCTCTGCGATTCATTAGCACCAAATTGTGCAATTTTGCACACCGTCTTGCTAACTTCATTAGCAAGTTTGTCGTCTTGTTTTTAAAATTATATGTTCAAAAGCGTTCATTCAAAAATGTTAATGCCTCTAAATAGAAGCATTTAAACATACAGAGTGATCCAGTAATTGCAAATCTTAACCAGATGATACAAAATATGATTTTATCGAAAAAGTTTAATATAAACTTGGGGTGTAGTCGTTTTTGATGTACAGGATGTTGAAATAATAAAAATGTCACATTTTCTAAAATATCTCTCTGAGAATGTTTGATGTGTCTACATACATGCTATTTAGAATCATCACACACTACTACAAAGTGCGTATCACCTTTTAAATTCACCATGAAGTAAATTTTACCACGAAGTTTCCCAAAGTTGAAAACCTTCATGCTGTTCGTCATCGTTTGTCAAAATTTGGGATATTTTGAGGTTCAGACTATGGCACAATAATATTTATTTTGAAGTATCTATTTACTTGCGTTATTAATACGTTCTGCACTTATAAATGTCTGCCCAACAGCTACTTGATTCAGAGTTAAGGAAATAGAGATGGAATATGCAGAAAGAAATGAAATGTTACAATATTAACTGTGACACAAAGTAAGCAACATACTAATATGAAAGAATGGTGGGAGAATGTTGAAGTTCCTTAAAAGTTGCGGTTTCCACGACGCAACGTTATCTCCACGGAACCACAACGTCCCTGGATCGTTACCGTACAAGTTCCAGAAACGTTGCCGGAACGTAGCAAGCACTAAAAACTTCTCCCCCATTTTCGCCGCAGGCACGTAATGGGAACGTTTCTATTACGCGCCCATGGCTAGTGACAAGACACTTTAAAGCACCTGTACCTACAATATTTTTAAAATGCGCCCTGTATATTAGTAGGCACGTTAGAAAAATTATTAGCTTGGGTAGTGTTTTCCCGAATCCATAAGCTGAACATTTTTATATATTTGTACAGAACACAAATAATTTTTTAAGTTTTTTTTTTTTGAGAAGCTTAGTAACTACAACAATTCTGAAAATATGATACGTTATGCATCAGAAAACAATTCAACTTCCAATACTAGATTTTTGTTCCTAATTATACGTGCATTTTAATTCACCCTCTATTTAGATGACTTCTCAGCAAGCGAGCATCATTTTTGGTAAACTAATTATCCACTTTTCCGGCGACATTTTCCACCTCTACAATAATTAATTAGTACAACCCTGTGATCCGCAGAACAAAAGCCAGCCATTAATTAGCAGTACAGAATTATAGACATGTTTTTAATTAAATTAACTTTCGGTCCAATTAATTCTCAAGCAGAAAACCAACAATAATTAATTAACCCGTTACGTGAACGCCTGGTCGTGGCGCCCTCTGTGTATGTATAGGGTGAGTCGATGAACCACTTGACCAAAATCTTATCAAAAAATTAATAAATAAAATATACCTTGTGAGATATAAGTGGTCTGCTTACATCCTGCTCGACCTAAGCCATGGCTGTTCACACAGATATTGCAGGTGTAATTCAATGCCGGTCGGGGCATTAGCCCGCGGAGTAGTTGTTACCTGCAGTATAATTTATAGATTTAATGGAGCGTCACCCAAGACGAGAGGTCTGCATTTAAGTACCTGCTGTAATATAGGTCGCTTGCTGCAAGTCAAGCCGCTTAGGCCGAGTAGGAAGTAAGCAGACCACTTATAACTCACCTTGCATATATATGAAGGAACAGCCAGTTCTGTTGTCGGTAATCTCACGTATGACATACTGATGAAGGTTAACAAGCCAGAAATCGGTCTATGTCTGTTCGTGTCGCCGACAGGGGTTCTTGACTGTTCACACAGATACTACCGATACAATTCAATGCTGCTCGAAGCATTAGTCCGCGGAGTTGTTACCTGCAGTATCATTTATAGATAAAATATACCTTTTTTATTAAAGTGTTCATTACATAATCTAAACTATAAAAATTAGAGACATGTATCGGTTTTGCTCTTGTGTGCTATTGTCTTTTTAATTGCTTACGATCGACAATGGTCAATGATGGACAATAATGATCTATGTTGCATTATTTCACGATCTAAACAATACCGCTCATCTGTAGTAGGGGGATCTTAAAACCCTATTCGATGAAATTAAATATAACGCGTCTCCTGTGGATCAAACTCACGAATTGCTGGCAAGCCAGCAATCGATGTTAGTTGGTGAGCAAGAGAAAGCATGCTGACAGGAGGGAAGGCAACGTTAGGTGTAGAGTATAGTACAATCGTTTTCGGAAGGCGAAGTGAGCAATAAAACGTTGGTCAGACAAAATGTATATATTTATTTCATTTCAACTTATACCTGCTTATGAAGTATAACTGGATGGCAGCTAGCGGGCCAGCCCAAATTATGCTAGGAAGGACGTCTTTAGGAATGCATGCACGGTGGAAAGATTAGAGTAGTGCAGGTATGTCGGTACTCAATTATCTCTTGACGTAAATTGCCTGGGTCGGCTGGGAAGTGTTTCCATTGGAAGTCTTTTGTTTATTTTGGAAATACTCCAAAACATTTAACACAAGTTTCCTACTTTGCTCGTTCGAAACTTCACGATGAGCCAATTTCAAATTTCGTTAAAACTGTATGACAAACAAGCCACAACAGAAGAATCAACACAACGCAACAGAATGATCAACACATTCCAACTATTCCAAGTTAGGCTCTGTTCAACCGTCTGTTTTTGACAAGAAGTGCATCTTATTGGCCATCCTGCTCTAGTGCAGGTAATTTCTCCGTAACGTTAATCGTACCTTATTATGGGGCGTACTTGAGCATGACTTTTATATATCACAAACAAGGGGAAAGGGTTCAGAGGTATTTGCTGTGTTTTACCAACGTTTTATTGCCTACTTCGCCTTCCGAAAACGATTCCATTATAGTAGTGTATCTTGGATGATGACTGATTTGATAGGCGCGAGGGGTTTGCAGGCACATGTGTCGAAACTCAAGGCTATAACTATCCTATTGTCAGTAAGTCAGCTTGCATAAAATCAAGTAAACAAACGATAGCACAGTGTGGCAACTTTTAAAATGTTACTTTCTTCGTTATTATAGTAAATCAGAGGGAACATTTCAACTTATCGAATTTATATGAGACGACAGATTAATAATCTAGCTATTAGTTTGAGCACAGATGAGATAAAATTTAAATATGTCCTTATCAATTATTCGACATATTTTCAACGTTCTCTCACAATTTTTGCATGGACGTTTTACGTTTTTATATTATAAATCATTTGGATAAGTTTATGTGAGCCGTCCTGTAGGTCTTTCCTCTCAGCAGATGTCAATATTTGATAAGATTGGGCCGCATGATTCTAATTAAAATTTAAAAGGGTTTAAATATCGAGCACGTCGTTGAAGAATTTAATTTTCTCACTTCTTATTATGCGACGAGGAGCGAGGGATGAAAAAACATCTGACGCTCTTTTGTATTCCATTGTTTTAGAATAGGGGGAGATTAAAACGATTGTCGTTTGGTCGCGTCGAGATATTAGTTTTCTACTTGAGTAATAATAGACTTATGATTTTACCGTTATTACAGGATATTTTTACAATCCAACCATCATTTGATAGGCTTTATGCGACAGTTCATTTAATTAAACATTTTCCTCATTATTTTTTGATTCTTAAGCATCTGTTATAAAATCTTAATTCCTAAAACAATTTATTTATTTATTTTATTTCATATACATGCCAGATACACAAAAGTGTTTGCACACGTCAATGTCTAAAGAAGAGGTAAGTATAGCATCTAGATCATACAACTGAATAATAAAGAAACAAAATAGAATACATGAGCACAAACAAATAACAAAAATCACATAAAATCATTAAAATCACACGTTAAGAACTCACGAAAATAGTAAAACGCTCTCTTCAATAGAGAATTTTTTGCTTTATTTTTAAATATTCTAGTATTAAATTCTCTCAGATATGCATTTAAAACCCGTAAAACCAGAAAGTCCGTTCCCTTCCTCGTTCTTTGGAGTCTAAAAAATCTACCATCAAGGTAATTTTTCCTTCTATTATCAGAAGAATGACACTGGCCTCTATTAGGAAAGAGGTGCTGATTATTTTTAACGTAAAAGAGGCATTGAAAAATATAAATAGATGGCACTGTAAGAAGTATAAATCAATTAAAGAATTTCTGCAATCGACCCCGAATCCTAGGTCAGACATAATACTTATGGCTTTTCGCTGCAGGGAAAAAAACTTGTGCACTTGAGGGTGCAAGCCCTCATATCAGGATGGCATAAGATATGATAGAATCAATGAGGCTGTGATATGAGGTTTTTAATGTAGGCTGTGAAACTTTCTGAACCAAACTGCTGAGTAGATACAGGTGTTTGAGTATTAGACATTTTCTTACATATTCAACAAGATAATTTAGAATCCAAAGAAACTTCCAGGAACTTAACACTTTCCGGATTATCTATGACATTAAGGCTGCCAAGACTATAGATCATAGTTTCTGTCCTTGCCCCATTTATGGTAAACAGTCTAGTCATTTGCGAGTGCATGGGTCAGATGTGTATCATTAAGCAACACAGATAAACCCGATTTGCTGTGATTACACTGGTATCATCAGTGAATAGTATACATAGATTCTTATAAAAAATAATAGGTAAGTCGTTCATATAAATTAAGAAAAATAATAGACTCAAGACTGACCCTTGTGGAACCACATGCTTGATTTCTAGAGTATTTGTTTTTATACCATGATGAACTACATACTGATATCTATCGATTAAATAAGAAGATAATAGAGATACACAACACTATCCATCGAAAATGCATAGTGAGACAATTTATTTAATAAGATCTCTTGCAAATCAAATTCGAAAGCTAGCTAATTCAAGAACTAGGAACTTAAATATCTTCTTTCTTCAAATCCGTTGGTTACATGAGATACCCAACGATCAATTGCTAATTCAGTTGATAAGGTTTCTAAACCCGAATTGCTAATGGTTGAATAATAATTGGAAGGATTCTATATGAGCAGTAATTTAAATCTTGAGAATTCTTTCGAATATTTTGGCCTAGTAAAGAATGATAGGTCTGGAATTAGACGGGCCGTTAATATCATTTTTTTTTGTAAATAGGAACAACCTCGAATAGTTTTAAACATTTGGGAAATACATTACCTAAAATACAAGTGTTGATTAGGTGAGTTAGCGACATCAAAACAAAATTCATTATAGATAGATGTTACAATATTAGTATTAAGCTCATAGACTCCCATAATTTTCTTATTCTTAAGATAGATAATAAAGATTTACAGTTTCATTGGCCACCTCCCACACTAAAGTTAAAGTAAAAATGAAAGTATCTTTAGGCGCTACATGTCGCACATAATTACCAAAATGAGGAATATTACGTAATTTACTTAATAAATCATCAGCAGTAAAGAAATAATTAAATTCTTCAGAAAAGATAGCTACAATTTTTTCGGTAACATTTTTTTATATCAAAAGGATATGTTAATTTTGACAACATATGAACGAGTTTTCTCTATGAAATATATAACATATTTACAAACAGAAATATAATACGTTTATATTTTTCCTTTAGCAACGACACTTCCGAGAAACGAGAAAATATTTCTTAAATATTTCCTTGCGTAATTTTTTTTGTCAATAAATGTAAAGACATCTATTATCTCATCATTTAATAATTCACTTGCATATTATTTTTCTTTATTTTACAGCTTGAGTTACGTTAGGACTATATGGTTTAAATCGTCTATAAATTTTACTTAATAACCACTACATTTAATTTAAATTTTAAATGTATTAAAGCTGTCAAAAATTTATAAAAGATTTTAAATCCGGTAGTTCATAGTCGTATTATCATATATTAAATTAAATCTACTAAATCCAACTATTTAATGTTTACTTTTTAGTGTTCTTAAGTTCAGTTATGTGTTAGTATGTGTATGTTATTAGTATGAGTAATGTCATTTTCCTACAATAATCACATGATAATATATTTTTGTTGTAGTGTAAGTAAATATATTTCTCACATTTATTACTGCTAAAAATTTATTGAACTAACACCGGTTTGTGTCATTGTGGCAAATATTTGTATTATACAGGATGAGACAGAGAGCCATGGAATTTTGCAAGATTTATGCACGTTTTTCGTATTTTGCCTGTTTAGTATTAACATTTTTGCGATAGTGTCTATATATTAGTTTTTCAGGTGTCAAAAATGGCTTACGTGTATAGCAAACTCGGAGTTGTTGAATATCTTTTCTTTTAATTTATGGTGCATTAAGACAAAATGTTTAGCAGCTTGTCGTCTGTACGCAGAATGATTTCCCGGTAAATATGTATAGCGCGACGCGGGCGTGACACGGGAAGCTTGCAACCGAATTGTGGAAGAGGTCGAGGGCCAGGACGTCCATGGCGTATTGCAGCAGCTTAGGAACACATTTTTAAAGAGAATCCCCGAATAAGTACCAGGCAAATCGCTCAACAAGTACAAGGAATATCCCAATCAACAGTGTGGCGTATTATACAAGAGTCTGAATTATGCCAATAACTTCAAAACGGACAAGAAACGTGTTCGTTTGTAGAAACTGGGTAAAACGGGATTAAACACGTCGGTTTACAAAATTTTTAACAGTTGTATCATCAGATATGTCAAATTGTTTTATTAATTAAAATAATAAATTAATATTATTAATTAATAATAACAATAGCGGCAAAAGCAATTGAATTTGCTGATTTGCTAGGTGTCATAAAATTTTATTTATTTGTTTCGTCGTCGACTGAAGGCATTGCTTTACGTAAGATCAGATATTCAGTGGATCAGTTTCCAGTACCGCGTAGAAGTGTATTTTAAATCATTTTTGAACTGCCCCATTTGATTTTTTTATATAATTATATTTGTAAGAATGCATCCAATTTTTTTTCTCATAAGTTCTGAATCACTGTATGTAAAATTTTAAAAAACTCAATTAGGTAGTACAAGTTGTTTTAAAACTGTTTAAACATCTTACATAGTTCCAAACGCCCTAATTTCAATTCTCTGGCTAGTACATTTTGGCAGATCATCAATCGTCTATAATAAAAGCAGGATAGATGGTATGTATGTATGTTTAAGATTTAGCGGATATCGAATTATACCAACATTCAGGGTTCATTAGAGGCTACATAATACACAATTACCCATTATGCGAGTTTCCGGTAAGTATTCGTTACATGTGTTGCTTAAAAAGAGGCAGTACTTTGCACTACGCTATATTGAATGTTACTTCCTTCCCGAGACAGCATATGTCAAGCCTGTCCCGAACGACTGCAGCCTTCTTTCAATTTTACCCTCGGAGGTACGCAATAGAGTTGCAATTTACGACAAACGTTAAAATAAGAAGCCGTTTGATTGATCCTGCCAGGCCAGAACAGGCACATTTGAATGACACGCAAATGCCCACATTGCGACTTGTAGCTCCAGACAAGGTAACGGGGCACGTAACTTGTGGAGAGTGACTGTAACGACTCTCCGCAACACTCAGTCAGAGTCCCACACAATTTGTAATCCACTTGGAAGCGGCACAGCCAGAGGCGTGCGGTGAATGCAAATTTAAATTTTTCACAAATATAATTCAAATACTCGATACTAGATATTCACTTGTGGTAATATGTTCCTTAGTGATGGCTTAATGTAAGTCGAATTGTGAAAAATTATTTGTTTTTTGAAATACATCCCAAATCAGGTAAGCCTTGGAAACAATAATTGATGGGGCAAGTGGATGAAGGGGTTATGTTTAACTAGATTTGTATTTGTTGACATTTTAAAAAATAAACATATTTGTTCCTTTATATACATTTTTTATTATGCATTAACAATACTGTGTTAAATTAACTACTCTGCGGACTAAAGCCCCGAGATCTGATCTATTTCTGCATTTTTTGATATTTGACTCAACTTAAAGAAGGCCACCTGAGGAAGGAATCCTAAAAATGCAGAAATAGGTCAGATTTCATATATTGTGGTTGAATTTTCGAGTTCCCACAGTGTCAAAAGTGAACTTCAATACTTATAGAATGTTGTCATTAAACCAGGCATGAATGTTTTTGTAGTAAATTTAGCTAGAATAATGTCACAGAATTTGCCCCGTTTGCACCCAATTCGACTGTCGCAAAACGCTAGATTGCCTCAATCGCCCCTACGCGGTGCTGGTAAATAAACAAAATAATGCATGTATCGAGGCGCGACTAGAATATTGAGAATCGACGAGAATCGTGCGAAAAATTGTTCTAGAGCTGCTAGAAAATACCTGGAATATTCGTTTGGCCTATAAAAGAAGAATAAACGGCCGCGTCAGTCAGTCTTGAATTGGAGTGTTTAATTGGAAATTTCTTGGAGTTTCAAAGTGAAAGTGTTCAGTTGTGTTGTAATTAGTATTCAGTAGTGTACAGAGTGTTTAATAAATATCAGTAAAAATTAACTGTTTGTTTTCCTGGTAAAAGAAAAAGTCGTGATAGGAAACCCGTAACAAAAATTTGTATTTTAGATAATTATTGAATACAGCTTTATCTATGGAATTGCTCATGAGCATACCTAGATATTATATCTGGTATCAGAGAATATGCATATAACTTCATTGATAGGAATAGTAGGGAAATTTATTTATATTAACTTACATACCTCTACAATATAGTAATTTGTGATGTATTATTGTTGTAGTGGAAAAATTGATTTATGTGAAGTTTTAAAGTAGAAATAGATATAATTTTTCTTTAAATTTTCCATTAAAATTTTTGATATAAAATTACAAAACCCCTTCTTCCATTTATTAGTATATTTATAATAATATCGAAATGACAGTCAAGTATTTCTGTATTAGCAAGAAAATATCAAAAATACATATTTAAAATATACAAAGTACACATTCCACTGATCCTATTTTCCGACGTATTTTAGTGAATGCAATATTTGTAAGAGGATTTTTATAAAGTGAATCTTTCTTGAAGGGGGTGTTCTCATCGTAACATTGTTTATAAGTAAGTGTCGAATTCTTCAACACAATATCTATGTCCTGTCTAGGGAACTTTTTTATTTAATAAATAATTTTTTTGTGTACCAGGTCCCAGTTTATTTGACAAACTGTCAATACATCATTAAACTTTGAAATTTTAGTGCATGCACCTATGTTGATCAGGGGTAAAAATTGTCAGGGTAAAAAAATGATTTCTTAGAACCTTCTCGATTCTTCCAAAATCTCGATAAATTTGTGATCAATCTTTTTGCAGATACCTTTTAATATTAATATTAAAACTACTATTAATAGCTGGTAAAAAATCTTAAACCTACATTATTTTTGAGTCTCAAAAATTGTCCATTTTCGAGAAAATAGCTTTTGCACAATATTTTAACGTAGTACGCGCTAAAATTCTCCTGCAAATTGGATATGTTGGAGGTAGACCGACAAGCAATAAAATTTGCGCTGGTGTAAAATGCTAGGGATAGTATTTTTCAATATGCAACGTTTCTGTAAACTGATTTTTTAAATTGTTTATTATCAGGTTGTATTCTATTTCGAAATCCTCCCAAATATTCTCATTGCCCGTAGCACGTCCAATGAAATTTAATTGCCAATAAATAACAGTCGCATCTTATATCTCAATATGAAAAATTATTGTGTCTCGAGAATTTTTCGATTTCGTAAAGTAATTGATTTTAACCAAAACTGAATAACTGCCTTTCATTTAGAAATACTTATTTAACATAAATTTTGTCTAATAATTATTAAAACTACGTTAAAATATTGTACAAGGAGCTATGCTGCTGATTGTTGAAAAGGTATTATCTGGAAAATGGTCAATTTATGAGACTAATGACAAGTATACCTTTTTTTCCTTAAAAACAATGTAGGTTTAAATTTAAAATAATGTGATTACGTTAGGTCCAAAAAGTTACGCTAACATTTACTCACAAATATGGGGGTTGTGGTACCCTCTAAAGAAGTTATTTACAATGTTATCTCTATCGCCTTTGTTATTTACAATTTATTTGTTTTATGTACTTGAAAACTAATGTTGGACTTCGTTAAGATAAATTTAATAATAATAATAATAATAATAATAATAATAATAATAATAATAATAATAATAATAATAATAATAATAATAATAATAATAATAATAATAATAATAATAATAATAATAATAATAATAATAATAATAATAATAATAATAATAATAATAATAATAATAATAATAATAATAATAATAATAATAATAATAATAATAATAATAATAATAATAATAATAATAATAATAATAATAATAATAATAATAATAATAATAATAATAATAATAATAATAATAATAATAATAATAATAATAATAATAATAATAATAATAATAATAATAATAATAATAATAATAATAATAATAATAATAATAATAATAATAATAATAATAATAATAATAATAATAATAATAATAATAATAATAATAATAATAATAATAATAATAATAATAATAATAATAATAATAATAATAATAATAATAATAATAATAATAATAATAATAATAATAATAATAATAATAATAATAATAATAATAATAATAATAATAATAATAATAATAATAATAATAATAATAATAATAATAATAATAATAATAATAATAATAATAATAATAATAATAATAATAATAATAATAATAATAATAATAATAATAATAATAATAATAATAATAATAATAATAATAATAATAATAATAATAATAATAATAATAATAATAATAATAATAATAATAATAATAATAATAATAATAATAATAATAATAATAATAATAATAATAATAATAATAATAATAATAATAATAATAATAATAATAATAATAATAATAATAATAATAATAATAATAATAATAATAATAATAATAATAATAATAATAATAATAATAATAATAATAATAATAATAATAATAATAATAATAATAATAATAATAATAATAATAATAATAATAATAATAATAATAATAATAATAATAATAATAATAATAATAATAATAATAATAATAATAATAATAATAATAATAATAATAATAATAATAATAATAATAATAATAATAATAATAATAATAATAATAATAATAATAATAATAATAATAATAATAATAATAATAATAATAATAATAATAATAATAATAATAATAATAATAATAATAATAATAATAATAATAATAATAATAATAATAATAATAATAATAATAATAATAATAATAATAATAATAATAATAATAATAATAATAATAATAATAATAATAATAATAATAATAATAATAATAATAATAATAATAATAATAATAATAATAATAATAATAATAATAATAATAATAATAATAATAATAATAATAATAATAATAATAATAATAATAATAATAATAATAATAATAATAATAATAATAATAATAATAATAATAATAATAATAATAATAATAATAATAATAATAATAATAATAATAATAATAATAATAATAATAATAATAATAATAATAATAATAATAATAATAATAATAATAATAATAATAATAATAATAATAATAATAATAATAATAATAATAATAATAATAATAATAATAATAATAATAATAATAATAATAATAATAATAATAATAATAATAATAATAATAATAATAATAATAATAATAATAATAATAATAATAATAATAATAATAATAATAATAATAATAATAATAATAATAATAATAATAATAATAATAATAATAATAATAATAATAATAATAATAATAATAATAATAATAATAATAATAATAATAATAATAATAATAATAATAATAATAATAATAATAATAATAATAATAATAATAATAATAATAATAATAATAATAATAATAATAATAATAATAATAATAATAATAATAATAATAATAATAATAATAATAATAATAATAATAATAATAATAATAATAATAATAATAATAATAATAATAATAATAATAATAATAATAATAATAATAATAATAATAATAATAATAATAATAATAATAATAATAATAATAATAATAATAATACAAAAGGAATTAAGCGGATCGTAAATATACAAGATAGAAAACATTTAGCGGCTAAAGGATCCGGAAAAGAAGGTGATAAGGAACAACGAGCAACTGCGGACAACGTTGTTTCTAGGTTATTGCCCTTCATCAGCGCAGTGCAGCTTAAACAAACAAGAAGGACAAAAGAAGGGCAAATGACACGACTACACAGGAGAATGACCAGCAGTCAAGCTGCACTGCGCTGATGAAGGGCAATAACCTAGAAACAACGTTGTCCGCAGTTGCTCGTTGTTCCTTATCACCTTCTTTTCCGGATCCTTTAGCCGCTAAATGTTTTCTATCTTAATAATAATAATAATAATAATAATAATAAATTTATTTTCCTTTTGACAACTTACATTGTATAGGAATAGTCATATAACATTGAAAAGAACGACTAGCAGAAAGACTAAAGAAAAACAGAAAGAAAATACAAAAAAAATACAAATGAACGTATCGGCAGAGATCACACAAATTCACTCAAACTATAAAAGCATCTATCCAATAGATAAAGTTTTAATTGTTTTCTAAACAAGATCAAACTGTTTATATTTTTAATATACACTGGTAATTTATTAAAAACTTGTTTGCGTAAAAGTTAGGTGAATTAATTGTTACATTATATTTGCAACTCGGAATAAAGTAATGATCTCTTTGTCTCGTATTTAGACCGTGCATTCGCTCATTTGAAACAAGATTGCTTTTATTTTTAAAAATAAACATACACAGCTCGAAAATTAACAAACATGGAAAGGGTAAAATATATTTTTTAAAGTTCTCGACAGGAGTACCGAGAAGCAACTCCGGCAATGCACCTTATAATTTGTTTCTGCGCAATGAATACGTCCGATGATTGAGTGGAATTACCCCATAGACATACCTATGCCATATGTCAACCTGGAGGAAACCTGGGCATGATACACTAAAACCAACTGATCTACAGTCAAAACGGTACGCAGATTTCTAAACAGGTAACAAAGCGATTTCAATTTTGAAATTAATTGACCACAGTGTTTATGCCATGTTAAACATTCATCTAAAGTGACTCCCAAGAATTTTACGTTGGTATTAAATTTCATATAATTTTTGCTGTTGTTCGTTTTAATTTTGAGTCCTAAACAGTTCTTTTGCCTATTGTGGAATCTGATTAACTGTGTTTTATTACTATTAAGATATAAAGTGTTATTGACGCACCAATTTCCCACGGCTTTCAACGCAGCATTACATTTCGATTCTAACAGTTTATCATTGGCATCTGAAATAAGCATAGACGTATCATCAGCATACATCACAAGAAAAACGTTGGACATAAAAATATCAAGTTCATTTGTATATAGAAGAAATAGGATAGGACCCAGCACAGAGCCTTGAGCTTACTTCTCCATGTTCCGACCTAATGTTACTGGTTCCAAAATCATTCGTAAACTTTAAATGAACATACTGCTCTCTGCGCGTTAAAAAAGAAGCAATCCATTTATGGGCCACTCCACACACACCACACATTTCAAGTTTACACAACAACTTGTCGTGATTAACACAGTCGAATGCCCTGGATTAGCTCTGATAATGGCTGTTTGAAGCCGAAAAAGCTTAGCTAGGATTTTGAAAATACAAATACACACTTTAAAATACAGAAAATTTGGATTTTCATTTTATAATTAAATCATAATATTTTGAAGTAAAAAATCTGGTGTTTCTAGGAGCCATTACTTACGGATCATCCTGTATATCAGTAATGTCTTAGAAATGGTAGCTAGAAATATATTCATAATTATTTTTAAAAGTTTTACCAATTTCCCTTTAGCTCTCTTTCTCGAAGTTTACCCGCCACTGCGATATATCTCGAGAGTTGCTAATGCATTACAATGTTTTTACTTGCCTCTCGTTCTGCAATTTATACCGGTGGGTAATCGTAAACGACTTCAATATATTATTAAGACGTAACCGTAACGTAAACGTAAAAAATCCCCTTACACAGACATTTATTTCGGATTACCAGAAGAATTATGTTAATATTTAGCATCGCAAGGTGCGAATCCATAAATATTTTAATAATTTACCATATTTATTCGCAGTAAGGCAATGGAAATGAAGCAATAAATTTTTTGGTTAAATGCTAACTGCTCGGACAAATCGTCTTATCATACCTTTTTATTTTTAAAAGCCTACAAGATAGCTGTAAAAGGCAACAATGACCAGGTATCGAGTCTGTTGCCATCGCATTGGTATAAATTCGCTTTAATTCAAGGTCAGTTTGTCGCTGAGAAGTATTTGCATTATTTTAATTTTATGCCATGGGTATCATGAACAAGACTGTGGTCGTTTGCATTGATATGAGCGGAACAAATCAATTACAAATGATAATAAAATTCTTATTCTGCATCATCAAAATTAGATTCCTTTTTTGCCAATATTAAACGTCTGTACTGTTCAAACGATAATATGGTAGGGTGGCCAGACGTCCTCTTTTTATTATTTTATTTCACTTTACACCATTCAACAAGACGATGTCTAATTACAGAATGGATATCACATACAATAAAAAAGAAATATAAAGAAAACTACAAACAAACAAATGTAAGAAATAGAAAGAGAAATACCAAACAGATGCAAAATACAGAAGCTAAAACAAACAAAATAAAGTGTACATACAATAATTATGATACACAAAACTATTGTCACGGATTTCCCAATCCGTCTTTTCTTACTTCCAGAAAAACAATCCGTTAATTAATTACTTCTTTATTAACTACTGAACACTACTAATTACAGGTCAACTAAACACTTATTTAATTAATCGCTATCTAAATCACTTTGATATCTCCAACTAAACACTTTAATTCAGACTGTAACACAAGACTTATACAAGACTAATACAAGACTAACTAACTCGGCCGTTTATTCTTCTTTTATAGACCCAACGAATATTCCAGGTATATTCCAGTATCTCTAGATCCCTTTCTCTCGTACGACTGGAACGCTTCTCGTCGATTCCCGATTATTCCAGGCCGATCTCGATCACGGCATGTTGTTTGTTTACCAGAATGGCGTAGGGGCGATCGGGGCAATCTTAGGCAATTCGCGGTGCCACAGTCGTCGGTTTGGGAGTGAGTGGGGCAAATTCCGTGACACTGCCCCCTCCTTAGGACCGATCGTCCCGATCGGATACACCTCTATACGGGGACAGACGCTCCAGATGGACGACCTTCATTTTACTCCTGGGAGTCCTTTGTATCCGGTAGACGACGTCATTGATTCTTTTAATGACGGTATAGAGGCCCTCCCAACGGTTCTGTAGTTTAGGCGATTTTCCTTTCTTCCGCGTGGGGTTGTACAGCCACACCAGGTCGCCTTGTTGGAATCCGACTGTATTGGCCCGGACGTCGTATCGAGTCTTCATGCGATCGCTCTCTAATCGCATTCGAGATCTGACTTGATCGTGTACGGCTGCTAGTCTTCGTTCTAGGTCATGGGTATAAGTGTCTGGCTCTGTGGGCTGTTCCGCAGGACGACCAAATACCAAATCTGCTGGAAGGCGAAGCTCTCTTCCAAAGATGATCCTTGCGGGAGTCTTCCCAGTCGTTTCATGGACAGCTGAGCGGTAAGCTAACAGGAAGAGTGGAATGAGCTTGTCCCAGTCTGTCTGGTTCTCGTTCACAAACATCCTCAGATTGGTTTCTAGTGTGGCGTTGAAGCGTTCCACCATACCATCTGACTGGGGATGCAGTGGGGTGGTCCTGGTTTTTCGGATTCCCATAAGCTCGCAGACCTTTCGGAACACACCTGATTCGAAATTTCTGCCCTGATCTGAATGTAGTTCCATGGGCACACCAAATCTGCAGAACAGGTTGTTGACTAGCGCTTCTGCTACGGTTGTGGTCTCTTGATTGGGAAGGGGGTATACTTCCGGCCATTTGCTGAAGTAGTCCATGGCCACTAGTAGATATCGGTTCCCACTTTGGGTTTTCGGAAAGGGGCCAGCGATATCAATCGCAATCCTCTCAAACGGTGCTCCTACGATGTACTGGCGCATTTTGCCTCTGGAACGGGTCTTCGGTCCCTTGCTGGCTGCACATACGTCACATTTTCGGCACCAATCTTCTACATCCGTCCTACAGCTCAACCAGTAGAAACGCTCCCTAATCTTCTGTAGAGTCCTATTGATACCGAAATGTCCATCCCAGTACCTCCATGTACTTCCTGCAGCACTTCCTTGACCCGTGTCCTCGGGAGTAGTACTTGTTTCTTGACCTCCGTTCCGTCATTGTTCTCCCATGCTCTTTTTAGGACACCGTCTTCCAACACCAAGGAATTCCATTGAGCCCAATAGCTCTTTAATGTTGGGCTTTTACTGCTGACTTCAGCCCATGAGGGTCGGTTGTTGGCTTCTTTCCAGTCTAGTAAGGGCTTGATGTCACAGTCAGCTTGCTGGTCTTCCCGAATCGCCGCTGAACTCCATCTGTCTTCAGGTTGGGCTGCTACCACCTTACAAGGAACTGATGAGATGTCCTCTTTCTTTTCAAGACTACTACAGTGTTTGCAGTTGACAGGACAGGGTCTCCTAGAAAGGGCATCTGCATTTCCATGTTTCCTGCCGGCTCGATGTTCAACAACAAAGTGATATTCTTGCAGCCGTTCCAGCCACCTGGCCATCTGTCCTTCCGGGTTCTTAAACTGCAACAGCCATTTAAGGGAAGCGTGATCCGTTCTTAGAAGGAATTCTTGGCCATACAGGTATTTATGAAAGTGTTCTAGGCTCTTGACGATGGCAAGTAATTCTTTCCGAGTCACACAATAGTTCTTTTCGGCTTTTGACAGGACTTTACTGAAGTAGCCCACTACTCGCTCTTGGCCATCTTGTATTTGGGAAAGAACTCCGCCAATTCCAATGTTGCTTGCGTCCGTGTCCACTATAAATGGTTGTCCAGGTATTGGGTATGTCAAAATCGGGGTAGTGCAGAGGGCCTCTTTCAGCGTCTCAAAGGCTTGCTGGCATTTCGTCGTCCATTCGAACGGGATGTTGTCTTCTGTGAGTTTATGAAGAGGCTTGGCAATGTCCGAGAATCCTTGGACGAATCGTCGATAGTATGTGCATAGGCCAAGAAAACTTCGAACTTGATGTTTGTCTTTAGGAACCGGCCAGTTCTTTATGCACTCTGTCTTCCGGGTCTGTTTTCACACCGTGTGGAGTAATAATGTGGCCTAAGTATCTGACCTCCTTTTGGAACAGACTGCACTTCTTCGGGTTCAACTTCAGGTTTGCTGCTTTCAACTTCTTGAACACTTCGGACACGTTCTTCAGGTGCTCCTGGAAAGAGCGTCCCAGCACCACCACGTCGTCCAAGTAAATCAAGCAGGTCTCCCAATGCAGGCCATGAAGTACAGTTTCCATCAGTCGTTCAAAAGTGGCAGGGGCATTACATAGACCAAATGGCATTACATTGAACTGCCACAATCCATTTCCGGTAGTGAATGCTGTCTTTTCCTTGTCTTCTGGGCTGACCTCGACTTGCCAATATCCACTCTTTAAATCCAAAGTGGAAAACCATTGCGCACCAGCCAAGGTGTCCAGAGTATCGTCAATCCTCGGTAATGGGTAACTGTCTTTCTTGGTGACGTCATTTAATTTTCTGTAGTCCACACAAAATCGGGTGGAGCCGTCTTTCTTCTTGACCAGAACTACAGGAGAAGCCCAAGGACTCTGAGATGGCTCTATGGTGCCTTGATTTTGCATCTCGATTAACATCTTGTTAACTTCTTCTCGCTTGGCTAGTGGAAGTCCTCGTGGTGGCTGCTTTATAGGAGATGATGAACCAGTATCGATTCGATGCTTCACAACATTGGTTCTCCCAAAGTCGCCTGGTTTAAGTGCAAACACATCTTCATTTTCACGTAGCAGCTCTTCCAGTTGTTCCACCTCCGACTCTTTTAATCTCTGCTTGGCCCTATCCACGATGTCCCTTAGACATTCCGGTAGGCTGGTCTTATTTGGTTTCTTCTCCATTTCGTTGTTTTCTTTGAGTGTTCTGACCATGGTAACAGGTTCACAGACTCCTACTTCAGTTCCCTTTGTAATTTTCTGTGGAAAGGTTTTCAGGTTAACTACCCGTACTATTGTCGTTTTCTCTGGTTTAATCAGTGTGCGGCCGGTGACTATAGATTTATTGAACAAATCCGGATTACTGGGTTCCACCACTCCTACACTGCAAGACATTTCCCCATCCATTACAGTGGCAACCAATGTTTCGGTCTGACCAGGTAGTACCACATCTTCTTTAACAACGAGTCTCCGTACAGCGTTATTCTCAGTGGTGGTCGTTAGCACTACTTCCTCACCCATTATCCGTAGCGTACCAGCATTCAAATCTAAGTTCACCCCTTTGCTCGTAGTAAGTCTAGTCCGAGTATGACATTGTCCGATATATCTGCTACCAGGGCTCTGTGTTTGAATTTGACGTCTCCTAATTCTATGTCAAGCTCGCATTCCCCTTGACTGGCAGTTGTTGTCCATTGGCTGTTGTAAGGACATAACGCTTGGCAGGGCTCTTAATACGCCAATCACCAATAATATCCGGTCGTACAATAGTTCTTGCCGCTCCAGTGTCGATTACCATAGGGAACATACGACCAAAAATAATGCCTTCCACTAGCAAGGAGTCAGAGTCCTGGAGACGTGACAACGTAATTTCTTCTCGTGGGGCATGGTAGGAGGACGCAGCCGGCTTTTGCCCCGTTAAGCCGGCTGAACCTAGTTTTCCTGTGCAGCTGCCGCCTGGGAATCGCGCTTTGCTGATCCGCGACCGGGGCCCTACACTGTCTCTTCAGATGTCCCGTCTGCCCACAGTTCCAACATTGGAGAGGGCGATCTCTTCGGCTGCCAGGTTGTTCTCTCTTCGGATTGGTAGTTGGGCTGAGTTTCTCAATGACCTCCTTCAACGTTTTGATTATGTCTCCATTTGCCATACTATCGCTGTTATCACTGATGGCCCGAACTTTAACATGTCTACCGGATGCCATCTTGGCTGCCTCAAATTCCAGTGCATGCGAAAGAGCATCATTCAACGTTTTAGGTCTAGCGAGCCGTAGTGCCTGCTGTGTTTCGCAATCTCTTAGGCCGTCGATAAACACTTGGATGGAGAGCTGATCTACAAATTCGGACGGGGCTGTTGGATATGCCAATCGAACCAGTCGAGCAACGTCTGTCTCAAAATGTTGTAAATTCTCTCCACTCTGCTGGTGACGATTTTTCAATTGTGCCTGGTACACTTGCTGCAGGTGTTTATCCCCATATCTCATTTCCATATGCTGTTTCAGAAGGTCATAGTTACTCTGCTGCCCAGCAGGAACTCCTTGTAAGACGTCAAGAGCTTCCCCCCGTAGAGCAACTATCAGAGCAGTAGCTTTCTCACAATCAGACCATTCGTTTGCGGCAGCTGCTGCTTCAAACTGGCGCAGATATACATTCCAGGAAACCCTGCCGTCGAATTCAGGAGGCTTCGTTTTCTGAGTTCGGATAACAGATCCTTCTGATTTGATTACGCCCTCCTTTCTTATTTTGTCCAGTTTATGTCGAAGCTCTTCACAGGTTCCTCTAACCATGTTTATTTCTTCGTCGATTTCTTTTCTTTGTTCTAACAGTTTCTCCTCTACTGTATTTTCTAATTTTTCTAACTTCGCCTGCATTTCGGTTGTCTGAGCTCTCATTTCCTGTTGTATTATCTGCATTTGATCTTCTAATTTCTTTTCTAACTTCTCTTGCATTATTTGGGTCTGATCTTCAATTTTATGCCCTTGTTCTTCGAATTTTTCTTGCATTGTCTTCGTCTGGTCTTCCATTTTATGCCCTTGTTCTTCTAATTTATTTTGCATTGTTTGTCCCTGTTCTTCTAATTTATTTTGCATTGTTTGTCCCTGTTCTTCTAATTTCTCTTGCATCGTCTTCGTCTGGTCTTTCATTTCCTGTTGCATTGCCTGCATCATTTCTAACAGTTTCGCCAATTGTGCATCCATATTGACTTGGCTTCTAGTTACAGGCATTCACTCTATTTGGAAAGTTCTAGAATGTCCTCGAATGTGTTTGTAAATGTCACCGTTGACTTCCTTACAATGAAACGAGTGCAGTGATATGCCACACTTGGGTCTTTGTGTCACTTCGGTAGAAAGTTCTAAAATGTTCGAGAATGTCCTGCGCAAATACCACCGTTCACTTCCTTTCGACAAGACGAGTGCGGCGATATGTCACACTTGGGTCTTTGTCTCACTCCCGTACAAAGTTCTAGAATGTTCGAGAATGTCCTTCGCAAATACCACCGTTCACTTCCTTGAGTCACGACGAGTGCGGTGATATGCCACACTTGGGTCTTTGTCTCACTCCTGTACAAAGTTCTAGAATGTTCGAGAATGTCCTTCGCAAATACCACCGTTCACTTCCTTGAGTCACGACGAGTGCAGTGATATATCACACTTGGGTATTTGTCTCACTCCTGTACAAAGTTCTAGAATGTTCGAGAATGTCCTTCGCAAATACCACCGTTCACTTCCTTAAGTCACGACGAGTGCGGCGATATGTCACACTTGGGTCTTTGTTTTACTCCCGTACAAAGTTCTAGAATGTTCGAGATTGTCCTTCGCGAATACCACCGTTCACTTCCTTGAGTCACGACGAGTGCGGTGATATATCACACTTGGGTATTTGTCTCACTCCTGTACAAAGTTCTAGAATGTTCGAGATTGTCCTTCGCGAATACCACCGTTCACTTCCTTGAGTCACGACGAGTGCAGTGATATGCCACACTTGGGTCTTTATTCCACCCGCGCACAGGGTTCCAGAAAGTTCTTCAAACTTCCACTTAAATCCCACTTTGTGGACAGGGTTCCAGAAAGCTCTTTAAAACTTCCAACTAAATCCACTTCCGACACCAAATTGTCACGGATTTCCCAATCCGTCTTTTTTTCTTACTTCCAGAAAAACAATCCGTTAATTAATTACTTCTTTATTAACTACTGAACACTACTAATTACAGGTCAACTAAACACTTATTTAATTAATCGCTATCTAAATCACTTTGATATCTCCAACTAAACACTTTAATTCAGACTGTAACACAAGACTTATACAAGACTAATACAAGACTAACTAACTCGGCCGTTTATTCTTCTTTTATAGACCCAACGAATATTCCAGGTATATTCCAGTATCTCTAGATCCCTTTTCTCGTACGACTGGAACGCTTCTCGTCGATTCCCGATTATTCCAGGCCGATCTCGATCACGGCATGTTGTTTGTTTACCAGAATGGCGTAGGGGCGATCGGGGCAATCTTAGGCAATTCGCGGTGCCACAGTCGTCGGTTTGGGAGTGAGTGGGGCAAATTCCGTGACACTATAATAATACGTACGTAATACTAGAAATAGCATCAGATTAAAAAAATCATCATAATGCTACCTGTTTTAAGCTTGCAAGAGAACACTGAAATATATCAACCGATGACTTTAAGTTAATCTAAGTATTGCACGTAAAATTCAAAGGGAAATAACTCCTAATGTTAGTTCTTAGCGTCGGAAAGTAAAAAGTACCAGCGTGTATTGAGACTACCCTAGGAACATGAAAATTGAGTCCATTTAATAAATCATCACAATTAGTTAGGTTTAATTATTTAAATAAAGATACTAAGTAGGCAATGCTACGTCTTTCTTTCAAAGAGCTTTTGTAAAAGTTAATTCTAGGAAATGCCAGTTTTAGGATAAAGTCCTTCAGTTCTAAAAGATAAGAATTTTAAAAAATGACGTTGAACCAATTCTTAACTGTCAATAATATACATCGTGTCCGGAAAAGACGTGTACAACGGAAGAACACAGACTCCTGGGTTCAAAATAAACCGATTTAGCCCAATTTACCTATTTACAAAATTGCTTCGTTTCGCCTCTAGGGAGCGCCAAAGCCCGCGAAATTTTTTTTTTTATTCCGAATATCTCGAAAACGACTTGATCGATGTTAACCATTTTTGGGCTACGCATTTATAAGTCTAACCGACACTTTTTGACATTATTTAAAATCTTTTGCAGTTATTAGAAATATAAGAAAAATCATGTATCATGCAAATATAAGCACATATTTTTTTAACCCCCTGTACAATTACTCTCAGTTTTTTTCTATTAGTAGTTGACTTTATTTAGAAACTTTTTTTACACTTTCAGAATTTTGAACAGATGAGTAGTTTAGGCAGAAAAAATATTTTTCGTATGTCAACAATATCAGCATTCGTTCTGCAACAAATAACGAAGTACCAGAAGTAGGCTCTGATATTTTAAGTATCAGTTGTATGTCAAATCTAATCAGCTACTGAAGTTAGTCTCTCGATTTATTCTTTTTGCTCAATTACTTTAGATCTTACTTTATTTGTTGTTGTTATTGTTGTGTTTGTTTATGTTCCTCATTTTTCAATATTTCATCATGGATACGTATACATATTCCGAACAAGTAGATATGCTTTTGGTTTATGGAGTTTGTCAAGATAACGGCCGCAAAAGTGTTAGGGTCTACATGGACAGATTCCCTCATCGACGAGTGTCAAATCATCAAACTTTTGCCAACATCGAAAGGCGACTTCGCGAATTTGGTTCTTTACACCAAATGAATACGGTTCAAGGGCGTCAACGTACCACGAAAACTATAAAGGTGGAGGAACAAATCCTAGATAAGATAGAAGAGAACCCAAAAATTAGTGCAAGACGCATTGAACAAGAAATAGGAATACCAAAACCATAGTTCATGATGTTTTGAAGGAGCAGTTACTACATCCGTACCACATTCAATCGGTTCATGACCGGTTTATGAACCCATTGACCCTGAAAAACGTTTAGCATTTTGTAATTTTATACAAGAATAAAGAACCCATGATATCAATTTCAGCAAAAACATTTTATTTACAGATGAAGCATATTTTGCTAGGTCAGGAATTATTAATAACCATAACAAACACGTTTATACTGATGAAAACCACACTGTACTGAAATAAGACATTTTCAATATGAATTCAGAGTGGACGTGGAATTATAGACAACTTTATTATTGGCCCGGTTGTGTTTCCACATCGATTAAATGGGGTCAACTATTTAAATTTTTTACAGCAAGTATTACCTAATTTATTGGACGATTTACCGTTACTACTTCGTCGTAACATGTGGTTTATGCATGATGGTGCACCCCCATTTTGCAATACCCGTTAGTCAGTATTTACATAATCTGTATCCTAACAGGCGGATTGGAAGAGAAAACGATGCTCTATAAAATGGCCACCTCGAGCACCAGACTTACCTCCTTGCGATTATTTTTTGTAAAGTATATGCCTACGCAGTTAATAATAATTTTTTAGGCGCATCCAAGACGCAGTTAACCTTTTACGAGGTAATCCAGTAATCATGGAGAGCACTACAGCTTCGTAAAACCGTAAAACGGATTACTTATTGCGTACGAGAAAACGGGTCACTGAGCATTTATTGTAAAGAGATCATAACTTTTTTTATTTGCTGTATTAATCTTATTATCTCGTATTTATTAAATAAAATATAAATGAGTTTTGGAATTTTCGTTATTTGTTGCAGAACGAATGCTGATATTGTTGACATACGAAAAATATTTTTTCTGCCTAAACTACTCATCTATTCAAAATTCTGAAAGTATAAAAAAAGTTTCTAAATAAAGTCAACTACTAATAGAAAAAAACTGAAAATGATTATACAGGGGATTAAAAAAATATGTGTTTATATTTGCATGATACATGATTTTTCTTATATTTCTAATGACTGCAAAAGATTTTAAATAATGTCAAAAAGTGTCGGTTAGACTAATAACTGCGTAGCCCAAAAATGGTTAACATCGATCAAGTCGTTTTCGAGATATTCGAAATAAACAAAAATTTCTCGCGAACTTTGGCGCTCCCTAGCGGCGAAACAAAGCAATTTTGGAAATAAGTAAATTGGGCTAAATCGTCTTATTTTGAACCCAGGAGTTTGTGGTCTTCCGTTGTACACGTCTTTTCCGGACACCCTGTATGTTACATAATTTGGACACCAAGTCACCAAACAACTGCGGCATATTCCAATTCCATATAAAGTTGTATAAAGACATTTCAAAACCTCAGCAGCAGCAGATATAAACGTTGACGTGTTCCTAATAACAAATCCAATATGTGATCACTAAACGATAATTTATGATGTTGCTTAGTAGTAAATGACACGTTTTTCAAGATTTAAAAATAAATATTTTATTTTTATGTGTGTTATAGTCCTCTTTTTCAGTCTGCTGTCAGTACCAGCAACCTTTAAGTTTACAGTGAATTAAAGCTATTTATTATTACATGACATCAGTTATCAAAATTTAAAACTGGTAAATTAGTATTATTATTATTATTTTCAACAATTTTTTAGCAAACAGAAATTTACATGAGAGCATTTAAAATAGAATGTTCAGCAAATTTATACAAATGCAGTATTTAACAAACTCAACACCTCAGTTTTCTGAATACTCGTTTCTTAACTGTTATACAAGGTGCGGCAGCGAATTGGGCGATTTTGAAATAACTGTCAAAGATCAATAAAGTTGTTTACAAAAATATTATCATATCACATGATCTACATAAAAAAACCGTGGTTAGGTTAGCAGTTAAGCATTCATATTCCACTCATTGCTCAATTATCAAAAATTACATCGGCAAGGTTGTTCTCTCACCAGACAATTTCAAGAAGCTCAATTTTTCTTTCTAGTAATTTTTGGATCATCCAAACACGTATGTGACATGATGGCCATATAACACAACATGGCAAACTTATTGAGTGAACTGTTACAAAACTGTTAATTTATCTTTTTGCGAAGGGACTAGAGGAGCTTAGTTCCACCTGCACACAGATATGTTAAAGGCGTTTGATAGACTGGTAAGCTGTCTAATTTCGGTTTTCCACAAACTTCTCAAAATTTTTTTTAATCTTATCTTAATCTTTTATATGCGGATGATTTCCAACTGTATACATCTGTTTCATCTACAGATGATTATATTATACTTACTAAAATGATTTAATTGCAGTAAAGTGCCTTCGAAAGACGTTGCTTTTAAATATTTCGAAATGATTCATAATGAAAATTAATTATGTTACTTACATGTACAACATTGGTACTGAGACTGTCGCTTGTTACACTGAATTTATAAATTTGGGAGTTGCTTTTGACGATAAATTAACCTTTGTTCCTCGTATTAATAATATTATATCCCTTGCGAATAAAAATCTAGGTATGATACATATGTTACTCATTCTCAACATCTGGAAACAGTTCAGAAGAGATGTTTTAAATATCTATCTCTTTCAGGCTAGACAATGTTTACCCTGCCAGAGGCTTTTCTCAATCTGACCTATTGAGCAGATTCAACTTGAATGATCTGACATCTCGACGAACTTACTTTTCACTGCTATTTTTGTTTAAGCTGGTTAATAACTACATTGATTGTTCTGATATTCTTAACCATATAGCATTTAATATACCTTCGTTCTACTCTCGCTCATATACATTATTATACAGGGTGTTAAAAAAGAGAGTAAAATATTTAAGAAGGTAATAGTATGAAGCAAAATAAGCAGAAAAATCTTAATGAACACGGGTCCGCTAAATAACGGTTGCGGAGATATGGACCACTATTTGTTTTTCAAACATTTTATTTTATTAGGAATAAACGGATAAAGGAAGCTTTTAACAAACAAAAAACAAAGTTACAGAAGATGTTCAAAGTGCCCTCCGTCCATTTCCAAGCAGGCAGGACATCTTCGCCTCAACGATATTCGAACTCTTTCGAAAACACCCTCCTTGGTTTGGATTTCTTGACACTTTTGATTAATTCGTAGCTGCAGCTCTTCCAGGCTATTTACAGGAGTACCATACACTAATGTCTTCAAATA
Source organism: Monochamus saltuarius (assembly GCA_025584915.1). Taxonomy (NCBI): domain Eukaryota; kingdom Metazoa; phylum Arthropoda; class Insecta; order Coleoptera; family Cerambycidae; genus Monochamus; species Monochamus saltuarius. The sequence continues at coordinate 105,381,112 of CM046721.1, read as the reverse complement.
TTCCCAAACAAAGAAATCTAGAGGGTTCAGGATCGATGCCATAAAACAGGCCCGGCCCTTCTTACCCATGTATGTGGAAAAGTTTGGTGCTCTAACGGCCATGGAAACATGTGCTGGAGCACCATCATGCGGGAACCACATTTGCTGCCTCTGATTCAAAGGAATGTCTGCCAAAAACTCATACAGTGTGTTCTGCAGAAAGTTGCGGTAAGCAGCGCCTGTTAATCGGTTTGGTAAAACAACGGGACCTAGAAACCTGTCACCTACATTACCCATCCAAATGTTTAATGAAAAACGTGCTTGATGTCTAGATTCTATTAGAGCATGAGGATTTTCGTCGACCCAAATATGCGTATTGTGAAAATTAAACACTCCATTTCTTGTAAACTTGGCATCATCAGTAAAAAGAATGTTTCCAAGAAAACGAGTGTCTTCAGCATCATGACGTAGAAACCAGCGGCAAAAAACCAAACGTACTTGATGATCATTAATTGGATGTAAGGCCTGTACTCGTTGCACATTAAATGGATAAAGATAAGTTCTCGTGAAGGATTCTCCAAACAAGAGAACCACTAATTCCTACCTCGGCTGATATTCTCCGCACACTCGTACCTGGATTTTGCTCTACCAGGGCTAGAATTTCTTCTCCTGCTCTAGGAGTGGATACCTACCTTGGTTTTCCAGATAAATGGCACTGTTTGCTCAAGGAACCGGTATCACGCAGTTTTTGGTGAATTCTTCCAAACATGTGTTGTGAAGGAATCTGGCGATTTGGATAAGCGTCAACATAAAGACGCCCCGCTTCGGTGGCGTTCCCATTAGCACGACCATACATGAAATGCATGTCTGTTAATTCTGCTTTAGAGTAACCAGCCATAGCGAAAGAAAACTTGTGCACAGAGAACAACTGTCAAATATGTACTGTTTATTTCACTAAACATAAACCAATTATTACAAGAAAATACACAAAGTTTTTGCAAAATAAAAAAGGGGTTAAAAAACATAAAACATTCCATATCTCCGCAACCGTTACTTTGCGGACCCATGTTTATTGACACTTTTCTGCTTAATTATATTTTGGTTCATACTATTACCTCCTTAAATATTTTACACTCTTTTTTTAACACCCTATATTTATTAACACCATATAGAAATGTTATGCAACATTCGCCAACTTATTCCATATGTCGAATTCACAGGCAGTTTAAGGTATTGATTTGTTTGATGTTAGTGTATCTAAGATTAATTTATGTATTTCAGGTCGTTGAATGTATCTGCTTATATAATTTTTTTTTTGTATGTTTATTTCTTTGTAGTCTTATCCTATAATTATAATTGTCTATCTGGGCAGTGTAGTTTCAAATAAATAAATAAACCTACAATATAAATATAGACCGAAATAAACACTTGGTTAACCGTGCAATAATTATTGTAACCTTCCTTGTTCATAAATTCAGATTTCTTTCTAAAGACAACGACCTCTTGAAGATGCATTTTAATTTTTGTCTTTGTATTACCAAGACAATCACTTTTACTGCACCACAAACTTGGATTTTCACTCAGTAAATAGCACTTTATGTCTGAAATTATCACCCTGAATACAATACGCTATAAAATAAAGTAAGTGTTGTGACACTTCCATTTCCTAGATGCCCACTTAAACTCCGCGTTTTATTAACTATTATTAACAAAGTTTATGTTAATTTGGTTTGAAAAAACAACTACAACGGCTTTATTAAAACGCGGTGGTATTCGAGATTGCCAAGTCGCATTTAGAACATAGTTTATCTCCGAAAAAAGGTAAGTTATACGCTGTTTGATGGAGAAAATGGGACAAATATCACTCACTAATGTTAAGCTCATTTATTATAATTTACCCAATAAGGTCATTTGGTCAACCTTAAATTACACTATTTGCTTAATTTTTATGAACCACTTATGATATCATAATCGACCCAGAAAATTTGAAGTCGATCTGATACGTAGTTTTCAAAATATACCAAGTCAAATTGGAATTAAATGCTCAAATAGGATTGCGAGGGGTGACGTCATTGCCTCCTACAACATGTCGGTACTCGTCCGCTTTGAACTCGGGTAAAGGTCTTTCTGTATTAAAACAAATTAGTGAAAGCTAACAACTTTTTATATTTACAACATGTTATTTCAAAGCATATTAATGCATATGATGAACAAATAATCAATTTATAAATGCTGAAAGCATAGAAGCCACGTTTTTTTATTTTCCTGTTAGTTAATTTCGAATTTGCACACGAAATTTCGAGTTGAAATACGAAATTTCAAGTTGGAACACAAAATTTCGAATTGTGTCTCTAAATTTTTAGTCGAAACACGATTTCGTATTTTTACACAAAATTTCGAGTTTCAACATAAAATTTCGAGTTTAAACATGACATTTCATATTCAAATACAAAATTTCGTATTTTGACTCAAAATTTCGTCAATCTATAAACTTGATATTAAAAAAACTAATAAGGTACCTACTTAATACGTACGTATGTTGTTTAGTCTTAAAAGTAGATAATTTTGCAATTATAATGACACTCCCTCAAAACAGTTCTTGATCTTCTGAAAGTTTTGAGTAGAAATTTCATTAAATCTCTATTGGTGAGTGAAACAATGAAGAACTAATCATAAAAGTTGAAAATAGTTTTCATTATAAATACGTCAGCAGTTCTAAAAAAAATTGTAAAATTAATTTTAAAGAGTGTCATTGTTATTGCACACGATTGTGCGTAGGTATACGTACCTAAGATCTCAAAGTTAACTAAACTAAAAATTAAGAATAACCTTTACACAAATGTTTTATAAATTATTATTAAACTGGTTTTATTATAAATCTTATTTTACAACACGGCATGTTTTAGTGACGATACACAGCGGTTTACCCTAGTCCTTGTTCTCAAATGGTTATAAGGGCTTTAGAGGCGTCAGAAAATTAAAATTTTTTCAGATTTCACTAAAATTCGAAAATCATTCAGATAATGTAAGAAAAAATGTTACATGACCCCACTGAAGAAGTTCGGTCTATTTTCTGGCTGGAATTTGATTTCTTACAATTTACGTTTTGGAGGCTATCGATCTCTTAGCATACCCATAGAGTTAATTGTCTACCTCTTCTGTAAAATCTGATTTGTCACTGCATCAAATTGATATAAATATTAGTTTAAATGCCTTGAATTATAAATTACACCTACGCCACTGATTTCTTGCAAGGTACAAGTTCAGTGTGGAGAAGTGTAGATATATCGAATTCTTTATATGATTATTGTACAGATAAACCGGTACCAGTGACAAACTTTGGTATGTTAATCTCCTAGTTTGTACTAAATTTCCTACTTTATGTGTAAACAAGACATTCCGCGGAAGATATCCTGTCTGACAGTTAATGTTTTTGTACCCACTGGCATGGACAAGCTGTAAATTAAATTTTAGATGTGGGACATGTTACAATCCACTGCGATATCATCGTCAATATTTTACATTCGATTTTATGTATATTTTTTGTCGAATATGTTCGAGTAGATCTCTATCCGCCTGTGGGATTGCCAGTAACGATTTGCCATATTATTGGGTAGTTCATAATCCTTCATTATATTTTCATTTGTTAGGCGTATTCTCACAGGTGCAGCTAAGAGAAATACTGAAGGTGCTAAAAACACCCAAAATCATGTTTAGTAGCCCTAAATGAAATAACCCAGAAATATAACCATGAAAAGTATATAATATTTTAATAATATTTGTTATTCTAAAAAATAAAAGGAAAATTTCACATTAACGCTTTCTAACCAATAAGAAGCTTGTATTTTGTTTCGTTACCATGACATTTCCAAAAATATCCGGAAATTTTCTTCTTTCTTCAAATAAGCTGTATGTGATTGCACTGGAAATTTGTTGAAGTTTGTACAGATCTATACACCGAAAAAAAAATTTGCAAAAAATGCAATCATAATAATTTATTTTCGGGAAACAAAGCTTTTTTGGTGTAATGACCATTTTTGTGAAAAATAAATTGATTTATTTATTAAGAAAATTTTATTTTTGTGACGAGTATTTGTTTAAATGAAACAAATAGTTATTCCATTTGAATGATTTCCCAGCCACACAAAAATAGTTCTGTGCCCGACCTATGGTTTCCCATGGCCATTACCTGGAAATAAACGCAAAGCTTTATCTTGGTGCCATTGAAGGGTCCAAACATGAATTAGTTGTTGACGTAAGAAGTATTGTAGCTGCTTTCTTTCTTTTTTATAAATTTTTTTATTTTTTTATTTTTCTTTATTTTTTATTTTTTTTTATCTATTCACTGTGCAATGCTACATGAAGACAATCCTCTTAAATCAATTCGATCCTGAATACGGTGAAATCATATGATTTTTCTGGCAATTTGAAATTTTTTAGGACCAATTTTCTGCCAATTCGTGGCTCTCAAGTGACAATTGGGATGTGCGAGGTCCTATCCAACAACTGATTCATGTTTGGCACGGAGATAAAGCTTTGCGCTTATTTCCAGGTAATGGCCAAATTTTGGTCATTTTTTGACCGTAGCGCGCAAATATGGAACTGGGCTATACCGACCCTGGGATCGGTTTTGGGAGCCAAAAATACATGGGGAACCATAGGTCGGAGCTCGGGCACAGAACTTTTTTTTTGTGCCTGTGTTTTAAAATATTTTTTTTTTCTTTTCCAAAACAATCTGTTCAAATCTGTATAAAAATAACATTTTGAAATAAAAGAATGATTTTTGATTGAAATTAATGTGCATTTAGAATCAAACAATGCGTTTATTTAATAAAAAAATGCATATTTGTAATTGAGGGACGTGGAGAAGAAAAATATGGAATCTTTTAATTCTTATTGTAAAGTTTTTAAATGAATTTTTATTAGGTTCTATAATCTTTTGAAAACCGCAAATTACTATGTAGTGAGGGTATAGTTGGTTTCAGGTCAAAATGTTATAGAAAACATAATTTTTAAAATTGTCATTGTTTCGGCTATTTATTAAGCCTTCCTCAGGGCAATTTGGTTTTTGGTTTCTATTGTGAAAATACTAATAAATAAAAGGATATTTTATTTATCTATATATTCTTGTTTGATTTGTGCTGAATATCCCTCGAGCTTAACAACCGAAAATTTTTCCTGATTCATAAATATTTGCAAAAAATTATTCATTATTTTCAAAATATTCATTACATCGAAAAAATTTCCGAAAATAATTTAAGCTCTAGGAACATTATAAGTGAAAAGATTATCAGCCAAAAAAACAGTCCCTTTAGCACATTTGAACCTTATCTTTTCGCAAAATGTTAAATTCTAGTGCATCTATGTATTCTATACTTAAAATTTATTAAATTATTTGTATTCATGTCGAATTATAAGTTCATATAAACATTTACATATTGGTTTGAATTTCTCAGTGAAAAATAAAACATTCGACATACTAACTAGTACGTTAAAAATAATATTTTATTTCTAGTGAAGTAATAAATTAGTAAATAATCCTACTCCTCAAAATTTCTACTGGAACAAAGCATGCCTTCACGTCTGGTTTACAGCTGCAACCATAATAATGTGTATAAATCAAAAACATGCAAGACTAATTAATTAGATAGCATTTGTTTGGGTCATTAAAATTTTTATTTCTTTCATGCGTCGTTGCATATGTTTTTCACTAAGGATACCACCAATAAATATGAAGTTTATGTTGATTTAAATGATTATATCTAAACAAAATAAAAATATTATACTTATGTGAATTATATATATTCGGAAAATTTATGTATTTCCATTGCTTTTGCGTAAAAAGAATTAAGTAAATCAATATCTGCACAACAGACAAGGACGGTTATAGTTACTACGTTGCAATGGTTGACAATCTGAATTAATATTTGTAGTGGGGACATAAAATTAAGTAAACATGCATTTCCAAAGTCTGGCAACCACGGAAATGTCAGTTTATTTGTCCTACAAGAGTTTTATTTCTTTATATCTTATTGTAGACCAAAGAAAACGATTGTACTTTCCGATCTATATAGATGAAGTAACTGGGATAATAATTATATAATTCATATAGTGTTTCAATTTTTATCGTGTTGTTCAATACGAAAACTCTGAAACATATTAATGCGCGGCACAAAGTAAATACCTAGTTATGAAGTACGTTACGATGGCAGAGGGGATCATTCTTTAGACTATTTTAAGAAAAATGCAACAGTACGTCGACAAGAATTATTATTGAATTGTTATAATATCAGAAGTAGGATTATTGTTGAATTGTTATGTTGCGTTGCATGACGTACTGATCAAAGTTAAGGAACTGAGTAAAGTTATAATACACATGGGGCCAATTCTTCACGGTTAATAAGTACTTACATATACACAGATTTTAAACTTTTACTGTTTGTTTGTCAGGAATAACCATTAGAAAATGACAACAAAACAAAAATCAAGTGCACGGAGTACGGTGCATTGTACGGAGTGGACTGGTAGCATGGTCTCTCGATTTAAACCCCCTTGCCTTCTTTTTGTGGGGTTATTTAAAAAATGAAGTGTGCCGTACCGAACTGAAAACCGTAGAGGATTTGCGCGAGCGTATTACAGCTGCTTCGAATAATTTGCGTTTACAAGAACAGCAATCAGGAAGAACATTTGCTTTAGTGCAGTAGAATTAGATACGACGTGTCCAAATGTGTGTACAAGTCGAGGGACAAAATTTCGAACAGTATTTGTAATAAGATATGTGCTAATTTTTTATTTATATAATTTTAATTTTTTCATGTCTCTAATAGTGATCAAGTACCGCAACTCTTCTTCAAAATTAGTGTAACAGAATTTTATTCATTTTAAAGAGACGTCACTTTGGTTTTAAGTGAAACCGCTGCAAATCTTTCTTGCACCGGTGTCGGGTTAATCACAGAACTTTGAAAGTTTTTTCGTGAGATATGTGACATCACCAGTTTGCATTGCCACTCCATTAAAATTGAAGTGTACAATTAAATATTTTTAAATAGTGTTCAGAAGGCATATCAATTTTTTTGCATTACCATATTTGTTCCTGTATGTTGAACATTCTCAATTTTTCAAAAAGTATAGAAACTGCCCAGTTTTACATAATAAATTATAAACAAGAGACGAAATAAGCGGAGCATATATCTACAACAGAAATATAGTATTTATTTTTTCAGCTAATGTTCATTTAATTTTTATCCTTCTTATATTTGCAAGAATTCTTGCCATAGCAATATTTCTTGCCTTGCCTCAAGACTTTTCTTGTCTTGCAATTCGAACTGTCTTGGTCTTATCTTGCGAGACCAATAAAAGAAAGACTGTCAATACTGAACCCAAAATAACTTCTTTCCTTAATACAATCTTCCTTTGATATAGGACTGACTCAAATGAATTGAAAAAATGTCCAAAAATTTTAAGGTCTTGTGTCTCGAAAACAACCCGGTTTGAGACAAAGTTCGTAGTTTTTTCCCTTTAAAGTGACCTAATGCATCAAGATCTTTCAAATGTAAGATATCTGTTGCATTTATTTGTATAATTTTCTTTCTACTATGCAATAAAATGTACATTATACTTGAATTTGTCATACTTCTCCACTTTCCTTGTGAATTCCTTGTTAGAAACTGCATTCAACCTCAAAACCTTAATGAAACTACAGTAACAGGTAGTCCTACACCACAACTCATCATCACTATCACAACATTTCTATTCAAATCATCGCCGGACCATGGGAATTTTATTACGTTTTATTTATAAAACAAACACAAGTAACACTAACCTTAAATTTATTCCTTGCTTCTACCGACAAATTTTCGTTTACCGAAAGAAGTCCGGCTTGTCTACAATACACAAAATCCAAAGTTGATGGCCGGCTACAGCAATTCATAACGACCAATGTCAAAGATTAAACGCCGTGCCAGGTTCCTGCTGCGAGGCGGTCTTATCAAAGTAAACATCCTAAGGCCCACGGAACGGACACGGAGATATAGTGTGTGTTTTTGCTTGTACGTTTGATTAGTTTTGATGTTTAAAACACACCGACGGCCCACTAGGATTAATTGAAAAAATTAATAACCGAGATAAGTAAGGATGTGTCTCGGTTGTTCGTATCGAGGAGCGTGATCAGTTGGGATTACTTTCTAGTAGTTGTTTTATTGAATCTTGTGGAAATGAAAATTAGTTAAATTTGCCTGTTTCCTACTTGCGTTTGGATTTCAGAGTCTAACATATTGAACACTGCACTCACTATTTTCGTACAATTTATGATGCGAGATGCGCTCAGATTCAGAATATGCTTCAGATTCCTTTATAATGACCCTTTACATCAAATTGATTTCAATAGGTAACTGTTTTGGAGAATACAGTATTTTTGAAACATGCCTAAGCACAATTATTAGCTGTTGGAAGTGTTTTGCCAGTAGCTATGGCCACGTAATAGAAACGCTCCCATTATGTACCTACGACGAAAATGGAGAATAAGATTTTGGTGCCTGCTGTGTCCCGGCAATGTTCCCGGAACTTGTACAGATACGTTGTGGTTCCATGGAGATGTCGTCGCGATGGGGAAACTGCAACATTTAAGGAACTTCAACACTCCATATCATAGTATGTTGATTTCTTCATCTAGCAGTTATATTGTTACATTATTATATATTCCTTCCCCACTTGCTTAACTCCGAATATTGAAACTTGTAGGTTCTTTTATAGACAAATATAGTGATACCACATTGTGATAGGTAGTAAATTACTTAATTTGTACACAAATGTTCTCCATTGCTGGCTATTTCTTACCAGTTGCCTTGCTTCTGTCCATGTTTTTCCTCTTTTCTTCAATATGTCCCCAATTACCTGGTCCCAGGTTTTTCTGAGTCATCCTCTTCTTCTTTTCTTATGTCACCTCGCTTTACATATTTTCTTAACCGGTCTCGTGTCATTCATCCTTTGTAGATGTCCCCATCAATTCAATAACTTCCAATATAGACTGTATTTTCAAGTTCTCTCTGATTATGTCATTTTTTATTCTGTCCATCCTTGTTATGCCACTTATTATTCATATATATTTAATTTATATTGCCTGTATTTCCTTATAACTTATACTTTTATTTTTAGGGAGATTTCCTTTTTACTTATAAATTTTAAATTTACACTGTACAATTCTATGGTATTATCTATTCGTCGATTTATTTCTGCATCTAGCTTTCCATCATCTTGTATCTCAACTCCTAAATATTGGAAAACAGCAACATATTGTATTCTTTCATTGCCCACTTTTATATTTAAAAAACCCTTTCATTTTCTATCATCATTACTTTTGCTTTAATTTTATTAATTTTCACTCCATTTTGTCCAAGAACTGCATTCCATTAGTTTAAATTATATTGTAACCCTCTCTTTGACCCTGTCATTATTACTACAACATCAGCAAACGCGCCCTGTCCCACTCTGTAAATTCCTATATTCAATGTTTAGCTTCTTGATTTCTGATGTACATTCTATAAATACTATAAATAATGTTGGGCTTTATGCTCCTATCTGCCTTAATCCTTCTTTTGTTCTAAATGATTCCGATTTCATATTATTTCTTATCATAAAATTAATATATTCTCTATGACTCTAATTATTTTATCATTTACTTCTCTTCTATATAAACTTTCCCACACTTTTCTCCGAGGCACTGATCAAAATCTTTTTCTTAATCAATAAATCCTAAAAATATTTCATCTAATTGCACATTTGCTTTTTCTATTATTTGCGTAATGGTAAATATGTGATCTTGAGTAGTTATTCTCTTCCTAAATCCACTTTGTGACTCTTCTAATGAATTTTCTATTACAAGTGTCACACATTTTGTAAGTACTCCGTTTATCCAACATATTCTTCTCACAAAAAAAAGATTCAGAAAATATACTTTTATAAATGTATTTGGTTTTTCTGACAAGATTTCTTTAACAAGAATGAGGGGGTTCATGACTTTTGACGTTGTGTGTAGGAATATGAGTTAGCTACGATCATTTGCCACTTTCAAGTTCTGAAAACTTAAAGGTTTTGCCACAGGTAATTGAGACGTCTGCAAAACAAGAGAGCTACTTATAAATCACATAACTGTAAAGTAACCAGAAGTAGTTCAAAATTTGACCTAAATTTTTTTGTATTCGAGATATCGTTTCATTCTACACAAAATATACTCATTACTGTCACTCAATCTGTTTGAATTATTTTCGCAGCCACCTTTTTCATTTTATGCATAAGTTTGTTAATGGTACCATACCTTTAGCAACTTTTTCTGGAAAATGAAGCTTCAAATGAAAAAAGTAAAGAGTATTTTTTTGTGTGTAGAATCAAACGGTGTTTCTAATGCGGTGACAAATAATGTAGAAGAAAAAAATGGAAATAAAAGTTGTAACTACTGCTGTATTATATTTTGACATCATATTTCTACTATGTATGTACTATATTCAACGCAGCATTCTTCAAACAAAACTTAACTTTATTAATATTAAAACAATCCGTGCATATTTAAGTGATAAGTTCATTGTCGATGAAAACCAGAAGGCCAACGACCGCCTAAGCGACGAATCGATAAATATAATTTAATCGTGCATTTAAGAACCCGGTTTTTTTCCTAGCCGTAGGTAGAACATCGAGAATTATGCATATTCCCAGTGTTATGAAACCACACATAACCCACATTTCCTGTATTCGAAATTTAAAACAATGGCGCGCCACCCAACAGCCAACGGCCGGTCTGGCTGGTACAGTTTAAAGCACCAAAGTAGGAGCCTCAGCCACCAACTCGGATCCTGTCGAATGGTATATCTTAGCATGTCTAATTGGAATTATAAATATGCAAGTGCAGGGCTGGGTTGGGCTACGCCCCCGTTGCTACGGCACGAATCTATTAAGATCCTTCACGTATCTGAGATACGAGGGTTGCATAGATAGTAATTACTAATTAGTTAATCTTGGTTTACGTCCACAGCCAATTAATTAAGCAATAAAACTTTAACTGCTGAAAATACACACAACGTCAAAAGTCTTGAACCCCTCCCTCATTCTTGTTAAAGAAATCTTTTTGTCAGAAAAACCAAATACATTTATAAAAGTATATTGTTCTCTGAATCTTTTTTTGTGAAAAGAATATGTTCGATAAACTGAGTACTTAGAAAATTAAAAACCAGCAATTGTGTGACATTTTTGACAAAATTTATTAAATCAAAGAGAAGTAAGAAAGCAAGTTCACTTGACTAATAGTTGGTATGATCTCCACCACGTTCCAATGGCATATTGACACGTCTGTGCATTGAAATAATCCAGCGGTTAACAATCTCTTGCGGAATATTGTTCTATTCCTCTTCTGCCGCCGCGACTAACTCATTTGCAATCTGAGGTGGAGGAATATGATTATGAATGGCTCTAGCAACGAAATCCCACATGTTTTAATGGGATTCATGCCAGGAGAGTTGGCTGGCCAATCTAATCTATTGATATGTTCTGCTTCGAATGTCTCTTGAACCCTTCTTGCGCGATGTGGTCGATCGTTGTCGTCCATAAACACAAAATGTTCACCTAATTAATTATGTAGGGGGTAGATAATGGGCGTAATAACTTGTTCGATGTAAATTTGACTGACCATATTCTCTCCAGACTCTTTGTCGATTGTCATCATTAACCAGCTGGTTCTGGTTTCATCTGTAAATAAGACCCACCGCCACTGACGTAAAAACCAAACCCTATGCTCTCGCGCCCACTGAAAACGGGCAGCACGATGCCTTGGAAGTAGAGGGGGTACCCGTAATTTCTTCTAGCACGTAAATTTGCATTGTAAAGTCGTCTTCGAATAGTAGGTGTCGATATAATACGGCGAAACGTACCTTGAAAGTGGGACCTTAGAGCTGAAGCTGAAGATATGCGGTGTCTACGGGCATATTGCACCAAATACCGATCCTCCCTTTCATTAGATACTCGAGGACGTCCACTACGTGGTCTGTTTTCCACTGTATCAAATTCTTCATATCTGTGTACTATTCGTACAACAGATGATCTAGGAATGTCCAACATGTTCGATATCTGATGATTAGAATGTCCTGCATCATGTAAAGCAATCATTCTTGCTCGGGTAAATGCAGAAATTTCACGTCCTGGCATTATAATGTACAAAAATTCAAAGGAACACTTGGCTGAATACACTGCCAAACTGACTAGATTTGTAAAACCATTGGTAATAAAGTAAAGGTTCATGATCTGTCTATTATCTTTTTTGTTCCAGGTTTAATCAAATCATTTTTTATACAAGATATCTGACGAGTGTATTTCAACACATTGAGAGACCAGAACGAATTTTTCAATTAAGTCTATCATGGGTGTTATCCCCCCCCCCCTCGGAATTTAATACTTCAGTTAAAAATAACGGTTAAAAGGTATGAATTATATTATTTTTACAGTTATTTGAATGATAAAAATAGCACTAATATTCATGTTTCGCGAAATTCACGATAAGTTGACACTTTCCTACCATAAATAATTTAAATCAAAATTCGACAATATTCGCGAATTTCGCGTCATGGAGTCAAGGCTTAAGTCATCTGCTATAATACCACCAATGATTTTAACAAAGTTTCTTGTTTTAAGTTAGTTTTATTTTTCATTAAGATTTAGAAAAAAACTACCTACGCGTTATTTTTGTTGCCCCCCCCCCTCTGAATTTTTTTCTGCCGGCGCCCATGAAGTCTATCTATTTTAGATCACATTTGATCAGGTAAGCGGAAAAAATGGTTTTAACTATATATGTTTATTTCCCAACAGATAAATCCAATTACAGGACAATTATAAAAGCACAAAGAATCCATAAAATTTAAATTAAAGTGATATCATATAATATCGGTCGATCAGTGGTGGAGCGATTTAAGGCGTCATTACTTGAATAGATGGGGCCAGACCGCTGTGGAATCGAATTCTGCGGCCGGTAGACCGTATATCAGCTATATTCTTGGAGAGAATTGGCACCCTCTCTGCGGGTATAGTAGAGTGGAAGAATGTTCGCTTGTGTCAATGTGAGAGATTGACACCGGGCGACGTTTGACCACCACCCATAATTAATGAGATATTCCAGGTTTCCCTCATTCCTGCACTGAATGGTTGTACTTACGTTGGTAGGGCCTAACGTAAGTCGTTCTTGGGCAAATGCGGCCTGCTTAATATTAATATGCTGCCCCCTCTCCCGCACAAGACCAACAAAACAAATCACAATTATTACATATAGCAAAGTAGGAAAACATCATAGACTATAGAGGAAACTTACTATCTACATTTGTTCGACTTGTAGGACAAAGATAATTCATTTTGACTTGACTGAAATTTAGATATTTGATAATTAATTTTAGCTAACAGCAATGGACAATCAACTAAATAATTTAATAGTTTATACAGGAAACATGTTACAATTAATCTTCGTTGTTCAAATGATTACATATGAAATCTTAACAGTAATAAATTATTAGGATAATCTCTATCAGGATAAATATTGTTTAATACTTTGAAAAATAAATACTTCATAAACCTCCGCTGACCTTTATTTAAAGATTGCAAATGTGTGTTATATATTAGATGCCAAATAATTACTGCATACTCAATCTTGGAACGAACTATCGAATAATATAACATCTTAAGGCTTTCAATACTGCTGAAATTCTTGCAATTTCTAATAATAAAACTTAGTTTCAGTAGCTCTTAGAAGTCAGCGTTGTTTAAAGTGTATAAAAAGTTTACTGAAGCTAATATTCGTGAATAAGTGATTTACATTATTTAGCAACATTCATTTCCAGTTTGTTAGATTTACATTACTTTTCAATATTGCCTCTGTACTAGTATACAATCTGTTAAATTGTTAATTTCAGAATATATGTTCAGGTCGTGAATTAAAATTTGTTGAAGTCAATAACTTCAATTAAGCCGTTAATAAATATGATAAATAGATAAGGACTTAGATTCGAACCCTGTAGCACTCCCGATGTTGCCAAGTAAGTTGATGATTTAAAACAATTATAATAAACATATTGCGTATATAAATTGTATAAAAGAGTATAGATGAGTACAAATGCCGCGTATTTAATACTTACTACTCGTAGTATAATAAAAAAGTAAAACAGATATACATAATATACAAAATATACGAGTAGTAATAATAAATCATTTGTGATGTGTTTGATTATCAAATGTTGTTACCTATCCATTTTAATTTTCTAAATGATTGTGGTTGTCTATTTTCATATTGCTGATGAATAATTTTTACATAATTATGTTTACTACACGTGAATATCATATAATATTGATTTTGGTAAAAGAAGACCAAAATGCAATCACAACAATAAATTCGCGTGCATATTACAGAACTAGATATTGTCATTGGTTTTAATGATACCGAACATGATTCATAATGCGCCTGAGATTTATTGTGAATAAACCTAACTTACTTAAGTATATTGAATTCTTTTTCCATGAGATACCTATACACTTGTTATTCATATTTATAGTAATTTATTTTGAATGCTTTTCATCACATTCAGGACTTTTCAGGTGACTTTTTACATAAATCAGTATTTTGTCAAGAAGATGGAATGATCTTTTCTATTAGCTTCAAAATGGAATTGACTAAATCGTACAGAACAATCTTGAGTAGACATGATATTAGAGAAGAAATATTTTTGTAGACATTGTGACTATCCCCCGTAAACCTTAACCAGTTTATTGTTCCGCACAGTTTGCTTTGGAACATAACAGCTACATCGACAGAAAACAAGGATAACGGCGCCGATCAGTTTATTCTACTGTCGAGCCAATCAGAACTAGTTTACAAATTCGGAAAAACAACAATCAAGATTATAAACTGTGTACAAGTGGGTGTCTATCTATTCTTTCTTCACCTATCTTTAGTAATAATTTTCAAGACACCTGTTAGATGTTTTGAGGTGGTGAATATTTGGTTTTCCTACTTTCGGTGACATATGGAATTTAGCAATTCTTCATCTGTGCACTGATGAAATATTCAGATACAGGGTGTCCCATAATAATGTTTATAAGTTTAACCGTTTTTGAGAAAACAAAAATGAAAACCGAAATCTTTTCAACTTATTAGAAGCCCTTATCTCGTCAGGGAGGGCTCAAATCGAAAAATGTTATAGAAAGAACCCCCCCTAAAATGACCCAAGGAACACACTCTCCAAAGGAGCGCACATCATTATGGGACACCCTATATCAAGGTGCACAGTACATTTCCAAAAACAGAGTAACAAATAGTTACTCATATGTTGTGCCACAGTTCTAGAAAACAACAAATATTGATGATTTTTGTAACGAAACATTTATTTATTTATTTATTTAGAGAAAAAAAAACAACAGACAATGTCCACTAATAGGGTCAGAATATACATACATAGACATGCATATCTACTCGTAAAAAGTAAAGTTAAGAACTAAAAATTATAAAATTACATATAAATGCATCTAACATAAATTCAACTTGAAACTTTAAAAGGTTAATTGAAACATTATTAATTAAAAATATGAGCATTTCCATAAATGAATTTTACTAGTTCATTGAGACACAGTGAACATAATAAAATCACTCAAAAGACTGAAATGTTTGAGATATACTCGTATACCATTCTCGTATTTTTAAATAGAACAGCTTCAGGAATTTGCGTTCTACTCTATATTTATAAATCTGATAGAATGGTACCCATACAATGCTTGTATATTCTGACGCTGAACATATGCATAATAGGGAGTTTTAAGACAACCCATGTTTTTAAATTATTTACAAGATCTTATAATGAAACCCAACGAACGTACAAGTTGTAACATTATCGACATGCATATGAAACAACAATTTACTATCAAATGTAACACCTAAATCAAGGATATGATCACATAATTGTAGTAGAGTGGTGTCAATCGAATACTCATAGGTTACTGGATATATTTCCTGGAAAATATCATTGCTTTACATTTTTTCAATTTAAAGACAGTAAGTTCTACCAACATCATTCAGCTAAGTAATCAAGATTTTGTTGTAACTCAATATAATCTTGGGTGCTACTTACTTTTCCATATAATTTAAGATCGCCCGTAAAAGACTAAATTAACCATGAACAATTACCCAAATCATTAATAAAAATTATAAAAAATAAAGGGCCTAAAATGGAACCTTGTGGAACTATGATGATTTGTAACCAATGTATTCTACAAATTGAAATGCATTTCATAAATACGAATTATAAAATGAAATCATATTGTCACTGAATCCCAAGTAACCTAGGTTGTGCAAAATGATTTTATGATCGACCTTATCAAAAGCTTTCGTAAGATCTGTATATTCAGCACGTACTTGTGATAAACTCATTGAAACAGCATATTAGTTACCGTTGACCTTTAATAAAGCCATGCTGATTGTTAGATACATATGATTGAATTTCACTATACAGTATGTCCATGGTTAAAGTAGAAAAGAAGAAAAATATTTTTATTTTTCATTTTACGAGAAAAAGGTATTCTTGAGGAAAAATGTTGCTTTTCTTAAAAATACGGTTGGCATGGAAAATTTTCATCTTACATGTACAGAGTGATCAGAAAATTGGTAAATATAAAAATCGTTCAAGAATAAACTGCCTAGAAAAATAGAAAACTATGTTATTAGGGACTTTGGCAGAAGCGCGCAGTAAAAATATTTATTTTTCATTTTTTTAAAATTAGGGATAGATCAAGAAAGATAGAAGTTTACAGTGATAAACTTAATATTAGGGTTAACAAAAATCGTTTAATCTTAATCAGCTTGGAGTCGTCATATATCTTTGAAAATTGAGATTTATATCTAAATAGATAACTGAGGATCCGTAACAACAAAAAATTTTGAAGGGAGGTTTAGAACTCTAGATAGGTCAGAATTTGAGGTTGCCTTATAAATATCATGACATATGCACAATCGAACTCCCCATTCACAATTAAGTCAATATTATCTTAAATACAACGTTTTACTTCAGTCGTTCGTCCGTGATATTCTTCGGGATGTGAATGGAACCCATATTTGTATAAGGAACGCCATCGGCATATGATTTTGTTTTCTCATGGAATTGCTTTTGTGGATTTCCTGACAGGCTGACGCTTCCCACAATATCTTTATAATAGAAAGCCACTGCATAAATGACTTTATTATGTAAATAAAGTTAATTGAAATATGTATTACAAATTATAGAAACAAAGCCACAACGCTGGAATAAGCGGTTGGTGTCAAAGCCTACGCAGATACATGTACGTAAACAAGTACCTTTCACACTATTCTTTTTTAGTAGACGTATGTTTTGTAGGCAATGAATAATAGGAAAACAACAAGGAACAGAAACAGCAAATGGGGAAATTGTATGATTTTTACAAATATGTATAGAAGATTTCTTTCTTATGTGTTGTTTTAATCAAAATGGCGTCTGTCTTCCAATTTAGTGGAAAAATAAGTTTAAAAACGGTAATTAAAATTTTTATTTGGTAATTTCTGTTTGGCCACGTCCCCAGAAAAGGATGGCCGCCACATCGAAGACATTCGTACGTTAAGTTTTCCAGTATTGCAACATTGAATGTTTGTGAAGACCATTTCAATGTAAGTTTAATTGGAAATAAGTAGCATAAGTAGGCAGGTTAAAATGTAAAGATGTAAATTAATCAATTAAAATTTTCTATTAAGCTATCAGAATGTGTACAGGGCGTTTAAAAAACCAGTACTAAAGCAAATTTACAGCGCTTCATTCCAATTCCAAACAACATGTTCTGTATTTGCTCCTAAAACTTACGAGATGTAGAACATTATTTGAGGCATTTATAAAATTTTGCTATCTGATTGCACTGCATTAAGTTACCTGTTTTATTCCAAAAACATAATAAACAAAAGTGATAAATAAGGACAAGCAGAAATTAAATCAGTAGTAAATAGTAATAAATAATAAATAAATTTAAAAAAATAAATGTTAAATATCATTATTCATTACTTTTATTTATTATTTTTCAAATTGAAACAAGTAGTTTAATGTGAAATCAGACCTTCTATCTAGACGTAACCAACAGTATTGGCGTCGTAATTTTCACGGGCGCATCTATAGTGTAAACAAAGAAATAAGTCACGTACCATAAGTTCACCACATCACCACTAATAATTGTGGTAATGATAAAAACTAAAATATTAGACACCTGCTTACTTTGACTTTCCGTATTTGCTGCACTAATGAAGTTGAAATTAGCACCAATGAAGCTCATATGTAGTCCAGTCATTTTAGGCATTTTAAACCTCAATATGCGGAAAAATTCCTAGTGAGCTGAATTTTTGTATACACCTTTATTACAGCGTTGTAATGAAGATGTGAAAAATCGACATTGATATCGTGCCGGCTAAAGTGTTATAAAGGCCAAAAGGTCACGAAAATCAGTTTTTTGCAAATATCTCGCCACCTATTGCTCGGAGGTCAATAGAGGTCATTATAAAAATTATTCACCTGTTCTGACCTTTCAATATGATTGAAAGATTACCCTATAATACATTTTAAGCAGATATAAAATCCATGCAACTTCCGTATTGTATTTTTCAAATTTTTTTAAACTAATTTTGTTGTTTAGGTAATTACATCACTGGTCATGGACCAGCATAGGTTCCTGTTTTTATAAAATGCGTCACAGAACATTAAGCAACTAAGGAATGCTTGTGTCAGAAGAAAATTACAACCTGTCCATAAATGGAACGTGTCTATTTTATTGTTGCGGAGCACCTTGTTACAAATGGCCTTACCATAACTAGTTTGGCGTGTACCAGACTCGATCAGCGGTGTTGCCAACGAAAAATTTTCTTCAGTAAAAGACGGTTAATGTTACAAATCAACAAAAAATAATTGTTTTTTATTAACGAAGGTTTAGACAGGTTGATGTTTGTATAAAAATTTAATGGTTACACATTCACAAAATTTTTGTTTTGACCAGCCTTTTCCTTATTTTATGAAAATAGTCATGTACAATTTACAACAAAATTTGGTAAAGTTGTTAAATATTTGAGACATTTGTTATTCTTGGAAGTATCAGTATAATCTTGTAAATTCTATTAAATTTGGATAGTTTATACGTACAAAAGCAACAATTTTATATGTTCCCACTTGTCAAGTAGTATTAATTTTTTTTATATTTATCTCTAGAAAATGTTTGTATAAATGTCATAAAGGTACCAATGTTACATTTAAATCTTTATTTATTTAAACTAAGATTTCTTCTTTCCTATCTGATGTGTAGATGTTTCCTCAGTGCAATGCCAACAACATGGATGACTGCTTTATTACAAGTCTAGAACGTTTCGTCTATGGAATCCTTTAGGTATCTTGTATGTATAGATTGAAATAAAATATGTAGAGTATTGCTTTAATTGAAATACTTATTAGTCCAACGGGTCAAACCCAGTTATATACATGGTGTACCATTGAAAACTTTGCACCCGGCTTATTTTGAACTACGTTCTAAAATATTAAAATTGCCGCGACACGTTCATTTTGTTTTCGAGGGGGACACATTTTAGCGTTAAATACAGACTCGCCAGAACAACCCCCTTCGCGGGGGCGCATTCAACTTTAGAATCTTAAATGGCACTCTAGGTCGTGTGGCATCTCATTCGAAAGTGTTTTTAATTCTGGTTGTCATCATGTATTTTTTTTTTAATTTTAGTTTATCCGTTGTTGAAAAAAAAATGTTTACTTATGTTTAGAAATAAAAGACAATTTTGTATTAATCAATCAATCAATCAATAAAGTGAAATTAGTAGATTAGTTCTGGCAAGTTGACAATAAAAAGTTGCATGATATCTGACCGATGTGATGGACGACGTAACAAAAACATTAATTGAGAAAGTATACAAGGCAATCGATCAGATTGGGTAATAGGTAGCCAAAAAAGGTAACAAAGAATACAAATTTTTTTCTTCTCTAGAGATTGAAACTTAAATCTTGATGTCAAAAAGTTCCACCACGCCACCATCAGATCTAAATGACAGATACTTCAGAGACTACCCTCTGAATAGATTCAATGATACTACTACAACATGCATAAGGATCCTAAATTAACGAGCAATATTCGAATTTAGATCTAACAAACACATAATACAGTAGTTTTAAAGTATTGAGATCTTTGAAAGATTTACTGTTTCGTATTATAAATCCTAATGCATTTGAAGTTAATTGAAACAACACTCAAATCCTTAGTAGAAGTGATCTTTTATTCAAGTTTAGATTGAATCCGTTGTTAGCAGACCACACTGAAGTTTATCAAGTTCCTGAAGAATGTGAGCTTGACTAATAGAACTAATAAGAAACCCAAACATAAATTATAGCGTCATCAGCATATTTAAATTGTTTGCAATTTAACACAACGTTAAGGTCATTAATAAATAATAGAAACAGTAGTGGACCCAAACTAGAACCCTGTGGGAACTCCGATATAGTTTCATACGTCTTGGATTTGAAACCATTCAATGTAACATACTAATGGAAATATGCTAATAACTCGCCACTGAAACCAAACAAGTTAAGTTTATGTAATAAAATTGAATAAGGTGAGAAGTCAGTGTAAATGACATGGTTATAGAGAAACATGCTGTGCAAAGTACGTTAGATTAGAAGTAGTGGATGTATGAGATGCACACCATGCTGATTTATTGAAAGTAAATTTCTTATATGAAATTAGATGTGGTTGTACGAAGATATCTCGAAAATCTCCCCTACTTAATAACTGGGCATATACTTACTATCTTCCATAAGTATGGAAATTTGGACGTTTTCAGATATAAATTAAACTAAACATATGGTAGTTGGTATGACAAGAGATAAGCACAGTCTCTTATTAAATTACTGGACACAACTGTTTTAAATGATTCATATTGGCAGCGATCAACAGCCTTAACATGCTTCTAAAACGTTTCATCTGTAGAATGCTTTAGATATCGTGCACACAAAGATTGAAATAAAATGTATCAGATTCTGTTTTAAATGCATCATATTGGCAACGCCTCCGACTAACAACTGCGAAAACAATTATTTGCAGAGTAAAATGGAAGTAGAGCCGTAAGACGCGAACAAATTGCCTAGTCGTCGAGAAATGTAAATAAGGAAAGTGCACGGGAAATTAATTGGATCGATGCGCTGGCTATTACGCCGTCTGCATACAATTAACTTTGTAGTGTAAGAGGTGCGACATCTGTTGTAATTGGATTTAATTAAGGAGAGCACGAGATGTTTTTAATTTCATTTTAGACATTTTCTTCGTATTGGAGTCTTCTTTAAGTTTTTTAGGGCACAAATGTCGAATAAAATATTACAAATTTGTCCAAAGAGGTTTTATTTGTACAGGATGGTCACTGAAGTATAGCAATGCTCCAACTACCCTCAAGATACTCCTCTAATTTTATAAACAATCATTATTGAGTTCATAAAACATCCTTGTAAAATTAGATTGCCCTGAGCGATATCAATGAATATATTTTTGTATATAGGATTTTCTTCTCTTACAAATATAGTTTTGTAAAAAAATCAAAAAGTTCAGTTCAACCATGAATTAAAAATACGCTTCTACAGGACACTGGAACCTGGTCTACTGTTGTAAAACCTTGCGCACGGCGGCAATGTGTAATAAAAAACTGAACGGACTAAAAGTTGAAAGAACTTCCCAAGGAATAATTAGAATTGTATGCTATGTTATGCTGCTGTTATTATTAATTAATAAAATTAATTTGTGGTTTTACTTAATAAAATAATTACACATATCTGATGTTACAACAACTGTTCAAAACATTTGGACCCGTCTTACCTAATTTCTACGAACTCGTAAGTATTATTGGCAAGATGTATAATACGTTCGCATAAATCATCAATAGTGGACCACTTCGGTGCAATACACTTTATTTTTTAAATATACCCCACAAAAATAAGTTCACAGAATTTAAGTCAGCAGTCCAATCTGGTAATAGTCCAATCAATAATTTATTCGATCTGGTAATAGTCCAATCAAACGATCATCGTTGTTATGAATGTTATACATCCCATTCTGTGTAAAAAAATAGATTGATCTGTACACGTCAACTGTAAATCTGGGATTTTGAGCATGTCACGGAATTTGTCCCACTCACTCCCAAACCGTTGACGGTGGTATCGCGAAATGCTAAGATTACCCCGATCGCCCCTACACCATTCTGTTAAACAAACAGAATGCCGCGGATCGAGATGCGACTAGAAAAATCGGGAATCGACGAGAAGCATTCGAGTCGTACGGGAAAATGGATCTAGAGATACTAGAATATACCCGGAATATTCGTTGGGTCTATAAAAGAAGAATAAACGGCCGAGTTAGTTAGTCTTGTATTACAGTCTGAATTGAAGTGTTCAGTTGGAGATTCAAAGTGATTTAGATAGCGATTAATTAAATAGGTGTTTAGTTGAGTTGTAATTAGTGTTCAGTAGTGTACTGAGCAGTTAATAAAGAAGTGATTAATTAACGGATTGTGTTTTTCTGGCAGTAAGAGAAAGTCGGATTGGGAAATCCGTGACAAGCATTTTGTTGCAGCAACCATTTACAAAACCTAATTCGTAAGGAATAATCCCTTGGACACGCTGTACATGGTACACCTCGACTATGATACACCACATTGTTGACTGAGACGTTACTTGTACTTGTTGAGCTATGTACCTGGTACGTATGCAGGGATTCCCATCAATAATCTCTAAAATGCGTTTCTCAGCTGTTGCAATACGCCGTGGACGTCCTGGATCTCCATTTCTTCCAGGATTCGGTTGTAAATTTCCCATGTCACGTCCATGCTGCATTACCGAGGTAAAAGAAAGAAAAAGGCATTTGGGACATGCCATCAGAAAATCGTTCTGATGACATGTCGTAAAGTTATGAAGTTGTTTTCAGTAAACATCATGCAATAAGTAGTTGGGTGAACGTTTTTGACAGTTTGAGACAGTCTGGATTTCTTACTTGAATAGACCTAATTTAGAAACGTAAGAAACAAATTAAATTATACTATATTCATTCTGATACGTCGTTAGATGCATTTCGTCTCTTTAGTGATTAGTTTTAAAGCTTAACTTGCTTCTTTTCTGGCATTTCAGGACTAGTGAGCAGGCCTCGCGGCTTGAACTAGCAACGGCCGCAGTTTATGCGACTTCAAAATGAAGAACTGTCACCCAGCGTTATTATTTAGCATTTATCGCGATATGACTAATGCCCCGCACGCCACGGAACACATTCATCACGCTCTGACGGCAAAGTCGCCCCTAGCTCGCGAAAACTCGCCTTGAGCGGCTAATACTTGAAATAGCGGTTCTATTTTTATGTTTTTATATTTAATAACGCAGGAAAAGTGCTGCTTATAGATACATTAATTTCGTAGGGAAGCTATCTCAAAATAGTTGCTTAGGTAAATATTAAAGTTGTCAACTGAAATTGTAATTGTATTGTATGCGAATCGTTACCCCCAAAGTCAATGACTGAGTCTCAGCACAGTGTAAAATACTGCTGCGGGACGCCAGTGGAGTAAACTCAACATATGAAGGTCGTGGATAAGAAAGACAGCAACGTGTCTTAAGATCAATATGAAGGCAATTTGCACTTTGTCGTCTGTATAATTGTCTTTGACATAGTACACTACAGATTTGTATATGGAAGAGGTGATCTAAATCGTCGTGATTCCAACCTAGAAGTCTATAGTCAACCAAATTTTTAAACTTTATCGAGAACGCTTTATAACATTATTGCAAATACTGACACCACTTATATTTGCAACTATATGTATAAGCTACAGTTATATGAGTTTTCACGACGAGGCTTTTTCGTGAAGCTGTTTCTCTAAAGCCTTGCCCACACTGAGGCAACATAGTGGAACTGGCTGCTGTCCATTGTTTCTTATTGTTCCAAACTTGTTCAACAACTTGCAGCTTTTTGTCTACACTGAAACGATAAAATTGAGGACATGAGACAATCTTTCTTTTATGTAACATTTTGTGCCTACACTGCATTACAGATATATGTAATTGATGGAATAATATATAGTAATAGTAAAAGTGTAACAAAAATAAAGAACAAACATCCTTAAGAATAATTACAGACAATGAAACCTTTTAAAAAGATTACGTTTTGTGTCTTTTTATATTACATCTTCTGCCAATGGCTCATACGCTAATCTTATATTTTCTTTCAACTGGTCGATA
Source organism: Monochamus saltuarius (assembly GCA_025584915.1). Classification (NCBI taxonomy): domain Eukaryota; kingdom Metazoa; phylum Arthropoda; class Insecta; order Coleoptera; family Cerambycidae; genus Monochamus; species Monochamus saltuarius. Next base: position 105,356,816 of record CM046721.1, on the reverse strand, counting down.
TTATCTGATATTTATTTATAGACATAGGTGCACCATCTAATTACAACTATAAATGTATTCTAATTTGTAATGGAATATTCACCAACAAACCTGCAAGTTCTCTGCCCAAGAACTGTAGAAAACTTCACCTTCACCCAATAATAAGGATTAACTATGCCGTCCAAATAAGCCGTGTCACACATTTATTCCAAAATGCCCTTGATTTAATCTATGCGGATTTTCATCAGCCTAGTAATGGGTATTTCGGCGATTTGGTATATCATTACTTAAGATTTTACTTTTGTCGGTCCGAAGGATTTGACTATAGAAGTTGTTTTCATCCTCAGCAATTACCATCATTTGAGTAATAAAATTTAACTTTTGCGACCGTCATTATTTGTTAGCATTTGATCATTTTGTGATCATGAATGTGAACATTTTAATACCCTCTGCATCGTCGATTTAGAAATAGGAAGAGCAGCCGAAGCCTGTCAAATTCAATTTTGCGGATATTTATTCTCTCTGAATATCGGTCAGCGTTGAGTCTCCCAAATGTGAGTTTCTACTTGCTTCTCCAAATACGAGTAACATATTCACTTTTTAATTACGAGTAAACATTACAAATTTTTAATGAAAGTTTAAGTATTTTAAATATTGATAACAAACCTTACTTACAACTGACAACAGAACTGTCAAAATCTTATACGCGCGCCTACTTGTAAAAATGCGATAATGTGAATAAAACCGTAATTTATTTTTCATAGATTTTCTTTTTTACATAAAATTTTTTAAAGGCTTTTTTATTAGAATGCAATGTATTTTTCAATGAAGCACAGTTGTGAATATGTTTTTGAAAAACATATAAATGGCGCAGCGACGCTTAGCGTCGCCCATTGCCAACCTCACAAATTAGACACAAACAAAGCTTAGGTTTATGCATAAACGATCTTGTAATTTGTTTTCGTCTATTAAAAATATTTCTTCGAGAAAAATGCCTGGGAAGGGAACTTTGAAACATCCCGTATACTCTGGAGAAAACTTATAAAATTAACAGAGCAAACAGATATTTTTTCTAATTTGCTCAGGTAATTTATACAGGGTTAACTATGACTAACTATAAAAATTTTAACCGCACGTGCTCAGGAGGTCCAAAAGACAATAAAAATTTATTTTGGAATTCTAGCTCGATGTTTAAAAATGGGGCAAAACCTCTTTCCTACGAAAAGTCGGCGCCTATGACAATTATTCATCATCCGACATGGCTAGATATGTCAACAACCATGCGGTCGTTTTTATCAACATTGTCAAGTAGAAACGACGAAAATAAACATTTTTATTAAAATAATAATGTCTAAGTACCTGATAGATACCAGCTAATCCGGTTAGCTGCAGTATATTGTATTGGATCTTCGTTCTTTCGTTGCACACTGCCAAAACTACATTTTCATTCCTTGTAGATTCATCATAATTATCTACTAACATATCCGACATAAAATACTTTATTTAATTACTATAACACGTTTAAAATTAGTCACTTAGCTGATTTAAAGTAACAGTAAGTTCTAGGTTATGAATATTGCATTGCTAGTTGCCTATTTTTCATGCTCCAAACAATGCAGAAACGCGAAGTTAGCTATAATCTAAGGGTCATTTTTACAGAACACTGTGAACATCTTGGGATGTTATAGTTTAAAGTATTACTAATTATTTTATGCAAACATCGTCGATTACTGTTAATATTGTTGCTACTATTAGTATTAACAGAATTTAATTACACAACACATGAAAATTAAAAATTCTTCTTCTTCTTCTTCTCCTTGTTTATGTGCCGTGAGTAGGCCATAAAAAGAAGAAAAGTGCGCCTGGCATTAGTGACCTACAGATGTCTTCTGTAGATGAGTAGATGTATAGTATACGGTTACAGTCTGATAATTTTTCAGTACTTGTTTTTCGCAAATTTAATTTGCGTATTTTTTGTGTATTTACAAACATGTTGAATTCAAATGCCTAGATGACGGATAAGGTGCTGATTTATGGGAGTGTGACAAATGCATATTATCGTGCAACAGCGTCAAAGACGTTTCCCCGAGTATACAAAATATTATGCTGAATACTTTTTGAACCACATCGAACAGCTGTTTTATGCCGTGGCAGTAAACGCGTGGCAGTGTTTTTATGTATTTGTGTACATTTGCGTGTATTATGTTGTTATCATCTGTGCTTTTTCCCGACGTAAGTAATAGGACTTGGTCAAGACCGCCAAACCAAGTAGTTACCTCGATTTACACAAAAAGAACGATCGAGGGAAGGAGAGGTCCACAGCAAGTACAAAAATCTTTGCAAGTTTTAATTTAAACAAGTAAGAAAACAGATGATTAAACATTCTTCAAATCTCTCCAAGTCTCAATCCTGGAAATAAATATTAGTAAGATAGGTGCTGCCTATCTGTGCTACCATACCGTATTTCTCATTAAATAATAATCTACATTTTGTAGTTTTTTTTTTCTTTGGAAGCGTGTCAATGCGGTGACCTGTCACTATGTTTGACACCTTTGACTTTGGCAGATTATACCTAACCTAACCCCTGGCAGATTATACCTAACCTCGCGGCTGACAGGTCAGTGACGGCGATAAATAGGGATTTAATATAGTTTTGAAAAAAAATTTTTTTCGCTTTATAAATAAGTTTGGAATTTTTTTGAAGGGTGATTCCGTTAATTCTTATTTTTCCCTATCCCCTCTTAAAATATTTGTACTAAGTCATAGTTAACCCTGTATATAGCCTTCCTCAAAAAACAGCTATGAATTTGTTGAAAATTGCGTATAAAAACTCAACTCACACTAGACCAGCACCTGCATTGACTGGCACCTGCAACGACCGTCATTGCAGGTCGTGTCGATGGCCTGGAATTTCTATGCTTGGCCGCGCTAGTCCAATATAAATTCTGTTCCCACAAAAGTCAGGGATTGGTTTCAAGGTGTTAAAAGTATTCGACCAGTTAAGTTGAGAATATGTCGCTGAACTGTCGGACACCCTCACTTATCCAACCTCTATTTACTTATCTTAAATGAACTGCAAGTCTTTCGTCAGATGCGCTGCAAAATATTGTGTTTTAGTGGCGAGGACGATCCAAGAGCTTGCAATTTCTTTTTGAGACCTTCGGAAATACTGAAAAAAATGTTGATCTCTCCAGTTCAGAAAATAAATTATAAAATTCATCATACTGCCTTCTCCTTTTATTGATCCAAAACTTTCTTATTTATCATATTTTCTTTTCCTATAATTTAGTGCAATTCTTTCTTTAATATTTATTTTATTTCAAAACAAATAAATAGTATTATTAAAGTTCTACGGTAGATATATTGCAATACAAAATTATTTTCCTGAAATTAGCTTTCCAATTATTCGCGTCGTCCTTCGTCAGCGTATTTTTCTCGAGCTTGACATTGTATTCAGCTTAAATTCCTTCATATCCTATTTCTACCAGTAACAATTCCATTACAGTCGGGTTAATACTCCAGATGACATTTAAAGGACGCCAGCCACACTAAAGTTATTAACCAACGAGTCTTCCACTTTCCAGCGCGCACCACAAAAAATCTATTTAACGCGAGTCTGTCTCACTAATGCACACTACAATTTCCAATTTCCTCCCCGCGTGCTCGGCATGCTGAATAGACCCGGTGTTTTCCCGTGCGAGCTTCACGCTTTTCCTCTTTGCATAATTTCCTCGAATGTATGGCTCGGAGGGGTGGATTCCCTAAGCTACGCTCGTGTGCGGTTCGTTTATTGAAACATTCGCGTGTTCGTTATTCGAGATGCCGCTGTGTATAATTCAGATGATTTTTGCACATACAAGGTGATCTGTTTTCGTCGGATCACAGGGTAATACACTAAAAGCCGGTTACATCGTTAATCAATATAGAGTTATTGGAAATCCCTTTAATACTGCCGAACAGTATTAGGCACGACTTTATTTAAATACTGCTTGCCCTTATTTTGTCAAAAAAATATAGTATATTGGTTAATACTTTGACGGATGGGATTCCCTTATTCTAGCCATTTTAATGGTGAACGAGAAAAGGAATAAAAGTAAATATTTTGAAAAATAAGTTTACTTATCTTTATTTCATTTTTCTTGAAACATGGGACTGAACTTATGGGAAAACATTTTATTCTTATTTTATGTTGGCACGGGTATGACCGATTACGGCTGAACGACCTGATCTATCAAATAAGGGATTGCTCAACGTTACCTTAATCATGCATAAATATGGTCGAGCACTATCCTTATTACTGCTGCCTTAATAATACAGCACATATGCGCATGCTTAGATGTCAATATAAGGGAAACCGAAATACTGCTTAACCTTATGACACGTCCAATAACTCTCTAACATCTAACTTAAGGACTTAAGGACCGTTTTATGATATGCCGTTAACTAAGGACGATATCCATCAAATTGTACTGTCTATATCTCTGGTAGTTAAAGTTGATGATATCAGTGTGGCATGTGAAAGCTTCTAAAATAAACCATATTGTAATTTTGATTTTTATGTCCCTGTATGTAAAAATAGAAAATTGTTGCATGCCATATGGTACACCACTGAGCTGAGAGAAACGTAAACCTATAAACTACTATAGAAATATCGCAGAATATTAAACAATAATTATTTGCTGGATTTTCGACGTCTAAGAAAAATCAGAAAAACTCAGATATATCAGGCCTACAAAAACTGTATACAAAATGTTGAGGATTATATTTTGGCTAATTGTAAACAATTATGAGTATTTGTTAATAATAAAAAAAGAGTTTCAAGAGTGCCTGGAAGGATGCATTATAAAAATCAAGTTCTTCATGATTGCCCTTAAAATATAGCTAATGGTTTTTCACAATATTTTAGCAGTGTTTTTCTTAGAAATAAGTTTGATCCTTTCACATACAGTAGTAAATTTAAAAACTTACCTTATATGAACGTTAAACTGAGAATGTGATACTTCAAATTCTACACTGAAAAACAAATTAACAGCTGGTGATGATTTAGTTCCTAATTTTTTAGTTAAAGACTGCTCAAGTGTTTTAGTTACTCTGTTGTCAGTTCTATTTAACTTAGCTCTTCGATCTTACTTTGCAAATTCCCGATTGTTAGAAACTGCCCTGTCCCGTAGACCCATTTCCATTTTGTCTAACTTTTCCAAGGTTTTTGAGAGGTCTCTATACGATTTCATTTATCTGTCCACTAAAAATACCTCCTTATCAACATAGCTTCATAAATAAACGATCAACAATAACAAATTTATTCTTAGTTACACAGAATACAGTTGAGGTACTCTTCGATGGCCTTTAACACTATCAGCCTATTATATTACCGAGGCTACCTGAATATGGATATTCTAGTAATTTAATTCAATTCTTATCGACTTATTTAAAAGGACGTCCATACTACAATGCTTTCAACGGATTTGAATTTCATAAATTTGTGATCACTTCTGGTGTTCCTCAAGGGTTCAACTTTGGACCACTTATATTTTTCTTAGTTATCGATGATCTTACTAAAGCCATTGAGTGTCCCCCTGATTGTTACTTTTTGTAGTCCCAAATAAATATTATTAAAAATTGATACATGTGATACATGTAAACTTACGTTAAGCTACACTCTAAATGTAAAGTAGTTAACTATACGCGAAAAAATCATACCATCTTATATAACTACTCATTAAATAATGTTTCCCCTTCGAGAGGGAGCGTACAATAAAAGATTTAGGCATTGTGTTTGATTCAAATCTGAGTTTTTCGCACCACATACAAAATAAGGATAAGTCGTCGGTTGCCTCGTCTTTTATAGCCTACTAAAGAGAGCTAACAAGCTCAAAAGAAGAATATCTTTCAATAAAGTATTACTATACTTGAGAAATATTGAAACTAAGCTAGCGTTGGAATAAGTGTATTAATCTTGTTATCAGTATAACTTTCTTTCCGTGTACTCTTCATATGTTCTATTTCATATAAACCTGATACATTTTTAATTCTTGAAAATTTAGGCAAACTTCAATGAAAGAAGTAACCTGATTAAGTAGCAAAACATTTCAAACCAACTTTGAAGCCCTCTCCCATGTCAATATATATGGGTATAATAATAATTATTCCACGAGGCTCATGATTATTGTCAAAGATTAATTATATCTCCAACCAGACGTGAGGGCATCCCGTTCAATATTTTCGTTGTACGATTACCTAAATATATTCCCACATTGTCCCACGTGTGTCGCGAGGCATACCAAGTAGATTTTTATAAAACAGTGAGATTTGTGCAAACAAATAATGTTTAATTCAAATCAGGGGCACTAAACAGGATATTGGTAGTGTAAACTACAGCAGGATGTGGTAATTCAATATAACGCATGAATTACTCCTCGGCAGTCATGTAGGGACATAATTCCTTACACCGACTTGAGGCCCAGAAGACAATGTGACATTTAGTGTGTGACTTCTTTGCTTCGTCAAGTCACGTGCACCTTATTCTTATAATGGCTCGGGGATAATTGAAGTGTTTCCAACACTCGGAATGTATTCCTTCGTGTAGTGTCTGGAACAGTTCATTTTAACTTAAAATGTGAAAATGTATGAGATGTTGTATTTTTATACAGGGTGATTCAGACCGTATCTAAAATAAAATTGAAAAACGGAGTCGATATCGTAACTTATTTTTATAAAATTCTTATAGTTTCCGTGTAAAACATTATTGAAACTGTAGTATTTTCAAACTTTTACATTGCTGCACTACTGCAGTCTCTAGCCAGGCGATTCCGAATATTAAAATCTGATTACTTTTTGTATATTAACTTTTTTGAAATGCGAGTCAGTTTTTCAAGTACCAAAAATGGTTTAAACTTATAGTAACTCGTAATTGATATGTATCCTTTTAATTTATGGCGATGTGAATATACTTTAGCAGAACGGTTTCCCGGTAAACATATGCCAAATGCAGCTACTTTTACCGCGGTGTGCAGTGAGCGTAAGTGTGGTGCAACGCGCGGGAAATTTGAAACCGAATCGTGGAAGAGATGGAGGTCCGCAGCAATATGGCGTCATACACGAGGTTCAATTATATCCGTCCCTTGTATAGTGTGTCCAAGCACTAATACCAAGGGATTGAACGAGAAGGACTGGTACCAAGGCCGCCACGATCTCCTGACTTTAAATCATTTAGACTTCTTTTTGTGGGGATATTTAAAAAATGAAGTGTATGAGACCAATGTGGATATCTACTATTGATGATTTACGTAAACGTTGATGCCAATAACTTACTAGTTCAAAACGGACAAGAAGCAGAAACATTTGTGTTTGTTTGTAGAAATTTGGTACGACGGTCCCTAAATTTTGTTGTAACATCAGATATTTCAAACTATTTCATTAATTAAAACCGCAAATTATTTATATTAATATTTAATAACAATAGCGGCAAAGGCAGTTAAATTTGTTGTATAAAATAGGTGTTATAAAATGTTATTTCTTTCCTTGGAATTTCTTTCCATTTATGTCAGGTCGCTGATTACACGTTTCGCCACCTTTTTAGGTTTTACAGTGGACCAGTTCCCACTGCCGTGCAAGTGTACTTTTAAATCATTTTCGACAAACTCTGCATCGACTCTGTAACCTCGCTTATCTGTCAAAGCAGGAAGAAAGCTGGATCAAATATAATTAACTATTAATTTAGCTCAAATTACTCCAAATTGTGAATTTTGTAGTCATGATACCTATTAGTCTAAAATTCCTTCTCTAAACGATTGATTTATCCAATTTCAAATCCTGGCTAGCTTACCGTATAGAATTTCGTGGATTTTATTCGAAATACTGTAACAGTCTAGCTGTATTGTTTCTTACCCTTCGGTCAATTATTTGATCTTTGCGAACAGAAAATGCATCTTCATTTCGTCGCAATTTTGCCTCTAATCTTGTAGAGGTTCACTGTAAATTAGCAACATATTAACTTTTTGCTGAATGAGAAAACATTTTGTAAGCACAAAATTTATACGTTTGATGTTCGTATTGAGAAATGATAAGTATTTTGTGACATTTATGAACCTTAAACAATGATCATTTTATTAGAAAAAGGGAGCTTTTTAAGAGAAACAGGTTATGTTTATAGAAAAAATATAATTGATGATATCATCAGTCGTTTCTGTCAAATTCCAAAGATAATACTTTCGATTTTAAATTGGGCTTACCTCATCCCATTTAACACCACGTTTCCTAAATTTTATTTAAATATTTTGTATCCTCAGTTAGTTCAAACTATACAAGTTCTCTCTGTGTTGTGTAGCCTTTCCAGATTGGTTTGACTCAGAAACAGAACAAACATCACCTTCAAAATAATGGCCATTATCGACGGCATGTCAAGGTCGCAGTCCATCTACAGCAGTCATTCTCCGACGTGTAGCGCTTCCGCTTTCCAATTGCCAGTTTCAAATTCGTAGTGCAACGTTGTGCGTGTCGGATCTTTGTAGGGACGATACCGCCTTATTAGCAAATTTTAGTTTCTTGTCGAGTTTGTTGTTGGTTTGTCTGTTTCAGTGCTTGAATATACATTTTCATGAAGTTTTCCCGGCACGAATACAGGATGTCCCTTGTGTTATTTCTAGAAAAAAAGTTTATATAAACATGTATCCGATTTGCTTTACTTTGTGAGCTACATGAATTTGAAATTTAAATGTAAAAAGTAATAATCAAATTTGTTGCGTTACGTCTCGGCGCGCTACGCATTGGTTGCTCTGACGACATTTGCAAGGTAAAATTTTTAGAGAAGAAGAAGATGTACCTCTGGCAAGACTATTAAGAATGTACTTGCAACATGATGGAGCTTCACCTCATATTTCCCGAATTGTCACTGGTCACCTAAATGAGCATTACCCTGGTCGCTGGATCGGTCGAGGTGAGCCACACATTTGGCCAGCTAGGTCTCCAGACTTCAATCCGTTCAATTACAACATGTGGGGTTGGATGAAGGATTTGGTTTATCAAGAGAAAGTGGAAACACGCGAAGCTCTAATCCAAAGAATTGTTAATGCTGCAACGCAAATAAAAGAAAAGCACGCGAATATTAGAAATGCAACGCGAGCAATTCACAGGCGTGCTGACAAATGTATTGAAGTAAAAGGTGGAATTTTCGAAAACCTTTTAATTAAGAATGTATGTCACTATTACCAATGTTCCAAATGTAGAATTTGACGGGACAGAATTAAGGTGCAAAATTTGTGAAAGTTATATCGTGGAATTATAAAACACGTATTGTGGAACATGTGCGCTCGGAACAACACAAAGAACCTGTGACAGCATCACACTATTGAATAAATAATGCCGTAAATAGTGTTTTAGACTTGCCACAGTTTATTTCTCAGGTACCAGGATTTAGTGCTGAACGTGTGAAGAAGAAATTTAATACGGTTTTGCAGAACAATCTGAGATTATTAACTGTATGCCGTATAGTAGACCTTTTTGAAGGTAAAGGAGTAGATTTTGCTGAACCCACCCTAAATGTGCCATCATCTGTGGACGTTGAAGGTACGTTTTCGAAACTGAAATGGACTTTAAGCGATAAACGTCACAACTTAACTGAAAATTTACAACAGTTCCTGGTTATTCAGTTTTATTTCAGTACTAAAAGTGAATAGTGTAGTATTTTGTAAACTACACAACTTAATGTGGACCATATTGGATAACATACATATCACCAGTACAAGGTAAGACGTTGATATTAACTGTATTTGACAATCAATGTACGTATGTGCTTAACTTCCACAAACGTTAACGTTAGCATCCTAAGTGCGCCCCTGATAATGACGTCATGTGCGAACTATATACGCTCTCTACTTATTACATACACGCGCAGAGATACAAAAACTACCCGAATGCACATTTTGCTCACTCGGTTCACTGGCTTAGATGTGGACGCGGCTTAAGCCCCCATGCCATTGTGGCAACGAATTTATTGCTGAATGGGGCTTTCGCCAGCGCACCTAGACCTACAGAGGATTCCATCGCAGCGTGGAGACATTCTAAATATAATTTTACTATGTGATTTATTCTCGCGACGCACCAACCGTAAATTATATTTCTGTGGCAGGGAGAGTGCTTTATTGTTTTCGTTGGAACGCGCATAAAATTATTTACACTTCCACGGAGACCGTTTAAACGTTCGGATTGGAGTCCGCCGGAGCGTGCTTCCAATCGTTTTTTAGTCATTCATCGAACGCCTCGGATTTATTTTCGAATGTCTGTGTTAACGCTGATGGACCGAGGGTGTGTAATGACTCCGGGGAAGAACTTTGCTCTTGGAAGCGTCGGGAGCAGAGATCAGCAGCCCTCATCCCAGCATATTGTCGCTTAATATCCGGAACAATTCCGACCGTAAAAAGATTTAGCTTTCCAGTGAATAAACACAACAAAATCATTAATATAAACGTAACATTAAAATGGAGATAAGAAACCCTTAACGAAGTTCTTAAAAACCAAGTACGCAATAAATATGACAGATAACCTACTAATTAAATTCGCAGCTTATGAGACCGCACAAAATTACGTCTGTATGGACCTGCACACTTGCCCAACACGGACCAGCAACTTTTTGTACAGGTTATGTCTGTGGCAGATGTTCTGAAGGTTTTAAGGAGTAGTTGAGTTTAGCTCGGAAGAAGAAGTTTTTATTTTAACAATGCTGTATGAAGCGTTATGAAGAGGAGAAATGCGAGGAAAAAGTTTTGGGTTCACCTTATGAATAAAAGGAAAAGGGCGTATGGTCATATAACTTATTTTCTGAACTGGAAAGAGATCAACAATTTTTTTTCAGTATTTCCGAAAGTCATAAAAATAATTTGAGCTCTTGGATCGTCCTTGCCACCAAAACATAAGATTTCGCAGCGCAATGTCATCTGAAGAACAAATTGCTGTCTGTTTAAGGTAAGTAAATAGATGTTGTTGAAAAGTGAAAGTGTGCGACAGTTCAGCGACACATTCACAATTTATAGAATATTTCTAACACTTTGAAACCAATCCCTGATTTTTGTGGGAACAGAACTTACGTTGGACTAATAACACGGCATGACCTTCATGAACCTACTTACAGGCCCGGGCTAGTCCGTGCAAGCATCATGTGCGCGATCTATAATAAGGATAAAAATAAAATAAATGTTAGAAGTGGTGTTCCTCAAGGCTCTGTTTTAGGGGCTTTACTATCCCTAATGTGTGTGTAAAATATTTCAGGAGGTAATAGTATGAACCAAATTAAGCAGAAAAGTCTTAATAAACATGGGTCTGCAAAGTAACGGTTGCGGAGATATGGACCACTATTCGTTTTTCAATCATTTTATTTTATTAGGAATAAACCGACAAAGGAAGCTTTTAACAAACAAAAAACAAAGTTACAGAAGATGTTCAAAGTGCCCCCGTCCATTTCCAAGTAGGCACGACATCTTCGTCTCAACGATATTCGAACTCTTTCGAAAACACCCTCCTTGGTTTGGATTTCTTGACACTTTTGATTAATCCGTAGCTACAGCTCTTCCAGGATATTTACAGGAGTACCATACACTAATGTCTTCAAAAAGCCTCAAACAAAGAAATCTAGAGGGTTCAAATCAGGCCGGACCTAGTCTAGATCTAACTTAGTCAACAAATAATATTCAACAACTAAATCATATTGAGATAAAGAAGAGTGAGGAATATTTATTAAATTTTTTAAGAAGAAAAAAAAATAAAAGCAGATGGGAAGAAAGAAACATAGATAGAAGAAAACAAAGAGCTGACAAGTTCAGGATATCAAGACAGAATTAAATCGACAATAACAAAGTATAAGGGATAGTGCAGACTAAATAAATTATAATAAAGGTAATAATCTACAATTAATTATAAAATAAACTAATGCGAGTTCAAAGTAGTTGTTTTTAGAGATGAGGGTTGGAGACTAATAATGATTTAGGGATTTTTCTTAAACACTTGTTTGATAATGGACTGTATATATATTTCCTTCTTCATACATACAACTGCTTTACAACCAGCATAACATTAAAATAAAATTGCTTTCTTAAATTTAAAACATTGAGAATTACTCAAGAGCAACACTGTAAAGATGGTATTTCTACCACTAGTCGCAACCTTTCATTGGGCATTGGGTTCTCTAGCGGTCGACTCTCATTGATTATTATCGATACACGGATAGAGGCATGTGCGCGCATATCCCCTCTCAGCGCTCAATAGTAAATTCTTCCCTTGACACAAACAAAATCTTTCTTTTCGTAACAGTAGTATTAGAGGAATTTTCATAAGGATAAGGAGAGGATAAGGAGTGGATAAGGAGAGGATAAGGAGAAGTTAGCTAGGTTAATTAATTAATTATATCACAGAAATTAAATATATTTGTTAATTTGTTAAGTTATACATATTTTATTTAATTATAACGCTATTGTTATATATGTAATTGTCCTATTATTGGTCTTGTACTGTTGTGCAATAAAGCATTATTATTATTATTATTATTTAAATAATAATATAATTTCTATTTAAATAACTTAATTGAATCAAATAATAAACTATAGATTAAAAATTTAATAAATTTGCGATCATAAAAAAATAAATTTTATCTTCTGTGAATCTACAAATAAGATTGAACTTATGTTTAGGTAACGGCAATCTCTTATTGTCCCTACACTACACTACTCTTTAGTGTATAATTTAAAGTAAATAAAAAGAAACAAAATTTAAAAGGTAAAGAAATCATATTCAGAGCAAACTGATTTATATTATAAGAAAAGGCGTCTAGGTAACTTCCACATAAACATTCAAAAGCTAAGTGACAATAATACTTATTTTAGGAGTACATATAAGAAAAACAAACAAAATAGTATTGGTATTATATTAACTGATTATCGAATTAACGTTCTGAATTGTATTAGACTCTTCTAATGTTTTTTTCTTCTTTTGAAAACTAAAAATAATTGAATCTAATAGCAAATATTTTACAGATAAGTATAAGAAGTTCATTTCTAAATTAATTGCATTAGACCACATCTCTATTTTTTTCAGCTACTGTTTATATGACTAGACAATCATTGACAGTCGCCATCAAAACTTAGACGTATTGCCTTACTATTTTGTTAAGTTCGACTAGTTTCTTAAACATAAACTTTTAAAAAATATGTATCTAAAGAAAATGAGAAAGGCTCCTGTATTCATTAAACAAAAAAAAATGGGAAATAACGAAATTCTACATTATTTACTGCGGAAGCCGAATGAAGGTTGCTGTCTCTCATTTAATATTAAATCAAAATCGATAATTCATCCGGCGCCGAGCTTTATTTACTAAGATAAATATTGGGATTTGAATTAGGTACATGAACCCTAAAGTTCAATTTATATGTAAAAGCGGCGTATTTTCTGACAAGTCCCCGCTGTGGCTTTATTGCTTGCCCGACGTGGATCTCCGACGCCACGGAAAATTCGAATTTCATATTAATCATGCCTACAGGGCGGGTGGTATATGGCAAATCCTCATGACCATATTCGCGGACATTATTCGGTTGATAGCAATTTTATCTCAGGACGCATAAATAATTCACACCAAGAAATAGCTTGCAAACAAAACTGGTTACGAGCAGGTACAGACGCGCAGTTGTAGTTTTGCTATGTATGATACAAATCACTGCTGTCTGTGGACGATTAAGGGTATTGTTCTAACCCGATCATGGACCATGTGGCGCAATTGTAAATACATTTTCAAATTACAATTTGCGTAAGAATGTGTGGTGTAAACTGGAAAGTGATAATTTGTGTCATGAAGATATGGTAGAAATAGGTAAGTAACAATGGCCGTCTTCATCGGATACAAAAAACTGTTGATATGCCTCTTATTACAGAAAACCTATCTTGTGTGTGTCAGTTCTTGATTTCCGTTCCATTTTGAAAGATAGATCAAATCTGGAAACTATTGATTTAAACAGTTTATTCAATAAAGAGTCATTTGAACTTCATCATACAACACCACTGAGTGTTTTGTGACAGCAAAATACATATTTTGTTAGATTTAGAAAGAATGTAGGTATTGTTTATAATAATTTTATTATTATTAATTATAATTATTTGTAATAGTCATACTGTTATTAATAGCAATATTAATAACTATTATAAATAATTATAAAATAATAATTTACAAACCGTAAAAAATTAAACACGTTTAATAGGTACATAATAGATCAAATGTTCATAAAAACTGTGCAAAAACCAGCACACAATAATGAAAAATCATCACTATTTTGAGTTTGTTACAACACTAAAATTACTCTCAATTTTGTTTTTGGAATAACACATAATTCAGAAAGCTAACTTAAAAATTGTTTAGTGTCACCCTTAAATGATTTATTTAGCTAACAAATAACTGAATGAACATTATTCAATGAATTATGTTACTTCAACGCAATCGGGTGTGAACTGGTTTCAACAGCAATTTGTGTTGATTTCAAAATTGTATACGGTGTACAAATATTTTAAGAGGAGATAGAGCAAATTAAGAATTAACGGAATCACCCTTCAAAAAATTCCAAACTTATTTATAAAGCAACAAAAAATGAATTCGCTATTATATTAAATCATTATTCAACGCCGCCTATGCGACCCGTTCGCCGCACGTTTAATGTTTACAGAGTCAGAGTCGGCAACCAGCAAGACAACGGTGAAATTCGCTGTCATGTCATATTCAAGTCCTGCGTTTATGTTGCAGTTTTGTGTTCTCTTTCAGTTTTTAGTGCCTTATTTTTATTTTAAACGTTTTATAGTTATTATATAAAGGAAATTGTGTCGGTTTGCGATTTGTTTTTCTAGGTTATGGAACAAGACCGCCTTCAAATTTCTTATAATAAATAGCCATTTTATCTAACTGTACCTACGGAGAGTGTGTTTTATCAGTAGTGAGTAGTTGTAATGAGTGAAAATATAGTTTTGCCAGTTTGTAACAAAATGATTAAAAACGAATGCAAAATACTGGAGCTAACTGGATTACTGTTATCCATCTATTAAGTATTATTGCTAATAAGAATGGAAATTTTTGTGGTGTCTGCATTTAGAAACGCTGCAAAACGACCGCATGGTAGTTAACATTGTTCACAGATGTAAGCTTTATTTATGAATCTAAGCCATCTTAGTCGATGCATATCATAGGCACCAACTGAGCCGAGCGAAAGAGGGTTTTGCCCCATTTTCTAAATATCTACCTAAAATTCTGGCATATTTTTTTTATTGTCTTGTAGGCCTCCCTGAGCAGGTGGTTAAAATTTTTACACGTCATAGTCATAGTTAACCCTGTACGATGCATAATGTTTCGAGCATAAGTCTTACAATATGGACTATGTAATCACTAGTCTTTTAATAGTTATTTGCTGTAAGGGCGATTTATCCAAGCAAAAATATTTAATTTTCTTGTGAATGCAAACAGGAGTGCAATTCAACGTTCAGCCACAATCACAAGCTCAATGTATGCAATGTGGTCCGCAAGTAATAATAGTCCATGGATACATACTAGACTTGTAGTTTTGCTATGTACGATACAAATCACTGCTGTCTGTGGACGATAATCATAAGGGTATTGTTCTAACCCGATCATGGACCATGTAGCGCAATTGTAATTACATTTTCAAAT
Source organism: Monochamus saltuarius (assembly GCA_025584915.1). Lineage (NCBI taxonomy): Eukaryota > Metazoa > Arthropoda > Insecta > Coleoptera > Cerambycidae > Monochamus > Monochamus saltuarius. Next base: position 105,341,152 of record CM046721.1, on the reverse strand, counting down.
TACAATTTGTGTAAGAATGTGTGGTGTAAACTGCAAAGTGATAATTTTTGTAAGATATTATTATGGTAGAAATAGGTAAGTAACAACAACTTCAAAGTATGTTCATGCCTTATTAATATGTTATTATAAAACGATGTCAAAGTTGGAACTTAAAAAGTGATTTTTTGTAATAATTAAACTGTGTAAAGCCTTGTTCTCATGGACGCAAAATTCGCAAAAATGCCCACAAATTATTTAATGGCGGAAAAAGTTTCAACAATTTTGCAAACTGTAACATTTTCTATCATTTACTTTCAACATATCGTATTTGCAAGGAAATTTTGACAATTTTGCAATAATAATGACACTACCTCAATCAGTTTTTAAACAACTGGAAGTTCTGAGTAGAAATTTCATTGGATCTCTATTGATAAATGGAACAACTAAGTACTAATGTTGAATGTTGAAAGTAGATTTCATTATCAATACGCCAGCGGTTCGAAATAAATAGCCAAATTCGATTGTACAGTTGATATGTGAATATACATTGTTATCTTTGGTTTATAAATGCATATGTATAAGTCTATCTCTCTCGCATATGGGTTCGCCTAAGCGAAGTACATCCTGACATTCCATACTATTAACGCCGGTATATGATTTTTGCGCGCGCTTTCTTACCTTCGGTAAATTGTTATCATTAGTGGTGAGTGTTTAAAGATATATGAATTAAGTGCTTATTTAATCGTGAAAAGTGAATTTGTGAATAAGTGAAAGTGAAATACATAATATAATAATTTTATAACCTGTATCATAACAGTGTATAACCTTCTCGTGAGTGTTACTTTTCTGTGTTAGTGATCTAAATATATTTATTTGAGAATTTGGAGTGTGAACTGTAATGTGTGTGAACTATGTGAAGTGTATAATTTCAATATACAATAAGTATTCAGTTATAACGTTATTGTGATTTTGTTTTGATATTGAATGATGGAAAGTATTCCGGAACCCTTAACGCTTCAAAGCAAAAAAAGATTTCGTATTTCAGGTGGAGAAAAAAATCATGTTGCATGTTTTCAAGTGTCCAAAGGATGAGTTAATAGATATGAGTTCTGATTACATCTACAATAATTACATGGAAAGAAGAATAATGTAGATAACTTCAGATCATCTTCCCCTAATTAAAGCCGCTAAGGATACCTGTTATTTTCATCTAAACTTAGAATCTGTTCGAAATTGGTCTTAGATTAAGGCCATCCTGTTCAAAAGACTGGAAAACAGAGAGTGAGTGAGACTTGGGCGCGTGGGGCGATAGCCCCCGCCAGATGGCGTGACGCCCGCACCAAACAAGCTTTAATTATTCAGACTGTTACTTTCCGAGTTTTCGCTATTGATTTTCAAGTTACTTGGCGAACTGCCTTATAAGTAAGAGCCTGCCACTTAATAAACTCTAGTTCTAGGCTTCGGGTTGGTAATTATAATGAGCACGAAGCTGGAGGTATTTTAATCGATGTAAGTGGTCGGGCAAATGGAATTTTAGACGAGGAAGAAGTTCGCGTACCTTAAGAGGATTAATTTGGACAAAAAACTCGGGATACGCTACAAAAATGGACCAATTCAGACTGTAATGTTTTCTAAATTCAATTAAAAACTTTCTGGCAAATAAATAATCTTGAATATTTTACCGGGTACAGGCAATAAAGCCATTTCTCAATTAACATGTTTGAAAAATATGTTATAATAATTTTTATATTAAATAATTTGCAGCAAAAATATCAACACATTATACAATTTTTTGCTTTGAATAACGTACAGCTATTATTCTAACAATTATGAAACCAATCGATTTCCTAACACTATTATTAGCCATTGTTGACCCTACTAAAGTAGCATCATAATGAAAACATGACAGAATTGTAAGTATAAATGGTAAATTTTAGATAATGTTTCGAATCCTGCGGCCAATAGATTGTAGATCAGCTATATTTGTGAATGTGAGAGATTGATACCGGTTGGCATTTGACCATCCCTTTAATTAATGGTGTTCCAGGTTTCCCTCATTTCTGCAGTAAATGGTGGTTAGGTTCTACCAACGTAAATCGCCCTTGGGCATAAATGCGGCCTGTTTAATAATTATAATAATAATATGTCACCCCCTCTCCAACTGCTCGCCATCGGGTATTTGGAATATTTATATAAAATTAAATATAAAAGAGCCTAGTTAAAGTCGCCGTATTTCTAGCCGTCAAATGATCAAATTTGCGGTGTTCTTAGGTATATAAATCTGGAAAAATAAAGCATGTGGAACAAAAATAAAATCCTTGATGTTTTGTTTATTCGTTGATACTATTTAAATTTTTCTCAAATAAAATAACAACGTTAAAAATGCGTTAGTAAGACACACATAATTTTGCAATTCTAACCCCACATTTTATCAATTATTTTCACATACTTATAAATAAAAATGAACAATCTTATATGTACTAAGTTTATGTATGATATAACAATCATTTACATCTACAGATAAATGTAAAAAAAAACGTATTTGAAAAGATTTGTGTACCTAAAAATTTGTTGGTTATATAACTTTTCTCGTTATTTAATATTCGTTTTACTTATTTATCTATACAGGTGGCATAATATAACATTCCTGTTATTTGTTAAGTCCTAGATTATTCATTTATTAAATGTCTAGCATTATTTGTATTGTATTAGTAAAAAAACAGTTTTTCAAGAATACGGCGCCTTTAATGATAGTGCAGGCCGCTGCTTTGCAGGAAGCGCTTCTATATAGTCTTAAGGTGCCCGTATCTCTCGCCGTTAACATCAAATTTGTGGTGTTTTTTAGGTACCTACTGAAATCTCGAAAAATAAAATTCGTAGAGCAAAAGTAATATCAAAAATAGAATTATTGATGTTTTGTTTATCCACTTTTACTATTTAAACTTTCTCAAATAATGTAATAACTTTAAAATGCATTTATATGACACACATAATTTCGCTATTCTAACCCCACATTTTATCAATTATTTTCACATACTTACAAACAAAAATGAACAATCTTATATGCAGAACTATATAAGTTTATGTTATAACAATGTTTACATCTATAGTCGAATTTAAAAAAATACGTATTTTGAAAGATTTCAGTACCTAAAAATTCATTGTATAGATCGCTTTCTGATGTTAAATATTGATTTTACTTCGGTACCTTTGAATATTTGCAGGTGGCATGAAATAACATCCTTGTTATTTGCTAAACTCTAGATTATTCAGTTCTTAAATGTCTAAAATTATTTATATTTGCAGAAAACACTTTTTCAGGAATACGGCGCCCTTAAGTCCTGTTAAAGGAACGTGAGTTTCCCATAAAATACGTCTGCTAGAAGTACCCATAATTTAAATAGGTATTATTTATTTATTTACTGTAAAATATGGATAATTTTAAGTATTGCACTAAAACTTGAAAATAAATATTTATTATTAAAATATAATCCTTTGATAAAAACATAACAAATCAATTATAATATTCCGCACTAGGAAACACTTCAAGCATTGTTTTTACTGTAGAATACAGCAGCTAAGACTGAAACACGCTGTCCCATGCGTATTATTTCTACGACTAAAATGGAAGCTTTTTAACAAGTTGTAACTTCTAAATAAAGGTACAGTCATGGTTGAAAAATAAACTGCAAGCTGATATGTCAATACATCCTATTGTAAAATTTGTACTGTTTGACCTACGCAAACCCCTAAAGTATTACGTTTTTTAAAGTACTCAAATGAACTATATCTGTCCTGCCCGAAAGATACATTCTATCATTAATAGCAACGGCTCATTAACAGCACTGCTTCGTACTAGCGCAGCAACTACAGAGTATCTTAGCTAATTCTATTTTAATGACGATATCACATTCAAAATTGGCTTAGCAATTTTTTCACTTCCAAAGCACCAGATTTCTTCACTCATGGCATCGAGGAATACAAAACCCATATCATTGAAATAACTTAGCATCATGTAAAATGGAGTCAATATCGTACAACAAGTTGTAAAGTCCTTATAGTTTCTGAGTAAAAAATTATTGAAGTTGTAGTACTTTCAACCTTTACGTCGCCGGGCTATTCCGAATATTAAAATCCGATTACTTATAGTAGGTATTACCGTTTTTATGATGCGAGTATTTACATTTATTTTTCTAATGTCAAAAATAGCTTATGGATATCATTTTAATTTATAGCGATGTGAAAATGCTTTAGCAGAAAGATTTCCCGGTAAACATGTGCTAAATGCGCTACTTTTATCGCGGTGTGCAGTGAGTGCAAGTGTAGCGCAACGCGAGCGTGACAGGGGAAATTTGAAAACCAAATCGTGGAAGAGATGGAGTTCCAGGGCGTCTACGCCGTATTGCAGCAGTGTGGCGTATCAAACATCAAGCTCAGTTATATCTGTACCATGTTCAGCGTGTCCAAACATTATTACCAATGAATTGGACGAGGAGGGTCGGTACCATGACCACCACGATCTTCTGCCTTTAAATTATTAGGACTTTTTTTTGTGTGAATAAGACACTGGGTAAGATGGGTCCAAAACTTTGATGCTGTAACATCAGGTAAGTATGTCAAACTATTTTATTAATTAAAACCTCAAATTAATAACAATAGCGGCAAAAGCAGTTGAATTTGCTGTATGAAATAGGTATTATAAAATGTTATTTATTTTCTTCCTTGGGAATTTCTTTCAATTTTTTGTCTGATTGCCGATTGCATGCTTTGCCTTGTCAGATTTTGCAGTTTGCCGTGCAGAAGTGTATTTTTAACTGTTTTTCTTTACAACATTGTGTTTGTAAGAGTCTCCTGTATATTTGTTTGTTGTCATGTACCAAGTGTATTAATTTTGAATTCAATAAAAAAACTGGGTCTGCGTCGGACCAGACGGTGGAAGTTATACTTCTTTAAAAAAAAAAAACTTCCTTTCAAAGCCTAAACGTAAGTACAAAAAAAAAAGTTCTTAAAAATTTGTAGTAAGGTTTTAGTACTATTTTTTATATGCTCATATTAAGATTCCCTGGATATTGTTTTTGAAATTGTCTGCTCAGTTTGTAAAATGATTTAAAAAGTACATATCGCGAATGTTCTGTTAAAACGGAAACTGTAAAATTGTATCCCATATTCTTAATGACACACTGTATATTATACGCTTATACGTAAGAAGTAAATTTATGTTGGTGTCCACAACCAGTAATTCTCCACGCTGTATAGTGGGTTGTATAAAAAAGTTCTTAAAAATTTGTTCTTAAAAATTTGTTCTTCCTTTTGAGCGTGACGCGGTTTCTCGACCAACATCCCATCTCAATGTGTCTAACGGGCGCAAAGAAGTATAACTTCAAAAATATTTTGATTTTATACACCAACCCAATAACATTTATTTTCGTACATGAACACCCTGTATACAAATAATTATCTCGTTATTTCTCCATCAACTACCCTATAATGAATTTTATGTAGATAGATGTCCAGGGCCATCGCCTGTAATTTTGTCCACGTCCATCATACACTTCCTAATTCTGCTACAGTATGTCACACAGTAAGGGACCATTTATCACACGAATTCCCGCTAATCTTTAGTGTCGCATTATAGCAACCAGGGTTTTGTAGCGAAGGGAGCGCGTGCCCTACTTTCGGGCTATTATTTACAAGATACAGCTCTGCGTCCCACACGCTGACTATGAGGAATACCCAGCCATTAATAAAACTCGGGTTGTGCGGGAGATTGGACGAATTTTGGACCATATTTCCGCGGTTAATGATAACGTCCTATATTAAGAAAATATCGGAGATGCGGGGTTCGCGTCGGTATTCACTTTACATGGTGTTAACTGGATAGTCGAGAAATTTCCAACATGCGAAACGAGCTAATTTTCCAACTCTCTATACACAGGTATAGAATGGCACTTAATTCTTCTGTCAAACTATAATTGTGGGATCAATTCCGGCTCTTCGGCTCTTTATGAAGATTAGCCCGTGGAAGATGACTTACTGAAAATAATTTTTCAAAAATACCTTCCAAACATCAGTACCTATTTTAGTATACGTTTGTGGTTTTCATAAAGAAATTCACATAATTTCGAGAAGAAGATATGAGATACCACTGTTACAGTACACTGTATTCATTGTCCGTCCAAAACTACTGATAGTCTGTCTCCGGAGAGCCATCTCCGTCCTCAAATTATGCGAATTTTATAATGAAATTCAAATAATTTCAGACGGACAATGAATACAGTGTATGAAGAAATTTAGCAAAATATGTCTTCTTGGCGGACAGATTTCATTAATATAAATGCAAAAAAATGAAATCTGAGGCAATTGTCTGTTATATGAAGACTTGATTTACTAGCCTACAGCTTTCTTTTTTTATAATAGTGCCTAGCAACGTCTCACCGCAGTCCTAAATGTGGGCAATATTGCGACCGAAATATTGTTCAGATCTATTTTTTATTTTGAAAATATGGCTCTGCTGTTTAATAAAATAGACTTTTATTAGTTGATTAAAGCTTGCTCCATCTTAATACGAATTTCCGTTGAGGAGAAATATGAAAGCGCGTGGACGGCTAAAAACGCTATTGTAAAATAGCGAACATTACAGCCTTAAATTAAATGGTTCGCTTAGAAGGTATCGAATAAAGTTCCAAAATAATACACAACGATATGTTAAAGAATAACAAAAATATAAGCCTGGGCTGTGTATTATAAGAACATAAATCCTTAAGTATTCTTAAACAATTTTAGATATTACGACATTTGCGTATAGTTTTGAAACATCTTTTAGAGTTAAATATTTCTATAGAGATTTTTAAAAGGTCACTGTTAAAGCTCAAATAAACTTTTATTATTTTATTTTAACAATGATATATAAATCTTTGACCTGAATACACTAATACACAAATATGTTACATACCTTTTGAAAAAGTTATTGTCCTTTCCTTTATGAGGTATGAGGAATCTGAAACAAACAAAAAAAAAACATCATAATCAAACGATTATCAAAACTAAAAAAAGTTGCTTATTTATTGGCAATGAATTTTAGTTAATATAATATAGACATATTTTGTTAAAACCTGATATGAAAATACATAATTGCCCTGTTTTGGTACTGTTGCTGAGTTAGCGTGCGAAGACAGTAAATCCACTAAGAAATTACAAATGTAACTGTCATCTATATGCTTCTTAAAATACATTTACATGTTATTGTGTTGCAAACGAAAGATGACCCATAACATATATTTAAATATCACTAAAATAAATAAAGTGGTCTTCTCAAACAAGTACGTTTATTAGTGAAAAATGCAACTTTAAATTATCAGGCTCTACAATATACTACATATAATTTATTATTTTCCAGTTTGCAGTTCTGCATAGTCCTTCACCACCACACTTATCTGCTATGGGATGTCTTGGAAGACCACTGTTATCTGTGCAACGGTTCCAACCGTAGCAACAGTAATACCAACCACAGGAACCGAAATCAATACATGGGAGGGTCCAAGGATACTTAGAGCGGGTTTGTCCACACAGAGCCTAGCCCAAGAACAACAAGGATAGGTCAAAGAATCTTAACTAAGCCTAAGAATGTACACATTAATTATGTTACTGGCAGAGGCCAGGTATCTATAGATCACGGCATAACAACACGGAAAATAAAATAATAGCGCACAACCATTATGAATAATCCATTAGGTCAGGTGCTTTGAAATACTACTGCTCCGAGGATATGCTATCGTGCACGCTAAATCTCAAGCCAAAAACTGACTGAAATTATTATTTGTTCGTCGATCAGGCCACTGATTGACTATGCATTTATGAATAGTACGAAAAGTGATGGTCTGTGTATTGATCGTGGATCGTGACCCGCCGTGTTGACGCCAATGGCTTCCTTCTCAGCAGTCCAGTCTTATAATAGTGTAGTTCGGTGAACGGAAGGAAATCCGTAGCAGTAAAATCAAAAGAAACATTTCCACATCTTACATTATGGTCGCCCGTGTGCAACGAGTTCTTATCCCCATTTTATGTTTGCCTCGTGTCTCCGATTCTTACGCCGGATGAGGCGACACATTGGGCGTATAACGACGCCCCTGCAGGTTCTCAGGTGACACAAGAAACCGTGGGGCTCATATTTCACCACGAGATTAAAATTGAAATTATAACCACATATTTCCCCTCCTCAGGTATATCGACGCGGTGCTTTGGGGAAATATGTCGACTGGAAGTGATTTCGATATGATTTATTAACACGGAATGACAATAAAAAGATAAATATTTGAAGGGGAATGGGGTTCGAGGATTTGTATACAGCGATTTGGAGCTGCGACAACTTTTTAAAACTTCGATATATCAAGCTGGTTTCTTACCCAAATTTTGGATAAAAGCGGATAACAGAACAAATCATCAGCATGACGAATGTGATAAAAGTGCATAAATATGAAGCTAGCACACAATCCAAGTTAGCAATCTTAAAAGCCTGTAGAGAAACTAAAATGGAACATGATGATTTTAATAAAGGTATTAAGAAAAGCCCACTGTCCAAACATTTTCACTAAATATAAACAGCTAAGAATTATAAAAGATCAAATTAAGGAAGCATATAGAGATTATCTAGACACTGCAAAATTCAATTACACTGGATTCTCAAAAACTGTGGTGTTTTCTCGAAAAATAGATCATCTAGGAGACCTGGCAAGATGAAAGATAAGTTTCTATATATTTTTAGGTATTAATAATATTATGTGAAACTAACTACTCTGTGAACTAGAGCCCCAACCAGCTTGAATTACACCCACAATATCTACCCATATATTCTTTATTATTACCTTTTGTAACATTTTTTACTGTATTAGGCTTGTTAGCCCTCATCAGTATGCCATAGGTGAGATGACCGACAATTGAACTGGCTGTTCCTTCATATGTAGTTTCACATATAAATCGAGTGCAGGTGAGATGTAACTGGTCTGCTACTTCCATACTGATGAGGGCTAACAAGCCCGAAACCGGTCTATGTCTGGTGGAGTGGCCGACAAGGGTTCTTGGCTGTTTCACACAGATACTGCAGGTATAATTCAATGCCGGTCAGGGCATTAGCCCGCGGAGTAGTTGTTTCCTGCAGTATCATTTATAGATTTAATGGCGCATCGCCCGGGGCGAGAGGTCTGCGGTTAAGTACCTACGATATTGTAGGTCGCTTTCTGCAAGTAGAGCCGCTTAGACCGATCAGGAAGTAGCAGACTAGTTACATTTCACCTTATTAGCAAGATTTATTGTTTCCAATTTGGATTTGAGAAGGAAATGTTCTTCACTCTCTTTTCTATATAAAATGTTGCATAATGATATTGACTGCCTTGCTTTTTCGTCACAATTTTTTTTCTTAATAAGCCGAATACTAATCTGTGCTTAAATTCTCTATATATACAATGTGTTTTAATTTTAATAAATTGTGTTGTGTTTGTGATATTTATGTTGATCATTTTAAGGACATAGTCGGTACTGCTATGTAATTGCTGACCGAGGGCCATATATTTGGTTAATTTGTTACTGTATTAATTATGTCTTCGATTGTATTATCTTTCGTTACATAATTGTAATTGTCTACTCATATTTTCTGTTACAATATACACAATATAGTATTTTAGCAATTTAGTGTAATTGCTTTGTCAACGGGAAGCTGTTGAGCAATAAAGCTATTGTTATTATTATCATCATCATCATCCCAGTTGTTGTCATTACCGTCAATAGACATATGCAACCAAAAACCTTAAACCAAGAACACAATACCAAGAAAAAAACAAGGCAAGACTGCCAACACTAATTATAACTATTATAATTATTCCTTTGTTGAAGTACAATTTTACATCCTATCTAGCAAATCCGATATTTATATGTTTCTATTTCTCGAATGTTCCGTCGATTTAAAAACCGAGCTATGGCCGTTTCACTGCGAAATACGCATTCGTTTGTTCCGCGAACGTCAAAGCCGGCTATACGAGAGATTATATTTGTTCTCCCGTTCTCTGGAGACCGTGGCTCGTTAAATTTTAGTGCTGGTTGGTAACCCTGGGGGATGGAGTAAATAAAAATATTATCATGTCCGCCTAGTTGACTTTCCACAAGCAGAGTATTGTTTTACAAGCTCAAGTTTGCTCAAATTGCATGGTCTGTTTAGTTTTTAACAACGAGCAATCGAAAAGGATCTTTTTTATTGTCTTTTTCGAAAGAAAAATAAAGGATTGAAGGAATTATTTTGTGTACTTTTTCCAGAGGCAATACCACGGCAAATAAGTTTTTTTTGAATAGAACAAGGAAAACATTTGAAATAAATAGAATTAATTAATTGGCAATTGCTAGGGGCCTGCATATGCATTTGGCTATGAAAATTGATGCAAAGATAATTTGGAAAAACAAGCATGGCTAACATTATCCAATGGATTCAAATCTAGAACATCAAGAGTCAACTTTAATATGTACCAGATATGGTCGACTTTTATCAAATGATTCAAGGAATTCAGTTACAATTTTTTAATTTTCCTTGAAAACAGGAGATATAAAAAAGTAGGACACAATAGAAATGAACTATGTATGACATCATTCTTATTTGAAAAAAAAATCCTAGTTTCTTAACAAAAAAATTGATTACAATGTCAGTATACAGGGTGGTTTGTAAGTAGTGACTCATGGAAACATACTTGATTTTTCACTTCAAAATATTACGATTTGGCTTAGAATGTTGATAATAAAAAAGATACAGGGTGTTAAAGTTGGAATTTTAAAAGTGATTTTTTTGTAATAATTCACTGTCTTTGAATGTATCAGCTTAAAAATTTTGGAATAGATGTTTTTTTGATATGAGAAATCATAATCTGGTCTATTTCGAAGTTCGAAGTATATCCTAGAGAGCGCCACATCCGCCATATTTGTGACGTAAATGTGAGCGTAACTTTTTTTTATTAAAAAATCTTGATAACGTACGATTTTTGATATTCAGAAACATCTACTCCCAAATTTTTAAGTTGATACAGTCAAACAGTGCAATTATTATTAAAAAATATTACATTTTAAATTCCAACTTTGTCCACTCTGTATAAAAAATCCGTTCTATAATAAAGAATTTCAACAATTTGTAAATTATAGGGATATAGAAAGTGTTTTATAAAAACCTATTTATTTGCTATTATCACTCCATTTAAAGTAACAATCCATATACTCTACGAAATAGCAATATAGTTACTAGCGATCAATGTAGGTGCCCAACCACAATCGCTTTAAATGTAAGTAATGAATATGTCACATAGTGGGCCATGCAGATAACAAATGAATGCGTGGACCCATCACACATTTTCAGATTAGGACATGTTGGGGTTGATAACCATATGGTGCATCACATAGGGAAACCATTAAGGGTAGTGTCAGGAGGGTATTTTGAAAGATAATTATCCACTGTATTACTGAAATGCAATCGAAATGATAATGTTGGATGGTTTCCTTTATTTTTTTTTGCTTTTCATAATAATTCACAATATTCCAAGCTTTTTTGTAAGAGACTGTGCAGCGGTGTTGGCCGAACTCCTAACAGTAATTTTTAATTTAGCATTGACATCTGAAACATTTCCGGAAATATAGAAACAGGGCAAAATTTGTCCTATATTTAAATCAGCGGACAAACAACAAATATCACATTATCGTCCTATTACAATTTTATCGAATCTGGTAAAGGTCTTTGAAATTACTCTGTATACGGGGATTTATAGTAGCATAGAAGGTATAATTTCGGAAAATCAGCACGGCTATTTTTAGATCATATTTATCAAATCGTTGTCAATATGTTGAGTACAAGGGCTTCAAATCCGCTTCATTTATTGCCACATCTAGGGTTCCACAAGATTGATTCTATCCTGGGACCATTGCACTTGCTCGACACTTTTTTCCCTTCATAGGCAAGAGCAAATGCTATGTTGGAGTCACCTATATATTCTATGTGCAAAAATTTTAATTTGATTAATAATTTAGTAGATACGATTTATCAAAATGTACCTTTATTATCTCTTAATATATAGTAATTATTTGATCTGTGTGTATGTATATGTGTGTATTTATTTGTAAACTGTACTGTCTTGTTCATCTTATATGATCTTTATGGATTAATAAAAATTATTATTATTATTATTATTATTATTATTATTATTATTATTATTACTATTATTAGTATTATTATACTTGCATCTAAATCCTGTTGATACTCCTATTAATTTGTATCCCTTGTATTTTTACTTACTATTCTTTCTATCTTGTGTATATATTTGTTTGTTTTTATTCTTCTATCTTGTTATATTTTTATCACATCTATTTGCATCACTCTTATTTTATTAAGTAATAAATATTTTTGTTTCTTTTTGTTATTTGTCGTTATCATTCAGCCCTGTTATTGGATTTTGTCTGTTGGATCCTGTAAATAAATAAATAAATAAATAATACCTAAATAAGAAATTGTATTCTACGCTCAACAAATTTAATTACTATTATATCTTTCCAAAAATTCATAAAAAACTCTCCTCATCTAATTTTAAGCGTAGGTATATTTCTGCAATGTTTTTCCTACTCCCCCTTTTCATATATTTGGACCGCAATCTAATTTGGTGGGTGCAAAGATTATTTCGCTTAGGGAACATAAAAGCCTTGAACGACCGACCCCGAAAGGCGACACTGTTTCCATATAAATTTAATAAAGGACTTTTGATGGTATAGAAAGATATTGGAAGCGAGGATGCTCAATTCAGCTGTTTATATAAAAAATATTGGATTTTCGGCAATTAAGAGGACAATTGTGGTTCAACAATAGTCTCCGGAGACGCTGTCGGAACGGTTAGTCTCTTTGTGGCTACCAAGCAATTAATTTTAGGATGAATTTCTTGTTACTGAATTTTGATGAGTTTTTGCCGTCGCCGAAACTGTTTGGCTAAATGGAGGGTTGGAATCATTATATTTATTTAATTAAACCGCGCTTTCTGGAAGCTGGCCTTCGTCAGAATTTCGGGATAAGATACGAAGAGTTACAAGACTGGTCATACTTTACTTCCCAAAAGTTGTAATAGCTTGTAAAAATATTAGGTTTGCTATACAGTGTTTTAAAAAAAGAGTGTAAAATATGGTAACAGGTAATTGTATCAACCAAAATAACCAGAAAAGTCTTAATAAACATGGGTCCGCAAAGTAACGGTTGCGGAGATATGGACCACTATTCGTTTTTCAAACATTTTATTTTATTAGGAATAAACCGACAAAGGAAGCTTTTAACAAACAAAAACAAAGTTACAGAAGATGTTCAAAGTGCCCTCCGTCCATTTCCAAGATCCTCGTCTCAACGATATTCGAACTCTTTCGAAAACACCCTCCTTGGTTTGAATTTCTTGACACTTTTGATTAATCCGTAGCTGCAGCTCTTCCAGGCTATTTACAGGAGTACCATACACTAATGTCTTCAAATATCTCCAAACAAAGAAATCTAGAGGGTTCAGATCAGGCGATCTTGGAGGTCATAAAACAGGTCCGGCCCTTCCTACCCATCTATGTGGAAAAGTTTGGTGTAAATGCTCTATAACGGCCATGGAAAAATGAGCTGGAGCACCATCATGCTGGAACCACATTTGTTGCCTCTGATTCAAAGGAATGTCTTCCAAAAACTCATACAGTGTGTTCTGCAGAAAGTTGAGGTAAGCACCGCCTGTTAATCGGTTTGGTAAAACAACAGGACCTAGAAACCTGTCACCTACAATACCCATCCCAAATGTTTAATGAAAAACGTGCCTGATGTCCAGATTCTATTAGAGCATGAGGATTTTCGTCGGCCCAAATATGCGTATTATGAACCCGGCCTCATCAGTAAAAAGAATGTTTGCAAGAAAACGAGGGTCTTCAGCATCATGACGTAGAAACCAGCGGTAAAAAATCAAACGTGCTTGATGATCATTTATTGGATTTAAAGCCTGTACTCGTTGCACATGGTATAGATAAAGCAGTTGCTTGTGAAGGATTCTCCAAACAAGAGGACCACTAATTCCTACCTCGGCTGATATTCTCCGCACACTCGTACCTGGATTCTGCTCTACCAGTGCTAGAATTTCTTCTTCTGCTCTAGGAGTGGATACCGACCTTGGTGTTCCGGATAAATGGCACTGTTTGCTCAAGGAACCGGTATCACGCAATCTTTGGTGAATTCTTCCAAACATGCGTTGTGAAGGAATCTGGCGATTTGGATAAGCGTCGCGCTTCGGTGGCGTTCCCATTAGCACGACCATACATGAAATGCATGTCTGTTAATTCTGTGTTAGAGTAACCAGCCATAGCGAAAGAAAACTTGTGCACTGAGAACAACTGTCAAATACGTACTGTTTATTTCACTAAACATCAACCAACTATTATAAGAAAATACACAACGTTTTTGCAAAATAAAAAAAGGGGCTAAAAAACATAAAACATTCCATATCTCCGCAACCGTTACTTTGCGGACCCATGTTTAGTGAGACTTTTCTGCTTATTTTGGTTCATACTATTACCTCCTTAAATATTTTACACTCTTTATTTTTAACACCCTGTAGATATTTGAGAAAATTTGTGCCTGTATATCTATTGCAGCGATAATCGGTGGAAATGTAGCATTTAGTATGTAAAGTTTGTCAATCCAAGATGATAAAAACTCACAACATTTGTAAAGAAATTTACACGCTAAATGATAGATAAAGTGAAAGATGTTTGAACAAACCATCATGTAAAGTGAAGTGCCATTTTTGACATCAGTAATAAGTAGTCAAGTTTTCTGAGCTCGTTTAAACAATGTCCAAATTAGTTAGAGCTTCTTAGCGTTTCAAGAACATAGCGCTTCCTCCTTCCGAAAAAACTCAAAAACTGGAAATGAAGTCTTCCAATTGATATGATATTTATATTTCATGTACATCAAGAATCGTAACAATCTTGATTTTTATGTGTGTATCATTGCTAGGTAGTTCTAAGGTCTCTCCGTTAAAATTATATCCATTATTTGGAAATTTTGTTTCTGGACGTCTTGGTCAAATCAATCAAATTCTTTCTCGCTCTTACTAGAACCCTGGATTTATTCAGATGGTTTATTTCCACCTTCTTGTGGTACTACTAAATTATTACTGTTATTGTTCAGGTGCACAAGATGATATCAATATTGTACTTTCTCAAAAGGTGCATCCTTGTATATAGGGTGTTAAAAAAAGAGTGTAAAATATTTCAGGAGGTAATAGTATGAAATAAAATAAGCAGAAAAGTCTTAATAAACATGGGTCCGCAAAGTAACGGTTGCGGAGATATGGACCACTATTCGTTTTTCAAACATTTTATTTTATTAGGAATAAACCGACAAAGGAAGTTTTTAACAAACAAAAAACAAAGTTACAGAAGATATTCAAAGTGCCCTCCGTCCATTTCCGAGCAGGCACGGCATCTCTGTCTCAACGATATTCGAACTCTTTCAAAAACACCCTCCTTGGTTTGGCTTTCTTGACACTTTTGATTAATCCGTAGCTGCAGCTCTTCCAGGCTATTTACCATACACTAATGTCTTCAAATATCCCCAAACAAAGAAATCTAGAGGGTTCAGATCAGGCGATCTTAGAGGCCATAAAACAGGTCCGGCCTGATCTGAACCCTCTAGATTTCTTTTTGATCCAAATCCTTCTGATTTTCTTTTTCAAAACGCAATTAAATGAACGAATTTTTTGGTATCCATATTTTTCTTAATCGATATAACTGAACGTAGCATAAAATAATGTAGCCAAAGCGACGAAGGCTTGCTATCTTTTGAAAAATGTTCGAAATGTGCTATAAGCATCTTTGCTGTTATTCTTGATTCCTTTCTCTTTACCTTCCTTCCTTCAAGTTTTGCATAACTTTGCTCGTACGTCTGTCTTGATTTTTCGGGAAGTAAGGAACCGACAACGTTTTGTGCAATGTCTTTAATATCCGAAGGGACATTTTCGAAATCAGAATCACCCATATTAATATTCTTTTTCACTAAAACTGAACGTGTGATACAAAATTGGACGCTAATAATGAAGTTATCAAAGTCAAATTTAAAACAATCAATAACTGTGGTCACTATGACATCGTCAAATAAGAGTAGGTATACTCGCGTCAAGAATTGAGACGTCTTACGTCACAGCTGACGTTACACATTTGTTTTTATTGTCAACGTAATTTTCGATATTTGGTCGCGTTAAAAACAATAATTTTTTGCAATTTAGTGCAATATATAATGTAAACTTTTAGTGTAGTATATAGTTTTATTACTATCAGTAGCGGTTTCTTAAATATTTTATTGAAAATATAATTTATTATTCATTTGTTCGTATGACGTAAGTCGTCTGAATTCTTGTCGAGAGTTTACTTAATACTTTTGAATTTGAATGAAAACGTTTCTGATATTTTAAGATAAATAGAATCTAAAAAAAATCTATTTCGACCATCGTAGATTAAATTTTGAATTAACGATATGAACTTTGAAAATGAAATTTTTAGCACTTAAGGCTGATGCCATATTCATATTCTTCTTGCACATTCTCTACTGTGTCATAAAGTTTGTAACCTTTTTTAAATATCCTCTATTCATTATTTTAGCTACTTATAAGTATACTTAGAATGAGAGTTACAGTCTTTGCAAAAACTTTCCAGATAAATAGGAGTGATACCATTAATTCTCAATCGCTTGTTCGCTTCCAAAATGCGAGAAACATTTGTCCTCCCCTCGTACCGCGCCTCGCCGATGCCGCCTGCGATGGAATTGATAAAATAGAGTGGTTAATGGTCCGAGGGCCTGCCCAGCTACCAAGTCCTTGGTGGCTCCTGACACCCTTTGATTTATTAGCCAGAGTTAGAACAACCTCTGAGCCGTGTACGTACAAGAAGTGCCAGAAACTGAAACACGTAGAGAGATTGATAGACGATTAGTCGTTCTATTAAAACGTCAGGGGATGCAGAAGGTTTTGTTGCTGTTCGGGGGTCGCCGGAGAGTTTGGTACCATTTTGCGGTGGTTGGATAATGTGTCTCGAGTTTCTTAGTAGAATGATGTGACCGGTAATTAATGAGGGAGCCTCAAATTTAGACAATGGTTGAGCTCTTCATGCACGTCGTTGGAAAATGTATTGCGTTTAATGAACATAATGCATACATGATGATTTTTGCAAAACTTCGTACAGAGGACGTAATGAAAATTTGTAATTAAAACATAGGAATAACAAAAGAAAAAAGGATATTGAATATGGGCGTTCCACTTTATATTAAATACAGGGTAAACCTTAAATAAATATCTACAAGTACTTTTTTGTACGACCATTCTATTTCCAATTGTTTACCATACATAGTTTTAGAACAGCATGTTATATTTACTGCTACAAACAATATTTTCTTGAAATTTTTGTTATGTAACAACATAATTTTTTTCATGATGTGTATGTAGAATGACACGCTCTTTCAAATGGCATGGTCAAAATCGGGGGTTGCCATTTAAAAAAATTGTCGATGACGTCATATCTCGAACAACGATGACGTCACAAATATGGGTCGTATGTCAAAAAGTGACTTTTTTAAAAACAAAATTGACGTGCCAGGGGAATTTTTCTAAAACTACTCAATTTCAAAAATAATGAATTTATTCGTTACTTTTCGAAAGCACTGTATACCTACTATTATTTTCATGTTATCAAATCTGTAAAATTCAGTATAGGTTTAATATGCAGTACAGTGTTGATCATATTTTAAATTATGCAAATCCATAATTTAAAAACATAATAAATAATAATATTTTTATTGCCGTAGATTTCACAGAAATATAGACATTGTCATAGAGAAAATTAAAAACACAAAAATAATAGTAACAAACAATATTATTGAGTAAAAAGAAAGAATAAAACAAAACCAATCGATTTTGAAATGAAATTTAAACCTGTTGAGAGTTAACCAGTTTTCTTAGAATTATTTAACAAATGTATGTTTTTTATTAACTATTAAAATAATACTCCTAAATCTTATAAAAGCATTTATTAACAAGATGGTTTTAAATCTATAAATGTTGAAATTTTTGAGTTCTGCAGTTGAATGATTATAACTAATTTTAATAAAAACTGACCCTAGTTAAATTATACGGTTCTAAATACTCGTATTGAATTACCAATATTTTTAAAATTAATTGATATTTTATTTATAATAATGACAGCAATCATTGTATTAAATGTCTAGTATTGCAATGCAATTACCATTATCACAGCTAATTACTCGATGTAATTCCCGCAATTCTCACCAATTAGATGAAATTGCCTTGCGAGGTGGACGACTTGCAATCGTAACCGTGACCATAATTTAGCCAGCTATAAAATTTGTTATGACACTCTGTTTAACATTATACGTGACTCATGTATAAACAACAATCGTGTTTCTAGTTGCTTAAATAATGATATATTGGCTCTAAGTGAATTAATTATGATCGACCCGAAACGTCGGCTCGCCAGTTAGGCCAAACCAGTTCAGAAAGTACGTCCAGGACGCGTAATGCCATTGCGGGCTTCCCCTTTACTTCAAATTCAAATTCATTGATACATTCAATCCATTTATTTCATGGAAAACTGTTTTATTCAAAGAGAAAATATTTAATAGTTGGACAATTAAGTAACTTCTTTATGTGATGGATAATTTTAAGCATGACATTTAACTAAAGAAATCAATATTTTTAAGGTTGAGTTATATCGACAATAAACAAGAATACCTTATTTTTAGTTTAAGGTTGCAGCTACCCAGATTTATTATTTTAAAGTCTTTATCATACAGGGTGTTAAAAATTTAGGCATTAAGTTCTAAAGCTTAGTCCGCCCCTGGTAAACTGAAAAAGCTAAATATATTACAAGAGCACTATTTTAAGAGGTCCTTAATAGCGTCCATCACACTAAATTTTTATTAAATTACTTATATTGACCCAGATCAAAAGTTATTCAAGAAAAATTATATAGGAACGTCATCTTATTTTTTCTTGTTATATCTGCACCCGAGAGATTTCGCATATTCTCCCGAACACCCTGTATAACAGATGACACATTATTTGACTGTAGTGAAATATATGTAAAAAATGTCTATATTTCATCTAAATCCACAATAATAAATATTAGAAGCTTGTATATTTTAGTGCTGGAAAAATATCATTTAATACTGCTAAAACTGTTTACTAACTGTTTACTGGCTAAAAGCTTTTGAGGAAAATGCAGCAAATTATGGTTTCCTCGTTTCAATATAAGCTATTTTGACATGAATAATTCTGAAGAAGATATTTTGAAGAACATTTGAACACTTTAATTTATTATCCAGGGGTTGATCAATATGGTAGATTATTACCAGTCTATCTAGGACATTTCAATTGCACAGGCAAAATTAAAAGCCAGAGTAGGTATCGCAAATTTTTGTTATAAACAACAAAGAGTAATATATGGTACATCTTTGCTGCTGGCTAGTCTTCTTTAAGTTCGTCAGAAACATATGTTTTAACGTTTAACGTAAGAGAAAAGCGACTCTCCAAGCAGAAGTTGATACCCAAAGCACCAAAGCAACAAAGTAACACTAACTGAAACACGAACCATCAGAAAGTAACTTCATACATTACAGTCACTGCTGCTTATTTTCAAGTACTTCTACATAGTTATGTGATTTTTAAGTAGCTCTCCTAGTTTTGGAAACGTCTCAGTTACAAGTGGGACAACTCTCAAGTTTTCAGAACTAGTAAGTGGCAAATGATTGTAGCAGCAACTAATTCATGCTACTAAAACTACACGCACAGCAGCTACAAAGTGCGTATCACTTCTTAAAGTTTTACCATGAAATAAATTTAACATGTAGTTACCCAAGATTGAAAACCTTCGTTCGTCATCGTGTAATGTCTGTACCTATTCGATCATGCCACGTGTGGAATGTACTTTTTGTCTTTGTGAATACTATGATACCTTTATAACTATTAACTTGCTAAGTATGGACGTAAAACGCCATATAATACTAGATCTATAATAACCTATAAACTTTGACCCAGATTAAATATCGACTTCTACAGTGCCTTCATAAATGATTACAAGCCATGTGATCAGGGCCGAGATTCTCAAATCAATCGCAGAGCAATTCATATGCGAATATATTTTTCCTCACTACGGCAATTGAGAGAGACAATAAATCTACTCGCATACGAGTTGCTCTTCGAAAATCGCAGTCCTGGTCACGTGGCTTGTAATCATTTATGAAGACTGTATATTTCGATAGGTCTTTAACAGTAGCAAGAAAGCGAACCAAAAATAATAAGTGATACAAGAGAGAGAAATTGACGATAGAGAAGTAAGTTTAAGAAAACAAGCAGGAACAAAATCTCATCACTGATATACTGGTTTATTTGTAATTATGATATTTGAGCAGAATTTTCATGAAACAAGTTCTAAAAGCATAGCCATTAATGGCAATACGCAGCCCTGAACCTCTCCCGAATTCATCCGCGCATTATAATTGAATACTTTCGGACCTCCTTAGTCTTGTTACTTTTTGTATGTGTCCAGGCGATTAGGCGGTATTTTATGATCCTTGGGGCGTAAAATATGCCTTTGTTTTTTATTACGTCTTCTCGCCTCGTTGTGACTGTCGACTGAAGATGGGATATAAAAGATAGACCACCACTACAAGCAGGCATTTTTTTCTGAACCTATAATTCAATCCTGATCGTCATGTTTGCTACAAATCGTTGTTTAATATTGTAATATATTCTTCAAGGTCTAGTTAGCATAGATTTATTTAGTAAAACTACATCAAAAAATAAATATTTAAATCGGTACATTGATTCAGAAACATGTTATTAGGTAAGAGTTGTTATTTATTTTAGATATCGATCTTGTAAAGTACCATGTTCAGTGGATTTATATGGCCCTGAATTGTCAGCACTTACTTTCTATTATTCTATTATACGCTTTTTGATCAATCATTCAAAGATGAAAGCTTGTTTTCAATTTCCTTAAAATTTTCTGAGTACCTGCTAAAATAATATATGATAAACTTGCTTCACATACTTCTTTAATGAAAAATGATGCAGGTCCAATTAGAAAGCATAGTGCAAATACCACACATATTGTTGTAAAAATGTACACAATTGTAGCTTCAAATACAAATTGTGTCAGATCTTACTACAATAATAATAGGATGCACCATATACATATATATATATATATATATATATATATATATAAAGCTGTTTACAGGCCTTTTAGGCCCAGAGCTGTGTTATTCTCCTCCACTCCATACTGTCCTTCGCCTTTCTTTTCCAATCCGTTACATTTTTCTCCCTTAGATCTATTGCCACTGCCTCTCTCCATCGCTTCCTCGGTCTACCTCTATTTCTTGTAGTTAGGTTTACTCCCTACTATTTTCTTAACTGCCCTTTCATCCTCCATACGTTCTAGATGCCCTAGCCACTGCACTCTCCTGGCTTTTACAACTTCGTCTATTGTTGGTGCCTGGTACATTCCATATATTTCCTCATTATTTCTCCTTACATAGCCTTCCTCTGTCCTCTTACCACCTAGAATTCTTCTTAAGATCTTCCTTTCCCACCTTAAAAGGTTTTCTTGACTTCTTATTGAGAACCCAGGTTTCACTACCATACAGCGCTGTCGGTCTCAAAATTGTTTTATACATTCTAAATTTTACTCGTCTGGACAAATTTTTGATTTCAATAAGTGGTTGACTGCTGCCGAACTTCTGTTTGCTTTTATTATTCTCCTATTTATTTCTTGTTCCTCATCATCACAGTTAGCTGTTATTAGCGCCCCAAATACACATATTCTTGAACTTCTTCAAACTCCATCTCTCCATGCTCTGTTCTCAATTTAAAATTTGTATCCTTTTTTTGTTCTCCTATTCTCAGCAGCTTACTTTTCTCTTGATTTATCTGCAATCCCACTTTACTTGCTTCCTCCACAAGTTTTCTCGTTACTTCTTCTAATTCCCTACTATCTCTAGCAATAATGGCCACATCATCTGCATAACTTACTATTTGGTGACTTTTAAACAATATGTGTCCTTCTCTGTTCAACTCACTATCTCTTATGACCTTTTCTAGTACTAAATTAAAAAGAAGCGTTGAGAGTGGGTCTCCTTGTCTCAGTCCTGTATCAATAGTAAAGCCTTCCGAACATTCACCTTTTATTCGTACTTTGGCTTTAGTATTTTCTAAGGTCATTTTCAATAGCCTAATCAGTTTAGTTGGTATCCCAAATTGTTCCAGAATTTTACTTAGTTTATTCCTTTTGATCGAATCATATGCTTTCCTGAAGTCCACAAATAAAACCATTGCTTTGATCCCATACTCATAGCATGTTGTCAGCATTTCCTTCACCATGAAGATTTGGTCCGTTGTTGACCTTCCCTTTCTAAAACCTGCTTGATACTCCCCTATTTGCCGTTCTGCTATAGGTTCTATTCTCTGCTTTATTAACGTTGCCATAATTTTATACCCTATATCTAACAATGATATACCCCTGTAGTTTCTGCAGTCCGTTGCATCTCCTTTTAAGATTGGTATAATCATAGCATCTCTCCAATCTTCAGGCATACATTCTCTTCTCCAGATCATTCGTATCATTTCGTATATTCTTTGTCTTAAATCCTCTCCTGCGTACTTAATGTTCTCTGCTGTTATTCCGTTTTTCCCTGGACTTTTGTTATTCTTTAAAGCTTCTATAATTATATCTATTTCCTTTTTTGTAGGTTCTTCTACTTCCCCTTCCTCTTCTCTTCCCGGTATCATCTCCTCGTGCACCTCTTCTTCCCTTACATTCTCTTCATTCAACATATCTGCAAAGTATTGCCTCCATCTTTCTCTCACTTCTGTTTCCTCTCCAATTAGATTGCCACTTTCATCTCTCACATATATTACTTCCTTCTTTATCTTTTTATCTCTCTGTAGAAGTTACGTATTTCTTTCCTCTTGTAATGTTGCTCTATTTCCTCTATTTTCTTAACCTGCTCTGCTCTCTTCTTTTGTCTAAACACTTTCTTTGCCTTTTGTCTTTGTTCCCTGTATTTTTCCTTATCTTCCTCTTGTAGTGACTGAAGTGCTTTAATTCTTAGCTTATTTCTCTTCTCCGCCTCTCTTATACACTCCTCATCCCACCATCTTTTCCTCCCTGCACACTCTTTTTTTGGTATTACTTTCTCACTTGCTGTTTGTATGACATTTTCGATCTTTATCCACTCTTCATTTATATTTGCTTCCAATATCCGTATGTTTTCTTGCAAACCTTTCCTTACCTCTTCTTCATACTTCTTTGGGTTCTCTCATTTTGTAATGTCGCCATATCTAGTTGTCTTTTTTCCTTTGTAATCCTTTCCTTTTAATAGGTTTTTTATCTTCAAATCTATCCTTACTAGATAGTGATCCGAGTCTATATCTGCCCCTCTGCATGACCTAACATTTTTTATTAAGCTTCTGTGATTCTCATCTATGCAAACATGATCAATTTGATTCGAATATGCTCCATCCGGAGAGGTCCAGGTCCCCTTATGTATGTCTTTTCTCTTAAAGAATGTGCTCATTATTTTCATTTTTTGTTCTTCTGCAAATTCAATCAATCTACGCCCATTGTCATTACTCTCTAGGTGTTTACTTTCTGTCCCTACTATACTTTCATACATCCTTTCTCTCCCTATTTTTGCGTTTGCATCCCCTACCACCATTCTTACTGTGTTTTTATTCAGCTTTCCGTAATTTTCTTCTAGCTTCTCATAAAACTCATCTTTTTCTTCTTCTGTTTTTTCTTCTGTTGGCGCATATATATTTAATATCTCTATGTTTATTTCTTCTCTGATTTTAATCATACATAACCTATCTGAAATTGCTTCAAATTTAGAAATTTTATCCCTCAAATTTTTATTTACTAAAAATGCTGTTCCGTATCGCCTTGTTTCGCCTCCGCTCGTAAAGAATAAATAATTTCCTAATTCCCATGTGTCCGTCTCCTTTATATGCGTCTCCTGTATCGCTATTATGTCCATTTTGAATTTATTTGCCTCTCTTTCTAGGATTTTTAATGATCCTTCCTCATTTAACCCTCTTACATTCCATGTTCCCATTCTCATTCCTCTTTCTTGATTTGTGTTTTCTTGCTTTCCGTCTGTTTCTGTCTTCCCCCTCTCCGTCCTTCTAGCTTCGTTCTGTATTTTTTGCTTTCTGTTCCTGGTTCTATTTATGTCGTTTCCTTTTCTCATAACCGTGTCCATTGCCAGCGATCTTTCTTTTATGTTGAGTGATATATCTAGTTTTTTGCTTCCTTTTTTTCTAGCCTGCTTGCATCATTATTCCACTTCCAAACCTCATTATCAATTACGAGTTTTTGATATCCTACTTTTGCTACCTTTCCTTCCATCCTCACTTCTTTGGCTTTTATTCTTAGTTTCCTTTGAATTTCCCTTTCTTTTGCTCATATCATCGTTAATATAGACTTTGGCAGCTCCTATCTCCTTTAATTTACTTTTATTTTTCATTATCCTTATCTTGTCCTCGAAGTTTTTTAATTCTACTAAAAATACATTAACTCCTATTTTCGTTACCCCTTCTGTACCAATCTCCATATGCATTGACTTTCTTATAAACTCTTCTATCTGTCCTTTTAGCTCATTTTGATCTAAATTTTCTCTAATTTGTAGGCCTTGCACCACTATATTTTTCTTCCTTTTCTCTTTATCTATACTCTCTACTCTTTCTTCTACCTCTCTCATCTTATCCCTAAGCGCCTTATTTTCCTGCCTCATGTCCTCAATCTCTCCTCTGAGTTGTCTTATCTCCTCTCTATATTCTTTCTCTCTCTTCTCACCTCTTTTACTTCCTGTGTTAAGCATTCCAGCATTCGCAGCACCTTTTCCATGTTGTACTCCATATCCCCTTTCTTTACTGGCGAACGTGCTAGTTTTTTGCTGCAACTGAATACCTCCGCTACTTCTTCCATACTTCTCTTTTCTTTCCCTCATCTGTTCCACTGGCATCACTTTCGGTTTCTATTTCAATTTCTTCCTTTCTTCGCTCGGGTGTCCTTGTTACCCTTTTACTGACCACCGGTTTTTCAGTTTTCCTTATCATTTCCGACACTACTGGTTGCCTATCTCACTTGACACCAGTTCGCTAAACTACCCCAGTTATTTCATTCTGCAATACGTCTTTGCACTACTGGTTGCCTACCTAACGCGCGTGACAGAGCTGTCCTCGTCGACCGATCGGAGACTCTCTGTCAATCTTTGTAAGCAACACTGAACCTTATTGATGACCTACTTTCACTAACCTCCGAAAAATTTCTGTCTTTCTTTTACTTTTACTCTGTTATTTCCAAATTTTCTTATTCGACTGCTTGCCCCTTTCCTGCACCACCAAAACTCACACTATTTGTATCCCAAAAATAACTCGGCACGGTTCAAATTGGACTTTAATGCCGGAGCACTTTTGCGACACGTACATACACTAACGCGATGGAATAATATCCATCGCGTTAGTGTATGTATGTTAGTATATATACAAGATGATATATTTTGACTCCTCTGTTATTTTTGTTTGTTTTTAGGGTTACCTTATGCATATTTAACTTAATCTTATCCATAAAACACGCCTCTGGATTTTCTGCACGCAATTAGGAAACACTCTGTATTGTTACAGAAGCTCACCTATCTTTTTAGTTTGTTAATTATGTTCCTTTCTTGTTTGCGTTAGAATTTATAATTTTTGTAATACTTTTATTTTGACGTTTCCTAGAACATTCCAGACCATATTCGACTTGATTGTCGACACGGTCTCGAGACTGTGGAAATTTCGAGAACCCCAATAATGTATATAAGCGGATCGGTTTCGACTCGCAGTTCAGTTTACATTCTGAAGCCAAATGTGAAAGTCAGAAACGTCACAGTAAGAATTTGTCAGTTGTGAATTTATTTGAAGGATATTTGTGGAGTAATCAAGTAGTGACAATAATGTTTGTTTTTCTATGTGATGTATTTCAAAGCTAAGTCAACGTAGATGTTACAGTATTACAAATAAACTTATGTAACTTACAGTGTAATGCGTCTGTTAATGCATAATAAAATGACGTTAGCTATTAGTTGCCACGTTAAATTAACGACAAAACAGTTTTCACGTTTTAAAACCTGGCGACGTCTTGCTTTCATTTAGATCACATTCGACTTTCTTCGTTTTTGTGTTATCTTTAATAACGATAAATTGTTACACTCCCAAAGAAACGAAAACATCAAACGTTTCTCTGAACTAGATCTTTTAATAAGTGAGAAAATGTCGCTGCAACAGATGTCTAACGATTTGAAAGGCTTTGCAATAAGCCTGATTGACGTTATCCCAAAACATCACATTAACATTTCTCGAGGCGTTCAGTCTTATTAGGCCCTCACCTAATTGATTTATTATCACTTTGTAGTTGTCTGAATGTGTTAAAGTCACTGAATGCAATTAGTATATTATAATATAATTGATGCTGGAATGCGTAAGCTGATCTTGTAGTTGATACTCACAATAAATGCTCAATCATTAACAAAGTCGTTCCTTCTTGCTGGAAAAAGCATTGATTTGTCCAATACATAAAAAAGGAAATCTTGATATTACTAATTATGATGCTTTTCATTATTGTGCAACTTCTCTAAAATTTTTGAAACAATACTGTTTGAAAAATGATTTATAGAAAAATTGCATTGAAATAGGTAATGCTATACTAAAATAAAACATATAACAAAAATTTGGAAAAGGCTTTTGTTTGCACCTTACCTTCACTGATGAATGCACCGATCTTGAGCAATTTTTTGACCAAAAAAATAAGATAGAGAGAGAGAGAGAGCGAGGGACTTTTCGTAATACAATAATAACTAGCTTTTTCACGTGTACACGGTTCACGCAGTCTCTTGCTAGTCTCTCCTCGCGCACTAGATTTCATCAGATCGGCGAAGGTAATAATAATAATAATAATAATAATAACGTTTATTTTCCTAACGACTTTATAACAAAGTATGGGAATAGTCAATAAATATACTTACTGCTACTACTACTTACTAAAATAATTCAGTAATGTCATATATACACTTATCAATTAGAAAATATTTTAACCGGGATTTAAATTCAGAAAGATTCTCAATGGTTTTTAATTCTTCAGGCAAATTATTGAACACCTTGGGTCCAAACACAAAAGGAGATTTTACAGAAATGTCATAATTACTATAAGGTACACAAAAAGTATTCCATTGTCTAGTTTTGTATGTATGCAAAGTACATACTTTGTGAAAACTATTTTTATTATTAAAAAAGAAAACACATAATTCAAAAATGTAAAGACTCGGAAGCGTTAATATTTGATATTCTTTAAACAATTTTTTGCAAGACTGTCTGCTTGTTACACCTGCTATATACCTTATAATACGTTTTTGTGCCACGAATACACTTTTAGCAGTCACAGAACTTCCCCAAAATATGATGCCATATCTCAGCCTGGAACTGACTTGTGCATGATACAAACTCATGACTGTTTCCCTCGGTAGTACACACTTCAAATTTCTAAAAAGATAACACAATGAATGTAATTTAGAAACTAAATTGTTACATTGTTCCTTCCATTTTAGGCAATCGTCCAGTTGCAAACCTAGAAATTTAACGCTTTTACAGTTAGTAATAGAAGCGTTATTAATATTCAAATTTAGCTCTACACACTGCTTTTGCCGATTATGAAACCTTACAAAGTGAGTTTTATTGACGTTAAAATAAAGAGAATTTGCTGAGTACCAATTTGCAACGTCATTAAGTATATTATTACATTTGACTTGTAACGACTGATCTGTTACATGAGAGATTAATAATGATGTATCGTCAGCATACATTGTTAAACAGGCATCATAAACTACTTTAGCAAAATCATTAACGTAAAGCAAAACAATATGGGGCCCAGAATTGAACCTTGTGGTACCCCAAATTGAGAAAAGCACACTCCGAATTAATTCTGTTTATAATTCCATCTTTATAATGTGTTATATTAACAAACTGCTCTCTGTTTAATATAAAAGACCTAACCCAATCTAGAGCCAAACCACGAATACCATACGATGATAATTTTAACAGTAATATTTTATGATCGACACAGTCGAATGCCCTGCTGAGGTCACAAAATACCCCAACAGGGCACTCGCCAGCCTCAATATATTCCAATACTTTCCTATAAAACTTGTCATCGCAGTAATTGTAGACTTTCCTACTATAAACTCGTGCTGGTTATCTGATATTATATTATGTTTATTAAGAAATGCCATGAGACGATGTATTCAAAAATTTTAGAAAATCCAGATGTTAAAGTAACTGGTCGATAATTTTCTACACAATGAACATCAAATTTTTTATGCACAGGTACAATTTTACCGATTTTCAAACTGGTTGGAAAGGCACCTGTTTCAAACGACAAATTCACAAGAAATGTCAGAGGTTCAATGATACAAGATAAAGAATTTTTTAATACAAATATCGGAATGTCATCTGGTCCTGATGACTTTTTGTTTTTAATTTATTTTTCAAAATGTATAACAGTTCATTATTCAAATATGGTGTTAAAAATAAACTATCTTTTGTAGTTTTTACATTATTAATAAACTTATTTTTGTAATATTGCTTTTGGAATCTTGCTAATCACATCCTGTGGTGCTGCAATAAAAATCGTTAAAAGTTGTGGCAACGAAGAGGGGATCTTCATTGATTATGGAATCATCGAATAAACTAATATTTTTCAATTTATTAGAATTACTTGTTAGAGTTGAAATAATTTGCCAAGCAGTTTTGGTAGGATTATCGGAATTGCAAATCTTATTTTTGTTGTAATCTAATTTAGTGTTATTTACTAACAATTTGTGTTGCTTTTTAGCGATTATATAATTATCGTTGAATTCGGGATGTACCTTTCTCAACAAATTTAAGTCTTTTAATTTGCAACTGGACGATTTAATCTCGCTAGTAACCCAGCCTTTTTGACAATGATTATTAAAATATTTTTTTAGAGGAAAATGCCTATTAAAATAAAATGAATATATATTAAAGAAACAGTCATAAGCCCGATCAATGTTAGTCTGCATATAAACATCTGCCCAGCTTTCATTCCTTAAATCTACATTAAAATTTGACTTATTACTGTCATTATAACTTCTTCTAAAACTGGCATTACATTTTGGAACATTTTCATGGCAATCAAAGAACTCAAAAAGAATAGTTCTGTGATCAGACACCTCATTATCCATTACAGCCACAGTTTTATCTGTTATATTTGTAAATATCTGATCTATTATAGTTGAAGTGGTACAAGTAACTCTCGTAGGCCACTTCACTATTGGAGTCAAATTATATGCCAAAAGTAAATTACATAACATGTTAAAATCCTTGATATTTTTAGCCTTGTGAGAACAATCTAAATTTATATCACCATTCAAAATAATGTCCATATTTGGTTTAACTAACAAGTTAAGCACAGAAACCATATTTTCAAAAAATATATCTAAATTTCCAGAAGGAGACCTGTAACACGTTAATACCAAAGTAGTTCTATTACATAATTTCAAAGATACACCACAAATTTCAAGATGTTGATCTACACAATATGCATTCAGGTCAATATTTTTTACTTGAACATTATTCTTACACCAAATAGCCACACCACCTTTTTTGACCGTCGTTCTACAATAAAAACTAGCTAGATAAAATCCAGCAATAGTCCTATGATTTATACAATAATTATCTATATGCGTTTCAGTAAAACATAAAATACTCAAACTGTTGTCACATAAATCTATTTCTAAATTATTTATAGTGTCTTGGTTTAAACTTTGAGCGTTTAACAATAATAAATTTGGTGCAAACATTAAGTTACTGTTTGATGTCTTTTCTGATATTGAAAAAACCTGCTTATACACGCTCCGGAAGGCCATAAACTGGGATCCATTGCCTTTCTAAAATTATTTTCATAAAGAGTAACTTTAAAAGAAGAATACAGTTCCGGATACTTTGCGGATATTGGTTCACATTTCACTTCTGGAAAATGTTTTTGCAACATATTTTCCAGATCCTGCACTGTTGTACACACGTCTATTCTATACACATGAAGAGCAGCTAACTTAGGTACCCTTTTACATTCATATTTACGTTGTTCCCAATAATTCTTTGCCGATTACGATTTTTACTATATTTCACTTCTTGCCACTCATTGCTCTGCTGAGTTGAAGAATCCGTGGGTAGAGTATCCTTTTGATCACTTACTAGATTGATAATTTCATTGCATTTTAGTTCCGATTGCACTTTCATCAAGTCAGCTGATAATTGTTTACTTGTCACCGAGGGATCTTGTTTATTACGCTTTTTACTGTCTGTTTCACTCTGTGGTTTTGTGCTGATTTGTTTTTGTGGGTGTTTAGTTTTTACCCCTTTTTATCTTGAGGACTCTGAAATTGTTTTACTACTTCACTTTTACACCCTTACTATTATTTGCTTCGGCCTTCAGACTATCCATTTGATCGGTTAACATCTTTATTTTATCACGTAATTCATCAATAATAATATCTTTTGCTTGATGATATATATAAAAATGGGTACCTCTTTTTTGGTGTCCAAGGATGATATTTCTTCCATGGCTTCATAAAACGCCGCGTTAGAATCCACATCAGCTGTTACACTCCCAATGTTGTGATCCGTTTTACAACAAACTGCTCCATTTTCAACGAACTGCATACCAGGCCACAGTTTAGCACAACTTAAATGAAAATTGCTTTCACAATTTAGACATTTAATACCGTTCACCAACTTAGATTTGCACCTTTTACAAGACGAGCTCACAACTGTTGTCACCGGATCGGCGGCCATGATGTCTGTTTTTTTCATTTCCAAAAAAGGACCGTGAAAATATTTAGAAAATTTGAAGAAAAAAAGAAAAAATACAATATTCAACATTATTTACAATAATTATTGCTCTAACAGAAAAAAAAGGCACGAGTTATGAAATTAATTAAAATTACACTAAATATAGATTTTACCGTATACTAAGATTTATTATTCCATGGGATTTATCTCGGCACGTCAGTATGGATTCATACAAATAAAATCGACAGTTTCTAATTTAGCTGCTTTTCCGCAGTTTATTTCTGAGGTATTGGACAATCTATTGTCTATATGGACTTCCAAAAAGCGTTTGATCAGATTGATCACAAACACTATAATGTTTTGGCTTTTCACATGAACTAATTAAATTATTCACTTCTTACTTAAATGATGGACAATTTATGGTCAGGTACCAAAATTATATTTCGAGGTAGTTTTGTCCTACGTCAGGCGTAACTCAAGGTTCTATCCTGGGTCCCATATTATTTTTATTTTGTATTAATGATCTCCCTGAAGGTGTTATTTGTGAGCACTTATTATTTGTTGATGATTTTAAGCTTTATTCTGAAATTAAGTCTACTATAGACCTCGCATTTACAAAAATGCATTAATCGAATGTTTGCATGGTGTGAAATTAATCGCCTGAAACTCAATATTTCTAAATGTTCTACATAGCTTTTATTTAATATACAGTGCTTCCGAAAAGTAACGAATAAATTCATTATTTTTGAAATAGAGAAGTTTTCGAATAAATCCCCTGGCACGTCGATTTTGTTTTTTAAAAAGGCACTATATGACATATGACCCATATTTGTGACGTCATTGTTGTTTGAGATATGACGTCATCGGCAATTTTTTTAAATAGCAATCCCCAATTTTGACCATGCCATTTGAAAGTGCTTGTCATTCTACATACACATCATGAAAAATTATGATGTTACATAACAAAAATTTCAAGAAAATATTGTTTGAAGATTTTAAAATTTAATTTTACTAAAAATGATAACGAATATGTAAAAAATCGACTAAATTAAATGTTCAAATTGTGCACCGTTGGCTGCCTGACATTAGCCAAGACAATAAATTCTTTTTGGACATTATCAATAATTTCAGGAGGTATACGATGGATCTCGTGAAGAATTCTTGCTTTTAAACCTTCTAAATTAAACGGTCTAATAACGTATACTTTGCTTTTTAAGTATCCCCACAAGAAATAACCTAGGGGTGTTAAATCAGGCAATCTGGTTGGCCACGATTCGGGAACAGCTTATCTAAATAAGCACGGACAGCTATTGCATATTGGAAGATCATGTGTTGACGTCGAAGAAATGGGAACTTTGAGTGTGATGCTCCATCATCCATCGGGGATTCTCGGTAGCCCAATAATAGCCGTTTTTCCTATTGACATGGCCGTTCAAAACAAACGTAGCCTCGTCAGAAAAAATTACGTTTTTTACGAAATTATTATTATTATTGCAAAGCTCTTGCACAATTGGGGGTTGCTAAAAAAAATTGTCTATGACCTCATTCCTCGAACAACCATGACGTTACATATGTGGGTCGTATGTCAAAAACTGTTTTTTAAAAATAAAATCGACGTGCCAGGGGTTTTTTTCGAAAACTTCTGAATTTCAAAAATAATGAATTTATTCGTTACTTTTCGAAAGCACTGGATACATGTATCACATCCAATATTTATAATATTCTTATTCCTATAATTGGGTTTTTTTCTGTTCGATAATAAATGATATAATTATTATTTTATTACAAACTACATATTGCTAGATGTTTATTGATACATATGTAGTATGTGTAATTGTCACATTCTCACCTCCACACCTCACGCTCAGCATGTCAAATATATTCAATATTTTTCCTCATCCTACGACACATGCATTCAAAGTACGTTTTTATGTGGATTCGATTAGCATATTGTTCGTAAACTGCCTGACCACAATTGCAAATTAATAATTATGTGTTTATTGCATCTGACTTGGATCTTAAATCGCCATTAATTAACTAGTCAAGTAATTACAGCGCTAATTACTTTTCATTAGCAGTCATTTGTTTGTTAATTATTTTGTCGGTGGGTGTCGATATTCCCTGAAAAATAGAGGGGGGACTAAAGCAAATCGTATACATAGTTTATTTCATATTTCAAAAGATAGTTTAGGATGTATAAGTATGAACCTCAGAGCAATAATAAAAATAGAGGAAACATATGCAAAAATAAACAAAGCATTTCTTCCAATGTTGACAGATAGATGTGTTTATATTTATTAAGGTATAGACATACTCTCCTAAGCATAAAGATCTATTCTATCAATGACAAATATTTAACATTACAAAAACTAAACTATATTATTAGTACCTATCAATTTTGGAAATGAATTAATATATTATTGCAACCACCATCGTGTAACAATTTTCTTAATTAACTTCGCTTCGAAGTAAAGGTCGACGTGGTAACTCTGCAAACGCTGTTTGGAAGTTCGCTGATTATCAGATACCTATTGTTATTTATTATTTATGGTGTGTCTTCCTTTTTTGAAATGAATTTGATACCTTCGTTATATTTCTCAGTCTTTTATTTTGTTTATTATATCATAGTTTGTGATCGGACGCAAAAATATATATATTAAAAATATCTAAGATTATTTTGCAAACCACAAATCGTGTCTTTAAGTAAGCAATACTACACATCTACTTTGTTATTTCAAAAGAATGCACCTCTAGAATATGAAACAAGAGGAAAAATCAATGGAAAAATTATTATAAGGCGAGCGTAAATGTCATAAATGGGTACATTTTTTATTGAATAGAAAAAAAGTCATTGTTGACATTGTTGATATCAATAATAATCGTGATATTAAAATGTGATTGGTTAGTATTTATAGTTTTTTTTTTAGTTTTAACTGCTATTTCCTTGATACCAATAACGTTTTTGTTGCACGGCTTAAATAATGACACTGCTTTATTTAGTAATAAGTTTTTCTGACATGTAACTATTAACATATATGTTTGCATTTAGACATTTGTTTCGCATTGCCTTTATCACTTCTACTTGACCAATCTGCACTTTATGCATTTGCAGTAATTTCAACAATGTATACATATTAATCTGTTTAATGGGAAGGTAATCAGTTTATCTACCTATATAAAAGACAATTTATATCCATAAATTAATATTCAATAGGAATTTCCTGACCATGTAATTAATCTTAAAAATCCAACATCCTGGGACAGTAGGTCATTTAAACAAAGAAACAACGAAAACTTTAATTTTACGTACGTTTCGGGTTTATTACAATATACCCATCTTCAGAAATTACAATATTCTTATGCTAAAAGAGTAAAACAAAAAGACGTAAATAACATTTTTTAAACTAAATGTTGTTTATGTTCTTTGGTTGTTTTTTTAAAAAATGTTCATTGAAATGGTCATTTCTCAGATATGTTAGTAGAAGATTGTCGTACCTCGTATATGAAGGAAGTACTTCTAATATCTTTTTGCGACAACCCTTTAAAGTAATGTTCACTTTTTACGGCTGGAAGATACGGCACTGTCAGTTCATAATTAAGTCGAAACTCAATAAAACAAACTGTTTATGGTCGTTTTTGTCGCATTCCAATATACATTCATCAAACTGGCCGGCCTTAAGATAAACAGAATTGCACTGCAGATTCTCCCGTTCGTTTACAGGCAATTTGCGTTTGCAAATTATAACATCAAAAGCTTTACGATTATTTTAATAGAGGCCGGAACGATCTGGCATTAATTGGTTCTTTGGCACCTGGGATGTAATGGGAAACATCTTATGGTTTAAAGAAAGAGGTATTTGGGGCTTTCCGTTAGGTCGTTAAATTTTTGGTAAGGCAATTATAATTACATGGTTTAACTAAATTTATTAAATGACAGGTAATAATTATATTCACAATTCAATTTAAATATTGTATTTGTGATCTATTTTGAAAATAAAATTTTTGTTAAAAGCATAACCCTAACTACTTAGTTAAGAGTTAGTTAATTTTTATGCTTTTAAATTCTCAGAAGTCAGATGTCAATATAATAGTTAATTGTTTAACTATGCAGTAAAATATAAGATTTAATGCCGCGCAGCCGAGTACATTAAAGCAACCAAGACATTAAATCTACTTTTCTGCCAAGTTAAACACATAATCTTTTCGACGATCAATTTTATTTTCATCATAATAGCAAATAATAGTAAGTACATTATACTATAAGGGAGAGAAATGCGTTATTTTGGCAGAGCTGCAATTTGAAGCCCGAGGTCTACAATGCACCGAGGACAAAATAGCATCTCTCCCGAATGGTATATACTATTTTTTCCATGGTCTCATATTAGCACCATAATTATTGTATTCGGATTTGAGCATTTATTTAGTAGTCGTTGAGTTATTGTCATAACTACAAAATAAACAAACAAAAAGAATTGTCAAATTAAGGTGCTAGTTTGGTTTAGTTTAAAGTTTGTTTAGTGCACAATGAATAATTGTGAGCCGGAAGAGATTGTGGAGGCTGCAATTATTGCAATAAGCAATTTGCTGCCTACGAAGTCAAGATCTTTATGCGATATAGCCTACAAACGGTCCAAAAAGTGGTGCGCCGAGAAAAATGTTCAAGTATACAGCGAGAATGTTTTGTTGGCATACTTCAGTGAAAATGCAAAGAATTACAAGCCTTCCACATTATGGGCGCAATATTCTATGGTTGATAATTTACTACAACGTAGATATAAGCAAATTCCCCAAGCTGATCGCATTTTTGAAAACAACCGGTGACGGATATCAAGCGAAAAAATCGAAAATATTGACAAAGGGTGAAATCGACCGTTTTCTATCAAGTGCAAATGACAAAGAATTATTAATGATTAAGGTAAGATTACTTTTGTTGTTAGGTATTTCAATTATTAAGTATTTTGATTTTTTATAGGTTGGATTAATTCTGGGGATTGCCGGAGCTTGTCGAACTGATTAACTAGTCAGTTTAACTGTAGATGATATTGAGGATGTAGGCTCTTCCTTGATTGTAAAAATTCCAAACACTAAGACAAAGATTCCACGAACCTTTCTGGTTACCGATGTGGGAAATATGCTTGAATTGTTTCAAAAATACCTGTCCCTTCGTTCTTCCCACGTCAATAAGCGCCTTTTTTGTACCACAAAGCAGGAAAATGTAGTTCGCAGCCAGTTGGCAAGAATACCATGGGAAAAATTCCGAGTGTAGTAGCTTCGTATTTAAAATTACCTGATGCTGCATGTTATACTGGTCACTGCTTACGAAGATCTTCAGCGACATTACTGGCAGATGCTGGTGTGGATATCGCGACAATACAGCGTCATGCTGGTTGGAAATCAACGACAGTCGCTGAGGGTTATGTCGAGGACTCCATTGATAATAAGACCAAAATTGATAATCAGGTTTTAGTAGGTACCACTACTAGCGCAATCACAAAAACTGTAAATGTAAGTGAAATTAATATTCCTTCTAATATTAATTTTGAAAATTGTACAAATGTAACATTTAATTTAAATGTCAATAAATAATTTCAATGTTATATTTTCTTTGCATGAAAAACATTCTCCCTTGGGAGCATTATACTCCCTTGGGAATAATCGACTACTTCTGTTTTAATTTTGATGTCATAGAAACTGATTTCTACTCCCGACCGTGGAAAAAATTATTTATTTTATATTATTGTCTGTGGCTGCTATAAAACGAGCGTTATTAAGTAAATAACTTAGGTATACCGTAATTTATTATTTAACTTGAAACAATTCACATTACTCCGCTAGAAATTATTGAATCGGCAAAGCTAATAGAGTGTAATCTGTTACCAGAAAATCGATGAAGGCATATCAGAAAACATAAAAAATTTATTGATTACAATTTATGTAATCAGTTGCTAGAATTCAGCAGTAGTGATCATACCATAGAAATCATAAAGTATATAAAACGCCAAATGGTATCGAAAATAGTCAACCTAGTCAAAAAATAGTCAAAACGCGAGTCTGGTCTGGTCTATTGCAGTGACTTAGCTTTCATGAGTTGATTACACTAACGGGGTACCTTCACATTAGTAGGCACACTTTCAATTGTATGCTGGGATTAAAATGCAGTGTAACCAACTGCTTACATTAACTTTTTTGCTAGATGGCTGCTTTCTAAGCCTCTCCATAGTATGACTATTTCTGAGTGCCTAATGTAAAGACTTTTGGCATTCTATATATTTTATGATTGCTATGGATCATACCCATGGTGAAAATACAAGGAAAACTCATCATAACGTTTGACTGAGGCTATTAAAAATCGCCGACAGAAAATTGAATGATGGAAAGTCACAAACAGCATTCAAGAAATGAAAATAGAGCACGATTTTAGATCAAACTACAACACCAAATTTTTGGTTAGTAATGAAGTTCATCATGGGTTGCAGTTGACACTACAAAGTAGTTTTTTACTCTTCTGTAGTCTCTTTGTAGTAATATTTTTTACGTTGCTGCTTGTTTTGCAGATGCCATTTAACAATATTAAAAACATTAATGAACTCGATACAGTTTCAACGATTGACACTATATTTAAACCAACATGTTTGTTTGCATAATAAGCAATTGGCCACCCAGTGAAGAAAAATGTCATGACACTATGAAATTTCAAATTGTACTGTTTTCTTGAATAAATTTATAAAATATACCTACACAGTATATGCCTCAGGATGGGATTCCTTTACTGTTAATTATTCGAGGAAAAGTTATTCTTCATAAAAAGTTTTGCTTATCCTGGGAAACCATGAGCAATAATATAGCATTTTTGAAGTTGCGCGTAGCAGAAATCATTTTCTCAAAAACTGTAGGCACTACTAGATTCTATCAAGTGTATCTTTTTACCTTTTTTACGTAAAAATGGCTCCAGAATAAGATTTTGTTGTCAAACGAATCAGAACGTTTCGTCGACAAAAAATAAGAAAGAAATGCATCATCAGGCATTGCTAGTGTGGCATTCTTAAAAAATGTTTTGCTACCAAATTTGATGACAATCGATTGAGCGGTACTCGAGTTATTAAAAAAAAAAACGGAAAAGTAATTTCAACTTTGATACACTGTATCATATTTGTGCTTATTCCAATATTATTCAGTGGTTATTTCAATAGATTCCAGTCTTATACAAATGTTGGTTCATGGTTAACGTTATTTATCAACAGAATACAATTTTATTGCGTCTGCTACTACTATTATTCTTTGATTCCAAAACCTAAAAAAGGAACCGAGATACCAGCATCGTCCTTCTGCCATAGTTTGCATTAGTCAATGTAATGACCCCATTAGTGCTTCTAATTTTGCTCCCGATCCAATATTTCACCAGGACGCGTAATGAATGGGTTGTCCAAACAACGACCTCTGGCAGTTTTGCTCAGCGATGTTGGCATCTGAAAGACATTCCTCGTCCGATTGATCAAAATAATCAAACAGATGTATAAATCAGCGCGAAACGCAAAGAATTCGATTAAGGCACTCTCAGGCTAATGAATGGCGTGCCGTCATCTAGCAGCTCCTTTTTTCTTTAAGGAGACAAAGCGCCCGTTCCTTGGAGCTGATTTAACGGGGGAATTTGTTAGAGCTTCCAAATATGTTACATTCCCCATCCGTTCAATATAAAAACACTTATATTGAGAACGTTCGTGCAGCAAAGCAAGTATTTTAAATATTCTTTAAGAATTTGCACTCAATTATAATGCTTAATATTTTTCCTGTATTGTAAAAGTATTTAAACTAATATAAATAAATTTTTCTACAATTCTTATCAATGAATTCATAATATGAATGTTTTCTGATACCAAATATCTAGGTATGCCAATCAACAATTCCATAGATAAAGCTTTATTCAATTACTATTTAAAATAAAAATTAATCTAGCTAAATTCGTATCTGGTTTAATGAAAACACTCTATAACGTGCAGTTCACTTTTGAAATTGTGGGAACTCGAAAATTCAACCATAATAAATGGTAACATCATATCAAGAATATACCTGCTGTAAATTGAGTTAAGTGAAAGAAAAAGGGGTATTATAAATATCACAATGATTACTAATTTTGTTATAAGTATTCATCATCAAATGAACCGGAGAACAATAAAATTGCTCATTTTGATGCAATTCCAACTTAGGTATTCTAACATTTATTTTCGACAGTAACAATGGACAGTCTACTAGATATTATAAATAAGTTACAGAAATATTATAAAATCCATTAAATGCCTTTGTTCCAAGGACTGCATAGAAAATATCTCCAACAACAAATTATTACAGAATAATGATTATCTTTCTCATATGATACAAAGTATTTCATAAATTTCCTTTGAACTCCTTCAATCATAATTATTTTCATAAATAGGAGTTTAGACCAGACTATGTAGCCATATTAAATTTTCGACCGAACCAGGGAGAAGTAAAGAGCTTTCAAGCTATCGATATTTGAAAAGCTTACAGTTTCTCATTATAAATCCTAAAGTTTTTAATCCGGAAATAGTCGTGGCAATAATGTGATCATTGAAAGTCAATTTAGAATCGAATAAAATACCTAAGTCTTAAACTGTCTGATTTCTTGAAAGCTCAGAATGGCTAGTCAATGAAACTACTTTGCACTTAGAAACATGCATGGCAAATTTTTTGACAGAACACCAGTTCATGAGTTGGTTCAGTTCACTTTGTAGTTGTAATTGACAACTATCTATACATAAGTTATTTTATTAGAAGTAGGAATATCACTTAGATCATTTACAAATATAATTAATTATAATGGTCCCAAATTTGATCCTTGAAGTACTTAATATGTAGGAATATGCATGAAATTCATTAGATTTATGACCATTAACTGAATATATTGTATTCGTCTATATATGAGAAGTGGAAAGTATCTAACATTACATCACTAAAGTCAATGCTATTTAATTTATTTATTAAGATACTATGGTCTACACGATCAAAAGCTTTAGAGAAATTGGTGTATACTGTATCTATCTGACTTTTTATATCTTAAGCTTCGGATATTATTTAAGCAGTAAAATAAATATGCCAAGTTTGTTACTGTGTAGCTTTTCTTTATAAAAGCATGTTGGCAAGGTAAAATTAAACTCTTTATCGATGAATATATAATTATATACAATGAAGCCTCGAAAACTTTAACGAAATTTGAATGTATGGAAATGATATGCGTTTTCTTCTAGTTTCTTTCCAGAGATGTTCAACTAAACTCTATTAAATACTCAAACTGAAAATGTATTATCCCCACTGAAATGTACGATATGGAATGCGTTTAGTCCCATTGCGCATCCAAATAAAGGTACCAAACCTAGGGGCAGACAAAAGGAGGCACATGAAACTCAGCAAAGACATACTTCATTGGTTATGTATGTGGGTGAGAGAGAGACAACCATCTGCACTTACGATATGAATTGTGTTCTTAATTTCCCATTATTTTGTTTGTAAACACGTCATTGGCGTACAGTGTGGTTTCTTCTTTTATATTTTATCTCGTTAGTATTATTCTTTGTGTATTTTTGTGGGTGTTATTGTTGGAACATGTCATGTTTTATAAGGGACTGTAAAATTAACCAGCATATAGCACGAAATAATTCTTCATATTCAGAATTCAATTCCATTTCAATTCACAATCAGCTAAGCCCCTACTGCTCCGCCATTGCTAGAGGCACAAAACAAAATATGGCGCTGATCATAAATAATCCATTCGCGCAGCTTTTAGCGCATTCCAGTCATCATAATATAAAATTACATTTCAGTGATTATTCCCAATGAACTAATATTCCAAGAAAATCGAAAACTAAATTGAAAAAATGCCGCTTTCTCAATTTAATGATATCGATTTGCGAAATTCACGAACCACTAGATGGCGTTGTAACATTCAAAATGTTGGATGTAGGGGTGAACAATTTGTTTATAATTGCCGCTAAAGATTGTAACATTCCTTTTATTATAAAGTTAAGAATGTCACAATTTAAATATGAAACGTCTAGTAACAAGGTATGTTTGCACATCCTGTATAATGTTGGTAGATTAAATAAGTGTAAACCGTATCCAGTGTACCATGTAACTTTAGATTTCTTCAAGTAAGCCTAAAATGTAAACACTTTGTACGATAAATATTTTATTAATTATCCCCTCACCATTACTGTGTACCAGTTACATCGATGTATATCGTTTTGTTATATTTTTTATACTCTGTATAACATCCTGGAGTAATTTGTTAACACTTTATTATTTAATTATTATCACTTTTTGTAATAAGCTTTGTTTTGACAAAAAGCAAGGTTAAGGTAACTGAAATAAAAATCAATAATTCGATTCGGACTATTGGAAATTATGTGCTGAGATTCCAAATGAGCATTAGTAGATATTTATAGAGTGTTTTCATTAAAGCAGGTTAGTAAATTTAGATAGATTAATTTCTTTCGATAATTATTGAATAGAGCTTTGTCTGTGGAATGGTTCATTAGCATACCTAGATGTTTGATATCAGAGAACATACATATGACTTCATTTATAGGAATTGTAGTAGATTTGATTTATATTAGCTTAAAACCTTTCTAATTCAGTAAAAAATGTTTGGCACTTCTTATACATTTTTATAATTAATTATCGTACGATCTCAATAATGTTTACAAAATTACTAAAAAATACAGACATTTCTACTAAACCTACTAATACAAATTGTAGGATTATTGTTCAATCCCACACCCGACTTACTACAAATTGTCTTATGCAGATTCTGCAGTTTCTTCATTCAAAATAAAATTAAACTATTTTCAAACTTCTGTAATTTATGCAGAAAAAATATAGGAAGATATTAAAAAACTGTACACTTCTATTATGCAAGTAATTGGTTGTTCACAGCAGTTCCGAAATCTCAGCCACCTGGATTTTCACGAACTGCTTATTTAAAAATTTGACAAATATGTATTCCCTCACTGAAGATCTTCTTTTATGCGTGTAGTGTACACATGAATATATTTTCTGATGAAGCACATCATCTAATATAATATAGAGCAAAGCTTCAAGTTCAATTCCTAATAATGGCATTCACCTGGAGGAAACTAATAAGCAGCGAGCTTCCCTAAGTGCTAAACTAGGTGAAACACACACAACGTGACTGTAATTGAATTTAATTCTCTCCTCCGATAATCGTCTCCGAGGAAGGACCTCACCGTGGAAGGCTTACAGTGATTGAGTTCCCTCTCGGACCGGGCCTTACTCCGTAATCCGCTTATCGGATTAGAAAAGTCATTTCGTGTTCCTTTTGCCGAACGCAGTCTAGTAGGCTGCGAGATTGGCTCACATCCGTTCGGAAAATCCCTGTAACTCAATCCCTTTCCTTATGAAATTCTTATCATCTCTGGTCAATATGCTGCTTAACGCCCAAATTGGCTTACCCGGGTTGCCCTGCCGCGAGGAAAATCTATTTTTCGTCATGTGTATACAGAGTGTTCCTTAGAAGATACCAAACTTCATAATCGACTGAAGGACATAGTTTAAAAAATTAAAAATCTCATAAAATATGGGCATTTTAATTTTGCTTCAAATGGCGGCAATCTA
This sequence comes from Monochamus saltuarius, assembly GCA_025584915.1. Classification (NCBI taxonomy): domain Eukaryota; kingdom Metazoa; phylum Arthropoda; class Insecta; order Coleoptera; family Cerambycidae; genus Monochamus; species Monochamus saltuarius. Next base: position 105,298,538 of record CM046721.1, on the reverse strand, counting down.
CTTAATTTGTTTCAATATACAGAGTGATTCATTAATAATAAGACAGGGTTAAATAACAGGTTCCTGATTTTATTAAGCTAAATATGCCTTAGCAGGTATATTCATAGTCGCCAAAGAAATTGACCGTAGACATAGATACAACGGGCAAAATCAACAATCACAATCACAATCACTATAGATTTTACGTAATCATAAGATAACTAGATCACCATGGAAATGCCATCAGGCACTGCCAGTGGCCTCAACCGACAACAGCATATCTGTATACTGAATGAAGCGATACGGGCAGTGCAATGTCAATAAAGTAGCTGACAAGCTAGTCAGGGGTGCATGAAGTATCAATATTTTTGGACTGGTCCCTCCAGTATGCTTCCGTTGTTATTATCGAGGAAAGAATTTAGAAATTGGTGGGATGAAACAAAGAGCTGTCAATTTGCTAAGGTGTTCCTAGAGTACTCCTGCAAAGATACAGCGAAAAAGTACCTGGCCATGTCTAGGATGAATCTTCGCCTGGTGACAAGTATTCAAACTGAACACTGTTGAATAAGGAAGCATCTTTATTATATGAGGAGTGTGAAACACCTCTTGGTAAAGGTTGCGAACAGGAAAACGAAACAGTACTTCGTGCACTCTGTGAATGCACTGTTCATCAATAAGAGAATCCGTGTTGGGAGAACAATGATATTATATGGCCTACATTATAGGAATCCCCCTGAACAACGTCACCACCTTCTTTTCTTTATTAATCTGGTTACCAGCTCAGGTGAGTTGATCTTCTAATGGCAGGAAGTACAAAGGATACAATGGGGCCTAAGTGCTGTAGCCTCTTTAGCTCTCTTTCCCACAATTCCAGATGCCTTATTCGAATGTTGCTAATTTCGATCTACAGAGTGCCAAAGTTAAAATTTTATTTTTTGTATTTATAAATAACATTTAAAATATCCAAATGTTTGCATACATTTTGGAGATAGGAGTTTTCTGGGGGTGAGAAATTCAAATTTGTTCTAATTTTGACGTCATTAGAACAAGGCACTACTTATGGCATATGCATGATATGCTTTTTTAAATGACAGAACTTTTTGCGGCTTGGTCTATCTGACTATTGAAACAATCGATTCGCCTACCTTTTTTTACTGGAAGACGTCTACCTTGTTGAAGTCATTGGAAGCAACCGTTAATAGTTCGTTAATACAACGTTATTATGTATCTATCATTTAATTTTACATGAAAGACGTAAATGTACGGTATTCAAATGAAGATTCTTGTAATACAGTATGGATTTGGTATTTTTTACATTTTTATCAGTGTACTGATAATGTGAATTTCTCATTGGATGATAGAATTGTCAACAAATCAGTCAAATTTCATGTAAGAAAAATACACCACCATTGTCGCTGTTTTGGTAATGATTTAGAACAACATTATTTGGCTCTCTCCAAAATAGAGGTGTGAAATTTTCGCTCATTTATACGCATTTCAAACTGTCTGCAGAAAATGGTACTCTCACCTACCGAATTAAACAACTATTTATTCATATTTCGCGTATTGTTCAAACAAACCTCCGGCAATTAATCACGTCTAATTATTGGCAATTAGAGGTGCTCCGGCTCTTTCACGGATTATTAACCCAACAAAGACCAGCCGTTCGATTACCTCTGGCCATTAGGCATTCCGGCCCAGAGCATAATTCATCTTAATTTCCGACGTTGTGCTCGCTTTTTCACTGTCACTCATACTCGTGCCTTTTTTCATACTACCAAATCGTTTTGCAAGCGTACAATCTTTTGCAATAGTAATGGCACTCCCTCAAAGCAGTTTTTGATCTATACTGGGAGTTCTGAGTAGAAAGCCAGCTAACAATTTTCTGTTCTATAAAAATCGTAAGAACGCTTCCAGAGCAAATTTTATAGAGCAATATTTGTTCTAAGAACATTTTCAAAACGTTCTTACAACACTTATACCATAAAAATGGGCACCGTTCTATAGAATTTTTTAGTTCTTTAAGCTGTTCTGTAAGGTCTGCAGGAAATACTAGAATTGTTGAATAAACGTTCTCACAGTTGTTAAAGAATTTTTATAACACAGTTACAATCTCATAAAAATTCTATAGCACACTGTTATACAATTTTTGTGTTGCATAGTGTTCCATTTAGAGAACTTTAAAATCGTTTGATTGTATGTTTTAAAAACAAAATGTTTCTGTATCGCACATGTTAGAAATAATATGAATGGGCCAAAATAAGAACCAATAAGATGGATCTAACCAGCTTGCATAGGAGTACTCACATGATTACGAATTTCTAAGTTAGTTTGTTCATCAAGGAGCAGTACATTTTTTTACGCGCCCTCAGTTAACCTTATATTCCCTACGGTGCTGGAAATTTAATAAAAAAAATGATTTCTAAATTGATGAATTTAACAACCAACTGTATATAAAATAGTCAGAAAGTAAGTATATCCATATTAATGCTATCATTTCACCTATTTATATTGTATATATTTTTAATTATTATTTTATTCTTTCTTCACAATATGGTGTACAGAAAGAAAGGTTTTATCTTGTACTTCCAATGGATTCTCACTAATATGACATTTTTGTGTCGATTGCAATGATTATAGAACAACTGTTAAGTCTTTCCGCTGAAAGAACTACCCGTTCCTTCCGGCCTAGACTTTGGTTCAAACTTCAAATCAACAGGAGACGTGAGAAATAAAGCAAAATACGTTCTCAAACAGTTCTATTTCTCGGCAGGCAAAATGCGATTAACAATCAACACTATACTACTTTTATCTTCTCACAATACACATCAAAAGGCAATTAATAATAAAAAACAGGCACAACTTTTTTGTAAAAACAGAATGTCAAAAAACTATTGAACTCTGACAGCCACTGCGTTACAGAGCCAACGTTTTACAAAAATATCTAAATAATCTAACACCTAAGTTACAACATCTTTCTCATCAGAAATACAAGTAAATTAAACTAAAGTTCTTAAATTACAAATATCTTTTAGGGCACTTTATTTTACGCCCAGTTCGGTTTAATTTAAGACCACCTGGGTGATCTGGATCGGCGGATTCTCTCACTCGCGCACTATCCCGAACACTACCGTGATCGTTACCATCACCAACGACATCCTCTTCTGGATACTCCCTCTCAAGATCATAGTTAGGATTCCTCACTTTGGAATCAGCTCCCTTTCGTTGCTCATCAAGACTCCTTCCAACCGAATTATCTACGCACTCTAAAGGGTATAACCGTTGGACAGGTCGTAGTAGTTCACCATGAGACGTTCTGACTCTAACCAACCTAATCCGACCATCTTTGCCCGGTATAACGTCAGTTATTAGCCCCATAGGCCATTCCACGCGTTTACTAAAGTCATTCCCTATTAAAACTACATCTCCTATCTTAATCGTTGCATTCCCTTTTGTTCCACTAAGTGGCTTCAGTTGTCCTAAATATTCAAGTCGAAATCTAAATTTTAAGTTTTCGCGCAATTTGTGTTTATTCCGCATACTTCTCGTAAGACATGTTTTTTCGACTAAATCACAATCGGCAACGCTACAGTCAACCTGCTCGCGAAGGAACATAGCCGGTGACAAAGTCACAAGATCATTCGGATCGTTTGAAATATAAGTCAGTGGTCGTGCATTTACCACGGCCTCACAGTCGCACAATAAAGTCATTAAGTCTTCATAGCATAAACTTGCTTTACCTAAAATTTTACGCAGTAGACGCTTTACCACACCGACTAACCTTTCAAAGAAGCCTCCCCACCACGACGCACTAGGGGGATTAAAGCGCCACTCAATCCGTTGCGTATTAGTCTCACGAGTTATAGTGTCCCAATCTAAATTTGCGAAAGCATTATCAGTCCCACGGAAATTAGTCCCGTTATCGCTGTACAAAACTCTGGGTCTTCCCCTCCGCGCAATGAACCTTCTTAACACCTGTAAAAAGTTATGGGCGGATAAGGACATCGTGAGTTCTAAGTGTACAGCGCGGTACACGGCACAGGTAAATAAACAGACCCACGCTTTCTCACCAGATTTTAAATACAAAGGCCCGGCAAAGTCGACGCCTGTAATCTCGAACGGAGCAGCATCACTTACTCTATCGACCGGCAATGGAGGTGATTCTACTGCAAAAGGTTTAACATCAAATCTTCTACATATGACACACTTCTTTAAAACTGAACGAATGGCTCTTCTGCCACCTAATATCCAATAATTTTCTCTGAGTAAACTTATTAGTCCCTGCACTCCTACGTGACAAGATTTTCGGTGCTTTTCCATGATTAAACTACAAACAAGAGGATTCTTGCCAGCCAAAACCACTGGATAACGGTAATCAATAGTGTCTTCTCTATTCGAAATTCTCGACTTCAATCTTAACACACCTTCTTTATCATAATAAGGATTTAGATTCTTCAGTTTGTTTTCGTTTAAACCTTCAAATTCTTCTTTTTGTATCAGTTTAAAAATAAATTTCTCCGCACAGTCTAACTCATGTACACTCAGTTCTCCTTTATTCCTATCTTGTTTACGTCTACAATTTTGTATAAATCTGTGCAGCCAAGCAATCATTCTCACTGTCTTAGTATATTTGCTGAAATATGTGAGGTGAAAATCCACTTTTTCCTTTTCTAAATTGACAAACGTCGTAATCTTCTTTTTCTTTTCTTTGTTGACTTCTTCTTCATTAACAATTAAATTTGTAGATGGCCAGCTCTCGATGTTATTGTATAACCATTCTGGTCCCTTCCACCATCTCGATCCGACTAACTGTTTAGGTGAACATCCACGAGAGGGTAGGTCTGCTGGATTATTTGCACCGGGGATGTGATGCCACTGGAGCGCCGGTGTTAACTTATGTATCTCACTCACCCTGTTATGTACAAAAGTACCCCACTCTTCATTACGTTGCAACCATGAAATTACTGTAGACGAGTCGCTCCAGAAGAAACTATTGTACTCGCCTGTCAAATTTTCTACGACCTGAGTATAAAGTCTTGCACCTATCGTTGCTGCCAATAATTCTAGGCGTGGGATCGTCAAACTTCCTTTTATCTTTTCTATCGGTGCCACCCTAGATTTAGCTGCCATCAAGTGAATTGAAACATTATCCGACTTTTTCACTCTAAAAACAGCTGCCGCATATGCATGTCTGGATGCATCTACGAAAGTATGTACACTGACATCTTCAGGATTTGCTCCACCAATTTCGCTCCAACGAGGAATTTCTATTTGCAAAAGCTCAGGCAGATCTTTTACCCATTTTCCGAACTGTACTGCCACATCACCCTCTACTTCTGTGTCCCAGGATATTTTCCTCTCCCACAAAATCTGCAACCACAATTTGGGCAATAGAGTTACAGGAGACGTAAATCCTATGGGGTCGAAGATTTTTTGTGCTATTGACAACAGTTTTCGCTTTGTTACGACAACACTCTCTGTGTCACAGGTAAGTAAATCTGGGTTTATTGTCAAAACATCGGAACCATTTTAAACCCAAGACTGAAACACCAACTAGACTGTTTAAATTTCCAGAAAACTCCCACCCTCTGAGGTCGAATTGTGCCTCTGCCATAACCGATGTTGCTTCCTTAATAAACTGGTTCACAGTTTCTAGGTTTGGCACACTTGCTACACAATTGTCTACGTAGAAACTACGGGCGAGCTTTTCTATAGTTTCTTTGGTATATTCGTACCCTTGGCTCACACAATTTTCTTTACTCTTTCCAAGTGATATTGAATCGTGGCACCCAACAAGAATGGACTGGAGCTTACCCCAAAGACGACTCTGTTGTGCATGTAAACTATTTCTTCACCTTTCTCATTGATCCACAAAAATTTCAAAATTGCCGATCTCTCGGATTTACACTTATCTGCAGAAATGCCTGTTTTATATCAGCTATGACACCTATCTTATATTCTCTAAATTTGACTAACAACGCAGGTATCAGTTCAATGTAATTTTCACCCTTCTCTAAACAATGGTTCAACGATGGTTTATCCTTTTCATGGGAAGAAGCATCAAACACGGGTCTAACAGCAGTGGTAGAGCCTTCTTTAATGACTGGTCTATGAGGCAGAAAATGTCCAACATTATTCGTCGTAGTTTCCTCAATTATATGCGATCGCTCCCATTCTTCAAAAACTGTTTTATATCTGGACATCAAATCATTTTTTTAGTTGTTTTATGGCGGCTTGAAGTCTTCGGTTAGCTACGTTATAATTTGTAGGTAAGGAAGGGTGTCCTTCTAGCCACGGCAATCTGACCTCGTACCTACCCTCTTCATTCACTATTACTGTCTCATAAAAGAACTCTTTTGCTGCTAAGGTTTTTCATTCTTTGTTTTCCTCTCTGTAGGTTCTTCTATTCCTAACACATCAAGTTGCCATAATTCCGCTATCGAAGGATTTGTGAACATCGACGTCACAGTCATAGTTGTCGAATTCTGTGTAGGAACTTTGCCTTCAACTGTCCAGCCAACATAAGTTTCATTTGCTACTAGTCCACATTTTAACATATGTCTTTTTCCAGTATACAATGACCCAATCACATCTGCTCCCAACAACATCTCGATTGGACCCTGACTTTTGTAATCGGAAACTTCTATGTTAAGTGTTTTTAACTCTTGTATCCAAGGTCCATAAAATACTGGTGAGACCTCATTACAAATTTGAGCTTGATCTAAAACTTCAAACATCTTACTGTATTTACCATTGAAAATTGTGATGTCATAACAGTAATGCACTTGTTCCATTTCAGTTCCTCCAAATAAACAATGTACAAGTTTTTCTGCTCTCTTAGGTCTCAAACCAAGTGACGATACAGTAGACTTCAAGATGTATGAGCGCTGTGAACCTGTATCTATAAGCGCTCTTACACGTTTCATGCCCGATTGACCTTTAACCTCAAAATTCACAGTTTGTAGAAAAACGTAGGAGCTTGTTTGATTTGGCATCACCTGGTCCTTTTAACATTTTCTTGCTCGTTCGAACTCTCCTTTTGCTGCGGAGATATTTTCTTTCAGCTAAACCAAAACACATTAATGGTACATGCGAATATCCGCAAACGACACATTTCAAGCGAGATCGACATTTCTTTGCCACATGCCCTACCTTTAAGCACTTAAAACAAGCTTTTTTGTCTAATACAATATTTTTGCGCTCTTCTAGTGTCATCTTTTGTGCCTTAAAACATTTGTCACTCTCGTGAACACCCGTACAAAATATACATTTGACAACGTCGACATTTACTAAACCCGCCGCGGTGAATGTCAGATCATTTGACAATTTCGTCGCGTTTCTTCTACTAGCTCCGTTAGCCATGCCAGTCTTTGTTTTAAAATTATCAGCTAAACCGAAACCCTCACTTGCTAAGTCTATTCGCTGCTCATTTTCAACCTCAGCGCATAGAAAACTTAAAAGATTCTTAAGCCTTGCTTCTAATGGAAAATCACCACTCGGTGCCACAAGTTCATTATTAATATTCGCGCTATTTAAACCCGGACCACTCGAATTGAAAGCTGATCTTTGCCATATTCGTAAAAGTTCTTGTGGTAAACAAGATTCGATCAACGGAAACAAAAGCGCAGCGTATTTGTCTGATGTAATCCCTAACGTGTCGAGAGCCCTTAACTGAGTCTCAATCATATCATATAACTTCGACAAGTCCTGCTTTTCTTTTGATACAGCGTTATTTAATACTAATTTTAGTAATTCGCGTACGTATACCTCTATCTGTAGGTCCTCACGCCCGAATCTCGCGGTTAAACAGTCAATAATTTTTCATAATTTTCATCGAGCACGGGAAAACTGTCTACAATTTGACGCGCACGACTTCCTGGAACCGTAGCCTGTACCAAATAGTCTATCTTATCGCAATTATCCAATTGAGTGTCAGTATGAATTTTCCTGAACTGAGACCAGAACGGTAGCCAGTCCCTAATATTCCCATCATACTGCTTAAACTGAATAGCTGGTAACTTAAATTTTCTCTTACCTCGTGTGGTGTTGTCATAACCTACTTCACTATTTGAAGTTCGTACTGACCCTTGCACTGACCCAGCATCTTGTTCGGGATCCAACAGCTTCTCAACCTTCAACTTAAGTATGGTAAACTTCTTCGTGTAACTCTCACATTGCTCGATCTCTAGCAACAGTTGTTCCTCGGTCGCCTCTGTCTCCAATAACAAATTGTACACTTCAGAATTTATCGCGCAGAGTTCTTCAAATTTAGGCTTTACGCATTCCCAAGCGACCTCGATGTCCTCTGGCACGATAGGGCGTTTCGTTAACAAAGTGTCTAATTCGTTCAACGATTTTGTAATAAAAGACCGAAGCACTTTTCTGTGTTTTTTCTTGATTCCATCAATTGCGCCATAATGCCCAATTTCGCAACTGATAACGTTCTCACACCGCTTTTGCCGACTTGTAACTACCTGTTGTAGAGTCCTGTCACGGTCGCCACAAACTATGTTAAGTCTTTCCGCTGAAAGAACTACCCGTTCCTTCCGGCCTAGACTTTGGTTCAAACTTCAAATCAACAGGAGACGTGAGAAATAAAGCAAAATACGTTCTCAAACAGTTCTATTTCTCGGCAGGCAAAATGCGATTAACAATCAACACTATACTACTTTTATCTTCTCACAATACACATCAAAAAGGCAATTAATAATAAAAAACAGGCACAACTTTTTGTAAAAACAGAATGTCAAAAACTATTGAACTCTGACAGCCACTGCGTTACAGAGCCAACGTTTTACAAAAATATCTAAATAATCTAACACCTAAGTTACAACAACAACTATGCTTAGTAAGCAACTACTATAACAGATCTGTCACTTAACATCCACAGTGTTGTCATATTTTATTGTGGTAATTTCAATTATTTCAATCTTATTTAATAAAGCTAATAAAATTCTTTAACTTCAACATCTAGAAGTGCAAATGAATAAGGTTTGGAATGGTCTAAATTAAATATGTTACTAAATTTCTATAAGGAAATCAGTTTCTGTTAGTAATCAAATAAATCTTATCTATCGTAATGAAATTTTCTTTCCGCAACTAGATAATAATTTCTACAAGTCACGACTATGTTATACAAATTTCCCCATTATACTGTGAACAAAATATTTCGTACCTTTACAGACAGGTCTCGTCAGATCGGGGTATAGGAAACCTACATATATAAATGGTAGTTCTATAGCGTTTTTTATGGAACAAAAAGGCCTTTGTTACTTATTTACTCTATAATGATTTTATAACAACTGTATTATTTTTCTATGTAACTGCTTTAAAGAGCTCTTTCTCTTAAGTTCGACAGCAGCTTCCATATTTGTAATTTGTTTTCCGCAGCAGAATTGTAACTTAACAACCCCTTACACAATAGCTCTATAATTAAACTATAAGCGACATTACGGAATAATTTTATAAGAGTGTCACAAGAGATGGTATAATTCTATAAAGCATTATTTTGCATCGGTTTTACAGCAATAATTTGATTCTATAAGCACCGTTGTATATATCTATATTGTACACACTTATAGAGCTACATTAGCAGTTATCTTGCTCTATAAATTATATATATATAAATTATGCTGTAAGAACGTTCTTGTATAGAAATCAAAAAATTTTATTGATGACGTAGGGCTCAGTATTGTTCAAAATATGTGGAATCAGCGACGGTACACCACGACATAGAGGGAGACAAGTTTGTTAAACAATTATATCTCGAATAAATGGGTAGGTCAAGAGGGTCCAATAGCATGGCCACCGCGTTCTTCAGATCTAAATCCTGTACATGTTATATATATTATATATTTTAAAATGCTTGTAACTTCTAAACAAAAATGAATCGGACCTATGATCATATAAGAAATATTGTTTGACTTTAACCCATTACCATCTGTCAAAGTCAAAGTAGAGCTTGTAGAACACTCTGTATAAGGTTTCACGCAGGATGTTTTAAAATGTAATCTGGATAAGGGTGCATTTTATGAAGATAAAAGAAGTATTCCTTTTTTGTTTAAAAATAATGGCTATAGATGAACGAAGTACAAAAAAGTTTTGACGGATTCTGTTAAACCAAGAGATAGCTGCTTACGTTCCCTTCAATGCGATAGCACTGATCTGCTGTTGTTTTCAAGACACACATTAAATTTAAAACATTGTTTAATAAATTTCGTTAATATCTCCAAAAGTAATGAACAGGTCGTATTGACACGCATTCAAACATATATGAAAAAATCTTACTAAAGGCCAAAGCGTTCTAGCCTGGAAAAAGGTGTATTTCAAATAATTCCTGGTTGCGTAAAAATATCTCGTATAATTGCTTTAAAAAATAATCAAACTGGACCACTTAGAATATCTCAAAACATATACTTACCCGTTAAAGTTCAATGCAATTTGATGATTACTTTTGGAAATATTGCCAAAGTTATTTTAGACAACCTTATGGAATTCATTCAAAACTATTCTGAAACATCTAAACAACTTTAACATTAGTCTAAGAACTAAATATTGTTTTATCAAAAAAAATCCCGTGCACTAAATAATGCTGTAAGTATTAACAGAGATGGCAAAAGCGAAAGTGGAAGTGTCAAAAACAAAATTAAGAAGTGAAATTTCCGTGCCAGTTCCTTTGTGTGCAAACATAGTGAATGTCTGGAGGCGTCGGCACTTTTAAGCTTAAATTTGTGTATGAATAAGGTCTTTAAGTCTAGTGCGGTTCTGCAAGTAATCAGCTTAGATCTTTTGAAGGCGCGACTACAATGAGATTCCTCCTGAGCCGTTTACCTGCTATTCTATTGCGGTTGCCAACTGTGAGCAAAAAGAGATTTGGCGGGCCTGAAATTACTTTTTTGATACGTTGTATTTATTTATCCTCAGCTATTTTCAGTCTTCTCCCGCGGCTTAAATGACAAGAACAAGCTCTTTGGCTGTAAGACAAATATTTTGGTTTGAACATTCCTTCATGACAATTAAGGTGGAAACTAGTTACTGAATTAAATGTAAGAGGAATGAACAAGTATGTGGGATTAGGTTAGAAAAATCAGTTGTTTTACGAAAAGTTATTAAAAGTAATAAAATATTTTAAACAAAGACTGAAGGACCTCGGTCAATGGCCTTTAGGGTTACACTCAATACATATCGTTTATTATTATTTTTTTCTATTTTAAACAAAATTTCACACTATAATATTGTAAAAATAGTAGATGGAATTATCTACACACGGTACAAATACTTGGTACTTGATATAATACTTGATAAAAAATGTTTAGAAACCTTCAGAGATATTTTTTAACTGTAGTTCAAATACCAGTGAACTTTTGATACATTAAGGCTAAACAGTCTGTATAACACCCTCTAACAGCAGACCTCCACCTCTTGTATGGTTTACCGAAGATCCACAAGGACAATACCCTTCTTGTACCAATTGTTAGCAACATTAGAAGCCTCACCTATCAACTAGCATGTTAGCTAGCTAACTTAATGAATCCAATGGTAGGAAAGTCCGAACATAATGTAAGAAACTCAGTACATTTTGTGAGCATCATTATTAGCTCAATGGCAATCGATTCCCAGGACATCTTGGTCAGCTTCGATGTGGAGTCGCTTTTTACTATCGTTCCGATCCAGGACAACCTGCTAGTGCCAGCCAGCCAATGGACCACCACTTCACCCCTGAAGTCGCTTTATTTAAGCTTTGCCTAACTCTCATATACATACAGTTATACGAACAAAATAATGGTATCGCAATGGGTAGTCCACTGAGTTATGTAGTGTCGATGTTTTTATGGAGAACTTTGAAAGAGAAACGCTATGATTAACTTCTAAAAACCCTAAAGGTTGGACAACATTTTCATTGTTTGGCAGCATGGAATGGACTCCCTACGAGAATTTTTGAATCATATTAAATAGCGACGACACAACCAAATCAACTTTACCAAAGAAGTAAAGCAAGACAAAGCTTTCCTATTTCTAGACATTCTGATAAAAAATAAGTCTGCTGGCGTCTTAGGACACGGCATCTACAGGAAGAAGACACATACTAACAGATATCTCCATGCCACAAAACAGCACAAAAGCGCTCGGTCATCAAGACCTTAGTTGACTGAACATTTATGTTGGCTGATGAGGACCATCGACAGGAAGAAATAGATTCGCTCCGATCTGTGTTCCTAGCAAATGGATACTTTAGGAAGGACATTAGAGCATTAGACCTCGGCGTGAGCAGCCAGCAAGGCCCAAGGACGTCGCTACAACCACCACTTTACCATACATCACCAATGTGGCAGATAGAATTGCGAAAATGCTACGCGTGCGGTCTACTTTCACATGAGTCAGCAAATCCGTAACCCGAAAGATCAATAATTGAGTTCGTTATGACAAAGACCTGAAAAACCCGCCATGGTTTAACATGCTTGGAAAGATGGACACAGAATCACACTAGAGGACATTAGAGTACTATTTCGTACTACTGAGTATTACAATCTAGCACCAAGGGAAGTTTTGGAGATTCTTCAATACCCGAACAACATGAAGTCATACTTGGATACCTTAACTTAAGAACCGGAGCATACCTGAACCAACCATCCATAACCGGCCTGAACGGGTTTAAACCTAGGCACTGAACTAGCCAACTTTGACGCAACGAGTAGAATAAAAGCTCGCCTTAGACACCGTAGTAACCATTCAGCCGCCGCCAAGGTACGAGAAGCACTGAAGATGTCATCTGTTAAGTATGGCGAAACGTCTGCAGTTGAGCATCGACCACGGCAAAACAGTCCATAAAGTGTATATTATTCAACCCTGTATAGCATCTAATACACCTAATTAAAGAAATTATGAAATTCTCTGACATGAATGAATAAATCCCGGTTATAGCAAGTTATGCTATGAACTATTGATTGTTTTATTATGATTATTTCTAAGATTCCAATCTATTGGAAGTATGAAAACAATTTCAGTGATGAATTAGCCTTCCGGTGGGTTGTCCGGCTCGATAACAATCTCTTCACTGTAATAATTGATGAAGCTGAGGAAACGTCGTTATCCATCATCGTTACGTTAACGTATTGTACTCGAGATAGCGCACAATAATAATTTAAACACTACCTGGTGATTCATCATTATGGGAATCGACATTTTTATAAGAGGTGTCAACCCCGATGCATTCACACGCTGTCGATCGATTATTACCGAATTAGTGGCCGGACAGGTAGGCTACCAGTTTTTGCTTTCAGCGACAGGATGCTCTAATAAGCTTAGGTGGATAAACGCATAGGTATCTTAGGGCTGACTATATTAGGAATGACACATATTGACTGCTACATGAAGTGTTGTAATGAAAATAGTTGATAGTGGCCAAGTATTACATCGGTTGTTAACAATGAAGAAATAAAATTATATAATACAGGACACAACAGTTATGTTGCGACAAATATTGATGAGCTGAAACAATAGTCATTTTCTGAGTGAAACACAATCATATCGTCTGTTTAATAGCTGCATTTTTTTATTATTATTTTTTTTGAATTTGTGGAATGAACAATGTAGAGTGTTGTTTCATTAATTTACTTATTCCCTATGTAAAAAATTAATAAACTCGGATAAAATTGAAGACACCATTTTAATTAAAAATAATAAGAATTTATGTGAGAAACCTTCCATTATAGCCTTGTAGTGTCCGAAAGATGAGTGCCTTAATTTTGCCATATGATAAGTTGTACTAAACAAAATATATTTTACTTGACAATTTTTTTTCTCTGACCAACCGTAACAGAATTCTGACAGCATTCAGGTCTTGATTATATGACAACGTCGCTCATATGCTATCTTAGGATTGTTATGTATTTATATCTACATAATAATTAAAATGGGTACACCTAAACATAGGTACTTACTGTGAATAATTTTCTTAAAGCTATTTTCACAACACAGAATAATAGTTACAAGTGTTTACCGTACAATAGCCAGAGATTTTTGCCTAGATTCGCTGTAAATTAACGTGTCGCGCAGCTTATTTATGGTTACTATAAATTGTTCCATTTTTGTTTATGTAGACTCACATCTAAGGAAAGCAGGAGAAAAATGACACGTACTAGCTATACGCGCCACTATGACTAATATTACTTTAGGTTATCAGCAGCAGCCTGATACTGCAACGTTGTCGAACGTTACAGTACGTTACAGATTTAACGAGTTTCTCGGAAACTTCAATTGCTTACTTCATTATTACTGATTTAAAAATCAAATTGCGAACAAATTACGTTTTACAGCGTTACAGGCGCTTTTATTAACCTTAATTGTTTGTAATTTCGAATCATAGTGTGCATATTATTGCAACTATTCGTTTTAGACATTATTTTCATAAGTTTTATTATAGTAAATTGTAGTACCCATATTCCGGACACTCTGTATAATATAGTTAATCAACCAGTCAAACCTAGGAGTAAACATTATTTACATATAAACAAGGGTGTCTTGGATTTTAAGAGTATCGTCATCTATTATTTTTACTCTTAAATGTAACTGGTTGACTAACTATAACAAGGATTACAGCCATTGGTTACTGACAGATTTATACTAATTCAATGAATTTTTGTCTTTATCATTATCCCAAATTTCATCAGTCTGAATCAGAAATTTTGAGATATATTTAATAAATGATAAATTTGTATATTAAACACCAATAGTTTTAGAACCTAAGCGCTTAAATACTTCTTGATCTAAACTTAACTAATAAACAACCTCCTGTACATTATTAATTTATATCAGATTGTTTATTAGGAGGTTCATAAACCATCAACCGATTATATGAAATTATTGTTACTTCTGTTGCAAATGAAGAATTTCAGGAAACAGCTTATCTGCAAGTTAATGCCCGATCAGCGATCAGCATTATCACCTCAAACTGAAAGACCTATAGCAAACAGCCAAAGTCATCGGATTCGAGCCGTATGCCATATCGGCAGGGCAAAAGATCTTTCGATGGATCTCTAGCTGTTCCTGTCTATAGGCGCCCAATGGTCGTCAGCTTAAAGTCACCACTTCCATGTTTTGTCCCTTTCTAGCACCGTGTATAATAAATGGCACTAGAAAAGAATGGACCATGGAACTGGTGACTTTAAGCTGAGGACCATTGTACGCCCGTACAAGTACGCGCAACATATCCGTGGGTGTGTAGACAATATCTCTCTAAAATATCCGTCGAAGATGTATTCAGTCCCTGCTTGAATTTTTGTACGCGCGTAGAAGTTGCACGTACATATCTTTCTGTGTGTAGCCAAAACCGACTTACGTATCGCGAATAATATCAGTGTGGTTCGTGTTATCCACCCACGTGTTAACTGTTTTTAATTTTAATCATGGCTGATAGTAGGAATTATTCGAAGGAATTTTTAACGAAATAGCATTGCAGATCTCCGGAATTATTTTACTTAGCGATTGAGGTGAGATAATACTAGAAAATTTCAAATTTTCATAATTCCTTCCAGTGGCTAGGTATCGAAGGGTAACTGATAATCTCTCATGTGGTGATTTGGCAGACCTCATGCACGTGTCTTGTTTCTGGATTAGTGATGTAACTAAATTTAAAAGTAATAGGTACATAGCTATCTTCATCCATACCTACGGAGATAATTTCGATAATCATCCAGTTCTAAACGAAGTTCTCCCAGTAGATTTATATGTGGAAATCGATTACACTGCAACAACCATTTTTTTACCCATTTACTTCGTGGCCTTCATTTATTTAATAATCGGTATTGTTTCTTTTTTATTATGCACACACACGCCACTGCTAATAAATTTAAATCGTGATTACTCACTGTCGCCATCTTTATTAGCAAACTGAATAGAAAATGATCAAAACGTGTGTAGGCAATTCGAATAAAACGTATATGTTCGCGCGTACTTGTACGCGCGTACATATCTCAAGAAATGTTCGTGTGTCTGTAGGCGCCTTATCACACCCAATGCAAGTGAACCTGAGAACACGTGATGTAACATGAACACTGGACTACTAGGCTGGCTGCTCGATCTTTGTCATATCAGACAGTCAAGGCTGCGCTAGATGTAAATATCTACATCCAGCGACTACTTAATAATACTAACTATGTTTTGGTAATGATGACTAAAAGTATTGCATTAATATAATGTATAAATATTGTTATTTTGCACTATACATTTTAAATTTTACAATATGACATTTATTACAAAATATAGTATGTAGAAGGTTTTACAATTATACAGGGTTAACTATGACTAAGTACAAAAATTGTAACCACGGGCTCAGGGAGGCCTAAAAGACGATAACAAAATTATTCCAGAATTTTAGCTCGATATTTAAAAAATGGAGCATACCCTTTTTTCCTAGGGAAAGCCGGCGCCTATGATAAGTATTGCCTGAGATGGCTTAGATCCATAATGTAAGCTTTACATCTGTCAACAATGTCAACTACTAAGCGGTCGCTTTTTTGCAGCGTTTCTAAACGACAACAATTAACATTCTTATTAGTAATAATACCTGACAGATAAGTAACAGTTAATCTAGTTAGTTGCAGTATTTTGCTGTCGTTTTTCTTTATTTCGTTACAAACTGGCAAAACTAAATTTTCACTCATTACAACCAGTCACTACCGATAAGACACATTTCCCGTAGGCACAGTTAGATAAAATGCCTAGGTATTTATTATAAGGGAATCAAACTAAGTGAATGTGATAATAGCACATTTTAATGCACCCGCGGCAGTCTTGTCCCATAACTAGAAAAACAAATCAACAAACTATATTGTGGGAAAATATCTGTACCCGACACATATTCCTTTATTTAATAACAACTATAAAACTTTTAAAATTAAAATAAGACACTAAAAACTGAAGAAGAACACAAAACTACAACGTAAACACAGGAATTGAATTATGACATGACAACGACACCGTTGCTCGCTGATTCTCGCATTGACGGCGTTAAATAAGGATTTAATATATTACAAAAAAATTTTTTTCGCTTTATAAATAGTTTGGAATTTTTTTGAAAGACGATTTTATTTTTTCTTAATTTTCTCTATCCCCCTCTTAAAATATTTGTACTTAGTTATAGTTAACCCTGCATTAAAATTTACAACTTTATTCCTATAATACTTTTGCATTTACCACAACAAAGATCTTATGGTTTACTGCATTTGTCGTTTTAGGTTAAAATTGTAAGCACATATTACTAACTGTTTCAGTTGTATTTCTTTCAGTATACAAACATAAAACTACACATTAGTGCTTTTGAATATTCAATATATTTAGGATAAGTAGTGTTGTTGGGCCTGTTTCATTTTTACTCAAATAATTTGATGTTTGGCTTTTACCCCTACTTTGTTTAACCCATATTGTATATTTATAAGTTTACTTAGTTGTTAATTATCCAGCATATGATTACTTGAACAGCAATATTTTCCTAGTTAATAGCAGCTGTTAATTCTATTAAGTAAATTTAAAATTTTAATTAAAATAGTTATCCATTTATGTTTACTTTTCCACTATAAACTCTTACTCCGCGTTTTATGATGCAAATAATTAACCAGAGTGCCACAAGTTGTGTTTGTACAAGGTACGGTAAATAGAGCATTTACAGCCTCGTAGGGAATCAGCCTTATTTATCTGGAAAATAACCAGCATTCTAGGCGATCAATTTGTTAATCTTTGCTCGCCTTTCCGGTCTGTTAATTATTCCTTTACGAATGCTAAATATAAACCTACTTCAGTTTTAAGTGAACTAATAGCTGTCTATAGAAATCTGCGAGAAGGCGTTAAATGCTATATACAATAATATGTAACTTGAAAACAAATTTATTTCCGTTTGAGTGGAAACAAGCCAGTTTCCTAATTTTTAAAAATTGAAATAAAGAATACCTACATCAAAAATTATCGTCCAATATCTGCTCTTTCTAATTGTTCCAAGATTGTTAAAATTATACTATATAACGGTATATACATACAGTATTGTTAAGGGTCAGTTAATATTTGAACAACATGGTTTTATAAGAGAAAGATCCACTGTAGCAATTTTATTAGTATTTACCAAATTTATTTCTGATACCGGAAAACAGCGGTCAAGACATTATTTATAAAGACTTTGTAAAGACATTTGTCATTCTAGATCATCATATCCTTTTGAATAAGCTTGACGAATTTGGTTTTAACATTGATGCTTTGTCTCTTTTGAAATCCTATTGAAGTGTTCAGTTTCATATAATTATTCTGTTACTTCAGGTGTTCCTCATGGCTCGTACCTTGGACCCGTATTAATTATTTTCTTTATCAATAATATCTGTTAAGCAGTTGACTGTAATAAACTATTATTTGCTGATGAAATGAAAGTATTTGCTCAGATTTATTCCTTAGATGATTGTTTAATGTTGCAGGGTTATTTAAATAATCCACAATCTTACCAATTGCACTATAATGCATACAAATGTATACTCGCGTCAAGAATTCACATGTCTTACGTCACGGCTGAAGTTACACATTTGTTTTTATTGTCAACGTAATTTTCGATATTTAGTCGCGTTGAAAACAATATTTTTTTGCAATTTAGTGCAATATATAATGCAAACTTTTAGTGTAGTAGATAGTTTTATTACTATCAGTTGCAGTTTCTTAAATATTTTGATGAAAATATAAAGAATTTGTTCGTATGACGTAAGTCGTCTGAATTCTTGTCGCGAGTATAGAATTGTTTCTTATACCAGGTAAAATCCAGGTACCTATATTTTTGGAATATGTTATTGATTACATCAGACTTATCCGTTGTGAAGTCGTTAAAGATCTTGGTGTAACGTTTTATTGTGGTCTATCTTTTCGTGAACAAATCAATAGAGCATCAAGATCATACGGCTTTTGAGGAACTGCAGAAACTTAAAAAGTATTATGACTTTAAAAGCATTATATTACTCTTTCGTTAGGTCCAAATTATAATACAGTTCTACAATTTGGAATCCATATTATCTATGCTATAAAATCACTATTGAAAAAATGCAAAGAAAATACTTTAAATTTTTGTATATGAAAGAAGCTGGAGTTCATCCAGAATGTGGTGTAGATTGTAATTTGTTTTTAGCAAGATTTTATGTTACTAGTTTGGATTTGGGAAGGTGCTACATAATAATATAGACTGCCCTGTTCTATTGTCGCAACTTCAATTCAATATACCTACCTAGATCTAATTTAAGAAATACACAAACTTTTTCTTATAACATACCGAAAATTCGAAACTGTGTATTAATTTATCCAATTTTAATGTCATTTTGTATGCGTGATAGGACCTCTGTATCCAAACTGTCACGATATCACACCACGCAATCCGACAGAAATCAGACTTTAACGAAACTGTACAAGTAAATTGTATGAACAAATGTTATCTACGGAATGGGAGTATAAAAAAATACGGCTTACCTTTATTTCAAATTCCAGAACAGTCCACAACTTAGGGAATTAGGGGGTGACACTAATAAACTGTAATCTGAAATGAAAGATAAAATTAAGTACCTACTAATTTAACATTTCGAAATTTTCTTAAAATTCTGATATTTATTTCAAAGATAAAAAAACTGGAAACCAGTTGTTATAAATTTTATTTCTAGTCTTTTAATAAAATTATTACTAAAATGTTTGCACTTAGAGCCAGGAAGATCAACACTAAGCTGGAGATACTAAACACCAAAATATTATGTTTGAGCCCATCATGCCTTATACGAATTTTGCTGGTTTAAGAAATACAGGATGTTCAACATTTAAATTTTATTATGTGCCATTTTTCCAAATCACAAGCTAATACTTATTAACATGAAAATTTGCCACAAGCCTACTTAGAAAAGAAATAGCAATATCAGCGCCTGATAAAGAATCACCACAAAATACATTGAAACTTTTAAATGCAAATAACTTAGAAATCGATAAAGTCAGGCGACCTAAACAAGAGTACATTTTTATGTAAAATTGAATGTTCTTTTAGAATTAACCATAGCTCAACAGATCAAAAAATGTGTTTTGATTTACCCAAAATAATACGATTAAACTAGCGCCCTCTAGGAGCAACGATAAAATAAGCTAAAAATTTGCAATTCTTACAGCAAAGAACTCAACACTACCAATTTTTAGTCATGCTATCAGAACTTTCTCAATTATTGAGAAATTTCAGAATACAATTTAAACCTTGAACACCCTGTATTTCTTAAACCAACGACATTCGTATAAGGCACGATGAGTTCAAACATAATATTTTGGTTGATACGTCTTAAGTAAAATTAGTTATTAAATAATGATAAAATAGTTCTCTTTTATTTGAGTTTAATTAAATTCGTAATTTTAATACCGATGGAGACATCTATTAGTTTAGGTACAAATTATAAGCAGGCGAATCTTTTTGCGGGATTAAAATGTAGGGAAAAAAGTAAGGTGGAACGGTTGATAGCGAAAATCTTTAGCGTGCGTTGAGACATGAATATGGTGGCTAGTGAAATTTTGAAATAATTTCGTATATCGGATATATCACTAGTTCGACATACTAAAGGCTAATTTTATGGTAGATGAATACGTTTATGTTTAAATGGTCTTGTATCCATCAATGGGATAGAAATTCTGTTAGTCTCCGCAAGAAACCAGTAGAAAAGACGCCTTCGGGTATTGCATAGGGTGTTTCGCAACCGAGGTGAGCTTATCTTTTGATTTGATTTCAATTATTATTGCTAAAACCGTATATCTAAGTAACGATGTTTTTCTATTATTTTTTTGGGCGTTTTGAGGTTTACTATTATCATTTTTTTAAGTGGAATTATCCCTACCTTGACAGTATTGAATTTATATACCGGGTGAAGCCCTGAACGACACGCCACCGGCAGTGGTGGCCATTGTACAGATATCCTGGAAAATCCACAACCCTGGATAATTACTGGATGAGTACCACATAGTGGATATTTTAATTGTTGTTCTAATTTCGAGTGCGGAAGCACTTCAATATTTTTTTTTATATCCAACCGAAATACCAGTGCTGTTCTAGAGACCAATATTTTATGCCCAAACTGCCAAATGTAAAGACTTTATTGAGTATTCATATAGATAAATATTTCCACATTTCACTCCCCAAAAAGATTAATCGCATTCCTGTAATTTAGGTATAAGTGGTAGATATTAGTTAAGGACTAGGTTTTAAATTTTGTGTTGCGACTGCAGTCAGTAAATGTTGAATTTTTTTTTGTTTAGAGATAAGCCCCAAAACTAAGCTAAAAATAAAATCTGCCCTGTAAATGCTGATTCAATTGGTGTAGTAAATATTCTTATAAAACTTATGTGACGTTATTTTCTTTCGTGTTTGCTATATGTTTTAGTGGTTAATATAATTGTTGGGTATGTGAATTTTAAACCACTTGGCGCCCTGTATTGATATGAGAAAAAAACAATAACATGATGCTATATATATATGTTAAATATATATATCCATATAATCATTAAAGAACCCATCCCGACTCCACTGAAAAATCTAGTCGGCGCATACCTAACTGTTCCCACCGCAAATAAAGTCAAAAATTAGGTAATATGGTGTCAGGTATGTCCAATTTAGTGTTAACCCATTTTTATGACTCACCCATATGTATATGGTGTTGAAAATTAACCTGCCAAACATTAACTGTGGATTCTACGACCAAAAATAAGAAACAAAAGTTATATAAACATAGGTTGGTAAAAGTGGACACTAAAATTTGATTTTATTCAAAAAGGATTTGAAATTAGATTGCGAATATAATGTTCTAAAAACAATTTGTCAAATTAACAAACAATTTTGCAAAAAATGTACTCTTGTTTTACTTCGATAAATTGTTTCGTTTTCGAGTGCCTAATATTAATTTAAAAATTTTGTGACATGCAATAAAAATATTAGAAATGTAGGCTTTGAACATGTATTTGACACATATTACACATGTTTTTAAAATTTTTTGACGGGTTATTAGGCTATACTGAAATTAAAAAAATTACAAAGAATTACATTACTGATATTACAATAATATTTTAATATTTCAAAACCTCTAAATAACACCTTTAATATATTATGTCGAACAAACTGACAGTACATATCTTATCACAGCCACATTTTGACCATTTATAGTATATCTTAAAGTTTTGTGGTACTTCACAAAATTTTTAAATTAATATTACTTGAAGACGAAGCAGTTTATCAAAGTCAAATAGAAGTACCTTTCTCATATAAAATTCACCAAAATTTTTATTTTTTAGGATGACAGCGAAAATCTCGCGATACAAAAAAGTTAGAGCAATGTTTATACAAGATCCCCTAGTTTGACATGTTCACAAAATTTTTAAATTAATATTATTTGAAGACGAAACAGTTTATCAAAGTCAAATAGAAGTACCTTTTTTATATAAAATTCACCAAAATTTGTATTTTTTAGTATGACGGCGAAAATCTCGTGATACAAAAAAGTTAGAGCAATATTTATACAAGATCCCCTAGTTTGGCATGCTTATGAATATATGTGCAAAATTTTATTGTTTTATCTTAAACAGTTTTTGAGATATGCACAGTTAGATTTTTGAGCCTAGAAATTTTGACAGACTAATTTTCGGCACCTTGTATAAAAGTAAATAAGAAGAACATAAGAGCTAAAGAAAACAGCTCTGATTAAAGAAATCTGCTCGTATTTGTGCACTTTACGTCTACATTAACTTAGCAGAGATGTCTCTTTTTAAATCCAAGCAGTAATATTCTTATTTATTCGAACATCATCTATGTACAATTTATTACTATATAGTGGCACTCCCTCAACACAGTTTTTGAGCTACCGCAAGTTTTGAGTATAGCAATTTAATTAGATTTCTATTGGTGAATGAAACAACTAAGGACTAATATCCTAAAAATTGGAAATATATTTCATTACAAATATGTCACCAGTTCAAAACAAGTCATCAAATTCATTTTAAAAAGTACCATTATTGAAATTGATTGTACATATGTATGTACAGAATTATCAGTCCTCAGCTGGTGACCTTTACTTAGTTCAGTTGTGGTAGTGGATTGTTACAGAACAATGTTTGTAACGTTGATACTGATATCTTTTTATTGCTCAATCGTGAGTGCCGAAGTTGAGACTGGTAAGCCATTTTTTTTTATAAATATGTTGATGGAGATTCAAAAATATATATAGAAATTTTCCAATTAAAAATTATAATAATAGTGCCGAGAATACGTTCCTTTATATGGCATGTTTTGAAAAAGTACCATACAAGACCAAACAGGGCACACAGGAAAAAGTCATATTATAGACATATCATTTCAAAAATAACAAAATACCTATAATAACTATGTTTTTATGTTTAAATACGCCAGTGTTGTTAGTTTTGCACTATCTGCTAGAGGTCGCTTGCTATCACCTTTACTGATTTCACATCATAAGGCTGGGTTTTACCATGAGTAATGAGTAATAAAAGGTCGAGGCCTGAACACGTTTACATCGCAGTATCGCCGAAAATTGTTGGAAGAATCTCAATGAAAATAAAAGAGCTAAAGAAATATTTCTTCCACAAAACATATTTTGGCACCTAAATAGGACAGTAGAACATATTTTGACACTAAAATAGTAAAACAAGTCCAACATTCCTAAACAGAGGAGGCCTATAAACATGCATTCAATAACATTGTAGTATTTTTGAAACTGGATGATGTAGAGGAATTTTATTTTGATTTTCACCATCCAACTCAGTGTTAGCTATATTTAAATTGTCAGTCGTTTTAAAAATTTATGTGTGGATATATATTACTAAACAGTACTATTACAACCTGTAAATGATACTGCAGGAAACAACTACTCCGCGGACTAATGCCCCGACCGGCATTGAATTACTCCTGCAGTATTTGTGTGAACAGCAAATAACCCTTGTCGGACACACCACCAGACATAGACCGGTTTCGGGATTGTTAAACCTCATCAGTATGTATATAGGTGAAATGACCGACAATTGAACTGGCAGTTCCTTCATATGTATGTTCACATATAAACTGAGTACAGATGAGATATAAGTGGTCTGCTTTACTTCCTGCTCGGCCTAAGCGGCGCGACTTACAGGAAGCGACCTACATTGCAGTAGGTACTTAACGCAGACCTCTCGCCCTGGGCAACGAGCCATTAAATCTGTAAATGAATCAAACACAGTCAGTTTATTCTGTAACCTGTAATTAAGTAGTTAGGCACGCCAATTTTTTTCGCTGCTGTTACAAAATATTTTTACTAGAGAAACACCACATAGATACGAAAAGGAATATATTGCGTTCATTTTTCTTCTACAACATATATCTTTAAATTCTTCTCCATGAAAATGCGCAATGCAAATTCTTTGGTTACCTAGATAAAAAATATATTTTCGATTGCATCGTAACACCTGCCATTCCACTATTTTCTTAATTAAGGCTCTTTTGGGATACTGTAGAAATTAATAGAATCGCCAATTTCCTTTTTCCATTTTGGTTTTACAATTAGCCACATAATTTGAGATTTGACATAAAAGTATGTTTTCTCAACAACATTGAAATAACCAAAACGTAACGGTAATAAATACCAGAATAACAGTTATAACGCCAAAACACGAAAATAATTCCAATAACACAAAAATAATAACGCAGCGCACATGAATACTTCTAAAGTACAAATAAAAGCCAAATTTATTAGCAAATAATATTTGGCATTTCTCGTGACGTCACTCGTGAATTTGTGGGCGGGCGGAGTAAAAACCTCCTTTGTTTACAGATCTTGGAACAAGTCTGAAGGGTATAGAGAACGACATATGCGACTGATTTTGTATAAGACCGTGATCAGAACGATCCACGATGCGCTTAGACCGCTACTGCATAGTGCGTTCTCTCCTTTAATAGATCCGTGATTCATGCTTAACAACCATTCATTAATAATCTTTTATTAGGTTACTACTGGCTGGATTACAGTGGAGGTCCTATATCTGAAAACTGCCTAAAATTAGACGAGAATAGCAACGTTTATGTAGGTCAGGTGTACAAAAAACCATACGAACTGCTTCCTGCATCCATTCGTACAAACAAACCATTTGCCACAGGAAATGCTTACGATGTTACTTATACAAGCAACGATAACGTTAAGGTAAGTTAAAATTATATAAAAGCAAAACATTAAAACATTTTCGAATTCGAATTACTTTAATGAAATACAAGATGATTCAGGACTTATCTAAAAGAATTTGGGAATAGATGCGTCATGAAAAATTTCAATATCGTAAAAAAAGTTTGTAAAATCCTTACATACGGATTCATCAACAAGGCGTAACGTTAGTCAGACTAGCGGAGGTTACGCGAAAAATTTACGCATCTGTTGCACTAATTTAAATAAAAAGCATACTCCTATTCACTACTATGTATAATACTTACTTGATATGTTAACTAATCCGTAGTACTGAAAAGTACAGTTTTTGAATATAAATACTAAATATACAATGGGAAACGCAAGGAACTAGAGGCCGAAGTTACGCGATTTTTAGACAGGTACAATACTGGGTCTAACTTTTGGCGCAAATATGGACGTAAATAAACAGCCTACCTAGCAACGCATGCTTCGCTATCTAGCAACGCATGTTTCGTGAATGAGCGCAAAGCTGGTTAGGCCAACTAACGCGCTTTACACGGGCGTAAACTCGTTAGTCGGACTAGCGCTACGCCCGTTTCATGAATCCGGCTGTTATAGTTTTCGAGAAAAAAAAATAAAAAAGTTTTAATAATTCCAACCTTTACATCGCTGGGCTACTGTGGTCTCTACCCCACAGAAATGTATGTTATGGAATGCTTTTAGTTCCATTGCGCATCCAAATAAAGGTACCACACCTAGGAGTAGACATCATCATCTGCACGTACGATATCAATTGTGTTCTTAATTTCCCATTATTTTGTTTGTAAACACGTCATTAGCGTACAGTGTGGTTTCTTCATTTATCATGTATCTCGTTACTGTTATTATTTGTGAATTTTTGTGTTTGGATTGCAAATTTAACCAGCATATAGCACCAAACAATTCTTCAAATCCAGAATTCAATTTCATTTCAATTCACAATCAGCTAAATCTTTATTGCTCCGCCATTGCTAGAAGGCACAAAGCAAATATGACGTTGATCATGAGTAATCCTATTCGCGCAGCTTTTCGAGCATTCCAGTCATCATATATAAAATTGCATTTCAGTGCTCTAGCCAGGCGATTCCAAATATCCGATTACTTATGGTATTAACTTTTTTGTGATGCAAGTATTTACATTAGTTTTTCAAATACCAAAAATCGCTTACGTCTATAGGAACTCCAGGGTGATGGATATCGTTTTAATTTATGGTGAAGTGAAAATGCTTTAGCAGAACGATTTCCCGGTAAACATGTTCCAAATGTAGCTACTTTTACAACGGAGTGCAGTAAGTGCAAGTGTAAGGTAACATGTGAAATTTGCAACTGAATCGTGGAAGAAATAGAGGTCCAGGGCGTCCACGGCGTATTTCAGCAGTGTGACGTATCATACACGAGGCTCAATTATATCCGTACCATGTACAGCGTGTTTAAGCATTAATACCAAGGGCTTGAACGAGGAGGACCGCTATCATGGCCGCCATGATCTCTTGACTTTAAATCATTTGGATTTATTTGTGTGGGGATATTTAAAAGATGAAGTATATTGCACCAAACTATTGATGATTTACGCAAACATATCATAGCTGCTGCCAATAACTTATGGCCATTTCCACCGCATTGCCTTTTAAGTGTAGTTAACTAAGGGCGGTTAAAATTTTAGGCCTAGTTTAAAATAGTAATGTTTCCACCGCACAATTATTAAGTTTCATTTGTAAAGTCTACCTAAAAAGCCAATATTCATAATTTTTCGGTTTTTTGCACAAGTTGTTAGCTTCATGCCTATTTCTTAACCTCAAAAGTGTGACACTTCACTCTCACTGTTCTGACTTTATGTTGTTCTGCTAAGTTCTGTTTTCGAATTGGTAGGATTTATAATGGAAATAATTCCGAAAAAAAAACACGATTGGCAAATTTTAGCAATGAAGAAAAAGTATTACTAATTAACATAATAGCAAATTATAATATGGTGGAGAATAAAAACCGATAATGTCTGTACAAGAAATATGATAGCAGGTGAATTTAACTCACTGTCGCCAAATAATATTCACAGAACAGCAGAATCATTAAAAGTTTTTTGAAAACAAAAAAAGGAAGTCCGTTTTATTGGCGATACAGAATTATTACTAAAGATTAAAAATAAATGTATTTTTTTGTAATTTTATCAGTGATTCTTTTTAAGAGCTTACATATTACTTGGAAATTCAAGATCCTCTTCGATTAAGGTCAAAATATACAGCTGTTTCTTTATACAGCGGGGGTCTGCTAAAAAAAGTTAAATTATCCATCATATGGAAGTGATCACTTCTCTCGTACTCTTTTCGAGGAAAACCATACTCTATTATTTTTAATATATCTAAATCATTATTAAATATATCATTTTCATCATAGTTCATTATTTTTTGTTTATTTTTCAGTGGAAATAATAAAACCAAATGATTGAATTAGGTTATGTAGAACCTTTAAGTATCGTTAAAAGAGATAGAATTTCGAGGGTTTATATTTAAGAAGGTTTAAGACATTTTATGTCGGGTAAGCGGAGCTTAAAACAAACGGTGGAAATGGCCATTACAAGTTCAAAACGAACAAGAAGCAGAAATATTTGTGTTAGTATGTAGAAACTTAGTAAGACGGGCAAAAAAAATGTTGTAACATCAGGTATGACTACTACTATTTTACTAATTAAAACCTCAAATAAATTCTATTAATTAATTAATAACAATAGCGGTAAAAGCAATTGAATTTGCTGTAAGAGAATAGGTGTTGTAAAATGTAATTTATTATTTTCCTGGAAATTTCTTTCAATTTTTTGTCCGGTCGCCGATTATACGCCTATCAGGTTTTACAGTGGACCAGTTTCCAGTGCGGCGCAGAAGTGTATTTTTAAATTATTTTAAACTGCTCTTTTTTATTTTATTTTTACAAAACTGAATACAGGGTTAACTATGACTAAGTACAAATATTTTATGAGGGGATAGAAAAAAATAAGAATTAACGGAATTTCCTCTCAAAAAATTTCCAAACTTATTTATAAAGCGAAAAAAAATATTTTTCAATATTATATTAAATCTATATTTAACGCCGCCAATGCGAGAATCAGAGTAGGCAACCAGCAAGCAACCGTCATGAAACAATCATCAGTCGGTCCAGTCGAGTTGGTGTCGCTGTCATGTTATAATTTAATTCCTGTGTTTACGTTGTAGTTTTGTGTTCTTCTTTAGATTTTAGTGCCTTCTTTTAATTTTAAACGTTTTATAGTTAATAAATAAAGGAATATGTGTCAGATATTTTCCCACCATATAGTTCGCCGGTTTGTTTTTCTATGTTATGGGACAAGACTGCCGCGGGTGTTAAACGTTTTCTGTTATCTATTAGAACCCACCTATTCATTCTTTTCTTCGATTTTGTTATAATACATATGCATTTTATCTAACTGTACCTACGGGAAGTGTGTTATCGGTAGTGAGTGAAAATGTAGTTTTACCAGTTTGTAACCAAATAATGAAAAACCTACCAGGCATTATTACTAATAAGAATGTTCATTTTTGTCGTTTCTGCATTTAGAAACACTGCAAATGACAGCATGGTAGTAGTACATTGTTCGCAGATGTAAAGTCAACTATGGATCTAAGCCATAAGCCATCTCAGTCGATACTTATCATAGGCGCCGACTTTTCGTAGGAAAAAAGGGTTTTGTCCCATTTTTTAAATATCGAGCTAAAATTCTGGAATAACTTTTTTATTGTCTTTTAAGTCTCCCTGAGCACGTGGTTAAAATATTTGTACTTAGTCATAGTTAACCCTGTATATACTGTAGGGAGACCAGGTACGAAAGTAACATATTTTTGTAAAGCCGGATAAATAAAAAATTAACAAAGTTATATAAATTTACTTACTATAAGTCGTTTCCTTGGCATTTTATATATAGAAGAAAAATAATATTAAAGTAATTAAAGTTGATATTGATGTACAATTAATAAAAAAGTAGAGAGTGTACGTCGTTACAACCTACCCAATGGTATGGGTCAAAAGTAACAGAACATGGGGACGTTTGTAACATATGAATAATTGCTAATAACTAGGTATAGAAAGTTAGTATTTACAACGTATTTGTTTATTGATTATACCTATATAAAAGTAAGTTGAAGTGCAGGAACATAATATATTAATTTATTTGAAAAAATTAATAAATAAAAAAATGGAATAATGAAACAAAAATATAACATAATAATAATTTTTTTTTTGTAATAACAAAGAATCCTATCCCTATCTGGCTTTTGCACGGTTGTTACGAAAGATTCGTCCATATTCCATATTTGGGATGGACCAAGTTTTTCCAATCCATAACAATCTTTCCCACGTTCGTTGTCTTTTGTTAGACATCCTACATAAAGAGAATGAATTTGTATATTCCCACACAGTATAACAAATACTGAAGTAATTATCTGGGTATCTACAGAATTATCATTTTAAATATGACAAATACGTATTACCCCATTACGCATTTTTCACGCGATTGACAGGATACTTGCTTAAAACTTTTTTTAACGATTATTTTTAATTAAAATACCATAGGTTATAGCCAATACTGGTATTAACTGAACAAGCCAATAAAATAATTCAAAATAACGTTCAGTTCTAGAATTGTGATAGATTAAGATAAAGAATGAAAACTTACTTTGCATATCATTTTGCACCGTGCAGGTCTTAACTCGAACTAAAACACACCACGGATGTTGTTGTTCAAATAAGTTAATGTAGACTTCACTGCCGACTCTATGATGATATAATATCATAGACAAACCCCTTTAGAAAGACAATAGGCTTACTGTTACAACCAACCCGTGTTACTTTCTGTACCGGTCTCCCTACCTTAAAATTTTTTTGGATAAGATCTGAATCAGTCTATATTAACTCTTGGACGAAATGTACACCACTAACATTTTTTTAAAACATTCAGAGCTAATAATAACATTTTATCTATTTCTGTTTTACAAATAAAGGTGATGTTTTGTTGATTTCTTTTTCAAGTGATTGTATAAACTCAGTGTGTAAGTTTTCATTATCATTTAGTTTAATTTTATTTTCATTTATGTTTCTGCGTATATACATCACTGGAACATAAATCCGGGTTATATGGCAGTTGCAACAAAATTTTTCTTCTCAAAGTTTCATAAAAAAGTAGTCAAGAATACCAAATAAGGAGAACATTTTTTCTAATTAACGTTGTTTCTTTAGATCGTTTGTAGCCTGTTCCCAGAAAACTTCAAATGGGTGAGAGCAAACCACTCAACCTATCTTTCAGTTCCAAATTTGGTACCAAGTGGAGAGGAAGTTGGCATACCTGCATATATTGGACGAGCATATAAAAATGGCCAGGCATATTTAGGCAAATTGGGAAAAGTATTGGTTTATCCCATTGGAGCAAGTACACAGTACACCGGGGGTCCATTTGATGTTCTCACCTACACCAAGCCTACAGATGGCAATTATTGTGGAGCAATTATTCCACGTTCATTTTAGCATTTAGTTGCGTAACTCAGCTTGTAGTAGTGTTGATTTAGTAAAATAAATTAACTAGTTTATAAAAATTCATCTTTTTTCTTAAATTTAATAATCATTATTACATAGAATAGGTACAGTACATAAAGAGTGAAAATTATAGCTATAATAAGTATATTGTCCTTAATTTTTAGAAATTCTATTCTGACAAATTACCTCTTAAAGTATTAAAATTACATAGAATATAGAATAGTGCTAAATTAAAGAAAATTTACTCCATTTTTTAATGAAATTTGATACATGAAAGAAAAATTCCAATAAAAATATTAAATATAGTGAATTTTAGGTTTTACTTATGAACATTACTAAATATTGAGGATGTTCCTATACATGAGTACGAAATATATCCCCACCTCGTTGTCTGCGTGCGCTTCCCGTTACAAAGAACAGACAACAGACGTATGCATTAGAACGTGCACAGTGTGAAGTATTCAGTGTTGTAGGTTAAGTTTTTATAGTAAATAACAACACTAGTGATAAGTGATGATAATAGTTATGTTATTGCCACCTAGTTTCAAATTTAATTTTTTTTACTGCAAAAATGTTATTATTGATTTGCAAGACGCAACAAGCAGTGCAAATGCAAATGGCTAACACTGGGATACAAAAATAAATATTTTTGAAACAGCACATCTATTTTGATGGTTAATATTCAGCCCCATGTATTCACTATGTTTGTAAGCTATATATTTTCATTTTTGTAGGTATTATTAGTCCATCCTCTTGTACTTCTTTCAGTAACAACTAAGAAATAGCAATATTTTAGTTGTATATTTAAATTCATTTAAGCAATTCTATTAATTGGTGACCTTAATTTCAGTAAAATGGAGAACAGAACAAATGGAAACTAAAAGTGCTCCCTTTTCGGTATCAGAAAAGTTATAATTCTAATGAATGAAAACTGTTGCAGAATTTAAGTAATGAGTTTACGTCATTCATTTCATTTTTGTTTCACCTGAGTAAGGTATATGTTTATTGTTTTAAAAATGTGTTCAATTTTTATAATAAAAATTACGGGGACATTTTGAGACTTGCAAAGTAGCATAGTGTTATTAAATTACGGATTTAAAAAACGCTTTGAAAAATTGACCCCCAATAAAAAAATGATGTAAGTGGCAGGTAGTGGATTATCAATTTTGAGGAGAAGGTTATAGTTTGCAAATATGTGCCTCGTAGAGTCTATTTAAACCGATATATTTGACT
Organism: Monochamus saltuarius; assembly: GCA_025584915.1. Lineage (NCBI taxonomy): Eukaryota > Metazoa > Arthropoda > Insecta > Coleoptera > Cerambycidae > Monochamus > Monochamus saltuarius. The sequence continues at coordinate 105,266,565 of CM046721.1, read as the reverse complement.
TAGATTTGTTTTTCAGTCTAATGAATATATAAATTAGGACATCCTGTATGTAAGTAATTATAAAATTTTAATAAGTAAAGCAGCATTTACATTTTATGCGACTGCTCGGATCCGAGCTGCGTACTTTCTTCAAAGTACGGAAATATAACTAAACGTTTATTTGGAGATATTCGGTGTATACAAGTATATCGATCGGTCGGTCAGTGGTCGCGCGGTTTAAGGCGTCAGTACTTGAATCGAGGTGACTGGATCGCTGTGGGTTCGACCCCCGTAGCCGGTAGACCGTATATAAGCTATATTCGTGGAGAGATTGGCACCCTCTCTGCGGGTATGGTAGGGTGGAAGAATGTTGGCTTGGGTCAATGTGAGAGATTGACACCGGTTGACATTTGACGACCCCCCTAATTAATGAGGTTTTCCAGGTTTCCCTCATTCCTGCACTGAATGGTGGTTAGGGCTTACCAACGTAAGTCGTTCCTGGGTGCAAATGCGGCCTGCTTAATAATAATATTATTGAATAGAGCTTTGTCTGTGGAATTGTTCAATAGCATACCTAAATGTTTGGTATCAGAAATCATACATATGACTTCAATGATAGCAATTGTAGGAGATTTGATTTATACTAGCTTAAAATACCGTTCTAATACAGTAAAAAATGTTACAAAAGCTACCAATAAAGAATATAGGGGTAGATATTGTGAGTGTAAGTCAACGCTGGTCGGGGCTTTAGTCCGCAGAGTAGTTAGTTTCACACAATATTGTTAATACCTAAAAATATATATAAAAAATAAAATTACCTAGTTTTAAAATTCTACTAAAGAAAATTCAGGATTTAGATTAATATACCATCAATAGGTAATAATACAGTCGGTTACTGGGTGTAATAAAATTGCCTATTAACCGTAGAGGAATATGTGAATGGAATAGTAGAGATGAAAATAACATTACATAGTAAAAGACTGTGGCCAAGAACTTCATTTCAACCAGGTACTAAGAGCATCAATAGGGAAGCATATTTGCTAACCCTAAAGTCCTGATTCCAACTCTTCCACATTAAAGTTGATGTCAAGAATATTGTGGCATCAAGAAAAGACAAAAGGCTTGTAAAATAAAAGCCTATTATGTCCATAACCAAAGAGAAGTGTTAAAAAGAGTTTTTTAAATATGAATTATTTAAAAAAAAATCATATAGTATCTTTGAATGTAGATCATTTATAAAAAAACTTTTAACAGCGTTCTTCAATTATGTTATGAGTACTGAAAAATTGTGCAACTTTTAAGAATTTCATGAGAGTTTTTGAAAAATTAACAGTATATTTTGATGTAATTTATGCAAGCTTATTATTATTGTATTACTCATGTCAAGAATTTATCAAACTTCTGTTTGATTTTTAGAAACAAATTTCTAGCACTTTTTATTTTTCTTATGGAAATACCTACGTACTCTAAATAAATTTTAAATACTTACCTAATTACAATTATATATGTTTTCCGCTTGCTTTGAAATATATTTATAGAAATCGTGGTAGTGGGTCATCGCCGTCCAACCAGAGGAGATTTTCAATAATTGTGGAGAGGATGTGAGTTTTATAAACTTTTTAAAGTAAACTATTAAAGTGTAGGTTCACTCAATGTCAACTAATTTTTGGTAATTTTGTATTCTTTGAATCATTTTCAAGTCGCACAGCTATGGAATCATGTTCACTTCCTAAAGTTCCATTAATTCTTTATTGCTTTGTTCTTCTAGTTTCTGTATTTCTTCTTTTATTTTTCTTCCATATCCTCTCTTCTCCGTTGTTCTTCTAACTTTCATCTTTGTTCCTTTTTATTTTTTCTCTTTTCTTCCATTTGTCTCATCATTACTAGTATACATCTCACATCCTGCACCTGTCCGTTTCTACACTCTGTCACTTCACTCTCTGTCTCTGTTCTTGATTGATTCTTCATCCTCATCTATATTTGCTTCGTCTTTGTTCTTTCTAGTAACGTTACCTTACCTTTTATTCTCATTCTTTCTTCTGAATCTTCACTTTTTAAGTCTTTTATTTTCGCCGCCTGTTTTCTTATTCAAATTCTATGGATGTTTGATTGCTTTTGTTTGCGTTTAAAGTTCTTTTCTTTCTTTATACTCATATTCATTCATATTATCAGCTTTTAAAAATATGTTAATTTTTTAATTAAATCAATTGCATGAGTTTGTTATTTTGCTTGATTTTTACTGGTTTTTATTAGTCTTCATTCGAACTTAACATCTTTTTTCCGCGGAAGTAAAATTCGACATGGCTTCCTTTTCTCCTAATCACCAATACTTTATTGACACTAATATTTACTTTTTGGTTGACTTTCCCACATCAGGATTTGTATAGTGTTCATTTTGCACATTTCCCACTATGGTTTTTATTTTATTTCAAATTTAACAGTATAATTCTGACGACCAGAACGAGGTATTACTATTAGTCAATTGATTATTTAATTATTACAAAATTATGCTCCTTATAATCCATTACTGTTCATATTTTTATTCATTATCACTACATCATCCCTGTAATTTCTCTTGTATAGAGTAAATATTTGCAATAAGTTTGATTTTGTAAACTGCATATTTCTATCTCGGTAGCCTTTCTCTTAATTTTCATCATTTGTACCATTCTGTTCATCACGATATATCCATATAATTGTATGTGTATATGATACAGCAAATAAAGAGAGACATTTCTTTCACTTTCGTATTTCCAAAGTAACGCCCGTCTGTAATTCCCTCCGGAACAACCCCATCTCCTCTCAATAAATACCTCATCAAAGTAACGACGCGAAATAGCTCCATCCCAAAGCGAATTACATAATTAGGCGTATGTCGCAAATGCGCAAGATTTTATTGCATATCAAACGGGCTTTAATCAGCATGCTATTGAGGACGATAGGCGTCGTGGCGCCGGTACATCGTCTGAACGCCCGTCATAAATGTAACGTGACCGTAGTTAATTGACCGTGCCTGTGTGTCACTTCTCGGTGGTAATTTAGGACCTGGGGCTGGCAACCACTCTGTCTGAGCAGGGGTTCTAATGAAAATGTTTATTTTTTAAATTTCAGTCTTCTATACCGGGTGATTCAGTCATAATGCCATTAATTTTAACCACGTATTCGGAAGGCCTAATAAAGACAGAAAATCTAAAAAGAAATGTTTATGAGACCTTATAATGATCGGTAACACGACGCTCCTGGTATGCTACAAATTTCTTGATGACGGGTACGAGTATTGTAGTTATATAGAAGTCCAGCACCGTTGCCAGTCTGGACCACGTACTATCGTTTGCAATATTAATGACACTCACTAAAATGAATTTTGCGATTTCTTTTGAACTTCTGGCGTATTCATATTGAAATCTGCTTTAAATTTTTAACATTAGTTATTAGTTGTTTCAGTTACCAAGATACATTTAATGAAATTTCTATTCAGAGCTTCCAGAAGTTCAAAAACTGTTTTAAGAGAGTGCCATTATTATTGCAAACGATTGTACATATAATAACAGCATGTTCGATGCTAAAGTGAAGTATGTCTAAAATGTATGCATTTTATATATTCTTTGAGGTACTGTTACGTTGATTTTGAAAAAAAAACAAAACAGTTATCGATTTTTATTTTTGTTGCCCTGGTATCACTCAGCGGTTGCTTTTGGGCTTGGGAAGTAGTTTTATTATGGTTACTGATTGGGGCTGGGGCGCCAAGTAATTTTATTTAAATGAATATATTGTAAACTCCAGGGAAGACATAAAATTACTAAAATTATTTTTCCCTGGATAAGTGATCCAGTAAATAAGAATCCAGAAAAAAATAATAATTAAGAGTAGATAATACAATATATATTTTCAATATAAAAGATATAATAATGAGGCAGCAGAAAATATATGTATAATATTTTCTAATAAATACACAAACAAAAATATAAAAAAAACAACTTTAGTAAAACCTTGCCCTTGCAAGAGGTAAGCAGACTAGGAGCGTGGAGGTATATAATAACAAGAAAAAAAGAACTCACACTCCGAGTCTACGAACAAATAATATATAAATACGAATACTCGTATTTACATATCCACGATCAACATAAAATAAACAAAAATGTGCTCTATCAGATCTGAACTTTGTGTAAATAATTTTTCGTGGCCTACGGTACAAAGTTCATCACGCAATAATGGAATATGTAACCTTAGTAATGAACAAACACTTCAAAATAAGATATACCTATATGGTTTTTAAACAATAAAAAAAAAACAGTATTTTAAAGGAGCTAGGTACGTAATAGGGTACTTATCGAGGTCCTCCGCCTGGCCTCCTGGAGAATCCTGCCTGCCCGGTACTCGAATGCTTCCCGTGACGTCAGATTTCCAATTGCGACGTCGGTAAAAAGCAATTCCGGGTTGAATCTCAAAATGTCGGCGATAAATAAATTGTTCCCCAATTAACAAAAGAAATGCCAGAGAACAAAACGTCTGCACGAGAGAGAAAAACTGATGTAGGTAATATTAACAATAACACAGCCCCACAAAAAAATAAAGTTCATACACAAGAGAGAGACATATGTATTCCCATGTATTTTTCGACGCTGAATCCGATCCCGAGCTCAGAATTGGGCCTACACGTCTGGAATTGGCCCCAGGGACTGAAAATGACCTGAAATGCGGTTCTCGGGATAAGGCGAAGTCGACGCTGAATTTTGAAGCTAAAGCCGGATTTGTGCTCGAAAAGTTTATGGCCAACTGAAATTCCGGGTTTGGGTCCGGGAAAATGACCCCTAGGAGCGGGAGAATGACCCCTTGGGGCGGGAAAATCCTGTTTTGAACGTCTCGGTCGCAACTGTGGTATGTGTGTGTTTTTCAATTCTGTATCTGAGACTGGGTGTGAAAAGTTTTTGGTCAGCTGAAATTCCCAGTTTGGGTGCGGGAAAATGGCCCATTGGGCCGGAAAATCATATTTTGGACGTACCAGTCGCAAAAGTGGGATTTTCATGTATTTTTCAATCTTGGTTCTTAGAGTATGCTCAAAAGTTTTTGGACAGCTGAAATTCCCAGTTGAAATTCCCAGTTTGGGTCCGGGGAAAATGGCCCATTGGGGCCGGAAAATCATATTTCGGACGTACCAATCGCAACAGTGGGATTTTTATGTACTAATTCCTGTACCTTAGACTGTGCTTGACAGGTTTATGGCCATGTGAAATTCCCTGTTCAGGACCGGGAAAATGACTCTTAGGGGCCGGAAAATCGTGTTTTGAGAGATTCCAATCGACCAAATACATTCCAAACACGGTATGAGTTCCGGAATGTAAAAGTACATGAAAATACCAATGTCTCAACTGAGACGTACAAAAAGTACATCCCTGTTTTGTGGATTTCAGTGGAGGACCCTTAAAGCAGCTGATATATTCAATTCACTCTGTGGAATTATTGCTACTGAATACAACTTTCATACAAAATTAATGATAGATAATTATTATTAAACAAAGAAAGGAAGCAGACCTTTAAAAATACCTACGGTACCACGAGTAGTTTCAAGTTTCAGTCCCCTGAAAAATTGAACGCCTTCTGTAAGTTAATGATGCATAGTAAATCACTCCTTCGATGATGGCTGCAATATGCGCTTGTCTTTTAAACATGACGGCTAGTACATAAGTGAAATTCTTAGAAATATAAACGTCATAACAACACACAAATTGCTTTAATGTACTAGGTTCCGAGAATGGTGTAGGGACTTTCACAAGAGTTATTAGATTCTATTAATTTGAAAAATTGAGACATTTATAAGATGAATGTAAGTACTGATAAAGAAGCTCAGAACTTCATTTATAGGATACCGCATATCAAAAATCTACTTATATTTCTGTAATATAATACTCATACCAAAATAACTGGAACAAATATAGAATAAAAGAGTATTAGAGCTTTACAAGATGTACAAGATAAAAATAGTGCAGGAATAATATGTATACAGAAAAACTATCAATAAACTTTTTTGAATGAAACAAATTACTTAACTAATAGTAACTGACTTGTTGTGAAATGTTTATACAGTAGGGAGAAAATATTTTGTTTTAACGTTGAAATAATGATGGACGTTGAAAATTTATCACGGGCCTAATAAACAATCAATCTTTGAAGTATTTAATGATAAATCACTCATAAACATTGAACTAATGTTCAGATTTGACAAAAAGCAGAACACCTTTGACGGTATTAATATGTTGCAAAAACAAAACTGACAAATTGGTTATACAAAGGGGGCAGGTAGTAGTAAATTCAAAAATAAGCAGGCTTGAAGTCATGAAGTTTGATATGTCATTTTTTTTTATTTAACGTCACAAAAGAATTCTATTATAACTTAGATAAAAACGTAGTAAACAACGAATTCTTTAATAAGATACTTATCTTATTAATATCTACGCCTAAGAAATAGTTATTTATGATACATATCTGCATATTGCTTATAGCTAAAAACATTCTACATTTTATTAACAACGGTAATTATTAGATTAGGCAAATTCTTTTAACAATAACGGTGAAGCAGTTGAAAACTATGGAACATAGTAAGACAACACAACAATTAAAAATTAAAATGACACACGCCTCCTATGTGTTTTTATTTATTATGATTTCCAGTGTGAAAGAGTGGTAACTGAAACGAAATAATTGTTTGACTCAGAAAGTATTAGTTATTTGGAAAAATTGAAAGAGCAAGAAAAGTTTCTAAATTTATAAGTCTATAAATCCCTAATTTAAATTTTGATCCATAGCCATCTAGAAAAAAGTTCTGGCCAAAACATCAGAAAAGGTTGTTTGTTTCAACAGCTTTGAAGTGAAAAGTGAAAATAAAAATTTATTGCTAAAACGTGGTTCCATCAGTAGAACCAGTGGCGGCTCGTCATATGAAGCAACTGACGCCGGGCACTGTAAAATTTGGCTTTCACTATAATTTCCAATCCGATTGCCTACTACATTTATCCAAAATCAATGTAACGAAATAAAATAATTGCTTCAATTTTAGCCCTCGAACGATGTGATCGTGGCTAGTGACCGCAGGTAACTTGTGAACTGTAGGTTATTTACGTGTGTGACGCGATTAATCGATTGTTCAAGTGTAAATACTTTTATTTATGTGTTGAATTTCCAGTGGTTAGTGTTAGTGGTTGATTAGTTGAATCTGACTTCTTAAATATTCTGAGCATTTGGTGGTAAGCGCGGTGGTAAAGTTTTAGGGACAAGGCAGGTAGGACTAATTTAAAGAAATAAAAACAACTTCCTTACTAGGTAAGACTAAATTTAACATAGAATAGGAACCTAATTTAAATATATATTATCGATAGGCTCGTCGATTGTTATTTATAAAATGAATTCCCCTCACGATATTGTTTTATCTCTATTTGAAACGCTTTTTTCAATACGTAATAATGAAGTAGGGAAGCGACAAATTTTGACAACGCTTAAAAATATCCCGAATATGCAAACAAATTTCCGATTAATCGATTGTTCAAGTGTAAATACTTTTATTTATGTGTTGAATTTCCAGTGGTTAGTGTTAGTGGTTGATTAGTTGAATCTGACTTCTTAAATATTCTGAGCATTTGGTGGTAAGCGCGGTGGTAAAGTTTTAGGGACAAGGCAGGTAGGACTAATTTAAAGAAATAAAAAACAACTTCCTTACAAGGTAAGACTAAATTTAACATAGAATAGGAACCTAATTTAAATATATATTATCGATAGGCTCGTCGATTGTTATTTATAAAATGAATTCCCCTCACGATATTGTTTTATCTCTATTTGAAACGCTTTTTTCAATACGTAATAATGAAGTAGGGAAGCGACAAATTTTGACAACGCTTAAAAATATCCCGAATATGCAAACAAATTTCCGGAAATATCGTTTGATTGTTTACTACAAATGTATCCACCAAACATATTTGACATAGATAAGTTGAAAAACGAACTTTATGTTTTGTACAGAGACGAACAATTTTATAATATAGAAGTTCAGAAAACGGTAGAAATATTATAAAAGGAATTTAAAATGATATTTTCGGAAACATACAAATTATTTTGCTTAGTTTTAACAGTTCCTGCAATAAGTGTTTTAGTAGAACGAAACTTTTCGTGCCTTAAACGCATTAAGACTTACTTAAGAAATACGATGACACAAGAGCGCTTAAACAACTTATCGATGATGGCTATAGGAAAAGAACTGTTGCAAAGTCTCAGCGCCGATTCCCAATTTTATGAAGACATTATAAATAAATTTGAGAATTTAAAAGACCGACGGATAGACTTGTTTTATAAGAAGTGAAAGTATTAAAACATTTTTTGTAAAAGTCGCTTTGTTTTGTATGTAAATAGATAAGTAGTTGAAAATTGGTTTTTATATTTTCTCATATTTTTTGTCTTTAAACACGTAGAAATAAACATATATTTTTTTCTATTATTTATATTGTAAATAAAAATCGGAGTTCTCATGTTATTTAGTTTTTTAATTTATGGTTATAGTAAGGCTATTGGCGAAGAGCTCCATAACAAAAAATGGTCAACGCGTCAAGGAATATTACTTCAGGGGAGACGTATACATTTATTCCTATTTAGGTATTACTTGGGCCTCACCTCTTGCAGCTACCACGAGTCGCCACTGAGTATAACACGCGTACTAAATTTCAAAATTTTAGAATGAGCTGTTTTTGAAAAAAGAAATTAAAGCCGAATTTTAAGTTCAACCGACCAACGTGAATATCTCTGCAGGCAGAGCTCAAATCGAAAAATATATAGAAAAGACCCCCCTAAATTAGGTCATAGAATACCCCCCTGTAATATTTACGAGGAATTACTGGACACTCTGTATAGTTTTATTTTTTGTAGATTTTACCAGGTAAAGACCTTTTTATAGCATAAATCAATGAGTTATAAGCCAAAAACGTCACGTGTGTTTACCAGGGAAGATCTCAAAAAATTCTTAGATACAATCCCTGATATCAATTATTTATTGCTAATGGTAGTCCTAATTATTATCGGAGTTCCTGGAGGTTGTAGAAATGGGGAACTTGTAGCTATCTCTATCGATGATACTGAAGACAGAGGAAGTATATTGGTTGTCATAATTCCAGGTACAAAGTCTTATAAACATGTGCTGAAGCAGGTGATCTGTCAGTATCAAAGATACATGGTGGGTGGCGCTCTGATTCTGTTGCAGAAAGCTATATTATAGAGCAGTCAATTACAAACAAAATCGAAATTTCATGCTGCATTTGATACATTTGGGCGTCCTGAGGTTATAATACCTAACATAATTAATTGAATATCAGAAGTAAGTTACAACTTTCTTCTACTGAAAATGAAACGGAAACACTGTTTCTAACGTTTCAGACCTACTATCCATTCCAGTCGGTAGTGGTATCAGTCTCAACTTCACTGGTTTACAGAATTGCAACATTAATATTAATATATTGTCTGAAGCTATTTATTTGTGGCATAATTCTGAAAAAGTAAAGATTAATTAAATACATAAAACGAAAACGGAGAGATTTTCGAAACGTCAAAAATACTGAAGTGCGCGATAGTGATGTGATATTTGTTATTTTTTACTTATCTGCTTTTTTCAGTGTGAGATTTTTTGGTTAGGCAAACTTACTTTCAAAAATAATCCTTGACTGATCCGTTTGGCGCAAGGGTTCATTTAATTAATCTTTATTTTTTCAGAAGTGTGGCAAAAATCCAATAAAACTCAAGAAAAATTAATATTAATTTTAAAACCTAATTAGGTATTTTGTTGATGAATTTCATAATAAAGGTTTCCAACCAAATTGCAGTGATGTAAAAATAGTAGAGTGATTTAAAAAATATTTTATTAACAAATGAATAAAATATTATTTCTTACAGTTGTTATGGAGTTAATAAAATCATTTTAATATTACCCGGTTGGATACAAACTATACTTTTACTCACGTTTGTAGAAAAATCTCTATTATGCGTTGAATACGAGTCTACGATCCTTCACCTCCAGACGTCCAACCAACATATACAAAGTCTCCAGCTCTTGTATAGCACCTATGTTATTAATAGTTTTAATGTATTGTCGACTTTAACGACTTCTTGAGGGAAGTGTTTATATTCTTGTTGTAATTTCACTTTTACTGCTAGTAAAAGTAAAAGGAACAATATTCATAAACCTCCGTTCGAAGTTTTATTACTCATTTGCTCAAATATTGAACAGCGAAAGGTTTATTACTTTTTGCATTAATTTTATTTGAATTTCAATGAAATATTTATGGATCCGAAGCTGGAATACATGAATATTTTCATTTGGTTGGAAGGAGACGTTTAAATTGGTTTTGAAATAGAATCCAATAAATTAGTGAGGTTTTTTGTTCACATAAATTTTAATGCGGTGAACAAGAAAAAACAAATGAATCAGACTGTTAATTCACGAAATAGACATCACAATAAATAATTCATAGAACAGTAATAAATTACAATAACACATCTGAAAAAGATATTTATTTTTTATTATTATTTTAGAGGATAAACTGCTCAGACATATTAATCCAATTATAGGGCAGGAGAAAATACAATAATATATACTTAAATAACCAAATAAACAAGCAAACTAGTAAACACACTGGTATTAGGGTATGCCATAACGAGACATTAACGGGCAACTTCTAGGAGCCCGTCAATTTTTTTGGAGACTGAACTAAACATCGACGGCCGATCATCGGCTATTTATTGGGTCTGTTTGGTACTGGAGGCGCCAGTAAAATGTCGAGTAATGCACGGGATAATATTTCGTTTTTTAACTTCCTCAAGGATCCTAACAGGTAATACTCGTACATTTATAAAAGATGTATTAACAGGAATTCAAATTTATGAATTAAAGTTGCCAGTATCTGTAATTTTGTATTTAATCATAAAGCATTGTGCTGTTAGTTAAAATGCTTTTAATACGTATACATTTTGAAGGTGTCTGCAATGGGTAGGCTTTGTCGGAAAGCAACATTTGCCAAACTAACACATCCAAAGGTTCATACGCGTACACGAATATGTGCTGCGCATTTCAATTATGAATCATTTGCTTTGTCATATTACATTACATTATTATCAGAATTTAATGGTAAGATACTATTACACTAATAATATGTAATATATTAATTTCAGGGTATAGTTTAAGAACTTATCATACCATACCCAAATTTATTAACAGAAGGAGAGAATAACTCTGAAACTGGCAACACTGCATCGTTCGTTAACGTTTTTCTAGAGAGGACCTTCCTTTTAGTTTCAGCCCAAGGTTGAAGTCGATAGCACGTTTGGTTTGTGTTTTATGTGTATGTTTTGGATGTAACTTTTTTAGTGGCGTCGTGAAAATGAGTGACTCAAATTACAAGCAACGTGTTGTGATTCAATTTTTAGTGAAATCTGGCGAAAAACCCTCGGAAATCATTCGAAAATTGCAGGTGGTGTATGGAGACGAGTGCATGTCGAAAACAGCCGTGTTTGAATGGGCAAAACGGTTCAAGGAGGGACGTGAATCGGTAGAAGACGATCCACGTATAGGAGCTCCCGTTATCTCTCGTATTGACGAGAATATTGACCGTTTGCGTACACTGATAACGTCCGACCGGCGCCTAAGCATTAATGCGTTGTCTGACGAGTTAAACGTCAACAAAGAAACCGTTCGAAAGATGTTACACGAAATTGAATATGCGAAAGATTTGCGCAATGATGGTGCCAAAAGTTCTCACCCGTGAACAGAAAGACATGCGAAAATCGACTTGTGAGAAATTATTGTCCCGCATTCGGAGCGACGGTAGAGTCTGGATGAGTCGGGTAGTCACTGGAGATGAGACCTGGATATTAGAGTATGACCCCGAGACCCGTAAACAAAGCGAACTACGATGCGAACTCGCCGATAACGGCTGGATCTTGCACCACGACAACGCGCCAGCCCATTCCTCGTTCATTGTGCGAGAGTTTTTGGCAAAAAAGGTATTCCAACGTTGCCGCACCCACCCTATAGGCCCAATATTGCCCCCCGCAATTTTTTTTATTCCCCAAGATGAAGTCGCACCTCAAGGGAACTCATCATGGCGGCATACAGGAGGTCAAAGAAGCTGTAACCGTGGTGCTGAACGGGTTAACTGCGGAGGATTACCAAGGGTGCTTCCAATCGTGGGAGCAACGTTGGAATCGTTGTGTAGAGTTAGAGGGAGACTATTGTGAAGGTCGATAATAAAATTTTGGCGAAATTTAATTTGATTGTTTTTTTAATTCCCGGAACTTAATTGCAACACCTTGTAAGTATTTACTTTCTTCATATACAAGAGTTAATATTTATTATACGCATACATTTGTAAATAGAGAAAAGTGTGAAAACAAAACTCTTTCATTAAAAAATAGTGCAAAATTTATAATTCAAAATTTAATTGCTGATGTTTTTCTTAATATGCCCGAAGTCACCTGTACAAAATCCCAATTTGCCTAATGTAATATTTCAACTATAATAAAATTACGAATTTATAGAATATTGTATACCTAACAATAATAACATTTAAGATATGAAAAACTTAATAAATTAATATACGTATCTATCAAGCTATTGTAATACATTTATTATTACAATGTTAAAATTTTAATATCTAGTACAGTAATATTATAAACAGCCTTCGTATATGCTCTGCCGTAGCTAATGAAATGTAGAACTTGTTGATATCCCTCGTAAGGTTGTTGTCAAATTGATTTACGACTTCGGGCAGAAAACCGCGTCGGCTCTGGGCACATAAAAGGAGTAGTGTTAACTGTTTACATTCAAACTGAGACTAAATGAGACATTTATTAACACCACAATTTAAAAATTAGTGCTTTTATAACTTATAATATAAATTAATGTTGTACTGTCGGAAAAAAAATTGTAACTGGAACAAGAACGCTATACTATTGTTTGTAAATGCTAGCTACTATTTTGTAATAATAATCAATATATTTAAAAATTAATAATAGTCCAACTTTTCGTATCCAAGCTTATTTAAAATCAAATTATAAGACGTAACATATGTATATTGCAAGAAATATCAAAGGACACAATACCTATTCAAAATATAATATATTTAATATTACTGCTCTCGTTGAGCTTTACTGCAGTATGTCTTACTACACAAACTATTTGGAAGATTAATTGATTATTTCTGATAAAATGAAATGTTTCTACTATTTGAATTCTAAGTTGATCGTCTGTATCAACAGAGAGCATATAAACTAGAGATTTTGCGCCATAGATAGAAATCGACAGGATTCAATTCAGGTGATCGCGGTGGACAGGCATTGGTGTATTATATTATCTTCCAATTGATCGGTTAGGAAAATGCATGTGTATATACTCGCGTCAAGAATTCAGACGTCTTACTTCACGGCTGACGTTACACATTTGTTTTTATTGTCAACGTAATTTTCGATATTTGGTCGCGTTGAAAACAATCATTTTTTGCAATTTAGTGCAATATATAATGCAAACTTTTAGTGTAGTATATAGTTGTATTACTATCAGATGTAGTTTCTTAAATATTTTGATGAAAATATAATGAATTATTCATTTGTTCGTATGACGTAAGTCGTCTGAATTCTTGTCGCGAGTTGTCTGATAAACTCTAAAATGCGCAATCACTTAATTTTAGAATCCGTTAAATGTAACTAACACTCATATTTTGGAGTGCCCCTTCATACCCTTCATACACGTCAACTTTCGATATTGCTTACTTGTCAGATTAGGGCGTTTATGATTTTGAGAAAACGCTGTAGAACTTGAATTATTCTCCATTATTATAAGAATACAAACACAAAATCAGTAATAAATTAATTACATTACGTTCCTGAGCGCAGATGCGGTCTGCTTAATAACAGTATGCCGCCCCCTCTCCCGCACAAGTCTTCGACTTCTGAGCTAATTCTCGTGATTAGAATGAGGGGTAGAGATATTATTACATTCACAATTAAATTAGCGGAAAGATATACCGGAAATGTTCCCAAACACACGTCCATGGTAGTTTGCGCGTGTGCGTGGTGGAGTTTGTCACGTTATGATTACCAATAGAAATCGTACTTTCCGATTTGATGCATGCGTTTTTGTTGCGGCGCATGCGTATTTGCTGCAGCAGCAGCTGTATAATCGGATATATCCTCATAGGTATGCGGTACTTATATTTTATACGATAAATATAAGGGCTGTATTTATCTGTGTGCTGACTGCTTTAAAAGGTGGGATTATAACATGAATCACTTTATATTATTTTGCACCTCGCCTATACTTTTGTAGTTTCACCTTATATAAATGCAAAACGGTGCGCAGTTTGTAGTCAAATTTTTTATGACCTATTACCACCAAAATTTTGAAATATACTTTACAGAACATCTTGTATATTCTTTAAAAATAGATATAATAAAAGTTATAGATATCTGCAGTACTATTTCTTTTTTTTAAATTTGCCTCCCAATAAAGAACGATAAAACATTTATAAATTGTTTTAACATGGAATCTATGCTTGGTTAACTATTTAGAGTTCAATTAATTAAAACCACTAATAGAGGAACAAAATCTCCAGATGTTTTGGCTGATTTAAATATTACTTTCCTGCGTCAGAACATAGATTAGTGTTGTAAAAGAATGTGTTCATTAATTAATCAGAACATACACTGTGTCTAGTGTCTAAATACATATTTTATCTTTGATGAAAATAGTAATGCTAAGCACAGACGTGAATGTTTAATGTCTAGACAAGCTCTATAGGTCGGATGTCTTCGTATGTATACTATGTAAAGCAGTGTCCTTAGATCAAACACTTGTGTGTTTACGTATTTGCTATCTATCTATCTATATATCTGAATACATGTCTTAAACGTATCGAGAGACATGAACAAGTGTAGCGGTTACAAATTTATTGCTAGATTAGTAAGACAAAAGTCTTCAACAATTATAATATAAATTACCTACCAATTACTACAATACATATAAAATGGCTTAGCAGGTTTACTGATCAGAAGAAAATACAACAACTAATAGAAATCCTACAAGCAAGTTCTGAATCTTGAATTATGAGATAAAACATCTACACTTTATTAAGCTATAACGAAGAAGAGTAACGTAGAATGTGCTCCTTGGATTTGTATTTGCTATTCACTCCTTAACCATTTTCTCGCTCGATTCTTTTTCGGGTTTTTAAATTTAATATAAGTACCATATGGTAATATATTGGAATTATGATTTCAATATAATTGAGTACCTATACTAACACTCCTTTGCACCAAGGTAACATGTGATTTTTAAATATATTTATCAGTAGGTAAATGTCGACCGGTATCAATCTCTTACATTGAACCAAGCTAACCTTCTTCCACTTTATCATACCCGCAGAGAGGGTGCCAATCCTCTCCACAAATATGATATACGGTGATCCCACACCGGTCTAGTTACATCGACTCAACGACTGATATCTTAAACCGCGCAACCACTGACCGACCCGAATGAATATAAACACGCGATCTAGACAGAGCCATCATATATCAATGAACATGAAATCAAAAGTTTTATTGGCAAAGCTTTTGATGTAAATGCTGATAAATTTAGTAGATATTATAGTTTACAAAGGTCTCTCTTTCAAAATAAAGGTTAAATATCGTTATTTAACGATCATGACTCGAAAGAAACAGAAAACTTTAAAGCTAAATACTTAAGTCAGATTATTATTCTTCACATTTCAGTGATTTGAGAAAAATTTTGATTTCTTCGCAAACGTTAAAGTTTAGGTAAGAATTCTTCAATGTGAAGAAAATATTCACATCTCGCATCTACTAATCTTCACTAAATTCCACTCCACAGGTGCATCTAGTGCAGTACGAGGTCGGCGTGCTCATAATACAGCGTCCGGTTAACTCTTTGTCATTTCGGAATATAATTTATAAAAATATTAATATTCAATTCTCATAATCGAGTAGTAGCCAACTTTCGAGATGTAGAAAACTTTTCAATCCTAAGTATCTGTTACTTGTATTTACTTCACCAGACACTGTATATGTGCATCAAAACATAAACTGATTTGTTAAACAGTTACACTAACATCTAAACTCATTTCTAATTATAACTCACCTCTCTTTCGAATTCCAGAGCAGTCCACGATTCGTGATTGAAGAAAAGTTGTTCACTGCACTAGCAAACCGAAATCTAAAAAAAAAATAAATATTTGTTGTTACTATAAAGCATACCGTTTCAAAAGTTAGCGGTAATAAATGTTAATCGAGTTGATGAGAATAATATTTGTTTTGATTGATGTACTGATACCATTGAACTAATCCGAATTTTTTGATAAATTCATCAAGAAAAAGATTGTTTTCGTATTATATTTGATTATTACTAAACATAATTACATAAAAATTAATTGTTATTAAAGATAATTAGATAGATAAAGTTCACGTTGAACAAAACACATAAAAGTTGTCAGACTTATTCAACCATGAGATCAAAATAGGTAAAATAGAACTTATGACTAAGGTTTCTGGAAATGAATACTTTCTATATATTTCTTATAACAGACATTTCATTTCTATTTTATTGAATTTTTAAAATCATTTGAATTATACAGGATGTCCTGAAATTAATGGAACCTAGAGCAAGAACAGATTTCTGACGACAAAATAATGCGATGTAACCAAATTTACCTTAGTCAAAAATTGATGGTTAAAAAGATACAGGGTGTCAAAGTTAAAATTTTATTTTCGATAGTTGTAAATAACTTTTTAAAAATTTGTAATATTTGCATACATTTTGAAGATTGAGGCTTTTTGGTGGGTAAAAAATTCAAATTTGTTTCTAATTTTGACGTCATTAATAGAGCGATTCACTTTTGGCACATCAGGTTTTTTTAAATGACAACTTTTTTGCGGCTTAGTATATCCATTTGATTATTGAAACAACCGATTCTCCTATTTTCTTCATCTGATCTTGTTGAAATTGTTAGGAGTATCCGTTTTCAAAATAATTATATTTGAAATATTCAGTGTACCCCAGAAAAGACTGTTTTGGATTCAAGTAAGGGGTCTTTTCTTACTCGGTGCACTGAATATTTCAAATAGGATTAGATATTTCGAAAACGTTTACTCCTAACGACTTCAACAAGGTGTACCTTTTTTCAGATAAAAAGGTAAGAGATTCCATCTATTCAATATTCAGATAGATACATTAACCCGCAAAAGCTATTTAAAAGAAGCATGGATGTGCCATAAGTGGCGCCCTCTACTAGTAACGTCGAAATTAGAAATAAATTTGAATTTCTTTCCCCCCAAAAAAAATCCAGTCTATAAAATGTATGCAAATATATATTTGCATATTTTAAAAAGTCGTATATTGAAAATATGTAAAATGTTAACTTTAACAACCTCGCATTCACATTATTTTATGGTCAGGAATCTATTCTTGCTCTATGTCCCATTAATTTCGGAACACCCTACAGATACTTATGTATATAAGGTGTTCTGGTGAGAGTGTACAAAAATCTATACAAGTTTAATCCGATCAAATTAGTATTAAAACAAGTGATTGTTTTTATCGCGCACGCCTACAGAAACATAGAGTGTTAAATTTAAAAAATAACTATCAACTAAATAGACTTTTGTCATTTGAGTATATTACTTCAAAGCTGGTAATGTAAGGAGACGTTTGTTTTGATCTAACAGGAAAGTTATCTCTTTCTATAAGTTTTGCTCCATTTATATTAGCACAATTTGAAAACTTCGTCTTTTCTATTCAGCGATCAATTT
The DNA here is from genome assembly GCA_025584915.1 of Monochamus saltuarius. NCBI lineage: Eukaryota > Metazoa > Arthropoda > Insecta > Coleoptera > Cerambycidae > Monochamus > Monochamus saltuarius. Next base: position 105,248,742 of record CM046721.1, on the reverse strand, counting down.
TGATTAAAGGTGGCGTTTTATAGACAATAAAATGTATTTTGTAGTAAGATAATCATGTCGAAGAAAATCCATCCAGGAAGAGACGATTCTTATTACAGTGCAGAAATAAATTTCTTTAACTTTTAGACAAAAATGTACCTTACACCGTGGAATATGCAATTCAAGTCTTACTAGTTTTTCAAAACAATTATGTGACGGTGCAACAATATTTGTAATGCCATATACATTTTTTTCAGTGTACTACAGTTGGCGTGTAAAATTCAGAACACTTTATAATGAAATACAATAAGATATATATTTGTCTTATTCTAAATGACTGCCAACCTGTAAACTGTTATAAAATCTGAAGAAAATTTGTATAATTGGCACAGTGAAAAGATACTGCCTCTAAAAACAGCTATAAATTCCTTGAAAAGCAGTATATAGTTATTCAACTAGTATTAATTCATATTGGTGTCTCCTGTCTGGCCAAGAGAAGTAAATTGGTGAAATATTGCGAATTATGATGATGTCACGATAAGCTGCAATATTGATTTATGATTCATTGCATTTCTATTGTTATTTGTATAGAATGTCATCCATATTTACATATTTATTTTATTTTTTATTTATACAGGGTGATTCAGAACATATCTAAAAGAATTTCGAAATAGATTCGTCATGAAAAATGGAGTCAGTATCGTAAAGATTTTTTTTGTAAAATCCTTATAGTTTGCCAGGAAAAAATATTGAAGTTCTAGTTGTTTCAACGTTTACATCGCTGAGCTACCTGTAGTCTCTAACCAGGCGATTTCAAATATTCAGTTACTTATCGTATTAACTTTTTTGTGATGCAAGTATTTACATTAGTTTTTCAAAATGGCTTACGTCTATAGCAACTCGCAGTTGATGGATATCGTTGTAATTTATGATGAAGTGAAAATGCTTTAGCAGAACGATTTCCCGGTAAACATGTTGTAAATGCAGCTACGTTTACAACGTTGTGCAGTGAGTGCAAGTGTAGTGCAAACGCTGACGTGACACGGGAAATTTGCAACCGAATCGTGGTTGGAGGACCAGGGCGTCTACAGTGTATTGCAGTAATGTAGCGTATCATACACGAGGCTGAATTATATATGTACTATGTATAGTGTCTCCAAACAAAATAATTATTATATTTTTACTTGCATTTATACAGGGTGAGTCAGTCATAATGTCATTAATTTTAAGAGGATATAGGGAATAATGAGTATAATGTGAATACGTGATTAAAACAAAATCTAAATGCATATTTACGCCGAAAAAAAATATTTTCAAATCATTATTTAAACCCCCTTTTCAGACTGTCACTGACCGGTCACAGCCGTGGTCGGTTACAGCTCACAGTTCAACTCGATATCGACCTGATGCAATGTTGATGTCAAGTTGTAATATTTTTCTATATAGTACCTACCCACCTAGGTTTTAGACATCACAAATAAACGGTTGTACTGACTATTTTAGAATATCATTTTTCTTGCTCAGTTCAACTTCAGCCAATAATAATTTAAAATGTTAATACCCAATAAAATCAAATAATAATAATCAAATAATTCTATTAAAAATTGCAAGTAACGCGGTCCACTCAGGTTTTCCCGTAGAAAATACGGCCCAATCAAACGATACCCGTACACTCGCGTGTCGATTTTTCTCTGAGCAAATGTAGCTGTTATGGCTGCAACAAAACTCCAACGTGTCTAATAATAAACCGAGTAATAAACCATTTACGTACATTACATAAAAAACCTATACCCAATTGGTAAATTATTAAGTGAAGCTGAAAAGTGTTTCGTGTTTAAATACTAAGTAATAAAAAACCATCGTGTTGTCGACAGAAAACTGTCCAAGACCGAAATGGCACGCCGCTAATCTAAGTTATCGAGAGTTAATCTTGACCTTGACCTACCGTATTATTAGGTCAATAACCTAGTTACCTAGTTTTGTAGTTATTTAACGACAAGGAGTAAAATTAATTTTTTTTATCTAGATACATGAATGAATTTTCCATAAATATTGATTTATTTGTTAATAAAAACAAATGAAAATAATAAATACATGTTTTCGAATGTTTAATAATTTTGATATTACGTTTTACTACGTTTTACAAATAAATATGATTTTTAGTATTACTCGTAAGTACAATTAATCGCACACATAACTAGATGTACTGAATTGTACTGAATTTGTAGTTACGTACATCTAGCCTAGAAATGTATCGTTTTTTAAGTAGTATGATACTAACCTGTTTACAGCCCACATTTCAAGTAAAACTGCATTTATCCGTCCATAGCACTTTATTAATAAAATTCAGTCGCATTTCGTAAACATTCTCCGTATAACACTACCATTTCCACATATTCGGAATTTGTAAAATTATGCGTTGTGAATTTACGCCAAATACGTGAGGTTAGACCAAAATAAACAAACTACTGCTTACTGCTTGTATTCTCTCCATCCCCCCTCCAAATGTGTGGCATGATCTACAAATTTGGAGGAGAAGAAATGCGGGAAATGCAGAGTGCTAAATGGAGTTAAATTTGAATAACACGCTGATGTGTTAGACGATATTATGTATGTAAATGTGGCATCCATGGTTAATACGGCAAGTCTGTGGCATTAGATTTTCGTCGGGTGCGCCATTAGAAAGTTCGTAGCGCACCAGGAGCGTCGTGTTACTGATTTTTATAGGGTGATTTGTTTATTTTTTTAAAGGTCGAGTAAAACATTTTTTTTTCAATTTTCTGCCTTTATTAGGCCTCCCGAATACGTGGTTAAAATTAATGACATTATGACTGACTCACCCTTTATACCTCCAACATAATTTGTTTATGCATTGAACACTTTGTAACATGCATCTTAATAAAAAAATTATTACAAAGTAGCTCTATATTACGATACCAAAAACCTGCAAAAAAGAACAAGCGGTTGAATTTATTTACATTTCTGCTTTAGGATTATCTGGGTTAATGTTATTACATTAAATAAATAACAGCAAGCTATGCCAAACAAATTAATAACAACATTTTTCACGTATGAGTACGTAGGTATATTGACAGCTCGTAGACATTGTGTGGCTCTGCCTGCAAGGCACAACGTCACATTTTCATTTTCTATATGAAACATTCCTTTTGAACTATTGAGTCCGCCCGTACGGTTACATAACAAAACATCGCGTCGCCCACAAAAAGAATTAATTTATTTTACACGTTTTTCGCCTTGTACAGCGCTTTTAATCTCTAATAATAACTCAATCGCAAGTCAAAAGCTGACGTCGAGGATTTTTTACACCTAGTAGTCCCGATTCTAGCCGGTTATTTAACCACGAATAAATTACGTATTCCAATGTGTCATGTAATCCAAATACGACCTGTTATTGGGCCTCGGACCCTCATAATGGCGGCATGGCGTGCTCAAAGGGGCCCGAACAAACCATCAATCAATCATCCGACAATAATGGACAAGTAATTTAAAAATACATTCTTCCGCGACCTCCGTTCTAACCTCGAATTGTTACACTACACTCCGATCGCGTATCGTCGTGCTGAATTCTGGCATTATATTGTATATTGGGGGCGAGAGAATTGATTATGTATTTTTTGGTTTTGTTAACAGGACGATATTTAATTAGCTAAATACTTTTTTTTCATAAAAACTGACCATAATTAGTTTGTCACTTCAAAAATCAAGTGGATGCTGGGGAGATCGGCTGGGGTCTTTTGTCATTTATCATCTCTCGATGGCATCACAAAATATAAAAAAGAAAAAACCCAATATCCCTACTAACGATTGGCAACAACTGTGAGAGTTTAGCGCCATCTACTTGAATAGATGGATTAATGAACTAAAAATAACCGCGGGAACTTGGAATATTCAATTTGTACATATTTTTTTTTTTTGTAACACAATAGTATGTCCATCCTGCCAACCCATTTCCCCTTGGCTTTGCCTGACAGGCGATTCGTTACCTGTTTCATTTACATGGTGTTCTACAAGATCTATGACAAGCTTTAGCAGATGGTAGGAGGGTTAATATGTCAACCATTTTTTCTTATATGAACATATTCGTTTTTGTTTAGAGATTACATATATTTAAAAAAATATTATTTCATATTTCAATCGAAGTACCCTGACTACTTTTATGGTTTTATTTGTTTTAACAATTTGTATGTCCGTTTTACATGTTCTTTTTGACTTGTATATATCATTCTATATGATCTTTTGGATTAATTAATACTTACTTACTAATAAAAAGATGATTGCTATAACAACAAATAATATTTGTGTTTACTTACGCATTACCTAGTTAACCTTTACTAACTAAATTAACAAATCTTAAGATCATACAATTTTTTTACTGAATTAGAAAGGTATTTTAAGCTAATATAAATAAAATCTCCTACAATTGCTATCAATGAAGTCATATGTATGTTCTCTGATACCAAATATCTAGGTATGCTAATGAACAATTTCATAGACAAAGCTGTATTCAATAATTATCTAAAGAAATTAATCTATCTAAATTTACTAACCTGCTTTAATGCAAACACTATATATAACTTTTGGCAGTGGGAACACGACAATTCAACCACAACAGATGAGATCTGACCTATTTCTGCATTTTTAGGATTGCTTCTTCAGGTGGCCTCCTTTAAGTTGAGTCAAATATCTAACTATAAAAATTATTATAAAAATTAAAATTATTTGAAGTTAAAAATCGACAATGACAAAAGTGCCTGTCAATGAATTAAATATGACATTTGTGGTTGAATTGCCGTGTTCCCACTGCCAAAAGTGAAGTTAGATTTAAATCTGGGAAACGCAGTGCCATGGTATTTAATATAAAATATTTGTCATAGTTAACCCTGTATAATAGGTATTTGTAATTTGTGATAGTACTTATTATAATTTTATTGTGTTCCTGCCCTGCAAATTTCTTTATGTTGGGTAGCTGTGTTTCTAAATAAATAAATAAATTGGGGACCTATTTTGAAGAAAAAAATTATTGGCCACCATGCAAAGTCCATGAAACGCCTACGAACTTGAATACAAATCATACCTGTACTAATACAATTATTAGCGATATTTACCACGCTTCCTATAATGTCCAATTTACATTCCAGATACAATTTGCCGTGGCATTGTTTACGAGACAAATACACGCTATCTTGCCAGTGACAGAGACTGAGTTTCGGTTACCAGAAACTGATAATCGAACAACATTCCTAACTCATCTGCGCGTGTGGAAGTAATTTACTTAAGTGCCAGGGTGCGCTATTCATCCTTACCCCTTATTAATCCGAATGCAAGCTCGTGTAGCATCAAGTGATCAGTGTAGTTTATCAAGCCGCCCAGGCCTACTATAGCAAATTGAGGACCTAATGATCCTCGGCCGCAAATTACGAGGATAACGCTATTAGGCAGTTTGTGTAGGCCATATCGAAGATAGCACCAGATTACAGAACACAAGGCAAGTATCAAGAGTAAGGGTCGGTCTTTATCAACAGTGTAGAAAGTAATGTTAACAGTACACTACTTTAAATAAATCTTGTGTACACTTGTGTGTCTTGTGTAGGCTTACTGTGACGATACAAAACATTTAAATAAAATTTGGGACACGTAGTGTTAAATGGGATGAGATTAAATCCATTTTCAATCGAAAGTATTATCTTTAATGACGTCATCGATTATATTTTTTCCAGAAACATACCCAAATGTTGTTCCTTTTGAAAATCTCTCTTTTATTAGAGACATTTGTATTACTTTCTGTTTAAAGTTATAAGCAATATCGTTCTAAGGAGTCAAAAAATAAATACCACCTAAAAATCACATTAGCGGTGAAAGAATCAAGTAGTCATTTAGAAAATAATTGAATGTTCGTTGTTTAAAGTACATAAATGTCAAAAAATACTTGTCATTACTCAATACGAACGTCAAACGTATAACTACAAAATGTTTTCTCAATCAGAAAAAGTTGATATGTTGCTAATTTACGGCTAGTCACAAAAAAATTCAAGTAGAGCTGTAGAGTTATATCGAGAAAGGTATCCCAAGCGCCTCATTCCTGATTATAGAACCTTTGCAAGATTAGAGACGATCTTGCCATGGAATGAAGGTCAAGATTTAAATTAATTTTTGTATCCTCAAAGTAGGCCCATACTATCGAATTTGATACACCCTGTACATTAATAACTTCATAAAAATATTTTAAGAAACAGTAGGAATCAATCATATCCTCACTCCTCACATAACACTAATAAAATGTATGTTTCAAGAGCATTGAAACTAAAGTTAATTAAAAGCAAATTCTAGACAGATGAAGGACAAGGAAAAAAAAACGAAACGTATGCCCATTATCACAATACAACTCTAAGGAGATTACAAACCCTTCAGATCTTCATAACCAAATTGTATCAAGATCTTCTTAACGTTGATTGGAATTTGGTAAACAATTATTCTAATGTAGATGAAGTTTTCGACTAAGTATTAATAACTTTTGATAAGCATTTTCCATTTTTCACTGTAAAAAGTTTAAATATCCTTCGTGGTACGACAAAGAGATTATTGGAAATATTTGTTAAAAAAATTATTACCACAACAAATTAAAAAAAAAACAAAGTCAGAAATCTTCTAGCTTAGAAATCGAGTAAAATCTCAGACTAAGTCATATAATTTATATATTAACAACGTTCAGTTAGAGCTCATTCTCGATTCGAAAAACTTTGGAAATTTAAATAGTAAATTAATAGTAAAAAATGCACCAAGAATACCAAGTATTTTAACAGACACTTACAATAGCAGAATCGCATCTATAGTTAATGCCTTTAGTTCATATTTTAGTAAATACTGTGTAATACTATTGGTAATAATCGCGTTGATGTTAATAATAGATCCTCCAGTGACAATATTCCTAGCTTAAGTGTTAACTGTGTATCTGAGAACAATATAAGAATCTTCAATAATAGACTCAAAGTTAAGCTTACTTCTGGTCATGATCGAATCCCAAGCTTTTTAATAAAAAACTGCAGAGACATACTTGTATATCCTTTTTCTACGTTCATGCAAAAAACAATACTTTATTGAACTATATTTAGTGGAAAAAGTGGTTCTTTATTGCTCTAGAGCTGCACTCATCTGTCATTCTACTGCAGCGTTTTGTCATCATGACAAACATAAACCTTCAAATCGACGTCACATTTTTCTAGACTTAGTGTCATCTAAATAACATTTTTTGGTTTTTGCATGAACGTAGAAAAAATATTGTATGCAACTCGTACAAAAAGTGCTTACTTTTTGCACTTGTTGCATAAATAACTATTAATGATAATTTTTAGCTTATGTCTAAAATCCGCAACTTTTCATACTCTGTGGAAAATTGGTAAGGTATGCCCAATTTTAAAATGTGCATAAATATATAACTAAGACCTATTTCCATCATATGCAACTTCGTTATGCTCTTTGACATGTTCTTTCTTATCCTCCAGCAAGCAATTTTATTTCTCCATTTCAACATCGGTTCATCAAGACGAAATCTACCGATGAACACGGACAAACTGATGTAGTATATACCGATTTCTCAAAGGCTTTCGACCGTATTGATCATGGCATTTAATTGTTAATGATTTAGTTATGAATGCTTCTAAGTGTAGAACTTTGACATTTACTCCAATTATATTTAATTATACTTTTAACTTCTAAATATTAGAAAGATTTTGGAGTTTAATTTGATAAGAATCTATTGTTTTTACTGCTCAGATTAATTACATCACAAGCTCAACTTCAAGAATGTGCTTGCTCTTAAGACATTCTTCTGTTCATCCTAAGTTGAAATTTTGTAGAATTGTCGTCTTATTATAACATCCATATTACTGGTTTAGAGAAAATTTAGAGGAAATTTTATAAATTTCTAAACTTCAGAATCACTGGTGTTTATCCAATTTCTGAATCATTTTGGTTCCAATACACTGCAGTCGCGAAGAATTATGTACGGTATTAAATTTTTATATCTGTTAGTGCATAACTCGATTAATAAGATAACCTTTTTTAACTGTCACATAATTTCTTGTTCCCCAATTTATGAGTCGTAAACGTTAAAACATTCGCGTGATCACATAAATTTCATGAGCATAAATGAGTCCATATTTAGCAAATTATCGTTCGATGCCTTTACACAACTTAATTTACTTAATAGTTAACAATACTTAACGACTAATTAAATTGTCTTATTTAGTTATAAATACACTTAAAACATTTATTGGAGCACAGACATGGCGTGCGTTAGTCTAGCTTAACCTTTAAGGTAACAAGTAGTATAACAAATAAAGTAAGGTCATGTTACACTTGTGGAACGCTCAAAAGAGGTCGTCAGGTAATTCGAAGTTTTAAATTGATTTAAAATTTAGTGATATATTTTGAGATATTACTTATACAGTAAAATGTTTCTACATGTTTATGCCTTTACCCTATTGTTTATTTTAGACAATATTAAAAATAAAATAAGAAACATTGTAGATACCTTTTGTATTTTTATTGTTCTATTTAATGAAAGATATAATAGCCCCCGTAAAGACTCGTTGACAAATTGTAAGTTATATAAAATTCTTTATATCTGCAATATACTGGAATATTCAGTTTTCATAACATTAACTGTAACTGGCTCTTTTATGGTTTAAATCAACACTCAGCCACATAAATAAAGATTACTTCATTTCGTAGAGTAAAAATTAAATAGAAGTTCAGGAAACTCTTATCGCAGGAGCAAATGGTATATTTATACAGCAATCAACAGTAAACATCGTAGCTAAATTAACGAAATTGCCCATTTAATAATGAAAAGCGGTCATTTCTCAAGTATTTATTCGGTAGAGGACAAAAGGAATAATCATTTAGAAGCAGTAAAATGCGTAGGAGGTATAAATAATGTTATTCAAGTTGTCGTGCAATAATTATATTAAGAAATTACAATTTAAATCAATGAGATTTTCGTTTAACTTGAGTTTGAAGATATGAAATAAGAAATTTTAAAAAGCAAGCGGGAAACAGTACGTAAATTCTTTCATCAGTTGTACAAGTTGTACAGAACTGCCAAGGATAAAACAATGTTGTGTTAAAAAAGTGTCTGATTTATAATTAGTAGTTAAATATTTCGAACTGTTTTGGAATGATTTTAGAGCAACTACAGTGGTGGTTCCAAAACAGTTCATATCGAAAAGTTAAGATGTTGGTCTATTTAGCATTCGTAAAGAGTTTTCTTTTTTATGAAACGAAGTTATGTATAGTGCAGAAAGGTCAATACCTTAGGTGCAAATATATCTACACTCAAAAGTTACCTGAGTTCAAAGGACATACACTATAACTCTATTACTAGTAAACGTAAAGTGATACGTTTGAACAAATGGATATATACCCAAGACAGTGTTTAGATATTTCGAAGAACTGCCGATCAGTAGTTTTTCTGACATGACTGAAACCAATAATTTTTCAGATGTAAAACTACAGGAAGGAATTTTCAATGGATCTCAGGTTTGCAAAATGATGAGAGGCGAAATTTTTGTCATCAAAATGAGAAAAGACAACAAAATGGCATAGAGAATTTCTTGGAGAACCATAAAAGTCTAGATGAAAGGGAAAAAGTAGCGCAAATGGTGGAAAACTATAGGAAACTGGATTGCTTGGTTAATTTGAAATTACATATTCACTACTGTTCACAAAATCTTGGCGCTTTCAGTAAAGAATAAGATTTCATCAGAACCTGAAGAATGCAGAACGACGTTACCAAGGCAGATGTGATAAATAAATATGCTGGATGATTACTGTTGGATCTTGCAAGAGATATACTAGAAAGAGGATGAAAACTTAATAATAAATATAATAAGGATTAGCCCAGAAGTCGAAGACTTGTGCGAGAGAGGGAGCGGCATATTATTATTAAGCAGGTCGCATTTGCGCCCCGAAAGGACTTACGTTGGTAGGCCCTAACCACCATTCAGTGCAGGAATGAGGGAAACCTGAAAAACCTCATTAATTAGGGGGTAGTCAAATGTCGACCGGTATCAACATCTCACATTGACCCAAGCTAACATTCTTCCACCCTATCATATCCGCAGAGAGAGTGCCAATCCTCTCCACGAATATAGTTGATATATGGTCTACCGGCTGCGGAAATCGAACCCACGTCGGTCTAACTATCAAACTTAACGACGATTATTACTGTATAAAATTCCTTATTCTCAAAAGTTGGGAATTTTAGTGTTTCTATGCATCGGTAACCGATATTATGTATTAAAGTTTTGAGGTTTTCAGGTTAAACTGACCCGATGGTGTTAAATGAACTCCAAATTCGTATCGAACGGCCTCAAAAATATAAGACGTATGATGATTTTGCCCCTATGTTTCCATTTGACCTTAGGATGACCTTGACGTTGACGTGATAGTGTTAAATGAATCCCCGATTCGGAATCCTCAAATGTTTTTGGGGTCGCTGCATCTACTATGGTCTGGTTCACTGACATATGTATCTTTCGATTTGACCTTGAAATAACCTTGAAACTGATGTGGAGGGGTCTAATAAATCTCGGATTAGGATTCAACGACTCTAAAAACATAAAGGTACGAGAGTCTGCTCACCTTGGATATATATCTTTCGCTTTAATCTTGGAATGACCTTGATCCTAGGGCTAGGGTTAAATCGACCCCAGATTCGGATTCTTAAGAATATATGTCTAGTCCGTCGCACAGACTATTTATTTTTTGTAGTGCTGTGTTATGGACTTAGGAATTATCTTGTGTGTTATTTCTTTAAAAAATACATATTTTCTAGAGAATTATTATAAAGTTAATCGTTCTGACGATAATATGTTCCGCAATTTAGTGCCTCAGGAAAATACCGTTTTAATACATCTACAAAATTATGGAATTTAAAACATTCTCTTTAATATAACGTCCTAATAAATATCACAGAATAATATTACACTTAATTATATTTCTCACTGTCCATATATAGCCGTGCTGGAAACGCTAAGTGCCTTCCAGCCCGAACAATCGTGTGAAAGTGTACATTTCCAGTGAAAAATCAGGTGTAAAGTCGCAATTAGCCGACGCTGCCATCATGACACAAAGGCGATACTGTCCGTCACGAGCAGTAGTACTAAATGGTGTTATTTATATAATAGATTGTTCGTGAAAGTTCAAATGCGAAGAATGGCTCACTTAGATGGAGACAATGTCCTATTAGCGCGGAGGATGTCCCTGAAAGTGAGGCGATAATAGCAGCCGTCAGAGGTCAGCACCATGATAATATGTGCATAGTAGTAATAATTATTATTAGCAATTGTTCCTCAGAATCAGAAAAGATCGAAATGTGTCACCTTGATATTTATAGAAAAAGAAATATTTCTGATGCAAATTAAATTGTAGTAGTATAAACGTTCAATGATACATAGGAAATATGTTTTACATCAGGGCTGTTCAATATAAAGCCTGTGGGCCCGCTACGTCTTTTTTGCATATAGAAATATGCCAACCACCGATGAAATTATCAAGTAGAATAACACATAGATACTGGAACGCTGGCAGGAATATATCTGGAAAACTGGTACATCCGACAGAGCTTTTCTCTCATCAGTTTTATATACACTCGCAGCAATATAAAAGTTTCTGACTCGAATCAGTATAATATTTTGTTTAAATTATTAAGGCTTGTCCGTCACATACATGCCTAGACAAAAACTAATATTAGCACGTATTGACATGACGTAGTAACTGACCTCTTTAAAAGGAGTATATGTTAGATTGTAAACTTTTATGTTGTGGCCACTATACATTTTGCAAGGTCATTCGGCAATTTATAATTTTTAGATAGATTGGATAGACCTAATGGTGCCTCATGTTTTTAAAGAAAACAAGAAAAATCATATTTACTGGTTCATCATGGTTTATTTAGTTGATCAACATGTAACAATGACGAAATTTGGTGCCTTTACATGAACGTCAAAAGAATGGCTTAGCCCTAACAGAAAAGAACTCCCGAAGAAAAAGTCTAATTTGAACGCTATATGTTGTGCATTTAGTGAGAGGAAGAAGGTATTGATTGTGCAACTACCACTGTTGAGGTTTATTGCCAACAAGTGATTGTGAGGATACAATTTATGAAAAAAGAAACCGTGGAGACAACATTGATTCGTTTTGCAGAAGGTAAAACCTAAAATATTGCAAAAACGGCAAATACTTTTGCATCAGTGCTACGAGTATTAGCTTGATCTTGTTGCATCAAATGTTTCACCTTCTATCCAATAACTGCAGATAAAAATTATGTTTTCCTCCTCCAAAATTGGCTGGGTAAATTTTTCTCTTCCAAACCACCAGAACATGGAATTTAAAGAAAACTGTCAACTAGGAAGGTAATCGTAAACAATTAAGAAGACAATATCCTTTTTTATTAATATGAATTTAGTAAAAGCTCTACGAACCTATGCAACACTATATTATTAATCTGTTTTAGTGCTAGTTCTTATCCTAACTGATATTCTCAACTCAACTCAATTCTCGCTGACAAATGAACATATACAGTGATGAACGCCATAAGCGAAAATAAAACGTCAGTGTCAATATCAGAACTTTTATAAAAGTTCTGAAAGAAAGAACCTTGCCAAACGCCTCTGAATAAAGAAACAATTAAATAAAAATCGACTGGAAGTTCGCATCCTAAAAATTCCCCAAATAAATTCAGAACCATTGTTTGCGCGAGGCGACATTGAGATGCAAAGCACGCTTTGATCCTTCGGTAGGAGTGACGCGCTGTGACAGCTCAACAAAGCTCCGTTCGCGCTTTTGGACAGGGGAGAAGGGCTTTTATGCCCTTCGCCAGAAGGGTCGGAGAGCTTAAGCTAGCTCTGCGATACTTTTGAATTTTCACACGCGGTTTGCGGAGGTCGCTATCGAACACAGTCTGAATTTGTCCCTCGAGAAGGTTTCAGGATCATGGGAAATGTAACTTTAAATTTCACATTTCTATTTTGTTACCAAACAAATGATGTTACTTTAAAATATTATCGTGGCATAGAAAAAAAGTGTCCGGAAATTTTTCTCTTGTGAGTGCCTAAACGAAAGTGCACTGACACTTTCACACCATTATTTCTAAACCCTTCACACCAACGTTTTTTAACCAATTAGAAGCTTGTATTTTGTTCCATTGCCATGCCAAATTTCTATCCTTCTTGAAGTAAGTTGCAAATGATTATAATGGATTGTTTTACATTTGTACAGGCTGTCCGAAAAACTGTGGGAAATGTCTCGGGTGCAGATAGACCAAGAAAAAATAAGATGAGAGAAGTTCCTATAAAATGTTTCTCCCTACGGAAATATGTGTCCCTGAAGGACGCAGCTGGAAACCGGTTTCTCTTGAATAACTTTTAAAGTACTTAATATAATTTAATAAAAATTTAATGTGATGGACATTAATAAGGACCTCTTAAAATAGTGTCCTTGAAACATATTTAGTTATTTTAGTTTACCAGGGGCGGGCTTTATAACTTAATGCCTAAATTTTTAACACTCTATATGATAAAGACCAAACGAGAAAGAAAATAATAAACAAATGCATGTTTCATTTTTATTAAAATGGGTCATAATTTCTATTTTCTTTTCTCGACAACAAAGTGCGATTTTAAGATGTTTAATCCGAAAAAACACAAAACGCAGTGGTGTCCCAGGAGGCTCTTTAGCGAAATTATTGAGAGGCAGAGCTTTTGGCATTCCCATGCTGATCTAGTGCTTAGGATTGCACAAGATCAGTCGTGAATATGTACCTACTGTCTGTGTAGATTTGGATAGTTTTGCCCATCTATCGCCAAAATGTCATGATCAATGGACAGAATTCAAAGTTATTTGAGGTCAAAAGAGGTTTGAGGAAAGATGACCTTCTATCTATAGTACTGTTTAGCATAGAAAAGTTAATTTGATAGAGAAGAATAAACATGGAACATTATTAAATAAAATTCACCAAACACTGGCGTATGCAGATGATGTAGTGTTATTGGCCAGACGCAGAAATTTCATAATTCAAGCTGGGTCAAATGGAAGCAAGAAAATGAAAGTTTAATGTATTTAGAAACATTAATCGATAATAAAATTGAAGAGAGCAGTGAGACAGATTTGAGAATAGCAGAAGGTGGTGATATGGCGTGCGACTAAATAAAATTTTTAGATGAAAGCAAATATCTAGGCATTGTAAGATAAGGTTATATAAATCAGTATGTATGGCAACATGTAAAATGAATACGAGAATATTTGGAGGGAGGAAGGTGGAAAAAGAATGGGAAAGAAGAACAAACTGCGAAATATATGAACTGTTTAACGAAACGGCGATTACCGAAATTGTGCGGACACGTAAATTGCAGTGGTTGGGACATCTGGAAAGCATTGGAAGTAAGAGGTACCTGAATTATCCCAGTCAACGACGTATACGAAGCTCAGTTATACCCATATCATATCCAGCTTGTTCAAGCACTGTTACCAGCGGATTATCCAATACGAGATTTTGTGAGTGGTTGTTGCAGCAAAATGCTGAAAACCCCCAATTTACGGTTGATGTACTGGTTATAGATGAGGCTTTATTTACTTGCAATGAAATGTAATACATTTATAATACACACGTTTGGAAACTCAAAAATTCGCACGCAATTGAACGGGATCACTTCCAACGCCGCGTTTCACTGAATGTTTGGGTAGGAATTGTTGATGAGCGCCATATTGCCCAATCGTATGAATGGTTTACAACATCTCGAATTTTTTCGCAAATGATCTGCCCGCCCTTCCTCAAAATATACCCGTAGTTGTCCGACAATGCATGTAGTTTTTACATGATGAAGACCTCCTCACTTTTGAGTAAATGTTCGAGATTATCTCCATCACGTACACGGAGTATGTACGATAGATTGGAGTGGGTGGACCGGTAGCATGGCCTACGCGGTATGCCGATTTAAACCTTCTTGACTTCTTGTTGTGGGGCCATTTCAAACAGTTCTTGTAATAAAGAATATGCAAATTTATTATATGAATATTTAAGTTTATTTCGATGTAGGTTTAATCAAAGAACTTCAGACGTTTTTTTCCTGGAATATGTGACATCGCCAGTTTGCACTGTCACTCCATTACAGTAGACCAGTAGACCAGATTCGAACGGCATGTAATTAAATATTTTTAAAATGCATATATTTTTTTGCGTTACCATTTTTGTACATATAAGTATTCCCAATGCATGCAGGAGCTATTCCAGATCCCATATCCTACTTTTTGATCTGCCTGTGAAACTGTTAACTACATCCTCACTGGCAGTCTCTTTACTCGTGAGATGTGTACTGTATAGGGTACATCTCGAATAAAACACAAGCAATTGTGTTAACTTAGGTTATATTGCGGCGAAAATAACACTGATTTTCCACTTTCTTTATGCTTTGTGCAAATCACAAAGCGTGTTGTAACCATGTCGCGATTCTGAATGAAATTCCATCTGGTTTATTTAAAGCGGCGAATCACATTCTACATATCGCGGCCTACACATAGGAACTCACTGCCAAGCGTAACTGCAGTTCTGCACGCCATACTAGCCGCAATTTTATAGTTTTCGCCAAGAAACGTTAATTAGACCTGTCGGTGAGTCGCTCTGAGGATATACAAACCGGCTATATTTGGAATATTAAACTTATTAATTATTTAAATGGCCGCCTAGATTAATTGTTATTTATATCGGTTTAATGCTAATGGCCGTGGGAATACGAGGCGTGCCGAAGTGGTTATTTACATGCAGATAATTTTTGTTTGGGTTGAGAACATTAATTTTGTGCTGGTCTTGAGGTAGGAGCGGTGGCAAATATGCAGCTATAGAAAAAAGTGGCTAGCTTACATCATTATTCTTCTATCGTACGGTAGGTGATCTTACTATTATTGTCGATCTCTTAATTAATAAATAATATCTAATATAAATTGATTACACGGAGAGAAACTGCAATCAGTTTCTAGATGTTCTTTATTGTATCTTGTGCGCATGATGTTTTGATGTAAAATATCAATTTGAAAGTAAGTACTTACTGCTATTTCTTAGCAATCAAAACAGTTTATGAGAGAAATGCAATGAAAATACTGCGTGACTCACAACGTTATTGACGGTTTATAAAGTCACATGTGTTGAAGTTAATAAATTAAAATTGATTTAAGACCATTAATCTACATTGATATGCCCAAGATATAAGGTAAATACAATTTTTGTAGTTCCGACTATAAACTTTCAGACATTTAAAAGCAAAAAAATACTTGTTTGTTTATGTCACTTATAATTGCACAAGAAGGTTTGTCTACGCTACGCTCTCGTGATTTTGTCGCAACAGCTGTCGTTAAATTGCTACGACAGTAAGTACTCGAAAACAAAACATAAAAAAATATCCGGCTAAATGTGAGCTCTTATGGTATTACCCCCGAAAAAAACACTAGTGTATTTGTCATTTTAAAAGGTGCGTGTAATTTTTGCCACTCTTTATCGCGATCGGCCGACAGCCGAAAGGTCGATAGCTTTCAATGGTGTCTACTGCATGTAGAACGCTTCGTGCCTGCGACATTTTCAGTCCGGCATGGAGTAGCGAACGGCCGATAGATGTAGTTAGTTCTACACCGCGTACTCATGGTCCCTTCTGTCGGGTTAGACAGACGAAAGCAGCTAGGGTTATTCGTCAGATACCTCACCTATGGCATACTGATGAGAGCCAATAAGCTCGAAATCGGTATATGTCTAGTGGGCGTCTGACGAATGACTCTAGCTGTTGCTATAGGTTTTCCAGGTGTAATTCAATGCTGGTCGGGGCATTAGCCCGCAGAGTAGTTGTTTCCTGGAATTCCGTGTTTGCAAAATATCGTTTCTCGCCGATCGCGATAAAGGTCGACAGCTTTCAATGGTGTCTACTGCATGTAGAACGCTTCGTGCCTGCGACATTTTCAGTCCGGCATGGAGTAGCGAACGGCCGATAGATGTAGTTAGTTCTACACCGCGTATTTTAATATTAGTTTGTTGTTATGTCACAACAATTAATTTGTAAAACGACAAAATAAGTGAGGTTTGCTTAACAAACGTATGTCCTATAGCCACTCATTTTTGAGATGTAGGGAGAGATAATTTTAGAAAATCAAATTTTGAATGGAATTTTTTTAAAAGAAAACATATCTAATCAAAATTTGGCATAGGTACGTTTTTGGTGCTGCTGAACACCGATGATATTATTTTTTGTATACAAAGTACAGGGCGATAGTTGGGTTCTTCCATACTAAGTCTCGTGATAATATATCTATAATACACAGCGCCTAATAAAAATGTTTCACAGTGCCAAAAATTGAAAAGAAAAAAGTGGTGTAGAGTGATGAAACGCTACGAAAGGAAGCATTACCACCTTGTTTGTGAAGACCATTTTAATTTAATTGGAAATACAGGTAGATTTAAGTCCATCGAAAAAATTTAAAGAATCAATTTAACTTTTCTATTAAATGACCAGAATGTATACAGGACGTTCAGAAAATCATTCATTCCGATTCCAAATAACATGTTCTGTATTTGCTCCTACTATTTATATGATATAGAAAGTTATTTGAGGCATTTATAAAATTTTGCTATCTGACTTCACTACATTAAATTACCTGTTTTATTCTGAAAACATAATAAACAAAAGTAATAAATAAGGATTTTGTTTTTAATGTTTAAGGAGAAATGAAATCAGTAGTAAATAGCAATAAAAATGTATTAAAATAATTTTTAAAAATTAATAAATGTACATGCGCTGTTGTCGAAATCTAGTGGTTACAAAAATTAATCCTGGGATTATTAAAGAAAACTGTTTGTACCAAACATATTTGGGAAAAATTATTAATTTAAAATTTTGTGAACTTGTAAACAAGCTCATTGTCCTAGATATGAAAATTATTTTATATATTACTAGGTGACCCGGCAAACGTTGTTTTGCCATATGAATTATTTCTAGTGAATATTTTGGTAGTCGGCTTCGTTCTTATCCCTACTCCGTGCTGTTTACTGGGTGAGAAGCACAAACCTAGAAAAAATATAGACTGTGCCAGTGTCATATTGCCGGCGACCGCTAATTCATGGCTGCCCTAAATGGTCCAGAATCACTAAAACTTGGTTTTCATGCCTATTTACGTTGGTTGTATTGTAGCGTGAACCTCATTTGTTTACTGTGATTGGTCACATTCATGTCACATTCTTTAATGACATTTAAAATGACAGCAAGTTAGTTAATTTCAAATTGCAATTCAGTCATCATATTTGCACAACCGCCAACATAAAGCACCTGTCACGTGACCTATATCATGAACCGACGCTGTCTATATTTTTTCTAGGTTTGTGGTGAGAAGTGACACCGGTAGACGCCTGGCGGGGATAACTGATCTAGTGATAATCGATCAGTTATAAGGTTAAAAATGATTAAATTACTAAAATGGCTATTAAAAAATAGGGGTTTGTCATAGAAGGGTGAAAATTAAGGGTTGTATGTATTTTTTAATGCCACATCATAAAAAAATAAAAATAAAAACTTTTGTCCAATAAATAAAAAAATGTTTGGGGTGGACCACCCTTATCACTTAGGGGTATGAAAAATAGATTACGACCGATTCTCAGACCTACCGAATATACATATAAAATTTCATAAAAATCGGTCAAGCCGTTTCCGAGGAGTATGGCGTCTAACACTGTGACACGAGAATTTTATATATTAGATTGTAATTTGAGGATTATTCTAACAATTCTATGTATTTTTGTAGGCTGTAGACTACACCGAACTTCACCTATTTTGAGATTTATGGCATTTTATCCGAAAAATGCTAATATGGATTTTGCTAAACAATAATCATATCTATTACAATTCAATAACGATAACAAAACGAGATACCCAACATCCCTTTAGGAAACCCATCAACAGGATAACATGGACCCCTGCTCTGCTTTATATATCGGACACAGTCTTTTTATTGCCCTCTATCTGAAGTTTTATTTACTGAAATAATCCCGATAATAACACAGCCGTAAAGTGGACCGTAAAACGCGATAAAATTCGGTTTAACGCCAATTTGGATGTATTAGACGCGGCGGAAGAAATGATACAAACACAACAAAGAATCAACCGTAAAGAACAGGATTAACTAATGTCCTGAAAGAGCCGCTAGTAGGTTTTCGAAGGGTGGATGTTATAGTATGATGAAAAAGCTTTGTTCTATACAGGGTGTTTTTAAATGAAGTAGCAAAAATGAGACCACAGATTTCTTAAATGAAAATAAATAGACTTAACCTAACATACCTATATCACAAGTCGCATAATAAAAAAGATACAGGGTGTCAAAGTTAAAATTTTATGTTCGATAATTGTAAATAACTTTTTAAGAAATCAAATATTTACATAAAATTTGTAAATCAGGGTTTTTGCGGGCGAGAAATTCAAATTTATTTCTGATTTTAACACTACTAGTAGAGGGCGTCAGATATGGCACATCATGCTTCTTTGAAATGTCTGTCTATTAAAACAATTGATTCTTCTACCTTTTTTATGTGAAAAAGGTATAAAGTCCTTAGAAGTAACCGTTTTCGACGTAATTTTATTTGAACTATTCAATGCACGGAGGAAAAATTGTTTTAGTTTCAAGTAGAGCGCCTGATCTATTGAAAGTATAGCAAAAAGTTACTTGAAAAAGTTTCTCAAACTAATAAAGTATTTTTAAGAGAGGATTTTCAAGTTTCCTCAGCTTTTGATACAAATATGCACACACTACGAAATATTACTTGAATACAATGCATTTTATAAAGATAATTGCAAAGAATAATTACTTGTTCAAAACAATCGAAACAAAGTATCCTACATTTTTTTATAATTAAGACAGTGGCGTACTATTTTTATTGTAAATAAAACAAGAGTGTCACAGAGTTTCTACTCCACTGGTAACATTGGGAATATTTAAATATACTAAATAATTAGACCTAAGATATCCCATTACAACCTAGAATTATTGCTGATTTGTCTCCCAGAGTTTTCAAGTAAATGAAAAATATAAAATTTTCAAAATTCTTGACACCCTATATCTCGGCAACGATGAATTTTTAGATATAAGTATATTTGGGTAAACCTTCTTTATTTTGACTGTACAATCACCCTTTCCAATGATGCCAGTAATACTTGAGACCCTGTATAATTAAATTTGGATGCGAATTAAGCAACACTGAAAATATTTACTTTTTTAAATATTTCAGACCCCTAAATTTTCCCTTACAACGTGTCTGTGAGCAGAGTTTGCGCGTGGGCCCTTGACACCGCAGGGGTGGCCCCGGTTTGACTAACGGGGGTTGGTCACGCAACTGCGTCACTCTCGACAATCCGCCACTTCACTGAATGGACGCGTAACGTTTTTGAATCCTTTATTTGGTAAAAACATCGAGGGAAAATTGCAAACTCACACGAGGGGACGAATAAAACATAGAAGTGGTAGAGCTGCTAAAGTTTAAAAGTAACGTATTCCTTCATTAAATCCATCCAAAAGCGTAGTAACGAATTTTTCACACGATTTTCGTGTTATGTACAGAAAGCAATATCATCATTATGTTACTTATTCATCGTTTTTTAAATTTTATTATTCGTAATTATGAAAATCAGAAGGGTCTTATACAAGGCGGTCCTAAAATGAGAATCAAAAAATGACGAAAACCTTAGTATAGTTTTTTTTCTTTTTGTACTTACAATATGAAACAGAAACATTTTAATCTGTATATCAGGGGCTTGAGAAAATAGCTCAATCGTGGGTAAAATTGACTTAAATTTTTTTATATGTAAATTTTATAATTTCTGAATGAAAAATATGAAAATTTTATGTATTTAAAATACAATACTCTTATTGAATATCGATAAGTTCACTGTTCTGGGGTAACACCGATCGTAATATTTTATAATAGGCGCTAAAATACAATTCCCATTACTACTAATAGCTATTAGTAACAACAGGTACCTACTATTATCGATCTCAATTAAAACTACTTGAAAACTTAACAATACCTGACTTAAATGTTATCTGTCATAAATTTATAATTTTTTTCATGACACACTTTGAAAACTTTATGCTGCTACCTAATGGGAAATGCATTTTAGAGCATATTATAAAATATTCAAATCGAATGGCTTTGCAACCTACTGAATAATATATGCCATCCTCTATACTATTATTATATTATCTTTTGTTCTTCAAATTAAAGTCGGCCTGTTTCAGATTTTTCCTTTGTTTTATTTTTCTCCAAGTCATTTAAGGGGGATGGTCTTCAGTCGAATGTGTACTAAAATAATTTTCTTTAATGTATATTATTTATGGTATAATTTTGGTTATGTTCAAAGTGAGTGAAACAAGAACTAGCCCTTCACTTCGACCATTTGGTCTATTGTGATTTACACCCAAATTATACTTCACCCAACAGGTTTAGCCTCTTTGAAGCTAGTAACCTTACTTGGCGAGATTTTGTCTAGATCTTTCGGAAAAAGATGTACCTTGCCAAATATGAAAAATCTGGGCAATAATATAGTATATGTCTTCATCATTCCTTTTCATCTCATCCCAACTTTTGCATGTGATTCCTTAACCGTCAGTCCTAAGATTATTATGAAAGATTTAATAATATTAATCAGTGCACAGTAGATAGGTCAATTAGAATGTTCAAGTTTGGCTTATTTAAAACTATCACGTTTTCAGATCCTTTTGTCGATAGATTTACTATGAATGCCTTTAAATGAGGTAATCTTGGCAACTTCCACCAGTTCTCACATACTTTTTCCTCCGCCCAGTTTGAGATGGCTACTTTAGTAGTAGTCGAAACTTGCATGAGCCGGTTCTGGGCCAATGTGAAGCAGGAGAATGCACCTTGCCTTGCTGACAAGTCCGTCGCATTGTTTCCTGGTTACCTGCATGGCCAAGTATCCAAATCAGAATTCTCTGTTGCTTGTTTCCAACTGCTCATGAGCCTTCTGATACCGTTCCATACCGTTCTCGAAATGCATTGGTAGAATCTAAGTGCTTTTAAAGCAGCTTGGCTATTAGAAAAGAGTTATATCGACTTGCATATATGTTTTAGTTTTTCCAGCTTTCTTACACACGGCTAAATGAATTTCTGCCTGAAATATAGTTGCACCCAGGCTTACTGACAGCTTAATCTTTGGGTTGCAACGGTACACTCCAGCCTCAACATCTGGAGTCTTGGAGTCATTGGTGTACTAGCAATTATCTGCCTTCAGAAGGTCGATTTTACCTCGCTCTCATCCCTCCTTCCCATGAAGGAGAATTTGATTCTTGTAGGCATAATATCCCAGACCATCAAAAAAGTGCTGTGACTTTCTATGTCATCCAGCATTCCATTATAGCAGCTTGTCTCAATCTGCATATTGCTAACCTGGCTTCTCTCTCAAAAAGTATATGGTGGTAGATCCAGGAGGACTGCCAGAGCAGTTGATGGTGTAGTTATTTATAGTAACTGTAAAAAATCAGTCCACTATAATAATTATCTGAAATAACATTAGATAATGTATATGTTAGCTAGACAACAACGACGTATACCACATTTATCATTAGATTATGTACTGTGGAAACAAAAGAAACTCATTTCCAATGAAAATGATTTCTTTACGTTTTAGTTTAGTTGCTTCTTTCAAATGTTTCCACAAGTTGAAATGTTGTGTATCATTTATTACTTTAAATCTTCTAACCATGTAACATTACTGATTTTTGCCTTTAAACTTAGTTTTACTTATCACCGAGAAACGCAATAGTATGATAGTTTATGACAATTTTTTAACTTCATTTATTTTTTACTTATTGCGTTAATATCCAGTACATCTAGAAATCCAGGGTATAACTACTGCAAAAAGTACAAAATATTGTTTAAAACATGGGATAGGATTGATCATAATGATAACTGGTATTATACCAGATGTAGGATGTGGAGAAGTTAGGAGTCGACTGCGGAAAGGGGTCGTCAGGAAGATGCCCCTTTTGCAGGCAGACACTGACAGTATTTCTTCCAAGTTTGCATTTGACAGATCCTACACGGTACTTATCAGGAATGAGGAGACTGCCAGTGAGAATATAATAAACACACAGACGGATCAAAATGAAAGGAAGGTGCAGGATGTGGAATCTTTTCCATATCCCTACACATCGAATATCAGTAGGCAATGGATAGATATGCTAACGTGGTACAAACGGAATTAGCAGGTATAACCATTGCCGCCAAAGAAATTGTCCATAAACATACAACAAGCAAAATCATCATAATCTACACAGATAGTAGACAATTACTACTGATCTGACGTAATCATATGATAACAACTAGATAAGCATGGGAATGCCATCAGGCACTTGGCCTCAAACGACAACCAACAGCAATCTGTATACTGGGTGAAGGCACACGGGCAGTGCAATGGCAATATTTTTAGACCTGGTCCCTCCAGTATGCTTCCCTTGTCAGCTTTTGTTGACATTATCAAGAAGGTGACCCACAAAGAGTTTAGGAAACGGTGGGATGAAAGAAATAGCTGTCAATTTGCTAAGGAGTTCCTAGAGTACCCTTGTAAGAATACAGCGAAAAAGTATCGGACCAAGTCTAGGACGAATCTTCGCCTTGTGACAGGTATTCAAACTCGACACTGTTGGGTAAGAAATGATCTTTATTACATGAGGAAGTGTGAAACACCTATTTTTAGGGGTTGCGAACAGGAAGACGAAATACTCTGGGAGTGCATTACCATTTCGTCAATAAGAGAATCCGTGTTGGGAGAACGATGGCCCTCTATGGTCTACATTAGAGAGATACC
Source organism: Monochamus saltuarius (assembly GCA_025584915.1). Classification (NCBI taxonomy): domain Eukaryota; kingdom Metazoa; phylum Arthropoda; class Insecta; order Coleoptera; family Cerambycidae; genus Monochamus; species Monochamus saltuarius. Next base: position 105,224,839 of record CM046721.1, on the reverse strand, counting down.
GCTGAGCAACGCCTTCTTCTGGCAGGCTGGTTAGCGGCTCAGGTAGATTGATCTTCTAATGGGAGGACGTACAAGGGGCCCAATGAGTCCTAAGTGCTGTAGCCTCTTTAGCTACCCTCCCCACAATTCTAGATTCTAGATCAAAATGATAAAATAGGTTGTTTCTAATACGATGTTTTACTAACAAGTAAAAAAATTTAATTGGTATAAGCAGAAATGGCAGGCTTTTTATTTTTAAAATAAAATCAATGTTTCGTTATATTTTTAATGGTTAACATGAAGTAAAATGTATTCAAAACAATAGTAACTTGTTTTTTCCTTTTCCTCATATTGTGCTTTTTTGGACAAGTAACGTTTCTGCATACTATTAAATAGAAAGTATTTATTAATTGTGAGAAACTATTTTAATTTATTTTTTCAGCATTTTGTTTTAATATTTCCACACACGTGTATCCCTTCTAAAACAGTACCAAGAATATCCCCATTATTGTCTGAAATTTACATTAGAAGAAAAGAAAAAGGTTATTTGTTTAATATATACCAGGCGATATCATCCCGGGCTGTATATTTGAAAATCTAGTTATCTGTGAAGAATGGGCGTATTTGTTTTTCCAGTACGCCCGATGTCGGTTTCCATAAACACATAAATCCATCGACAGCCCATACGAGCCTGTACTTTGTCTCTCTACAGAAAACAAATTCCACGTCCCTCTGCATATAGGAAGGCTAATGGGAACCTTGTACTCCTACCAAGTGAATCACGCGCAGCACTAAATAAATTCTCGGTGTATATTTTCATTTTTCACATGTTTGCGGCATCAATCTGTCGTTATGACGGCCGCAATAGCCACTTGCAGGCTGCGGATCTCCTTTGATTTGGGAAAATTCAGCCGGGATGGCAGTGGCGGCTCGTAAATTCCATACCAGGGCGAGTGGAAAAATGTAGGGACAAGGTATCGGAACAATACACAATAGCTATTTATGTAATCAGTTATGAAAAGTACGGGCAAAGCGAGATTCCGCAGTTTCGCACGAGTTACATAAAGTCATGTTTCATAACGTATTAGATACAAGATTTTGTCTAATTTTGACGAAAAATGGGAAATACAAGTTTTGAAGTTTTAACTTTAATTATCTAGTAGGTCAGTGTCAGTTAATTTTCTTGTGATTTGGCTTGATATTTAGTAGACTCTGATCTATCCTCTGACGCTGATCGTTACTATTACTATTTATTAGGAAAATGTGTGATTTACATTCAGATTCTGAGGATATACCGAGCGATATCGAAGAAGCGGCAAATATGGCATATGTTCACTGATTCCTGAAAAACCCAAAGCCGTATATGACTTGGCTTATGAAAAATTTGAGAAATGGCGTAAACAGAAGAAAATATAAGACGTCAATAAGAAGAATTTGAAGGCTTCTACGCTATGAACTGAGCTGTCTTTAAAAAAAGATATAGACATTAAATCACAATAGTTTGATAGCAATTTTGAGAAGGCAGTCTGATGGATACCACGCTAAGAAATCAAACGTTTTTTTCAAAATATTTTGACGGAAGTTGATGAATAATTTTTTAAAGACTACGGTTTTTAATAATTGTTTCATTTAGTTGCCACTTTACTAATTTGCATTTTTTGCTTTAAGTTGTGGGAATAGCTAGTGCATGTCGTAAGTCAGAATTAACATTTTCATATGTTGAAGATGTTACAGATGAGGAGACGTATTTTCGATTAAATAATCCAAAAACAAAAACTAGAGCAGTTCGTGAATTTGTAATCACCCAGGAGATACAGAGGGACTAAACTTGACATTATCAGGAAGTATAGAAACCTACGCCCAAAAAATATTAAACACAATAGATTCCTTGTTAGATATAGAAATGGTAAATGTGGTGTACAACCATCAGTAGGAATTAATACTATTGGTCAGTTATAATATCTCTACCCCTCATTCTAATCACGAGGATTAGCCCAGAAGTCGAAGACTTGTGCGGGAGAGGGGGCGGCATATTATTATTAAGCAGACCGCATTTGCGCCCAGGAACGACTTACGTTGGTAGGCCCTAACCACCATTCAGTGCAGGAATGAGGAAAACCTGGAAAACCTCATTAATTAGGGGGGTAGTTGAATGCCAACCGGTATCAATCTCTCACATTGAACCAAGTCAACATTCTTCCACCCTACCATATCCGCAGAGAGGGTGCCAATCTCTCCACGAATATAGCTTATATACGGTCTACCGGCTGCAGGGGTCGAACCCACAGCGATCCAGTCACCTCGATTCAAGTATTGACGCCTTAAACCGCGCGACCACTGACCGATCCCAAAGTTAGAGTTACCAAAGATGATTGCTTAAATGATTGGTTTGCCGAATTATTCACGGGGCACTTTTTCAGAAGATCCTCGGCCACTTTACTTGCATATTCTTGGGGCAATATTTTAAAAATAAAATAACAGGGCCGGCTGGAAGTCAAATTCTGTTGTTTAGTAATAGTACTAGTAGTAGTAGTACTGAGTAATACCAATAACATATCACAGAATATTACAGCAAGTTCAACAAATAAGATTTCTTCTGGAATTAGAGTCACTAACTGTACCAACTGCGTTGCGAATATTTATAATTACATAATAATAATTAATAAAGTGTTATTGATGAAATCACTGACATAAATAAACGTTATTTTATTTTTCTTTTGTATTTTGTTTCATTCTTTTTTGCAGTTAGTGACATAACCAACTTTTCGTAACCGGTGTTGCATAATGGGTTTCATTATGTGTATAAAATATTTCCCGCGAATTGGTCAAAATAATAAAACCATAGTTTAAAATACTATGCAATCATAGAAATTTATTATTACGATCGTTTCGGGATAGCACTGCCCGAAATCTTTAGTGTCTTCTATTTTGAGATAACATAATTCTTCCCTTCGACATGCCCCAGATTGTCGTCTGATGCTTTCGTGAAAAACCGGCAAAAATCATCTTCTGTGAGGATTTGGGGCTTCTTTGGGACGTAGTTTTCAGATTTTCGTTTGATGAGCGCTTGCAACTTTTTATAGTTTCCAAGATCTATGTTGTGATTGGCACTTAACGTTGACTTGAGCATCGAAAAATTTGTCCATAACGTCGAAGATTTATATTTCTTAGATAATTCATCAAAAAACACCATTACTGCGTTTTCTGAGAAAGTTTGGACATTTTTGGCTAGTCGGCAGTCCATAAATCGGCTTAACTCAGCTTCATACTTGCTTCTGGATTTTGTGGGCAGCAGTGCCGAACATATTTCGCTTGCTTTCTGTAAAATCTCTTCAGAATCACACATTTTCACACCCAAACTTCGGGAATTCAATAATTATTTTTGAAGTATCTAATAAAAAAAATAAAGGAGCCGTGACGGCTATGAAACTCAGCCAACTTGAAACATTGCATAATTTGGGTGACAACATCAAACAAAAATCACAATCTGGAGAGGCGTGTGCAAAGATGACATAACCGTGTGCAAAATACCGTTTTCAGAGCGTGTTTTCCATATGCAAAACCCCCTTTTGCAAGGCAGTCGTATACAAAGTATTTTAATATATTTATAGTTCACTCAAGTCTCAAGTGTATATTATTTTTCTACCTATATTTTTATGAAGAAATAAAGAAATATATAACCTTGTTAGACAAGAACAAGTTAATGTTTCAATAAAGTATACTTGAGGAATAGCGAAACTAAGCTAGCGTTGGAATAAGTGCATTAATCTTAATATTAACATAGCTTCCTTTTTGTGTACATATAACGCAACAACAGTATATTGATAAGAGATTCTCATAACACTTGCGAGAATACGAGATTAACTGAAAAATGAACTTCACACACTGAAAATCAAATAAAAACCTGCTGCAACATAAATATTCAAAATCTAATTTCACCATAGAGCTGCTCTTTTTACCTCCCACAAAAAATTAGCTTCCGCTTCCTCTCTGAAATACGAAAACAAAGATCCCAAATTGCTGCAGGTATATACGGCAGTAATAACGCCGGCTTTTTATTAAGCTACCGGCAGGCTGTTACGCCTCTGCCTGGAGACGACGGCGGCGTCGTTTTTCAAACTGTATTTTATGTAATAACGCCGATCGCATCGCATAGTAAAACGTTCCTGGACGCGTAAAATCATTTCTTAATACGCAGCATACGTATCATGTATTCTGTCATCAATAATATTGTTAGTAGGACTGTTCCATACCATACCAATGGCCGAGAACGATAAACTAGACAGGATTTCTCGATTCTTAACGATTGCTACAGACTATGAGGGTATTCGCGATGCGTGGTTTGAGAGAAATTCGTCAATAGCGTCTAGGGTCTTGTTCGTTAAAAATCCATTCATAAAACCTTATACGCTATGCACGAATTCTATAGAAATCACGCATCACGAATCACAAATTCACGCAAGCATAAGATTTAACGCTTGCTTGTTCGCGCACAGCTGTAACGTCACGAAGATACCTCATAGGAATGTTGACATTTACTGTAATGCACATTCTCGTCAATTTTAGTTACTTGTAATGTGTTTGTGGACTGATTAGTGTTTTTGATAAATTTCTATGTGCCTTTTGTAAAAGTGTAATGAATAGTTAATCGTATTTCTGAGTGAAAATTTATGAATAACTGACAAATACTGAACTAGGCGCAGAGACATTTTTTTTTAAATATTTTCATTTTTATCGGAAGGTAGGTAAAACTTTACAATTGGAATTCATGTGAAAGATTAGTAATATTTAGTCAATAGGTTAATGAAAATGCCGGGATGCAACAATAGAGTCTACAGATGTAAAATCGAGAACATTGTTTTTCATACGTTTGCAAAACCTAAAGATATGGTATCAAAGATCATAAGATCAGACACAGACACATAAATGAAAATAAAATTGAACTGAATTATAATGAAAACTTACAAATTGAGTTTATACAATCACTTGAAAAAGGAATAAGCAAAACATCACCTTATTTGTAAAACACTTAGTAGATAAAATGTTCATCATTATCTCCGAATGTTTATAAAAAATGTTAGTGGTGTGTTTAGGGTTGTCCATGTATTTATATATGTTTAGCAATATTACATTAATTCGTAATATGAATGATTTTTCTTCCACTCATGTTAAAAACTATTATATGTCTATTGTCAGATCAAAACTCGAATATTGTTCTTTAATTTGTTGTCCTTATTATAACATTCATATAGATTGTATAGAACGCATTCAAATACGCTTTCTGGAGTTCTTAAGTTTCAAGGAGGATGGGGTTTATCCAAATATTGGATATCCTTACGATAGTTTACGGCATACATTTCGTATCAAGTAGTCTGGCGGCCCGCCATGTAATGGCTCAGCAAATATTTTTGTATAAACTATTGCATAATTTAGTTTACTGTACTCATAATATACTTGATTAACTTCATACCGAGACATGCTCTAGGCTTAATATGTTGTTTCACACACCAACGCCGAGAATTAAAACACCTAAATATTCACCCATTCACCAGATTTGTGAAAATTATAATAAATTGCAAAATGGCTTCGATATTTTTAGCTGTACTATGGCCTCGATAAAAACTCAAAATTTTTATATTTTTATTAATTTCCTGTAACATATTTACGTTGGTATATTTAAGTGTGAATTTAATTTTAACTGCTTTTTTCAGTGTAACTGATGATGTATGTATTTTATGTACTGAATATGTTCTGTTTTCTGTTTTTGTTAAATTGTATTTTTCCTACCCTATAATTGGTTTTGTACTATAGGGCAGTGTATTTGTTAAATAAATAAATTAAAAATTTAGATCTGGGAAACGCGATGCCCATGCAATTGGACCTTATTGATCTATCTATTTATTCGGGAAATGATCATTTAACCAAGCAGTTACTTGTATCCCTCTATGTGGTGAAGCACCATCGAACTGATACTAAATATTTTGAACAATGTTAAGTCCTATATCATCAATGAAATGGAAATGGTTGGTTTCCAAGAAAGTTCTATACAGATCTGCATTTAAACGATCATTTAAAACGTGTACAGGCAGTAAATTATTGTAGAAACTGCTACATCAAACGTTAACACTGAGACGTTGCTGAACTCGTCGTGATCTAATTGCATGTGGATTTTGCCCAGATATCTGTGTTGCGTATAGCGACAAAGATTAATTTTTACAAACATACTGCTAATTGTGGGAAACAACTAACCCCCTACCCCTGTTTTACCAGTTCCTCCAGCCGGCACTAAACTGAACTGTAGGTAAAATTTAGTAGATTGTAGGAATCCACTTAGTTTAATATTATTTTGTTATATCTGTACTGCTGAATGAATAACACCCTGTATAGAATATTTTATACGCATTAGCTTGAGGGGAACTGTAGACGAAGCAATAATAAACACGAGAACGCTGAGCGAGATTCAACGGGTAGTTACTAGGGAGTTGGGTTTTGAAGACTTAACAGGTTGACTGGGCGACAGTGAATGGCGATAAGTAGTGCATCTGTACTAATTCTACAGGTCAGTAACTTGTTTTTGTATATTGTATTTAAACATTGAATGTCATTGTGTTTCTTTTATTGTTTTCTTGTCTGTTTAATATTTTATTACAGTCCCATTATATTTTATTATAATTTGAAGGTAAAACAGTACGTGTTGGTTTATTGTTGAAATTATATGTATAACTTTAGTTTGAGTCGAAGTTAAACTGTTGTAAATGGTATTGCAAGTTATTATTAATCATCTATAACTACTGTTTTATTACTTTAATTAGCGGTTTGCTTGTCAGAAGTTTGTAAGAGCCTTGGTGATTCTATTAATATTTTCTCCCGTGACTGGACAAACATCCGTTAAAAACATATGAGGCATGAGATATGTTTGTGAGATGTTTGTCCAACTCCTCAACTACTAGCTGGGTAGCCTCCCGTATGGGACCTCAGTAAATTGATAGGTGGTTAGGTAGGCTATTACACCATTGACAGAAAACTAATAAACGAGGTGTATTTAGTAATTTGTTTGTTTTATTTAAAACTACTCAAATCTCCTTAATTTCGTAAATATGTAGCACATTCGAGGTAAGTTAATAAAAAATACTTCCTCTTTCAACAATGTTGAACGAACCCGGGTATGTTACACTACAAGGTATAAAACCACTCTTCAAGTAAAAAGGAAACAAATAATGCCTTACAGGAATATCCAAATACTTGTACAACTGAAATGACCAACACAGACTTCAGAACAGACCAGTTCATGAGTAAGAGATATAAAGAATGACATTACGCTTTCGGAATATCCTACAACCGGAACATCAGTCTTCACAAGTGCCAATGTGAGCGAAATGAAAGGGGCCAAGTGGAGGCGTACCCCACTCTCCTAAGTGCCTGAACCTTTACGACAGTTCAAAGAGGTTTTTCATAAAGCTCCACAGAGATTTGCTTACCAGGAAGCAATAACACAGCAGCGAAAGCAATAATCGTAGTTACTTCTAAAATTCATGCACGATGAGAACAATAATACAGAAAAAGATTAAATTTCAAAATCCTAATTTTCCGGGACAAAAAAAACACATGTACACACATTCTGAATACATTAAAGTTACTTAATTTAATGTCTGCACACCAAAAATTAACTTCTCATAATAATAATAACAATAATATGCGTTTATTACAATTTACATAACAATATAAATAGTAGATAATTACGGGTGGCGATATCCATCAAAGTTGCTCCTATACAACCACTCTTAAAAAAGTAAGTAACCTTAGCCACAACTTGTAGATTTTAACAGCATTGTAACTAAAGTTGTAACGTTGAAACATCGTTAAATTATGACAGGGGTAGTTATATGATCATGCAAATGATCGAAAGTATTATTATTGGGATTTGGCATATACGACTAATGACGTCATCAATTATATTTTTTCCAAAAACATACCCATGAAGAAGAATGAAGTAGTTGTTGGAAAATAATTGATTGTTTGTTGTTTAATGTGCACAAATGGTGTTGAGAATTCCCCTCAACAAAGATAGGTTATAAAGGTTTATTCACCCTGTATATCAACTGTACCTTATTTTAGTTGTTTATGTAGATTTATATTTTTATTTAGTAATATCTGTTGTAAACATTTATATTAAGAGCTGTTTATTTAATATCTTACTACTTATACTTTATAGCATTGTAATCGTAAAAGAGGGTTTTGCTACGTCCTGCACCGATTTGGAATTCCCAAACTGCCTTTTCTACAAGGGAAGGTTGTGAATACCCAGAAAGAGGGTGGGAGATCGAGGACGAGGCAAAAAACCCTCCTAATTAGGTACAAGAGGTTTCCTCAAAGTTTACAAAAATAAATTCACGATTCCAGATAATCACTCGTCGCCATTGTAGCATAAGTTTGTTGTGCCTGTTGCACCGTGCCAACTTTAGTTTTAATTATATTTTGATATGGTCCTTCGAGAATTGTTATAGTTTAGTGTCAGTATTAAACGTATAGTTAGAATATTGGACTTTCATTTTGGAAACAAAGTCAATCCTACAACAAGCCACTCAACACATCACTCTGTTTGGGTACAAAGCAACGTTCCCCAACAAATGGCATTAAGAATAAATAAAAAGGTTAAACTCGATAATTCTATAATATAGTTAAAATAAAAGGTGATGATAGCAATAAATAAACTTAAAAAGTGAGGCAAACGCCCTCATACTACAAACATATTACAATCTATTTTCTATATGAACTCTCATTGCAAGACACATATCGAATTTTCGCCTGACTTCTGACTGATTTTTTCGTTTCACTCATTAGAAGCGCTTGTATTTTTTTTTCTTTCAAATGATGAATGACTTCTGGGCTAATCCTCGTATTTAGGGTAGAGATATTATTATTATATTATTATTAATATCTCGCGAAGGTGTTTTCTAAACCTTATTTTTAAAACTCCCCATAAAAAACTAGGAGTGTTAGATTTGGTGACTTTCCGGACCACTGAATAGGTTCATTAATCCCCGTCCATTTTTTTGGAAAAGTGTAATCTAAATATTGGATCAATCCTGGCCTTGTGGGGTGGAGCCGCGTCATGCTGAAGCTATAGGTTTCTCCTTAGCTGCAAAGGCACAATCTCCAGAAGTGCAGAAAGTTCTTCTTGTAGGAAATTTAGATAACTCACGCCTAATTAAATACCTACCGATGATGCCGCACCATACATTTACTCCAAAATGGCCTTGATTTTGGACTCGATTTACAATGTGGGGATTTTCAATGAACCAGTAGTGTCCGTTGCGCCTATTTGGCAAACCATTACTGACAAACCGACAACATGATCAACAGTTTCTACATTTACTACAATTTAAGCTACACAATTAAGTCTGTTTTCAATGTGACGCTCAAGCACATCTCCAAATTGTGAATTTTGTAGTCATGATATTGGTTTTTAAAATTTTTTGAACGGTTGATTTATCCACATTCAATTCCCGGCTAGCCTATCATATAGAATTTCCGAACAGAAAATGCATCTTCATTTCGTCGCAAGGTTGTCTCCAGTCTTGTAAAGGTTCTATGATCAGAAATGAGGCGTGCTCGCTTTCTCGATATAGTTAACTCTACATTTTTTGTAACTCACCGTAAATTAGCAACATTCAACTTTTTTTAAATGAGAAAATATTTTGTAAGCACAAAAGTTATACGTTTGACGTTCGTACTGAGTAATGACAAGTATTTTGTGACATTTATGCACATGTGTTATTTAAACAACGAACTTTATTCAATTATTTTCCAACGACTACTTGATCCTTCCACCGCTAATGTGATTTTTAGGTGGTATTTTTTTTTTGAGACCTTTAAGCCCGCGTTTCATTGAGGCTGGTCCGGCCTAGGCTAGTGGCTGGAACAAGTGCAAAGGCGGCATTTAATTGAGGCAGGTCCAGCCAGGCTGGTTCTGGTCTATTGGTGACTGAGATTGTACAGCGACGTAGATGCTCACGTGGTATAAAAGCAGAAATCTAATTGGTCTATATAGGATCCCGCTTGAAAATGTAAATTATTACAAACATGGCTTGTGCCGCCTGAGCTCGAAAGCAAGCTCGTCGTGTACCAGCCTGTGTGAGTGTATGACCATTTGCTATACTACATTTCAAATTTGGCTGGACCAGCCGGGCTGCACTAGCCTGGCTGGACCAGCCTCAGTGAAATGCGGGCTTTAAGGCTTAGGCTAGTGGCTGGAACAAGTGCAAAGGCGGCATTTCATTGAGGCTGGTCCTGGTCTATTGGTGACTGAGATTGTATAGCGACGTAGATGCTCACGTGGTATAAAGGCAGAAATCTAATTGGTCTATATAGGATCCCGCATAGCTGGTCCCGCTTGAAAATGTAAATTATTACAAACATGGCTTGTGCCGCCTGAGCTCGAAAGCAAGCTCATCGTGTACCAGCCTGTGTGAGTGTATGACCATTTGCTATACTTACTACATTTCAAGTTTGGCTGGACCAGCCGAGCTGTACTAGCCTACTACTTTTAAACGGAAAGTAAATTTACATCTGCAAGATAATAAAAAAGAAGAAGTTTTTAGGACAAAATTTAAGAAAACAAATTTATAACTGATGTATAGAGGTCACACATCTCCCTATCCAGTTTATAAGTATATCTTTAATAAGTCTATGATTTGTTGTGAATTTGCTTCGGATGAGCCAAGCGAAATAAAAATTGTTCAATATGGAAAACTGATTTTTTTCACTGAAGCGACGGTTCTAGGAAAAGATAAATTAATCGAAACATTCGTCCAAATCAGCTAACCTTCATTTAATTAGTAACACTGATAACACCAAATCAACATCCACATTCCTAATTTGCGTGTGTGTGTGTGTATCTAAAAAAATTGCCAGGGTCCGGTATTTCCGCTGCTGATAAGATTATGCACTGTCACTGAATAAACCAAAAATGGCTATACATTTCTGTAAATTAGTATTTGACATATTTATTTGAGCAAAGCAATCCCTCTCTAAACGATGTAAAAACAATGAAATAAGAAAAAATACAAAAATAAATAATCAAAGGTATATCTCTATAGCGACGCTTTTGATGTCGGAAACATTCACTTCGTGACCTCGTTTCGAAAGAAAAAACGGAGTGGTTTTTCATAGGCGTACCTAATTTATATATTTACAAATACCAATATTTCGCTGTTCTGAAATTATGTTCTTGTTCAGTTTATACATTTAAGTAAAGCCTCACTTTGCCAAACAATTTTACTAAATAATTCTGCGGAAAATGTGTCCAGGTGAGTACAAATTTAACGTCTCTACGTATCTTTTGAAAAGCCTGCTTTATAAAATCATTATTAAAATAAAAAAAGTTCAAGTAAATATATAAAATAAAAAAATATTTAAATTTCCAAATAAATAAATTGGAATTTTTGTATACGTTATTAACAAAATAAAGTAGATTGCTCTAATTCTTGGTGAACCTTAGAATAATGTTCACATACGTCACAAATATAGATATCCAGACATTTTCTTATTAAATATCCTGCAAAGTACCTTACAATTGCTTAATTATTTTTGAACTACTAATTTTTTCATTCTTTAAGTAGTATGCAACTAATCCTGAAGCAATGGAGGCTACAGAAAAATAAGTCCTAATGTAAACATAATTATTTATAAATATATAGGGTGTCTCAGGTATTACTGACATCCTTGGAAGAGGTACAGTCAAAATAAATGAGATTTACCCAAATATACCTATACCGTTTCCAAGACACAGGGTGTCAAAGATTTCGAAATTGTTATTATATTTTTTATTTACTTGGAAACTCTTTATGATAAAACGACAATAGTTCTAGGTTGTAATGGGATACCTTACGTAAGGAAAAAAAACGTAAGGCGCCTTTTCCGCTGAAAATACATCAAAAGTTACTCAAAATGGTAAATTACGACGATGTGAAAAATTTAGCATTAAGTAGTTTGGGTGATAGTAAAGTATAAATAGCAGTCTAACATTACTATACAAAAGCTGAAATGTGATGATTATTTTTATAGAACAATATGCGCAGTGATTCATTATTTCAGTAGTATCATCAGATGATAGATTTTTTCTTCAGGTACCTAACTAAATTTTCTTCACAGTAAAACTGCATGTTGCTATAAGGGCATTCCACGCCAACTCAGCAGTCGATCACATCACCCTCTCAGATCTAGTTCAAAATTGGTACATCGATTAGCACTATCAAAAGGATATTCCCAAATTTTCAGCCCTAAGACCGCTTCCTGTCATCAGGGGCCCATAGTGAAGTTTTCGACCATCATTTCACTTCCAGGGTCTGAAATCGGTTTTCGTGTACTGACGGGGCATTTTGGTCTAAAAAAATTATCAGAAATACATAGGAGATGCCAAATTTCCCGTAGAACACGATGCCACCATCCGTTTTCCGATATGTAGCAAGGGGAGCCCTGAAAACGCGAAAAACCGCGCCTCTGTAAAAAAATCTGATATCTCAAATACGGTCGCTTCAAACTGGCTGAAAATTTACCAAAAGGCTCTTCGATTATTGCTCTTTCGAATGTTCATACGCGCGTGGTGATCATTATATGTAAAAAAAAAGTTACACGCGTTTTACCGGTTTTATATGGGATTTTCTGTAATTTTTCATTATACCCGCTCCTGGCCCTATCCAGTTGGGTAATAATTTGATTTTTCTCTCACCAAACGTCTCTTTTGTCCCCTGTCTTTACAAACACAGAAATTTCTCTCCCAGCCAGTATTAGAGAAAACATTATTTATTTAATGATTTATTTCACAATTTTTGTTAATTTTTTATTTTTGAGCAAATTTACATTTTCTACAGCTTACTTCTATTATTTGTAAAAAATATGAATATAATATAATATAACGAATGAAAATCGCAGTAAGAAACAAGAAAACCCACATTACAATCATTGTTGACACTATACATCTCGATATTATTTTCACTATTTTACACATAATGTGATACATCTAATTTATTGAAGTACCTTGACCCTTATATTTTTTTAATTTGCTAATTGTGTGGCTCAGTTTTATGGTGAATTCACCTGCTTTTTCAATAACTACAATCTGATTTAATATATCAGTGAAGGGTATCGATAGTCTGGTATCCCTCTCTGACCATTCATATATATTTTTCTTTATCATTTTCAGCAATGAGATCTCAGCAGTAAGCTCATTCTCTGAAATTTCGACTATATACCCAAATGAGTTAGTTCCTCCTTAGAAACCAAGATAGACTTCAAGTTGGGCAAGCCACGTTGGCAAAAATCGTGCAATTAGATAGAATGCTGATTCATGTATAAGGACATTATGTGTAAAATAGTGAAAATAATATCGAGATGTATAGTGTCAACAATGATTGTAATGTGGGTTTTCTTGTTTCTTACTGCGATTTTCATTCGTTATGTTATATTATATTCATATTTTTTACAAATAATAGACGTAAGCTGCAGAAAATGTAAATTTGCTCAAAAATTGACGAAAAATTGTGAAATAAATCATTGAATAAATAATGTTTTCTCTAATACTGGCTGGGGAGATAAATTTCTGTGTTTGTAAGGACAGGGGGACAAAAGAGACGCTTGGAGAGAGAAAAAAATCCAATTATTACCCAACTGGATAGGGTCAGTGGAGCGGTTATAATGAAAAAATTACAGAAAATCCCATATAAAACCCGTAAAACGCTTGTAACTTTTTTTTTACATATAATGATCACCACGCGCGTATGAACACTCGAAAGAACAATAATTGAAGAGCCTTTTGGTAAATTTTCAGCCAGTTTGAAGCGACCGTATTTGAGATATCAGATTTTTTTACAGAAGCGCGGTTTTTTGCGTTCTCCGGGTTCCCCTTGTTAGATATCGGAAAACGGATGGTGGCATTGTGTTCTACGGAAATTTGGCATCTCCTATGTATTTTTGATCATTTTTTTAGACCAAAATGCCGCGTCAGTACACGAAAAACCGATTTCAGACCCCTGGAGGTGAAATGATGGTCGAAAACTTCACTTTGGGCCCCTGGTGTCAGGAAGCGGTCTTAGGGGCTGAAAATTTGGGAATATCCTTTTTTTGACAGGACCAATCGATGTACCAATTTTGAGCCAGATCTGAGAGGGTGATGTGGGATCGACTGCTGAGTTGGCGTGGAATGCCCCATAAGTTAAAAACAAACTATTTGGGAAAACTATGAAAACACTTTTTTATATCTGGCTTTGAATAAAATTGTTCGAAATATCACTATGAAACTAAACTTTAATGTACATAAAATTATAGACACTATACAGTGTTCATTTATATTTTGATACTGAGGTAAAAGGTTTATTACAAGAATGAGAAATATAAAATACAAAAGTTATTCCCATATCATCTTTGGGATTAATTTAAATAAATAAATAAATATCAAAAGCATAGAGACAGTCGCATTTGTTTATTTTAAGTAGTCCAAAAGGACAGTCCTAAAACTTTTTTATCATTTATTTATTTTAATTGTAATAAATCTTCCACCTAAATGTCCAAATATGAAAGAAATAACACCCTGTATATTTTGATTAAAATTTACACCACACGGTGCAGGTTTTAACGCCTGTAGTTTGAAAATTTACATCACATATAAACTGATTTACACTATTGTACTAAATTCTACCAAATATTTGCTACAATACGTTACTCAAGCATTTTTGTAAAATTTACCAAAATATTTAAAATTTTTCATACAGTGTAGTTTTTGCCTCTCAGACGGGGAGCAAGAGAATGCCGCTTTAAGATTTAATTAATTAATTAAATTTTTATAATTGTTTCTCACAAAAATAAAACTTTTTATCATTAATTTTAATTCTTCACATGAGAAAAAAACGATTCTTCCCCCTATTAAAAGTGCAATTTAAATAGAAAATTTCCTACTTCCAAAAATTCTTAATTAAACAATAAGAATTCTAGCACAAAATTTTCTATAAATTACAACGTGCAAATATACTCAAATACTAATAATATTTCCCCATATATTAGTATAATACATAAAATGCATCAATATTTTAAATTAAAATTCCATATAAATTTTAACTTAAATCTTTTACTGATAAAATCATTATTATTAATTAATAAATCCCCATTATATTAACTAAAAACATATTTTTTATACTAGTATTACTATTTTTACAGTTAAAATATAGTGGGTTCCATCGCTTAACTATTTTCGGGACTTGTTTAAAAAAAAGTATTTAAAATTTTTCATACAAGGGTAGTTTTTGCTTCTCAGACGGGGAGCAAGAGAATGTCGCTTTAAGAGTTTATTGTTACTATTTTTACAATTAAAATACAGTGAATCCCATCACAGTTATTTTTGGAACTTAATGAACACAAATCTAATGTTTTTCATATTGGGGTAGTTTTTGCCTCTCAAACTGGGAGCAAGAGAATGCCGCTTTAGGAGTTCATTTTTACTATTCTTACAATTAAAATACAGTAGGTCGCATCGCTTAACTATTTTCGGAACTTAGTGAAAAAAAATATTTAAAATTTTTCATGCAGGGGTAGTTTTTGCCTCTCAGACGGGGAGCAAGGAATTGCCGCTTTAGTAGTTTTTATTTTTACCATTATTTTAATTAAATTACACCATATCCCATTATTTAATTACTTTTTAAACTTGAAAAAAAATATTTAAAATTTTTCGGGTGGAGGTAATTTTGCTTCTCAGACTATAGAAGCGGAGGATTGCCGCTTTTGGAATTTATTTTTATTTTGTTTGCAATCAGGTCCATGTCCCATCGCCTGTTTCTGGAACTCAGTTAGAACATACACTATACAATATTTAAAATAACGGAATAAGTTTTACGGAATGAGGATAGTCTGTACCTCTGAAACAGCGTGCAAATTGTTGCTATCTGTCTACTAGCTCATCTCGAGAAACCACAATGTATCTGATAAAATAAGATGAGAGAAAAAGGCTGCTAAATTGGCTGCTAACTTCACGTGAAAATGAAATGACTGCCAGAAATCGGCTGCTAACTTCACACCGGTATTATTTTAAATGATTTTAACTTAAATTTATCTCAAGGTGTTATGACTGACACAGACAGACTGGAGTTCTTTGATTTTCTGAATTTGAACTCATTTGCATTATGTAATAAAATATTTAACTACAATAAAATATTAGATCAGGTATTACAAACATACATCATGTAATGGTCTCAAAAATTACTCTCTAATTTTTGAAAGAAGACGTTCACCATCCTGTACTCATCGTTAGCTTATTGCTATTTCGTAATAATACGTTATTTGGAAATGTGTTAATAAATAAATCTAATACAAAGTTTTATAACGTCAGGAAATGTGACTTTGACAGTTTAATACATCTTCTAAGAATTGCTGACTTGTCTCATGTGTATAACAAAAATAATGTAAATTGTGCATTAAATAGTTACTATGATCACAGATAAATTAATTAGCTAATTTATCTGTGCTGTGATACATTCTATAAAATATTAGATCAAGTAGTGTCAAAATGTTCTCAAAATAAATCAATGTACCCACCTTGGTCAAACAAGTCTTTATCAGATGAAGTCGCGGTAAAATTTACTCTGTTTCCATGCGGCCTTCCTTGGACCAGAAATAGTATAAATTTTGTGTAAAATTTTACCCGTCTTTTTTTGCTGAGCAATGGGTACGTATTTTCTATCACTTCTTCTATTAACGTTAACTAGATAACTTATTACAATAGGAAAAAAATTGACTTTTGTTGAAAGCTACTTAATAACGTTAAAGGTTAAAAACAAGGCTTGCATAGCACCACAATATAAATTTTGCTAGGATAAAAAATTGCAAAAACGACTGTAATAAGAATCTGGACTTGCAGTAATAAATCAAAAAGATTAAAAAAACTGTTTGTAACCACAGCAATATAATATTTTGAAACCTATTTAGTGCAGATATTTTGCTGAGAATAATCAATATCTACCTACTAATGGCTAAAATATATTTTCCTCATTGTATAAATGACATATGTTTTAATGCAGTAAATAAAAAAATCAATCATAGAGAACATAGTTGAGGACTTAGATATTTATTTTTATCAAGACATATTACGTCGAAACTCTACAGGAATTTCTATTGTCAAATACAGTTGCATTTGACCTAGAGGACAAGTTGAATTGCTCTTCAGTTCCCGATAAGCTCTGCAACTTACTTAAAATTGCTCAAATTGGTAAAAAGTAACATTCAGCTTTATTAAAAAATCCTTTGAACTGGTCGAGCATCCATTATAATGGCAACCGCTGCGCTACCGTCAAAGCTCTGCATTACAGTCTCTCAACTCTTTGTCGGAGAAAAAATCGAATTACGAACCAGCAGACGGGGTCTATTCGATTACTGGGACATCATTCTCTCTTGTTAAGTGTATTACTGTGATTCTACAAATTGACTTCTAAGCCCACTTTGATTGCTCTCCGAACGGAAAAGTATCTTAATAGTATAAAACAAAAGATGTGCTCGTTAGTTCCTATACGGAAATGAAATCTAATCTGTATTTAAATTTTAAACTTCATTCAAGTCTATATGTATCAATTCAATAATAAAGTATACAGGGTGTCTTGAAAGTCGTTACGCTAATTTTAGGAGATGATAAAATACTTGATTTTGACTCGATTGAAACAAAGATACCTATATACCAAGTGTTATAATATTTGTGATACTTAATTTTTTAATATTTTTTAATTTAACCGTGCTTTTCTACAATTGTTGAAGTGTAAAAGAAAAAGAAACCTGTAAACCACTTATACCTCAAAAAGAAACCGTTTTATAACAAATATTTCTATACTTTTTTTTGTTAGGAATGAATGGATTATTAAAATTATTTAACTAAGTACATTCTTAACTTCATAAACATAATTTTTCTATTTTCTAAGAGCGAAGAGTCAACTTTATACGCGGATTTTATTTAAACCTTTGTGTGTAGGTTTATTCAGATATTATTAAACATTTGCGTAAGCAATGCTCTTTCAGTTCCTAGGCAAAGTTTCTTGATAAATATTCTAAAAATTAGGGAAATTGATCTTAACACGTTTAAGTATGGGAGCGCATTCGCGAAAACAGAGGACAGGTTATATGTAATAAAAATGGTTTAAGGCGGGGATTTTGTAGAAAAGAAATTGCACAACCTGAGTGAGCAAAACGGCGAATCAATGAGGCAACCGTATAGGCCCGAACCACAAGGTTCCCAGAAGTTTATCGTGCATTTTGACGAACATAAAAATGAAAGCCGTGATATAATGTTATATGATTTTACTCGAGGCCACAAAATGTAAAATTAGCAATAAATATTAATCTGAAAGTGAAACACAAGTTGTCCTATATGTCCTGGTTAGTGAGTGAAGTAATCTGGTGGCTGTGGCTGTCATAATTTTGCCGTAATTGCGACATATTGGCGTAGTAACTGTGTGGCTAAAATTGAGGTATTTTAACATTTATTTTAATTATTCTTGTGATTTTATGAGCAATGAAAATTATAATTTGTGTATACTTTGTAAATACGTTGATATATAATAATAACCAATTATTTAAATTTTCTTGGAGTTCTGTGTCCTCGCTTGAAGCCCTGTTAGACGGTAAAAATATGTATAGAAAATCCCAGCCTTAAGAAATGAAGACATTTGCTAACAAGAACTCAACCTTTAGAAAATATTGAAGTTATTAAAATACCGGAGTATTCAAAAAGCTAAATATTTATTTTTTACATCGTTCAAATCTAAAAAGGAAAAGCAATGTTTCTATTAAATAGCTTGGTATGCCATAAGAAAACAATTGTTTCCATAGCAACCGTAAATGTAGATCAAATGTCAAACTGTGCGTTCGAATCTCTGTTAAAGTGTAAAGTAAAGTGCAAATATCTTCATTTCTTAAACCATTTTTATTACATACTGAACGGCTGTCCTGTTTTGGTGAATGCGCTCCCTGCATATAAACGCGTTAAGATTAATTTCTATAATTTTTAGAATATTTATCAAGAAACTATATCTAAGAACTGAAAGATCATTGCTTAGGTAAGTTTTTAATATTATCTGAATAAACCTACACACAAAGGTTTAAATAGAATCCACGTTTAAATTTGACTCTTCGCTTTTACAAAGCGGAAAACCCATGTTTATGAAGTTCCAGGTAAGTACCGAATCCACTTTTGGATTTTATTGGTTAAATCATTTAAATAATCCGTTCATTTCTAATACAAAAAGAATAGAAATATTTGATATAAAAAGGTTTGTTTTTCTTCTACACTTCAATAATCGTAGAAAAGCACGGTTAAATAAAAAAAAATAATTATCACAAATATTGTAACACTTGGTATATATGTATGTTTGTTTTAATCGACTCAACATCACGTAGTCTATCACCTCCTAAAATTATTGAAACGACTTGCAGGACACCCTGTATATTTGATTAAAGATGTACATATTCTTGCCATACAAGCATTCTGATATTTAGTGAAACACTTTTCTTAAAATGAAACTAAATTTAAGATAATGAAAGAATATTATTTTAGCATGAATAAAATATTATTGATTATAGAATAAATTATTCTTCCTTATAGGTTTATAGGTTTGTACTAATGAAAATTATTAACATTTTGTAATAAACGCCATACCGCAAAATTTAAAATACGGCTATAGTGCAAAACATTAATATTTGTAGTTGACTTCCCAAAATCTAGTTTTATTGTAATTTTATGTTCTTAGGAAAGGAGAATAATTCAAGTATATGAGTGTAAGTGATGTTGAAATATGTATTTCATTAACAAAATTGTACGTGAATAGCATATGTGTGCAAATAAAAAAGTGGTAAAGAAGTACAACTGTGAAACGGAAAGTGATGGAAACTCGCGGAAGGAAATTTGTATTTTTAAAATGAGTTTTCGACAAAAAATTCGATTGCTATATATTACAAGATGAAAAGAGTACACTGATAGAAAGAACGAAATAGTGATATGGCGCAGAAACTATTTAAAATAAATATTAAAAAATAAGAATGTGTATCGAAGAATATATTAAATTTTGACGTCCACAAAAAGTCAATAGTGGGGTTTGTCATATTTGACAGTTAGTAATAAAACTATGGAATAAAATAAACATAAAAATAATAAAATTAACACTAAAGAAATTGTCCATAATGAGCACCATTTTTTGTGAATCAAAAATTTACTCTTCGTCGAAAATTTAAATTTACTGTCTAATAAATGATGATCGTTTCTTATAACGTGAAGTTTATTCGTAATATGATTCCTCAAATCTTCTTGAGATTCAATTGGCGAGAGATAAACAAAATCCTTCAATGTTTCCCAAAGAAAATAGTCACATTTGTCGAGGCTTGGCGGTCGTGGTGGCCAATTTTGAAGACAATTACTTCCTCTCCCTAACCATTTATTTAGAAACTTATCATTCAAAAAGTCTCTAACAGTAGCATCAAAATGAGGCGGTGCCTCATCACGTATAAGCCAAAACTGTAATCTAAGTTGCAACGGTAAAATCGGAGAGAGCATTTTGCAGAAATTCTAAATAACTTTTTCTACAGTTTCCTTCCATAAACCTAATAAAAGTAACATGTCAACTTGTTCGCTGAATGTACATTTTCCAGCCATTTTCAACAACAAACAGTGAGGAATAAAATGGTTTTAACAAATTTTAAAGACAAAACCTACTACTGACTTTTTGATTTCTTCTAATATACACTATTAAAATCTTGTTTTAATTAAACCATTTTTTTTAAACTATAAAGTTTTTTTAAAATTTAACAACATTAAAAAAATGTTTTAAATAAAAATCTACGTGGGATATTATCATTTTTTTTAAATTTGATCAATGGAAGAAACATTTGGTATAATTTTATGGATGACATCCTGATTGAACACCTTGTAGTGTTTCAATTTGAACTCATAATCAAAGAAGACAATAATAAACCTAAATCATTAACCAAATTTGGTTATTCCAACTTAAAGTAATTCAAAGATATTAATATTTTTCGATAGAAACATGTGTGTCTAACTTTGAAGGCCTGTAACTCAGGCTGTATGCAACTTTGGCTATAGTATGTTTGGTTAAATGGTTTGAGAGTCAGGCTGCACTCAGTGTCCTTAGCTCTCCGAGGACGAGATCTAGTCTTGTTCAGGAGTGTGGAGATGCCTTGGAGTCCCTGGCCAGACAAAGGGAGGTGGAGTTGGCCTGGGTTCGTGGCCATAAGGGAATCCCTGGTAATGAGATGGCTGACTTGTTAGCTCGTCTCGGATCTGGGACACCTTGCCAGGGACCCGAACCTATTATTGGAATTACACGAGATAGTATGAATAGTACTCTTAATAGATGGGCCTATCAAACACTAGGAGGGAATTGAAGAAGAAATGGAGGATGTAGACAGGCCCACAATTTCTTCAATGGATCCAATAAATCTAGGACGATGCGGCTGCTGAGCCTTAGTCGAAGGTCCCTGAACCAAATGGTGGGGGTCCTGACAGACCACTGCAGACTCAGAAGGCATTTGAACTTGATAGGCATAGAGGAGAGTCCCTTATGTCCGGAATGTGGAGAGGGGGAGGAGACCCTTATTCATTTGCTAGGATATTGTGCGGCCCTTGAAATACTAAAATATATGGTCTTTGGCGCCGAGGAGCTGCAAAGAGAAGAGATGAGGGGCCTATCATGAACCAAAATCCTGGCGTTCATCAGGGGTCGGGTAGGTTCGAGGAAGGCCGAGGGCGGATAGTGGAGAGGTGATGGGATGCTAGGGTATGCAAAAGGGGCCCAAGTGTGGCCAAATTGCCAGGCTGATGCCGCCCGCACATTACTACTACTACTAATGTTTGGTTAAATTGCAATATTTTGGGAACGCCCTACATGCACCTGCTCTGCATCGGTTCTTATGCAGAACATCCTGTATATACTGCACCATATTTAATGTGTACCGTATCGTTCATGGTTCCTGATCACAGTTGCATTTCACTTCTAATACCTGAAGGGCCATGATTTTGTTTCTTGTTATTTTAACGATTTGATAGTTTGCTGCAACATCGTAGTTACGTACTATATTGTCAGTGTTTGGTTACTATCTCATTTCGAAAAACTTTCAATAAATTTAGTAAATAAGGACTCGATAAATAACTCATCCACTGTAAAATGTACTTCAGGATCGAGGGATGTCTTCTTCGGATAAAACCGTCATTTTTATTTGATGAATATTGATAAACTTTTATAGCGGTGCTACGGAGAAATACAAGGAAATCCTGCAGTTTTCCTAAGCTTAGCAATCCATCAGTGCCCCGTAAATACACATCCTTACAACCTGCAGTTCCGCGTCTTTTATGCCGCCTTCCGAGAGAGAGAAAGAGATAGAGGCTTCGCGAAAAATTACAAAAATACTCGGAGAACGCCTTCTGCTTGTTTCTTTCTCTCCCAAACCAAACACATTACCGTAGATCGATTTGTTGCGAGTGATAAATTATTCCGGAGGTGTTTTCCTCCGGTATTTTTTCGAGAACCTACCGTAACAACTTTTGATTAATGCGGTGGAGTAGGTGTGATTTTTTATAAAGTTGATAATTTGTTTTGTTGGCATGGCAATATATTTCCTGCCAAAATTTAAGCGTTTATTACACCGCGGTAATTAGTCTTCCACACGATTTTTTTTGCTCCTGGCAGTTGTGTGTTTTAAGTACGCTTGTGCTTTTGACAGGTCATGCTCTAATTCACCACGTTATGGAATTTTCAAAGGTAAAAAGATTGATTGATTTCCTGTTTATACACGTCAGCGTCAAACTTTCACCGAAATTAAAAATAGGGTATCAGGAATCTATGGCTAAAAAAAGTTAGGCTAGGTTTTCCATTTATACAGGTATGATATGTAACTTATTTTCTCTATTTTTTTGCTCCTGGCAGTTGTGTGTTTTAAGTACTCTTGTGCTTTTGACAGGTTATGCTCTAATTCACCTGTTATGGAATTTTCAAAGGTAAAAAGATTGATTGATTTCCTGTTTATACACGTCAGCGTCGAACTTTCACCGAAATTAAAAATAGGGTATCAGGAATCTATGGCTAAAAAAAGTTAGGCTAGGTTTTCCATTTATACAGGTAATGATATGTAACTTATTTTCTCTATTGAAACATGTTAAGCCGTCACAATTTTAGTTTAACCCTAAATTGCTGACATTGCTAGCTTATTGCCTTATGTTTTTCTCTCGGTTTTCTTATTTCCAAACTGTGTAAATGCGTAGGGATCCAGCGCAATAAATACCTTCCCGAATGTTAGTGTGCTTTGTTATGTTAAAAGGATAGTGTCGCATTATTTTCCATTTTTGAAATATAGACATGACATGACGCAGTTTGTTGGACTCCGCGTTGCATTTACAGAACAAAACATTATAAATAAATATGGGTATTTCTCAAACAAACCCGTTGAACATTCCCATCTAAATTTTGACAAAATTTCTATCCAATTAAGAAAATAAATAGGAATATTGAATATGACGATGACAAATATCCATATGTTAACCGATAATCATTTGACGGATTCTTAATCTCTATTATCGACAACTGTCCAGGAAGAAGATAACTATTAGATGTCATAGTGGCTTTCGGTAGGATTTACATAAAAGTAGCTCTTTACTATCCACTGTTGTATCCCAAATCTCAATATCTCAATCACTTTTCAAGAAATAGAGACTGTATGTAAGACAGAAAATATGTAAGTTTTTCTTATATTTAAACATATATTCTGTCCCTAGATTTCCTTAAAATAATTCTGTATCAACCTGTATATGAATATATTAATCTATTTTGTGCGTTTATTCTTCTTGACGTCATGCCATTACCAGAATTGTTGAGTTTTTCCAATAACAAATTCTAATACTCCTATACCACTGATAAAAAATATACAAAATTTACTGCTATTGTATTACTGAAAAACATGATCAAATGCATATACTTGTACTACAAGAGACTCCAGGTAAATACAGTAGA
Source organism: Monochamus saltuarius (assembly GCA_025584915.1). NCBI lineage: Eukaryota > Metazoa > Arthropoda > Insecta > Coleoptera > Cerambycidae > Monochamus > Monochamus saltuarius. Next base: position 105,200,819 of record CM046721.1, on the reverse strand, counting down.
ATTATATATGTTATGCCAAATTTTTATTGATAATTTTGTTTAAATTACTATTAAATTGACCAAAGTGGGATTAATTCAAGATTTTCTCAGAAACCGTTAAAGATAACAATTTGAAACAAGAGTACCTTTTTAACGTAAAACAGTTCGGGAAAACGGATTTTGCTGTACAATTTGTTAAAAAAGTCAAAGATGAAAAAGTTACACACGCAAAATACTAAGGTTTTGATCATAGAATCGGCCTGTTCAGGGTTGGCAGCTAATTATGAGACACCCTGTATAATAGTAATCAGTTCTCGTTGCCTTTAAAACAGATAAGTGATTTGAGTGTGTGTGTACTCTAATCTAAACGAGTATGGCGATACGCTTCACATTGGATTATGCTATCTAAACATTTTAGTATTGTATGCAAAAGCGAAATATTGATTGACGTTCTATTTTAAGTCATAATGCTATAATTTAGAAAGGGATTAGCTTTAGTTTACTCTGGCGAGTTTTATCTCACCGGAATCATTACCGATAATGCACTGTCAGTGCGAAAAAATACGTATTCGGTTTTATGAAAATTGACCTCGTTACCCTCGGATTTGGATTCGAATTCCTGCAGATAGAGGGCTCTGATCACTTGATCTGTAATTATATAAAAACATACATAACAGATAATTCCAACATGGTAAATGTCTTCATTGATGTTCGTATCTTTTCAGATGGTGAAATTATTTTATTCCACTATCTATAGTGAAGGCAACTTGAGGAATTTCGGCGATGAATCGTTTGGAACATAGACAGAAGGCTGCCAAGCGTTGGTGTACAGATAAGCCGTGTCAGTTGAAAATAAAAAAAGTGTCACGCTGCTCATTTTTGTGATTAATGACAAAATAACGAACCAGGTCAACCGAGTGCGAGTGCGACATCCACGATCCAATCCGGAAGGGAAAGATAAAATTATTTTGAGCTTAAACGGATATAAATCACTGATAATTAAAAGCAAAAAATGCAGACTTGTCAATTTTAGTTTGCCGCAATTCGTCGATATTTTCGAAAGATTGATTGATTTTCCTGATAATGTGTGAAATTACTTCTAGAACCCTGCCGATCGGGTACAATTTCCAGTGCCTGTGACAAAATTTCGGATATCTTTATCTCCAGCCAATCTTAATGCTCAGCTAATCTCAGAATCTGGCAGGCCATCGAAGCTATTCAACTTTTCATGGAATTATGCCGGTGCGGATAGGCTAGCTTTACTGTATCTGCGACCTGGACTTTATCTTGCGTCTCATTTCTCAGTAGATTATTTTTTTCTTAAAAGGTGTCTTCAAACTCTGTGAGACTGATCTTAATTCCTTCTTATAACTTTTTATTATTTACTATTTTTAATTTCTTCTGAACTAATCCTCATTTCCTTTTGACTGTTTTTCATTTCCTTTTTAAAAGCTTCCATTATTTCATCTTGGCTACTCTTCATTTCTATTTATAAGGCTTCCTTCATTTAATTCTGGCTGTTTTCATTTCTTTTTTAAGCCTTTCTTCATTCCTTTCATCATTTTCATTAACTGATTCATTGGTTCCTCCATTTCTGTCGGTCTTAATCTCGTCACAAAATTCCTTCTTTGTATTATGTCCCGCTTCTAGCACCAATGTAACATCTACGTTGACTTAGCCTTGAAACAATTCACGTATAAAAACACTGTCCGATTGCACAACAAATATACATCAAATATTACCCAACTGTCAAATCTTTGTGTGCGGCATCCTAACATAAACTGAAACTGAACTGTGGCGGCGAAACCAATCCGCTTATATACATTTTTAGGCTTCTTAGTTTCCTCGATCTCGAGAACGCATCTAGAACCAAATAGAATTTAGCTTGGAATATTCTAGAAAACGTCAAAATAAAGATATTACACCTGCAGAATAACAATGGTGTGAAGTCAACAGTTGCAGAATACGGAGGATATAAGGTATTCAATACATCTAGATAAGACCAATACTCTAGTAAGAGAGGCGGAATTCTGGTTTGGTTTACAGGTTTGTGTGACAGTTATTCATGATTGAACGATGTTCGTGCTGGTTGCCACGTCATGCCTAGGTCTGGAAATTAATCAACTACAGAAGAGTGTGACTAACAGTAGAAAAAGACAATAACAATCCAGAATAATTTAAAATTTATTTTGGAATTCTAGCTCGATGTTTAAACAATGAGGAAAAACCCTATTTTTCCTCGGAAAATCGGCGCCTATGACAAATGGATATGTCAACTACCGTGCGGTCGTTTTTTGCAGCGTTGTCAAGTATAGAAACGACGAAAATAAACAATTTTATTAATAATAATAATGCTAAGTACCTGATAGATAATAGTTAATTCGGTTAGCTACAGTATTTTGTATTCGTTCTGCGTTCTTTCTTACACACTGCCAAAACCACATTTTCACTCATTGCAGATTTGTTATAATTATCCACTAACATACCCGACATAAAATACTACACTACAATTACTATAAAACGTTTAAAATTAGTCACTAACTGTTTTAAAACAGTATAACCTATAAAACTGCATTGCTAGTTGCATACTATCCAAACTTCAAAGACTATGACGAAGCTTAGTTATGTTCTAAGGCTCTAAGATACATTTTTACAGAACATTGTAAACATGTTGGGATGGTACAGTTTAATAGTACTAATTATTTTATGCAAAAATCGTCGATTACTGTTAATATTGTTGCTATTATTAGTATTAACAGAAGTTAATTCCCCAACAATACAAGCAGTTTAAATGTATTGACGTGAAGTACCTACAGATGGCATCTGTATCAGATGTCAAAAAATATTACATACGGTTACGGTACTCTGATTAGTTTGAAATAATTTAATTTTTCGCGCTTTTAGATGTCGTATGCAAATGCCTAGATGACGGATAAAGTGCTGATTTATTGGAGTGTGCCAAGTGCATATTATCGTGAGGCAGAGTAATACCAAAGACGTTTTCCGAATACACAAAATATTATGCCGAATCCTCTTTGAACCACATTGAACAACTGTTGTAATGCCTTGGTGGTAAACGTGTGGCAGTGTTTTTATGTATTTGTGTACATTTGCGTGCATTTTTTTGTTATCGTTTGTGTTTTTTTCCGATGTAATCCACCTGGTTATGACTGCCGGACCAAGTAGGTGCCGCACTTTAAACACAAACGATCGAGGGAATGGGAGGACCCCAGCAAGTACAAAAATCTGCAATGACAGGTTGTAATTTAAACAAGAAAACAGCAAAAGATACAGCATTCTTAAAATTTCTTCAAATATCAATCCTGGAAATAAATATTAGTAAGGTAGGTGCTGCCTCCCTGTGCTACCATATCGTGTTTCTCATTAAATAATAATCTACATTTTGTAAGTATATATTTTTTTTCAAAGCGGCGTAAACTGATACACGTGCCAACGCGGTCACCTGTCACTCGTTTGACACTTTTGACTTTGGCAGAATATACCTACATTATGATTCAAAGATTTACAGATACATTTACAGATTTAATGGCTCGTCGTCCAGGGCGAGAGGTCTGCGTTAAGTACCTGCTGCAATGTAGGTAGCTTCCTGTAAGTCGAGCCGCTTAGGCCGAGCAGAAAGTAAGCAGACCACTTATATCTCACAGTTTATAGGTGAACATACATATGAAGGAACAGCCAGTTCAATTGTCGGTCATCTCACCTATGGCACTGATGAGGGCCAACAAGCCCTAAACCGGTCTATGTCTGGTGGTGTGTCCGGCAAGGCTTCTTGGCTGTTCACACAGATACTGCAGGAGTAATTCAATGCCGGTCGGGGCATTAGTCCGCGGAGTAGTTGTTTCCTGCAGTATCATTTACAGATCAGACCACTTATATCTCACAGTGAAACAGATATTAATATACCTATTTTGCAAAGAAAATCTCTTCGCTTAACTATCGTACGTAGGCGTCTTTTGATTAAATTAGAATAGGAATCTCCAACAAATAATTGTGATAGCGAGGAACAATAATGAAACATGGTCTGAGATAATCGTGGTAAAATATAATTAAGCAGTTAGAGCATGAATTTTGCAGAGTTTTCTACAAACCGCGTTCCTTTATGAAAATTGCCAGCTCATTTAACTGATTAATGGGAAAACAGAGAAATGGGTCCACCGAGCTCCAGCGCGACACCGATCCACCTATTAGGGAAGAGATAATTATTTTCCGCTTAGAAGGACATAAATCACTGGTAATTAAGAACAAAAAAGCGACGGCCGTCGCCCCGAGATTCCTCGGCGGTTTTTTGCAAAATATGTTTTATATTTGGGCACATCTGGTGCGAATTTTCCGGCACATAAATAAAGCCGTATCAGTTAGCGCCGCATATGAGATGGTAATCCATCATACCCGTTAAAAACTACGTCACTCCTCATACCCTAAATAAATTTAACATGATATATTATCATTTGCAATTTGAGGGCTTTCGCTGTAGGAATTTATCTCGCTCAGATTACGCTCCAGGATGTTGCTCGTCCATTTTCACGTTGATTAACTGAAAGATGAGCGGCATTAGCCGGATTACAGGAGCATTAAAATGATTACTTCGTCGCTCAAACCCTTCTGCTAACATATCAGAAAAAGTATATACTTAGCCACAGTAAACTAAAATTTCACTAATTTGTGTACAGAAAACTTATAGCTAAGCAAGAAAATGAATGGCCACATTACGTAAAATATTTGCAGACTACTCATCATCGTGAACAAAATCTTAACTGAAGATACCTATGATGGTATTTAAAACTACAAGGAAAAACTTTTCGCAAATATGCATGCAATTGTACAGCAAATGACACAATGTGTAACAGTATAGGTGCCAAATACACGTACCACCTCTCGTTTCTTAAATTAATTGTTATAGCAAATGAGGTGCATTAGTACTTTATAATTTTGTAGCAGATTTTCCTGGGGACGCATGGGGTGACATAAACTGTTAAACTGTTACTCATGAGATACTAATTTAATCATGTTAAATCACAAATGTGTATTGATCAGCATGGGCTCATGCCCGGTCGGCCTACAGTTACTAATTTACTTTGCCTTACTCAGTATTTGTGTCAAAAACTTGAAAATGGACGCCAAGTTAATGTCACTTATCTATACAGTTTTTTCCAAAGCTTTTGACAGGGTGGACCACGATATTTTGTTACGTAAATTATCTCTTTTTGGATTAAATACAAATTTTTTGAGGTTTTTTAAATTATACTTATACAACAGACGCCGGTCAGTTTATTACCGTGGTTTCAGTTCTGGCGAAATAAAGGCGACTTCAGGAGTACCTCAAGGTTCCGTACTTGGCCCTCTACCATTTAATGTTTTTTTAAATGCCATCACATATGACCTTTCTTGCCGCTCATTACTGTATGCTGATAACTAGAAGTTATTTACGACAATTGAATCTCTTGAAGACTGTATTCTGCTGCAACGTAATATTGCAGTGATTAATCAATTTGTGGTGTTTATTTCTTAATATTAATAAATGTCAAATGATATTTACTAGGAAACTAGCTCGTATTGAATTTGATTATTAAACAACCAGCAACTTAACTGTGTTACGCAATATAAAGATCTCGGAGTGTGTTTTTCATCTAAATTATCATATACTGATCATATTGACAGCATGGAATCCAAAGCTAAGAATTTAGGGTTTATAATACGCAACAGTCATCAGTTTGAAAGGCACGGTCCGCTTATAGTATTATATAAAGCATTTTTAAGATCTGAACTTGAATATGCGTCTGTTGTTTGGAATTCTTGCTATGAATGTCATTTAAAGAGCATTGAAAGGCCCCAAAGACGATATGCTAAATGCTTATGGTTTAACTATGATCCCTCAGTTGGATTTAATATGTTTGAATAGTCTTTACGTCGCAAATATTACTCCGTAGTTTTTCTGTTTAAGTTACTAAATAATCTCGTTGGTTGCTCGGAACTTCTTTGTTACATTAAATTATCAACACCTCAACACTTAATTTAGTAACGCGTTTTCGTTTTTCTATGTTCATATTCCCACATGCAGGACTAATGCTCCAATGCTTGTTATTTCTTAGTGCATAATGCCCTAGATATATATTTGTTGTAATGTTGAAAATATTAAAAATGCATTTCTTCATTAATTTTAATATCTATGTAAATTTTGTATAACCCAATTTTATTTTGTCGTTTGTATATATCGTTATTACTTGTTTGTTTTTTTTTGTCCTGTAATTTGATTTTGTCTCGATATTGTATTGCAAATAAATTAATAAATAAATAAATTAAATGATATATAATACTATCCGAATGTACCAACATATGCGTTGCCTGAACTTATGTGTTCCGCACAAAAATTTGCGACAAATGAAAAGGTTCCATCTAGAAGTAGCGAGAGCAAACTTGCTGCAAAATTCTCCTATAAATTGTATGTGTAGGATCTACATATAATAAAAACTGCAAGAACATAGATGTTTTTAATTGTATTGTTGATCATCTTAAATTCTATTTTAAACAATTGAAATAGTTTTTGTTAGATGATTTTTGTCTGTTCTATTATTGTGTTTCTTTAACATAAATTTAGTTATTTTTACATTCTGCACCCTCTTGTTCTGTAGTGGGGTGGAAACATATAGAACAGTGTAGATGAAATAAATCCATTTTTAATGATTTGAGAGACGCCGACGATCTTGTACCTTATTTTATTAATCAAAGAAGTACAAGTGATCATCGTTATGGTGTCTGTATTCGAAATTAAAATGTATGTTACGAATTAAAAAATGACACTGACATTATTAAATTTTCTAAACTTACTGCATATTTGAAGAATCGCTCAATTGGTTATTTATCGAAAAAGTATTTTCAAAGGAACAGTTAATGGATTTTCTACTGCATGTTCCAGATGACAAGTATCTACTTATGAAGGTCTGTTATACTTTTATTTCTTTTTTTTTTAAATAGAAGTTAACAAAGTAAAAATTTCAGGTAGCTGCTATTTTTGGATTATTTGGTGCTTGTCGACGTATGGAATTATATAATTTATGTGTTGATTATGCTAAGGAGGAAGGCACTGTTTTTGTAGTTTATGTGAAAGATATTAAAGCATATAGACCCAGAACATTTACAATTTTAAATACTGACGATAGTACAGTGAGTTATATTGACATAATTAAGAAGTATATGACGAAACACTTGAAAATTCAGAAGTTCTTTTTATTTTACATTGATTCTCCGAAATATTGCAATGTGTCCAAACATTCCTAATGCTGATCAGTATACGGGTCATTCATTTCGGCTAACATCCGCTACAATTTTAGCAAATAGTGGTGCTGATATTAGAACTATTAAGAGGCATGGGGATTGGAAGAGTGACGCTGTTGCCGAAGGATATGTAGCAGATTCACTAGAAAATAAAAACAAAATTGCCAGGATACTGGGATCTTCAAGTCACGTAGAAAACGTGAATAATCAAATTTTTATCTCATCATCTACAAGTGCATGCTCAAGTGTTCTTGAAACTAGTTCAGGAATTTCTATATTTGGAAATTCAAACGGTAGTATTACTATTAATATAAATGAACAAATAACGTGTGTTTTAAGTTTAAATAACATTGGACTTGGTGGCCTACAAATGTAAATAAAAATATGTAATAAATTTTTAGTTTTTTTATTTACAAAATAGAGAAAGACTAATAATTTAATAACAATATCGAATTTATTTACTGTCAGAATCGTGCCATAAAGTGGACTCTATGGCACGATTCTGTCACATTACAGCAGAGGTGCTAGAAAGTGGCAGATTATTAAGTATTTTGACGTTCATAATGACAGCTTTATTATGACAGTCGACTATAATATACCTAGTAACTTTTACAAAGTATTTGTAAAAGCTGTTTTACATTCCAAAAGTTTTCGCTCAAGTACTTGTCTTAAGCATGCACAGTGAAGACAAAATCTGACAAAACCGCAGTCAGCTGAATGTTTTCATGTTTTCGATGTGGACCCAAAACTTCGACAATTGTCTGCTCTGTTATATTCTGGCTAATTTGGTAATAATAACCAAAACAAAAATTCCAAGACAGATTTGTAGTTTTGTACTGTGTTAACTTACTTAGATTATATTCATTTTTTAATCAATCAAACTGAATCTCTTGGAAATGAAAAATATTAAATAAATAAATGCATTAACAGAATGAACTTCCTGTAGTCCGGATTTAAATCCATTAGAACTATATTTATGAGGCATCTTTACGCAAAAATTACAAATACTAACACCTCATTGATCTGTACCACCAAATCGTGCCTTAAGAAAGGTTGTGCTTTACTTTCAATTGTCTCTTATTTTTTATAGAGATACTCCCCATTTTCTTATTATACTATTTTCTACCTGTAACTAAGTACTTCATATTATTTTCATTTCCACTGATGCAATGCCGTATCTTTTAAGTCGTATTTTAGATATGGGGTATTTTTTAATAATCAACCAATAACACCGGATCGTTTTACATGATAAAGAAAATCTAAATTTAAACAAACAATAACGGGCTATAAATTATTTACGAATGGTCTCCTCTAATGCACCAGAACCATTAATTTTACCGATAATCCCTCAAAAATGTCGGGAGAGTCCAAAAGCACGTAAAGTATGATAAACTGTCAGTGTATCAACACATCAACTCTGAAATTTAAAAAACCTTTACACCACCAAACCACTGACAGAGCCACCATTTATCATGCGTTTATCGATCAATAAAGGACGCTTAAGAAGTTTTTAAAATCAATAAAGATAGAAAAAATTCGAATTTTATTTTCAGTAAGTGGTCATGTGATTATAGATTCAAGTATTATACTTAATTTTATTTTTCCTGTTACATTCACTAAAGTGTTTACACACGTCAAAGAAGAGAAAATGAACGCAAATTCTATAGACAAAAAGAATAGTACCTACCGTTTAAAATAAGCAATGATGTAGTATAAAGTCAATTAATGATAAAAAATTGATACAAATTAATAAAAAAAACTACACTACTATGAAGAAAATGATAGAACCATATAAAAGTTAAACAAACATTAATAAAAAGTTAAAAACATTACAAAAATTAGTATACAAAATTATATCGAATAAACTGTAAATATTTCTAATAATAAAATGTCAAATATCTAACTATAAAAATTATTATACCAATAAATTAAAATTATTTGAAATTAAATGTCAAAATGAAATTAAATAATGTCGACAGCGTCAAACTGATTAACTGTCAAGTATCATAACGACCTACCTAAAATAAATAAAAATGTACCTTTTATGTATAGTTTTTTCATATATTTTCAGGTATTAACAATATTGTGTGAAACTAACTACTCAGTGGACAAAAGCCCCAACCTGCGTTGAATTACACCCACAATATCTACCCATATATTCCTTATTATTAGCTTTTGTAACATTTTTTTACTGTTTAAGAAAGGTATCTTAAGCTAATATGTATCAAATCTCCTACAATTCCTATCAATGAAGTCATATGCATGCTCTCTGATACCAAACATCTAGGTATGCTAATGAACACCCACAGACAAAACTCTATTCAATAATTATCTAAAAAATGTATTCTATTTACTAACCTGATATACTCTATAATTATATGGGAACTCGAAATTCCCTCAATTCATTAATGTTTTTTTTTTACGAAAAGGAGACACTGGAATATGTAAGTATAAGGAACAGTAAGAATATTTACAATAGTAAAAGACGTTCTACAGTTATATCTGTATCCCAATCCTGAAATAATCCCTATTGCTTTCCTCTGTAGAGAAAAACATAGGCACTAGAAGGAGCATGATCCCAAAGGAGCATATGAAATAATTGAATGTATTAAACAGTGATATGCAGTTTTTAATGATGTAGATAGAGACTCTTGATGAACCAAGGTTCTAAGTAAATAAATATATTTAGATATTCTGTTGCAAAGATAGTATGTTCATTCCAAGTCAACTTAGGATCCAAATGAACGCCTAGAAATTTGACACGTTCAGGATTATCTGTATCGTTCAGGCTGCGAAGATAATTGTTTCTGCCTTACAATTTGTGACACTGAGCAAATGCCTTATATGAAGAAGGATGCTGCTGCAAGATTTGTGCATTATATAATGCCAATGGTGACTGGCGCAATCTTGCAAATATACTGGGGATGCTGAAAATAACTGCGTATCGATAGGTTTAGGTTAACAATCAGATAAGCTGAGTCGAGGGAAACGTAGAGTTAAATTAACCACCGAACACCGTCAATTTAAGGAACGTTCAGTCCAAGAAAATCCTAAAATTAGTCTTATTGAACTAAATAAAAAAAAATACGAGTTGTAGAATCATTTCATACCAGTACAATACATTATTTTGAACAAAAAATAAAAAGTACAGTTTTTTTATTTGAGAGCCCATTTTACAGATGCAAATTATTTTAAGTTGAAAAAAATTGTTTTTCGACGGCCCATATCTCAAACACCTTTGATCCCACAACGATGTAATCTTGTACAAGGAGGTTTAAAGGTGCTTATTAAGAATATCTTACTAGTTCTAAAAAAATCGCTAATACTTTTCTTTTTTTTTGAAAAATCGACCCCCTTTCTCCATCTTAGAATCGGGCGCCTCTGACTGAATCAAATTTGGATACGGCTAAAGACTCACTTTATAGGTATATATTCACCCCCAAAGCTTCAAAGTATTCGGATATCAGGTGAGCGAGATACCAGGGTGACCATGAACAGTGGGACACATTGTATATAGACTTTTCGATTTATTTTGGAGTGTAGAGAACTCAGTTAAATTTATGGTACTACTTCTATAATCATCTTATTTATTTTATTTATTTATTAATATTCTTGGCAACTCAACATATCGTTAACAAACGTTACAATTACAGGGTGCCCAATTAAAACAAAATAACAGATACTTAAGCAAAATCAAATACACTGAGGTACACTACTAGTTAACTTAATAAGAAACACTTACACTAGACTAAAAAATGCAAATTAAGCAAAGAAACGAAAAAAAAAATAAGTAAATTAAAAAGGAGCAAATACTTCAAGCATTAACAATTTTTAAATACAAAAAATGCTTGGTTTTTTACAGAATGTAATAATAGATTTAATATGTCTGGGATTAAAAAATTGATTATATTGTTTTCGTAACCTACAAATAGGTGAGTTAATAGAAGCACTCGTATTATACAGGGTGTCCGGAAAGTCCGTCAGGAAACTCTGTGGGGTGATTATACGGGTTAAAATAATAGCAGTTTGTAAGGATTTTTTTTTCGAATTCCCAATTGTTTGCAAGTTACAGTTTGTCAAAGTTAAATTTTTAAAATTTTTCTTTCCAAATAACTTAGTTAATTCAAATTCGATTAATCTCTCCTTTGGTACACCCACTAAGTACATCAAGCTCTATTGGAACATTGAGAGAAGAGTTTCATTATACGTCACTAGGGGGCACTTTACCTAGAACTCAATATTTGTATTGTTCATAACTTTTTTTTCTTGCTAGATATCACAAACATTTCTGGAAAGAGAAACAATTTTATTAAAAATTATGTACTCTTTATTCAAGTCCATAAATGTAACCGTTTAGCAGAAAATCGCTATTAAAGTTTTATTAAAAATCAAATTTTTGATAATTCTTTCTTTACTTAATTAAGATGCTTTGCTTCAAATAAATGTCACTAGTGATTTTATTGTTTGACATTATCACGAAAATTGTTTAAAGCAGGTATAAGTCTGATTTTTCACCATAAAAATCTGAGAAATGGCCCAGCAATACTCAAATATTGAATACCGTGACATGGTATTTTGTTACGGACAAGCAAATGGTAATGCAAAACAAGCGCGCCAGAATTACATAGACGCATTTACTGATAGAAGAGTACCACATGCCCAAACATTCGTCAACATTTATAGACGTCTGGGGGAGCAAGGTTCATTTAAAAATTATAATTATGACACAGGAAGACCAAGAACCACGAGAACTGCAGAAAAGGAAGAAAGAGTGCTGGATGCAGTAGAGATAAATTCAGCTATAAGCACAAGAAAAATTGCTGCTCAGGAGGGTATACCTCGTTCTTCAGTTTGGGAGGTTCTGCATGAGCAACTTCTTCATCCATTCCACGTGCAAAAGGTACAAGCTCTTTATGATGAAGATCCAATGCGTCGTCTACGGCTCTGTAATAGCATTGTAGAAAGATATGATGAGGATAATGCATTTATTAATAAGATTTTATTTACCGACGAAGCTGGTTTTACAAGAGATGGTGTTACAAATTATCATAATACTCATCGGTGGTCCGATGAGAATCCCCATGCATACAAGGAAGCAAGACATCAACGGAGATATTCTCTTAATGTATGGGCCGGAATCATAGGAGATCAACTACTGGGTCCTCACTTCTTTAATGGAACATTAAATGGTGACAGTTACTTGGAATTTCTTCGAACCGATCTTCTAAATTTGCTTGACGATGTTCCTTTAAGAACAAGAGCGAATGTGTGGCTATTACAAGATGGCGCACCTCCGCATTTTAGTTTGCCTGTTCGTGCGTATTTAAATGAGGTATATCATAATCGTTGGATCGGAAGAGGTGGACCGGTATCTTGGGCACCTCGATCACCCGACCTCAATCCTATGGATTTTTTCTTTGGGGGCACTTGAAGTCGATAGTTTATGAAACACCTGTAAATGACGTCAACGATCTTCGTCAAAGGATTATCGGTGGATGTGAAGTGATTCGAAACAATATCGGTGTTTTTCATCGTGTCAGACGATCATTTTTAAAACGTGTCAGAAAATGTATCGAAGTGAATGGAGGTCATTACGAACATTTATTATGATAAAATAGGACTGAAAATCTGTCAAAAATTTGATTTTTAATAATTTAATAGCGATTTTCTGCTAAACGGTTACATTTATCGTCTTGAATAAAGAGTACATAATTTTATATAATTGTTTCTCTTTCCAGAAATGTTTAAATGTTTGTGTTATCTAGCAAGAAAAAAAGTTATGAATAATAAAAATTTTGAGTTCTAGGTAAAGTGCCCCTAGCGGCGTATAATGTTCAATGTTCCAATAGAGCTTCATGTACTTAGTGGGTGTACCAAAGGAGAGATTAATCGAATTTGAATTAATTAAGTTATTTAGAAAGAAAAATTAAAAAAATTGAATTTTGACAAACTGTAACTTGCAAACAATTGAGAATTCGAAAAAAAATCCTTACAAACTGCTATTATTTTAACCCGTAGAATCACGGCACAGAGTTTCCTGATGGACTTTCCGGACACCCTGTATATTTGAAAATAGAAAAAAATTGATGATCGAGATGAATGGTGTTTAATATTGAAACACAAACGACCTAGAATATAACTACAGTTAATTTTAACAGTCAAAAGATGAAACAAAAATGATATATATGCAATAATTCTTCTACAATAATTTTATTAAAACGTAAGTAAAATAATAGGTATAACATATGTACACGTTCACTTGCCTAAAAATTGTTTTTCCGTTGTGAGCATATCGAAATTGCAATATCGCTTTGTGGAGTCCTTAGAATTCCCGCTACAGCTGTAACAGAAAATAAAAAGAAGGCGAACGTTGTTTTGTGGACGATTTACCCCTGAATGCATTGATGGTACGTGTCGAAATACGTTCCTAACGGCTCTCCAGGCAGTTTTCACGATATTACTTTCATATCGAGTGTTTAAGGACTATTTCGAGACCCTTTCGCAACCGTAGATCAAACTATCAACAGCTATTTCAGATAAAATGACTATAGTTACGGCATTAATGGAATTTTTATCAATATTCTTGTAAATTATGATTTGTTCGAATATACAAACAGTTTCTCAAAATCTAGTGATCTGTAGCCTCTAGCTAGGCGATTCTGAATATTGAAATCCGATAACTTTTTGTAGGTATTAGGTAAACGTTTTTCTGATGCGAGTACATTAGTTTTTCAAATGTCAAGATTGGCTTACCTGTATAACAACTCGAGATTAATGGATACCGTTTTAATTTCTGGCGATTAGAAAATGCTTTAGCAGAACAATTTAACAGTAAACATGTGAAAAATGCAGCTGCTTTTACCGCGGTGTGCAGGGAGTGCAAGTGTAGTGCAACGCGAGGGAAATTTGAAACCGAATCGTGGAGGAGATGGAGGTCCAGGACGTCCACGGTATATTGCAGCAGTGTGGCGTATCATACAAGAATCTGAATTATATCCGTACCATGTACAGCGTGTTCAAGCATTAATACCAAGGTATTGGGTACCATGGCCGTCATGATCTTCTGACCCTAAATCAGTTGGACTTTTATTTGAGGGGATATTTAAAAAATGAAGTGTATCGCAACGAAGTGGATACATACTATTGATGATTTACGCAAACATATCATAGTTGCTGTAACTTACGAGTTCAAAACAGACAAGATGCAGAAACATTTGTGTTAATTTGTAGAAACTGGGTAAGACGGGACCAAAATTTTGTTGTAACATCAGATATGTCAAACTATTTTATTAATTAAAACCACGAATTAATTCTATGTATTAATAAATAATAACAATAGCGGCAAAAGCAGTTGAATTTGCTGTATATAATAGACATTATAAAATGTTATTTTATTTTTTTCCTTGGGAATTTTTTTCCATTTTTTGTCTAGTCGCGGATTGCATGTATTGCCACCTTATCAGGTTTTACAGTGGACCAGTTTTCAGTGCCGTGCGGAAGTGTATCTTAAACCATTTTCGTCTTTTTTGATTTTTTTTTACAAAATTGATTTTGTAAGACTACATTAAATTTTTTTTAGATAAGTCTGAATCACCCTGTATACATATCACCTGCAGATTTGTCTTTAAAAAATATAATTTGTGACAGATCTTTCTATGGAAAATTTAAAATTTATTTTCTTTTATATTTAAATATATCTGACTTATTTGACCACTGCTCTCACGCTTCTGTGAAAACATCCTTAAAATAACAAAAACCTCATTATTTCGTTAAGTAAAGTCTGATCTTCCTGGTATTTATTTTATCAAGTTTATCGGTTGTCTTGTAATGTTCTTCCGAAACATTCAGCAACTCAACAACGCTAAATATTTTTATTTTGGATCTTAAATAAACAGTTTGACTGATTTAAGATCTATATTCTTCGCCTTTTCTTTCTACCGAAAATAAGATTAAAAATAAGTTTGTAATGCAGCAGTATCCTATTTTAGGGGTAAGGTAAATAAAAAACAACTTACAGATTCGAGGACGGTCACGATGAAGAGGGTATTTATATCTTTCTACAGACAAGGATTTTAATAATAGTACGCTCTGACATCTAGAAAATGTCTCCCAATTTGTGTATAATAATTAAGGAATTAAGGTTAATTCGATTGTTACTCGTACTTACCAATTCTTTCCCTAGAAAGGAATAGGTGGACATCACAAAGAAATCAGGAAAAAACGGAGAATGAAGAATATTTACAGGACGAAGCAAAACAGAAGAAAATACGGAACCAATATTGGTCTTCTATGGAATCAACAATTTAAAAATTAATTCTTTCTTGAAACAGGAATATGTGTCGAATGACAAAAAGTTGAAGGGGAATAAAGAATATTTACAGGACGCATCAAAACAGAAGGAGACATGGAACCACACGGAAAAAACATGACGTGAAAATTTGCAAAATTGTAGCTCATGTAGCTCCAGATGCAAATTGTGTCAGCTCTTGCTACAATATTACTAGAATATACTATGTATTAATTAGAATTACGATTTGTAGTTTACATTCTAGTATTATCATAGCAAGTTTTTTACTGTTTAAATGTATATTCTCCGATACCAAACATCTAGGTATGCTAAAGAACAATTCCACAGACAAAGCTCTATTCAATAATTATCTAAAGAAATTAATCTATTTAAATTTACTAACCTGGTTTAATGAATACACTCTATATATATCTAACTTCTGACAGTGGGAACTGAAAGTTCAATCACTATAGATGAGATCTGACCTATTTCTGCATTTTTAGGATTGCTTCATCAGGTGGCCTTGTTTAAGTTGAGTAAAATATCTAACTATAACAGTTATTATACCAATGAATTAAAATTATTTGTAATTAAATGTCGACAATGTCAAACTGATTAATCTGTCAATGAATCATAACGACCTACTAACATAAATAAAAAGGTATTAACAATATTGTGTGAAACTAACTACTCTGTGGGCTAAAGCCCCAGCCAGCGTTGAATTACACCCACAATATCTACCCATATATTCTTTATTATTAGCTTTTGTAACATTTTTTACTGTTTAAGATTCCTATCAATGACTATCTTAGCAAGATCTGATACAACTTGGACTTGAAGCTATATGTGCTACGATTGTAGTGAATATTCATGACAATATTTTTTTCTGTGTAACTGGTTTGTTGCACCAATTAATAAAAAGTATCTGTCAATGGTATTCGAGTTGGAAGAATCTTTGAATTTAAATTAAATTCAGTTTACATAACATTTTATTTAAACAAGGTATACCTACTCATATTTCTTAGTATGTATGTAATTGTACAAGAAATCAATTTACATTTGTTAGAAGTATCATCAGGCTTACAGGTTTCAGGAATATTCACCGCTTAGGCCAATATTGATGAAATTTGCCGTTAAAATTTGATCCTACTTAAATGTGCTATGTGCTAGCGATTCTTCCTATTATGGCTATGAAGTTTAATGTGGAGTGATCGAAGCAGTATGTTTTAGAGTCAATCCTTTTTCGCTATCGCCATGCTTGACGTTTCACTTATGTTTAAGTATAAGACAATAATATAATATGTCTACTACTATACAATTGTAGAAGCTGGCCCTAAAAATACATCCATTTCATATCCAACTTGGTCTCATGAAGCAGTTTGTCAAAAGTCTGGACAAAAATGAAAATATTTTGAATATTGGAAAATACGGTCTACCAGCTGCGCGGCTCGAACCCACACCGATCTAGTCACATCGATTCAAGTACGGACGCCTTACCCGCACGACCACTGACCGGCTATCACGTATCACTTTGCAATGTTGTAGAGATACTTTTTGTTATTAACCAAATCCGCAAGGGTATTATTGTAAACGATGTCTAAAAAACAAACGTAGAAGCCTCCCATTTTTTTCTGGCGTTCTAAGTTTAATTTTTCCAAATCGAATTAGATGTCGAAGAGACGCAACTATTCAGTGGCCACCCGATTTTAGTCTATTGGACTTCAGTGTTTGGCAATATATGAAAGACGACATTTATTCCCAATCAACCGAAAAGGCGTATTATAAATGTGACAGAAAAATTTAGGCTATGATCAAAGGTTTTTAAAAATAACAAATAATCTTTATTTAAAACAGCTCGTTTATGCATTTTAGAGGCAGGTGGACAGGAATTAAAATTAATAAACTAAAATTATAAAATTAAATTTTAGTATAAATCTTTTGTTTAATAACTATTCTGTTTCTTAACGCCCCGTTTTTCCTTTAATGAACCAATGTACATTGATATAAAAACATTTATTTTATTTGTGTAAAAATTGCACATCTGGCACTATGTTCAGAGACACTGTATAGAATGCGATGCAACACTTTAAAGAGTGAGAATATTACAAATTGTTCGTTTGCAATTTGAAATTTTAAAACGTTATTAAATGCAACAACTTTTGATGTTACTATCTCTAACGTTCCATGCTTGAAAATTGAATTTATCTCGAAAATGAAAAGTCTTAGAAAAAATTATCAAAATTAATAGTACCTAGTATTTTTTAGTTCGATGGTCGTCCCGTTATTATGTTTTGAACCTCAAAATGTGGATGTCATCAATTTCTAAGTAATTTTTGCGGTCGGCAAAGCATGATCTGAAGACATATTAAATATTTGCTTTTGATACGTTCTGTGGTGCCCCTCGAAAGTTTGATGGACCTGAGTACCGGTTATACTCGTAGTTGTACCAAATTTATTCATGATCTATTAAGACTAGAGTTTAGTTAATTTATTGTCAAAAGACTAAATGTATTAACTATAGTAAAAAAATATGTCAAAGTACTGCCCTGATATGAAAAATTAGTATTACTGCAAATGAATATACATTAATTTGCGCTCCTGCTTATGCTACACAACATTCACAGTTGCAAATTCAATAGACTATACTAAATTTATCGCGTAGCATTGAATTTTATTTATCTCAAGTATGTCTCAAATGTATCCCTTAATCCGGGCTGAGATAAAAAATATTATTACTGTATTATACACTGCTACTATGTTTATGTTCTTATTTACTGATCATTCATAACTCAAATGGTGAAATATCCCACCGTTAATTTAATAAAACTGGGCTCAACATAGCCCGAACCCAGAGGTATACAATTTATCAGTATCTTATCACAAAACCGGCGTTAGTGCTACGTTTTAATTCCTATTTAATTTCATGTTTATCTGGCGTGTAATATAATAATTATTAGCATATAAATTTTACAAGGGCATAACAATAAAGCCATTTATTGATATAAATCATAACAAAATCACAGTAGCCGGGCAATTTGTAATAAAATGTTGTAAATTATATTTTGATATGTATTGAACCAAAGAATCTACCATGTGTCTGTTTACTGAAACGAGAGATTAGATAACAGCATTTGTCAGTATTTTTTTATCTATAAGTGCCTCATATGTGCAAACGTTCCAATATCTACGATACATTTTTCACTAAACCGATAACCGTAAACCTAGTACTCACGCTCAGAAAATTACCAACTATCTGGAATAAAAGTTTATTATTTGTTATTGTTTGATTAAGTTTTATAAGTGCCGCTAATATCGCTAATCCGTCACACACCTACCAAAATTCGTTGACAAATGGAATATAGAATCTGTACAGAAACTCCTAGGTACTATAAGTTCTCATATTGTCTGATGTGGCATAATTTTAGTTTTTCTTTAGTTTTATTGGTTTTTTTGCCACACTTCTGAAAAAAATAAAGATTAATTAAATAAGCCCTTGCGCCAAACGGATCAGTCAAGGGTTATTTTTGAAACTAAGTTTTCCTAACCTAAAAATCTCACACTAAATAAAGCAGATAAGTAAAAAATAATAAAAATCATATCCGTTTGGCGCAAGGGCTTATTTAATTAATCTTTATTTTTTTTCAGCAGTGTGGGAAAAAACCAATAAAACTAAAGAAAAACTATAAGTTCTCAGTTAAGATCAAAGCATTCTCAACAAAAAAATTTTATATAGACAGAGTAGGTACTTTTCGAAATTTAATAGTCAATACAAGGTGTCTGGTAAGTATGGCATACCCTTGGCACTATACAGGGTTAACTATGACTAAGTACAACAATTTTATGAAAGGGTAGAGAAAATTAAGAATTAACGGAATGGCCCTTCACAAAAATTCCAAACTTATTTATAAAGTGAAAAAAAAATTTTTTCGATGTTATATTAAATCTTTATTAAACGTCACCTATACGACCCATATGCCGCACGTTTACAGTCAGAGTAGGCAACCAACAAGCAACGGTAAAATTCGCTGTCATGTCATAATTCAATTGCTGTGTTTAGGTTGTAGTTTTGTGTTCTTCTTCAGTTTTTAGTGCTTTATTTTAATTTTAAACATTTTATAGTTATTAAATAAAGAAGTATGTGTCGGATACAGATATTTTCTCACAATATAGTTTGTCGGTTTGTTTTTCTAGGTTATGGGGCAAGACTACCGCGGGTGCATTAAATCTATTATCTATTAGTACCTGCCCATTCCTTTCGTTCGATTTTCTTATAATAAATAGACATTTTATCTAACTGTACCTACGGGAAACGTGTTTTATCGGTAGTGGGTGGTTGTAATGAGTGAAAATGTAGTTTTGCCTGTTTGTAACGAAATAATGAAAAACGAATGCAAAATACTGGAAGTAACTGGAATAACTGTTTTCTATCTATCAGGTATTGTTACTAACAAGAATGTTAATTTTTATATTTCTGCATTTAGAAACACTGCAAAAAGACGACCGCATGGTAGTTGACATTGTTGATAGCTGTAAGCTTTATCTAGGGATCTAAGGCCTGTGTCCCATGCATCCGAATTCCGACGATGCGAAAATCCGAAAGCGTTCCTATTGGTTAATATACATTCAAATATTTTACCGCTCATTTTCATCCGAAAATATTAACAATTCATACGACGTCGGAAAAAGTAGAAATAATTTTAACTTTTGTCCGATATCGTAGGTTCTTTAACCTCACTTTTTAAATTCTAAACATAGATTTGATTCTAATCATACTGTGTTTGTCGTTTGGCGGATTTACGGTAAAAATAATGTTCTATAATGTTGAACTGCGGCGAAAAGCAAATACAGTACCTACTTCTTCTGTGTCTTCTGCTGCGCTTAAGAAGGACTAAGAATAAACAAAGACGGTTTTGGGTGCGAGATATATTTTGAAAGAGAAAAAAGCTAGGGGCATATCATAATTTGTTGCAAAAAATGCGCTTAAGTGACCATCAAAAATATTTCAATTATCTAAGGATGTCAGGAGATACTTTCCACAAGTTACTTATTATTGTTGGTCCAAGGCTGACGAAGATATATTGAAAATATATAGAAAATCTCTAGTGTTGATCCCATTTTTAGATTTTCACATAAAAGTGTGTTTTCGTTTCGTTTTCACTTCACCATGGTGAAGTGCGTAGAAAATATAGTACATTTTCTATGCATTTCACCATTTATTTTATGCTTAGAACAAATTTGAAAGTCTGTTGTCATTTAAAAATGTTTCATCTTCTTCGTCTTGTAATGAATTCCATGGTTTTATATGAGCCCTAACAACTAAATGTTCGGACGACAGTTTATTTTTTCCAAATATATTCAGTTTCCATTTTGAATTCAATTAGAATTTTTTCTGCTGAAACTATACCAATTATTGTCATAAAACAAAAGTTATAATCTTTTCAGAACAATGTTTACTCCAAACATAAATTATTTCTTTAAATATCTAACAACAAACTACAAAATAAAGTGACAAGTAAATGTTCGGACAATCTTAATTAAAGAACGTTCTTAGGGAAATTAATAGGATGTAACGTCCCCTTTGGCATCTATTACCGCCTTGATCCTCTTTGGCATAGTATCCACCAAAGATTTACAATATTGTGGGGTAAATGCATTCCAAATTTCTTGGATTTTGGCCTTAAGTGCTGGAATTGATCGCTGGGGCTATTTCTTAAGGATCTTTTCATGTGATGCCATACTGTTTCGATGACATTTAAGTCGGGACTACTCGAGGGCCAGGACAAGACACTAATTTGATTGTCCCCAAACCAATTTTTCCTACTCTTAGCTGTATGGCAGGATGCCCCAACCTGCTTAAATATGTAAGTCCATTGTTCATAAAGATCGATCGTAGTTGGCTACTAGTTTCTTTCCTAAATGCCTTGATATTTTTGGGCATTTATGGTGCCATCTACAAACTCAAGCCTGCCTACACCATTAGTGGACATGCAGCCCCAAATCATAACACCCTGTGGGAACTTTACTGTACGCTTAATACAATCTTTATGAAATGCTTCAGATTTTGTTCTTATCACCCGTTTCCGAAAATCGCCAACACAAACATCAAATTTGGATTCATCACTAAAAATAATTTTAGCCCAGTCTTCTTTGGTCCATTGTACTTTAGATTTTGCCCAAATAAGACGTTTTCTCTTTCAGTGAGTCAGTGAGCAGTGGCTTTTCTTTGGCCTAAAAATGTGAATTGCTTTAAAGTGCGCTGAGCTAATTATTACAATTTTTGTATTTCAATCACAAATAATATTTACTTTATAAAATCCATATCCAGCTTTGTGTATCCACTGTCTGCAACATTCCTTGAAACATTTAAATCTGCTTCTTCATTCCATCGTGTTTGAATATCCCGTACCGTACCCCTTCTTTGTTGCTTGCAAATTTTAACAAGAACCCTTTTTTCCCTTTCTGTTACAATCCTTGGTCGCCCAGAACTTTTGCCGCGGACATCAAAGGATCCCGTTTCCTCATACGCTTTTATTACCTCTCCCACGGTCGATTTGGCAATATTGAGGTCTTTTGCTATTTTTCCCATAGTTTTTCCATTGGCATATTGTCTTATTATGATTTCACGCACTTTTTTATCAGTAGCAACTCCGCGAGCCATTTTGTTCGCGAATGCACTATTGCTAATGTCATCATAAAAATATATTAATTTTGCCATGGTGACAGATGGCATTTTTTTTCAGAGCTTGCTTGTATTTCATTGATGAAAAGAATCTTTGTCCGAACATTAAGTTGTCAGCAAATTTCGTTAAATAAACATTTAAACTATTTGCCAAAGCCAGCAAATCGATAATTATTAAAATAATGAATGATTTATTGGTCAAAACACTTGATTTAATAATTAAGTTTATGTAGATTTTTTAAATTCCAGATGTAGTACTCAAAAACAATTTTTAATTATAAATATAATAGTCCGTCCGAACATTTAGTTGTTAGGGCTCGTACTTCAATTTTATGATAATAGTTTCGGATACATGAGGATCGTATAATTATCATTCATACGAATTAAAATATTGTCGGATATCGTACATCGGAATTCGGGTGCATGGGACGCTGGCCTAAGCCATCTCAGTCAATGCTTATCATAGACGCCGACTTTTTGTAGGAAAAAAGGGTTTTACCCTATTTTTTAAATATCGAGCTAAAATTCTGGAATAATTTGTTTATTGTCTTTTAATCCTTCCTAAGCACGTGGTTAAAATTTTTGTACTTACTCACACTTAACCCTGTATAGGGAAGGTCAAAATAATCCTAGTTTGTCAAAAAAATAGTTCCTGAAGTGCTCCTTGACGAAAATACAGAGCCCTAAGGGATAGCCAGCAATTTACCTTTTCGGCTCTAACTTTTGTACTGACGTACAATTTTATGAAATTTTAATATTTTATGTAAGCCATAAAACCATACTACTAGATTTTTTGCACTCGGGCCAAAATTTTGATAGGTGTCATTTTATAGAGGTCAAAACTGAATTTTTAAATACTCTGTCATTCCTGTTTAAAAAAGGTACTCTACATTTGTTTTGATATAATTTGCCGCTTCCAAAAAAATTTAATTTATGTATAACGCACGTCATTGAGTAATTTTTATGTTGAAATAAATAAAAATATGTGTTGTTGACAACATTTGTCAAAATTGACAGAACTAAATAAAGAAACATTATTAGTAAATGAATCGAATTTATGGACAAGCACTCAGCAATTGTATTGAGACAAGAAGGATTTATTCTGATACATTTCCAAATCGATGTTTACCACACCGAAGAACTTTTGAAAGAGTTAAGGAACAGAGGTAAAAAGTCATCGTGGTGCAGAAGGGCCTCCAAGAAAAGCAAGGAAACCTCAGTTAGAGGAGGAAATTCTGGATGAGATTGCTGAAAAGAAAGTAAGACAGTTGTCGGTCCAAGTTCATGCGACAAAATAGTCAATTCATGTGATCTTTCTAGAACAACTGCTACATTCTTATCACGTCCAAAAGCTACATGCCATGTCTCCCGCCGATTATCTTGCAAGAGTCGATTAAGCAAATTAGTTATTGTAACGATTTAGGCAAAATCCAAATTTTATTTGTATTGTTTTGCTCACCGACTAAGCTGGTTGCACCCAGACGGAGTAAAAAATAGCCACAACTTGCATATCTGGCATAAAGGAAATCCTCATGCAATAGTACAGACAAAGCACCAACAAAGGTTCATAGCTAACATATGGGTAGGAATCATTTCATGGGATCGTTCTTTTTTTGAAAGTATTAAATAGTGCCATATATTTGCAATTCTTGCAACAAAGCTTAAACGGTTTATTAGAAAATGTGCCCTTAGATTTTAGAAATCAGATGTGGTTTATGTATGACGGTACACCGCCCCAGTTTAGTTTGTCAGCACTTATCAAATACTTTTGGTTGTCAATGGATAGGTCGAGGTGGGCGTATTTTATGGCCACCGAGGTTGTCCAACATGACTCCATTGGATTTCTTGTTAAGAGGAAATTGAAAGAGGTTTATATATTCGACGCCAGTTCACACCAGGGAATACCTGATAGATAGAATAACACAATTTAAACGAAATTGGAGACAATCCTGGAATATTGTTTCAAGTACAACGAGAAAATATTCCTTGGATAAGGAAATGTATAGAGGCACGGAGCGGAGCGTCCATTTCGAAAATCTGCTCACGTAAACAAGAAGAAGCTAAACTTTCGAATTTTTAACATCATTGCGTTTAAGCGATTTGGAAATTTATCAGAATAAAATTTTCTGCCTCCATACAATTACCGATTGCATGTCAGCATTAATAAGATGTAATAATAATGACAAATTTTATTATTTTGCTTCGAATTGTTAGCTAGTTATTGTAAAAGTTTCTTGGCGTTTAAATTAAAAATAATTAAATTTTCTTTTGTGTCTGACAATAAATCTGCCTAAAATTTTCAGTTAAATTATAACGATGTTTTGTATAGTATTACAATAGACGCTTAGTCATATTGAAAAAGCCTATATCATAGTATACCTGATTTTACATGCGGTTGCCACAGAACTAATACTTTTTGTTTCTAAATTGTTTGAAAGAATATTTTCAACTGTACCAATATAAAATGCATAGAAATCTCCAAACTTTAGAAAATCCAAATTACGCCTACATCTTCAGAAATATATATTTATACGGGACTTAAGCATTCTCTTGAATAAAAAATCCGTCTCTTGAAAAAACCAAAATCTATTTTCGTGCCTTCATCTTATTGAAGGTTGCCTCCATATTTATAATCTTATTTCACCTACCAAAATTCAATTACCTACCCTCGAAATCCCCTTACTTTCCTTGATTCAACTTTAATATTGTCGTGGAGTGAAAACGTCTGGATTTGACATAATCGAGACGGATATGGGGAACAAATCTGGGGTTTATTTTCTCAGGCTCTTATTCCAATTTACATAGATATCGCTGATCATATCATACAACGTATATATTGTGTATCTATCTATAACCTGTCCTGTAAAATATGTCTAGGTCTAGTCTGATTTGGTCTAGATGAGGAGCAGTTTTTGATGAAAGTTAATTATATACAGGGTGGTCATGGTAATAGTGTTCACTTTCTCGGTTATTGTTCGAGATACAAAAATGTAAGAACGAAAGTTGTACGAGCAGTTAAATATGTTTCAATTACAATAAATGCTTAATATATCGTAAAGATAAATGTCATATACAAGGTGTCTTACTTTTAAATAACAGGACATCAAGTCTTTACAGAGAAGTCTTTACAGGTTCCTATAAATATGGGTCTTAATATACTTCGTTTCTGAGATACAGGGCGTTGAGTTATATTTTAACGAATTAAATAGTCCTCCTATTTAAAAGCGAGACAATATATTTTTGAAAAATGCATTTGACGTTCTTTCCAACGGCAAATATACACCTTAACCTTAAATAAATACAAATATTTTAACCAGCAGTATAGTTCTCTGTGTAGAACACATCTCAGAAAAAATAGTCAAATTTTAAATAAATTTCGTGATTTTTCAATAAAAAACTTATTGAGGACTGCTGACCAGACGATGCTTATGAGTCACAAGTGTGCAGATTGAACGCGTGGTTTGCAGCATTGCCAATGTTACATTAATGTCTTGGCTTCAAGAAAGTTGTAACCTCTATGTATACATTACATTAGTAAAGGTGCAATACCTATAACTGTCTGTCATCTTCATGTCATGACGTCAAATTTGTCAAAATATATATAAATAGACGCTATATTGCAACCTACCTCAATGTAGGAATACATACTTAGAGGTTAGAATTAAAAAAAATAATTCGTAAAATAATTTGTGTCTCTTTCTAGTAGTGTGGTATTAACTTGTGACATGTGGATACCTGTTTAGATACTTGTCTTTTCAGTATGTAGATAAGCCTTTATGCATGTTTATGTATAATTTTTTCAATCTATGAACAAAGTAACGTCATTAATACTTTAATTGGGAGTTGGTATCACATATCAAACTTGCGAAAATTTATTTTTTAATCGTTTATGGTAATGTCGGTAAAAAAGTTAAAATTTGTGTTAATATTACTGCGTAGCGTACCACCTACCCAATTTTACTTCTTTTATCACTTAAAACAAGTATTAATTAATTCAATCTATGCAGATTTACGTTACAAAAAAAGTATTTATTTTAAAGGCGATATGGCAACCTCGCCTTGAATAGTTCATCTGGTTTATTACGTTACGTCAGTGCTCTGTATCTGATCAGCGACCCTCAAAATGTATTTTTAATTACATAAGAAGTTTTACGGAGAATTAGTTAATTTATTCTGAATATACAGGTACTTCATCTTCATAGTAAAATATATCATTTTTGTATACATTTAATGAATAATTACAATTATTTTTACCAAGGATTATATAGTAAATTTACACATTATATAGGTATACTAGGTAATTTCCTTGGTAAAAACTCATATAATGTTGACATGTATTATCTGCTTAATTACATCAAAATTTTACATTAGTAACTTTACATCTCGTAAGTAAAATTACCATGATAGTTAGGGCCACAAAGAAGCCAGTGATAAATTGTTGAATTTACATAGATCATTTTTTCAGTGTACGTGGAAAACTCGTTACAAAGTTCTCTTAATGAGTCAATTACAAGCAATTTTATTAATTTTAACATCCTAATTATTTCAGAAATACTGAACATCATCTGAACACGTTTGAAATTTCGGGTATTATACAGGGTCCAGAATATGAGTGCCTTAATTTTGCCATCTAAGTTGTACCGTTGAGTGAGAAATTATAAAGAGGCGCAACTTTATGGCGAAATGCGTATCCACTTTTGGACCCGAGATAGTATTAGGTAATAGCAGCTCTTTGGTTCTAAGATTCGTCAATTTATCGACAACTTATTGTTCACGGAGGTTTTCTTTGCTTGTTAAACCATTGAATCAAACAGAACACTCAAAATTGTTAACAACAGTTCTCGACAGACGGACCAAATCTCGGGCCCTAAAAACCCCTACTGTAAAACACGGTGTAACATAACGGAACGTAAACATGAAGGCCTTTATTTCTTGTCCGACTTTAAAAACATTTTGCCCTATAGATATTTTCTATTTGGGTCTTTGTTTTCAAGATACAGGGTGTTAAACTTGTAGATCGAATACGCATTTCGCCATTAAGGTTGCGCCCCTTTCTAATTTCTCACTCAGCGGTTGTACTGAACAAAACATATTTGACTTAACAATTTTTTTTCTCTGTCCAACGGTAACAGAATTATGACAGCAAACAGGTCTTGAATATGTAACAACGACGCTCGCATATAGTATTTTAGGACATAATAATTACAAATAGGCACACCTAAACATAGGTACTTGCTGTGAATGGTTTTCTTAGAGCTCTTTTCACAGCACATAATAATAGTTACAAGTGTTTAAAATGACTTCTGTTTCTTGCACGAAGCGTTTACTGTACATACGTCTCGTAGCCAGAGATTTTTGCCTAAATTTGCCGTAAATTAACATGTCATGCTGATGGTTATGGTTACTATAAATTGTTCCATTTTTGTTTATGTACATATTTACAAACATCAAAGAAAAACTAGACAAAAATGAAACGCATTAGCTGTACGCATCATTATGACCAATATTACTTTTAGGTTATTAGCAGCAGCCTGACACTGCAATGTTGTCGAATGGTACAATACATTATAGTTTTAACGAATTTCTCGGGAACTTCTTTTTTTTATTTTATTACTAGTGATCCAAAAATCAAATTACGAACAAATTCCGTTACAGGCGCTTTTACTTAACCTTAATTGTACCTTAGTTTGTAATTTCAAAACATAGTTTTTTATATTATTGCAACTGTATTTTTATTTTTGAAATGTATTTGTAGATAAACTATTCGTTTTAGACATTTTTTTTATAAAAGTTTTTTATTGTTTTTAGTCAGATATATAAGCCCTTAAAATTATTCCATACACCCTGCATATGTATACCTAAGTATAATTACATTCTAATTTTACAAAAATTCTATTAAATTTAGATATTATGTACGAGGATACGCAATTTCTAAAAATATATATAATTTTTACATGAATTATTATCTGTTTACATTACACTGAAATTTTACAGAACATTAGTAACCACAAATCATAAGTAAAGCGTGGTAGTTATGGACATAAAAAATCATGGTGATTTTATAAAATTATTTTTTCAAAATTAATTTGAATAATTAATAGAAATTATTGATAAGAAATTCATTAATTGCAATTTTAAATACTTTGCATTTTTTTCAATAAAATATAAGTATTTTATTTTTATTTTTTATTTCACAATTATGCCTGTTGACAATCAGAAATTGTATAGCATTAGTCACAAATAGAGATACAAAAAAAGAAAGAAATGGAGGAGAGAAAAGAGAAACAAACAATAACTTAACCTAAGCAAAATATTCAGACAGTGAATATAAACAGCGATTAATTAAATATTTTTTTAAGTTTCGCTTAAAAAGAGTCTGCCATTTGCACGTTTTTAGTTCCTCAGGTAATCGGTTGAATATCTTAACTCCTAAATAATTTGCTCCCTTACCGGAGATATGAAGTCTAATATAAGGTACCCGTAGCTCATTTTTTTGTCGCGTGTTAAAAGAATGGTAATCACTGTTTAGGCAAAACTTATCTCTACAATTAAAAATATACAGACACATTTCAAAAATGAACAAAGACGTCACAGTTAAAATTTTAAAATTAACAAACACATTTCTGCATGAATGTTGTTGCGTAATGCCGGCCATACAACGTAAAATACGCTTTTGCAGCACAAAGATAGCCTGAAAACCAGTTGAATTCCCCCAAAAACATATACCATAACGGAGCCTACTTTCTACCTGGGCATAATACAGATTCATCAATTGTCCTATCGTCAAGATCTCCTTTAAGTTATTAAATAAATAATATTTAGTGGCCAAGGTTGACGCTAACTGCTTACAGTGTGGCTCCCATGTAAGGTATTCGTCTATTCTTATGCCTAAAAAGTTTACACAGTCTCCCACACTTCGTATACTACCACCGTTCACCGACACTGATAAGTCGTTACATTTTCTTTGTTGAGTATGAAATCTGAGTAGCTGAGTCTTTTCAACATTGAAAAATAAACTGTTTCCGTTAAGCCAGTAGCAAAGTTGCTCTAAAGTTTTATCGCTTTTTCTATTAAGTTCCCTGTCATCTTTATCGGAAATAATCAGAGCCAAATCATCAGCATACATTGTAAAAAATACATTACTTAAAACCGCCTGTATGGAGTTTATATATATAATAAACAATACGGGACCCATCACGGAACCCTGTGGGACACCCATGTCGACTGTTAAATTGTTAGAAATTATTCCACGAATACAGTTTTCCTGAATTGTCTGTATAGAGACGTACTGATTACGACCTTTGAGAAAATTAGATATCCAATTTAACGGCTGGCCACGTACACCATAATTATATAATTTTTCTAATAGTGTGTCATGTTGGACGCAATCGAATGCGTATTAATGTTATTGTGTTATGTTTTGTGTTAAGTTATCATGCACAAGTTGTTATTTTCATAATAAATATGTAGATATTATAAACTATAAAAGCTTTAAGATGTTGAATTAACTTATTGAAGTAATATCCATTATAATAAACTTTAAACATGCTGACACAAGTTATTTTTTTCACTCATAATATTGTACTGGTGTAAAATGTGGACGACACAATAATGAAAAGTTATTTCGATTTATTAGAAAATAATTTATGTTATGCTATATTAGATTAAAATGAATGTATCTTTGTAATGGGCATCTAAATATTAGATCATCTAAATATAACTACATTTGTTCATATGCGGTTTTTGAACGTTTTATATGTCTAATAAACGTGTTGTGTGTGAGTAAAATCATTTATAGAATCGTAAATGCATCTAGTTTTGTGAACATATTTTCCTCTACCTTAGCTCTTCATAAAAAAAAATATTTTTGAAACAGTAAAAGTCCGTTTTTTGCACGATTTTTTCCCTACATATGAATTATTGTTATTTTTCATTTCAAGATATTTTATTTGATTGTATTTTAGTGTACAGTACATCATGTTCAGTTTCATTTTTCCCTACATATTAATTTTTGTTATATTTCATTGCATTTTTTGTGCGGTAAACTATGTCCAGTTTCAGTTTTATTTGCATATTATATTTTATTGTGTTAGCAACCTGTTGATCAGTGTAGAAATAAAAAAGCGATCAACTTAAAACTTTTTTCTGCGTCAACATTTGCTTGAGTGATTTGTTTTCTGAAGCTCTAACATATTTTTCTTAGATGTGTTATTATACAAAAAATATACTATCTTTTTAATCTACATTAAGTTGATATCGTTCGCAGATATAAATTTTTGCGAGACTATGTTCTAATATCGAAAGGTAAAATCAAATCAATCATCTAATTTAAGATCATACCTGTTTGTCCGCTGAATGCTCGGTTCGGTAGCTGTGATAAGATAACCTAAACGGGATTATCCACATACATACACACACAATAAAAGTACTTTATAGAGTTTTACGAATTCCAATTAACAACACGTTAAACATTAGTTCTAGCTAAGGCTAAACTATCCTTAATTATACTTTATACCTATTCGAACACTAACGACGATAATTTTGTAACATCGAACAACAAACTTACACTGTAATCACTTAAGATCTAACAACAAACAGGGGCAAAGCGTGTTCAAAGTCACTTCTGCGGGGGTTTTCCGCGGAAACCCCACTGGAGAGGTGCAGAAAAGAGCGAGGGGGTTGTTAGAAATGTTCTTGGGGCGCAGCAGCGCAATTTGGCGAAATTTCTAATCGACGAGGCCGACTTGGAGATAAGACGGTGCGATAACGGCTTCGCAATCGCGTCTGCGGCAGACTGAGTGTTTTCCCGAAGGGCTAGATATGTTTTATCAGCCGATAAGACCCCTCTAGCTACCGTGCGCGACGCATTCCGAGCGGCGTCGGCGTGCGACGCGCCGCGTCGTTTTGGGACCGCGCGGCGGAGGGTCGGCCAGCGGGAAATTGGACTGAGCTCAGCTCCACTACTTCCACAATGAAGAGTTTTACGGTAACGAATAAATGTTCGTGGTAATGGGCACTGATTAAAATGAGTGCAAATCTACATGTTATTTTATGCCCCTTTTACATAATATTTTACATGTTATCTTGTGCCCTTTTTACATAATATTTTACTGGTAACTTAATTTACAATATACAGGGTTTCCCGTAATTCCACGTAAATATTTATATTCTATATTTTCTTTCGATTTGAGCCCTCTGCAGAGATATTCGCGTTGGTGGAGTGAACCTAAATTCGGTTTTAATTTTTTTTTTCCAACGGCTTAGGTAATCTAAAATTTTTAAATTTGGTAGGCGTGTTCTACTGATGGAACTACATTTTAGCATTAAATTTTTATTTTCACCCTTCACTTCGAAGTGGTTGAAACAAACAACTCTTCCTAATGTTTTGGCTAGAACTTTTTTCTAGATGGATATGGATGCAAAATTAAAAGTATGGTTTTATAGACCTGTGAATTTAGAAACTTTTCTTGCTCTTTCAATTTTTCCAAAAAATTAATACTTTCTGAGTAAAAAAAATATTTATTAAGTATATTAATAGTATTAAGGTGTGGTAAACAAATATGCATTAATAAGGATAATCCATAAGAGAGTAAATATAAGGTTATATAGTAACGTGTGCACTTGTGCAATTCATTAATATAATAGAAACTGAAACGGTGTGTTGTTAGATGCTTGCATCAAAACTGCTCCGTTACCTGTGTCTCTGTACCATACAACAACATTCATTTCAAATTACATATTTACTTTGCCACAGTAAAACGAGTAGGTGATAGTTTACAACATTAATTGTAAATTGACTGTACCTAAAAATTGAGCTAAAAATATTTTTTACATCAATATATACGTATATCTACAAATATTTGCATAAACCAAGAAATATGTAATAATATATCTAGCATAAGATACACTTTTATATAAAGAGATGGATAATTCACATTTAGAAGATGGATGGACAAATTCCACTAATAATTGTTCCTACACAGAAGTTATTTCTGCTTCCAAGGCATTTTTAACTGTTTGTAAATAAAGATGTAGGTAATTTGATACAAGGTGATGTAGGTAGCTGTTTATGTAATTCTAAACTCGCATAGTGTATTTATTATTGAATTCTGATAAAACCTAATTCTAATAATTTGTTGGGAAAATACATCCTGCATGTTATACATGTCTGATGGGAAATCTCGGAGCTGGAGATACTGGTGGCCAAAAAAAGTCGATTGAGCCAAATATGCCTTATCCGAATGTTGCTCGTTTCAAAAATACAGGGCGTTCAATGATAGAACTTTATTTTGAAAAATCTCAATAAATTTGAAACCTGTCGAAGTATTAAAAAAAATGGCACAATTATGTTTTTTGACACGGCCAATAAGAATTTTTAACTAATTTTGACGTCACTAGTGGAGGGCGCCACTTATGGCACAGTATGTTTCTCTTAAAGGGCAGAACTTTTTTGCTGTTTAGTGTATCCATCTGTCTATTGAAATAATCGATTCTCCTACCTGTTACATCTGACAAAGGTATACCTTGTTGAAGTCGTTAGGAGTAACCGTTTTTGAAGTAATCGTATTTGAAATATTCAGTGCAGCGATTGAACACTGTTATCGTTTCAGGTAAAGTGCCTTTTCTACTGAAAATACAGCAAAATGTTACTTGAAAAAGTTGTTCAGAACGGTAAATTATGGAGACGTTCAAAATTTCAAAAAGATCGGCCTGCTTTGATAAAATCTTTGTGCTTTGTTGAAAAATGGTTTCAAAATCAAGCGTCGCCGATCTTCTTGAAATTTTGCACGTCCTCATAATTCACCGTTCTGAATAACTTTTTCAAGTAAAATTTTGCTGTATTTTCAGAAGAAAAGGCACTTTACCTGAAACGATAACAGTTTTCAATCGGTGCATTGAATATTTCAAATAGGGTTATTTTGACAACTGATACTCCTAACGACTTCAACAGGGTATACCTTTTTCAGATACAACAGGTAGGAGAATCGATTGTTTCTATAATCAGATGGATACAGTAAGCTGCAAAAGAGTTCTGCCATTTAAAACAAATGTGATGTACCATAAGTGGCGCCCTCTACTAGTGACGTCAAAATTAGTTAAAAATTCTTATTTGCCGTGCCAAAAACATGATTGTTCTAATTTTTTTTAATACTCCGACAGGTTTCAAAGTTATATTTCAAAATAAAATTCTAGCATTGAACGCCCTGTATTTTTGAAACCAGCAACATTCGGATAAGACATATTTGGCTCAATCGACTTTTTTTGGTCACCAGTATCTCCAGCTCCGAGATTACCCAACCTTTCACAGACACCCTGTGTAGACTCACTTAAACCTGTATTTTTGTACATTTTAACAAGCAGATTTTTTTACTCCAGCTCCTGTCTTGCATGATATCCTTCAAATATTTTTCAACATACGCCGCCTATGATTTTGAAAGAGAAAATAAAATATCTAAAAAATAGAACTTTTAATAAAAAAGTGTCAAGAGACATAAAAGTTTGCAAATCAAGTATTCTATCAAATCAACATAGTTTCAAGACCATAGTCGTATGTTAAAAAATATTTGAAGGGGAGAAAGGGGCCAGATTCTTTCGATTATAGAATTCTAAAAGATTTTTTTTTCAAAATAGCAGCAGATCGTAAAAAATATTTATGCCAGATTTTACATTATTACTTTACAATTATGTATGTACAAATTCTCACAAAAGGCTCAATTTTCAAGTCATTTTTTGTGTCCTAATATTTCTACATTTAAAATAAATTCGAATTCTTCTTTTCTTTCTCGTGTTCGTTAAAATCAATGGAGGACTGACATTGTCAACAAGACAGACATTATTTAGTATAAGTAGTTCAAATCTAAGTTTATATTCTGTCGACGCGACGCCAACGTTTTACATAACGTCTCGACGCTAAAGAGAATATTCGTCAAGTCTGGAAACGTCGGAATGTGTCTGTAGTAAACTGTAAGAACTGTGAATGTACTTACTCATAATTAAACGGAAGCTAGTTTATTTAACTTTTAGTTATATAAGTACAGGACAATTAAAAAAATACATATCTATTTTATTTTCTAATTATTGAATTTTTTGTTATATTTAAAATTAATAGGTACAATATGATAACTTTTCTACGAAACCCTAGAAGGGCCATGCCTACAATGTTTTTCAAGTTTAGACTTTAATATCTGAATTAACACTTTAATTTCTGATTTCAGACTTTAATCTCTGAATTCAGACTTAAATCTGTGAATTTACACTGCTAACGAAATTATGGGACAAGTCGTTGCACTCAGAGCTTTCTAGGAAAATGATACTTTACGATAATTGTCATCAACTATGAAATTTTACAACACCCTGTATAATTTCACTGTTTTTGATTTTAGAGAAGATTTAAGGAGCGACTGTACTTGTTTGGGAAATGATTTAGATCACTTAATTTCCTTAGATCTATTTTTATTTCTGGATCTAGATTGCCGTGATGTGCTGACACCAATTTCCTGAATAGATTTGATTGTACCATTGTCATGAACAGTATTATTTAAGTACCGAGTGTCTAAATATCGTTGGTCTTTAAATACACCTGAAATGTCTATAGCAAACAGCCGCAGTTAGTCGTCAGCGGTGCCACTATTTATGTACTGGTTAGTTTTCATCAATAAGTATATCACAAATGAAGCCAATAACTCGCAACCTTAGCTGTTCACTCTACTCAAAGCTGGGCCTGAATGCAGTCACAAGCAGAAAACAATCGACTATACTGAGAGTATCTACTGTTAAAACCCCCAACCGTTGACATATTTTTAAAAGTGGAATTTTAGGAAATAACTACCCAGTGGACTAACGCCCTGACTATATATAGCAAACAACCTGATTAGTCGTAAATGGTACTATCAGACATATATCAGTTTTGAGCTTGTTAGCTCTCATCAGTATACCACAGGCGAGGCCAACGACGAGCAACCCTAACTGTTCATGTTCTGTTATTACTTATTACCGACGGAAAATATAAGTACGCAAGGCGTAGCATGTAGTGTCTACATTTGGTTCTCACTGATTACTCAATGCTGGGCTTCAAGCTAGAAGCAGAAAGCGACCCACTACACTGTACATACTATTGAAGGTCCTATTCGGACAATAAAGTCTAAATTCAGATATTAAAGTCTGAATTCAAAAATAAAAGTCTGCATTCAGAGTTTAAAGTCTGAATTCCGAATTTAAAGTCTGTATCTAAAAAAAATGTAGACATGGCCCTTTTACGGCTTCGTACCTTTCTCCTTATGCACATTTTACGAAATTAATGCCAGTTGACAGATTAATAATTTGTGCTTAATGATAATTAATATTCTTTTCTACCTGTTATGCATAATTGTAAAAGATAATTTTCATATATAATACAGAGTGATTCATTGATAATTGGGCAGAGCTTAATGGAAGTTTTTGCTGACTACAAATCAGACCAAGTCTTAGCCGAATGTTGCTTCTTCTCGATCTACAAGGTGTCAAAGTTAAAATTTTATTTTCGACATTTGAAAATAAATCCAAATATTTGCATACATTTGGGAGATCGGGATTTTTTTGGGGGTGAGAAATTTGTTTCTAATTTTAACATCACTAGTCGAGGGCGCTACACAGCACTTCATGCTTCTTTTAAATGATAAAACTTCTTTGCGGCTTTACTAAGCCGTATCCATCTGACTATCCAAGACAGTCGATTTTCCTACCTTTTTTTATCCAGAAAAGGTATATCTATATTAAATTTGGCATTCCGAATAACTTTGTCTAGTAACATTTTACTGTATTTTCAGTGAAAAAGGTGCTTTACCTGAAACCAAAACAGTTTTACTCGGTGCGCTGAATATTTCAAATAGCATTTTTTCGAAAACGGTTACTCCTAACGACTTCAACCAGGTATACATTTTGCTATATTAATTTAACTGATATCAAATAGATTAAATTGATATAGTTGTTCTCTTGCAGATTATGAATATGTTGTAATTTTTGTTTGAATAAAAAGTTTGATAAAGTTCCTGAGCAGGAACGAAACGTAACGTTATTTTGAGTAGTCTAAGATTTTATTTTTTGTGGTATAAAAGAAACGAACCTTGTCACCAATAAATCCAAAATCTCTCGAAATATATCTATTATTGCTCTCTTATGGAGTTTAATAGGAAAATAAAAATCCACCTAGGATTAGGACTATTAACGTAAGGCTAAACTATAACAAGTCTAGAAACGCTGAAACTCAATCATTTATTTTATCTTTTTGAGGAAAATACGTTAGAAAACATGACTACTTATTTAAAAACAGAGCGAATTGTGCCGTTTCGTTTTGTATAGCATTTAATAATAATGATTTATATTAATTCAAGTGTTAACGGCAAGTATTCTGCTGAGTGTGATAATGTTTATAATACCGTAGTTACCGTACCTACACAATTTGCAGCAACTGTATAAAGTAGTAGAAAATGTGATGAAACATGACAGGTAAACATATTATTTTTTTCATATACTAAATGCTAAAGGACTTTTTTATATATTTTTAGGTAATAACAATATTGTGTGAAACTAACTACTATGCGGACTAAAGCCCCGACCAGCGTTGAACTACACCCACAATATCTACTCATATATATTCTTTATCATTAGTAGAAAATGCTAAATGATTTTGTAAAATCTTTTTGCTATTTAAATTCTCATCAAATAATATAACTTATAAAATGTATTTTTAAATTTAAGAAGGACAATCAGTAGAAAACGTATTTTCTTCAAGTCAGTATACATGAACTCGGAACATCAGCATAATTTACAATTCCTTAAGCTCTCGCAACTGTCAGACCGCCGGCCAGAATTGAATTCATTTAGTCTCTATAACTTATTGTCTCACGTTTTTCCGAGTTGCCCCACAATTCAGCAACGCCGCAGAATTTATACGGCCATTGTAGTAATTTCCCAAAACCGTGTTAATAAATTACAGCGTCATAAAGACGGTCTTTTGTACGGCGGCCGCCAGAGGTTTTTGAGGCGTTAACAATACTGCCTGTCACTTTATCTCTGCCATTATTTAACATGAAAGTTCGCAGATGAAGGGTAAAAGAAAGAAATGGCCTAACGTGAAGCTTAAAACTTAACAATGAATTCTGTTTATGTTGAATTGGTACCAGCAATATTATTTTAAAAGAATACATTAAATAAAACTGCAATAGTTTTGTATACATAAAAAAGCCGAGAATGTTGATTTTGTTTTGTTTTTGCGTGCATCTGACTTTCTACAGGGTGATTCTAAAACGCTACACGAAAAAAATAATATATATTTTAAATGTACAAACGTACAGGTTTAAGTTAGGTAATATAATTGCAGGATATATCTTACTAACAAATTACTAGAAATACAGTAGATTATATTATTAGAATTCAATAATAAATACAATATGCGAATCAAATTTTTATTTCTAATTATTTAAGATCTTGTCAGAAGCAGAAATAACTTCTGTGTAGGAACATCTTTTTAGTGAAATTTGTTCATCCATCATCTAAAAATGTATTGCAATGTAGGTATTTCATTCGCATTAGTAGTAGTAGTTTATTGGTGTCATTACATATAAAAATGTTTACACAAGTCACAAAATTGAAAGGCCTAAAAGCATATTTCTAAAAACTAATACAAGCGATAAAAAAGTATATAAAACAGTATTCATAAAATAAAAACGAATAATATAACAATATACAGGACAGGGATCGGTCAGTGGTCGCGCGGTTTAAGGCGTCAGTACTTGAATCGAGGTGACTGGATCGCTGTGGGTTCGACCCCTGCAGCCGGTAGACCGTATATAAGCTATATTCGTGGAGAGATTGGCACCCTCTCTGCG
Source organism: Monochamus saltuarius (assembly GCA_025584915.1). Classification (NCBI taxonomy): domain Eukaryota; kingdom Metazoa; phylum Arthropoda; class Insecta; order Coleoptera; family Cerambycidae; genus Monochamus; species Monochamus saltuarius. The sequence goes on along the minus strand of CM046721.1, from coordinate 105,162,715 downwards.
GGTATGGTAGGGTGGAAGAATGTTGACTTGGTTCAATGTGAGAGATTGATACCGGTTGGCATTCAACTACCCCCCTAATTAATGAGGTTTTCCAGGTTTCCCTCATTCCTACACTGAATGGTGGTTAGGGCCTACCAACGTAAGTCGTTCCTGGGCGCAAATGCGGCCTGCTTAATAATAATATGCCGCCCCCTCTCCCGCACAAGTCTTCGACTTCTGGGCTAATCCTCGTGATTAGAATGAGGGGTAGAGATATTATTATTATATTAGTTACAAAATACAGTCGTTACACTTAGTAACCGAGTGCAAAGATGAATCCAAAAACTTCATAATCAAGAAATTCATCAAAGGAATAGAAAGTCTTTACTTTGAGGAATTTCAATTCATCTTTATAATGTGTAATACACAATTTTTTAAAATTTCCGGGCAGTTTGTTATAGAAGACAATGGAGTAATAATTCGTACCACTTCTAGTCCTATTCATCCTTAAAAAACTAGGTCTAATCTTGTCATTATTTCTAGTCAAATAATCATGGTAAGATTTATTCTCTTGGAATTTGGTTAAATTCTCCCTAATGTAAACAAGGCATTCATATATAAACACACAGGGAAAGGTAAGAATGTCATATTAAACAAATTGGTTTGTACAATCAGCTCTGTATTGAAGACCAGCAATAATTCGAATACACTTTCTCTGCAAACTAAATATTTTAGAGGAATGAGATATTATATAATATACTATTATAGAGAAAGCCATAGTATAATGAAAAAAAGCATGATAGGCAGTTAGTAAAGTATTTGTGGACACTGAGTTAGCCATACATCTAATCATAAAAATTTTTATTGATAACTTCTTAGAGAGACCAATATGCGATTCCCAAGTCATTTTTTGGTCTATGCTTACTCCAAGAAATCTGGCTTGAGAAGCACAGTCAGCAGCTGTCCCATTCTCTTTACGTAAGGAGAACAAGACTGATTGTGTTTTGTCCTTATTAAGGAATAATTTGTTAGCAAGAAACCACTGTCTAATATTGCTTTGCGTTGCCAATACTTTATCTTTAAAGGTGTCAAAATTTGTATCACTAATGAGTACAGTAGTGTCATCAGCAAAAAGTATAAATTTACAATTTGTATCACAATTAGGCAAATCATTTATATATATAAGGAAAAGCATAGGTCCCAAGACGGAACCCTGTGGCACTCCGTACTTAATAGGTCGTCCATCAGACCTAATAAAGTTAACATACTGGAACCTATTTTCCAGGATTGATTTTATTAATAAAATACTTGAATTCCTAAATTTATAATGAGTAAGTTTTTTTAATAATTGGTTATGACTAACACAGTCAAATGCTTTTGTCAGGTCATAAAGGTCAGTGATATTACCAACTTCACAATCTGAAAGAACTGATTGCGACAAGTTATTAATAGCTAAAGTCGTGGACTTTTTTGCGAAAACCATGCTGGCAATCATGAAACAACCCATGGTCCTCAAGCTAAGCATTGATTTGATTTTTTAGCAGCCTTTCCAAAACTTTACCCAAAACAGATGTTAACGATATAGGCCTACATTTTGACGGATCGTCAGTGGATCCTTTTAGCCACTAAATTTAAGATTTACTTATAGAATAATATTTTGTTAAAATGTGAATAATTATTATTAAATAATTAATATTTTGTAATATTGTAAAAATTTAAAATGCGGCTATGGTGCAAAATAATATTTATAGATGATATTAATACAACTGTTGTGGTAATCATTACCAAAACTACAGAGACATAATTATTGTAGTATTATTCACCACATATTGTAGTAAAGTAGTGTGTGCAGGTAGAAAAACGTGCTCTTGTTTTTGAGACCGTCTAGTTGAGCATGTGGCTATAAGATGTAGCTATGTGCTGCACCACATCTACACAGGTTCACTTTTGTGGGATAAGCCGTCGGTTGCCCCACCTATGGCATACTTAGGAGAGCTAACAAGCTCGAATGGCTTTAGCAGTTTGCTATAAGTCTGTCAGGTGTTTACACATATTTATTTTATACATGTGTTTTTAGTGACCCCCTTGTATGATAATTAAATAGTTGTTAAGATATGCAATACGTATTTGCATCCAAAATACTAACTATGTGTACTCTAGTTTTATTTTTTCTTAATTATGTTATTTACTTTATTAAAAATTGTTTAATGGTATTTCAAATATTTACAATAATTCTTTCAAGTAACTTAAAAGTTTAATAAAGAAATTATAATTTTGCTTTAATAATAGCAATTGTTGTGTAAAGTAGGTAATTTTTATTGTCTAAATAAAGCAAAATAATTATTTATACAAACGGAACTTCGTTCCGTAGTTTCTAAACTATATATTACTGTATATTTTTGCAGTTTGCCTTCCCGTGAAACCTGATACATTCGTCTCCACATCAACATCAACTCACATAGCAATTTATTTAGCGCACCCCTGTCAAGTCGAAGTCTTGATGAACCAACCATCATACTGTCGCCCACTGTTTCACCCCTAAAATTGCTACATGAATGGAGATGTTTACTCAATTATATTCCCATAAATAGGCACTACCACCAGACAAATTGTACATTCCAACCCCCTCGCAACATGCATTAGATTTATAGCAGCGGCAACTCACGTTGGTTTGTGCCTTCTGCCTCTCATATACAGGATGCTCCGCCGTGAAGTGGCTAAGTTTTAAGGCGGAGTAATATTTGGTTAGATACAAATTTAGTTCTTGTAATGAAAATTAAGGGCGACAACTTTCTTAAGACAGAAATTTGAACCCCGTGGCTTCTACAAAGTACTACAGTATTCGGATAGATGTCGCTACAGTAAATACGTTTACAGTAAAACAGTACTATTAATTCATTCATGCAAAATTTTAATATAATTCAAGCAAAAAGGAAATACAATCAGCCTTATTCTCTAACTTCAGTCGAAATATGTGCGTCGAATCGAAATCTTTTCAAATCGAAATGTCCAATGTCGATCTCGTTATTTTTTGGTATTCAGTAACTCACATCGACATCGTGGTACATCGAAATCAGGCTACTCGATTTGACGCGCTTGAAACAAACTGGCAACATGTCGTGTTAAGCGAATATCGACTTTAATACCCAATTGACGTTTCATATCTTAACAATCCAAAACAACTTAACCTAACTTTCTGAAACATCTGGCGTGTAATCTGTGATATAAAACAATAAAACTAGAGAGAGAGTTTCGTAAATTCCTATCATAAATGCTGGAATTCTAAAATTGTGACCGATAGTATTGTAGTGAGGGTTTTGGCAGGTAATTGGATCATGCAAAAATGGCTCTAGCTCATCGATAAGATCGAGATAGCTAGTACTTTTGGTCAACAAGTAAAGTCCTTTAAAAATATTATCAGGTATTTGAAAAGGGTTACTCGCATCCCGTAGAACACGTCGTTGATAATTAAATAATCGTCTAAAACAAAATAAGCAAGTCAGAAATATCCAATTTTCCAATATAAAAGACACATTTATCTTTGCAGTTCTTCTTCTATTGCGGCTCCGAGAAAGACACCCGCTTGTATTATTTATAGATTCATGCTAATTGAAATTGTTGTTAAAAAATAACACACAGAAAATAAAGAATTAATCTATGTTTAAGAGGTTACAGCACAGAAATCTTATGGTTATGTCTTTACCGCCTTTAAATTTTAAGCCCTCCTCTTTACTTCTACACGCATGCGTCAACTACGAATTTCGATATCGAGGTCCAACTCGATAGCTCTTACGCAGTCGAAATCAAATGAATATATTTCGACTACAACATTTCGATTTCAAATGTCGCACTACCTTACAGAATACCAAATCCGGGGATTTCGACTCGAGTCATAGATTTCGATACGTTTTGATACATTTCGACTCGATTTGCGCTTACAGAATACAATGTAAGCAAGATGCATGATCTTTCATCTTGCTCGCCGATCGCATATTTCTTAAAGAGCTTTTTATTTCATATTTTTATTTTATTATTTATCCGGATTCAGACTAGAGTAGGTGCGAACGTGTGGACCTCTAAGTAGGTATTGATATTGTGTTATTGTTGTAGGGTGACTATGAAATATTTTATTTGTGGTTTATATATAAAAATATTCCTCAAGGAATTAGATGTATAGATCCACAATATATAAAAGATGCACAAATTAATAAAAATGTAAGGTAATTATTTACAACAGCATTGAACTCTCCAATCTTAGCAACAAAATTCCTACCCCCCTATTTTCGAGGGTGCTGATCACGAATCGGCGCTCAAATGTAGTTTTCGAAAAAAAATTGTAACCTCTATGTATACGTTATATACATTAGGTTGAAATTGCAATATAACACCTTTGTCTTTTTAATTTCATGGCGTCCCACTGTTGTAAGTAGTAAGTAAGTAATTTTATTTCCAGAACAAACATGTGATACATGTGGACAGGAGAAAAATGTATATCAACATCAGACAAGATACACTAATACGATAACAATAAACAATAATAAACAACACATAAAATACAATATAACAAATAATATACGAACAAACTAAATACCTTTAAATAGGCGTTATATTGCAATTGTTTTAAAAAGATATATTGGAATAAAATGAAGTATGTTTTCTATTAGTTTTCTATATAAACTAGGCAACCAGGAATTATCGGTTTGTGTACAATAAAACAACTACAAGAAAACTGAATTGTGCTGTTTGCTTCTTTTTATTAAATAATTTATTTCCCTAATAAACATAACCTCTCTATGAATACTTATAAACAAAACTTTGTATCATCATGTAGGGTTGTGTTGGCCGACCACCTGTCGGCCAGTATTTCGGTTAGTGCGCCCTTATCTTTTACAGTAATTAAATTGATTTACGATAGTTGCGTTGGGCAACGGGCTGTACATTTTTTGTGTAACTTGGATCTAGTTAATGTTTGTCGAGCAATAAAAATATAAGCTGGGTAAATACTGTGTACGTGGAAATAACGTTAGTTTTTTTACCTACCCTACAATAAAGATCAATCTGAATGAAGGGGAAACATTAATAAAACAGTGTATAATGGGGAACGAGAGCAATCTAACGTTAAATCCCATGAAATTAAATTTCTTGATAGCTAATATTCCACATATTTCTCTATGAAATCAAAAATTGTCTACTACGAGATCTATACCTATTTCCATATGGAAAGGTACTTATTAGCTAATTATATACGCAAATGCACAATTGTAAAGGTTTGCTATCAGTCAATCATAATGGGGCTGCATGGTTTATGATTTTTCCTAATACGCCCAGAAGAAAGAATGTATTATTTTGTGGAAAAATAAGCCCCAAAACGGTATTTAAAATTTTATTCTTTCCACGCCTCCAGAAAACGGTCGTCGCCACAACGAAGAGCTGTGACGTCAGAAGACGTTCGCACGTGTTATACCTAAAGGTGCGTATAGATATGCGAGCCGAGCGGTTCGCGAACCGCTTGTGAACCGCTCGCGACGATCCGATTCCTGTTGGTTTTTCTGACGAACACAAAGGCGTTCTCAGTTCACAGTTTGACGGCGACGTGTCTGGTTCGTCGTTTTTAATCTGCTCGCGAACCTACCGCTGAGATTAATTTTGTTTGATTTTTTTAAATTCAATAATAATAATTATGGATCAGTGGTCTGAAGAAAATATACCCTGATCGATATATATATATATATAAAAGCAAAACGTTACTCTGGGATCCCAAACATAAGGACCATTTTAAAAAGCCGTTAAAAGAAGATGCTTGGAGAGAAATAGGTCTTGAAATAAACAGAAATGCAGACCAATGTAAGAAAAAGGTGATCTGTTTGCTGGCTTCTTACCGGCGAGAAAAGGCGAAAGTAAAAAACAGCAAAGGGACAGGAACAGGCAAGTTGAAAGCTATAAATAAAATTTTTAAAGAGATTTGTTAAGGATATATTTTATTTGTATATTTAATTCGTACACACAACGGCGTTGGTGTGCCACCAACGCCGTTGCTTCATTTTCTTTTGTCTAAACTAGCCATCAATAAGGCCGCGCCACTCATCACCAATATGGCACAATTTTCTTCATGCGAAGACATGATGGCAGAACGTGAAATCGTACCGGCTCCGGCACTCGACGAGTGACCAATGAATTGCAAAATAATTCGAGGTTCGTTGTTTTCCCATGGATCGCTGAACGTTCGTTGTAAGGATTCATTTCAACAAACTGCTCATAAGCTGTTCACAAGCGGTTCGCGAACCGCTCGGCTCGCATATCTATACGCACCTTAATACAGAATTGTGCTTTATATCTGTCTACTATGTCCATTTTCGGTCAACACAGTACATACGTTTAGAAGAGTTAATTTATCGCTTGTGATATTATTAAGTGTTATTGGGTTAAATAAATATTGGTAATGATTAAAGTTGCAAAATAGCGCCTAATAAAAATTAGGCGATGAAGCGCGATGGAAGGAAAACGTTAAACTTTCCAGAATTGCAACATTGTTTATTTGTGAAGACCATTTCAATGTAAGTTTAAAATGGGTATACATAAGCAGATAGATTTAAACTCATCGAAAAACTAAAATGTAAAGTTGTGTACAGGATTTATAAAAAATTAATGATAAAGCTATCTTACAAGGCGATGAAGCGCGATGAAAGGAAAACGATAAACTTTCCAGAATTGCAACATTATTTATTTGTGAAGACCATTTCAATGTAAGTTTAATATGGGTATACATAAGCAGATAGATTTAAATTCATCGAAAAACTAAAATGTAAAGTTGTGTACAGGATTTATAAAATTAATGATAAAACTATCTTACAAGGCGATGAAGCGCGATGGAAGGAAAACGTTAAACTTTCCAGAATTGCAACATTGTTTATTTGTGAAGACCATTTCAATGTAAGTTTAATATGGGTATACATAAGCAGATAGATTTAAATTCATCGAAAAACTAAAATGCAAAGTTGTGTACAGGATTTATAAAAAATTAATGATAAAGCTATCTTACAAGGCGATGAAGCGCGATGGAAGGAAAACGTTAAACTTTCCAGAATTGCAACATTGTTTATTTGTGAAGACCATTTCAATGTAAGTTTAATATGGGTATACATAAGCAGATAGATTTAAATTCATCGAAAAACTAAAATGCAAAGTTGTGTACAGGATTTATAAAAAATTAATGATAAAGCTATCTTACAAGGCGATGAAGCGCGATGGAAGGAAAACGTTAAACTTTCCAGAATTGCAACATTGTTTATTTGTGAAGACCATTTCAATGTAAGTTTAAAATGGGTATACATAAGCAGATAGATTTAAACTCATCGAAAAACTAAAATGTAAAGTTGTGTACAGGATTTATAAAAAATTAATGATAAAGCTATCTTACAATTTTCTTCATTTATTGTATTCAGCGCTAAGATTGTGATTCCAAATAACATGTTCTGTATTTGCTCCTACTATTTACGAGATGAAGAATGTTATCTTCAACACATTAATTTACCTGTTTTATTCTGAAAACATAAATGGAATATATTCAAAAATGATAGTGATAATATCTCAATATTTTTATTAGAATAAAGTAACATTTGTCAACATGTTGGATACAGGTAACTGAATATTACACAAAAAATTTTATTCAATTTTTTATTATAAGCGATGCATACCTATGTGACAACTTACCCCGACAAAATGAATAGTTGTTACAATAGTCGAGGTTATTTTTTTACTGTTTAAGAAAGGTATTTTAAGCTAATATGTATCAAATCTCCTACAATTCCTATCAATGAAGTCATATGTATGTTCTCTGATACCAAACATCTAGGTATGCTAATGAACATCCACAGACAAAACTCTATTCAATAATTATCTAAAGAATTTAATATATTTACTAACCTCTAGAGTGGGAACTCGAAATTCAACCACAATAGATGTTTGGTATCAGAGAACATACATATGACTTCATTAATAGGAATTGTAGGAGATTTGATACATATTAGCTTAAAATACCTTTCTTAAACAGTAAAAAAATGTTACAAAAGCTAATAATAAGGAATATATGGGTAGATATTGTGGGTGTAATTCAACGCAGGTTGGGGCTTTTGTCCACTGAGTAGTTAGTTTCACACAATATTGTTAATACCTGAAAATATATGAAAAAATTGTCGAGGTTAGTTGTCACATTTGTCACAGTATAAAATAATTAAAAATTAAAAATAATAAATACGTATAGCGGGAAAGCAAGTTTTAGGAGAGTGATACGATTCGGTTTCTTCTTCGTCAGAACTGTCTTCCTATACGACTGTTTTCTGTACATTTTGTTTTGTTGATGATAATGATTTATTTTGAAGTTAGGCAGTAAAACATGGCAAAAGAAAAAATAAAAATATACTTGTGTTTCAGTAGTGCACAAACCTACACGATCATACTATCATGTTTGGATGACTCAGTTAAGACGAGATAAATAATGATTAATAATTTTTTTATAGATACCAGTATTATACAGTGTGGAAGAAAAGTATGGAATAAATTAATTATTTCTAAAACAACAAAGTCTCATCAAATTTCCTCGGACACGTCGATTTTGCTTTTTAAAAAGACTCTTTTTACCAACGCATTTCCGACGTTTATTTGTTTTCGCGTGATGACGTCATTGGATCGGTTATTATTTTTTTTCTCGGAAAGTTGAAGAAATATAGTATTGAAATTATACAATTTTGAATTCAGCAAGTGAAGCTCGACAAGAATCCGATGAGAAAATATAGGGGTTTTATTTAAAAAAAATATCCGATTACGTCACCACGCGAAAACAAATGAACGTCGGAAATGCGTTGGTATAGAAAAAAGAGTCTTTTTAACAAGCAAAATCGACGTGTCCAAGGAAATTTCATGAAACTTTGTTATTTTAGAAATAATGAATTTATTCCATACTTTTATTCCACACTGTATAAGGATGTCTGGCATGCAGAATAATGGGCGTATTGTAACATTTTCTGAGATGTGCCCTTCTAACATGTAAATTTACCGGCTGAATTATTTCCTTCATCATTATATCACAAGATGGAGTTTGGACAACTAGTGCTTGAGACAACTATCCTATAATACATTTCAAACTAATATAAAATTCATATAACTTCCCGATTACTGTGATTATTAAGGCAGTTAATAAAGCCCATTTTAAAACAAACAATATTATAACATAAAAAAAAGATTATAGACGATTTTGGTTTGGTCTTGAAATACAATTCTGAAACTATTGAAGTGAAATCTCGAAACAGAAATAATGTTACTTTTTTGATAAAATCGTATCATTCATTATCGAATAACAAAGGTTTACAACAACGGGATCAAAGCATGTGTTAGTTAACAGAACTAGTGAATAGCGTCCTTCTGCACGACGACCGTCGAATTCAATGCAACAGCGGCAGTCCTCCCTTCTAATTTCTGGATTGATTGTAATTTTTATCGCCCTCAACAGATCCGTGTAACTGTGTTCCGAGTGACATCTCCATCACAAAGGATCGAATAGTACTTGAAGGGCAGGTGGACCTCCGACCCTACTGATAGACTTGGAATTAACGCTCCACAAATGCTATTATGCCTGGTGGGTGATTATTATTTCTGTATGGTTTGTACAGATTTCATTTCTACAAGATGAAACTGTACGAATTCAATATCAAATATTTTTTATGTTGAAGCTTAATATGTCAGTTGCGTACTTGGAACAAAATAATTTATATCATTAATTACATATTACAATAAGTAACCATTATAGGAAAATCTTTAATTCTGGCAACGTCGCGTCAGACCGACACCGAGTTGAATTGCCGCCAGCGGTCAGTGACAGTCGGAATAGGGGGTTTAAATAATAGTTTGAAAATATTTTTTTCGATCTAAATATGCATTTTTTTTAAAATCGCGTATTCGTATTATTCTTCTCCGCTATCTGCTTTTAAAATTAATGACATCATGACAGAATCACTCTGTATAGAGGTATTAAAATCCATTTTTGTAGAAAACTATGTCCGAAATCGAATTCAACCTTACCTTTTTTATGTAAGATCTTTAGATTTTTTACTATGAAATTATCAAAAAATATGCACAAAAATGTTGCTATTAAAGCACTACCACTCTTGCTTTTACTCGCCTCTGGCCTCTGTGTTAATTTCTTTTAAGATTTTCAAAACAAAAAAAAAGGTTATGGAGTTGTGTCAAATTTTATTAATTTATCTCTTACGTGTTAGGGAAATACAAACTAATTAAAAATAGTCATCAAGAACTAACCTTTCACATGGTATGTCGAGAACAAGGGGTTTTAAGAATGTTTGTCTTATTTTGGGGTCTAAAAAATTTATAGCACTACTTTTAAAATCGCCTTGTTGAAAAAGACATCAATGTGGGTGATAAAAACAGAATATTTCTGTATTATTTAAATATTCTTTAAAGTAAAGTAAAACTAAATATTACGAGCTGAATAATGGCAGTGATTGAATATTTTTTTAGTATTAAAAGTATTATTGCTACTTTTATTATCTATTGAGTAACCGAGGTGATTTTTTCTTTACTGGGAGAATTCTTCCATGGAATATTTAAAACCTTATTTACTTAATTCAATTCCAATAGAGAACCGTCGTGCTCGCTTCCGATTCCGGCGAATCCTTACCAGTTGCAAATTTAATTTCCTGTTAATTCAGTTTTGATTGAACATTAATTGTCCGTCTTGTAGATTTCCTCAACAGTTGGACGCAGCGGAATTGAGTTTTACATCAAACAAACAATTATCTCGCAAATTGGTAAACATTGGAAGTTTAAATTTGATTTTTTGGGCGCGCGGAGGATTTTAATTATTCGAAGTGGATATTTCGAAATTAATTAAAATTTCCGGCCGGTTTAAGTGTTGTGTCAACTTCGGTAAAGATGGGAGTAGAACACAAAGGATGTACTTAGGTGGGGTGGGTTGGAGTAAACTCGACGTCGAAGTGCTTCTAGAAAGCGAAATGGTCTAATTTTGATGGCCAATAAGACGGCGCGACTGAAGTTTGGATTGTGACGTGTTTTTTTTGGATATTTACAACTGTGAAATAATACTTAAAACTAATTCGTTGAAACCATTTCATTTCAGTTTTTTATTTAAAATTTTAAATGATACCTTGTTATTTTGAAAATTTCATATATTTTTTTACTTAATTGCAAAAGGTATCTTTTGTATGCAATCTAATTCAGGTTAGTTAAGCTTATACAGGTGGTGATAGGTGGATATAGTACAGGAACACAAAATATAATCAATATTACAAAATCGGACCGTCTTGATTTATTAGAAAATATTTCTAAACACGTTGATTATCTATCGTAATGCTCCTGTGAATACTCAAGTGCTAGGCCATTTAGACGATTTTGTTCAGTTGAATTCCGTAGGCAATTTTTTAATCTCGTTAGTGATGAAAAGGATCGTTCTGGTGTAGCCGTAGTTACTGGTAGAGTCGCTAAGACTTTAATGAGAAGGAATACACTTGGAAATATTTCTTTGTTCCAATTATTTAATGCATCAATAGCATTTTTTGGCATATCATGAGGGGGATATGATTTCCACTTGTTCTGCCAAAGACTAGTTTCAGCTGCAAAACTGTCACCGTTTATATGATTGTAATAATTGTCCTTGATAGTTGCTATGTCCTCATCTGTAAAATACAACTGATTACAGTTATTAGTCAGAGGCTTTTGCAAGGCAGAAATAGTAGTTTTGTGAGTTGTGAATATTGATTGAACTTGTACTAAAAATTCATCAAAGAATGAAACTGCTACTGCTATTCTAAAATAATCTTCAGCAGATTCACTCTTAAAATTGCAGCGATTTTTTTGTTTAGAAGCCAGACGTGGTAATTTCACCTTTAACAAAATTTAAAATAATCAAAGACTCCTCATAAATTTTTGAAAAATGTGCAGCCATATTCTGACGCATTTTGATAATAACTGAGTGATGTACTAGAAACTGTGTTATCCTCACAGATTCATAAGCGTAGCGTAGGCGACGGGGTTGGTGCCGTTACTTTTTTTTTGACGATATGCTGTGAGCGACTAAGGTTTTGCTTCTCATTTCAACTGGTTTATAATATTGTCTTGTGGGGAAACAGTGCTGAGAGTTTCAGACGTGTATATTTATCGATGTTTGTTCTATGTTTCTGATAATTTAAATAAATTTTGTATGAGTTCTGACCTGCATAACCTGAGGCAAGATATGCAAACCTATTATTAGGTCTCTTCAAGCAAGGAATCCGTAATAGTTTCAAAATGTCAAAAATATTCGACCAGTAAAATTATGAATTTTTTTCGGTAAACATCGTGCAGGAAGTAGTTGGACGAGCGTTTTTGACAGTTTTGAACCAGAACCAGAACTCCCTTAGAGATTCTTGTTTATTAAAACTTTTTTTCCTATTATTCTGCTGTTGACGTTTGGCAGGTTAATTTTGGGACACCTTGTAGATATAATTTAATGAAGTAAAAATTATTTATTCTCTCAGTGTAGTGGCTTGAAATTTGATTTATTAATTTCCCTAATAAAAATATTTTTTCTCCGGCCCGCCAATTTTTATTCAAATTAAAATTCCAGCCGTGCGCGGCCGGTTTCCATTCACATTTCTAGTGTTGTCGAATATTTTGTAAGGTACGTGACAGGCATGTCAATGCCGCAACGAAATATAGTTAAAAACACCGGCTCAACCCTCCATAATTTATTCTGGAACCGGGTGATCAATCCCTAGGCCGAAATGCCCCCATCGCAATTACTCTGTTCTAGCCCTCAGCAAATAGGGGAGAGTCCGACTAAAATTTTATCCTATTCATACGGGAGCGGCGTCTTAAGATGTGTCTAACTGTGTTTCGTCGGATATCGGCGGGCGGGAGCTAGATCTGGAATAATGGGTATGAAATGAGGGAATTTTGTTACTCAACTTTGGGCAATTTAGGCGGCAGCGGAAGTTAGTTACGTACGTACCGCCCCCAGGGAACTGCCGTCGCAAGTACTAGCTGGCGGCTGCGATTTTTGAAAGAATATCACTTTCCCTCAGTTTTATGCATCGTCACATACAGGATGTTAAAGGTTTAACTGTCATAAATTTAACAAGCGATAGTATATGAGTAGTTGTATAAATTTAGAGTTATATTGTGTTAATATTTTATAGTTGTATTTAGAATACTAAATTATTGAATTAATGTGGTACATGAGACTATTTTGCCTTCAGAAATTGAATTGCTTTTTAAATTTGTTGCAAGGACGTTCTTAGAGCATAATTTATAAAGCACTTATAACATAACTGCTAATGTAGCCCTATAAAGTTGTCCATGGATCTGAAATTTGTTTTTACGAGCATAAAGGCCTCCAAAAATGTAACAAAAAACAATTAAAGATTTTTGACGTGTCTCGCATATTAAGCAAGATACATGAGAGTGGCCCTCTTATGTGATACAGCCTGTATATACTAAAATGCAGGTTTAACTGTCTACCTGTAGAAAATTATTAAAATAACTCCACTCAATATGTCTGAGATACTCTTCTTGTTATATTTATAACGTATTCCTAGCTTTTTTTGTGATCCTGTAAAAGTAAAGCGGGAAAAGTCATTATTTATCTTTTCCCTTTCAAAATCATTTATAACTTGTCTAGACGAAGGTGAAAGCTGAACGATTCGATATATTGAGCGCGAATATAAAACAGGGGTAAAATAAAGATTGAGTCAAAAGGGGAAAATGTAGAAAGAGGATTCATCTGAGCATAAGAATCTTATTTAAATTATTTATGTATGTAAAATATACCCACGGATTATTCAGAAAGTATTTTTTCGCATTTTCTATAATTTATATCGGAAATTTGTCCACTTTTATTCGCATAGAAAACTATTGGTAAAATAAATCATCAAACTTTTCAAGAACTTTCGATACGTTCCGTTTTGTGATCGAATTTGTATCCTTAGAATAGCTCAGCGCTGATATTTGGATGTGGAATATATTTAGAAACTTTTTCCATATGCCAGGAAAACCTTCTGTTCTTAAAATCGTACTTTGGAAAATAAAATATGAACTAATATGTAGTTCAAAAGTTTCTAGATTAGTCAATTTGTTTCAAAAGATTACATAGTAATGTCGACAACACTGTGTTACACTTAATACAGAGTGATTCAGAACTTATCCGAAAAAATCTGAGGATATATGTACTTTTAAATAAGTTGATATTACCAAAAAAAAAAAATATAATAAAAGTTTATTTTCGTATGAAAGTTCTAACATTACAAAAGAGTGCGTAGCTAAGCAATTGTACAATAGCGGCATCTGATCTGAGAATTGGAGATATGCTCTCTAGGTGGTAAATGAACGAGATCAGTAGTGTTGTTTTATTTATCGTGGGTGAGTCAATCTTTAAAATGTTCAAAATGTGTTCAGCAATTCTGACTTAATAGACATGATTCTTATGTATATCGAGGTTGACAAAATGCGTTTCGCGCTTGTATGCGGATTGATTTCCCGATCGACACACGCCAAAACATGAAGCTTTTACGGCAGTGACGCAACGGGGACGTGAAACTGGTCATTTACGTGCGAATCGTAGACGAAATGGTGGCCCGAGGTGACCACAACGTATTTTAGCAACTGAAGAACAAGTGTTAAATGTGATCCGTGGAAATCTGTGAATAAGCACAAAGCAGATTGCTAGAAAGGTGCCTGAATTATCCCAATCAACGGTGTGGCGCCTGCTACATGGAGTTCAGTTATACCTATATTGAATCCAGCATGTTCAAGCATTATCACCAACGGACAGATCCATTGCGATTTGCGAGTTGGATTTTGTGAGTGGTTATTGCTGGAAATGAAATACAGAACATTCACAATACACACATTTGGGAATTGAACAAAACCTCTTAAAACAACGTTATTTGCTGTAGGCCAAGTACTGTTCATTAGCGCCTAATTGGGCCGTTCATATTGCCCAATCGTATGGATCGTTTACAATATCTCGATTTCTTCGCAAAGACCTGCCTTTCTTTCTTGAAGATATACCTCTAGCTCTCCGACAACGTATGTGATTCTTACATGATGCGACATCTCCTCACTTTCGGCTAAATGTTCGTGATTACTTCCATCAAATGCACAGTGCGATAGCATAGCCTCCGTGGTCTCCTGGTTTAAACCCTCTTGACATCTTTTTGTGGTGTCATTTAAAAAGTGTATCACAGCAGCCGCTAATAATTTGTGTTTTCAAGAACGGTGACCAGGAGGAACATTCAGGATAAGGCGTGCCCAAATGTAGACAAGTAGAGGGACAAAAATTTTGCAGTTTTTGTAATAAGGTATGTGCAAATTTTTTATAAACTTTATGTTTTTCAATCATTCAAGAACATGAGGAATTCTTCTTCGAAATTAGTGAAACAAAATTTTATTAAACTTAAAGGCATACCACTTTGGTCAGATCTATATCTATCTGTAAGTTTATTTTAAAGTAAAAACGCTTCACATCTTTTTTGCGTCGATGTCAATTTGATAACAGAATTTGGGAGATTTTTTCTTGAAATATGTTTCATCGCCAGTTTGCATTGTCACTCTATTACAGTAGATGTGTATTTTTTTGCATTACCATATTTGTCCATGTATGTTGAACATTCCCAAATTCCTTTTCGGATAAATTCTGAACCTTAAGTAAGAAAATATGGAAAAATCAGTATATTGTTGTTATTGTTGCAATATTTAGCTCTAAGCGTTTTATAGACGTAGATATTTCAAAAGAATAAGAAGAGTTGTATTTCAGTTAGTCAATATTATTACAAAAATGTTAATTAACTTAGCACGTAGCTATATCTAGTGCAGGTGCCATTGAAATCCCCTGTCCTCTATCGCCCTCAGCTATAACCATATTGCAAAAAGACGGAATTTCAGGAAATTAATTTTAATCATAATTGTTGATACATATTTGACGAATTCCTCCAGAATACCATTATTTATAGAGAAATTACGAAAGAGTTTCTTGAAAGCCGCCCAATTTATTGAAAATAAAACAAGAGTTCCCCTAACAATCATAAGGTTATCGATTTTTTCAAGTGATGATAATAATAAAAAATGTTGAAAATGACATCATATCATTCCCTAGCTAACCATTTTTTTATTATAAATTTTAAATATCTCATAAGGTATCTACTGTATTACTCAATTTCTAACAAAATAAATATAAATGGTGTTATTTTTTCATTCTGATGATCATCATCATCATCATCATCAATGTCCTTCATTCAGTTTTTTCCAAGTTTCTCGAACTACAGCCATCATTCCACGCATGATTCATTAGGGAACAAAATCGCCTCTAAACATCCCCCATTGTACGTATAAGCTCGTAAAACAAGTCGTAAACTCACACCAGCAATCAAATAATTAACGATAAACATCCAGATAATTTTGATGTGTTCATTTTATGGCAGCGGGGATTGATGTCACCTCTGATTTTTTCAGCGTTTATTGTTTTAGGGGAATTGGGTGTAATTTATATTGAAACAAATAAGGGTACATGTTAACAGGGTGTTGACAACGGCATATCATGGTTTCTAGCTCTTTAAGACAGTAACGATTTGCAAGAAAAAAAATATTGTAATACATTACTAGTCGTCTTTATTCTAAGCGCTCTAGATACAGGGTGCCTCTAAAACTTAGTGCCAAACTGAATCACTAAATATGGAATGTTATCGTGGTTTTTAGGCTTTCACGATTGGTGCTATTATTTGATAAATAATGATTTTCCGGCCTGTACCCACAGAGCCTAGCCCGAGAACAACCAGGACAGGTCAAAGAATCTTAATTAATGCTAAGGATGTGAACTTTAATTCTGTTACTGGCTACTGGGTACAGTTACCGAAGCCACGGCATAACAACTCGGATAATCATTATTTACCAATATGGCATGCTGATTCAAGCAAAAAGCTTATTAAGAATATTCAAAAATACTTTGAAAAAAATTTAAAAGGTGACAAAAGTGCACTGCTTTAAACACAGTAACTTCAAAATTGTAAATATCTTACCCTACATATTGCAGATATTTTTATATAAAACACACCATAATTACTCACTGCATCAACACAACTAGAATGTGTTTGGTAAAATTACCATTTTAAACAGAATTTGAGAATGATGCGTCAAAATACAAGAATCTCTTCGAATCAGGAAATACATTTTAAACATCTGAAATTATTCTTTTATTTTACTATTTCTTTTTGAAATTGAGTAAAAGTTAAGAAGAATAAGCATAATGTAGAAGTAAAAGATTCTGCGTAGAATATAAATAATACGTCATCACCTTTAAATACTTGCAAGCAAATGCTTCCATAAATGAGGAGTAAAAGATTGTAACATAACTTGTCGTTTCATCAAAATCTTCTGGTGTTTCTAATGATGTGGCAGTATTGTCTAATACTTATAATTGGAGATTTTTATAGTTATAATTCAATTAGCATCCACATTGTAGATCTATATCCAGCGTTGCAAATTTAGAGATTTTTTCGAAATATTTGCCCTCATTTTGAAGGCCTCTAACTCCGTCTGTGTGCAACTGTGTATATAAATATGTTTGGTTAAATTGCAATATTTTGAAACTTCCTGCATACACCTGCACTGTGCCGGTTCTTATGAGGAACACTCTGTATGCATAAACGTAAAAAAATCCAGTGTAATCACATACAGCTTACTTGAAGGAGAATGATTATTTCTGAAAATTTTTTTAATTACCATGGCAACGGAACGAGCCAGCAGCTTTTAATTGGTTAGAAAACCTTGCGAATATCCATAAGGTAGCTAGATAGGGAAGAACGTATATGGGTCATTCCATTTGAAGTCGTCTAATTGGCAAAGCCGACCCATTTTAGATTTTGGTGTAACTTTGAAAATTTCTTTTCTGGGGTCCCAAATAACAAAATATACACGAGTTTGATTACCTATTACAAGCGCTTTTTTCCACCTATTTAAATAAAGACTTAAAAATTGCAATTTTTAAGCTTTATAAATTTTTTTTAAGCTTTATAAATTTTTGCTGTCAAATTTTTCTGTTTGAAGATATTTGAATGATCAAGACGGAATTCACAGTGAGAAAGATAGTAGTTTCAGTGTAAATGAAGATAATTGGCTCGGACGATCGCTTTGAATAATAGCAGCGTGCTAAAAATGAGTGTTTTTTTTTTCGTGAATTTCAATCGACTCCAGCCACAAGTTGACCTCAGTAGCCCACTCTTTATAGAAGAAAACTTTGCTTGAAGTTTTGAAATTTTTAAAAATCCCAATATTCAAGCTGTGAAACGAGCGTGTTGACTGCGAGATAAAAATCTGATACAGAATCTACTGTTCTTACCTTCTACTTTATATGACTACGTCACTTGTTTTGTTATTTTCATGTTTAGTACATGTACATAATTTTCTCGTTGAAAAATGGTTTACATTTACTATTTTCGATGATAATTACTTTCAGAAACAATTTTACACCCTAAATATCCATAACATTATTAAAACGTCCAGATTTTTGCTGTAAAAAAACGGCTCGTACATGCACTAAACATGAAAATAACAAAACAAGTGATATAGTCATTTAAAGTTGAAGGTAAGAACAGTGGATTCTGTGAGTATCAGATTTTTTCTCGCAGTCAAAACGCTCGTTTCATAGCCTGAATATTTGGATTTTTAAAAATTTCAAAACTTCAAGCAAAGTTTTCTTCTATAAAGAGTGGGCTACTCAGGTCAACTCGTGGCTGAATTTTGTCTATGATATGTATATTTAATTCCCGCGGAGCATGAATTTTTAACTCTCAACAGTAAGACGCTAGAGTCGATTGAAATTCACGAAAAATGACTAAAAACATCATTTTCAGCACGCTGCTATTATTCAAAGGGATCGTCCGAGCCAATTATCTTTATTTAAACTGAAACTATTATCTTTCCCACTATGAATTCCGTCTTGATCATTCAAATATCTTCAAACAGAAAAATTTGGCAGCATAAATTAATAAAGCTTAAAAATAGCAATTTTTAAGAGTCTTTATTTAAATAGGCGGAACCAAGCGCTTGTAAAAATCAAACTCGTGTAAATTTTGTTGTTTGGGACCCTAGAGTAGAGTTTTTCAAATTTACACCAAAATCTAAAATGGGTCTGCAACAATTTTTATTATTTTCAGACGATTTAAACTGGAATGACCCATATGATAGTGACATACTTCAATTTTAATTTTTCTCTATATGCCCTATTATTTTTAACCATCAGTACACCCTGTATAATATATATGCAACTCAATCACGGACAAGTTTTGAATTATTGGTTCTACGGAAGCGAATCTCATCGGCGATGTCTCCATTTGCTCGCCACGTTTTCAAAGAGCTATTAAGTTCTCATGGGCGCGATTTAACACATTACCCGTCTCATTAGGAATATATTTTTATGTTTTGAAGGGTATTTCTTCCAGCAGGCCGCGGTTCACATCCTGCAATTAATAACTCGACCCGAACACAAATCAACTGAGTGTTTGTTTTCCCATGCTAATAAAAAAATTATATATCCATTAATAATTATCGGTCCGGAACATAAGGCCGTAAATCTGGGTTTTAAATAATCCCCTCCGTTAGATAAATCAGAAAGTAAATAAATTTCTTCCGCGCAGGGCCGGACTTCGTGTATTTGATGGCCAGTCAGTCGCAGGATATTAGAAATAGGTAGTTAAATTGTTCTGCAGCAATATTCAAAGGACTACTTTAGGGATTTCATTTTTTGAATAGTCATATGTCATCGTTTTATATATATATATATATATATTTTTAAGTATTAATAATATAGTGTGAAACTAACTACTCTACGGACTAAATCCCTGACCAACGTTGAATTACACCCACAAATCTCTATTCAATAATTATCTAAATTAAAAAATAATCTAGCTAAATTTACTAATCTGGTTTTTTGAAAACATTATATAAATATTCACTTTTGAAACTGTGGAAACTCGAAAATTCAACCACAATAGATCAGATCTAATTTATTTCCGCATTTTTAGGATTGCTGCTTCAGTTGGCCTCCTTTAAGTTGAGTCAAATATCTAACTATAAAAATTATTATACCAATAAATTAAAATTATTTGAAATTAAATATCGACAATGTCAAAAGTGACTTTAACCTGCCAATGAATTTTAAATTAAACATGGCAAATACCTACTTATGTACTGAAAAAAAAATTAGCCTTTACGTTTGGTATCAGAGAGCATACATATGACTCCATTGATAGGAATTGTAGGAGATTTGATTTATATTAGCTTAAAATACCTTTCTAATATAGTAAAAGATGTTATAAAAGCTAATAATATAGGGATAATATAATATAATATGGGTAGATGTTGTGCATTCAACGACGGTCGGGGCTTTAGTCCGCAGAGTAGTTAGTTTTACACAATATTGTTAATGCCTAAATATATATATATGATTACATAAAGGGTTAGTTCATTAAATAACTAGGTAATTGTCATGTTTAATTTAAAATTGATTGGCAGGTTAAAGTCACTTTTGATATTGTCGATTTTAATTTATTGGTATAATAATTTTTATAGTTAAATATTTGTAATGTAAATTAACAAGTGCTCGAAACCTTAAATCAGGATTTCAGCAACAACTACAAATCGTTCGTTCATAAATAGCCAAAAAATGTAAGAATGTATCATTTTATAGTAAGAAATTAATACAGTACATTTTCTATAAATAATTAAATTATTATTGTACAGAGAAATACAATATATATATTTAAATTATTATTTAAAAGATTTATAGTACTTAATTACTTAAAATCTCAAAAATGAAAAAGTATTTTGAGAATTTGAACAAAATTATTAATTTTGTGCAGAAAAAATGTTCAAATAGACATATGTTATCCATAGTTGAATTTTCCTTGACGAAGATGACTATGAAAATTTAGGCATCTTGTAAGTGTAGCTTACCGAGCAATATAAGGTTATCAAATTTCATAACATTTACATTAGAAATGTAAAGTTATGAAAGAAAATGCATTTTTTGGTTTAATTTCAGCCGCTGTTTCAGGAATTACTCAAAATATCTTTTCAGAAAATCGACAGACATAAAAATATGCAACATTTTCCTAATTTAAATTATCGTATATCCATTCCCGTTTCCGAAATTCCTGTACCAGGCGTCGTAAAATTTTCCACCCTGTATATTGGTAGCACTTCTACGATGCAAAAGGATAAAAGATAGGCCAATAAGAGAGATTTATAACTTTTGGCTTGGATGTCCTTGTAATGAATGGGATTTTCCAAGTTTCTCTTGTGTACATCGAATAGTGGTTAGACCTTACCAACAAGTTATTTCTGCATGCAATATATTCCTATACCTATAACCATTCTCACTTAGAATATAAAACAAAAGCAGAGAGTAGAGTACCAAAGCAAACAAGTTACCCTCATTTCTCGTAAATATATTGTGATAAACACAAAATTAGAAACCTCATGCAGTAAGCCATACAAGTTTTCTGTTCTACTCAAATTAATAAAATTCTATCAATAACGGACATTTAATATGAGACATATTGTATTTAAAATATAATTTGTTAGTTAAATAACAGAAATGAGATCGAATACATGACTAAGAATAATGAATCAATCAATAACTAAATAAACTTTAAAAAAAAATATGAGCAAATTAAATAATGTATCAATAGGTTAAGTAGATATAGGTTATAAATTAAAAAAGTGAATAATTTTAAAATTGAAGTTGCGACATAAACGTTGTTTAAAACTATAAATTAAAATAAAGTGTAGTGAACTGGAAAAACTTGCTCAAAATTAACGAAAAAACAGGATATACATTACATTACCTTGACGACGAGTGGATACCATAGTTCCGTTGGAACAACATCGATTTAAAGATTGGGTCCATTACAACACTCAAAAAGTAATTAAAATCCATTAAAAAGGCCATCACAATACACAAACACAACACTGAAGGAAATCAAGGTCTGCATTTTGACAGCTCCGCAAGAATTATGACGAAACGGAAGATTTAGAGCGAGTGAAACACGAAGAAATACCGACAACTGGAAATAGATGAAGAAAGAAATTCAAATTGCCTGAGGAACAGGAACGTAAGTGAATACAAAATCCAATATAAAACAAGACTGTGTGAAATTAAAAATATTTAATAAAGATAATAATATTTTACTTAAAATAGACACGCACAAAGTACTCAGATAGTATAATATGATTAGCATATAAAGAGACACAGACAACAGTTTAAATGTTTAAAATGTGCCAATGCACTAATCTTTGTTCACCTAATTAAGTTAGATTTTGAATAAAAAGGTAAACCTTCATTAAAGGCAGGGAATTAGATAGATGTTACATTTTTTTGAAAAGTTTATGGACAAACATTTTGTTAAATAAATATTGGTGCAATACGTATCTATTTTCTTATGTAAATTCATTTGATTCATTTCGCTGAAAATTCACAAATTGCCTTCGAATTAGTAAGAACCGCCCCATTGAGATATAAGAGAGTCCAAGCTCATAAGTAATGATATAATTTGAGTATTGATTTATTTGTTGAGGTAGCTAGGGAAAATAAGGTATAAATTTAAAATAAAATCTTATAATACACAAAATCACAAAATTAAAATTCACAACACAATATTATTCTTTTTTACTGTTTAAGAAAGGTATTTTAAGCTAATATGTATCAAATCTCCTACAATTCCTATCAATGAAGTCATATGTATGTTCTCTGATACCAAACATCTAGGTATGCTAATGAACATCCACAGACAAAACTCTATTCAATAATTATCTAAAGAATTTAATATATTTACTAACCTCTGGAGTGGGAACTCGAAATTCAACCACAATAGATGAGATCTCACTTATTTCTGCATTTTATTATTAGGATTGCTTCATCAGGTGGCCTCCTTTAACTTGAGTCAAATATCTAACTATAAAGATGATTATATCAATAAATTAAAATTATTTGAAATTGAATTTAAAAATGAAATATCGACAACGTCAAACTGATTAACTGTCAATGAATATCATAACAACCTACTAAAATAAATAAAAATTAATAAAAAAATTTACCTTTTATGTATAGTTTTTTCATATATTTTCAGGTATTAACAATATTGTGTGAAACTAACTACTCAGTGGACAGTGTAATTAAACGCAGGTTGGGGCTTTTGTACACTGAGTAGTTAGTTTCACAATATTGTTAGTACCTGAAAATATATGAAAAACAATATTATTCAATATAAAACATATAAATAAAACATAAACAAACATCATCATCATCATTATTATCATAATAATGTACATATTTTAAGTAATTTATGCTGAAGTAAAGGATGGACCAATAAAGTAATTGTATTGATCTGAGACAGTTTTTATGCGATAATATGACGAAATTCTAATATTTTATGAAAAATAAGATAAAAATATCACCGAAATAGGTACTATTTTCTTTTCGACAACTTTAAGATAAAAAGAAACATGTTTCCATTGTTTTATTGAACTATGCAGTGCGATTTAATAAGACCTAACGATATCACAATTTATGCAACTTTATTTTGTCAAACAGAAAAATCCTAATTTCACAGCATGTACAATGTTCTTCAGTGATTTACATGACTCTCATAGCTGGAAAATGTGTTTCAATTAAACTTTTCAACGTACGAGTGTCATCTACATCCTGGTTATCTCCACAACGACTATCCGAAGTGCTGCCCCATGTAAAACAAGTGCCATAAACATTCTCCTTGTTCGAAACGTACCATGCACGTATCTAGTCTTATTAAATTTAGCTAAGGGAGATTTATCGATTATAAACATCCTTAAATTTTTCAACGGGTCATGTTTGCATGGAACAGTCTGCTCCAGAGTCGACTGTCAGTTCTCACATGCCCCCGGAGATGATGGACTGCCTCGCTGATAGCATAACGGCCTTCCTAGGATTTCACATATTGCACACAGGCGTGGATATACGTTGGCTGGTATGGAGACGCCAGATACGCGACACTTTGGGCGTTGACATTTTTAAATTGCCGAGAGATAAATGCCATGTTCCGCTATAGAAATTATGAAATGGATTTATGTCCGAGAACTCGGTTAGAGATAATGTTTTTGGAGTATGTGAATGTGTATACATGCTGGTGACTTAGATATCTATTAATTGGCCTCTGATATTTGAATATAGTTTTTCTAAAGCCAATTGGTATTGTAAAACACATAATCACATAATTTTTAGGTTGGAGTTGTAAAATAATATACCGGGTGATTCATTAAGCATGGGCAATCTCTGAACTGGAGATACTACACAGCAAAATATGGCGATAGAGCCAAATATGCCTTATCCGAATGTTGCTGGTTTAAAAAATACAGGGTGTTCAATGCTAGAATTTTATTTTGAAATAACTCAATAGCATTGCAACCTGTCGGAGCATAAAAAAAAAATTGGCACAATTATGTTGTTTGGCACGGCAAATAAGAATTTTGAACTAATTTTGACGTTACTAGTAGAGGTCGCCACTTATGGCACAGCATGTTCCTTTTAAATGGCAGAACTTTTTTGCTGTTTAATGTATCCATCTGTCTATTGAAACAATCGATTCTCCTACCTGTTGTATCTAAAAAAGTATACCTTGTTTCAGGTAAAGTGCCTTTTCTACTGAATATACAGCAAAATATTACTTGAAAAAGTTGTTCAGAACGGTAAATTATAGGGACGTGCAAAATTTCAAGAAGATCGGCGAGGTTTGATTTTGAAACCATTTTACAACAAAGCACAAATATTTTTGTTCTTTTAATATGGTCTCCTTATTATAATTTCATTTAAAGACGCTTCCTAATATTCTTATGTTATAAGAAGGACGGGGTTTATCCAAATTTTGGATTATGAGAGTTTAGTATCACTAGTTTGGTGGCTCGCCGTGTAATGGCTCAACAAATAATTACGTATAAAACACTGCATAATAATAGACTGTACTCATATACGTAACTAATTAAATTTCAAGACATCTAGACTCTAGGCTTAATATGTTGATTTACCCTGCTAGAATACATCAAAATATTCACCCATTCATCAGATTTGTGAAAACTATAATAAATTGTAAAGTTGCTTTGACTGCGACCAATAAAATCTCCAGATTTTGATGCTTTTATGAATTTGATATAACATATCTATCATATGTAGATACATTTAAATGTTAATTTAATTCTTACTACTTTTTCTTTCTGTTTCTAATATGTATGTATTTTGTTTATCATATATGTTATGCTTTCTATAAAGTGTAACTGTATATCCTAACCTGTAATTGCTTGTGTACTGTAGGGTAGTATACTCGTTAAAATAAAATAATCTATATGTTTTTCAATAGTTTTTAAAGTTTTTAGGTTCACATATACTGAAACGTTGACAACACACCCCTAGCAGTTACTCAGCATTATTATTCGCCTTTCAAGACCAGACTTGAGCAACTAAGATCTGCGATCCCCGCGGGTTACGTTCTGACGGATCAGATTTGACGGGCGTAAGCGGGGCTGCTACCCCAAAAATGACATTTACATTTCGTTTGATATTAAAATAATGCTGATTTGCATTCCGACAGGAGCAGTTCTTTTTGAGATACTTATGAACCACTTCGGTGGAAAATTGCGGTTTGGATTTTTACAAAAGACGTCCTCCTGGGAAATACTCTTACAAGCAAAAATATTATCAGTCGAATTTATTTTCTTCACTCAGCGCGTTATTTGGTACAAATTATACACAGTGTATATTTAAATTGGTGAAAAATAAACACATTTGAATATGTCAAAATATACTTAGGTTTTTCTATATTTCGTAACAGCTTTATCTTTACAAAGACACTGACGAAAAATATTAATATAATGATGAAAGAGCTAATTACGACTTTTGTTATTAAAGATTTACGTTTGTTTTGGTTACTCCGCTTTCTATCATATTTAATTTAACACTAAAGACCGGTGTTTTCCCCAATAAATAGAAAAAGTCCCGTATTTCTCCAGCTTCCAAAAAGACAAATCTGCTAACAATTATAGATCTTGAATGTTTTCAAAATTGCTCTGCACAATGTACTTTTTCCACATGTACAGGGAACTCTTATCAGCATGAGTTCATGGAAAATAGATCTACTGTGTCCAATATGATATATGCCCTCAATACATATCTCAACATTTGGATGCAAATTGATTTTGTAGACCGACCTTTCGAAGGCTTTCGATAAGTTATATCACAGTATATTAATTCAAAAGCTCCAATTCTTTTGACGATATACTACAAAAAATCTTGGATAGTAGATACCAATGTTCAGTGTGGTGGGTACATGTTTGAGTTAGTGCTACTTACATTGGATGTATTTCACAAGTAAAAAATATAACTAAAATAAAAATTGAATAAAAAACATAGATTTAAAACAAGGTCATGAAACATCTTTATAATCCATATTTTGTTCCAAGACTTTTGTATCTATACATATGAAGACTTACTGACGACGAAAAATATTAATATTATGATGAAAATGCTAAAGCAAGATAAATTGCATATTCAAAAAGAGGATGTAAGACAAGGTCATACTGAACGTTTTTACAATCTCAATTTTTGTTCTACCTATATTGGAGCAATCTCTGTCTCTGTAAGACAAATTATTGAAGACGAAAAATGTATCCGTTAGTATGTTGCTGCAGTTTGATGGAAGAAATGTGAAATTATTTACAAGAACTTGGGGCTTGATTGGTAAAGTTTTATTTGAAAGTATAATTTTGATTTGGTAAAGATGAAAAAAGAAATGAATTTTGAACAACTGCGATAAATAAACATAAAAATAAAAATATTAAGGACGATCCTTCATCAAATTTTGTTTAAAAATTTAAATATTTATTCTAAAGAACAAAAAGTCTTGTCACTATTCAAATTCAATTAAGATAATTAATAACTGAAGCTGAATAATAACCGATATTGAATAAAAACGAGCCGCGACTGAGACGACTCACTCGCGGCGAAGCTTTTGCAAAGTCACCACTGAAGATGCCGACAGTGAAGAACGGCGAAACGTTTGGAAGCATGGGATGCGACCAGTTACAGCGGCGGCTACGGAACGCCTCGGAGGACCACCAGTATCCGAGAAGCGGTTCCGACCATAGCAGTCGTAATACCAACAGTAGGAACCGAAATCAATATATGGACAGGCCCAGAGACACCGATAGCGGGTCTGTCCCCACAGAGCCTAGCCCGAGAACAACCAGGGCAGGTAAAAGTATCCCAGCTAGGGATGTGCATTTTAACTCTGTTTCTGGCAGCTACCAGTTACCGAGGTCACGGCATAACAACCCGGAAAATCACCATGTATCAAATCCGTTCAAAGATGCTCAAGATATTTAAAAAGAATCGAAAATATTTTTCAACTTTAACACCCTGTAGATCGAAAAGGAGCAACATTCGGATAAGACATATTTGGCCTAATCGCTCTATTTTGAGGTCAGCAACCTGCCCTTAAGCTATGTCCATTATTAATGAATCACCCTGTATATGATCAAAAAAACATTTTATTATTAAATACGTACATTACACCCGTTTCAAATCATTATGATTCAGCAAATATTTATTTTTATTTATATAAATTATTAACTCTAGTTTCATAATTCAACCATTTTAAGAGACATATTAGAATATGAGATTTTTTAATACAAATCTCTATGTTACGAATATAGACATTCCTTTATTCCTCATTCATAGACATTATTTTTCTAATTTTGGATAATATAATTCATTTCATAAATTTGGCTTATTAATTCCTAGTCACCATATATGTTTCATCTTCAACTTTTCATTTTACATTGTTACACTGATAGTTACACTCGGGAAGCGCAAC
Organism: Monochamus saltuarius; assembly: GCA_025584915.1. Classification (NCBI taxonomy): domain Eukaryota; kingdom Metazoa; phylum Arthropoda; class Insecta; order Coleoptera; family Cerambycidae; genus Monochamus; species Monochamus saltuarius. The sequence goes on along the minus strand of CM046721.1, from coordinate 105,134,780 downwards.
AAACCATCCTATTTACCAAAAGACGCTTGTAAGATATCTAATACGACTTTGGCAAATGGGTTTCCCTCAGAAGTTTGTTTACCACCATATACAAGTTCGCTTTATGACTGTTTACTGTTTCTGGTATTTGTCTTTTTCCTGGTTCCAACCACTTAGTCAGACTCATATTTACACGCCATATATTTCCTTGTACACTAACTGGTTTGTAGTAAAATATTTACACATGAATGATAACATTAATAACCGTTTTAATATAGTCGGCCTTAATTAAGTATCATTAATTTTTATGGCGCAAAAATTTGTTCGATTTGTTGACTTAAAAGGAAGCAGTAAGTTGTGTTGGTAGAAAATCTGCTATTTATTACTTATCAACTTGAAAGTACATCCCGATAATTTAAGTGAGTTTTTCAAATATGATGCGCAGTGAACTCGAACACCCTCTTGCTCAATTTTATTAAACCTCTACCATTATTTTAACAGGTGAAATAACCAAACAAAAAAGTATTCATGTAAGCCCTACATAATACGTATAGTTTTTGAAGAATAAATAATAATGGTGGGAACAGGGTAAGGTTTACACGTTGTTTAAGTTGCGTAAGTTGAATGCGTTTTGTAGAATATATCAAAATATGTAACTTATCGTGTTGATTAAGGCTGAATATGTTATTAATTTATGGAGAGGTCTATCGTAATTCGCAAGAAGCAAAACGTATTTATGCGTTTTGCCTCGTGTACACGAAAACACTTGTTCTTGATAACTGAAGCCTGCATCCCTTTAATAATCCTAGTCTGCAATGGCAGGTTCCGACAAGTATAGAAGTACTAACCAGAGTACCCTTAGGATATCCTAATTTAAGTCCTGAGGATTTTATTTTTAGGACACATGGAAAGTTTCGTTTATGTAGTCAAATAGTGCAGATTATTCAAATTGTTCCTATTAATTTATATAATAATATTTGGACCCACACTATATATTACTTATTTATTTCATTTATTTATTTATTTTAGAGTACACCAACCTGCAGTACTCAGTACCAGTTACAGCTGAAACATCAGACTAAAAATTCACATTATACAGAGTTAACTATAAGAGTACAAATATTTTAAGAGGGAATAGGAAAAAATAGGAATTAACGGAATCATCTATCAAAAAATGCCCAAACTTATTTATAAAGCGAATTTTTTTTTCAAAACTATTGTTTAGTATTCAAATATGCCCTGGTTCAATTATGAGCGGAATCAAATATCAAATATGAAATATGCGGATGAGGAGCACTTAGCTAAACCCTTTGGGAATTTTGATGTTGTAGCTTGTGGATAACTTTTCTCGTGCCTTTGCGACGCGTGTACACAATCACTCTTTTACTAGTTCTCTCGCACTACTCGCTCTCGCCGTCGCGTATGTAGTGCCCTCTCATACCGCGTGTTATTTTAAAATTGAACAACAAAAAATGAAACAAAAAAAAGTGCAAAAAATATATGAAATCCTAAACATATCCCCCCCCCCAAAGGCATATATAAAAGAAATATGCCTTTTAATTATTATGTCCTGGAAGAGGACATAGTTTGACCAAAGGTCTCTTGAAAATACCCTGTTGGGTACGACCTGTAGCTACACGTGCTACATTATCTTTGCCTGGATGTAACGCTACAATTTTGCCCATACTCCATCTCAAGGGTGGTGTGAGGTCACTTTTTATAACAACAAGCTGACCTATTGCAGCTGACTTCGAATTAGGTTCTAGCCACTTTGATCTTTGTTGCAATGTATGCAGGTATTCTGTGTGCCAGCGACGCCAAAATTCCTGCTGAAATCTTTGTAGCAGTTGCCAACGAGACAAAGTGTTTAGCCGTTTCTCAGTGTAATTGTAATTAGGTAGTGACGAAAGCGGTTGAAGAGTAAGAAAGTGGCCGGGTGTTAAAACCGATAAGTCATTAGGATCGTCACTAAGCGGATAAAGCGGTCTAGAATTTAAAATAGATTCTATTTGACAGAGAAGTGTATAGAATTCCTCATACGTTAACACTTGGTCTCCTATAATGCGATATAAATGCGTTTTAGTGGATTTTACTCCAGCTTCTGCGAGACCAGAAAATGAGGAGCATATGGCGGATTAAAGTGCCAATCTATTTTATTTGCTTCTGCACAATCACGTAAGAGTGTTTGGATTTGTTTATTAGCACCCTGAAAATTCGTGCCGCAATCACTATATAATTTATCAACTCTACCTCTACGTGCAATAAACCGTCTAAAACAGGCTAGAAAGGCTTCGCTACTCAGATCCGATGCTAATTCTAAATGTATAGCTTTAGTGCTAAAGCATACAAAGACGCAGATATATGATTTGAAAGTCTTGGCACCACGAACCTTTCCTAACGAAGTTGTAAAAGGTCCGGCGTAGTCAACAGCAACGTGTGAGAAGGGCTTTATCTGACTAATGCGTTCAAGAGGTAGATTCCCCATAGGCGGTTGAAAAGGTTTAGGGATAAACGCCAACAATTTTTACAATTAGATGTACATTTTCTAATTGCTCGACGAATTGACTGAATCCAAAACTGTTGCATAATTAAATATTGTAACGTTTGTGCACCTGGATGCAAATAAATGCGATGAAAGTATTGAATTATTAAGTTAGTTAATATCGAATTTCTGGGAAGAAGTGCGGGAAATTTAGCGTTATATGAAAGCGTTGATTCTTTTAGACGACCACCGACTCTTAAAATTCCTTGCTTATCTAAGAAAACGTTTAATTTGCGTAATGGTTTTGAGGGTAATTTTTTCTTTGATATTAAAGAAATATCTTGAGAAAAATGGAGCTCTTGAATATATTTTACAAGTGTCATTAAGGCTTCGTGTTTCTCTAAATTGGAAAGCGGTCCACGTTTTTTGTCAGTGGGTGATCTTAAGTTATGTAAGAATCTAAGAATATAAGCAAGCACCGATTTTAATTTTGAAAGAGAAGAATAACTTACAATTAAATTATTCAATAGATTTTCTTCCACGGAAGCAAGAAAAGTTTGTGATTTTTCCTCAAGGTCTGCATTAAAATTATCAGAAAATTTTAGAACACTTTGAGGCCAATCCTTTTTATGTAGTTGTAGCCAAATTGGTCCGGAAAACCACATTTTATTATTTATTAGTTCTGATGACAACAATCCACGAGCTAGATCTGCGGGGTTGTTATCTGTGCTAACGTAATGCCATAATTCAGGTGCGATTTTTCTTGAATGTAAGAAATTCTATTAGCGATAAATGTTTTGTATTTATATGGCGGCGATTTTATCCACGTTAATGCGATCGAAGAATCTGTCCAAGCGAAAATGCGTGAAATGTTAATTTTGCGTTTGAAATTTTCGTGAATAACAGTTAATAATTTCGCGAGTAAAACGGCACCTAATAATTCTAAGCGCGGTATAGAAACGGTTTTTAATGGTGCGACTTTAGATTTTGCCATTATAAAGAATATAGAATATTTGTTATCGCGTAAAATGCGGAAATAAGTTACACAAGCGTATCCTTTCTCGGATGCGTCCGAAAATCCATGTATTTCACATAGTTCATAATTTTTTATCGTCATGAGTCTCGGTAAAGAAAAAGAAGATAACGCGGATAAATCGAGAATAAATTCTTTCCAATTCTCACAAAGACGTACTGGTGGCGTCTCGTCCCAGTCTAAACCAAGACACCAAAGTCTCTGCAAGAACTGTTTAGCGAAAAAAGTTATCGGACATAGAAATCCTATCGGATCGTAAATGCGTGCGATGCGTGATAAAATAGATCGTTTTGTACATGTATCATCTTGAGTATATTTTAATTCAATTTTATATGCGAATTCGTCTGTGGACGGCCGCCACTGCAGTCCCAGTATTTTTAGAACAGTACCGTTATCTTGACTAAATGCAAACGACTCTGAATGAATTTGTGATTCATGAATATCATCTAGAAAATTTGAAAAATTAGAAGTCCATTTGCGCAACTCAAAGCCTCCCTTCTTACATAACTCTATGAGTTCATTCCGAGCGATAATAGCGTTTTCAAAAGTATCTGATCCAGAACAACATCATCTACGAAAACGTCGTTTTCTAAAATCTGACTTGCTATGGGAAAGCATGCACCTTCATCTTTAATTAATTGAATTAACGCGCGATTAGCTAAAAATGGTGATGAGGTTAAACCAAAAGTAACTCGAGTAAGACGAAAGTCTTTTATTTCTTCCTGAGGAGAAAATCTCCAAACTAACCGTTGGTAATTTCTATGGTTTGCTGCTACTAATATTTGCAAAAACATACCTTTTATATCGCTGGTAAATACTACAGGGTGTAGTCGGAAATTTAATAGAATTGAAACTATATCATTTTGTAGCTTAGGACCACAAAGTAATTGATCGTTCAATGATCCAAAATTAGTGTGTGCTGAAGCGTCAAATACAATGCGAATAGTGTTGAGTTTATCTAATTTTAAGACGCAATGGTGAGGTATGTAATAGGCGTTATTAATTTTTATATTATCAACCGGTTCGAGGTACTTACATACCAGATATTCTTTGATAATATCCGAATATTGTTTATAAAGTTGAGGATTATTTAATAAGCGCTTTTCAAGTGAAAGAAATCGTCGGACGGCTAACGTCCGAGTATTTTCAAAATCAAAGATAGGATCTGCAGATTTAAATGGCAGTTCTACAACGTACCGACCGTCCTGCATTCGACTATGCGTTGCTTTGAAATGATTTTCGGCGCGTTCATCATCGGGTGATATTTTATGCGTTTGAGGTATTTCCTCAGTTTCCCAAAATAACTTTAGAGAATCATTAAGTTGGGAGCTATTTGAAAATAGTGAAGTAGATAATGTTACAGGAGCATTTTTTGATAATTTTCCCATTATTATCCATCCAAAATTGTATTTAGAGCAGCCGGCTCATTCGCGTTTCCCATACGTTTTTCATCTAATAAAAGCTCAGGAAAAACTTCAGCGCCTATCAAAATGTCAATAGGTAGGGGTTTGTAAAAATTAATATCGGCCAAAGGGATATTTTTTATATGTGACCAATTTTCATAGTTGGTAAGGCGAAAAGTGGGTCTGTCTTCGCATATTTTCGGCAAAATAACAGCTTCAATTTCTAAAAGAGGTACGGATGCATTAGTTGGTTTTAAAGTACATGATACAGCACCCTTAGATGCGAAATATTGCATGGTACAAAGCCCATCTAGACGCAAGCGTTTAACACATTTTTCAGAAATATAATTAATTTCCGAACCGCAATCGATTAAGACTCTAACCTTCTGAAAACATCCTGTCCCATCTATAATATTAACTATAGCAGTTCCTAAAATAGCACCTCTTGGTGCAAAAGAAGTACCGCAAAAATGTGTTTGGTTAGGTGAGGTAAGTGCAGAAGTATTCTGAGTGGTAGCGGTGGACTGTATTGAATCATGCGATGAATCTAGCAAAATAGAACGATTTTTAGAAGTACTAGGTTGCGTATGTTGCGTTGCGAGATCATTTTGATCAGAGGATTCACGATTTTGATCAAACCGTAAATGTAAAAGCGAATGGTGTCTCTTACCGCACGTTTTACAAACACTAGTAGATTTACAGAAACGTGTTGTATGATGTGGGCTTAAGCAATTTAAGCATACATTTTTTTGTTTAGCGAAATTATGTCTCTCCTGAGGAGTTTTTTGTGAAAACTGGCACAAGCGTAAAGATGATGTGAAAGATTACAGAGCATACACTCCGTAAATTTATTACCTTCTGAAAAAGTAGCGCAGCGTTTTTTACCTACAGCGTTTTGTTCCTTAATATTAATTTTCATAGTTTTATTTCGCGTACCTAATCTATTATTTAAGGTATCGACTGATTCTTGAGCGTTACTCTGACAATAGGCAAATTGATACAATGCTTGATAGGTAGGTAATTCTTTTTGGTTCGCGTTGAACTTCAAATTTAACGAGTAATTCATCGTTTAAGTGTTTAGATAATAAGAAAAAGAGCAAAAAATCCCAATCATCAGTATTAAACCCCATATTTTTAATGCTGAAATGTTTAAGTTAAATGTCGTTAAGATATTATTCAATTCAGCATGTTGCTTGTTAGATGTGATATAAGGTGCATCCTCTATAGCTTGTAAATGTGTAAAAGCTAGAATTTTTCTATCATAAAATTTGTCTACTAATGATTTGTAAGCGATTTCATAATTATCCTCCGATAAAGGTGTTTGTTCGATATGTTTTAAAGCCTGTCCTTCAAGATGTGAAACTAAATATTTAAATTTCTCGATAGTGATAAGTCTCTGTCTTCATGCACAAGTGAATTATAAAGATCTAAAAAACCTTTAAATTTTGTAATATCTTCTCCCGAAAATTTCGGAAGTTCAATCCGAGATAATTTCAAATTTTTACTTTTAGTATTTTGACGAGAACTATTAGAATCGGCTAAGGATTCGAGACTATCGTTTTCGTTAAACGAAGTTAAAATAGCTTTAATGTATGACACATCAAATTCAAAATTACGACGCAAAATTTCTTCGTCTTCAAACGCCTCGTCCTGTATAGCACCTAAGACAATAACATTTTCATGATGTTTTTTAAATTCAAGAAATATTTGATCAAGGTTACATGTTAACATTTTAAACTGAAGTAAACATTTTCTATCAGTTTCGGTTTTTTGCGCAAACGCCTTCATCTCGTTGACTTGATTTATACATATTTGTCGCAAAGCCTTGTATTGTTTTATTTTATTAGCGGAAGACATCTTATTGTAAAGCAATTTTATGAAAATTACTGTAAAATGTAAATAAGATAATCACAAGTATAGATAAAGCCTAGAAGTCAGCTGTAGGAACAAAAAATTGTTTTTCAAAGAACATGTATAGAAGGTGGCAAAAAAGGCAAATACTTGATAAGGACAAATTATTGTAGCGTTACCTTGGTAATTTTAAGCGTTTAAATTTATATTATGTGTACTGAATAATTGAAATGAAAAGCCAAGAAAATTATATGCAAAATGAAATTTTGACAATTTGTTATGACACCGCTCACAAGCGGTTTTCAATCCGGATCGCAAGGTCCAAAAAATATGTTTAGTATTCAAATATGCCCTGGTTCAATTATGAGCGGAATCAAATATCAAATATGAAATATGCGGATGAGGAGCACTTACCTAAACCCTTTGGGAATTTTGATGTTGTAGCTTGTAGATAACTTTTCTCGTGTCTTTGCGACGCGTGTACACAATCACTTTTTACTGGTTCTGTCGCACCACTCGTTCTCGCCGTCGCGTATGTAGTGCCCTCTCATACCGCGTGTTATTTTAAAATTGAAGAACAAATAATGAAACAAAAAAAAAGTGCAAAAAAATATATGACATCCTAAACAACTATATTAAATCATTATTTATCGCCGTCACTGACCTTTTGTCAGCCGCAAGGTTAGGTATATTCTGCCAAAGTCAAAGATGTCAAACGTAGTGACAGGTCACCGCGTTGACATGTGTATCAATTTACGCCGCTTTGAAATAAAAAAATATTTGCAAAATGTAGATTATTATTTAATGATTTAATGAGAAACACGATATGGTAACACAGGCAGCCAGCACCTACCTGTGCTCTCGCCTAATATTTATTAATATTTGGAGATATTTTAAGAATGTTAAATTGAAACCTGCTATTGCAAATATTTTTGTACTTGCTGTGGACCCCTCTCCTTCCCTCGACTGTTCTTTTTATTTAAAGCGAGGTACCTACTTGATCCGTCGGTCATGACCAGGTAACGCAAAGTAAATCTAACAAAAAAATACACACAAAATATACACAAATACATAAAAACACTGCCACACGTTTACAGCAAAGGCATTACTGCAGTTGTTCAATATGATTCAAAGAAGTCGGCATAATATTTTGTGTACTCGGAAAACGTCTTTGGTATTACACAATATGCACTTGTCACACTCCCATAAATCAGCACCTTATCCGTCATCTAGGCATTTGAATACGACATGTTTGTAAATACACGAAATAAATACGAGAAAAATTAAATTTGCGAAAAGCAAGTACTGAAAAATTATTTCAAACTAATCAGAGTACCGTAACCGTATGCAATATTTTTTGACATCTGCAGACGCCATCTGTAGGCCACTAATGCAAGGTGCACTTCACGGCGATAAATTTTTAAACTTGTGTTGTTGGGAAATTCAATTCTGTTAATATTAATAACAGCAACAATAACAACAGTAATCGACGATGTTTGCGTAAAATAATTAGTAATAATTTAAACAATAACATCCCAAGATTTTTACAACGTTCTGTAAAAATGTTTTTTAAACCCTTAGAATATAACTAAGCTTCGCATGTTCTTTGAGGTTTGGAGAGTATGCAACTAGCAATGCAGTATTCCAGGTTATGTTATTTTAGAACAGTTGATAACTAATTTTAAAGATTTTATAGTAGGTAATTAAATAACGTATTTTATGTCGTATATGATAGTGGATAATTATGATGAATCTGGAAGGAGTGAAAATGTAGTTTTGTCAGATAGCAACGAAAGAACGAAGAACGAATACAAAATACTGCAACTAATCGAAAAATATTTATATTCGTCGTTTCTACACTTGACAACGCTGCAAAAAAACGAAATTGTCTTTTAGACCTCCCTGAGCATGTGGTTAAAATGTGTGTACTTAGTCGTAGTTAACCCGGTATAAAATAAACATACATAAAAAAAAGTTTAAAAAAGCAAAATGGGACAATAAAAAATAATTAGCATAAAAAAACATGAAAAGTATGTTAACTCAAGTTAGCTAGTTCCAATTAAATGTGTACCAATAATGCCGCATCATATGCATTTACTTAAAAATGGCCTTAATTTTAAACTGGATATTTATAATGTGGAGATTTTCAATGGACCAGTAGTGTTCGTTGCACCTGTTTGGTAAACCCATACAGATTAACCGACTTTGTTGGAGGCGACCTTACGACGAAAGAAAGATGTATTTTCTGTTCGGAAAAATCAAAATAATTGACCGAATGATAAGAAATAATGTTAATACAGCTAGACTGTTACAGTATTTCAATCAAAATCCACGAAATTCTAACGGCAGGCTAGCCGGGAATTGATTTTGGAAAAATCAATCGTTCAACGAATTTTAAAGACCAATGGGTATCATGATCACAAAATTCACAATTTGGAGTATTTGCCTGAGAGTCACATTGAAAACAGACTTAATTTTATAGCTCAAATACAAATTGTAGTAAATGTAAAAACTGTTGATCAAAACCTTTTTCAACACGTTCTTTGGACGGACGAAAGTTAGTTTGTCAGCAACGGTTTCCCAAACAGGCGCAACAGACACTACTGGTCCATTGAAAATCCCCACATTGTGAATCCACTCCATTTTGAAGTAAATATATGGTGCGCCATCATCTGTAGGCATTTAATTGGGCCTTATTTTTATGAACATACATTGAATGTGCCTTTGCAGCTAAGAAGAAACCCATGGTTTCAGCTCGACGGAGCTCCACTCCACAAGGCCACGATTGTGCAGCAATATTTAGATAACACTTTCTTAGAAAGGTGGATTGCTATTAATGGACCATTTAGTGGTCCGGAAAGTCACCAGATTTAACACCCTCGATTTTTTATGGGGTTTACTAAACACCTTCGGGAGATATTATTTATTTGAAGGAAAACAACACAAACGCTTGTAATGAGTTAAAATGAAAAAAGAAAGAAAGAAAGAAGTTAGGCGAAGATAGGATATGTGTCTTGAAATGAGAGGAGGTCATATAGAGAATATTGTCACGGAATTTGCCCCACTCACTCCCAAACCGACGACTGTGGCACCGCGAATTGCCTGAAATTGCCCCGATCGCCCCTACGGATTCTGGTAAACAAACAACATGCCGTGAATCGAGGCGTTGCTTGAATATTGTGGAAACGACGAGAAGCGTTCCAGTCGTACGAGAAAATGGATCTAGAAATGCTGGAATATACCTGGAATATTCGTTAGGTCTATAAAAGAAGAACAAACGGCCGAGTTAGTTAGTCTTGGATAAGTCTTGTACTAGAGTCTTGTATAAGTCTTGTATTACAGTCTGAATTGAAGTGTTTAGTTGGAGATATCAAAGTGATTTAGATAGCGATTAATTAAATAAGTGTTTAGTTTACCTGTAATTAGTAGTCAGTAATGTACTGGTTAGTTAATAAAGAGTAGTAATTAATTAACGGATTGTTTTTCTGGAAGTAAGAAAAAAGACGGATTGGGAAATCCGTGACAATATATTGTAATATGTATGTAGTATGAGAACGTTTGTCTCATTTTTTAAGTTTAGTTATTGTTATCATCACCTGTATTAAATAATTATCGAGTTTACTTAATTTATGCATTTTAAACAACAAACATTCAATTATTTTCCAACGACTACTTGATCCTTCCACCGCTAATGTGATTTTTAGGTGGGAGTCTTTAGGACGATATTGCTTATAAGTTTTAAACGGAAAGTAATACAGAAAAATGTATCTAATAAAAGCTTATTAGAATAAACAGAGCTTTTTAAAAAGAAAACAAATTGGGTATATTTTTTGAAAAAATATAATTAATGATTGATCACTCGTTTCTGTCAAATCCCAAAGATAATACTTTCGATTAAAATGGAGTTTGCCTCATCCCATTTAACATTTCTGGTATCCTTGCAGTAGGCCCATACTATTAAGTTTGAGACACCCTGTATATTCTATCATTAAAATATGTTAATAACAAAGCACATTTTTATTTTTGATTTGATATACTAAGATCATATTTGTAAATTAATTATTTCTCTGTGCAATTAATTGGGAATTGTTATACAAATAATGCACAATGCAATTTTATTTTCAACTGAAACTAAGCTTTTCGTAAACGTCTACATTCCCTTAATATAATATGTGAACATAAAAGACTCCTATCTCTGTAGTGATTTGAGCAAAGTGGGACACTAAACACCATATCACACGACAATTTCGTTAAATAACTGGACAAAGCGGTACCTTCTTGACGAAATAAAAATAAGAGGACCGCCGTAAGAGGTTGTAATATCAGGCCCCTTCGTGTTTATATCTTAAGTGGCACTCCTCGTGATGGAGTAAAAATAATGAGGTGTCCTTAATGCCAAACAAATGCGAGGGCTCTTTAAGAAGCATCAAGGAACTCGTAAAGTTAAGATTTAACAACTAAATCAAGTGCCTGAACCCGTTCCGGTATTTTTATATACGGAAAAAGTATTCGGGGCATGTAGACGTGTGAATATAACGCAATGAGAAGTGAATAGAGAGTTATTGGACGATGATTGGACATGTCATAAGGTTAAGCAGTATTTAGGTTTCCGTTATATTGACATCTAAGCATGCGCATATGTGTTGTATTTTTAATAGCAGTAAAGCGGACATCACACTAAAAATTTATTGTCGAAGAAATTGATGAATTAATTCACCAATTTATTCAAGGTGGCACTTTGGTTTTAGATATGTTCAGAGAGAGCTTTGTCAAGTTTCTTAACAATTTCCCTGTCAGGTGTCACCCATACCATCCTAAACGTAATTTTAACTTTTCACGTTATATCATTCCCATTTGTATACGAAACAAAAACTGTTAAAAATGAAAAGTAACTTTAATAATTATATTTTATGGCAAAAATAAGTGAAAAATACCAATAACTATATTTTTCTGGACAAAATAAGGGCAAGCAGTATTTAAATTAAGTCGTGGCTAAGGCCAGGTGCGCAGTAGAAGTTTTTCGACGTGCGGCAAAAAAGCGCTACTTCTAGTGTGCGCCTGGCCTAATATGGATCGGTAATATTAAAGGCATTAGCAATAGCAAAGTTTACAGAATAAATATTTATTCTGTAAACTTTGGCAATAGTTACTGTGTGAAACTAACTACCTGAAAATATATAAAAAACGATACATAAAGGGTACATATTTTTATTTATTTTAGTAGGTCGTTATGATGTTTAAATTCATTGACAGGATAATCATTTTGACATTGTCGACATTTAATTTCAAACAATTTTAATTTAATGGTATAATAATTTTTATAGTTAGATATTTGACTCAACTTAAAGGAGGTCACCTGATGAAGCAATCCTATATTGTGGTTCAATTTTCGAGGTCCCACTGTCAGAAGTTAGATATCTATGGAGTGTTTTCATTAAACCAGGTTAGTAAATGTAGATAGATTAATTTCTTTAGATAATTATTGAATAGAGCTTTATCTGTGGAATTGTTCATTATCATACCTAGATGTTTGGTATCAGAAAACATACACATGACTTCATTGATAGGAATTGTAGAAGATTTGATATATATATTAGCTTAAAATACCTTTCTAAAACAGTAAAAAAATTTACAAAAGCTAATAACAAAGAATATATGGGTAGATATTTTGGGTGTAATTCAACGCTGGTTAGGGCTTTAGCCCACAGAGTAGTTAGTTTCACACAGTATTGTTAATATCTGAAAATATATAAAATACGTCACAATGCTTCAATACTGCCTGGACGCCCTGGACCTCCATCTCGTACATGATTGAGTTTCAATTTCCCGTGCCACCCTCGCGTTGCACTACACTTCCACTCAATATACACCGCGGTAAAAGCATTTCCATGTCACCATAAATTAAAACGATACCCATCGACTCCTATTTGTTATACGACATGTAAGTTATTGTTGACACTTGAAAAACTAATGTACTATAAGTAATGGGATTTTAATATTCGGAATCATTTGGCTAAAGACTACATATAGTAGCCCATGATGTATCGGTTGAAAATACTACAACTTCAATCATTCTTTGCTCAGAAACTATAAGGATTTTACAAAAAATAAATCGATATAGACTCCATTTTTCGTGACGCATCTATTCCCGTTTCTTTCAGATAAGTTATAAATCACCCTGTATAGAATGAAGTGCCTGTTGATATCGCTATCTGCCATAGAAATTCTTTTAAGCGATGATAACAATGATAAAAATAAATGATTCTATAGAGTTTGTTTTTACTCTATTAAGTTGAAAATGTTAGTTTTTTGTATAATGTAAATAAATACTTTTTCGTATTTTTAGAAATTTCTGAGAAACAACGCTACTCTCGATATTTGAAAAATAATATCAAATTAGATAAAAACCTACAGTCAGATATGGTCAGATTTTGAAACATGCATATATTAGATTAATTTTCCTTCAAGCTATTCACGATTCGCCACTGTAGATAACGAGATGATACAACAAATAAATAAATTCGTGGTAAATTCCCTATTTGTTTATACATTATGGGCATCTGTCACCTGTACTAATCCGCCTCATTAAGCGTTTTACCACTTCATTTTTATTTGATGGTAATGAAAAAAACACCTCCGTCGAGCCGAATCCCCCTTAATCCCCCTTTATTGCGATTCACACGCCCATGCCGCGCTGTTTGTCGAACAATTACATTAAATAGCAATAAACGCTTTATCTCGCAATTCTGCGGGCCTCCTATTAATAATAAAAATCTTCCAGGCAATAAAACTGGGTACACATCCTTCGCCATTGTGCTCACCGCTGGTTGCAATAGGCAACAAATAATTTATTGATGTGTACACACACGGTATATTATCGCTGCCTACTGTATATTTATTTATAATCCAGGTGTTGTGGCTGTGTGTACAATCCTTTATTTATACACGGAGCTGGTCTGGCGGTGACAGTATTGGGGTTATCGTTTGTCGAAACTGTCTAGATATGCGCGGAAAACGTAGGTAGTTCTTCGATAAATAAATACGAGTATGTGGTACTTGCTTAGGGCGGTATTCTCCGAATCAGATAGTCTGCTCGTATTTTATACAGGGTGTTCCTTATTATTTAAGGGGGTGATTCTACATCGAAAAAATTAATGATAGTTTGCTTTATAACTGTGGTCCAAAAATGTTCCGTTACAAAAATACGGGGTGTTAAAGTTTTAGGAAAAAAAAGGAAAATAACACAGGTCCACAAAAAAAAATGGTGTGTTCTGAGGGTCCCATTATATTTTTTCCATGTATTTTTTCCCGCTGAACACGAATCTGAAGTCAAAATGGAGGGTCGCACAGCAAATTTTAGAGAAAACCCATAAAAACGATAAAAAATTGCATCAAAAGTTTACGCAGGTCCACGAAAAAAAAAGTCATGTGTGAGTTAGACTATATTTTTCTTTTGTATTTTTTCCCGCTGAACACGAATCTGAAGCTAAAATTGGAGGTTACACAGCAAATATTTGAGAAAACCTTAAAAAAATCGATAAAAATCATTTTCTCCTAATTTATTCCATATGATACCCTCTAAAACTGAAACAATGAGAAATGCTGTGAATTAGTATATATTTACTATTTTACAGCTATAAGTATACCAAGATAGCCGAACTCGTTTAAATTTGACATTAAAGCTGATTAATTTAGTCATTTTTTTGATTGATAAATAGTGAATTGAATTTTAAAATGACATCCATGACTAGTTTTTAATTTTAAATAATGACCTGTATACGAGGTTGTTTACAACTTCAAAGTTAAATTCAGAGGTTATATTATGTTTGTCCCCAGTCATTTTACGGTCAAGAAAACGTTCCAAACATTCGCGATTCCATGCACGGTACAAACTTGAGGCATGCGCCTATTATCAGTGCATATAATCTCGTCATGATATCATGGCAGTACAAAAGTATTTATTTGGAACAAACCTATGATGTACAAAATCAGCTCGCATAGTGTACATTGGGTAACTCAAAATGTCGACGGTCCTATTTCGGTCTTTTGGGAAAAATACAACTGTTATTATTTATGAGATTATGAGGTTGTGAAGTTATGGGGTTCTTGGGTTGTGCGGTTATTGTGTTCTACGTTTGTGGGATAGGATATGTTAAAGAGCACTGACAAATCGGTGATGTAAAATAAATTCAAGTACTGAGTAATGCGGTTATTGGGTTTGTTGGTTATGAAATGATGGGGTAATTGGCTTATGGGATTGGGTGTTAGTAGCTTTGGTTTTATGTTTAAAGTTAAAGTTATAGAGTTATATGCGCTCAATAGTACTAAAAAGCTTAAATTATTGACTTTTTTGAGGTTATGGTAAAAAACCTGACGTGATGAGGTTAAGCGGACCCCAGATTCGGATTCAGGAACCCCAAAATCATAGAGTAAACATGGTCTGACCTCCAGATCTGAAACTTTTTTTGTGCAGCTTGTATTATCGACAATTGTTTTTTAATTACATCTACTGCTAAAGCTATGTTTCCATTCTGGAAAAGTAAATATTAACTTGTACGCATTCGGACACCATGTGGGGCAATTTTGGAAAGTATCGGAAAATAAAAAAATTCTCGTCCAAGCATGATTCCTTGCCTTAAAAATCCACAACATCAACGCTTTTATAAACAGCTACTTCAGATTGAAGTCAATGATTTAGTATAACAAAAGAAGAACGAAAAGGTGTTTTATGTATGCTTCTTTATTAAACATAGTGGTTATGGCACTTTGTCCTTTCCCGTCTTTCCCTAATGTCACACTTTTAAACATGTATAATATCTTGTAGTACAATGTTTAGTTTGACAAGTTTTGTTAATAAACCCTCATTGTTCATTGTTTTAGTTTGTTATGTTCATAAACGTTTACTTATGAAAGTTATCTGAGTTTTATTTAATTTTTCTTGATTATCTCAAAACTCTGTGTTTGGCACTTAGGCACTTTCTAATTTCCACTCTACAATTTGAACTGTCGGAGCCTGTCCCATATCCAAACCTACCCCACACTGGCCCCTATATCACATTATTCCACGTGAAGAATGAATACGTGGCTGTAAAAAGCTTTCAATATTTTTCTAATCGAACTTAATATACGGAACCGATATATCTGGGAGCCACGTCATCGCGCTGACGTATTCTACAGCAAATTGATAGTGTTATTGTCGACAGAAAGTTGATGGAATTATTTAGAAAACTCAACACAAACAGGAACATTTTACTTTGCGTCAGTGACTCAGTCGATTCGTGAATTGATATTCTCAGACGCGTCCGTCAACAGATTTTCATCGCCTTCTCTCGGAGAGAGGCATTTGATTAACTAATAATGAATTTACGAGGGGCTTCTCGTGAAAATAAAGGATAAATATGAGTAGAGATCCTGTTGACCGCATTGTCAAAATATTGGCAGTTAAATCTGTTTTCATGAATGATCTTAAAATAACATGATTCAAAGAAGAATGTTTGTTAGCTCCTTTTCAGAATAGTGATACAAGTAGGGTTGTTGATAGCCAGAGCGAACCAAACTTTTATCGGTCTCAATAACACGAAAATTTTTCTGGAAGGTCAAGGACAATCTGTATTTTCTTTACACTTATGGAAGGATATAGCATATATCATCGATATAAGGGAATATAAAAAATTTCAATGCACTGACCGTAAATAGTGGGATAGAGTGGTGCAATATTATTTCCAGCAAATGACATAAAAGTCATTAAAATACAGTATGCGCCAAAAGTATGGAATAAATTCAATAAAAACGAAACAATTATTTTTTTGGAAAAATCCTGGAACAGGTCGATTTTTAATTTATAAAATACATATTTTAGCGTTAAACGCGATTTTCAAATGTCATTTGATTTCGAGTAATGACGTCATCGATTGTTTTTTAAATGGCAACAACATATTTTGTTCCTTGATTCTGAAAGATCGTTTAATTATCTATCAGACAGTACTAAAATGTTGCCCTCTTACATAGGAAAGTTTTCGAGTAAATGACGATTGAATGTTAGAAAACGTACATTTTATCCATAAAAAAGTAACAATTTTGAGATATGTAAAATAAAATACAATTGATTAAATTTGATACTTAAATTAAATGTTCGAATTGCCATCCACCAACTTCTTGACAATGCGCAAGTGTCTGAAGAAATTCTTCTTGCACATTATGAATGATTTCTGGGGTAATTCTGCGTATTTCGTCCCGAATCCGATTTTGAAGTTCTTGTAAATTACGTGGTTTATTAACGTTGGTGGAAAAAATTAAAATTCTATTAATAATAATAGTGACATTGAAGGATTATCACGTATCTATTTTGATCTTATTAAATAAACAAATTAACGTTGCAAATTTGTACTTCTTCCTTAACTTAGTTTTAAGTGTATGTTGCTACTTTTGTATTAGGAAAAAAATGGGAAAAAACAATACCTCGATTTCTTTCCAAACATCCTTTTGCTTTGGTTCGATTAAAATAGTATTTCATGTCATTCTGCCTCTGACCTTGTTGTTAATAACTGGTCTTATTTTATCAAAAATGTAGAAAGAAAAATTTTATATATCTCGACAAGTCATGTCTTTTAACCAATTGGACTAATCTGAAAGTTTCGTTGTTTAAAAATTTTTGCATTTTATTAAATTGTTAATTAAGCCTTTTAGATTGAAACAAACATGTAAACAAAAAGTTTTTTTAAAACTGTCTATTATCTGAAGATGGGTGTTATCCCGAAACGATCGTAATAAATTTCTATGATTGCATAGTATTTTAAACTATGATTTTTTTATTATGACCAATTCCCAGGAGATATTTTAAACATTGTACCAAGTTTGATGCATTTTGTACAATTTATATGAAGTTATTGAGGAAAACTAAAATAAAATTGTATTTTCAAGGCCCTGTACCTCGCAAACTATAAAATTTTGGTCTAAAGTAATTTAATTTAGATCAACACATTTTGGAATGTGGTAGTATGTTTTCCCAACCTTACAGTTACCCTGTATACGCGAAGTATATAAAAAATTTCAAAAACATACTGAATTATTAACTCGACAAAAAAGGTTCTTTCTAAGATTGTTCAGAATTGTGACATTCTTGGTCAAGAATCTGATTTTGATATTAGGCACACAATAATGAGCTGAGACCTACATTATTCGCGAAATGGAAACGCGACTAATATAATAATTTCTATAATGAGGCAAGGTGACAATATTGTCAGTCTTTAGGGGTGAATTTACTCCCAGATGACGCGAAATTGTGCGTGATTTCGCGCGATTTCTCGAGATTTTGCCCGATTTTGCAGGGTTTGCGAGAAGATTTCCATGAGTGGTTACCCTCTCGATTAGTTAAATATTAATAAGCTATGTTTTTTGCATATGCATTATGTTTTTAAGTCAATTTATATGTTTTTTATATTTACATTTTGTATTCTGTTAGTTATTGTTGAAACTAATTCATATTATTATTATTGATACTGATCACGTTCAGTCATCTTGCTGACTTAGGAAGCACCAGATCAATTTTAATTCTCAACACCTACTAGAAAATCCAAAAATATTTGTGAAATAGTGGCTGTGCAAAATTTTAAGACCTTTGCATTTAGATCAACTTCAAACTGCCTCTTCTTACGGTCCCATCTAGGACTTGTATGCCCTGACATTTCCCAACATGCTGTTTTTGACGAAAGTAGAAACTAGGAAGACACTTGAACCTGGGGCTCCCCTCAAGCTTTCAACGTATTAAATCTCGCAAAGTGCAAGTGAATGGAACCGGAAATGTTCAGGCTGACGCTTTACACGATTTTATTTTGTTTGTAGCTATTAGCGCAGGGTGCGAAGAGTTCGTGGGGTGGTCTGCGTGTTGGATTGCACAGCCTCACACGATTTCTTTGTTTAACTTTTGAACTGGGAAAAAATCCGAAAATATTCTTTCGTGTTCGTCACAGGATACTTGGAAGCAAAATACGACCTATTCGATATTAATATACAGTCCCCTTTCCTGCACGAGTCTCAAACTTTTGCGTTAACATTTGCAATTAGAATAATGAATACACCGAAAAGAAAATTTGGTGCTTATAAAAAATTGTGTTTTATGGAAATAAATTATTTATTATAGGGCCGAAGAAATATTTATTTCTTGATACTAAATAGTTTTTTTGAAAAAGCAAAAATGCCGCTGTTTTGTGTAAAGGAAGCATCTGTTTAAGTTAAAAAATATTATTTCCTTTTCAATGATTCACTTCTGGTGTTGATTTAATTATTTTGTATGATAAAACAATTCAAAAAATTTTTTCCAATTAAACATCTACTTGCATTGCATCTGAAAAGTCTGTAGCAAATAATCAACTTATATCGATTTCGAGCTTATTAGCTCTCATCGGTAGGTACGCCACAGGTGTGTGGTGAATTAACTGATGACCCTGGTTGTTCATGTCTCTTAAACCTGACATGCCTAAGCATGCAAAATATAGCACAGCTACATCTAGCGGGCATCTATTGACAATTGTTTTTTGTTTATAGGAAACAATTCGACATTTTCCTATCAAACAAATATTTTTTTTGATGATGCGACTATATTAGGTTTTTCAAAAGATTATATAACCTAATAAAACTTCATTTTTCTACGTTCATGCAAACAACAAAACTTTATTGAACTATATTTAGTGAAAAAAGTGGTTCTTTATTGCACTAGTGCAATAACATGTTTATTGCATTCATCTGTCATTCTACAATAGCGATTTGTCATTATGCATAAAGTTCAAATCGATGTCACATTTACCTAGAGTTAGTGTCATCTAAATAACATTTTTTAGTTTTTACATGAACGTAGAAACAATATTGTATGCAACTCGTACAAAAAGTGCTTATTGCACTCGACGTGTTGTCCTACTCGGCCTGACGGCCTCGTTGAACAAATTTCACGTCGCGTGTAATAAACACTTACCTTTTGTACTTGTTGCATAAATAATTGCATATTTTTATTTTTCACATCCCTCAATTAATAATGTGCATTGAACAAAATAAACGCATTATTTGATTCGAAATACACATTCATTTCAATCAAAAATATTTTTTTTATTTCAAGACATTTTTCTACAAATTTTTTATTTGAAAATCATTTTTTAAAATTAAATTTCCATGAGATGGTAATGGAATAACTATTTGTTTTATTTAAACAAATAGTTACTTGTCAAAAAAATTAAGTTTTCTTACCAAATAAATCTATTTTTGACAAGAAAGTTAACATTACACCAAAAAAGACTTGTTTCCCAGAATAAATTAAATTATTTGGTGATTTTATTTGCAGTGTAGATATATCTACTTTGACAATCGAATCTATATCATGTTCAAATAACGAAATTAAGTGTTTAAAAAATAATAAAAATGTTTATCGCACTTTCTACAAAATATAAAATATATAAAAACTTATATATGTATATATATACATATATAAAACAAAAAACACAAATAATGTTGCTCCAAATAAAACATTAACAAATATACAAATATAATTATAATATAGGGTTTTAAGTGTTTTACAAAGCAATTCGAGTCGACGAGTTTTAGTCGTAACAAAATGTTCAACGTTTCCGTTAAATTTAAGTCAGGCCGCTTTTGGAATTTTTTTAAATAGAACTATTCTTCTAAAGATAGAAAAGAAAAACAATTATCTTTAATGCAAACGATTGGATCCTCCATATCTGTCATCGTATGATATTTATTTTCATTTTTATATTACACACACAAACGGTCTTAAATCTGCAGATAGTAGAAAAATATTTCGCTCGTCGACTTCGGTAGATAAATTAACTCTCTTCCACTTTGATACAGCACTGAGTTGTTTACGCAGTGGCGATTCGCAGAGTAGTCTCCTGCCGCTAACCACGGGAAAGGCAAATTCGAAAATGTTTACCCAGCTATTATTTAGCGTCGCGTCACTCCAATCGGTCTTTAACTTTTATCAACCGATCAGGTAATTGATTTAATCTGATACTGTGTTCCTGGCTGCTAATTCAAATGGAAAATACAATAATATTTCGGGAATACAATGTCTACCTTATCTACCTGTAGACTTCGTCACTGGTAATATTTCAATATACTTGTATCGTTTCTTAATCTCTACACCTTAACTGTGGTTATTGATCAAACGTCAATAATGAAGTAATTTATTCAAATGCATATTTTTTACCCGGATGCCTCTCGTCCATCACATGCCTTGTTAGTTTTTAAGATGAAGGGCAACCAAGCCGCTGGAGGCCATCCAGCAAAAAAATGACCTCTTGAGAGGGAAGTTAAAAGAGGGATAAACTGTCGAAGCGATCTAACGGTTGATTTGCGATATAATGATATATAGGCCTGCAAATTCAAGGGTCAGTACACAAAATTTCTAGTCTAAATTAATCAGTTTTTACATGTTTGTAACGGAATCACCACGCTTCTGTAACCATAGATTGAACATGTAGATACACAGAGAAAAGTAGTCCAGTCAAAGAAATGTTTCATTAACAAAATTATTTGGTCATAAGTGTCCAACAAAATATTTGTTCAGCCAATTGATTAGTTCTCTTTTTGATTTCTAAATACATCTTTGGTTAAGAGTGGGCAATGGTAGACACATTCGTCAAACTTACGGTCGCGGAAGGGTAGGTATCACCGGTAGGCATGTCCTTAGAAGCAATAAATTATCTGGGTAGCAGTAAAAAATGACACACGCTCGACAGAGTCGAACTCGGACTTAAGCAGACGGCGTTACAGTTAGGCAAAATAGGTATATCGGGTATATCACTGTATCATATTTTAGAATTACGAATAGGAACAGTCCGTGGCGTCGCGTGGACTGTTAAAATTAATAATGCTTAACATATTGTTCCAATTCATGACCATTTTAATATTAGCTCAGTTGTAACACTATATATTATTTGTTACTAACATCAAATAATTTGACAAATATAATGAAAATTATATACTTATAGTTGTTACTACTGTTACTCATAAAATACAGGGCGTCCCTGAAATGCATATACCAGTGAATCACACTATATTCTTAAGATCAAAATGCGACGAAAAAGGGACACTTACGTCTAAGTGCGTGGCGTAAAAACATGGTTGCAAAAAAAAGTAAGTATGGGCAAAATAAATACTATAATATTGCTTTCGGATTTAGTAATATAATTAAATACGAGTATATTCAAAAGAAGTAGCACAAATGATACCAGTGAATCTACTGCTAAAAAGAACACGTTTGCATAAAAATTACCATAGCACCTCTTAAAAGATAGGTAATTTGAATACTAAAAAACGATATAAAATTAAAATTTTCAATAATAATGCATGTGAAATAGTTTTTAGAAAATGTCTGCCCTTAATGGGTTGATATAAGCATCAACTCATTTCTTTTTTGCTACTTATCGTTATAATGAGAATGATAATGAATTTAATTTTTCTGTTAAACGGTTAGTATTAAAGCGAAAAAGCAAGAGAAATAAACGTTTTAAAATAAACCAGGCTATCTGATACATTAAGGGATTCTCATTTCAACATATTCCAAGGAGCAAAAATTTTCGAAAAAATTATTGAAAAGTTGCACATGCATTGGTAGAAAATTTGTGTAAAATTATACATACTATACATACTATTATACCTTTTTCGGTTTTCAAATTCCATATTTTTTTGGAAAATGAGGGGCTCTGTCTCCTAAGGAGTGAACATTTGAAGGTCATTTTTATCCAAAACGTGTTCTTTTTAGTTGAAGATTCACCGGTACCATTTGTGCTACTTATGTATATAATTCATTATAATAACATGTACTATCGTTTGCAATATTAATGACACTCACTAAAATGAATTTTGCAATTTATTTTGAAATTCTGACGTATTCATATTGAAATCTGCTTTAAATTTTTAACATTAGTTATTAGTTGTTTCACTTACCAAGAGAGATTTAATGATATTTCTATTCAAAAATTCCAGAAGTTCAAAGACTGTTTTAAGAGAGTGTCATTATTATTGCAAACGATTGTACATAATGTAAATGTATGTATCATGTACAATACATAGTAAATTTTAATCATAACTTCTACAGTTATTTTCAATTTAGTATAAATTCCCACCATCGTATTTATACAGAGTATTACGCATAAGAACCAACACAGAGCAGGTGTATATAGGGGGGTCACAAAATATTTCAATTTAACTAAATAGGCCTTCCAAGTGGGGTCAAATATTTTGAAAAAAACCTATTATTTCTAAATTACTTTAACTTGGAATAATCAAATTTGGTAGGTACGTGATTTAAGTTTATAATTGGTATTCTTTGACAATGAATTCAAGTAATTTGAAACACACAAGGTGTTCATTGATTTTACATTAATCGAATTTGAAAAGAAGAATGATAATATCTCACGCAGAATTTTATTTGAAACACTTTTACTCTTGTTAAATTTAAAAACTTTGAAGATTTCAAGAAAAATGCATTAATTAAAATAAGATTTTAATAGTGTTTATTAGAAGCAATCAAAAATCAGTAGTAGACTGTCTTAAATTAAAATTAAATTTGACAGTAATAAAACTATGCAACTTTATATATAGGTATGTTTGGTTAAATTTCAATATTTTGGAACCCCTAGATCACGCCGTACATGCACCTACTCTATGTCTGTTCTTATGCGGAACACTCTGTATACAAAGAATATTCTTTACAAAAATATTTGAACTATCAAGAAATAAATCAATAAAACAGCTATAAATTAATAATAATTATTCGTGCAAATTTGCATTGTCCACTTTTGTCAATTTTAATTTTGAACCATCTCTATGATATTCAATATTACATGGCTAAATAATCAGTTATTAAATGACAATTATTACTATAGAATCTCCATACTTATTATTTTATTGGACTATTGAAATTTTTGTGAAAAGCTAAATACTAGAAAAATAAAAATGTGTATTTATAAACTTTTAAAATCAATTCACTTCCTTATTCAATAATAATTGATTTCTGTAAGCAACAAAATAACAGTGATGAAGATAGTTATTTATTTTTGTGTGGCTGCTTCTTTTCAATTCATAAGTATATATTCTTGTGGAAAATATAAATTATGAAGCATTATGGTTAATTTATATTACATACAATATTAATTATTATATGTATAGACAAATAAAAATAGTACATAAATACCGAATTATTGCCGAATTATTATTACCGAATTGCGAATTTTACCACAAACATGATATAATTGTAAAATTCACGTAAAATTCATGAGATAAGCGTAAACGGGCGCCGCCGGCTCTGATACCACTAGATTCCAAGTCTGCAATCCAGAATAGTGGGGAGAGCTAAACCGTTTAACAAGAGTATTAGAGCTATCTCTGGATTCATAGGATAAAAAATTAAACAACTCATGATTTAGAATCTGCAATATATTGCTGAAGTCCGATTTCACTGTTTTCCTGTATATGGTTTGTCTAATAGACGTAATTAAATAAAATAGTTTAAAACTGGTGCTCGGCGCCATCTATACGAATTTTGTTAAACTACATAGGTGCAAAATTATTTATTTGATTTAAAAAACTCGTTGATATAAAGTAAATAAAAAATAAAGGAATTAATCCTTGAATAGTAGTGCAAGTCCGAAATTTGTTAGATTTTCATTATTTATCTCCGGTGCATAAAAAAATCATTAAATTTGGCATCTATATCAGGTACCATTGCCCACTCTTAAGACAAGTATACATGGTTTTCTTCGATTGGAGTATTCATTCAAACTAACAAAATATTTGGTTCTATTTCAGAATCAGTAAGTCAATCTGACTATTTTATTTAGTTAAGATAATACAAATGTTGTTATCTTAAAAATTTATTTTATTCAAATCAAGAGCATTTGTTACTGACAGCAAAGCAATATTTTGTTATTTTAACAAATTATTTTGTTGGTCTAATTAATTTTAACATTCACTTAAATACTCGTATAAGAACTTCATTTCATATTTTAATCACTTTAATTTTTTTCATACATAATTTATTTGCGCTATTTATATAAAATCCTTAGTAATAATTAACAGATGAACAAACAAAATAAAGAATTTGAATTAAATTAGAGATCTTAAAAAATATTAAATAAATATCAGTTTGATCAATGGAAGATAACTTAATATCAATTGACTGAAATTTGATCAAATAACTACCTTTGATCAAGTGACTATCTTTGAACCAACTACATTGGTACCCATAAAAAAAATTCTATTAATATTCTATTCGGCTCCAGAAACAGAAATCTTAAAAAATATTAAATAGATACCTCTTTGAACAGCAGAAGATAAACTAATTAATATCAATTCATTTGATATCAAATATCCAAGTATGCTAAAGAAACAATTTCACGGACAAGAAAGGATTCAATAATTATAAACAACTTGGAAAATGTTAGAAGGAAATAAGTGAATGCTTTTGATTTGTCTCTAGACTTTTTTATTTCAAAATTAAATTGTATCGAAAATTAATATTAACATAGTGTTAAAAATCTTAATTCAGTTAAAGCAGATTTATTGAAAACCATTAAGTTTTTTTTTAAATTAACAAGAGTAAAAAAACACCCTGTATATGACGAATACCTAATAGAGCGGTTTTTGTTATGCCGTGACCTCGGTAACTGGTCGCTGTCAGTAACAGAATTAAAGTGCACATCTTTAGAATTAGCTGGGGTCCTTTGACCTGCCCTAGTTGTTCTCGGGGTAGGCTATGTAGGAACAGATTAGCTATCTTTGTGCCCGTACATATATTTCGATCCTGTTGTTGGTATTACGACTGATACGGTCGGAACCGTTCCTCAGAAAATGGTGGTTTTGAGGCGTCCCGTAGCTGCTTCTGTAACTGGTCGCAATAAACTTTCAAACAACAAACGAACAACTCATGAAAATAAAACTAGGAATAAATGCGAACAAGGGATAAACAAATTAATGTTAAACATTTTTTAATAAAAAAGACATAGATATTCGATAAGAATAAATTTAGTCTTGTATTCACGGTGAAAGCGGTTATTTTCAACATTTTTTTTAGCCTGTATTACCAATATTTGCTCAACATATAACAATATTGGAATGAAATGTAATTTCTTATGTCACAGAGTATCGCGGGTTGCATATTTTGTGACGTCATACACACTTAAAATGGAATTATCCACTCTTAACTGTAACAAATAAGCTGTAATATAAATAGAAATAATTTTTTTGTCACATATATACATATATGTAAAGATATTTTCCTAGAGGTAAAATTTAAACTAGACAACGATTATCAAATTTTCTGTTTCACTTGATACAATATAAGTCAACTCAGTCCTAAAGTAGATTATTTAACTGGAAAAGAACTGCAACTAAGAATATACAACTGCTGAAAATATGCGTCGCATATTTGCTGAACTATATCATTATTAAATCTAACATCTTTATGGATATAATATAGAAGTGAATAATATTTATTAGATCAAAGACATATTTGTTACATGCAATTAATTTGCACGTTATTTGTTTAATGAAGACGCTGGCTGATGCAAAACTTGCTTTGAATTGATTTTTCACGAGATCCAGATTTGAAAAATACCCCGTTAGTTATCGGCTATATTTTTCATCTCATATTTTCATTCCAGGATCGGCATTTTCAAAGAAAACGCTCCTATCTACAAAGGCAATATTTGCGTTAAAAAGTTAAAACAACAAAGTTTAAAGGAGCCGCACTGTTATAACGGCTTTAATAGGTCAACCGCGTTAGAGAAATATCAAAAGTCGGCGCAATATTTAAAATTTTGAATAAATATTTTAAGGTGATATATCGTTTTGTTGCCTTTGAGGTGGAAGGTTTATTTTATTACAAGGAATTTATGTTGTTTGGAAGGCGAATCTAATGTATTATGTTTTGTAAAACTGTCGGCGATCTTTTGATTTCGCGTTTTATATTATAGACCATCGATTAGATACGTTTAAATTACGGTCCCTTATTTTTAGTATCGGAATTTGCTTCCAATAATTCATTATGGCTTGGGTTCCATGTTCCATCTGGCGTGGAGGACGATCGGACGCGGTTTTTGCGTTTTGATTGTTCCAGGGCCTTCTGGGACGGCCGCCGGCTCCCCCACGAAGCGGTAATGTTTATGTAAAGTTGGAGAGCATCCCAGAGGGTTTAACTCGTCCCCGCAATTGCAGTTACTCGACGTTATGAATACTGCAAACCCGGAGCCGAAACGGAAATGCACTTTTAAACTTGCGATAGGATTGAAATCAATTTTCGGAACGTTTTACTCATGGTTACTTCTGCAAAAATTAATATTGGCTGTGACAAGAAAATCTTGATGAAATTAGTAACGGTGGTGGTTACTCTCGGTCGGCTACGGTCACACGTAATTATAGGTATGGTCGATCGTCGACAGTTGTTGCTTGAAACGACCAGTTTTACATAATAAGTAATGGATGAAATAGGTGAAACAACATCGGAGCAGATCTCTTTAAATGTTAAAGTCACCGTCTCGTCGTAAAACGAGCAAATTTTTAGGTAGAAAAACACGTATTTTAAAAGATTTCTGCACCTAAAAATTTTTTGGTGAGACTGTTTTCTATCGTTATACAGGGTTAACTATAACAGTACAAATATTTTAAGAGGGGATAGGGAAAATTCAGAATTAACGGAATCACCTTTCAAAAAAATTCCAAACTTATTTATAAAGCGAAAAAAATTTTCGCCTGTCAGCTGCGAGGTTAGGTATATTCTGCCAAAGTCAAAGTTGTCAAAGGTAGTGACAGAGCACCGCGTTGCCACGTGTAACGATTTACGGCGCCTTTAAAGAAACATTTTTATTTACAAAATATTAGATTATGTAATGAGAAACGCGATATGGTAGCACTGAGAGTAAAACCTATCTTACTGATACTTCCAGGACTGATATTTGGAGATTTCAAGAAAGTTGAATTATTTTCTGTTTTCTAACTTGGTTTCCTCAACATGATTCAAATTACTCCACCTCTACGGGCGTGTAACGTGCCGGAATCTCGTAGACGTTGTACAATTCGTACAAATGTACAAGGATTCGGCATATTCTGTCTATTGGGAAAACGTCTTTGGTATTCTGCTGCTGCACGATATGCACTTTCGTCGCACTTGCCATAAATTAGTACCATAACCGTCATTTCCGCGTTTGAATACGGCATTTTTGTAAATATACAAAAAATACGCGATTACACGAATTTGAATATTGGAAAAGCAAACACTAAAAACTAATTTCAAAAACGCTTGCGATATTTTTGACGGATTTTCCAATGCTTCCAATAGGTCACTAGCGCAAGGTGCACGAAAGCTCGTTCCATTTTTTAACATTATAGAATTAAATAATAATAATACTAATAATAGTAATGATATTAACAATAATCGACCATTTTATATAATAATATGTAGTATTATTATTTTAAATTTCCAGAGGCGTTTACAGTGCTCTGTAATATTACTTTTCTGGCCACTAGTGCTGTTTGACATTTAGATTTGGAGAGTATTCGAAACAATGCAACCAACACCACTGCACAGGTTTATATAGGTGTAGCGACATCTTGTTGAAACCAAATGCCATCCATCAATAATCATCAATTTAGGCCACAAAAACTGACGTCAATATCTAAAACCATTCATAGTAACGACGTCATCAGTATTTTCAAAGACGTATGGATCAATTACTACACCTTCTGGCCGAAATGCACACTAAACTGTGACTCGTTTAAAATGAACATTTTCTCATGGATCAATTATAGATTTTCCAATTTCAAATGTGCTTTATCAGAAGAGATGATTTTTTAAAGAAAAATCATATGCAAACACGGAATTCCAGGAAACAACTACTCTGCCAGGATACCGTTTTACTCTCGCGGCTCTCGTTAGCTGTCGGTAGCTGCCGCCGGCTCTCGGTTATGTGGTCTCTAGTTGTTGGCGGTCTTTTTAATTTTTAGCAGATCGCAGACAGCTTTAGGCTTTAGCCATCCTTTAGCTGTAATCTCTTTACGTTGCTGTTTGGCGCGCTAACCTCTCTTTGCTATCTACACAACTCCACGTGATTTTTTCTCTATTTTGGAGAATTTATTATTATTATTATCATCATTGTTTATATTATTATTATTATAATTTCACCCTCAATTTTAGTCAAATTGTTTTCTAACCCTTGGGTATGTTACACTACAATAATCTCCATATTTGTAACTGTTTTTATTCATGTTTATTAATAAAATGGCATAGATATATGATATATATATGTAAAGAGGTCATGATTTTAGTAATTGCTTTCTTTTTGTGCTTTTACATAGTTATTGATGACAAATAAAATAATTTATTGGTCTATCCTATATTTTTATTGGTTATTTTCTTGGGATTTCTAAAATTTTATTTGTATATCTGTCCTATTATTCTCAAAGCCCTTTTATTGCGTTTAAAATGGTGACGTGTATTAATTTATTTGGAAAGAGTAACGAATAAAACACGGCGTGAATATTTTTAATGTCCATTTAGCGCGTCTACAATCTCCGATAACGGACGATGGTAGGCGAGGTAACGGCTACGCGATCTGCTAAAAATTAAAAGACCGCCAACAACTAGAGAGAGAACGAGCTTTATTAGCAAAAATGCTAGCATATACTTATAACATAAAAATAACAATAGAACTACACGCTAAACTATATACTAAAATAGGTAATACACATTAATGTAAACCTACTACATATTTCAATAAAATTTCTGTAACACTTAATAAGGTAATTAGTAGTAGTTTAACTTCTGGCAAGGTACGAAAACAGTTTCCTTTTAAATATATGTGAATTAGAATTCCTTATATCGAATGGCAATTTGTTATATTCTACCACTCCCTATCAAAAACATTTTTCTTAGTTGACATTAAGTTCGTCCGACTTATGTCCAAGTTATTAATTTGTCTTGTATAATAATTATGTACATCGCCACGCAACTGCAAATCAGTGGACAAATATTTAGGTAATGAATTATTTAACAATTTATGTAAAAAATCAATGTTTTAAATTTTATATAAGTTCTAACGGACAACCAGCCTAAAACATTCTGCATGTTTATTATATTTGTATATCTGGAGCAGCCTAATAAGAAACGCATACATTTATTTTGCAGTAATTGTAATTTATTTATATCGCCATCATTAGCCATAAACAATATTGTTGCGCAGTAATCAAAATGAGGTTTAATTATACAGTTATAGATCAGCCTCTTTGAGTACGGACTTAAATCTCTACAAATTCTATAAGCAAATGCCAATTTCTTAGAAATTTTTACATATATATCCGACATGTGACGAAAAATTTAAGTTACTATCAATTATAATCCCCAGATATTTCACTTCGGAGACACATTCTAACATTTCATTTCTAAATATAATACTATAATTATTATTATTAACCTTAGTTGGTATACGAGCTGTTTTGAACCTATAATAATATATTTAGATTTATTAGCATTTATAATCAATTTATTACTTTCGTACCAATCACTAATTATTTTAAGGCAACTATTTAATTTTAAGACGACTTCATTCACATTAGATCCTGCAGAGTATATAATGATGTCATCAGCAAAAAGATGGATTTTACAGTCACTGGTGTTTAAATAAAAAATATCATTGATATATAATATAAATAGCAGTGGTCCTAATACGCTACCCTGAGGTACTCCACTTTCAATTAAAATTTTTTTGAGATTTTTCATTACCGAGTTTTGTTTGTTGAAATCTTTCATGTAGATAGGAAGATAACCACTTATGTGCATCTGCAACAATACCGTAGTAGTTATACAATTTACTCAGTAATATATTTCTATTAACGATTTCAAAAGCACGCCGCAAATCTAGGAAAACCGCTACTACAACTTGTCCTTTATCTATACTATATTTAAAATCATTTATCACTCTCTGTAATGCAGTTTCACAAGAGAATCCTTCTCGAAACCCTGATTGGTTATCATTTAAAAGGTTGTTGCTTTTAATATATGTTACAATTTGTTTATGGATAATAAGTTCAAGAATTTTTCTAAACAAGGTAATATATTTATCGGTCTAAATTGCTCAATATTTCTAGTTCCTGAAATCTTAGGAATAGGAATAATTGTTGACAATTTCATAATATCTGGAAATACACTACTATTTATGGATGTATTCATAATATGTAAAATGGGATAACCAAGCACTGGAAATAAATTTTTAACTAACCTGAAATCAATTTCGTCTTCAGAATGTTTGTTCTGTTGATTAAAAATAACTGCTTTTAATTCAGCTAAATTTATTATTTTAAAACTACTTAGTGGTGTCAAAGGATGCAAAGCTGTATTAACAAATAATGCATTATCATTGATCACAAATACTTTTCCCTGCAAATTATTGACTAAATTACAAATAGTACTTACAAAGTAGTTATTAAATGTATTAGCTAGATCTTCCTGTACTTCAGTGCCATTAACTATGGCAGAATTTATAGTAGAGCAACACTTATTATTAACTAATTTTTAAAGTTTTCCAAAGCAAGGCTGAGTTATGTTTTACATTGTCAATTTTATTTTCATAATACTTTTGTTTAGTAGATCTTAAAACCGTGACTACATTATTTCGTTTCTTCTTATATGTTAACCAATTCTCGTTGGACTTGTTCAATTTGAAAATATTATAAGCAGCATTTCTATCAGTAATAGCATTTCTTACAGTTGTATTAAACCATTCTTTTGACACTTTATATGTTTTGCTTTTTAAAGGACATACTGCATTTAATGTATCTTGTATTATTTTAATAAAATTTGTAAATAAGACGTTAGTATCACAGCAACCATACAACCATGACTGCCCTATTAAAGACTCGTAAATCTCATCATAATCAATATTTCGATTTTCACACCTTTTTGTTGAGGAATCAATTTTACCGCAATTTAAATAAATAGATATTGTTTCATGATCTGTAGTCTTATGTGAATTTGGCTGCACAACAATATTGTAACAGTTTGTAAAAATTAAATCAATTGTACCCTCACTTACAGATGTTATTCTGGTAGGAAAAGTAACCAATTGTTTCAATCCAGATACTTGGCTTAAACTATGTAATTTTTTACTATAAGTTTCTGATACTAAGTCCCATCTGATGTTAAAGTCACCCAGCAAGATGTAATTATTACTCAAATCAATATTTTCAAAAAGATTAACTAAAAAATTATAAAAAATAGCATTACTAGAACTTGGAGAATGGTAGAGACAACCAACATACCAATATTTATTCAAGATATAAACTCTAATTAATAGAAACCAATAATTTTTTTCAAATATTATACTATCTAATACCGTATATTTTAAATCATCGCGGACATATATCACGACTCCTCCAGTATAACGATTTGCAGAATCACATCTAACTATATTATAATTAGTAATGTTAATTTCACTATCTTCTATACAATTTGTAATTCTAGATTCAGTCAAACAAAGTAAAAAAGGTTTTACCTGATTTGCCAGTTCACAAATCTCATCAAAATTATGGACTAAACTTTGAGCATTTAAATATAAGATATTATTTATAAACTGGTCATTGACTACTATAGTTGCGGCTGTTCCTGTTGAGTTTTCTTTAAAAAACGGGGATCAAACCGATCAACTCCAACAAACTCTGGCCATATTTCTGGATTTTTAAATTCATTCACAAAGTTTGCAGCTACGGAAACTTTAAATGATTTATAAATTTCAGGAAATTTCGACTTCATCTCATCACATACAACATCTTGTATGCTTTTCGATACCAAGTAGTTCTTTAATTTTTCAGGAGTCATATCTAACGGACATCGAAAAACATGATAATCAACATATCTTGCTACACCTCTAAATGCATTATTATCACCGGTTCCTCTGCCAAATATAATATTCCGGCGTCTTTGTTTTCTCTTCGGATTTTCCCATTTGTTTTCATTCACTTCGTTGTTTTCATCTCCATTTAGACCTGTAGACGGTTCACCTTGTATATTCCCCGCTGTTGTTTGTTTAGCATTAGTATCTCTAAGTAGATCAGTGTTTTGCTGCCCACTTTTTTGATAGCTGGTTTTTAGATTACTTCTATCACGTTTGCTAGCTGACGATAACATAGGTAATTTCACATTATTTGCAGATTTCTGTGGTATATGCATTTGTTTCACTTGCTTTTCAATATTTGGATATAGCTGACCTCCCTCAGTAGGTGGCATCTTTGGGTTTGTTAATAAATGCACCAGTTCAATATTGCTTTCCCTTAATTGTGTTACTTCATTGGTAAGCGTACGAATTTGTAGTTCAAGTTTATTCGTCTCTGAACTAATGCATGTTTTCAATATGTTCAAAAACTCATCACTCTTTAAGAAAGTTATTATAACTTCTGAATGATTCATGCGAGAACTAGTCATTTTTATTAATCATAAATTTATAAATTTAAGAGCGTTCGAAACTGAATGTGTCACTTAGTAGGGTCGAACGACAACCACACAGAGACCACAGTACCGAGAGCCGGCGGCAGCTACCGACAGCTAACGAGAGCCGCGAGTGTAAAACGGTATCCTCTACTCTGCGGGCTAATGCCCCGACCAGCATTGAATTACACCTGGAAAACCTAGAGCAACAGCTAGAGTCATTCGTCAGACGCCCACCAGACATATACCGGTTTCGAGCTTATTAGCTCTCATCAGTATGCCATAGGTATCCGACGAATAATCTTAGCTGCTTTCGTCTGTCTAACCCGACAGAAGGGACCATGAGTACGCGGTGTAGAACTAACTACATCTATCGGCCGTTCGCTACTCCATGCCGGACTGAAAATGTCACAGGCACGAAGCGTTCTACATGCAGTAGACGGATCGTCGGATACCTCACCTATGGCATACTGATGAGAGCTAATAAGCTCGAAACCGGTATATGTCTGGTGGGCGTCTGACGAATGACTCTAGCTGTTGCTATAGGTTTTCTAGGTGTAATTCAATGCTGGTCGGGGCATTAGCCCGCAGAGTAGTTGTTTCCTGGAATTTCGTGTTTGCAAAATATCGTTTCTCGCCGATCGCGATAAAGGTCGACAGCTTTCAATGGTGTCTACTGCATGTAGAACGCTTCGTGCCTGTGACATTTTCAGTCCGGCATGAAGTAGCGAACGGCCGATAGATGTAGTTAGTTCTACACCGCGTAAAAATCATATGGTTGATCTTTAATCAAATTGACAAATGTACAATGACTTTAACTCCTATGTTATTTGAGCTTTATATGCCTTGAGAGCTAAGTCCTTGTGTAAAATGCACCATGTTGTAGATTCACTGAGTCCAACTTGTTGTGAACGTCGACTAATGGACATTTATGGTCTTCATCAACACTGGCATCAATCAATATGCTCTTCTAAACGGTCGCGACGATTATGTCTTCCAGTTCCTTCAAATTTCGTAACTCCATTGAAAGACCCCTCAAAAAGTAACATTAATAACCTAATGCGTGGTTTAAAAACAAAACAGTAGGTCTGTTGATAACTTTCGGTCTAATTTAACTGATAACCAATTGATGTTATTGTGTCACTGAATAGTAGATAAAATCTTCAAAAATAGTTTACATTATCAATCTCTTATGCCTCGGATACTTTAAATACATTCGGGCGGACTCCAAAAACAACACATTTTGGAAATTGTGGGATATATAATTAAAAGTATTTAATATATAAATGTTGTAAATTGTAGATAATATATGCGATGGGAAGAATTTTTTTATTTAATTAAAATTAGCATATTTGTAACATGATTATATAGATATTAAAATTATCTTAAAAATATTGCAAAACTCCAGTTGCCTAAGCATATTTTATAACCACACGTTATTTATCTATTAACAGATTAAACTAGAAAGGAAAAAAGAACTAGCTATTTAACTAGAAAAATACACTCGAAAGACATATTTATCGGGAGGAAAATCATTACAACTCAAAAAGGCTGAAGGAATTAAAACTTGTTGATTATTCTTAACTAAATTTGTACATAACGATAATAATTCATATGAGAACCCAAAGGATATTGTAAATGCATTCAGTAATTTTTTTAGTAGCATATATACATCTAGCGAACATTCAACATATTATATTTACAACTACGCCACCATTATGTAACATCAATATAAAATCAATATCAGAGAATGAAATATTAACTGCTGCAAGAAAATTGAAAAATAAAATGACCTCTGGTCCAGACAGCATACTATCATTCTCAGTAAAAGACTGTAGTATAGTGCATTGGTTAAACCTTTATTTGAATTGTATAATCTAGCTCTGAAAGCCAAAACATTTCCAACTAGATGGAAGGAAGCCAAAGTAGTTCCTGTGTTTAAACGCGGTGATAAAGCTGAAGTAATTAATTACAGATCAATTTCCATCTTATCAAATTTTGTTAAACTCTTTAAAATAATATACAATAGAATTTATCCTTTGGTACGTCATCACATTTCAGAATATCAAAATGGCTTTGTGAATAAACGATCTACTATTACAAAAGTAGTTTTTTCACAGTTCACATCAAATATATTAGATTGTCGTGGGCAATGGGACGTAGTCTATCCCGACTCTTCCAAAGCACTTGATCGTATTGATCATTCAATTTTTCTTGGGAAACTGGAATGCTTTGGTTTCAACTCAGAATTAATACAATTTTTTAAATCTTATTTGTTTGAAAGTATGTAGTTTTCAGTATGTGTTTTATAATGGATTTTGTTCATAAAAATATTTAGTTACATCGGGAGTCCCGCAGGGATCTAACATAGGCCCCTTACTATTTGTTTTATTCATCGATGATTTAAGTTACATTATACAGTCACATAAACTTTTTTTGCCGATTAAAGGTAATTAAGCTTACTGGTAATTAGGCCATATTTGGCCCTTTTTACCTACTAACTTATACTACCCTCCACCCTTACAATCACAAACATCCATGGGTAGGACAGAAAAATTCCTGCCCCGTGTTGGATTCGAACCAACTCCCGGCCGCTTGTGCTTGCCCTGGCAGCGACTACTCGTCACCGCCTTGACCGCTCGGCTACCGTCAGCCCTTTTTTGCCGATTAAAAATATATTCCAAAATCGAGTCATTGGACTACTGCAAACTTATGGTGTAATAAAAACAAACTATACTTAAATTATTCTAAATGTAAAGTGATTAGTTTCACAAAAATACAGTTTTCTCATAAATATGACTATATAATTAAGAGATAATTTTCATTGCTCATAAAATCACAAGAATAATTAAAATAAATGTTAAAATACCTCAATTTTAGCCACGCAGTTACTACGCCAATATGTCGCAATT
This sequence comes from Monochamus saltuarius, assembly GCA_025584915.1. Classification (NCBI taxonomy): domain Eukaryota; kingdom Metazoa; phylum Arthropoda; class Insecta; order Coleoptera; family Cerambycidae; genus Monochamus; species Monochamus saltuarius. The sequence goes on along the minus strand of CM046721.1, from coordinate 105,098,641 downwards.
ACGGCAAAATTATCACAGCCACAGCCACCAAATTACTTCACTCACTAGCCAAGACATATAGGACAACTTGTGTTTCACTTTCAGATTAATATTTATTGCTAAATTTACATTTTGTGTCCTCGAGTAAAATCATAACATATATCACGGCTTCCATTTTTGTGTAGGTACGTCAAAATGCACGATAAACTTCAGGGAACCTTGTGGTTCGGGCCTCATTGATTCGCCGTTTTGCTCACTCAGGCTGTGCAATTTCTTTTCTACAAAATTCTTGCCTTAAAGATTTGGGAATAACTTTCGATCAACAACTGTCATATAACGATCATATAACCAAAAAAACTTGGATTCACTGTTAGGAATTGTAAAACATTTAATGATACCAATCTACCAAGTATACGTTAAAAAATGTATACTGTTTTATTTTGCGTACTAAGTTAGAATATGGTTGTTTAATCTGGTACCCTTTTTATATTTCTCATATTCAAACAGTAGAAAAAGTACAAAGGAGATTTCTTAAGTATTTAGCTTTGAAAGTTGACGGTCAGTATCGAGTAAGACGAGTTGATTATAATTATTTAATATACTCGCGACAAGAATTCAGACGACTTACGTCATACGAACAAATGAATAATTCATTATATTTTCATCAAAATATTTAAGAAACTGCAACTGATAGTAATAAAACTATATACTACACTAAAAGTTTGCATTATATATTGAATTATATTGCAAAAAATTATTGATTTTAACGCGACCAAATATCGAAAATTAGGTTAACAATAAAAACAAATGTGTAACGTCAGCCGTGACGTAAGACGTCTGAAATCTTGACGCGAGTATAAATAGGTTCAATATTGAATCTTTAGAAGTAAGGAGAAAATGTAATTCATTAAAATTTTTATACAATATTTTGCATAACCAAATTGATTGTTCTCAACTTTTATCATAAATTTCTTTCAACGTACCTAGATTACCGACTAGATAAAATATTTTATTTAATGCTTTTGGGGCAAGAACATTCTCTTGAGATCACCAGTTTATACTATGTTTAAAAACTTTAACGACATTGCTCATTTATGTGATATTCACAATTATTGTAAACTGATGACATTATCAAATTAGTTATGGAAGTATTCTGTATTGTAATTAATTTTGAATATTTTTTTTATTATTTTCTTGATGGTTTCTATTTATATTGTATAACAGAGAAATTATGTATTTTGTTTACACTATTATTTCAAATTGAACGTATTGCTCTGTAAATGGTGCTTGTACACTGTTGGGCAAATAAATCTATTATTATTATCTAATAAAAAATGCATGTACTTATATTTCAGTGACGAAAAGTAACAAACGTTTAGGAATGGCGATTAAGCGAAATTGCTATGTCTTCAATAAATTTCGCGCTGGAACCGCATTTCACAACCACCCCAGGATGGTCATTTCGGTGTCCATAGCAGCATTCTGTTGTATAATGGAGTTCGGACGCGTTCAAGAATGTGTCAGATCATCCGGGGCCTACTCTGCGGTTTTTATCACTTCGGATCGCCATCAATCACTAGGGATCAGTGGCGCACTCCAATAACTTTTATACAGGTTCATTGAAAAAATACGTCGAAAAAGATATTTAAGTTCTGGGAAGAAATTATGTAGTATTGATTTTCATTCTGAGTACAGATGGTATTATCATTGTTTCAAAACAGACACAAATCAATAGATACAGTGGCCTCCAATTAATTTAATTTTAGTGCTTGATTGTTTTCTGTAACAACCTTTATGCAAGTTGTTCATAACATCGTCGGCTAAATTGCAGCAAGCCGTGCTTTTTCAAGGTGACGTGATTTAGCAGACGATGCTCATAGATACCAAGAAATAATTTATTAAAAGAGGAACTTTTAATTGAATTTTGCAAATTTACCGTTACTTATTTCTGTATGATTTTGAACAGGTATATCTCCAAAATTTGTTTCCTGCTCTTCAGAAATTGTTTAGACAAAGATTTAATCATTATTCACGTGAATCATTTGCTATCAAAATATTTCTCTTTTTTAGATCTATTATACTCTTATTTACATTATATTTAGAACTGATATGCGTTATAGATAGCTGCGTTGGTTGGATATAGATATGTCAACAATTTACAATATTAGTCCTTCAGGGCGTCACATTGTAGGCATCAATCAAAGTTCTTAAGTCACTTAAAACTTCAAATAACGAAAACATAGCTTTATGTAGAGAATGACAATAATTATTGATTCAAGTAATTCAAATTATCTCTCTATTTATCGGTCAGTGGTCGTGCGGTTTAAGGCGTCAGTACTTGAATCGAGGTGACTGGATCGCTGTGGGTTCGACCCCCGCAGCTGGTAGACCGTATATAAGCTATATTCGTGGAGAGATTGGCACCCTCTCTGCGGGTATGGTAGGGTGGAAGAATGTTGGCTTGGGTCAATGTGAGAGATTGATACCGGATGACTACCCCCCTAATTAATGAGGTTCTCCAGGTTTCCCTCATTCCTGCACTGAATGGTGGTTATGGCCTACCAACGTAAGTCGTTCCTGGGCGCAAATGCGGCCTGCTTAAGAATAATATGCCGCTCCCTCTCCCGCACAAGTCTTCGACTTCTGGGCTAATCCTTGTGATTAGAATGAGGGGTAGTGATATTATTATCTAAATAAAACAAAATAATTCTTTAAACAAACATAACTTGTATAATAATTTTATTGATTTCAAGTAATTTTTATTGTCCAAAGAAGAATAATTATGTAATCGTATTATACAAGAATAATTTAATCTCTCAAAGTATTACCATACCTACTTGAGGAATAGGGAAACTAAGCTAACGTTGGAGTAAGTGTGTTAATCTTGATATTAGTAGATAGTTTTCTTTCCGTGTACGTTATACGCATGTTGGTGTCCCGGAAACGATTTAAAATAATTGAAAAAACTAGACTTCTACCTCTTGCTTGGCTTCTCAATAACGGCTTCGAAGCAGCACTACAGCACCACAACACCACACAAAAGAAACTGGGGCACGGCAAATTAGATAATTTAGTAAATGGCCACCGAATATGCCGCTGCCACTGGTTGTCTGTACGATATTGGTACAACGTATTTAACTAATATTACACCAGTAACTGTCATTCATTAAAATATATTGGTCTGTTATTTTTATCCAGTGAGCCATTGCTGGTTTAACCAAATAAACTTATATGAATTGTAAAGATAAGGGCAACGTTGTGCCAACCATTTATAGTGAACAATAGAGCAATACTAAAATAAACTTTTAAAGGACATACAATAACCTCTTGTGTTTTACCGTTGAGTGAGAAATTGTAGATAGAGGCGCAACCTTAATGGCGATATGCGTATACGATCTACAAGTTTAACACCCTGTATCTTGAAAATAAAGGCCCTAATAGAAAATATCTATAGGGCAAAATGTTTTTAAAGTCGGACAAGAAATAACGGCCTTCATATTTGACGTTCCGTTATGTTACACCGTGTTTTGCAGTAGGGGTTTTTGAGCCCGAGATTTGTCCTTCTGTCGAGAACTGTTGTTAACGACAATCAACTTTGAGTGTTCTGTGTGATTCAATGGTTTAACAAGCAAAGAAAACCTCCTTGATCAATAAGTTGTCGATAAATTGACGAATCTTAGAACCACAGAGCTGCTATTACCTAATACGAGTACTACTCGGGCCCAAAAGTGTATACGCCATAAGTTTTACACAGTATTGGCATAATGACTTAATTAATTAATAATAAATAGTTAATGTAATACCAATAGCATTTAACTTAATTAAGAACCAATATTGGTCCAATCCTATAAAAATATATGTTTCACAAAGATAGATCCAATAATGATAACATTAAATAACATAATGGTATAATATTGGTTACATATATAGTTCTTGAACAATTGATTCACTAAATGAAACTATTAATATACCAATAATGGCAAATTCCTACAAATATTGGGCCTCTATTTAAATATTTTGGTCCATTAAATATGTACTACTTAGAGAAAGTTTGAAACTTTACGCTTTGTTTGTTTTTGATTTCTGGAAACTTATTTTAGTCCAAATAGAAACAATCTTACAATTTGCAAAATATTTATTCGAGAAATATTTACACTATGATAAAGGTTGTAAATTCAAGCACATTAAATATCACTTATTTATTAATAAAGTGAACTTCATATAGTCGTGATATTGCAAATATCGTTCTTTCGAATTCCTAGTAAGTACATTTTTTTACGTAAATCAAATTCACTATCACAAAAATATTCGCATTTCGAAGTTCGCAGTTTGTGACTATATGTGCCCATCTTAATGGTACTATATTCAAGCAATTTTGCGTATACATTGTTACTCTCTCCCTCTCCAAGCACCACACTGTTTGGAACTTTGACCTCAAAGCGGAACTAGCACGTGTACCACATTACCGACCGAGCAGGAGCTTTAATCGAGACCTCCCTATTCATGTTGGAAAACGTCATTAATTTTACCGTGCCACACCGGGAATCTGTCTTGACCAACAAGTTGACAGTTCTTGTCGCTCAGTTTACGCCACAGCAATTCTGGAATATTTAAAAGTCTCATCTATACAACCACATTGATCATAAATTAACTAAGGTGCGTATTCCTATTTGATAAACTGATCAATTTAATTATATTGATTATTATACAGGGTGATTCATTAATAGTTGTACATGCGCTAACTCGATAATTCTGGGCTGAAAATTTGAGGAATTACACATAACGCTTAAATAAAATATGGCTCCTTACGGAGTTAAAGAGTGTTTTATTTAAAAAAATTTAAATAATTTTTGTCCAGTACTTTAACCCTGTTTAATATTTCCCTATCATACTTGGCATAAAGTTTAGATACTTTAGAACATATTAAAAAATGCTACAAAATCATTCGTGGCTTCTACCAGAGGCGTATGCAACTAACCTACTATTCTTTACTGTGTTAGAAAGGTATTTTAAGCATATAAATCAAATCTCCTACAATTCATATCAATGAAGTCATTGTATGTTCTCTGATACCAAACATCTAGGTATGCTAATGAACAATTCCACAGACAAAGCTCTATTAAATAATTATCTAAAGAATATAAATCTATCTAAATTTACTAACCTGGTTTAATGGAAACACTCTATAAATATCTAATTTTCACTTTTGACAGTGGGAACTCGAAAATTCAACCACAATAGATGAGATCTGACCTATTTCTGCATTTTTAGGATTGCTTCTTCAGGTGGCCTCCTTTAAATTGAGCCAAATATCTAACTATAAAAATTATTATAAAATTAAAATTATTTGAAATTAAATATCGACAATGACAAAAGTGACATTAGCCTGTCAATTTTAAATTAAATATGACAATACCTACTTGAATAGTGTTTACCCTTTATGTAAAAGTTTTTATCTATTTTTAGGTATTAATAATATTGTGTGAAACTAAATACTCCGTGGGCTAAAGCGCCAACCAGCGTTGAATTACACCCACAAATTCTACCTATATATTCTTTATTATTAGCTTTTGTAACATGTTTTACTGTATCACTGACCGATCGATGATAAAAAAGAAAATAGGAAAATACTCTTGTTTCTAAAAACCATGAATATCCTTTGTTGCAAATGCATACCCTATGGAACTTTAAAGAGAAATACATTCAAAACTAAGAAACAAATTGGCTATTGTGAGCATGTTTCCTATCAAAACTTTTACTACAGAATCTCCGATGTTTATTTTTAACCAAAGGATTATCCTTGGCTCGGAATTGTTTCATTTCAACGGAATTTTATGATTCCTAAACTAATCCAATCCATCCTTTGAGCTGGATATAATATTTTACTTTAAATAATTGAATCGCTTCTTTCTTCGCACTGATAAAATAATTTAGGCACATAAATTCTCGATCAAAGGAAGCGAAGTAAATAACTATTTCCGTGTAGGTAGATGAAACGGTTTGAAAATTCTTAATTGGAAGAAAACGATCAACAAATTGTATATCTACATACACCTACATAATTCAAAAAATTAATCAAAAATAATAAACGTTACCACGTATCCAGGAAAATTAAGTAGGAATTAATTAATTTAAATTTCGGTGGGGTTACAGAAATAAGTTTAAATGAAAATAATAAAAGAAAATCTGTTTATGAGAAAACTTCAATGTAACAACAACTTAATAAAAAATCATATTCTTATTTACTTATACAGGGTGTTCTGAAAGTCTGCCAGGAAACTCCTGGAGGTGATTCTATGAATTAAAATAATAGCAGTGTGTCAAGAAATTTTTTTTCGAATTGTCAATTGTTTGCAAAGTTACCGCTTGTCAAAGTTAATTTTTTTTATTTATTTTTTTTAATAACTTATTTAATTCAAGTTCTATTATTCTCTCATTTGGCATATCCACTAAGTAGATCACGCTTTATTGGACCAGTCAAAGAAAAGTTTTATTATGCGCCGCTAGAGGGAACTTTATTTATAACTTTTTTCTTGCTAGACATCACAGAAATTTGAAAATTATTCAAAATGTAAACAATATTAGAACAAATTATGTACCTACTCTTTATTCAAGCCTATAAATGTAACCGTTTAGCAGTTTAGTACCTTTGTTTTTTGTTTGTTAAAAGCTTCCTTTGTCGGTTTATTCCTAATAAAATAAAATGTTTGAAAAACGAGTAGTGGTCCATATCTCTGCAACCGTTACTTTGCGGACCCATGTTTATTAAGACTTTTCTGCTTATTTTGGTTCATACTATTACCTCCTGAAATATTTTACACTCTTTTTTTAACACCCTGTATATTTTATTTTAGATAAATATATTTTTCTAAAAAATTAAGAGGAAAATTGTTCATATTAAATAACATTTGATAATTATAATTTAGTATATTACTGATAAATAAATATGGTCTGAATAAGAGGCTTGTTAATTATAAATTGTATAATTTTTTCGAGGTAGCGGCAACCTATTAACAATTATATTTTGTTTATAGGAAACCATTCTAAATTTTCCTTCCAAAAATACTTTTTTCGATGATACGACCGTATTAAGATATTGAGTTTTTTTTAATTTACGGTGTTTCAAAACATTATATGATCTTATAATTTTTTTTAAACATATAAATATTGGTGTATCATAGAATATATCTAACTAAATCAACACTTAAGCCCGCATTTCACTGAGGCTGGTCCAGCCAGGCTAGTGCAGCCCGGCTGGTCCAGCCAGGCTAGTGCAGCCCGGCTGGTCCAGCCAAATTTGAAATGTAGTATAGCAAATGGTCATACACTCACACAGGCTGGTACACGATGAGCTTGCTTTCGAGCTCAGGCGGCACAAGCCATGTTTGTAATAATTTACATTTTCAAGCGGGACCAGCTATGCGGGATCCTATATAGACCAATTAGATTTCTGCTTTTATACCACGTGAGTATCTACGTCGCTGTACAACCAGTAGACAAGGACCAGCCTGGCTGAACCAGCCTCAATGAAATGCGGCCTTTGCACTTGTTCCAGCCACTAGCCTAGGCCGGACCAGCCTGGCTGGAGCAGCCTCAATGAAATGCGGGCTTTAAAGTGTATCATTGAAAAGGAAATAATAGTTTTTAATGGAAACAAATGCTTTCTTTAGACAAAAGAACCGTTTTTTTTTTGCTTTTTCAAAAAAATGTTTGGTATCAGAAAATAATAGCTATTTATGATATAACTACGTGTTAAAAGTAAGATTTTATTCGTAGCGAGTTTTTTAACTTCACGAACAAAATAAAATCACTTTTAACACGTATATCATACACTATTTTTTCTACAAAACAATCGGAAGAACTTTAAACTCAATAAAAATAAGAAATCAAAAAATACCACACAGATCGCAATGTTTATGAACCAAAATTTTCGTAGCAACCAAATAAACTTTGATTTACTTTTAAACCTAGTGTTAAAAGTTACTTTTAACACGCGTGTCAAAAAATGACATTTTTAACATCAAAAATGAGAATTAAAAAGCCCACTTTTAACAGTTTTGTAGAAAAATATTTTTTTATACAAATTTGTTTCCATGAAACAATTTTTTTTACAGGCAACAAATTTTTATTCAGTGTAAATTGTTTAATAAAACACAAAATAAGTATTGACGTGTATTTTGTATAAAACAAAATAAAGTTGTTATGCCGAAAATGTCTCATTTTAGGAACTCAAATAAGAGTCCGTAAGATATCTTCGGAACGTATATAAAAAAATTTTACATTGCAACAAAACTATTCTGTTAAAGACCAAGACAATAAGATAACAATTAATTACACAAAGAGAATGACACACAATCACTGTGTTTACATCCCAGTATCAGAACCCACAAATTATCAAATTTGTTTTAAGTTGATAGTTACAGGAAGCGCCAAAACTATGTAATAAGTGAGAGATATCTAATTTACATGCTGGTGTCGAATTAGTTGTCAATATGTATGTTAAGCAAGTCGTATTTGGTTTGTTCTATTTGAGTTGTTGCTACTGTATCAGAATATGGCGCCACAAGACTAGTTGTGATAGACCAGGAACTGGATTTACATGTTTACCCAAAGTCGGTGACAAAACGACTGTAATTTTTGAGTGCCCCTCGAAAACACGAGTAAGTAATAGATATATGTAGATAACCATCAATATTTTAAAGTGTATATTTACTTATATGATATCTAATAAATACAAAAGGATTGCAATTACTGTTAAAAGCAAAAAAACAAACTGTAAATGTTTGTGAACAAAATGTATACTGGGTGTTTCAGGAGTGGATGTACATACTTCAGGTATGTTATTCTACGCTCAATTTTAAGCAAAAAATTTTCATAAACCTAGGTCTGGAAACGCTTCGTTTAGGATATACAGGATATCAAATTTAAAAAAAATAATTAGATTTTCTTTAATAACTCTCTTCTACTTTCTAGAGTAGATAAGGTAGGGCAAAATGTGTTTCTATTTCGAAATGGCATACACCGTGACACAAAAAAATTGAAGCGATTTAAAAGGATCATAATCTTAGAGATACAGCCAATTGTGCATAAAATTTGAATTTCCCGTCCCAATAAACCTCTGCATACAAAATTTCATGAATTTAACTCAAAATAATCGAGTTATTAAAGAAAATATATTTAATTTGTTTAAATTTGACATCCTGTATGTTCTAAACGAAGCGATTCCAGATCTAAGTTCATAGGAAATTTTTTGCTTAAAATTGAACGTAAAATAACATTATTATTGAAGTATGTACTTCTCCTCCTAAAACACTCTGTATATTTTTTTTGTTAGCTATAATGTTTTATCAATATGAATGAGAATAGGTGTTTTTAGTGTTTATATACACAATTTTTAACTTAATATCAATTATCACTGTTATCATACTGTTTGTATGGATTTTCCTTCACTGATTTCTGTAAACAATTATTTATATAGGATGGAACAAAAATTTGTACTGGACTTCGAAAGGCGATAGTACTGAACAAAATAAGAAAGAAAGTACTTTTTTATAATGAGCATCAATTTTGCGCCATACAAATTTATGTCATAGGTATACGATATTTCAAAAATTGAAAAATCTATTTACCGTTGTTCCTAAAAGTAAACAAAATACATTTCTTTTGTGCTCTGTGAGTTTGTGTCTCTTTGTGCTTTGTGAGTTTTTCCTTAGAAAGCATTTTAGGTCGTATGTCCATATGAACTTCATTTCTTATTTATTTATTTAGGTACGCCACCCACCAACTACAGGGTGGGTGAAAGATTCTACAGTTAAAGTTAACAGTTACCAATATTAAACTACCAACGTACAATAAAATAAACCAACAAATTTGTACAAGAAGCAAACAAAATATAAAAGCCAGTCAAAATAAATTTGTTATGGACTTATTTTGATCGCTATCACCATATACAATTTTTTGCGCTATTTATATAAAATCGTTAAATAAACAGACAAACAAACAACATAAAGAGTTACTAACTTCTGCGCCTTTTATAAATTAAAGAGAGATCTTAAAGAATATTAAATAAATACCTATTTGAACAACAGACGGTAAACTAATTAACATGAATTGATTGAAATTTGATCAAGTAACTACCTTTGAACCAACTACATTGTTGTCCATAAAAAAATGTCAGTTAATATTTCATTCATCTCCAGAAACGTCATCTTCTATATCATTTATAAATTAAATTCGAGCTCATAAAGAATATGAAATAAATAATATCAATTCATTTGGTATTTGATGATTTAATCAAATATCCAAGTATGCTAAAAAAATAATTTTATAGACAAGGAAGGATTCAATAATTATCTACTATTAAGAATCTTATTTCAGTTAATTCAGTTTTTCTTGAAAACCCTAAAGTTTTTTTTTTTAAATTTAACAGGAGTAAAAAAAATAAATTAAATTCTGTGAAGGATACCTAATATAGTGGTTCTTACACTATCACGGCCGGTGCTATTATTTGCTAAATAATGATGTTCCGGGTTGTTATGCCTTGACCCACATCCCTAGCATTAACTGGGATTCTTTGACCTGTCCTGCTTGTTCTCGGGTTAGAATCTGTGGGAACAGACTCACTATCGGTATCTCTGGGTCCACCCATATATCGATTTCGGTTCCTGTTGTTGGTATTACGACTGTTACGGTCAGAACCGTTCCTCGGATAATGGTGGCATTTTGGGACGTCCCGTAGCCGCCACTGTAACTGGTCGTATTCTTCCAAGCTTGGAAGCATGGAAAGCGGTACAGAGACTAACACTAACACAAGAACAACTAGGGCAAGTCAGAGAATCTCAGCTAAAGGATGTGCACTTAGATTCTGTTAGTAGCAGCGATCAGTTACCGCAGTCATTATTTATCAAATAATACCTAATATCATTATTTTTAAATTCAGTTAATAGACATTTTTTTTACAATACTTATACAGTGTGGAAGAAAAGTATGGAATAAATTCATTATTTCTAAAACAACGAAGTTTCATGAAATTTACTCGGACACGTCGATTTTGCTTTTTAAAAAGACTCTTTTTTCTATACCAACGCATTTCCGACGTTCATTTGTTTTCGCGTGATGACGTCATCGGGTATTTTTTTAAATAGAATCCCTATATTTTGTCACCGGATTCTTGTAGAGCTTAATTTGCTGAATTCAAAAATGTATAATTTCAACACTTTATTCCGCCAACTTTCCGAGAAGAAAATAATAACCGATCCAATAAAATCGGCTTGAAAAAAATGTGTCTGTGATGGGCCGGTTGAGAGTAAAATGGATATAGTGAATTCATCGGCAGTATCACAAAATAAGGACTCTTCATTTTTAAAACAATTTAACAATAAGTAATTAATTAATTAATTAATTAATTAATAATTAAATTCTGGTTGCCTCAATCGTATTTGACCCCCTAATTTATTATTTTGTTTTATTAGATTGCATGTTAGAATATTACATCTTTTGATAGCAAAAACAACAAATTAAATCAAGTCACTTCAGAAACTGTTTCTGGCAGCTAAACAAAATCTAATCAGAATTGACATCTGTTAACTGCAGCGTTTATTGGATCGGTTATTATTTTCTTCTGGGAAAGTTGAAGGAATAAAGTGTTGAAATTATATATTTTTGAATTAAACAAGTTAAGCTTTAGAAGAATCCGATGAAAAAATGTAGGGGTTCTATTTAAAAAAATATCCAATGACGTCATCATGTGAAAACAAATGAACGTCGGAAATGCATTAGTTAAACTACAGTATTTTGGACACCCCTACATGCATAGACCTCACTTAGGAACCGATAGAGAGCAGCTGTATCGGTTGTTAAGTGTACAAATTTGTCTATGGAGTGTAAGAAAATTGATTTGAAGTATATTATGGTAGAAATCAATGCTGGTTTAGTGTCACAAAGTAATTGTTTGATACAATATAATTAATACCTAATAAAAAAATGTATACAAAGTGATAGATACGCATGTGTTTGAATATAGGGAATATCATAATAAGCAAAACAGGAAGTGGTCTAAGTTGTTTATGAAATAATAACTACTTGAAGTTCATTTACTTCTGTAAAAGCCAAATAATGCAAATTTAATGCATAATATTCAAACAACAAAGACTAACTACTAAGATAAATTAAAATAAATCAAAAACTTTATGCTAGGAATAAAAATAGTAATCTATAATTACATTTTTTCATACAAACGTTCATCTAATTTTCATTCGTCTATTTTTTAGGACTACCACATATACATAAACGAATTCAGCGGCCCTAGGACCTTAGAAAACCTGATCATAAAAAACTGCAAATCTCTAACGATCTTACTTCGATGTACCAAATACGCGTGGGAGAAGAAGAACCTGAAATATCTAGAAATATCCCACATTGAGAAGCTGAAGATTCAAAACGTAGCACTGTACCAGTCCCTGCTGCCCCCTACAGTCGTCTTTGAGAACATAAAAAGCTTAGAAAATATTCCAAGCCACACCTTCACCCAGACGAACAAGAAACTGAATCTAATAAGGTGTGTTTTGCCCAACTACACTTTTCACTCGATACGTTTTAGTAATGTCTCAATAAATACCGTCCGGGCAAAGGCGTTTTACATGCCGAACAGCTTTGGAAATGTAACTTTCACGAATGTGAGGATAAGAACATTAGACATATCTTCTATTATAGTAAACCATACAAGCAACAGTATATTTTTGTTTGAAAACAGTACAATTGAAGTTATAAAACCATCAGCTATTCAGGTAGTTGCACATAAAATCGTTTTCTCAAAGAATAAATTCGTAGAAATCTTATGGGCCGGTATTAAAGTCAGAACTAATGTATTCAACTTTTTAAACAACACGGTTGACAGACAGTTGCACGGCCAAGGACTTTCGGTTACATCCCAACGTGTTCTAGTATCCTCCAATCACTTCAAGCACTTAAAGGCTGGAGCTTTTTCCAGAATGGGTGGTTCAGAAAATCAGTTGGGATCTTACGAATTTGTTGAGAATGTTATGGACTTCCTAGAAGATGATAGTCTACTTCCTAAACTGAGTGCATACAAAAATATTTCCGTTCAAACTACCATTAAGAGAAACACATTCTCCTGCGAATGTTATCAATCAGGTAGGTAACTCAAAAACACACACAAATAAATCAGTATCTATAGGTATGCATAAGTATTTTAATCCAGTAATGTTTCAGGTTCGCTTCTGTCAAATATAGAAAAGAAAAGTAGGCACCCAACTACAGATGAATTCTATAAAAAATTATTTGATAAACGGTCTGAAAACATATGTTCTAGCACCTGCAACTTACCTCTCTTTGAAGCAAAGGGAAAGATAGTCCATGAAAAATGTACTAATAGTATAACTGTTACTAGTCTTTGCACAGCTAGAAAAATAATTGAAGTTAAATTAAGTACTTCACTACCTAAAATTACCACTCCTCCTTCAATATATTTTAGGTCTTCTACTTCTTCTTATTTCAATGAGAGTGTTAAAATTGACAGATCAATATTACAAAGTAACACAACCACGTTACCCACTACACAAAAAGTAATTACCTTTGGACCAACTACATTGTTACCCATAAAAAAGACGTCAGTTAATATGCCATCGTCTTCAGAAACTCCATCTTCTATATCATCTCCTGACAGTATCAATAATAAATCAATCAATACACAAACATTAATTAAAAACACAACATTAGGATCGCTAACCACATCTCGTACTGTTCCAGAAATTAAAACATCATCAGCAAAATATGCAACATCTACTTTTTATTCTCCTTCAGGAACAGCATCATTTAGGAGTACCTATCTAAGTTCTAGCAATGATTTGTTTACTTTAACCAAACAAAATCTGGACACCAAGAAGGCATCATCTCCGTTACCAGAAATTATAACTTCAACAGTTACATCTGCTGATGATACTTCTTTTTCTTCACCTTTCACTTCAACTGTTACAGTAACATTCAATGAAGAGGACAGTTCTCCTTCTTCACTGGAAACTTCGTCTTCTATATTACTACAAACCAGTACAAACAATAACTCAACAACAGAATATACAACAGCGTCTACGTCCACTGATACATCGACTGCAGAAAACTCTACTCTATCTTTGGAAACTTCTTCAGTATATAATCTGACTACTGCTACTATTTCAGCAACAACAGTACCACCCACTAAATACAAAGCTGCAGTATCAAATGATAGTGTGAAAGTATTCACACCAGAGCATAGTGATATGAAACCTGTTCGATTGATGACATCTACCCCAACACAATTTTCAACGTCAATTCATAAAGAATATGCAACGATTACTACACACTCAAGTGACAAATGGGTAGGAAATTCTTCTAAAAGTTACGCCTTCTTTCCGTGGACATTGTTTTTCTTAGTTACTTTCGCTTTGAATATTTTATGATTTTTTTAACATCTACTAATCAGAAATTTGCAACGAAAATTGTTGAAATTATTCTATGGGCATATCGAGGCAGTGTAACAGTAGTTAGTCACAGCCTAGTTTTAAGTAAAAATATAGGTAATTCAGCATTGTCAAAATATCGTGTGCATTATTTTAATAGAATTTTGATTATACAGGGTGTGTTGCAAGTCGTTACAATAATTTTAAGAGGTGATAGAATACGTGATTTTGAGTCGATTGAAACAAACATACCTATATACCAAGTGTTACAAAATCTGTGATAATTATTTTTTTTAATTTAACCGTGCTTTTCTACAATTACTGAAGTGTAGAAGAATTATTTAACCAATAAAAGTGGCTCCGTAAGTAACGTTACTTACCTTGAACATCATAGTTTTCCTACTTTGTAAAAACGAATAATCAAATTTAAACGTGAATTTTATTTAAACTTTTGTGTGTGTTTATTCAGATATTATTAAAAACTTACCTAAGCAATGCTCTTTCAGTTCTTAGGAAAAGTTTCTTGATAATCATTCTAAAAATTAGGAAAATTAATCTTAACACGTTTAAGTATGCAGGGAGCGCATTCGCCAAAACAGAGGACAGCCATTCAGTATGTAATAAAAATGAAGAAATGAAGATATTTGATAACAAGAATGCAACCTTTAGAAAAAGCTAAATATTTATTTCAATTGTTCAAATCTTAAAAGCTAATTTAAAGTTACGGCGTAAAAAGGAAAAGCAATGTCTCTATTAAATAGCTTGGTATGCCATGATAAAACAATTGTCCTTAGTTTCCATAGCAACCATAAATGTTAAACCATTTTTATTACATACTAAACGGCTGGCCTCTGTTTTGGCAAATGCGTTCCCTGCGTACTTAAAAGTGTTAAGATTAATTTCTCTAATATTTAGAATGTTTATCTATAAACTCAAGAAACTTTTCCTAAGAACTGAAAGGGCATTGGATAGGTAAGTTTTTAATAATATCTGAATAAACATACACGCAAAGGTTTAAATAAAATTCACATTTAAATTTGACTCTTCGCTTTTACAAAGTAGAAAAACCTTGTTTATGAAGTTTAGGTAAGTAACGATACTACTTTGGATTTTATTGGTTAAATAATTCATTCATTCCTAATAAAAAAAGTATAGAGAAAAAGTGTGAGAATTTACATGAATTACTTGAAGAAATGCTTGCCTATGGTAGTCTATGATGGCCCTGAAATCGTCCCTGTTGCAGAATTACAAGCGATGATAGAAAACGCTGCCGAAACAATCCGCCAACGCGATGAGCTGCTAAGTTCTTTTACCAAATCATGGATCCATTTGGCTGGGTTTTGTTTACAGGAAGGCGGAACTAATTTTGAACATCACTATCAGTATTCAGGACCGGCTTGCATAATTTAAAATGCCAAAATGAATGTTATTTATCTTTTTTATTCATAATAGGGATACCCAATCGTGAAACTCGAATTATTAAAATTATACGTATAAATATGCGCAAAATTTAGTCAAAACATGCAAAAAACATTGAAAATATGCAAATAAAAAAATTTAAAAATACAAATTTATTATTCCACTTAAAAATAAACAATAACAACAACTACAGCAAATAAACAAAATTCAATTTTACTTAGACACAAAACACAATCAACGTGATAACTTCAAAAACACATCAGAAATAAACTGTAGAAATGTAGCATTTGCCTACTTGAACTACATCTCACGTTATAATTTACCAATATTTTGTTTTTATTATCTGAGATAGCTTTGTCTGCACAACACCAGAATCAGATTTCTAATCGTCATGCGCAAGCGTATTAAAACTAAAACAATGCAATTTTAGCCTTATGCAGGCATTTAAAATATATTGCGCGTGCGTGCGTGCGTTTGCAACTGTTCTGGCAACAAGGTAAGTACATCTTTTAGACAATAATCCATGAGCCTTTATTACCCACCCTTAAATTTTATGAACCGTGTATTTTAGGTTGATCGATCTATTACAAAATTAAAATAATGAAAAATGCCTGTCAAAGATCCATGCGATTCTAAATTCTTTCAATTAGGCGAATTTATACAATATTCAAATATTTAAAAAATGCATATAACATGCATAATATGCTACATATGCACTTTGCATATTTGGGTTACCCAAGTTAGGTATATAATTTATCACTTGTTCTTCGAATAAGTAAGCGCATATTAAAATTACTACCCCACCTTCAAAATTACTCTGGAGATCTCTCACACGGTTAAATTAAAAAATATTGAAAAAATAATTATCACAAATATTGTAGCACTTGGTATATAGGTATGTTTGTTTCAATCGGTTCAAAATCAAGAATTCTATCACCCCCTAAAATTATTGTAATGACTTACAGGACACCCTGTATAATGTAAATAGCGTTAAGAACAAGAAATTTATATTTATACTATAACATGCATTTGCATTGCAATATTCTAGATAATGGTGCATGCGCTGGTTATAAAATAAAGCATTTATTTGTAATGATGTTATAACGAAGGAATTTTAAATTATGTTTTTAGAAATAAATATTCTAGAAATATATTATATTTTCATATGATATTGGGCTTGTGCTAAAAATTATCTGTCAATTAAAGGATATAAATTGTTTTCCTGATGTTTATGGTTATATCATATTTTAAATATTAAGCCTGCAGAATTTGTAAACTTTTTACCTGACTCAAATCTGATTCAACCAACAATATAAAATCAATAAAGCAACCATTAACCTTAAATAGTCTCAATGGCGATGTCGACTATAAGTACAAAAATTAGTATAACGTTTCATGAACGATTTTTATCTTATGAAACATTAGTTGCTTTATACATTTTTAATAACTTAATGACTTGTATTTTGGAAACACGCACAATGTTAATTTGGTAGGTATATTGTATTGCGTGTTTTTATTAGAGCCATCTAAAATTTTACCCTAAACATTTTTTTGCTTGTTGGATATAATTTCGGCTTTGCTTGTATCATTTTTTCGCATACGATTACTATTATAGTACACATTCTTTAGAGAAGTGGGAAAAATAATTTGCATTTTTATAACATGTGATAAAATTACATAAATACATATATTGACTTTAGAAAAGGAAATTTTACTAATTTTTTTACATTTCAAAGGACAAAGAATTGGATATATTTACTCGATTTTTAATTGTTTCTTTTTAAATACGTAATTAACAAATTTAGATAAGGGCAATTTTTATATTTGAGGAGAGTTCACACACAAGCAAGTTTTCTAAAACAACAAACACAAAATTGGTCAGGGAGGTTAAAACAAAACACATTAAGAAAAATGCTTAAAGTCTGTCTAGGTTTTAAAGATTGTTATTAAATAAACTGTAGAAACCATGGTAAAGAGGACAAATCTAGAGAGAAAACTACTATAAAAAATGGACATATCTGCTTTTGCATAAACCCTCATCTTTTTATTGTTTTCCATAACTCTGAGTAATAATCGAAGGAGCTACAATAATGGCATTACTGCAGGGTTAGCTTGTTACCTCAAAAGTCACCGTATTTCTCGCCGCAAAATGATTACATTTTTGGTACTTTTAATTACCAAAATCTAGAAAAATAAAACATGCAAATGTTTTATTTATTCGTTGTTACAAGGTATTTAAATTTTCCTAAAATAAAATAATAACTTTTAAGAAGCAGTTGCAAGATATTCCTTTATTGTTATCCTGAAGATACACTTTAGCAATGACGAAATCCAAATACGTGCAGAAGAAAGAGTGATTATTTTAATTGAATCTAGGCGTTTGTCTTAGATTTCGTGGAAATATAAGCCTAAAACCGATATGTGTTTAAAATTTAGTCTGGCGACGCCGCCACAGTGTAACCCTATGACATCAGACGCAGTCAGTTTGTACTTGTATACCTAAACATAGCAATGTGCTTTAGTTCATGTCTTATACAATTTTCATGCTTTTGGACAAAGCAGTACATACTTATTATTTTTCAAATTAAAATAAATAGTTTAATGTGAAATCAGATGTAATAATTTTCTAAATTTAATAAATTTAATTTATTAAGCCGTGCAGAATAAATTTATTAGATTCATATCTTTTAAAACTCATTTCATAATTGAAAATAGTAATTACAATGCAGCTAGGAAACAATTTAGGCTTATATCATTGGAGAAACGTCGCATTTTGAATGACATACTAATTTTGCATAAAGTATTGAATAACTCAACTGTTCAGATCTTTTATCTTCAATACATTTTAATGTGCCCACGCATGGTACGCATGATTTTTTCTATTTACCGTTTAGAACAACAAATTATACTAATTCCTCTATATGTAGAACAGATTTCTTCCAACCGATTTTGTTCTGATATTGATTTGTTTGCGGTTTCTGATAAATCACTGAAGTCTTTTCTGACTGATTTATTTTTAAGCTTATAATTTGTTGTTTTGTCTTCTTCAATTTGTAATTGTAGTTGTGCCTTTTAATCACTATGGTGTGGTGTTTGTTAATGATACTGTTTATCGGTTAATCCTGTTTGTGTCCCTAAAGTTTAAATAAATAAATATCTCAAGTAAGACCATCATATTGTAAACAAAGGAATAAGTTACATTTAACAATACCGTATCACCACTAATAATTATCGCATTACCCACACAGTATTTACACAATGTACTTATGACCCATAAAAACTCAAAAATACAATAAACAAACGCCTGATTACATCACCGGCACCATAACCTGCATCTGCATCAAGGGAAGTAAACCCCGCTGAATGGCGTGTAACGTCACACCAAAGATATTGCGTTTTCGGCCACGTGGTTTTGTTTACATTTTATGGCAATTTATTAATGTTAATATTTTAATTATTATGTGATTATTGCCGTCAGACACATGTTTCATTTTAACACTGTTACTTTATATATTTATTTTCGATAAACACAGATATTTATTATAGAAACTATAAACAAAACTATGAATGAAAGGAACATTTGCCTGGATAAATAAATTATATGATGGTTAATTATATTGGAGGAAATGAATGAAACTTTTAATGTAGACGAAGCGGTTAAGTAGTGTAATTTAAGTATTAGTACAATAATTTAATTGGACATTTATACGCTTGTTATCGCTTTTTGATATACAGCAAATAAAAAAGTAGTAAAAGCACTGATTACACCCATTAATTTTACACGTTTTCACTCTCCAGTACAAGCAATAGCCCCCTCCAATACATTTAACGATCGTAAACCGTCGCACCGGCACGTCCTAACCTAAATCTGCACGCGACACCTACCTGCGCCGATCTGAGGCCCATCGACGACCCAACGGGGCACCACGCACTCCAGATTCACGCAAACCTCACACGTTAGCCCACTCACCAGCCCGACAGAGGTCCATTTCCTCGCGAAATCGCGAATTTTTGCTGCGGAATGCACCACGAGACACCGTAAACAAAGCAAATGGCGGTCGACGTCGCGACGCGGGGCGATCGATACGCCGACGTAGCGTGCAGTTGGCCAGTCAAAGATTGCACGGCGAGGTGACGGACATGAAGGGACTTCCTGCAGGGCTGCAACTGGGGGACTGAAAGGGACACATGCGTAGAGGTGCTCGCATCGGTGTTCGTGATTTTTCAGATGCCGCCGCCAGTTGTTCACCTCTTGGCGGCTCCTTTTTGTTTCGTTTTTCGTGGGGGTGGATATCGGGTTTTGATTGTTCCATTCAGACTTATGTGTATCCTCATACTATCATAGTCTCAACAACACGCACTTAAATATTAGCACCCCACTAACAATTTCGTTTATTTTTTTATAACAGCTACAAAAATGTTTTCGAAACAAATCTTACAAAACGGCATAAGTCACAAAAACATTGTAAGCATGTTTATACGGTAACTATACAACCAAAAAAAGCATTTTGGTTGCTGTAGAGATTTTATAATTATCTACTGTTGGAAACAATTAAAAAATTGTTATACAGAGTGTTCCTAAATATGTGTCGCAACGAAAAACTGCAAATTCCTCTTGAAAAATGAAACATTTTTTTCCTCTTCTATTTTTCTCTCCGGGCTTTTGTTTTCGAGATATACGGTGTCAAAACTTTAATTTTTAGTTTTTTTCCAAATTCTTATGAACCGTTTGAAGTACAGGACTGAGCTTTTGTAAACACATTACCACTATTGATAGCTACTTTTTCGCACCCTTCTCGAATTTATTAGAAGTGCCACTGGTGGAGATTTTTAGGTATCAGATGGGTTTTTTTCCCTATAACTTTTACGCCACTGGAAAAATTGACATTTGACAGCAAATTCTGAAGCGCCACAAGCGCGTTTACACAAAAATAGTTATCTTGTTCATTGCTCTAAAGTCAACCGTTTTCAATATAAATGACTTTCTATGAACAAAAACAATCATTTTGCTAACCTTTCGAAAAAATTTTGTAATTCAAAAAATAGGTAGTAATAATTAACAATATGATGAGACACCCTCACATTTTGCAAGTGCAAGACCTCAAGAGAACATCCGGAGAACGACGAATCGAACCGGCGGCTGGGGACATCTTAAATGCATCGTTTATGAAATCCATGTCAATAATATCGAAGAGTTGACCGATAGGGGTGAAGCCGCAGCGGCAGAAAGAAACATGATTTGAAGATGTAATGCGTGCATTGAAGTCTGCGAACGTAACTTTTAACAGGTTTTGTAAATTTTACTCGCTAAATTGAAAAAAAAAGTTTAAATCCTATCTGTTGTTAAATTTCGTTAAATTTGTTAATACATTATATATGTTTCTTACAATACATATATTTTATGAAAACGTTTTCTACCCCCATGAACGATAGTATTAACATATATAATATATTAGTAAACTCAATGGTTGAAAAACAAGCGTACATTACTGTCATATTTGATTGTACATAAATCTGCATGTACAACCGTAATGTAAAAAATTCATATTGTCACGGATTTCCTAACGCGACCTTTTCTTTTACCAGAAAAACAATCCGTTAATTAATCACTTATCATTTTCAACTACTTGGTACACTACTGAGTACTAATTACAACTCAACTAAACACTATTTCAATAATCGCTATCTAAATCGCTCCGAATTCTAATTGATCTCTTCGAAATTTCCAACTAAACACTGTATTTCAAGACTGACTGACTCGGCCGTTTATTCTTCTTTTGTAGACCAAACGAATATTTCAAGAATTTTTCTCGAACGATTCTCATCGCTTCTCAATTTTTCCAGTCGCGCCACGATGCACTGCATTATTTTGTTTATTTACCTGCACCGCGTAGTGGCGATCTGCCCAATCTAGCGTCTTGCACTACCACAGGCTTCGAATTGGGAGTGAGAGGGGCAAATTCTGTGACAATATATCTGTGGTATTTGGGATACATATGATATCTCCAAAAATGTATTTTTTCTGTTAACTCCATTGTCCCACATGATTTTTTTAAATATTTGTATTAGGCATAATGCTTAATGTCCAACGTTACTAATTAGCCCGCTATTTTGTAATCTGAACATGATATGTCACAAACATGTCAGCTTTATTTGGCCGTTTGAGTCATATATATGATATGTGTCATTATTTCTATAACTAAAAACAAATGTGGTTTTTCTTATATTATACTTAAAAACACTGAAATAAATATTTGAAAACCAATGTTTGGTTTCTACTAAAATTCTGGTTGATTTACATGATCCATTTGAATCTTTAAATGCGTTTTCTGAAAAATAGTATTTTTGGAGTTATCGCATGTGTACTAAACACCACAGATATATAATAAAATAATGATTGAAGTGATGAAAACAATTCATTCAAGAAGTAAGAATATTCATTGAATTATGGAACATATTCGTTAATTTCTAATGAATCAACTTACATTGTAAATACCAATGTGGTAATCAAATAATAACTACATCACAATAATAAACTTTTTATATCAATGAATATTAAAATAATGTTTGCTGCTTATTGATATTACGTAAAATATTTTTTTTCAGTGTATTAAAGCTAAAGCAAGAGGTAAAACTAAACTTATATCGTTCGCTATGACACAAACAAAGCAAGATCTCGCCATTTTGATTCAAATTTGTTTTGTAGAATGGTTTGTCAATGTAGTTTTGAGTGAATATAAACATTTTTTAATTGTAACTGTTATATTTATAAAAATTTATTCGACTTTTCAAAAGATTAACAAATGAACCCATAACAATCGGCGCACCTGGTACAAATTTTGTGATGACGCGTTTGAATGTTGATATACCTTTTTTCTAATGGCAAAATTTTACTATCGATGCAATCTAAAATGTCATTTTGTATATTCTTGAGGTGCCTTTAAAATTGTTGCATTCTTAAGGTATTTATTAAGCGTTTTATCAAATCCTGACGTAAAATTCATTAATCCGCAACGAGTTCGATTAAAACTTTTTTATTTCTTTGTGATGATTTTGAAAGCAGAATCAAGTTGAGCTTGCACGTTGATATCCCCAAATAATGCAATTGCATATGAGTTTTATCATTTTCATGTTTTTTGATTTTATTTTCTTACTTAAGTGCATCAGAATCAGGTCCCTTATTCCTGTTTCCATCCAGGATTTCGCGTCGTGATCATTATTGAATAACGCATATGGAAAACATGTTAAGGGGACGACCGTGCTAATTATTGTTGCTGGTAGAAAAATTTGTGAAATTTTGATTCACCCAGTTTGAATTGCATTTTTATTTAAGTAAACAGTAAATTTAATTCATAATTATATACTATACTGGCAATACAAACAGTAACAGACACGAAACGCACCTGTAACTGATAGGAGGCCACGCTGATTGTTGAGATGCAGTTCGGCGGCTAGCTTCCGCGACATAAGAAAACGTTCGCGTATTCCGCCGTGAACGTATTAAACGGGAATTTGAACTGCCAACTTTGTATCTGTGTCGAAGGTGCCGATAACAGATTATCCGGCATCGGAAGGTGGCTGTAGTATTTATTATGGGACTAATGACTAATATGTTAAATAGTGACAGTGGCAGTCTGAAAAGGGGGTTTAAATAATAATTTAAAAATATTTTTTGACATAAATATGAATTTAAACATTTTTTTAATCGCGTATTCGTATTATACTCATTTTCCCTATCATCTCTTAAAAATAATGACACTAAATTATTCTTATTAACAGTTTCTAAATGTTTCGTTGTATTAAAAATACATATTATTTTATATTTCATTTATTTATTCCAAATCAAATTATTCTCCAACATTTCACATATTTTTAATTTCCCCTTCTATAACTGTACATAATACACTTGTATCCTCTTCATCTTTCAGCAACGCATTGACTTTGACTTGTCCTTCATCCAAAAATTCAGTATATGAAATCATGTCGGTCGCTTTCACTTTTAAACCTTTGGCGCTGTATTCTCCCTTAAAACAACAATAATTTACTTTTGATTGGACTAACGACAAAGTGCAAAGTGCCGGGCTGCACGCCAAGCTCCTAAACAAGAGCTAGGAGGAGTGCGTATGTTGGAGCGAAGCGCCAGGGACTCTTCTAGTTTATAAATTTAAATGTTCTAACAGTTTGGTTACAGTTTTAAACTTAAAATCGTAGCAATATACAGGGTGAACTTTAAATAAGTACAAATATTTTAACCAGTAGTACAGTTCACTGTGTAGAACACATAATTAATAGTTATTTTACAAAAGATTCAGGAATAAAAAAGTCAAATTTTAAATACAGTTCATGATTTTTCAATTGAAAACTTGTTGAGGACAATAGTAAAAACCCCCCTAAAAATTTCGAAATTGGCCCACCTTGTACAACGGTCAGATTAAAGTCACCACTTGCAGGTTTTGTCCCTTTCTACCACCGTGTATAATAAATGGCACTAGAAAAGAATGAACCATGGACTGGTGAGTTTAAGCTGACTCCCACTGTACATCCGGAAATGAAAAATATTTGGAGTTTCATCATCTTTATCCAGAATTAAGAAAATACATGGTTCGATTTTTTGAGTATATGAGCATGAAAGTAGAAGCATTTGACTACAGTGTTAACCATTTAAAACCCATATGGAAAAAAAACAATGGAGAAACTGCCATGGCATGCCAATTGAAATATAAAAACGGCTTGTAGTTAATTTGAGGTAAGTACTTTTTATTCGTGAATGTTAAACAATATTTTATAAGTGGAGAAATAAATAATTGTTTATTTTTGTGGTTCCCTTAAATCTACCGAATTCCTATTTTGCATCTCGGGTATTGTATCTTGAATACTTTGCTAGATTCTCTCATTGAGTAATAACTGTTTGCAAGATATTATTCAATGATTCTCTGCTCTAGCGCCTCGCTCGACCTTAGTACTCCACACTTTCATAAAAAGTATGCATTCAATAGTCGTGGTCTGGCGTGAGGCTTCAACATAATAGCTGACCACACATTTACAGTCTAATCGACCATCTTTGACTATGCCAGACTGCCGTTCAGTAATACTGGCAGTTTTGAAGTATAACGAGGTACGTCATTTTCCTACAGACAAAGTATGTCATCTGTTCCTCTGCACAAACTAACAGAGTCTTCAGCGTGTTAAAACTGTAGGTAATATTGAACACGTGTTGCGTGGTAGTTGTAACAAATCAAGACATGAGATTTTTGTCCACAATTTGTATAGGATTTTATAGTTATACGAAAAGTTTCGATGTCTTTAAAAAATAAAATCGAAAGATTATCTTAATAACTCGATAAACAGAATATATGAATACCTTTGTTTTTGCACTACCCATAACAAAATTTATATATATTATACTTGTACCATCATAGGTCATATAAAATATACCCCAAGACTTTTGACTCGACGAAAGTCCACGGTCCACGCCAAGACTTCGGACTCTTCAATAGTTTTGTGCCATTAACATACAGTGTTGGCCCTTCATAGACCTCATAAACAAATTAGACCGCCAAACTTTATTTCGTGTTACTGGGTAATGACAGACCAAGCCTGTCATCCAAAACTCGTCTGCAAGACTGTAAATGTGTGGGCCACTACTCTTGGACTAAAACCTCCGTTGAAAATGGTTAAGCGTCGTTTGTTATTTCCTTAAGCCGGGTACAGATTAGGTGCAACACATGTAATGCAATTTGGATGTGCTTGTTGGTGGCTCGCAAGCATATAACGCGCATTCGCAGCGTGTTGGAAGCTACCCAAAAATTGTCGGTACTTGCAACGAACACAAATGGAATTTGGATGTTGCTGGTGAATGTTAATGCAGTTAGGACGTAATCGCAAATATGATACAACCGGCTGAACTGAAGAGAAATGCCCTTACTATTATAAGAAATTTACAAAAATGACACATTAAGGATTGTGGAACCCCTCTGATGCAAACTAGGTATAAAAAACAATAAAGCAAGATCCATGGATAGAAATTGACAACGCAATGGCAAAACCTGCATAGAAAAACTGGAATAATATAGGCTGATTCACAGCGATGGACCGAAGTTTTCATGATTGGTGATTTTTTTTTCTGTAAATTTGACTCCGTGTATAATCAAGTATAGCCTTTTCAATGAAAATATTTTCAAGAAACTGTCATTTCCGGAACGAACCAACTTCGTTATTTTAAATGGAATATATTTTTATTCAATTTTTAGAATCCTTTCCTTTAACGGAACTCGCATTTGGCTTTCCTATTTATAATAATATTCGTTTTCGAGATATTTACAATATTTCGATTTAATTGGCTTAATTTCATGTTGAAAAATCCAGTTTTATTAATTTCAATCAGTAAATTTTTTATGGAAGGCCCTGCATATTGTTACATTTTCTAATACATTTTATTCTCTGTTAATCCATATTAAAGTTTCCTATACCCATATCTTCCGTTCTGTGTAAATGAAGATTTTTGTTAAAATTAAGTGAATGCGTCATACAATTTCTGCTGAGAATTATTATTACCTGTTTGTGTGTTTTCAAAACGTCAAATCATTGCTCAATTATAACCGTAAGCAATGAAAATGATTATCCAAACGATTATGTTCACAATTACCACCTGTAAACCAAAGAACCGTTGCTGTAAAATTTTTCTAAATTTGGAAAAATAAAAGCAGATACGGAAGTTTTAGTCTGTGTGGGAAGTGATTGCGATTTAAAAAACGAAAAATCATTCATTTTATGTTTTTCTTTTTAAACTCGTTGAATAGACGAATACAATAATCACAAATCTGTTGAAGCCGATTCTATAGAACTCTGTGGATATGCACTAAAATGACTTCATGTATGCTTTTAGTTCTACAAATTTGGAAAAAATTGAAAATGATCATCTGCACACTTTTTCGGTTACTGAGAGAAACCTGGAAAACCTCATTAATTAGAGGGGTAGTCAAACGTCAACCGGTATCAATCTCTCACATTGACCCAAGCCAACATTCTTCCACCCTACCATACCCGCAGAGAGGGTGCCAATCCTCTCCACGAATATAGCTTATATACGGTCTACCGGCTGCGGGGGTCGAACCTACAGCGATCTAGTCACCTCGATTCAAGTACTGGCGCCTTAATCCGCACGACCACTGACCGATCTAATATATCATCGTTATGTGTGGAGACTGTCCAAATTGATTTTTGTTCCATTTCATGTTGTGTCCGTCCAAGTGGACTATGTAGCATCGCATGTTGTGTTGCACCTAATCTAAACCCGGCTTTAGCTTTTGAAACCAGAGCGACATGATCAATCTGATGTATAAACGGCTGTTGCCTTAACCAATTTGAACATGAAAACTAAACCGAACGGTGGCAATATGAATGTGATCTAATGATGCTCTATGTGATAAAACCTGTTCACACTGTAAGACTGTAAGAGTATTTGACAAAAACCTGCACAAAAGCTGTCAAATCTGCTCGTTCACGGATGTTTCTGATACTTACTGCAAGTATATTACAAGCATCAAGAATTGGTGGTTTAACTGCTGCCTTAATACTAGTCCAAAGTCCTTCTAGTACACCTACAGCGGTGCACCATTTGTCCTCATAATGGGTGTTTTGTTCCCAGTTACCTTTTTTGAAATATAATAGGTCTGCATACATCTAAAATGTACATATCAGTATTACTGTACAGAATCAAGGAAATTATAAAAAGCCACTTATTTTTTAGATTAAAATTTGACTCAGGTACGTTTTTTGGCGGTGCCGAACATGCTGATGTTATTAAATTTTTAGTAGAGGCTGTTTCAAACTCGATAGTATGTGCCTTGCCTACTGTGAGAATATAAAAAATTTAAATAAAATTTGGGACAGGTGGTATTAAATGGGATAACGTAAGCTCCATATTCAATCGAAAGTATTATCTTTGAGATTTGACAGAAGCGACTAATGATGTTATCAATTATATTTTTCCCAGAAACATACCCAAATTTGTTTCCTGTTAAAAAACTCTCTTTTTTCCAATAAACTTTTATTGGAGCATTTGTTCTCTCATTTAAAAGTTATAAGCAATATCGTCCTAAAGAGTCTTAAAAGAAATGCCACCTAAAAATCACATTAGCGGTGGAAGGATCAAGTAGTCGTTGGAAAATAATTCAATGGTCGTTGTTTAAAGTTCATAAATATCATACAATACTTGTTATTAGATGCATTTTCTGTTTGGAAGAATCAAATAATTGACCGAAGGGTAAGAAACAATCTTACAATACAGCTAGACTTTTACAGTATTTCGAAGAAAATCAACGAAATTTTATACGGCAAGCCGAGAATTGAATTTGGATAAATCAACCGTTCAACGAATTTTAAAGACCAATGGGTATCATGACTACAACATTCACAATTTGGAGTATTTGCCTGAGCGGTACATTGAAAACAGACTTAACTTTATAGTTCTAATTTTAGTAAATGTAGATACTGTTGTTCAGAACCTTTGTTGGCTCGTTCTTTAGACGGACGAATGTCGGTATTGATTTACCAAACAGGCGCAACGAACACTACTGATCCATTGAAAATTCCCACATTGTAAATCCAGTCCAAAGCCAAGGCCATTTTGAAGTAAATATATGACGCGGCACCATCAGTAGGCCTTTAATTGGGCCTTATTTTTATGAACATACATTGAACAACGTGAGTTACTTAAATTTCCTACAAGAAGAACTTCCTGCACTTCTGGTGAATCTGCCTTTGCAGCTAAGGAGAAACCTACGGTTTCAGCACAACTGAGCTTTACCCCACAAGGCCAGGATTGTGCAGCAATATTTAGATAACACTTTCCCAGAAAAATGGATTGGGATTAATGGACCTATTCAGTGGCTCGGAAAGTCATCAGATCTAACACCCCTAAATTTTTTTTATGGCGGGTTTTAAAAAATAAGGTTTACAAAACACCTTCACGAGATACTAAATATTTGAAAAAAAAATCACCAAAGCTTGTAATGATTTAAACGGCAAAATGTTAATAAACGCAGCCTACAAGGAAGTCAGGCGAAAATTGGAAATGTGTCTTGAAATCAAAAAAGGCCATATAGAAAATAGATTGTAATATGTATGCAGAATGAGGGTCTTTGCTCCATTTTTAAGTTTAGTTATTGTTATAATTACCTTTTCTCTTAACTGTATTGAAGAATTATCGAGTTTAATCCTTTTTTTATTCTTAATGACATTTATGCACTTTAAACATTCAATTATTTTCCAACGACTACATGTTCCTTTCACCCTAATGTGATTTTTGGGTAGTATTTCTTTTGAGACTTTTTAGACTCTTTACTCTTTAGTTAACAACCGCTACTATTTTGTTTGAACCTCATTTGTTTTTCTTGTGTTTCTATTATAATTTTCGAAAACTTCATAAACAATCTTGCAACTTTTGTTTTTCACAGTTTCTTTATAACTCTAAAAACAAATAAATTACCAGGGGTCAAACTAAAGTGAATCACCCTGTACATCTATACATTCCCCCAAAATGAAGTTGACGGGGCCTAACGTTTTTCCATAAAAACGACGAAAGCTTGGATGATAAGTATGCCGTGGTCACATAATTTAAAATCAGAAAAATTATATAATACATATTGTACTTACTGTATAACTTTCTTCTACGTCATATTCTACATTTACTCTTATATTCAACGCCATTTCGTTATCATCAGTAGTAATCAGTTCAAATTCTGCATCCATCGGGTGCTCCGCTTCACATATTTCAACACTTTTTGGTACAAATATTTTCTAAAAAGTGATCCTCTAAAGTAAACAATCAGCCCAAGTATGTATGCCCCTGTTAGGAAATAACGGCGATGTTATTTCTTACACGTTATGTAGAATTTTTTTTGACAAGACATAAGAATGGTGTCGCTATAGTTTAACATAATGTGTTTGTCCACTAGAAAACGCAAATATTGATATTTTATACAGGAATTTAATCCCCGTAAGGGTTGATTTTCCTATGAACATTTCCACATTGTTGAGCACGAAAAATATTGGAGTATACAGGATCATATGAAACTCTAGAGCTTAAGATTAATTCACCGAAAATTAATATTAATAAATTAATAGTATATGTACGTTATTAAGATATGTAGTAATTATAAATATTTGTTAATTTTTCAATCTATTTTCTTTTATTTGTAACCCACCAAAGGAAGACCGAAGTTGACTAATTAATGAGGTCTAGAGACAGGGGAAAAAAGGTCTAGAGAACGATGTATCTAGCATACAGATAGTACAGGAGAAAAAAATAATAATAAATAAATAAATCAAAGTGAAATTATGGAGACCAATTGAATTAAATTAAATAAACAAAGTAATTTTTAATAAAAAATCACTTTAATTATTAATTAGTATGAACAAATGCAGCCATAATATTTAGTTATTTATTTTTCAATTTAGTTTAAATTAATTGGTTTGCATAAATCCATCATAGTAAAAAGTAATTGTGGATTAGAAGAAAAGTACTAGAGACAAATACACATAACTTTATATCGGGTGAAAGGTAATGAAATGTGTTATCTGATGACTTGAACGAAATATGTGGGTTCAATTTAAAAAAATCAAGTTATCCATGATTGAACTTTTCAAAATTAGAGCGACGATATCAGCCAAAAAAAACATAGTTCATAATTGACTTTCTAGCTCTTGGTAGTATGGAGGGTGGTCAATGATTTCCCCCAATGACAGCCTCCTATGTTGCCACCCACCTCTGATATTCAACTGTTTCTAGACATCTAGACAAAATATCGAATAACGTCCAAACGGTAGGTTTTAGGTACCAAGTATGGTACATGAAGTCTCACTAGAATTGACCGAGGAATCCAAATATGTAATAATATACAGGGGGTTCCATTTATAAAAATGTATCTTTAATATAAATCAGCCTGTATATGGCTAGGAATTTCAGCAAAAATATTTTTAGTTTGTAGCTCTTACTACCCCCACGTCCCACCAACAGCAGATTTAAAAAATATATATCAGGATAATCACAATCGTCCGTCCACACACTATTGGCCCACCCTGTATGTGTTATTTGAATTGTGAAAATGGCTTATTAAATTTGTATTTAATTGGTGGTTTTATAAATGCACATCGAAGTTAAGTTATAATATTTAACTCTAACGAAGACGGATAAAAGTAATCCCTAAAAAAAGTAAAGTAAAATAAAAGTAAAAAGTAATTAATTGATTCGCCTGATGAAAAACTAAAAAAAATATTTAGATTTAGTAAAAGCAATAGGGCAATTTATTAACGAATTTACACCATTTTTGGCAGTTTCTCAGAGACGAAAAGTATCCCGGCAGAGCTAAAGGTAAAACTACTGCTTTCTAATTTTATTTTTTGATAGGTAGATTGGTGCTAGTATTTGCAATATTATTATTTATAGGTATTTACTAGACATGTATTAGTGATAATTTTAATTTATGACTGTGAAAAACCAGTTAGTAACTGTATTACACAAGTAACCAATACTATTATCGAACATTTATTAGAGAGATCTAGGATGTATTCACAAACTCAGCAAACAAGGAACCGCATAAAAACTGAGTAAGCTGTATCAAGAACAGTTTAGGTTAAACAGCTTTAGTTTTATCATAATTAAATTAATTATCATATAGCATATTAAAATTAAAAAAACAATAATCGAATTGTCAACGATCATTTAAGCAGGGAATACACATGCCTGTTACTTCATGATGGCATTCAAGGAACTTGCAAAAAGCGGCGTTGTTCCTCAATAAATTGCCGTATTGAACCTTTACTAAATCTAAATAATTTTTTTTATATTCGACATCAGGCAAATCAAATGGATTACTTAAGTTTGTTATCCTTCTTCGTTGGATGTTTTGCTTCTAATTTTACAGCCAACTTACTTTCGAAGTGCATTTATAAAACAGCGAATTAAATGTAAATTTAATAAGCTGTTCATTTTCATAATTCAAATAACACATACGAGTATGTTAAACTTAGCGACACTTAATTCTTTGTATTTAAGAAACTCTGTTAAAATTCTACATAACGTATAAGAAATAACATCGCCGTTATTTCTTAACAGTTACAGGGGGATACAATATTAAACCTTGAACTAACGTAAATGGTAAATGTTATTATGACCAGAATGGGATAAGTACTTGAGCTGAATATCTATGAAAGTAGTATGTCAAAATTCATAACTGACAGATAATGGTTATATACTATTGAAAACCATCAAACTATAATCCGTCAGTGGTAGTTGCTGAAAATTAAAGTGGTTATATCTTAACAACGAAGTATGGAACCCATTTCGTATTGTAGGGGATGATTTCCACACAGATAATATATCAAAGGGATGCATGTACGTACGACTGATACAAGCAGGCATTATTTTTTTGTTATTTTGCGGAATTATGTTAAAGGTACTTATTTAAATTTTGATTTGATACTACACTATAATGATTCAACATTTAGTGAAAAATAAAAGCACATATTTTTATGCAAAAAAATATTTTTATAACATATGTGCAACTCTTTTCGAAATTTCAAGATCAATAGCCTCTATTTTTAATTATCTTTTATCATGAAAGTTCTTTGTGAGAGCATAGAAACCACTCTCCCAAAAAAACATGTATCTTATTCTTATTTATTAAAATACGATTACTTAATTTTCACCAGCTGCCACTGTCGCTTAGTATTATTTTTATACAGCTCTACTATTAGTTTAAACAAAGATATTAGATATAGTATTTAAGAAATAACTACTACTAGCTTTGCAACACTCAGATCTGTAGCCTGAAAAATAATAAAGGCAGGACGAACTTCTAAAACAAGTATCACAAATAAATACACATAATTCTACTTACGATACAACTGGTGTGAAATATTGTCATGGCAAAGAAGGAATACAGCAAAATCAACGCCATTTCGATCAAAAATACTCTATTTTAGAACTGGTGATCATAGTTTATATATACCTACTTCATGCGTTTTATTGCATTTTTTTATTTAGGTAAATTTAGTATCACGCAAAACAGTTGTTCACAGATTTATTTGTAAATCAACATTTACATTTCCTAGTCATTATATTTTCCATAACATGAAAAACATGCAACATTGTTGTTAATGATGTTTTAATTTTATAAAGAAAAAATAAAAAAATTTTAAAAATCTAATAACTCTTGCCTAAACTTGTTAAGAATTATAACGAGTTTTTAGATAATACACTAAAAATGTTCAAAGCACAGAGAGGGAAATACTGTGTTAGATAAACTGTTAATACAGTCCAGTAATTGATTATAATGGGGATACATATTTTCAGCTCATTTAAAACGAAATTCCATCTTTCAGTATTGAATAATAAATAACATGCTTTCAGTGAAAAAAAAAAACAGTTTATCATAAACAGTAACCGATAAATGCAGAGGGATATTACGGATAATAATACGAAGCTACTGTGAAGAGAACTTTTATTTTTATTTATTTATTTAAACTTTAGGGACACAAACGGGATTAACCCATGAACAGTATCCACAACTAACATTAACAAATATAAACACCATAGTGATTAAGAAGCACAACTACAACTACAAATTGAAGAAGACAAAACAACAAATTATAAGCTTAAAAATAAATCAGTCAACAAAGACTTCAGTGATTTATCAGAAACCGCAAACAAATCAATATCAGAACAAAATCTGTTAGAAGAATGCATTATTCTACATATAGGGGAATTACCAGTATAATTTGTTCTTCTAAATGGTAAATAGAAACAAATCATAATGCCGCGTACCATGGGTGGGCACATTAAAATGTATTGAAGATAAAAGATCTGGACAGTTCAGTTTATTATTCAATACTTTATATAAAATTAGTATGTCATTCAAGATGCGACGTTTCTCCAATGACATAAGCCTGAATTGTTTCCTAGCTGCATTGTAATTACTATTTTCAATTATGGAATGAGTTTTAAAAGACATAAATCTAATAAATTTATTCTGAACGGCTTCTAAGCGACTTACATAAATGTTGTATTGTGGATTCCAAACAAAAGGTGCAAAATTTATTTTACTAAACACGTAAGCATAATATAATTGTTTAATTGACTTACGAAGAATAAACTCTAGCATCCTGGATGCATTTAGAATAATTGAATTAATGTAATCATTAAAAGTTAATTTGGAATCAAAAATTACTCCAAGATCTTTTATAACGGATACTTTGTTTAAAATTGGATCAGAGACATGATACTGAAAAACAACTGGATTAATGGTACGACCAAATGTAATGGCAGAGCACTTAGACAAATTAAGATACAATGAATTATTTTCAGATAAATCAACTAAATTATTTACATGTGATTGCAACAGTAAACAGTTATTTAACGACATATTTTTGGTAATAATTTTTAAATCGTCGGCGTACAAAAGAAACTTACAGTGCTTAAAGCAATTTTTTATATCATTCACATATATTAGAAAAAACCAAGGCCCTAGATGTGACCCTTGCGGTACACCTGATGTTGTTAAAAATGTGTTTGAATTATGGCCGTTTATTGCAACAAACTGCGATCTGTTTTTAATATAGGATTCGACCCATCTTAGAAGAACACCTCTCACACCAACTCTAGCAAGTTTACGCAAAAGGATATTGTGGTCAACTTTGGCAAATGCCTTGCTAAAATCAGTGTAAACGGCATCACCCTGACTGACATCGTCCAAGCCACTACATAGGTATTCCGAGTAGGTTAACAGGTTTGATTCTATGGATTTATTTTTCAAGAAACCATGCTCTTCTGGTATAATGAGGACTTTAACTAAATTATATATACATGGTGTTAAAAAAAGAGTGTAAAATATTTAAAGAGGTAATAGTATGAACCAAAATAAGCAGAAAAGTCTCAATAAACATGGGTCCGCAAAGTAACGGTTGCGGAGATATGGAATGTTTTATGTTTTTAGCCCCTTTTTTATTTTTCAAAAACGTTATGTATTTTCTTATAATAGTTGGTTAATGTTTAGTGAAATAAACAGTACGTATTTGACAGTTGTTCTCAATGCACAAGTTTTCTTTCGCTATGGCTGGTTACTCTAACGCAGAATTAACAGACATGTATTTCATGTTTGGTCGTGCTAACGGGAACGCCACCGAAGCGCGACGCTTATCCAAATCACCAGATTCCTTCACAACCCATGTTTGGAAGAATTCACCAAAGATTGCGTGCCGGTTCCTTGACCAAACAGTGCCATTTATTTGGAAGGTCGGTATCCACTCCTAGAGCAGAAGAAGAAATTCTAGCACTGGTAGAGCAGAATCCAGGTACGAGTGTGCGGAGAATATCAGCCGAGGTAGGAATTAGTGGTTCTCTTGTTTGGATAATCCTTCACGAGCAACTGCTTTGTCCATACCATGTGCAACGGGTACAGGCCTTAAATCCAATAAATGATCAT
Source organism: Monochamus saltuarius (assembly GCA_025584915.1). Lineage (NCBI taxonomy): Eukaryota > Metazoa > Arthropoda > Insecta > Coleoptera > Cerambycidae > Monochamus > Monochamus saltuarius. Next base: position 105,063,306 of record CM046721.1, on the reverse strand, counting down.
CAAGCACGTTTGTATTTTGCCGCTGGTTTCTACGTCATGATGCTGAAGATCCTCGTTTTCTTGCAAACATTCTTTTTACTGATGAGGCCGGGTTCACAAGAAATGGAGTGTGTAATTTTCACAATACGCATATTTGGGCCAACGAAAATCCTTATGCTCTGATAGAATCTGGACATCAGGCACGTTTTTCATTAAACATTTGGATGGGTATTGTAGGTGACAGGTTTCTAGGTCCTGTTGTTTAACCGATTAACAGGCGCTACTTACCTCAACTTTCTGCAGAACACACTGTATGAGTTTTTGGAAGACATTCCTTTGAATCAGAGACAACAAATGTCATTCCAGCATGATGGTGCTCCAGCTCATTTTTCCATGGCCGTTAGAGAGCATTTACATCAAACTTTTCCACATAGATGGGTAGGAAGTGCCGGACCTGTTTTATGGCCTCCAAGATCGCCTGATCTGAACACTCTAGATTTCTTTGTTTGGGGATATTTGAAGACATTAGTGTATGGTACTCCTGTAAATAGCCTGGAAGAGCTGCAGCTACGGATTAATCAAAAGTGTCAAGAAATCCAAACCAAAGAGGGTGTTTTCGAAAGAGTTTCGAATATCGTTGAGACGAAGATGTAGTGCCTGCTTGGAAATGGACGGAGGGCACTTTGAACATCTTCTGTAACTTTGTTATTTGTTTGTTAAAAGCTTCCTATGTCGGTTTATTCCTAATAAAATAAAATGTTTGAAAAACGAATAGTGGTCCATATCCCCGCAACCGTTACTTTGCGGACCCATGTTTATTATTTTGGTTCATACTATTACCTCCTGAAATATTTTACACTCTTTTATAATTTGCTTATGGGACGATAATTACTCACGACATTTCTCTGACCAGATTTAAATATAGGAACAATAGTACTAACTTTCCAAGCATTTGGAAATAGTCCTAAACAAAGTGAATGGTTAAAAATCAAAATTAGAGGAACAGATAAGGTGGAATAACAATTTTTCAGAAAAAGGCTAGGTATGCGATCGGGACCAGAACAGAAAGTGTTAGAAATATTTGACCAGTTAAATTGTGAATGTGTCGCTGAACTTATTATTTCATTTAAAAATAAACAATAAAAACAACTACAGCAAACAAATATAATACAACACAATTAGACACAAAACACAATCGACGTGATAACTTCAAAAGCACCATCAGAAATAAAATGTAGACATTTATTAGTTTTCTACTTAGACTACCTATTACATTAAAATATACAAAAATTTAGTTTCGTTATCTGAGATAATAGCTTTGTTCGCACAATACCAGAATCATGTTTCCAATCGTCATCGTCAGGTGCATGCACATTCCAATTGAAACAATGTATTTTCGATTTTATGCGGCCATTAAAAATACATTACGCGTGCGTCTGACGTATCTAATTGAACCATATTCTTTCAATTATATGGATTTATGTACAATGTCACATCGATTTTAACCTCACACAAATTAGATAATCACTTAAAAATTCATTGTAAAAACGTATTGATTAAAATACGCAACAGGTTTAGTCAAAATTCTCTACATCTATATGTAGAAAAAATTCATTGCTTGAGTTTGGAAAAAACCTTGCAATAATTTGATGTTAAGTTAAATAATGAAAGGCATGTTTGCATACAGATCAGTGTTTAGCTTGGACAATACATTGTGAGTATCTGATTTCTAAGCTTTACTATTACTGGTCTACTTTTGTTACAAATGTATCTATTGCTCAAAAGAAAGTTTTAAGATCCATGTTCTGGAATTTTGGAATTGTGGGGAGGGTAGCAGAACGCTCTCTAATGTAGGTAATAGAAGGCCATCGTTTTCCCAACGCGGATTCTCTTATTGACGAGATGATAGTTCACTCAATGCATGAAATATTGTCTCGTCTTCATGTTCGCAATCCCTACAAAAAATTGTTTCACACTTCCTTATGTAATAGAGGTGGTTTCTTAGCTAACAGTGTCTAGTTTGAATACCTGTCACCAGGCGAAGGTTTGTCCTAGACATAGCCAAGAACTTTTTGGCAGGGGTACTCTAGGAACTCCTTAGCAAATAGACAACTATTTGTTTGATCCCAACGTTTCCTAAACTCTTTCTGTGCTCTTTGATACATTCAACAAATACTGAGAACGGAAGCGTACTGGAGGGACCAGGTTCAAAAATATTGAGACCCGATGCACCCCTAGCCAGCATGTCAGCTGCTTTATTGCTATTCACCGGTCGTGTCCCTTTATATACCCAGCATACAGATACGCTGTTGTTGGTTGAGGCTACTAACAGTGCGCCTAATGGCATTCCCATGCTTATCTAGTCCATCCATAATAGGATTATCTAGTACAAGTAGTTGTAAAATTTTACCACAACCTTGCTTGTACATATATGAGTTATGTATTCATATTTTTCAAAACCGTGATAAATTCTTTTTGGAAATGACTATTCATAATAAAAACACAGGGCAAAAACATTATTTTCATATGCCATAGAGCAAATAACCACTGCAAGTGAGTATAAAATGGGTCATCACATGTTTTAAAGACGTTTCTTAATAGAAACAATTTTGTTATTGTGTTAGTGAATATCGAGGACACTTGTCCAGTATGCACCAGCAACTTTTTGTGCAAATTATGTGTGTGACAGACGTTTTGATGTTTTTAAGCAGTAGTTGAGTGTAACTCGGAAGAAGAAATTTTTACTTTTACGGTGTTGTATGAAGCGGGGGAGAGGAAAGAGCGAAGAAAATATATTTTCTGAGCTGGAGAGAGATCAACAAAAATTTTTTCAGTATTTCCGAATGAAACCCAAAAAAAAATTTGTTTGACCTCTTGGATCGTCCTCGCCACCAAAACACAAGATTTTGCAGCGTAATGTCATCTCATAAAAGAATAGCAGTTCGTTTAAGGTAAGTAAATAAAAGTTATTGACAAGCGCGCGTGTCCGACAGTTCAGCGACACATTCACAATTTAACTGGTCAAATATTTCTAACACTTTGAAACCAATCCCTGAATTTTGACATTTTATTTCTGATGGTGCTTTTGAAGTTATCACGTCGATTGTGTTTTGTGTCTAATTGAAGTTGTATTATATTTGTTTGCTGTAGTTGTTTTTATTGTTTATTTTTAAATGAAATAATAAATTTGCATTGTTATTAAAAATATATATTTCCATATTTCCAGTATTTGGTACATACTTTAACTAAATTATGTGCATATTTATATAAATATTTTGAAATTTTCACTTGCATATTTGGGTCCCTCTTTATAATTAAATCGGCAACTGCTGCTTCATTGTTCAAATCCGCAAATAAGTACAAGGCAGATTGCTATACAGCCAATAAAATATTTCAAAAAGTTTAGTATAGGTTTTATATCTCAGTTTCAGTATTCCAGTAATAAAATAATAAGCGCTAGTTTTTCAGTAACAATATATATTTATTATCTATTATAATGTGAACTTCAATCATTGGTACAACATAGTCAAGCCTAGTTTTCGTAATCTGTAAAAATTGGACACTGCATATTTAACACAGGATAAGCTTAGTGACAGAAAAGATATATCTCGACAAAAAAAGAATACAATAATAAAACTTTAAATTAATTTTTTCCTGTTTTTTTTTTATGGAAACTTTAACACACATATTATGTACATGACTTTACTACTGCATTTACTTCCTCAGCAAAATATTTTAAGAAAAACAATTACAGGAAGAATAATTATTTTGACGTTTTTGTATGCACTCTATACACGGAAGATTCATATATATATATGTATACTAATTCACTAGACTAACTGTTATATTTTGTAGTGTATATTTTTATTTAGAAAAAAAGGAAATGCTGTAAGTACGTAACTAACTTCTTTGTTTTTGGTTGGTGTAGGTATGACAAACAAAATACTCTTGAAGAATACAAAGTTTTACTTTAACTATATCATGATGAAACCTGAAAACGTTCCACAATCTTGGATTTAAAATTATGTCCCAGCGCATCTATCTGATTAAATAAACAAAAAACTAAACTAGGTGATTAAATCAGAAAACAGTACATAGTTATTTTTTTTTTCCTATATTTTTAGGTATTAACAATATTGTGTGAAGCTAACTACTCAGTGGACAAAAGCCCCAACCTGCGTTGAATTACACCCACAATATCTACCCATATATTCCTTATTATTAGCTTTTGTAACATTTTTTACTGTTTAAGAAAGGTATTTTAAGCTAATATGTATCAAATCTCCTACAATTCCTATCAATGAAGTCATATGTATGTTCCCACTCCAGAGGTTAGTAAATATATTAAATTTTTTAGATAATTATTGAATAGAGTTTTGTCTGTGGATGTTCATTAGCATACCTAGATGTTTGGTATCAGAGAACATACATATGACTTCATTGATAGGAATTGTAGGAGATTTGATACATATTAGCTTAAAATACCTTTCTTAAACAGTAAAAAAAGTACATAGTTATAGAAGCAATTTATTTCAGTACTTTATAACTCAAGCTTTTCTAGTTTCTATTTCAACTACTTGGCAGACTAGTTCAGATCCCATTTCACTCAAAAGTCGTCCAGTCACCCTGTAGGTTCCCAATATGCCAACAGGTATGTCGTAGTCAGTTTGGCTGACATTGAAGGATGTAAGTTTGTAGGTGTCCTGAAAAGATTGTGATGAAAAGTTTGCAGCAAGTCTTTCTCTAGTGGTATGTCACATGCAACTGAAATAAAACTTTTTTCTTTCCACAACTTTATAAGGAAGTTGTGCCCATGTATATGTGTTGCTCGGTTTACACTCAAATATATATAATTCGGACTCGGATTCCGAATTCCTGTATGTGCACAGAGTGTCTCAATTTCGTTGTAATTTGGCAACTACAAGAGATACCTAGGATGTGGTTTTTGCAACAGTGGGGTATTTTTTCTAGAAACTCATAGACCTCTTCGTTTTTGAGATACAAAGCGAAATTTTAAAAAACTACTGTTAAGGGATTTTCGCTTCTGCTAGAGTTTTTTTACGTAGAGTTAAGTGGTGCACCTCAAATTTTTCTACAGGATGCCTTTTTTAAAATATGTCCCAAATTTTTTTTTAATGGCTCACCCTGCATATTTTTATGCAATTGCATTATTTATAATAGTTGGTAGTTTATAATGTGAAAATTGTCAAAAAACTTTGAATTGATAAAACTGATGATGCCTGGTGCATAGTTGGCCATGCAATTTTATATAATTATACAAAATTGGTTCATAAACTTTACCTTAGTTAGTGAAAGTATCTAGTAGTTAGTATATAAAAAGTGTATGCAAAATAAACAGTTGTTTAAACAATTAAGTCATATAATAAATAGTATTTTATGCTATATCTTAGCGGATATTTAGCGCCCCAATTAATAATAAAACAATGTGTGTTAAGAATAATATTGAAAAAATGGAAAAGAATGGAAAATGGAAATTTATATTTTGACTATAAACTTGTTTTTATCCCTATTTTATAATTTGCTGACTATTTCCATAATTATATTTAAACTATTCAACAGAGGGAAGATTTAAACAGTTTTTACATATTCTCTCAGTATTAAGTAATTTTCAACAGTTTTTTTCTTTGACGATTAATATTCTTCTAATTCTTTATTTTTTATGTTTGCTTTTATTTATTTTCAAATGGTATTCAATTAAAAATATGTATACATTTTTAATTGGCTAATATAATTATCTTGTTAAAATTATTTTTACAATTATTAAAATGAATTAATTCCTGAACTAATTTTGTATAATTATATAAAAATGCATGGCCAGCTGTGCACCACGCTACATCAGTTTTTTCATTTTAACGTTTTCTGACAATTTCCAAAATATAAAGTAGCAACTATTATATATCATTATGAAGGAAAAAATAATGCAATTAAATGACTTAAAAATATACAGGGTTTTCCATTTTAAAAATTATATGTTTAGGTTATAATACTTTAAAAGAGACACAAAACAAGACAAACAACTCTTATCAGAAGCAATTTTTACCATGCCCATGTCAAAGCTATTCTCTGAGATACGAAGAATCCCTTAAAGTAGTTTCCCGTAGTTTTTTTGATTTCACACTGTATCTTAAGAACGAAAAAGTCTATGGCAGTTCTGATTTTTTAGTGTGTCGTTCAGCAGTCCAGTGTTGCGAAATCCGCTTCCTTCTATCTGTTACAGTTTCTGATATACTCTGCAATTATTATAACCACTTATACTTCTTCTATATACCGCTCACTTGTAAACCAGACTGGTCCCTAACGGTGGGGCAATTAAGGGGACTAGGATTTTTTGTGCTATGCGTTGGTTCATATTGCCAAATTTATTAATTTTTTAAATAATTTTTTCTAATTAATTACTAAACAAGACTTCATTAGAACAAATTAATTAAAAATAGCATCTATTCTTTATTTTATCAGGACACAATGGAGATTTGACAACGAGGTGGGTCCTATCGATCGATGTGAGAGATTAACACCGCCATTTTCACTAGTTTTAAATTTAGTAATAATACAAATTTATATCAAATAGAGAAATACCAATTGCATTAAAACTTATTAGTACAATAAAAAATCACAATGAAGAAAATGAAGCGTTTTCGAAAAAAAGCAGTAGGTATTTACTAACCTTATAAAAAGGTTTTAAAAACAGTTTTTGTTGTTGTTGTAAATGAAGAGTGTTCTTTTTATTTTAAATTAGCTGGAGGTGGACAAATATATAAACAATTGCATATTGAAAAAGAGGAAATGTGTCAAAGTTTACGGTCATTCTACGTTAAGGGTAGCGCATCTCTGGTAAACAAAATAAATATTGATATAATTACCTAATCTCAGTATAAACAAAATACACTTTCCACATTTCATTAAAATTGATTCTACATTTAGGATGTAACTAAAATAATTATAGAACACTTTAGTCTTATCTTTGTCCCAGCCAACCGTTCTTAAAATATTTCCCAGTACTTCTGAGACAGTATTTATGAAGAATAACTTGTCTGAGATCATTGGTCTCTCATTTTAATTTTAAAAAATGAACAAGAGAACAGTCATAGTAATCCGCAAGCTCACAATAAGTTAACAGATAACATAAGATAAAATGATAAATTAATTCCTAATTTGAATCTGAAAGCTGCGCTTTGTTATGAAGCGTTGGCAAATGCACCACAGTTCTGGTTAATCTCTTGTATTCCCCTAACATTCGGGGCCAAGGTCATACATTGAAAAGATACAAAGTGCGCGGTATATAGTAGAAGTATGTGATTATAACGCAATTGGAACAACCTGTACATCCGCTAGTAACTTACTTGTGCGGCATAGCAGGCTTCTGTCATTTCCGGTACTATCTGCTGTCTGAATTTATTCCAAGCTCTGGATACATATTGATTAATAATATAACAGACTGGTCCATCTGTGTCATAAAAGTGCTCATCCCAGTCTCCGTTATTCCATTTGTCGATTTGTATAGCAAACTGGAAAAGATTGCTTTCCAATTACTTTAGTTAACTTTCAAAACTGGTTATATCATTCCTTACAAATAAATGAATGAAATGAAAATGGTCAATAGGTTTTGTAGAAGTTACATATACATATAATCGTATAAAGTATTTAAATGGTGTTCCTAAAATTGTTCTTTTAAATAGGAGTACCCAACAGTTCTAATGATTTGTATCAAAATGTTCGCGGTCTCAGTTCAAAGGTATCGTTATTTTTATTCTTCGGTAAGTGAGATCGAATTTGACCTAATTGCACTGAGTGACACTTGGCTACATGAGATGTGAAGGATAGTGAGTTATTTCTATCTGTATATAATGTACATCACAAAGATCGTAAATTTCAAATAGCGAATCAAATTAGCAAAATTAACAAAGTAGTGTTTTAAAGTAGTATCAATACTGAAGTTTTAGATGTATATTTTTTTAATCAATTGACATATTAGCCGTTAAATGTCTTTTTAAAATATAAGGTATTCTTTATAATAGTTTTGTGTATACCTCCCTCGGTACCCATAGATGATTTTGAATTGTTTTTTTATTGTCTTGAAAGTTTTGCTGTTAGAGTTGGTGATTTTCTACTCCTAATGTTAAAGATTTAGATCCAGGAGAGAGGAAAACTAACAGTGTTATAAACTTCTCGAATTTCTTTAGTCTCAGTCAGTTCAATAATGTTAATAATAATTTTGGATATTTGCTTAATTTTATCATGAGTAATGTTTATTGTATAATAATGCGTGACCATGTTCCTTTAGTGAAGGATGATGTTTACCATCCACCTTTAATTTTCGAGTTTGCTGATGTGGGCATTGAAAATGATGTATTTCTGCCAAACTCAAACCAAAAGGTATATAATGTTCGAAAAGCCAAATTTGTTTCTTTATGTAATTCGTTACTTGCAATTGATTGGTCATATTTAACACATATAAATGACATTCATTTAGCGCGGGATGTTTTTACAAACAACTTACAAATAAAAAGTAAAGCCAAGGTTTTTGAAAAATAAAAAGAACACATGCCTACCATTTGCATGAATTTAAAAGATTGCAGTCTTTGACTCATGTCATGTCATGCTTATAATGTTTATACACAGAATGTCCAGTCATCAATTATTAGCAATCTTAATTTTTTTGGTCATATCTGCATTCCAAGAAGTGATTCCCGGCAGAGTATTGTAACCTCTAAATTGGGTTAGCGTAGAAACACGTCACGTAGACAAACAACTTTATTGTCACTCTTGATTAAACAAGAAATATCCTTCCTTTCCGAAGACCTGCAACAGCGACCATCTCCAGGGCCCCATTGTGTACAGCATCCCCTGCTCCTGTGGAAAGGTTTATATAGGACAGACAGGAAGGCACATCAACACAAGGTTAAAGGAACACAAGAGTCACCTCAAAAATAACAACTGGGAAAAATCGGCAGTAGCAGAACCTAGAGCGGACACGGGACACACGGTGGAGCTAAGTGAAGCCAGCATGCTAGTAAGAGAGAGAAGATTTTTGGTCTCGACTATACAGAGAAGCTATAGAAATTCATAAACATCCGAACAATTTCAACAGAGACGGTGGCGTAGATCTGCCCGGTATTTGGAAACGATTCATACGTGAGAGCAATCCACCGGAACATCATGGATCAGTGACCAACCCACCAGGACATCATGGATCAGTGACCACCACACCGGAACATCATGGATCAGTGACCACCCCTGATAAAAATAGTGCGACAACCAATAGATCTCCAGTTTCAGAGTAACTTCTGAAGAAGAGAGCGATATGTCTCTCGAAACGTCAAGAGTTCTAAACCGACGACGTGGCAACCAGCCCGGAAATCACCTGACCATTAACGACAGCCACGGAAGCCTAAAAACTAAAATAAAGGCATCACAACAATTATAAATTCAAACAGAAACGTAATTTACAAACTAACGAGGTAGGTGAGCTTCAATTATAAATTCTAACGCAAACGGGAACACAATTAACAAACCAAAAAGGTAGGTGAGCCTCCGTAACAGTATCATATGAATGCAGAACCTTGAGAAGTTGTTAATCTGCTCAGAATGTTCTTTAAAAGTGCTTATCAATTGACTCAGACAGCTAATGGTAACTTTATGGTTTGAAATTTTTTTCCAATATTGATATTGGAAATATGACCAAGATGTTTTCAGATCAATAAAGAGATTCAAGAATAAAATGACCTCGGGACTTGACAACAACCATCTTTCATTGTCAGAGATTGTGCTGAAGTTTTAGCTAAGCCGGTATATACATTATTTAATCTTTCTTTGAAGTATAGTATTACCTACCGATGGAAGGAAGCAAATGTTTGTCCTATATTTAAAAATGGTGACAGAGCTTGTATTGAAAATTATAGACCAATATCGATTTTGTCAAATTTGATAAAGTCAACATAATAATAATAATAATATCTCTACCCCTCATTCTAATCACAGGGATTAGCCCAGAAGTCGGAGACTTGTGCGGGAGAGGGGGCGGCATATTATTATTAAGCAGGCCGCATTTGCGTCCAGGAACGACTTACGTTGGTAGGCCCTAACCACTATTCAGTGCAGGAATGAGGAAAACCTGGAAAACCTCATTAATTAGTGGGGTAGTCAAATATCAACCGGCATCAATCTCTCACATTGACCCAAGCTAACATTATTCCACCCTACCATACCCACACAGAGGGTGCCAATCCTCTCCACGAATATAGCTTATATACGGTCTACCGGCAGCTGGGCTCGAACCAACTCCGTCTAGTCACCTCGATTCAAGTACTAACGCCTTAAACCGCGCGACCACTGACCGATCCATGGTTTTGTTATTAACAGGTCTACTCGTACATTATTTAGCTGTATTTACTCAATATGTTTTAAATATCTTGGATAATGGTAGCTGGGCACATGTAATTTACACAGACTTTTCGAAGGTCTTCGATAAAATTGATCATCATATTTTAATTAGTAAATTGCAAAGTCTTGGTTTTCATCCAAATGCGCTAAATTTTAACAATATGTGTTATATAATGGTTGTAATTCTATTTAATAAATAATTCCTTTTCTTAAAAGAACACATCTTCAAAGAAATATCTCTTATGCTTCTAAATTTTATAATTTAATTACTGCTTCAATAAAAAAATATTATGAATAAAAAACATTAATATAAGAGATTAATTAAAACATTTTTAATTAAAAATTATATAAAATTGGAACAAATAACAAATAATATGTAAATTTACTGTCGAGATATGTTGTTGTCTTATAAGACTCAAACTATATTCTATACTTACTTTATATGTATGTGTGTAAGTATATATGTATGTAAATGTATATGTATTGCATACCTAATTATAATTTAGATATAAGTATTGCTACTGTCTGTACAAAGAACAGAAGCATTCAAACACAGACTGACTTCTCAGTTTAGCTGAAGCCTCTGTTTTTCTAAGCCTAAATTGTAAAATTGTAACTGTAATTGTATTGTATTAATTTTTGTTTGTAAAAAAAAGTTAAATTAATAAATCAAATCAATAAATCAAAATCGAATCAATTCAATACAGCTATTGCTTGTTTAGGTGTTTCGCAGGAACCAAACTTGGGACCACTTTTATTTGTTTTATTTATCAATGATTTAAGTAATGTAATAAGTTGTTGTAAGCTTTTCTATGCGAATGATTTAAAGATGTTTCTGACTGTTAATGGTACAGATGATTGCTTAAATATGCAGTATGATTTAGATAATATAATAATTTGTATACATCTTTAAGCATATACCAATCATTTTTTTATATATTATATACGAATACTTACAGTCCATTTTTCAGACAACTCGGCTTCCAAAGTTATATCAACATCCAAGACTTTTACACCATCGTCATTAATGTTGCGAACATCTATAAAGTAATCATATTCTGGTTCTGCACCTTCGCACAGATAAGATTTAAGAGGAAGGATAGTAACATCCTAAAATAAAAATCAAGTTTGTATACGGAAATCTTAAAAGTTTTCAAAGTAATATCAAAAGAATACTGACTTCTGCAAATACCCGTAAATAGCACAAATATAGCAATAGAATCATTTGATACAATTCTTTTAACGCCATATTTATTTATTAAATCAAATGTGTGATATTACTCTCTTTTTATACCATTACGGTTCTGATTTAGATTTCCTGACAGGAAAACTATTTCGTGACAGAAATAATCAATGCGTTAGTCTTGCATACATTTTTTTTTATTTGCGAGACTTAAAATTGTTGCATAAGAATTTTTTTATTTTAATAGTGTTTTCTTTTTTTTCAGAAAAGTGTTTCCTGTACGGTAATGTGCATGTACATAAACGATGAAAATACAGCTTATTTTATTATAATTGACTAAATATTGTTTTAATGTGTAACTAGCACTAAAAAAAAGAACAAGGGTGTTAAATTTTATTAAAATTTGTTCATGAAATTTCATGAGGAAAAATCACAACTAGAGAAGGTATCAGGTCAAATATTAGGAAATCCAAAGAGCGTGCGGCAGTAAGATGTTCTTCAAAAAAGAATGGGCCCAAGATTGTGTTGATGGTAATATCTGCCCATACATTAACTTTCTGTGGTATGAGATTCGCATGTCCAGTGTGGATTTTCCTGGGACCAAAAGCGTTAGTTGTGCCTGTTAACCACCGCATTTAAATAAAACGTAGCTTCATTCGAAAAAATTACGTCTCGTTGAAAACCATTATTGTCGTCACACCGTCTCATGATTTCCTCATAAAATTGTAATCGCCTATCATAATCGTCTTTCAAAAGGGGTGGTATTTCTCTTGTTTCAAAAACATTCGAATTACAGTTCATCGTGATTGCGGGCCAATGAAACAGTTGAAGTATGAGGATTTTCAACAAGTTCTAATGCAATGTCTTACTTCTTTTCTTAATTCAAAGCACGTGCCCGTCCAGTTTTGAGCAAAGTCTGATGTGCGTGAACTTAGCCCCCCATTTATTGATAAACTAAAAAATAAAAGTTGTGCTGAATTGTGCTCGATTTGTGCTATATTGTGCTGTAAAATTTTAAAGAAAAATAATAGCCATTTTCCTATAAAATGAAAAAATCGTGTTTTTCACGTAGCCCCCCACTTCGCGAAAATCGTATATTTTTAATGTGCTAAATTGTGCTAGTTGTTCTGAACATTGTGCCGTTTAAAAAAAATTGATATCTGTCTCCGTTTTCCGGAAAATGGAAAAAATCGAAAATTTTGACGTGACCTTACTGTGCCGCCTACTTTGCGAAAATCGTGTTTTTCTTTAATGTGCTGAATTGTTCTAGTTGTTCCGAATATTGTGCCGTTTAAAGAAATTTGATATGTGACTCCGTTCCCCGGAAAATCCGGAAAAATCTGAAATTTGAGCGTGAACTTAGCCCCCATTTTTCTCGAAAATTAAAAAAACGGGATTGTGCTGAATTGTGCTAGTTGTCCTGAACATTGTGCCGTTTAAAGAAATTTGATATGTGACTCCGTTCCCCGGAAAAACCGGGAAAACCGGAAATTTAAGCGTGAACTTAGCCCCCCATTTTTTTCCAAAATTAAAAAATTAAAATTTCGAGCCATTATAAATTATTTAGCAATAGACATTTATCAACTATATGCAAAATAAAATTATTTTAAATTTACATTAGTATCTGTTAATTATACTGTAATAAGAGCAAAAAAATTGTGTACCTATGTGTCCAATAGCTTTTATAAATTATTACGTTTAAATTTCCGGTTTTTCCGGATTTACCGGCGAACGGAGATAGATATCGAAATTCTTTAAACGGCACAATGTTCAGGACAACTAGCACGCACAATTCAGCACAACCCCGTTTTTTTATTTTCGAGAAAAATGGGGGGCTAAGTTCACGCCTAAATTTCCGGTTTTTCCGGTATTTCCGGAGAACGGAGGCAGATATCGAATTGTTTTAAACGGCACAATGTTCAGAACAACTAGCACAATATAGCACATTAAAAAATATACGATTTTCGCGAAGTGGGGGGCTACGTGAAAAACACGATTTTTTCATTTTCTTTAAAATTATACGGCACAATGTAGCACAAATCGGGCACAATTCAGCACAACTTTTATTTTTTAGTTTATCAAAAAATGGGGGGCTAAGTTCACGCACATCAAAGTCTGTACTGTACCGTGTTCCTCAAATTTGTGAAATATTATACTAACCGTCCCTTGCGAGGTTTGGTTTTCGGGATATTTTGCATTAAATAAATCCCGCACTTCAGTCTGACTTCTTATTTTGTCTCCACATCCAAGCAATATCAAGATTTCGATGTGTTGCCTTTCTGACAATACAATTAGATTTTGGCACAATAGTATCGTTTCGAACAATTACAAAAAAATCGAAAAATTAACCAGAAAACCTGGCAAGTAACTGGTACCAAAAAACGCAAAATAAAAAAGACATATTTTTTTGCGTTAGCAAATTCTTTATTTTATTCTGTGTAAATTCATGAAGGATAACACTGAAGGTAATTAAATTTTATTTCACTTGTTAAGCAGCTATTTTCTACAACCATAAAAACCTTGCCATTGAAAACATAAAACTTGTTTATTTGGTATGGCTGGATTCGGTTTTCTATAAGCTTTTCAACGAGCCCTCTCATGCCTTATGTTTCTATTTCAAAACAATGTAGGGGTAGCTGGGGGTTAGGGGGTTGAAGAAAAAATAATTATTATATAACCGAAAGATGGGAAATATGAAGATCAATTAACGTATTTCGGAGTTTTAAAACAAATTCATTCAAAAGATATGAATTGTATTCCGTACTTCTGACCATCCCTTTTAGTCATATCCGGATCTATACACCGATTCAATCATTACAGCTAACTTGCTCAAAAATGCTTTGAAGTTGCTTTTTGGTGATCTGTATACTACACAAACAGTAATAATTTTATTTTCGGAAAGACGGCGACTGCACACAGATTTCTCTTAGCTAATACACAAACTGCATCTTTCCGGTTACACGATCATGAATTCAACAACCACAAAATGGTCAATGCAAAAATGCTGTACGAGTATGACCTTATTTAGGTGATGTTCATTTGATATTTCATGCTTTTATGCCAAGAAACGGAAAATTTAGGAATGGTATATATCCTCCCTAGTTTTCGCGCGATATTATTGAAAATTTCAAACATAAAGCTAAATCTTATAAAAAAAAATGTAAGAAACTGGTGATGTGACGCAATTAGATAATTTTAAAAAGTTGAGAACCAAAATAAAAGCAGAAATAGCTGTACCTATCTTGCAATTGGAAACTGAAAACGGTATTAAAAGAGACCCAAGACAATTCTAGGTATTCACACAAATATCACACAAACACTAGATAGAGAAAAAACGGAAGGCACTAGCCGCACCACCGCTACCACTACTACTAATAACAATTTCAGGTTATCAGCAGCAAGTAATGGATGCAATGATTGTTGGTTTTAAGGATTTCTTGAGAATCTTTATTGTTTACTTCATTAATACTGATAAAAAAAAAACAAATTACGTTACAGGAGCTTTTACTTAACTTTAGTTGTGAATTACACTCAGGTGCAAAAAAAAAACGCGACAGTGAAATTTTTGTTAAAGTTTGAAGAGTCACAACTTTTTTGTTTTTAGGCTGATTTTAATATTTTTTTTATAAAACTTTAGATAAAATGATCACCTTTAATCCACGTATTTAGTCGTTTGATAAATGTTGGCCTTTTAGTCATTATACAGGGTTATTCGAAAGGTTGCTTCATGACCTTAATTTTAAAACGCCCTGTGGAATAATTTCGTTACCAAATTTCTTTAAAATGTCAATATTTTATTTCTGAACGTGTTCCTTTAGTTTGTAATTTTTTTACACAGTATTTTATTGCAGTTGCATTTTTATTTTTGAAATGTATTTGTAGAGCTATTCGTTTTATACACTTTTTTCATAAGAGTATCTTGTTTCTTTTGGTCAGATATACAAACCCCTTTAGTATCGGTACTGATATTCCAAACATCCTGTATATTAATAATGTAGTAGTTTCCAAAAACATTTATTAAGGTTGCTGGATATATGTGGCTGATTGTATGTTGGTATAATTTTGTTCAATAGTGAACTTTGAAAATTATGTAATAGTTTGATTACGTCATTTATGTCTTTTCTCGTTAGAAAATGTCTTTCTTCCGATAGAATCGGTTGCTTATATACGAGGTGTGGCAATTAAGTTCCGGGAGTTTAGTTATAACTCGGAAACTGGCAACACTGCATCGTTCGTCAACGTTTTTCTAGAGGGGCTACCTTCCTTCTAGTTTCAGTCCATTTTTGAAGTTGATAGCATGTTTAGTTTGTGTTTTATGTGAATTTTTTGGAAGTAATTTTTTTAGTAGCAAAATCTGGCGGTAAACCCTCGGAAATCCTTCGAAAATTGCAGGTGGTGTATGGAGACGAGTGCATGTCGAAAACACACGTGTTTGAATGGGAAAAACGGTTCAAGGAGGAGCGTGAATCGGTAGAAGACGACGGTAGAGACTGAATGAGTCGGGTAGTCACTGGAGATGAGACCTGGATATTTGAGTATGACCCCGAGACCCGTAAACAATGTCAGCAGTGGGTGGAAAAGAGTGGAGAGCGGCCAACGAAATCGAGGATGTCCAAGTCACAACTGAAGGCAATGTTGATCGTTTTTTGCGATATCCACGGCATCATTCATCGTGAATATGTTCCTGCCGGCCAGACAGTGACTGGACAGTTCTATGTTGGCCTCCTGGAACGGCTGCGGGCCCGCGTTTTTCGTGTGCGACGCGAAATCGTCTGGAACGGCTGGATCTTGTACCGCGCCAGCCTATTCCTCGTTCATTGTGCAAGAGTTATTGGCAAAAAAAGGCATTCCAACGTTGCCGCACCCACCTTATAGCCCCGATATTGCCCCCCGCCATTTTTTATTCCCCAAAATGAAGTCGCACCTCAAGCAAACTCATCATGGCGGCGTACAGGAGGTCAAAGAAGCTGTAACCGTGGTGCTGAACGGGTTAACTGCGAAGGATTATCAAGGGTGCTTCCAATAGTGGGAGCAACGTTGGAATCATTATGTAGAGTTAGAGGGAGACTATTGTAAAGGTGGATAATAAAATTTTGGCGAAATTTAAATTGCTTAGTTTTCCATTGACAAATTCTCGGAATTTAATTGTCACACCTCGTATGTACAGATTACAACAATTTTTCATTAGGTATACGGCATTTCACTTTATCTAAAATGTAGTGAAAGGTTTTCTTGTTGTATACTGAAAAAATATTTCCCTGTCGTTTCTTAAATTTTAAATAAATGATGAATTCTTCATAATTTCTTCTATGCGCTTAATATGGTGTACTCCATATTGTTTTCTTTTTAATGATTACAGAATTCATAACAACATCAAATTTGTTTCGATTTTAGGTGCAGATATATCGAAACATATCTATAGTTTATCAATAAAATTTGCAGCGCAAAAAAATTAAAACCCGAGATTATTGAAATGATAATATTGTATTATACCTATTTACCATTTACACAAATAATCGCCACTGAGTTTAGGGTACCCTTTTTAAATATAAACAAATAATTATGAATATGCATTAAACTAAAATCTTAAAATGATTTGGTTTTAATATTCTTCACTAAAAATATAAAGTTTCTTTAAATAATACCAAAATACAGACTACAAAACGTTTTTATAGTTGCTGTTTAAAATTGTTTTAAAAGTGTTGTATATATTTTTATAGAACTGTTACATTACCAAAGTGTTTTATAAATGTGGGCCCTTTCCGATTCTATAAGTATCGGATAAAGGCATTTAACCACGTTATACGAATTTGAAGCTCCTATAAAATTTATTTTATAGCATCTTATAAAATCTTTATAAAATTTATTTTGCTAGTTGGAGTCAAACTGTTTTACTAATTAAAACCACAAATTTTTAACAATAGCGGCAAAAGCAGTTGAATTTGTTGTATAAAAATAGATGTTGTAAAATGTAATTTATTTATTTCCTTGTGAATTTCTTTCAATTTTTTGTCCGGTCGCTGTGAACCAATTTCCAATGCGGAAGAGTATTTTTAAATCATAGTACAGGTTTAAATGACAAAATAATAATATTTGATAGTTTTTATTCTGAACAATATTTTAAGTCACTGTTTCTTAACATCCACTTCGAATACTTGGCACAACATTTCTTCATGTGTTTCATCATATATCTTTCCAGTTACCTTATATTTTCCCAGTACAGCAACGGGTATGTTTATGTCTGTTGGTTTTACAGTATAATCTGCAATCTTATAGTGTCCCTAAAAATTACATGTATTACATTTTACATATTAAATATTACATGATACCCGCAGAGTTTTATTGAACAGAGCGTTTAAAAACAATTGTTTATAACAGATATTATTACAAAATCAGTGAAAGTAATTGATATGAAAAATATGTTTCCATTATAGAAGAGAGCCGTGTAAAGTTGCACTCTTAAGATGAAACGTAATATTTAAAACGCTTTTAAAATACTAGAAAGTCTTGGAATCGTTTCTATGGCATGCGTTTGTTTATTTGTCAACAAGAGTGAAAACATTTTCAAAATCGACACAACAAATAAGTGAAAAGGAATTGGTAGAATTTGATAACTGGTGAATAAAAGGGACACATGAGAAGGAGCATTACAGATGAGGTGCTACTATCCTACTTTTTCAATGTGGAGAAACGGTTTGCTACTTCTTCGATGTGGACAAAATATTCCATGCTAAAATCAACGTTGAAAGTGCAGAAAGGGTTTAATATTTCGAAGTATGGTAAACTTCATTTTTGAAAGTAGAATCTAGATATTATTTTTTACTGTTTAAGAAAGGTATTTTAAGCTAATATGTATCAAATCTCCTACAATTCCTATCAATGAAGTCATATGTATGTTCTCTGATACCAAACATCTAGGTATGCTAATGAACATCCACAGACAAAACTCTATTCAATAATTATCTAAAAAATTTAATATATTTACTAACCTCTGGAGTGGGAACTCGATATTCAACCACAATAATTGAGATCTCACTTATTTCTGCGTTTTATTTTGGATCGCTTCATCAGGTGGCCTCCTTTAGTAAATATATTAAATTTT
This sequence comes from Monochamus saltuarius, assembly GCA_025584915.1. NCBI lineage: Eukaryota > Metazoa > Arthropoda > Insecta > Coleoptera > Cerambycidae > Monochamus > Monochamus saltuarius. The sequence goes on along the minus strand of CM046721.1, from coordinate 105,044,641 downwards.
TTAGATAATTATTGAATAGAGTTTTGTCTGTGGATGTTCATTAGCATACCTAGATGTTTGGTATCAAAGAACATACATATGACTTCATTGATAGGAATTGTAGGAGATTTGATACATATTAGCTTAAAATACCTTTCTTAAACAGTAAAAAATGTTACAAAAGCTAATAATAAGGAATATATGGGTAGATATTGTGGGTGTAATTCAACGCAGGTTGGGGCTTTTGTCCACTGAGTAGTTAGTTTCACACAATATTGTTAATACTTGAAAATATATGAGAAAAAAAAAACTAGATATTATTATTAGAAAATACACGATTTTAATATTTCAATTTATACATTGAGCGTGTTGTTTTGAACTCTTTACAGGTTGCAATGATCATGGGGTCGCAGGTGCTTGTTGATGCAATTAATTAACCTTTTCGGATATTACCCAAGACAAAGGCAGTTACCTATACGTACTCACTCCGGATACGAAAACAAATATTTCGAGAAGTTTCATGGAAGAAGCTTTTTCAGTCAATGCTGTAGAAATGGTGGGAGATTTTTCTTGCGATATGTGGCTGGAAAATGTACTAATAATAATAATAATAATAATAATAATAATAATAATAATAATAATAATAATAATAATAATAATAATAATAATAATAAGTTCTCGGCTCCCGCAGAGAACAACATCGTCCTAAAAGAGGAGGAAAAACGGAGGAAGTATCGAGATCTTCTCTCCGAGCTCCGCAGGCTGTATCCAGACCACTCTGTTAAGATTGTGGTGCTAATTATAGGCGTCCTGGGTGGAATGAGACATACGTTGCTTTCTGACTTAAAGATCATACCGGCTTGTCGAAATTCGGCAGAGATCTTAGCCGGCAGAATGCAGAAGGCAATCGTCCTTGGTTCGCTACGTCTGCTCAGAACACACGATTTACGGGCGCAATGATTACTGACTCCATGGAGTGGAGAGTGGTCATTGCTTGACTCTCCAGAACATCTCCGAATGTGTCGGAGCCTCGGAAGGTGTTTACTGGGAAAATAATAATAATAATAATAATAATAATAATAATAATAATAATAATAATAATAATAATAATAATAATAATAATAATAATAATGTGTCTTTATTAAAATTCAAACTATACATAGTGAAGACATGTTATTAAAGAAGTGGCGAGGTTCAACATAATTGTTGCTCTGCCACCTAACCACTCCCTTTAAACGATACGATAAAAAGTAAAACTGTAAGACAACAGAGAAATTATAAACTATATATAAATAAAAAGCATACATGATAAAGAAGCATAAATACATACATATTTATCTTAAGTTGGTAACAAAAGATTTGACCTGCTTTTTCAGAACTTGGCAACTAGAAGCAGACTTAATAGCAGAGGGGAGTTCATTATAAATTTTAACGGCATTATAGCTGAATGACCTTTGAAATTGAGCAGTACTATGACGTGGGAGTCGTGGGACAGTTTACAGATCACAAAATCTAGTAGATCGTTCATGCTGACCTTTGACGAGTTTATCAAAAAGATATTTAGGAGAACCCAATTTATTAATTTTATAGACAAGAGACGCCATATGAACCATATAACGCTCATTAAGTTTTAACCACTTGGACTGCTCATACTTGTCACTTATGTGATCAAATTTTCTAACACAATACGCAAACCTTAAACAAGTGTTCTGTAGCCTCTGAAGACTTTCCTTGTCCCTGTTTAATATAGCAGGCCAATAAACTATATCACAGTAGGCTACATAACTAAGAATTAAGGTATCACACAACTTCAATTTGACATTAGTGCTAAGAACTTCTTTAAAAAGATACAGTATTTGTAATTTCCAATAAGACTTCTGAATCAAATTGGACACATGTTTCTGAAATCTGAGGTCAGTATCAAGGTAGATACCTAAATCCCGGCAACAGGTAGACGGAACTAAAGGTTTACCATTTAGGACAATGTTAAGATCAGGGTAATTAACTATGTCATTCCGACGCGGTCCGAAAATTAGTAACTCAGTCTTTTTCTCATTCAAAACTAAACTATGAGCATTAGACACAGTAGAGATAATATTTAAATGGAGTTGATGTGCTCCATTGCAAAATCAATGTTCGAGATGGAAAAATGATAAAAAATTTGACAATCATCAGCATATTGATGCGACTTAGAATATTGCAAAAATGTCGAGAAGTCAGCAGTATAAACTGAAAACAAAAGCGGCCCCAAAATGCTTCCCTGAGGTACACCTTTGTATATTTCAGAAATATCACAAAATAATTCACCTAAACAAACTTTTTGGCGCCTCGCAGAAAGATAATTTAAAAAAAACGTAACAACTAAATCACTAGCGCCAAAATATTTAAGCTTTAAACATAATGTAGAAGGTACTAGTGTATCGAAGGCTTTACTGTAATCAAGGAGCACTAAAAAGGAATTTTTGTGATACTACACATGTAGGCATCAAAAACGTTTTCTTCGGCAACATTATTGGCCAATGCTGGGGGTGATATTACCAATATGAAGCGTCATGGTGGTTGGAAATCGACTACGGTAGCGAAAAGTTATATTTAAGATTCACTATCCAGCAAGATGGCAATTGCTGAAAATAATCAGGTCTTACTTGGCGAAGTTTTTTTATCTATTAAAAATTACACAGTTACAAAAACTACAATTAAAATAAGTAATTCCTGCATTTCTTGGGCTCCTTCATCCAGAAAGTTTTACCGGACACGGAGTGAGGCATTACTCGGCAATATTACTGGCCAATGCCTATATAAAATGCTTCGATTAAAAACTGTTTTTGTTTGAGGTAAAGTTTCCTCTGAAAATATAGCAAAATGTTAGTTGAAAAAGTTATTCAGCATGGCTATAACGGTGATGTGCAAAATTTCAAAAAGATCGGCCTGGTTTAATGAAATCTTTGTGTTTCGAAAACGGACCTAGTGGACCTTCTTGAAATTTTTCACATCGATATAATTTACCATTTGGAGTCTATTTTCAAGCAAAATTTTGCTGTATTTTGCTGAAAAGACACATTACCTGAAACCAAAACTATTGTTACTCAATACATTGAATATTTCAAATAGCATTATTTCGTGGAAAACGGTTACTCCTAATGACATCAACAAGGTACATCTTTCTTATATAAAAAAAGGTAAGATAATTGATTACTTCAATAGTCAGATGTATACACTAAGCCATAAGAAAGTTCTGCCATTTAAAAAAACATGAAGTGTCATAAGTGGCGCCCTCTACTAGTAACGTCAAACTCAGAAACAAATTTCAATTTCTCCCTCCCTCCCAATTTTTTAAAAGTTATTTACAAATATTGAAAATAATTATAACTTTCACACCCTGGATCTTTTTAACCATCAGCTTTTGACTAAATTAAATTTGGCTACATCGTATATAAGTCATTATACAATTTTAATTTCTTAGAAAGTACTACTTATTGCTTTTAACTTACCGGTTCGACAAAGCAAGTTTCTGTAATGGCTGGTTTCATTTTGTTTTTTAAGTTTTTCCAAGCATCAAGGGCATACTTGTTTGATTGTTCACATATCAAACCTTCTTCTTCGTAAAATTTGGGATCCCAATCCCCATTGTTCCACTTATCAATTACCACATGTATCTGAAAATGTTTGTAAATAGATTTACTAACTGATAAGTCAATTATAGTCTATTTTTTTTTTATGTAGAGGTCTAATTTTTACTATAGTCAGGGACCGAAACTCTAGAGAGCGACTAATCGCTAGCTTGTACACAAATGCGGCGGGCGAAGCGTGCGAGGAGCAACATTTCATAGGCGTACTAAATTTGAAGGCAATCAAATACAAAAATGACAAAAATATCTGTATTACATAATATCCATTATTTTTAGTAGAAACAGTAATATAACAGTTTCTGTTTTTTAAAATCTTATTTTTTTTTTAATCTTATTTGTTTGAAAGATTGCAGTATGTGTTTTATAATGGATTTTGTTCATCAAAATATTTAGTTACATCGGGGGTCCCGCAGGGATCTAACCTAGGCCCCTTATTATTCCTTTTATTCATCGATGATTTAAATTATACAGTCACATAAACTTTTTTTGCCGATGATTTAAAAATATATTCCAAAATCGAGACATTAGACGACTGCAAACTTCTACAAATTGATCTGGGCATATCTGGCGATTTGGATAAGAGTCAACATAAAGACGTCGCGCTTCGGTGGCGTTCCCATTAGCACGACCATACATGAAATGCATGTCTGTTAATTCTACGTTAGAATAACCAGCCATAGCGAACGAATACTTGTGCACTGAGAACAACTACGTGCGTCAAATACGTACTGTTTATTTCACTAAACATCAACCAACTATTATAAGAAAATACACAACGTTTTTGCAAAATTAAAAAAGGGGCTAAAAACATAAAACATTCCAAATCTCTGCAACCGTTACTTGGCGGACCCATGTGTATTGAGACTTTTCTGCTTATTTTGGTTCACACTATTACCTCCTTAAATATTTTACACTCTTTTGTAACACCCTGTATATTCTAGGCAAAGTTTTATCTTGAAAGATATAGCAATCCAATTTTTTTTTGTCGAAAACTTATTTGAAAAATACCATCTTCCTTCCACGAGTTTCCATTATTTTCCGTTTCGTAGTTGTACCTACTTCTTAACCACTTTTTTTATTTGCACTATACAGATAAGCTACTCACGTACATTTTTGTTAATGAAATACATATTTCAACATCACGTACACTCATATTTTGATCTCGAGCCCTAAACTCTTCATACATGTCATCATCCAATATTCCTCAATTGTTAAATTAGGACGATTTTGAGAGTGCGCTGTAGAGCTTGAATTTGAAATCACTCATAATATTAATTACATTCATAATTAAATTAGCGAAAAGATATACTCGAAATTTTGTCAGCCCGAACGATATACCCGCCCATGATAGTGCTGGAAATGGAACAGGTGGGTCCGTCAATTCGTAGCAGCCAATAAAAGCTGCGGTGCATGCGTACTTAGTGCAGTAGAGGCTATATAATCGAATATGATCTCAGAGATATGCGGCACACGATTTTATAGGAGCAATATGTTTCTTTGTGTCGACTGCTATAAATTGTGAGCTAGTTTATAACATGAGTCACTCTCTAGATTTTCAGCCGTCTAGATAAACATAAACTGTGAAAAAGTAAAATGTAGGCTCTTTGATTTAGAATTTCTGTACCTTCCATTGGTCTGTCAACGGCATATCCTCCAGGTTGACTTCCATATCCACTACTTTATCGCCGTCGTCGTTTATATTACGCAAATCGATATTGAAGTATTCATCTAGTTCTGAATTTTCACAAGAATAAGTTTTTTCGAGTAGGATAAACACGTCAGATGGTTTGAAAGATTCCTAAAATTCAATTATCCTTAAATTATGTGCAGCATTTTCTAACTCTATTTCACAAAATACATTTGCGAAGTGAAAAACAAATTGTAGAAAAACAAAGGAGACATATTTTTAGAATAATTTCTATAAAAACATAGTCTTATGTAAAATGTATGCAAAAACTTAAAGAAATCTAAATAATCACAGTTACCAAATATTTTCCTTTGTTTCAGTGACCAGTCTGAGAAACTGAAGAAAAAAGCGAATACTTACATCTCCGAAACCTGCTTTGGCTTTGCCTGTAAACACCAACACAACTGTAAAAAGTAACCCTAGCAACGACATTATGGGTATATGCTGTTTCAATATTACAGTATTTCTTTCTTTATATACCAGACTGGGTTGAATATATATTGGCGGAAGTCGGATAGAATAATTAAATATAATTATTGGCACGGATCACTATTTTCAATGTTTGTCATGGTGTAACAATACATCAGTATTAATTTTACATATTTAATAAATTATTTATATATGTATAGTTAAAAAAAATACTACTACAAGGTGTCCAGGAATGAATGGATCATATTTCAAGGGTAGCTTCATTGGATGAAACAAACCAATTTAAATTATCTTTCCTTTGCAATTTGCATCTGCAAAGAATTTTTTCTATTTTATTTCTTAGGGTCAACCCACCAGTTTTGGTCGCTTTAAGACAAATCTCAAGTTAAGATGGTTGATATTATTTTTAATATCATTTTAAAAACCTCATGGCGTCAGTAAGGTAACTGAATATATTTTATTCCACAAAAAGAAATTATTTAATATATTTTCAGGTATTAACAATATTGTGTGAAACTAACTACTCAGTGGACAAAAGCCCCAACCTGTGTTGAATTACACCCACAATATCTACCCATATATTCCTTATTATTAGTAGGAGATTTGATACATATTAGCTTAAAATACCTTTCTTAAACAGTAAAAAATGTTACAAAAGCTAATAATAAGGAATATATGGGTAGATATTGTGGGTGTAATTCAACGCAGGTTGGGGCTTTTGTCCACTGAGTAGTTAGTTTCACACAATATTGTTAATACCTGAAAATATATGAAAAAACTATACATAAAAGGTAAAATTTTTTTATTAATTTTTATTTATTTTAGTAGGTCGTTACGATATTCATTGACAGATAATCAGTTTGACGTTGTCGAAATTTAATTTCATTTTGACATTTAATTTCAAATAATTTTAATTTATTGGTATAATAATCTTTATAATTAGATATTTGACTCAAGTTAAAGGAGGCCACCTGATGAAGCGATCCTAATAAAACGTAGAAATAAGTGAGATCTCAATTATTGTGGTTGAATTTCGAGTTCTACCCAGAGGTTAGTAAATATTTTAAATTTTTAGATAATTATTGAATAGAGTTTTGTCTGTGGATGTTCATTAGCATACCTAGATGTTTGGTATCAGAGAACATACATATGACTTCATTGATAGGAATTGTAGGAGATTTGATACATATTAGCTTAAAATGCCTTTCTTAAACAGTAAAAAATGTTACAAAAGCTAATAATAAGGAATATATGGGTAGATATTGTGGGTGTAATTCAACGCAGGTTGGGGCTTTTGTCCACTGAGTAGTTAGTTTCACACAATATTGTTAATACCTGAAAATATATGAAAAAAACTATATACATAAAAGGTAAAATTTTTTATTAATTTTTATTTATTTTAGTAGGTCGTTACGATATTCATTGACAGATAATCAGTTTGACGTTGTCGAAATTTAATTTCATTTTGACATTTAATTTCAAATAATTTTAATTTATTGGTATAATAATCTTTATAATTAGATATTTGACTCAAGTTAAAGGAGGCCACCTGATGAAGCGATCCTAATAAAACGTAGAAATAAGTGAGATCTCAATTATTGTGGTTGAATTTCGAGTTCCCACCCAGAGGTTAGTAAATATTTTAAATTCTTTAGATAATTATTGAATAGAGTTTTGTCTGTGGATGTTCATTAGCATGCCTAGATGTTTGGTATCAGAGAATAACATACATATGACTTCATTGATAGGAATTATTGTAGGAGATTTGATACATATTAGCTTAAAATACCTTTCTTAAACAGTAAAAAATGTTACAAAAGCTAATAATAAGGAATATATGGGTAGATATTGTGGGTGTAATTCAACGCAGGTTGGGGCTTTTGTCCACTGAGTAGTTAGTTTCACACAATATTGTTAATACCTGAAAATATATGGGGAAAAAAAAAAAACTATACATAAAAGGTAAAATTTTTTATTAATTTTTATTTATTTTAGTAGGTCGTTACGATATTCATTGACAGATAATCAGTTTGACGTTGTCGAAATTTAATTTCATTTTGACATTTAATTTCAAATAATTTTAATTTATTGGTATAATAATCTTTATAATTAGATATTTGACTCAAGTTAAAGGAGGCCACCTGATGAAGCGATCCTAATAAAACGTAGAAATAAGTGAGATCTCAATTATTGTGGTTGAATTTCGAGTTCCCACTCCAGAGGTTAGTAAATATTTTAAATTTTTTAGATAATTATTGAATAGAGTTTTGTCTGTGGATGTTCATTAGCATGCCTAGATGTTTGGTATCAGAGAACATACATATGACTTCATTGATAGGAATTGTAGGAGATTTGATACATATTAGCTTAAAATACCTTTCTTAAACAGTAAAAAAGAAATTAGTTGGCCAAGGAGATGATGAAAATGTATAATAATACAAAAAATACCCGGTGACGTCATCACGCGAAAACAAATGAACGTCGGAAATGCGTAGGTATAGAAAAAAGAGTCTTTTTAAAAAGCAAAATCGACGGGTCCGAGGAAATTTCATGAAACTTCGTTGTTTTGGAAATAATGAATTTATTCCATACTTTTCTTCCACACTGTATGTGCATTTTTAATCAAGTGTCACAAAGTTACCTTCAATAGCCAACGTAGAATCCATTTTTAGCCTTTTATTAATTACAAAAAATAAAGGAGGCCAAAGGAATTTATATACACCCTGTATAAAGTAACATATTTATTTTTGTATATATTCACCTCATATTTTCATTAGTTCTGCACTCACATATTTCTTTACACACTGTATAAGTTAAAATATTTCTTGCTTTATATAAATTCACTTCTCATATCTTTGCCTTAGTTCTGGTTTAAATTTCTACGTCTGTTCTTAAGTGTTAAATGTAAATACCATGTATTGTATTGTAAATATTGTACGTAGACGACCGGTGCCGGCGTTTCCATAAATCTTAAGGGTTTTGCATGGTGAAAACTAAGACACTCTTGTTTAGCAAACCTTTCTAGGAACTACCTAGTACCTACTTTATCGGAACGCCGGCCAGTCACATTTTTGTATTCAGTCTGTTCAGTCATAAACATCGACTCAAACATTGTGGGTGCAAGATTAATAAATATATTAGTGCACAAAATACACTGTCCTTATTTAAATCACACCGCCCCACAGGAAATATGAAAATTAAACGGAATATTAATATTTTTATTTATAAAATGAGATTTTAGAACAACATGTAACAAGTTGAAAAGGGTGCGTTTTAAGCACGGGGCGCAAAATTGTCGAGTCTTTAAAACACATTGATTTCGCAACAAGATTTTTTGTGAAAGCGGAGAATTTGATATTTCTATGCTTTTATTTATACTTTTCAAAATTTTGAACAGTGGGTAGGCAATCTGCATTGTTTATGCATTGTTTAATGTCTAGGTTCTGTCAATTTCAAACGTAGCGCCGAGGATAAAGAATTCATGTTAATTGTTGTAGTATTTGGAACATGTAGAAGGAAAAAAATCACATTTTTTACAGTAGATGCTATTAAAGACTGTCAGTCATTTATTAGTATCAATATTCTGACACAAAAACTCAATTTCCAGGAATGTTGACGATTACTGAGGGATCAATAGATGGTATTAATTTTTTTTATGTATTTCGTAAGTACGCAAAACTTCGTCCGCTCATTACGATACATCAGCGAGATTTCTTGACATATCGAAGTAATAAATACTGTACCCTGCCAGTTAGAGTCGCTACAATTGGAGGTATGCGAAAAAGATTCGGAATTCATTGGTCTCTGCAACAATGTTGGCAGATTTTGGAGCGGACATGACACTTTTAAAGCGACATAAGGTTGGCAATCAAGTTCAGTTGCCGAGGGTTATATCGAAAGAGAAAAACGAAATAGCAAAAAGAATCATAGGCCGGAAAGACACACCAAAGCAATTCACTTTAACCATATAATTGTACCTTTAAGATTTATTATAAATAAATGCTTTTTTCATTGTTTTAAAGTTTTATTTTTACGTTTAGGCATTAGTGCCTAAATGTGTGTCATTTCGAAATTCTAATCAATATCAAAATTTGTCAATTTCGATACTCTTTCACAAAAACAAATTTTTGGTAGGTGCATACTCGCCGCAATATAAAGGTTTCCAACCCGAAACAGTATCATATTTTGTTTAAATTATAACGGTATGGACACTCATTCGTAAACAATTATTGACACGGTCTAATCATTGGTATCTCCAAAAATTCCTATTAATACTCCATTGGCTGACCCCTTTAAAATATATATACATATTAGATTGAAAACTTTTAAGTTGTGGTCACGGTTCATAGATGATCTTTTACTCGGCATGTCGATCGTAATCCTCTTTTCTCCATTTCTGAAATGATCAAACACAAAGCACGCCCCACAGAGGCACATCATTGTCAGATAACTTACTTTTATCTTTGGTTAAATTCTAATTACTCCAGAATTTTAGCTCGATATTTAAAAAATGCTGCAAAACCCTCTGCAAAAGCCAGCGCCTATGATAAGCACCGACCGAGATGGTTTAGATCCATAGATAAAGCTTACATATGTCAACAATGTCATTTACCATACGGTCGTTTCTTTGCAGCGATTTTTTTCGTTCTTTAATCGTTTTAGTTCGGGACCTTTGAAAATTCGCGGTCTGCATGAGATAACGTTCCTGTTATTTGTTAAGTTCTAGACTATTCTTAAAACCTTTTCGTAGTACACTATTTGTCGATGATACTACCGTCTTTACTTCAGTGTATAATTGAGAAGGCCAATGTATGATTTTCAGTAAACAATCAATCTAAAATTAAATGAAAACAAAACGCAAAATTTGATTTTTCCTTCACATAGGGACATGATTAGAGGCAAATCCAATTTACTTCAAGCTATTAATTCTTGGACCTTATGGGCAGACACTGGACAACCTATAGACGTTTTGTACTTGGACTTTTCTCGTGCTTTTGATAAAGTGCCGCATGCGCGATTATTATCTAAACTTGAACATTGTGGTGTGCGTGGTAAGCTGTTAAACTGGATAAAATCGTTTTTGAAAGATCGTGAATTTATAGTTCGAATCGCTGAGAGTTTTTCTGACAGAAGACAAGTATTGAGTGGTGTTCCACAAGGTTCTGTCCTTGGACCAATTCTGTTTCTAGTATATGTTTCTGACCTAACGAATACGTGTACTTCCCAAGTGTTATCATATGCAGATGATCTTAAATTATTTTCATCATCATCTCTTCACCTACAAGAAGATTTAGATATTATTAGTAATTGGTGTTCCAACTGGTGCATACCTCTAAATCTTTCTAAATGTTGTGTACTCCATACGTCTAGAACTAATCCTAAAGTAGTATACAATATAGATGATACAGAATTGCCAAGCGTTTCACAACAAAATGATCTCGGAATAATTATTACGGAAAATCTCTCATGGATACATTTTTGAAGTTATACAAATCATACATTCGCCCCCATTTGGAGTTCATGGTCTCCACTATTAAAGCAAGATATCGCAAGACTAGAGGGGGTTCAGAGGCGAGCCACCAAACTTCCAATTGGTCTTAAATATTTTTCGTATGAAGAACGTCTTCGGCGTCTTAGTCTTCAATCTCTAGAAAATAGGCGTATTCGAGGTGACCTTATTACCACTTATAGGATCCTGCATGGCGAACTGTACTGCCCACACGTGATGTTTGACTTAAACCCTGACCCCCGTCTCAGAGGCAATTCATTCAAACTTAAAAAGGAAAGCTTTCGTACACGGAACAGACAACATTTTCTACCCAACAGGATATTCGATTCTAAATTCTTTTAAGAATAGACTTGACCATCACCTTAATCAACATGCAATGTGATTGATTTCTTATTAATTTCTAATATTTATAGTATTTATATATATTGTACTTTGATTTCTTCTGTTTTTTTTGTATTAAAAAAAAATAATAATAATAATAATTATAGGCGTCCTGGGTGGAATGAGACATACGTTGCTTTCTGACTTAAAGATCATACCGGCTTGTCGAAATTCGGCAGAGATCTTAGCCGGCAGAATGCAGAAGGCAATCGTCCTTGGTTCGCTACGTCTGCTCAGAACACACGATTTACGGGCGCAATGATTACTGACTCCACGGAGTGGAGAGTGGTCATTGCTTGACTCTCCAGAATAATAAATCTGTAAAAGTTCTTGGTGTAATTCTTGATGACTCTCTGACATGGAATTTTTATAAGCAAACTTTCCAGTATTATTTTTTAATTCGTAGATTGAGACATTTTGTCAGGACTGTTTGAAGATGTGTTACTGTTCACTTTTTCATTCCTATTTATATTATGCGGTAATACTTTGGGGAAACAGCACGATATCTCACAAAATATTTAAATTGCAAAAAAGTAATAATTCTTGTTATATTTAACACTGTCGACCGCTTTTTTTAAAAAACTAGATATTTTACCATTACCATGCCTTTATATACAGTTTTTCAACGAAAAGTAGCCACCCTTAGTATCTTTTAAAATTATCTTCTGGTTGAAAATTGCCAAGACATGTTAACAAAGATAACAAAGGGGACAACCACCCCCTCCAAATTTTCAAATGGCACCATACCATCTACTATTCATTTTGTATATTCGCGTGAAATTGAGAGATAAAACAATTAAAAAACCATTTTCTGTTTATTTTGGTTAAACTACAGAATAATAGGAATTACCGTTGAATTAATTGTTCAAAATGGCCTCCATTAACTTCCATACAGTAATACAGACGACTTTGAAAGAGTTCACGAACATTTACTCGAACTTGAGGTGTCAATTGTCAATATTCTTCTAATCTAGAAAAAGGTTTTTTAATTTTTTTTATTTCTGAATGTCATACGAATATACAAAATGAATAGTAGAATGCAGTCGCTTTGAAATAACCTTTGCAACGACGTGCCATATATGGTATGGTGCCATTTGAAAATTTCGATGGTGTGGCTGTGGAGGCTAAGGAGTTGATGGCAGAAAATCGGATTTTCTTAAAAAAAGATGTCCCCTTTGTTATCTTTGTTCACATGTCTTGTCAATTTTCTACCAAAATATAATTTTAAATGATGGCTACTTTTAGTTGAAAATCCCTGTATATGCTACTCTGCTTCATTCACAAAGACATTTATATACTACACGTCACTTTTACTAAAATACTGCTTTTATTCAGTTGAAGAATTTGTAAACTCTCCAGACGTACATGCATGCATCTGATGACCAGTTTTACTACGCCTTATTAGTCTTGTTTTTTCATTCTATAGAGCATCTGCGGCACGTGATCAAAGTAGGCGTGGCTTGGAGGATAAACAAACAGCAATCATAACCTCAAACGTATTTATTACTATTTATTTATTATATGTTTTAGTTTATTGTTGTTATTATTTTTCGTTTTTTTTTTTTGCTACAATATTCCTTCATTTATATAACCATGTATAGTGAATATTATTATACACTGAAAGTCATAGATGCTGAAAGTGCTGATAGATATAGACATAAAATAAGTGAAATTGGAATAGATCCATACACATTCAATCTGATAATGAAGAAGATTTTCCTAAAACTTTACATCCAAATACTGTAAATTATTTGTTATATAATAAAAGTGCTTATACACATACATCAAATTTGTAGTTTTTTAGGTACTGAAATCTCGAAAAATAAAACAAGTAGAGCAAAAGTAATATAAAAAATAAAATTACTGATGTTTTCTTTATCCACTTTTACTGTTTAAACTCTCCTCAAATAATATAATAACTTTTAAAAAGCATTTGTATGATACACATTATTTCGCTATTCTAACCCCACATTTTAACAATTATTTTCAGAGACTTATCAACAAACGTGAATAATATTATATGCAGAACCATGTAAGTTTATGTTACTTACATCTATCTAAAAAAATACGTATTTTGAAAGATTTCAGTAGGTACCTAAAAATTTGCTGGATAGATCGTTTTCTGACGTTATGTGTTGATTTTACTTCGGTACATTTAAATATTCGCAGGTGGCATGAGATAACATTCTTGTTATTTGGTAAATTCTATATTATTCAGTTCTTAAATTACTTTTATTTGTACAAAACACTATTTCAAGAATACGGCGTCCTTAAACCATATTAAAGGCTTAGAAAATAAGTAATTTTTCTCACCAAAAATGTACGCATATTATGTATATAAGTATGCATATACAACATGCTAAAACAGTTTAATTTCAAATAATCTAAATTACCTACAAAAGAAATATTTATTTATAACTAAAAAATGGTACTCCGATATGGTATTAATTCTACAAGATTTTATATAAAATATTAACTTTTCACAAAAAATAAATATCACTGAGAACATTTGAATTCGTAAATAGCAGAAATATGTGCCAGTTTTAAACAAAATTTTTCAAAAGCAGGTATCCACAGAATAAGAATAAATAAAAATTTAGTCCTGAAATAGGTTGCCACTAAATACAATAAATACATATGCTGCTGTGGCGTTTGCACAGCCACGGAAAATGGATATGATTTATTTTTTCAACTTCTTTTTCTTCATTTAATATTTTTCGCCTCATATCTATCTTTTCTTGATTCTTTTGATGAAGTACCAGATGTATAACTCATATTCACAGTGGGGATCCAATCCGGATTATTTTGCTCGTGCAAATTTGCAAGTTTCCCTATAGTATAATAAATGTATAATTTTTGCTCTTTTATGTTTTGAACATATTCTTCCAAATTTAATTTTGAACACTGTAAGGTCAGCTCTTTTTAAACTATTCATCCAAGCCTTTCGCCTCTCAGATGCTAACTGGTTAAATTGTTTATGTATTATGTCTGTCGAATTCAGAACGAATTCTGAAAAAACTAACATTGTCCCTTGCAGAATTACTGCCACAGTTTACTACCATACAATAATTAGGCATTATATAATACAAATAACACTAAAATATTTAATAATAAATTGGAATAAATATAAGGTTATAGTTTTGTTTATCCTCCAAACAACGACCTTGACGTCACGTGCAGATGCCCTATTGTATTTATACATTCTTTATCATTTTTTACTAAATCTTATTTGTCATTTTTATATTTTTGAATATATTTATTGTGATATATTAGTGTGTGTATATATTTTATTTGTGTGTATTTACACTTTTTTGTCATTGACTTGCCATACAGTTTAACTGTAATCTAACATGGTTAATAAACAGCGACTAAACTATTCATTATTGTAGTAGATAATTTACTTAACTTATTTTTATTCTAAAACGACAGTCGATGGGCCTGTCTATATGTATAAGTAAAACTCATTGAAAAAATAATACTATTCGATAGATTAATATTTCCTTTATTTTTAACAGTATTACAGATATTAAATATTATTTCTCGGAAGCCTCCACCTCAATTATAATACAAAATAATTCAGTGTCAATTTCATCTAAGACGATTATTCTGCCTTGGAACAATCCTATATCTGTTAATGTAAAAGTCACATCCTTTCTCCATACTTCAAAATCGGAAATTTTATAATGTCCCTGAAAATAAAAATTTATTTATGTAGACATAATAACTCTTCGCTTATACAGGGTGAGTCAGTCATAATGTCATTAATTTTAAGAGGAGATAGGGAATAATGAGTATAATGCGAATACGTGATTAAAACAAAATCTAAATGCATATTTACGCCGAAAAAAAATATTTTCAAATCATTATTTAAACCCCCTTTTCAGACTGTCACTGACCGGTCACAGCCTTGGTCGGTTACAGCTGACAGTTCAACTCGATATCGACCTGATGCAATGTTGTCAAGTTGTAATATTTTTCTCCTACCCACCTAGGTTTTAGACATCACAAATAAACGGTTGTACTGACTATTTTAGAATATCATTTTTTCTTGCTCAGTTCAACTTCAGCCAATAATAATTTAAAATGTTAATACCCAATAAAATCAAATAATAATAATCAAATAATTCTATTAAAAATTGCAAGTAACGTGGTCCACTCAGGTTTTCCCGTAGAAAATACGGCCCAATCAAACGATACCCGTACACTCGCGTGTCGATTTTTCTCTGAGCAAATGTAGCCGTTATGACTGCAACAAAACTCCAACGTGTCTAATAATAAACTGAGTACTAAACCATTTACGTACATTACATAAAAAACCTATACCCAATGGGTAAATTATTGAGAAGATGAAAAGTGTTTCGTGTTTAAATACTAAGTACTTAATAAAAACCATCGTGTTGTCGACAGAAAACTGTCCAAGACCGAAATGGCACGCCGCTAATCGAGAGTTAATCTTGACCTTGACCTTATTAGGTCAATAACCTAGTTACCTAGTTTTTGTACTGTTATTTAACGACAAGGAGTAAAACTATTTTTTTAATCTAGATACATGAATGAATTTTCCTTAAATATTGATTTATTTGTTAATAAAAACAAATGTAGATAATAAATAAATGTTTTCGAATGCTAGGCTATTACAGTTTAATAATTTTGATATTACGTTTTCACTACGTTTTACAAATAAATATGAATTTTTAGTATTACTCGTAAGTACAATTAACTGCACACATAACCAAATGTACAATTTGTAGTTACGTACATCTAGCCTAGAAATGTATTGTTTTTAAGTAGTATGATACTAACCTGTTTACAGCCCACATAAGTATAACTGCATTTATCCGTCCATAGCACTTTATTAATAAAATTCAGTCGCATTTCGTAAACATTCTCCGTATAACACTACCATTTCCACATAATCGGAATTTGTAAAATTATGCGTTGTGAATTTACGCCAAATACGTGAGGTTAGATGAAATAAACAAACTACTGCTTGTATTCTCTAAATCCCCTCCAATGTGTGGCATGATGTACAAATTTGAGGGGAAGAAATGCGGGAAATGCAGAGTACTAAATGGAGGTAAATTTGAATAACACGCTGATGTGTTAGATGATATTATGTATGTAAATGTGGCATCCATGGTTAATACGGCAAGTCTGTGACATCAGAATTTCGTCGGGTGCGCCATCGTAGCGTACCAGGAGCGTCGTGTTACTGATTTTTGTAGGGTGATTTGTTTATTTTTTTAAAAGTCGAGTAAAAAATTTTTTTTTCGATTTTCTGCCTTTATTAGGCCTCCCGAATACGTGGTTAAAATTAATGACATTATGACTGACTCACCCTGTATTCGCTTTGTTTAAAATTCAAGTAAGGAAAAATATACGGTGTCCAAAATATTATGGGCAATCTTCTGGATTTAAGTAGAACATCAAGAACGACGCTGGTTTTCAACGCTCATTAAAGAAATATGTATAATTAAAAAAAATGGGTAAAATTTCAAAACATTAATAGAGGTAAATCAAACAAAAAATTGTATGATACGCGATTGTTTTCCAATGTATGAAGCTTATAGTTATATACAAAAAAAATTTTTTCTACAAAACTGTTTTTGATGTTAAAATATCATTTTTTGAAACGCGTGTTACGCAAGTTACTTTTAACACTAGTGTTAAAAGTAAATCAAACAGCACTGGTTGCTACGAAAATTTTGGTTCATCAACATTGCGATCTGTGTGGTATTTTTTGATTTCTTATTTTTATTGAGTTTAAAGTTCTTCCGATTGTTTTGTAGAAAAAATAGTGTATGATATACGTGTTAAAAGTGATTTTATTTTGTTCGTGAAGTTAAATCATCTTCACTCACAACATAAAATCTTACTTTTAACACGTATATCATAAATAGCTATTATAATTTAGTTATATCCATCTCGGAAACCTACAGAGTGTCTAGAAACTCCGCGCAGAAAATTTAGGGAGATGGTACTACTCGAAAAAATAATGTACCAATGTCATGCAACATTTTCTTAAAAAGTCAATATTAACGGAACCTCAAAGTTATTAATTTTAATTTGTTTTTTGGCTACAACTTTTTTAATACCTTAACGATTTTGTTCAAATATCGTTATAGTCACATGACAGCTATCATTCAATTGTCTTCAAAGTATACTTTGGCTAATCGTAAACGAAATGGGATTCATCAGTATGTTCAAGAAGTTTAGATGTCGATTTTCTCGCAAACGGTTAGCTAGGACTTCAAACAAGAGTATCAATTTTTTTGATAAATCATCAGTCTTTAAGAAAATGATATTAACATTTCAATAAAACTAAAGATAAAGATATTATAATTTCTTCACTTAGCAGGTGTCCTTTCTGTCTCTTAGGGCGCTGCAAATTTAGAAATATATTACCTGAAACTGCGTCTCTATAATAAAAGTAACTAATGTGCAAAATTTTGATAAAATTAATGATCAAAGCGTAGTGAAGGGGGCGGGTACACCGTCTATGCCCAGATAATCTTACATACGGATTCATCAACAAGGCGTAACTTTAGTCAGACTAGCGGAGGTTACGCGAAAAATTTACGCATCTGTTGCACCAATTTAAATAAAAGGCATACTCCTATTCACTACTATGTATAATACATATTTTATGAGATGTTAACTAATCCGTAGCACTGAAAACTACTGTTTTTCAATATAAATACTAAATATACAATGGGAAACGCAAGGAACAAGAGGCCGAAATTACGCGATTTTTAGGCAGGTACAATACTGGGTCTAACTTTTGGCGCAAATATGGACGTAAATAAACAGCCTACCTAGCAATGCATGTTTCGCTACCTAGCAACGCATGTTTTGTGAATGGGTGCAAGGCTGGTTAGTCCAATTAACGCGCTTTACACGGGCGCAAAGCTGGTTAGTCCGACTAACGCTACGCCCGTTTCATGAATCCGTCTGTTAGTGACGTGGAAGGGGGTATCAAAGTGAGAAAAGACAAGTGGCCGCTTGTGTGGAGTGCGATATCCTCCAAGAACGTTTTCGGATATGAGCTTGAAAAGATAGCATCCCCATGGATGCCGTGCGCGCACCTGCTCTCAGCTCCGGATGGACAAGTTACCGAAGTGCGTTCATTGTTGTTTAACAACTAAAATTCGTAGGAAAATTCATAAATTGTTCTTCACAAATGAAATACGTACGGTAAAGAAAATTCAAGCTGTGATAACAGTTGACATGCCTAATTTTCGGATAGATTTCTTAGAAGGACAATACATGATATGAATTTTCGGTATTTAAAACGAAATCATAAAAGCATGTTTGTTGAAAAAGACGAAATTGTAGTATGGCGAATAATCTTTAACATAACAATATTTAGTTTTCGTGTATACGGCAACGCTGCGTCGCTGCGAATTTTGACGACCAAGCGCCGCACCGTGTCCTGGTACTATGAGGTATATTTTCGTCCGTATACCGATTATAATTAGTTAATAATATTATTGAAAATCTCGAATCTTTTTCTAAAAAAAAAAAAAATGTAATGGAAAAGTGGGTTCAGATATTTAGCGTTGATGCTGCTAGTGATAACTTAAATTAAATTTTTAAGTTATAGTGTCCTACATAATGTCGATTCCTGTCGTCAATGCTTTTTGCGAACGTGTTTTCAGCATTATGGAAGCATTGTGGACCAAGCAAAGAAATCGACGGAGTTATATCTCAAGTAAAATCGGAAATACAAGTGAGACAAAATTTTGATTTAAAATGTGAGGACTTTTTGGCTCTAGTTAAATCAGACCAAAAACTGCTTCAGGCATCTCAACAAAAATATAGATTTAAGTAGCAATGGAAAGTAAAAAGAGTTTATTTGGTAGTTTATTTTTGTCAATAATATTTATTAGTTTTGTTAAGTAGGTAGGTACTTACTTACCATTTACCTACTTCCTAGTCCTAGTTACCAAAGTTATGTTTTATGTTGTTTTTTCCTCTTACCAAAAGCCAAAGGTAATTAGTGTATTTTATGATCGATTTTATGTTTAAAAACATAAAAAGTGTGCAATATATATATTAATTTCTGATGTTTGATGTTTTGTTTCAATTATTTGCAAACGTAAAAACAATTGTCCCGGAATGGCCGATGCTCAAGTTGGGAACCCTAAGGCCATACTGTATCTAAAGTTTGGCAGGATAACGTTCAAAGCAAAAGAGAAGCATTTTCAGATGGATTTTCTACAGGTTTAAAGACGCCTTCTGGAAATGGACGAAGATCAATAATAACACACAGAGTGATTTTAAAAGTGGAGTATTAATTTTGACTGATGACAGTAGGCACTAAATTAAATCATTTTTTTATGTTTTTTTGCGGTACAACTTTGTCCATTGGAATGCGCATATCTGAGAACAAAGGAGCAAAAAATGGGCTAATAAGTAATCGGCTTTACTACGTTTTTAAGTAAACACTGCTCTCGCATATAAATATTTTGTAAGGTTCCATATTATTAAGCTTGTTACATAGTACGCGTGAATTCGCGATTCGTTATACGCGATTCATGATATGCGAGAAATTCGCAAATTGTGTGTAGTCTTGTTTGTTAAAAATCCATTCATAAAGACCCTACACACGATGCACGAATTTCTTGCAAACCACGCGCAGCGGATCGCGAATTCAAGCATAGTCTGTAGCAGGCCTTACAGCGCTTGTTAAAGCATATTATACAGGAGTCAGAAAGAATGGATCAACCTTTGTGAATACGTTGATATATAATAATAACCAATTATTTCAATTTTCTTGGAGTTCTGTGTCCTCAGTTGAAACCCTGTTAGACGGTAAAAATATGTATACAAAATCCCAGAACCCTTAAGAAATACCGGGTGTTTAAATATTAAATTTTATTCTGAAATGTCTCAATAATTGAAAAAGTTTTGATAGCATGACTCTGAAAATGGATAGTATTAGGTTTTTTTGTGTGAGACATTCGTGTAAAGCTTGATGAGCTCAAACATAATGGTGTCTAGTATCTCCAGCTTAGTGACTGACCGTTTTTACGGTGTCCGTTTTCCCCGTCATCGCTAAAAAGTAAATGTGTTAGAAAGAAGTTCGAAAAGGCAAGTCGTTTTTCTTAGTGGACATAGTCCGTATAATTAAATTGATAAATATTTATTTTTATTTTTGAATACAGTCCATTTTTCAATTTTTTTTGTGTTCTTAAAAACATGTTTTTTATTAACCGAGATAACTGAGTTTAATGTTATTGTAAATTTTGAAGCAGGCTCTGTAACCTTAATATGCCAAGGAACTTTATTTCACGATACGTCATCGATAAGCGACATGTGAGTCTACGAGAGTAGAATGCTATTCGAGGCATTTGTAAAACTTGCTTTCTGATTTCACTGCATTAAATTACCTGTTTTAATCTGAAACATAAACAAAAATAATAAATATATTTTTTTATGTTAAGAATAAATTAATATATGTTAAATATTAAAGGTAAAAGGTACTGAGCTTGCTGGTAATTAGGCCATATTTGGCCCTTTTTACCTACTAACCTACACTACCCTCCATCTTTACAATCACAAACATCCATGGGTAGGACAGAAAAATTATTCTGCCCCGTGTTGGATTCGAACCAACTTCCGGCCGCTCGTGCTTCCTTGACAGCAACTATTCGTTGCCGCCTTGGCCGCTCGGCTACCGTCAGCCCTTATGTTAAATATTACTTTTCTGTTTATTTTCTTAAATAAAAACAATTAAGTAGTTTAATGTGACATTAGATGGCATAATTTTATAAATACCTTAAGTAAAACCATCTACCTGGACGTACCCAACAGCATTGTCGCCGTAATTGTCACGATTGTCTATATTGTAAACTGTTATGAAAAGAAAGACTTTGTTTGTGTCAAGCGGAGAACTTACTATTGCGCGCTGAGAGGGGACATGCGCGCGCATGCCTCTATCCGTGGATCGATAATCAATGCGAGTCGACTGCTAGAGAACCCAATGAAAGGTTGCGACGAGTGGTGGAAATACCATCCTTACAGTGTTGCTCTTGAGTAATTTTCAATGTTTTGAATATAAGAAAGCAATTATTTTATGCTAATGTTATACTGGTTGTAAAGCAGTTGTATGTACGAAGAAGGAAATATATATACAGTCCATTATCAAACAAGTGCTTAAGAAAAACCCTAAATCATTATTAGTCTCCAACCCTCATCTCTAAACAGAAACAAAGGAATAAGTTACCTACGTTTAACAATACAATAAGTTATTATTAAAAATAATTTTAAACTACACGTATTATAGAATAACTTACTGATTCCATTAAACAATCTCCTGGTAAAGCTGGGGTAACCGCATTTCTAAATTTTTTCCAAACTGCTCCACAATAATTGCGGAGCAGGTCACAGGCTCGACCTGAAGTGTTGAAAGTACCTTCTTTCCAATGTTCATCTACCCACTTGCTTACAGTCACCTTACCCTAAAAGTTGTTGATATGTATTTATTCATTCAATTAATCAATACATATAAATTATAATATTTACTTTCTTACAGGTCAATATGCATACACAAATAAAAGACTGTATAAAATTATTAATATACAGGCTTTACTGGCATCCTTGGAAGGGGTGATTGTACCAGTCAAAATAAATGTTATTTACCCAAATATTCTTATATGTAAAAGTTCATTGTTTCCGAGATACAGGGTGTCAAATAATTTGAAATTTTTATTATATTTTTTATTTACTTGAAAACCCTTCGTGATAAAAACAATAATTCTAGGTTGTAATGGAATGCCTTAGATCTAATTATTCAGTATGTTTAAATATTCCCAATGTTACCAGTGGTGTAGAAACTCTGTGTCACTCTTTCATTTACAATAAAAATGGTACGTATTAAGTTACGATTATTTTCAACAAATAATTATTCTATGCAATTTCTTTCGAAAACGGTTACTCCTAACGACTTTAACAAGGTATACCTTTTTCACATAAAGAAGGTAGAAGAATCGATTGTTTCAAGAGTCAGATGTATATACTAAGCTGCAAAAAAGTTATGCCATTTCAAAGAAGCATAACGTGGAATATGCGGTACCCTTTACTAGTAGCGTCAATTAGAAACAAATTTGAATTTCTCGCCCCCAAAAACCACAGATCTCCAAAATGTATCCAAATATGCGTGTTGACAACTTCACGTCGCGTGCAATAAGCACTTTTTGTACGAGTTGCATACAATATTTTTTCTACGTTCATGCAAAAACCAAAAAATATTATTTAGATGACACTAAGTCTGGAAAAATGTGACGTCGATTTGAAGGTTTATGTTTGTCATGATGACAAAACGCTGCAGTAGAATGACAGATGAGTGCAATAAAGAACCACTTTTTCCACTAAATATAGTTAAAAAAAAAGTATTGTTTTTTGTATGAACGTAGAAAAATATTGTAATCTCTAAATTAGGTTGCCATTGAAACACGTCACGTAGACAAACAACTTTATTACCACTCTTGATTATACAAGAAATCTGCTTCAACAAATTCACAACTGTCAAATGCTTTACTATGACGTCATTCGCCTTCGACTGCTCAATATGAACTGACTCTGACCGCGGAATTGATCTGCTTATATAGATTTGTAGAGTTCTCGAAGTTTCTGCGATTTCGAGAACGTATCAGGAAACAAATAGAATATAGCCTGGAATATTTCGGAAAACGTCAAAATAGGTATTACAAAAATTATAAATTCTAGGTGAGCTTCCGTAACATTGCCCCCCTCTTAGAACTGATCGTCCCGATCAGGTTACTCCACTATAGAACCTTCTTTACAATGTCGACACCATTATTCTACATCGGTACGACTTCCAAGCCAAAAAAATCTTTCTCTGACTTTATTCAACGTTTTATTTCTTCCTAAACTCACGCACCTGTACTACTATGAAGATCTTGTAGAACTTCTCGTACTCTTTTTCGGGGTAATACAGTTTGGTAGATCCTGTCTTTACCATTAGGACTTTCCAGTACCCTTTTCAATGCGCCATTCTGTATTATTAAAGAATCCCATAGGGTCCAGTAATTTTTCAAAGACGAGGATTTGTTGGAAATGTCACTCCAGTTAGGTCTATCCAAATTTTTAATCTTCCACTGGTATATAGCTCCGAAGTCTGAATCTTCACTCTGTTCTTTAGCAAGAGTTCTATTATCCCATTCATTCGGGCTCTGCAACTTAGTTCTTTGGCACATAAGTTTGTCCTTGTCTCTCACTTCATTCAGTCCAGTTGTTAACGTTGCTATTCTACTTTGTGCCTCCTCTTCCGCTGATGATTTTGCTCTTTCTGTTTCTTCCAACCGAGTTTCTAACTTGTTTTTATCGGCATTTAACTTCAGCAGCAACTGATCTTTATGTTTTAATTTTTGCAACAGTTCCTCTTTTTTTAACCCACTGAGCTTCTGTTTGTTTCATTTGATCCTGAATTAATTTTATCTGCTTGAAAAGTTCGGCATTAGTAGTCTTCAAAGTTTTATTCTGGTTGTTCAGATCAGTTACGGTTTTCTTCTTCTCCAAGTCCTGTCTCAATTTAAATAATTCATTCTTCTGTGTCTCAACATTAGAACTCAGTTGTGGCTGGACTCTTTTGTTGCTTATTCTCCAGTTGTCAGACTCTTCTCGATTTCTACTGGAAAAATTCGTAGAGCACTGATTCCCGAGATGTCCCTTTGCTCCACAGTTCCAACGCAGAATGGGTCTTCATCTACTGTATAGCGTAGAATCGGTCCAAACTTGTCCTTTCTGGTAGTTGTCCAATAAATTCCTCAAGTTATTTGTCTATCAATCCTTCGTAGTCCTTCTCGGCTTCACGTCGTCCTTGTCGTCTTTTCGTCCTGAATCTTAGTTGTCTTGTTCTACATTGACTGCTTCTAGAAGCTTGCCGTGCAGCTTCAATTTCCAAGGCAAGGGCTAGAGCTTCGGATATATTCTTGTGTCTGGCTAATCTTAACGCTTGGCTGATCTCGGAGTCTCGCAGGCCATCAATGAAGCTACTTATTGCTAACTGTTCTTGAAATTCTGTCGGTGCGGTGGGGTAAGCTAACTTCACCATACGTGCTATATCCGCCTCAAATTGCTGAAGATTTTCTTCGAAACGTTGTCTTCGGCCTTTTAGTTGTGCTTGGTAGACGTGTTGCATATGGGCGTCGCCTTACCTCATTTCCAAAGCACCCTTCAGCATTTGATAGTCCTTTTGTTTATCGTCAGCTAGTGTGTTCTTAATATCTCCATAGCTTCACCCCGCAGAGCAACTGTGGATGATGTGGCTTTTTCTTCTTCTGACCAGTTATTTGCCAAGGCAGCTGCTTCAAATTGTTTTAGGTAAGTGCTCCATGTCACCTTTCCATCGAATGTTGGTGGCTTCACTCTTAACAATGGAAGAAAATTGCTTTCAGTCTTAATGACTTCCCTAGCAGAAAACTGAGATTTTAGATTTGTAACCTCGTGTTCTAATTTTACTATACTTTCTTCTACGACCTTGGTGACTTCATTCTGTAACTTACTAACACTTCTACGACTTGCATTTTATATTGTACCTCACTTCTCAATTGATTGATTTCATCTTCAACAGTTTCCTCAAATTCATTAAGTTTAACCTTAATTGTCTTTTGCAACTTCTTATTGTTTACTTGCAAACTGGTTTTTGGTTTTCATTTCGTTCCTCAATTTTTCTTGACTACTTTCCATTTTCTCTAAACTGTTCTTCACTTCCTCTTGATTGCATTTCATTTCCTTCCTTTTTCAAGTCTTCCATCATTTCATCCTGGCTACTCTTCAGTTGATCTTGACTGTTCTTCATTTCTTTCTTTAAGTCTTCCTTTATGCTGTTCTTTATATCTTCTTGACTCTTCTTCATTCCTTTCTTCGTATCTTCTTGACTCTTCTTCATTTCTTCCTTCATAACTTCAGGGCTCCTTTTCATATCTTTCATCATCTCCATTAACTGTTTGAATGTTTCCTCCATTTCCGTCGCTTTTGATCTCGTCACTGGCATTCACTTGTCTACTCCAAACGTGGAACGTCACACTTCTGACACAATAATAAGAATTTTGAAATATTCTTATTATTTTTATTATCTAACGCCTCAAAATTGGTAAAAACTGTCATATCATTGCTTCGACTCTAAAATTAATGGATGTTATGTAATGCAATTATTTTTGTCATTTTTGTATATTTTTATATCTGATCGCATTCAAATTTAGTACGCCTATGGAATGTTGCTCCCCGTACGTTTCCCCCGTGGCGCTAGTTAACAAGCTGGGGATTAGTCACTGTCCACAATTTCGACCGCTGACTATAGTAGATGAGCAACAACGGCCGTTAAAGCCTTCAAATCGTACTGTTGAGAACCTATACCTCCAAAACTAGTGGCTATAAATCCTTAGTAAGGATGTACAAGTAGGTATGCTAAAATCGTATGTACTTAAAGTTTACCTGATAAATATCTGTGACATCTTCTTCCAAATCGAACTCCATATCTATTACTCCATCATGGAAACTGAACTCAAATTTGATAACTTGTTCGAAATCCGGACACAGGTAAATTTTAAGTGGGGTTAAATCTACATTATTCGGATTGAGAACGCCCTGAAAATTAATGGAAACTGGTACAGTACACATTTTGTAATTTGCAGTTTTACTAAATTTCAGAGCACAAAATAATCTCGGAATACTAGAAACTTGAAGTATTAAGTATGCATACTCACTCTCGTTGCAAATGTTGCACTTAATCCACACAAACAGAAACAAATTTGCCAAAGAACTCTGATCATGTTCATATTTGTTTTAACTGTTCTATATGAACGCCTAGCTTTTTATACATAGAGCACCAAACCTTGATTAGGAAAATTGTGCATGACGGAAATCGATAATGATTAATTTTTTATTGGCAAATATCGGGAAAAGTGATCTACAAAGAGGACATATGTTTTTTGTCAAAGCTGTCTTCCAACATTATGTATCCGGATATTAAAAAAACTATAACATACATCCATAGTCAAATATAAAATCGTGTATTTCAAGAAAACTAAGCTATAGATAAATATACGGGATATCCGGAATATGATTGCAGTAATTTTAAGGGCTTAGATATCTGACCAAAAGCAATAAAGAACTTACGAAAAAATGTCTAAAACGAATAATTTGTCTACAAATACATTTCAAAAATAAAAATACAACTGCAATAATATGCAAAACTACGTTACGAAATTACAAACTAAGGTACAATTAAGGTTAAGTAAAAGGGCCTGTAACATAATTTGTTGGTAATTTAATTTTTAACGTTCGACATCGTTGTAGTGTCAGGCTGCTGTTGATAGCCTAAAAGCAATATTAGTCATAGCGGCGCGTGTAGCTAGTATATTTCATTTTTCTCTAGTTTTTCTTTGATGTTTGGGAGTGTACATAAACAAAAATGGAACAATTTATAGTAACCATAACCAGCTGCATTTTTTTAATAATAATAACTTTATTGCATATATATATATAGCATCATTACAAATATCGTATAGTTATACAGTGTATATGTGCAAACTGGCAGGGTATAAATACAAATACAAATAATACTATATCGCATAAAATGAAATACTACAGAAAATATATAATATTATTATGTAATAACATAGAACATATTATAGGATGTAGAACATGCAAGTGCAATAAAAAAATACTCGATAAGTAAATTAATACTTGTTTCGAGATTATATAACAAATACTTAGAACTAACACTAACAAATACTTAAAATTAAACAAAATACTAAAATACAAAGCACCAAAAGGCCACTCTTTGTTACAAGTGGTAAATATAAAATCAAGAACAATTGCATAACCATGAAGGTAAGTATTGCCTAATTAATTATTTTTTAAATCAATGATTTCATCAAACAATTTTCTGGGGTTTAGTAAAATAAATAATTTTAACTGTTTTTAAATAGGTGAATTGGTCTTATGTCTTGAATTTCTCGAGGTAAAGTGTTATAAGCCTTTGGTGCAAGGAACATGAATGATCTCTGACCAATAGTCTTAGTCATAAAAGGTATGTTATAGTTATATTTTTGCCTGGTAGCATAATTGTGGGTGGGTAATTTGTAGGTGGATTTAGTACTATGGTACTTCAGATTCAAATTCAGGTAGAACAATTGTCTAGGGTCAAGAATTTTAGCTTCTGTGTACAGAAAGTCCGATGGGTATTTTACCTCTTTAGATAATATTAATTTTAAAAATCTTTTTTGAAGAAGAATTAATGGATTTAAAATAGTTTTAGTTACACCGCCCCACGCTAAAATTCCATAGTTCAAATGACACTCTACTAAAGCATGGTATATTAATTTAAGCTGGGAGATGTTTAGAATTTTTTTTAAGTATCGAAATTTACACAACACATACTGCAGTTTCTTGATAATATAATTTATGTGAGAATTCCATTTTAGGTGTGAGTCTATATAGATTCCTAAGTATTTAATGTCTTTTACAGGTAAAATTGTACACAACATAGTTCCAGTATTTATCTCAATGTTAACAAAAGGTGGCAAGCTGGCATTTGTGCAACTGAGTGGTAAGTAGTACGTTTTGTCAAAGTTAATTGTCAACAATTTATAGTCAAACCATTTTTTTACTAAGATCATATCAGTTTCAATTAGTATTTTAAGGTCTTCCCAAGTGTCTGCTTTATAGAAAATTGCAGTATCATCTGCATATCCAATTATTTCTCCTCTCGTCCGAATAGAGAACAAACCATCAACATATATAGAAAATTAGGGGACCCAAGACAGTACCTTGTGGAACTCCATAATCCATCGACATTTGATCGCTCAGTACATCGTTAACTCTCACGTACTGGTGTCTATCAGATAAGTAACTTTCAAATAGTTTCAGACAATTATTTCTAATTCCAATATCTTCCAGTGACTGTAAGAGCAAACGATGACTGACCGTATCAAATGCTTTTGAAAGGTCCAAGAAAATGCATATAGACGGATTGCCCTCATCCAGAGCAGAGTAAAATTTGGACGTTAACGCTAGTAGGGCATCTTGACTTGACGTTTTTTGCTTGAAACCAAACTGGTTGTTGGAGATTAAGTTGTACTTATTAGTGAATAATACTAATCTTTTTTTGATTATTTTTTCAAATAACTTTGATAAGTGAGTGATGATTGTTATTGGCCTATAATTTGTTATAATGGTTTTATCTCCTTTTTTAAAAATAGGTACTACAAATGCATCTTTTTTTCCATAAATCTGTTAAACAGAAATGTTAGAGGTTCAAGAATATAAATTGATATTAATTTGAGTACTTTTGCGCCTATACCATCCAGCCCAACGGTCTTTTTATTTTTTAATTAATTACATGTTAATTTACGGCGAACCAAGGCAAAACTCTCTGGCTGGTTGTTTTAAACACTTCTGTTCCTTGTCCCACTTCTTATTCTGTTCTGAAAAAAGCTCTAAGAACCATTCACAGTAAGTACCTATGTTTAAGTGCGCCGATTTGGAATTATTATGTATAAATACATAATCTTAAGATAGTACGTGGTCCGATATTCAAGACCAGTTGGCTGTCATAATTCTGCGTTGGTCAGAGAACTGTTAGGTCAAATATGTTTTGTTTAGTACAGCATATCGTATGGTAAAATTAAGGCAATCATATTCCGGACATTGGGTACATTCACAGCCACTTAGGCTAAAGATATACAGGCTGATTCAGAACTTGTCTACAAAAAAAATTGAGTGTACAGTGGACAAATAAAATTTTGTAAAAAAAATCAAAAAAGGCAGTTCGAAAATGATTTACAAATACACTTCGGCTCTCGGCTAACGGACAAACAATGGAAATAAATTCCCAAAGTCGCTGTTGTTATTAATTATAAATAGATTTCATTTGTGGTTTTAATTAATAAAATAGTCTGTCCTACCTGAAGAATGTTCTGCTTTTTGTCCGTTTTGAACTCGTAAGTTATTGGCGGCAACTATGATACGTTTGTGTAAATCATCAATAGTAGATATCCACTTTGGTGCGATACACTTAATTTTTTTAATATCCCCACGAAAAGAAATCTAAATGGTTTAAAGTCAGGAGATCGTGACCGCTATTGTACCGGTCCTCCTCATCCAATTCTGTAGTATTAAGGCGGGGATTTTGTAGAGAAGGAATTGAACAGCCTGAGTGAGCAAAACGGCGAATCAAACAGACCTATGAGAGAGTATACAAACCGTATAGGCCCGAACCACACGGTTCCCTGAAGTTCATCGTGCATTTTGACGTACATAAAAATGGAAGCCGTGATATATGTTACGATTTTACTCGAGGACACAAAATGTAAAGTTAGCAATAAATATTAATCTGAAAGTGAAACACAAGTTGTCCTATATGTCCTGGCTAGTGAGTGAAATAATTTGGTGGCTGTGGTTGTCATAATTTTGTCGCAATTGTGACATATTGGCGTAGTAACTGTGTGGCTAAAATTGAGGTATTAACATTTATTTTAATTATTCTTGTGATTTTATGAGCAATGAAAATTATCTCACGCACTATCGGGAACCTTTGTGAATACGTTGATATATAATAATAACCAATTATTTAAATTTTCTTGGAGTTCTGTGTCCTCGATTGAAACCCTGTTAGACGGTAAAAATATGTACTTATACAAAATCCCAGCCTTAATGGTTGGACACGCTGTACATGGTACGGATATAACAGCCTCGTGTATGATACGCCACACCGCTGCAATACGCCGTGGACATCCTGGACCTCCATCACTTCCAATTTTTTGGCAAATGTGCAAACCCTGCTTTATGATTACTTAATACTATGTTATCATTTCCAATTTGAAGATTTCGTACTTAACTCAAAGAATTTACTTGGTTTGGTTGATTGCATTCCTCTCAGAAATTAAGAATGAATATCATATTGTTTTCCTTTTTACTTTATTATTAGTTTGCTTTTTTCAATCACTTAATTGTTGAGCTTGGGAATCTTTTTTTCTAGGAGAGGTGGAAATTTAGTTAGTTATAATAAAAAAAATTATAAATATTTATTGTGTTGAAAATATGATTGAAACAATTAAACAAAGTTAACAACACAAATGAATAAATATATAAATTCTCCTTGGAACTTCACAAACTTTTGAACATCATAATCATATAAATTCTTAACAGGGTTGCCAAGCCTCCGGGTTTGACCCGGATTTCTCCTGGTTCCGGGTTTTATCGCAAAATCTCCGGTAATTTAAATTATCAAGGAATATTTATATTTAAATAATAAAGATTAGTGGATCTTTTGAAATGTGCAATGCGAAAAAGTACTCATCTAAAAAAAAGGAATGAAACAATAAAAATTAATATTTAAAAAATTCAGATTTTTTTTAGATGGTACATTTTATATAATCATTTGATTTGCAAAATAATGTATTTTTTGGTTATTTTATTTTTGTTGTTTGGATTTTTATAGGTGATTTGTAAAAGAATTAATGTATTTTGTTAATAAAATTTTATTTTTGTGTTAAAAATTAGTTTGTAATTAATAAATATAATTATTATAATATTAATTTTAATCTTTTACGGTCCTATTTATTTATGTGTATAGTGTATAGGTACGTGGTACCTGCAGTTTTCTTAAGCTTGCAACGTTTGACATCTTACCCCATACCCCCTCTCCTTTGACATATCTCTAGCTGACCCTTTACTTGGAGTTGGCAACCCTGATTCTTAACTTAATATAAAAACAACATTATTTTTAAACATTTTTTATTTTCCTTGTATATCATAAATCTATTAACTAGCCGCTTTTTTCACTTCACTTATATACGAGGTGATCGATCCGCCTGATATTTTCCTTGTTGTGTCGTGTCTGAAAAATATCTCTATATTATTATCTTGTCACCTGTGTGTTTTTCCGAATTTTATTTCCTCTAACGGGTTTTTTACAATTTTTCGCTATTTTTGCATTTTACTCAACATTTTGAGAGCCTTTGAGCTAGACATACTTGGATTCAGTGCGTCAAAATACATAAAAAAAGTAAGAGATGATTTAAGGTCGCCATAAAATGCTCTTTGTGGTGTTTTTTTAGGTACAAATCTCGAAAAATTAAACATATAGAACAAAACTAATACAAAAAAAAGTTATTGATGTTTTATTTATCCACATCTACTATTCAAATGCTCCTCAAATAACGTAATAACTTTAAAAATGCATTTGTATGCACATTTTAACAATTATTTTCTCATACTTATAAACAAAAAGTGAATAATCTTATATGCAGAACCGTATAAGTTTATGTTATCACAATATTTACATCTACAGTTGAATTTAAAAAAAATACGTATTTGAAAGATTTTTTAACCTAAAAATTTATTAGTTTATTGGCTTTCTGCCATTATACAGGGTGTTTTTAAATGTAGTAGCTAAAATGAGACCACCTTAGGTGAAATTAAATCCATTTAACCTAACAGATCTATATTCCAAGCCGCATAATAAAAAAGATACAGGGTGTCAAAGTTAAAATTTTATTGTCGATATTAATAGATTTCTTAAAAAATCCAAATATTTATATAAAATTTGTATATTAGGTTTTTTGCGGGCGAGAAATTCAAATTGATTCTAATTTTGGCGTCACTAATAGAGGGCACCACTTATGGCACATCATGTTTATTTTAAATGGCAGAACTTTTTTGCTTCTTAATCTATCTATCTGACTATTGAAACAATCGATTTTCCTACCTGACATATCTGAAAAAGGTATACCTTGTTGAAATCGTTAGGAGTTTTCGAAATAACTCTATTTGAAATATTCAATGCACCGATTGAAAACTGTTATCGTTTCAGGTAAAAGTGTCTTTTCTACTGCAAATACAGCAAAATGTTACTTGAAAAAAAAGTTCAGAGCGGTAAATTAGGGAGACGTGCAAAATTCCAAAGAGATCGGCCTGCTTTGATAAAATATTTGTGCTCTGTTGAATCTGTTGATCTTCTTGAAATTTTGCACGTCTACATAATTTACCATTCTGAACAACTTGTTCAAGTAACATTTTGCTGTATTTTCAGCAGAAAAGGCACTTTACTTGGAACCAAAACAGTTTTTACTCGGTGCACTGAGCATTTCAAGTAGGATTGTTTAAAAAATGGTTACTCCTACCGACTTCACAAGGTATATCTTTTTCAAATAAAACAGCTAGGAGAAACGATTGTTTCTACAATCAGATGGATACACTAAGCTGTAAAAAAGTTCTGCCATTTAAGAGAAACATGGTATGGCACAAGTGGCGCCCTCTACTAGTGACGTCAAAATTAGAAACATATTTGAAGTTCTCGTTCACAAGAACCCCCAATTTACAAATTTTATGTAAATATTTGGATTTCTTAAGAAGTTATTTACAAATATCGAAAATTAAATTTTAACTTTCTCACCCTGTATCTTTTTTATTATGCGACTTGGGATGTCAGGTTAAATCGATTTATTTTCACCTAAGGAATCTGTGGTCTCATTTTTATTGCTTCATTTAAAAACACCCTGTATATTCGTTTTGCTTCGGCACCTTTGAATATTCGCAGGTGACATGAGGTAGCATTGTTGTTATTTGCTAGATTCTCTAGTATTCAGTTCTCAAATGTATAAAATTATTTGTAGAAAACACTATTTCAAGAAAAAATGTTGATAATCTAGCAATATAAAATAATACTATTGAATATGTTAGTATTTCTTTTATTTTTAACATTTAACAGAAATTAAATCTTATTTCTCAGTAGTCTCGGCCTCAAGTATAACACACAATACTTCGGTGTCAATTTCATCTAAAAGGACTGCTCTAACTTGGAACTTTCCTGTATCTACTATAGCAATATGTATGTCCTGTCTCCATACCTCATAATCGGAAATTTTATAATGTCCCTGAAAATATAAATTTTATTTATTTAGACATTATAAATCTTTATCCACTTTTTGCTTAAAATGCGAGCAGAAATATATGTCTTATAGGGTGTCCAAAATATAAAGGTATCCTGAAAGAAATACAAGTTATTACGATAAATTGGTATTCAACAACAACAAAAAACTATATAAATGAGTCCAAAATTTAAAACATTAAAGATATAGGTAGATCAAAAAATTCTTGAAGCGTGATTAGTTTCCAATGTACCTACGTAGAATTAAAATATATTTTTATATTAATTTAATTTTAGTTATATCTCGCAAACCTGCATAACTGCGACTTACACTTATTCAAATATGAATTAGTCAACAGGGCGCTAAATTTAAAAATTATAAATTTGGTTTTTCAGTTTCTTTAAAACCACATTGTATAAAATTGAATATTCGACACTTGTAGTTGATAATTTCAGCTTTGTTATTATACAATTTTTTGCAAATTTAAGTTTAAAGGCCAGTTTAATTACTCAGGGCGTCTTTAATGCAGAATTTTAAAAACCTGACAGTAAATGAAGTAAAACAATATAGGTCATCATGAGATTTGAATATTAAAAATATTTTATGGCTGTACTGTTTTATTTATCTTGTACTTCCTAGTTATCTGAGGGCGGAAGGCGCGCGGCATAGACAAAACCTGTGCGCGGCATGTGAAAGACGTTCAGCGAGCAGTGGCGGCTCAAATATCTTATATGTAGAATAATGTTTTGCCTTGCCTTGTTTCATTTTCATTTTATTGGGTACCTGATCAAACTCTTTGGAAATATTAGAAATGTAATCCTATTTTTAATGTATCTGCTTTAGCGTTAAGTGTTACTGCAAAAAAATATTCTTGGAAATTATCAGAAAACATGTTTTTAAAATTGTTATCGGGTTGTAAGTGGCACATTCATGTTATCCTTAATGTTATGTATAACAGAACATTTTCCATTGCAGTTTAAGCGGTTTGAAATGTACCGCAAAATAAACAAAACTTTGGGAAAGATTTGACTGATTGCAGTGTTACCAGGTCTACTGATTTACCTCTCAGTCTACTGATATACTGAAATTACCTACAAATCTACTGAATTAATGACCATTCTAATTTTTAACATTTTGGCCAGATAGATAGATTGAACAAAATTAGATTTTAAATATTACAACATACTCAAGATATTCATCTGATACTGGATTACAGAACTGTATTTTCAATTTTTAGAGTTCGTATTTTAGCATTTTTTAATAATCTTAATAAACAAATGCAGTCTCAAGTACCAAAAATATCTGAATTGCACAGCTCAGTTAGTGCCATTTACAAATGTTTTCTAGAATGTTTCATAAAAAGGGATGTTATTTTAAATATTTCACTTTCTAGAATAAACTATAAGAACTCAGCTAATTTTCTTCCTCTAAGTACATGAAATTTATTTGGGTGCAAAACTTTTGATCTCAATAAATTCTTTGACTGGGATAAAAAACAAACTTTAAGAAAAAGATGTTTACAATTTTTCAATATCAACCAAAGGTTTGATTTTAAGAACAAAATTTTTATCAACATGAATTTAATAAATCCAAAAAACATTTTAGATAGAAAAGGAGATAGTATTGTTAGTTCCTCTTGCTATGTATTTATTTCCGAATTTAGTAGCTCAAAATGAATTACAGGGTTTAGATAAGGAGTGGCCCCTACTCAGAAATACTCAATTAGAGTATATACCAAATGTGTCCATTGAAAAATTCTGGAATTAGATCGAAAAAATTCGTTATTCTGATGATACCACTATGTTTCTATTATCACTGTCCAATTTTATATTCAACATGCTTTTGCCAAATTCATTATGTAGATATTTATTTTTTTTGAATAAACAGTTTTTTAGTCTTTTAGTTTGTTAGAGAATTATTTAGTTGTATCTCTTTCTCTGTCTACTGATTTCTACTGAATTTTTAGATAGCAATCTACTGAAGGAAATAAAATTGACCTGGCAACACTGACTGATTGTCACACTGTGGTAAGTATACAAAAAACAGTTAAAAATATAATAAGTTTCGATCACGTACAAATCAGTTAAACGTAGAGGGAAAAAAACAAGACATTACAAACAAATTGTTCTACAAGTAAAAGATGACTTTGAAGCTGAAAGAATTAATGGTTTATGTGACATTCAAATAAGTTAGAACGTAGAAAAAAAACAATATGTTTTAAACAAATTGTTCTACAAGTGAAAGATGACTTTGAAGCTGAAAGAATTAATCAACCGCGGTAAGTGACAAAACGTACTTTGCACATTGGTAATGACGATCATTTTCTGGGCGGTTGTATGAAGTGCTTTATTAGCGAAAAGGGATCGGATGATTCTAATTCTGTTTCTAATATTCATTTCTTCAAATTACATAAATATTTTTTTAGTTTCAATAAATATTTGAAAGAAGGGTTAGATAATCAGGTGCGTGAACTTAACCCCCATTTTTTAATAAAATAAAAAAATAAAGGTTGTGCTGAATTGTGACGGAAAAAATCGTGTTTTCCACGTAGCCCCCCACTTCACGAAAATCGTATTTTTCTTTAATGTGCTATTTTGTGCTAGTTGTTCCGAACATTGTGCCGTTTAAAGGAATTTCATATCTGCCTCCGTTCCCCGGAAAAAACGGAAATTCGGGGGTGAACTTATCCCCCATTTTTACTGAAAATTAAAATACAGGCTCATATGGAGCGCTAAAGCACAGCTTAAATAACAAACAGCTCACAGACTCGTATGAGCGGGAACGTCTCGCGCAGATCTTCGCGCATGCCGCCATTTTGGGATAAAAGGCGGCAGGGACGTGTGGTTGTAAAATATGCCCTTATAGCCATACCGTCAACGACTGCGTTATTGGCGCACGAATGCTGTATTTTGTGGTTTGTTGATTTTCTTGTATTTTATACTGTTATGTTATTTTATTTTTAAACAATTTCAAGTAAAACAAATTTATATTTAGTATGACACTTTCTAAATTGGGACAACTATTTTTAATCCGGTCCTGACTTGTATCCCAAACGAGAGAGAGACAACAAGCTTCAAGGACAAATTTTCAGGTTTTAATACTTCAAAGGTGCCGCCGTAGAGTCTGTGAGCTGATTGTTATTTAAGCTGTGGCTAAAGCACTGCTTGGCGATAGTCGACCTGACCCGACCGATAACGAATATGCGAAAATGAAGCGAATTTGGCTCGGAATTGGGACGGCAAAACACTTTCAGCAGCTAGGATGTACAAATTTACTTTGCAAGACTTCGAGTTTAATTATTTTTTAGCAACTTTTAATGCAATATTTATACAAACTGATATTCTTTTTAATATAATAAAATCAAAAATCGTAGATATTGGCTATTGTTTAAAAAAAATCGAAGGATTTAAAAACTTTATTGATAACTTTTACAATAACTGACAAAATTTATGAAAGAACTATAACTATTTGCGGCGAGCCAACAAGAAAGCGGAATATTAATGATGTAAAAGTACATTATAAGCGAATACTTCGAGAAATATTGGACAATATCAAAATGGAAATTTCTGATCGTTATAATGAAATTAACCAGCTGCGTTTTTTTTCGCCTTCTTGATCTAGATTCTTTTTCGCAATTCAAAGATAATTTTCCTGACGAAGTATTTTCGGAGCTAAAGACAAAATATAAAGAACGATTTGATTTTGATAGATTATAAAACGAGTTGATTTGTTTATATTCTTTATCAGAATTTGTCGGTCTCAATGAAATTATTAGATTTTACGAAAAAAAAAAACAGAATGTGTCACGTGTTTCCGTAACTTGTTACATTAGCCAAGCTTGTGACGATACCAGCTGGTAGGGCTTCGGCAGAACGATCTTTTTCCGATTTGAAACAAATTCATACCTACTTACGAAACACTCAGGGACAAGAGATATTAAGCAACTTAGCAGTTATTTCAATTCAAAAAGAACTTATGCAAGACCTGAAACAAAATACTAATTTTTATGATACCGCCGTATTGACCTGATTTATAAAAAATAATAGTGTTTAATAATTTATAATCATTAATCTAATAGACTGCGTGCTCGACTGCGTGTTAAGTGTGTTTTTAAAAATACTTAGTTTTAAGTGTAATGTCCAAATCAATTATTGGCTATTATACTGACACTGACATTTCCGAACGAGAGCATATTTTGGTGGATCATAGTAGTGAGTAATTTAAATGTTTGCCTACCCTATTGTAACTGGCATTGCACGCCACTGCGCCGCACCCTGTATAACTAGAAAATCTAAAACTATAAAGAAAGTAATCTCCACGGTGTCTGCTAATAGCATTTGAAAGACTAAACAAATGTCAAATATTTTTACAAGAAAAATTATTTGTAATGTAAATAGAATAGTGATTTCCTACATATATTAATGAAGTACTTACTGGCTCTATTAAGCAATCTCCTGATATAGCTAGCCCTTCTCTAAATTTTTTCCAAGCTTCCCCACAGTAGCTCTGGAGCAAGACACAGGCTACATCTGAAATGTTGGAAGCACCTTGTGTCCAACCTCCATCAACCCACTTGCTCAGGCTCAATTTACTCTAAAAGATGTTGGTATTTATTTTCATGCAATTGATGAATAGATGTAAATTATAATATTTATTTTCTTACATGCCAATATACGTACATGCTTTTGCAATAATAATGACACTCCCTCAAAACAGTTTTTGAACTTCTGGAAGTTCTGACTGGAAATTTCATTAAAACTCTATTGGTGAGTGAAACAACTAAGAACTAACGTTAAAAGTAGAAAGTAAATTTCATTATGAATACGATAGCAGTTCAAAAGAAATCGCAAAATTAATTTAAAAAAGTGGCATTATTATTGGAAACGATTGTACATAGAAAAAACCTTATTTTAAATATGCAACAGCAACTATTTGGTCCTTCTAAGAATCCGTTTTTCAGTCAACATTTGTTGTTTATTTAAATAATTTTACTTAGTCTGATACTAATAGTCTTGTATACTCAAGTATAACTTAGTAGGTACAAAAATTTTAAGAGAAGGAAAGAGAAAAATAAGAATTAACGGAATCATCATTCTAAAAATTTCCAAAATGATTTATAAAGCAGGAAACCTTTTTTTTAGCTATATTAAACGTATCAATTTACCGCACAGTTAAATAAATACTATTATTTACAGAATGTAGATGATTATGTATTATTTAACAAGAAACGTACAGAACATGGTTTATAAGACAATGGCGTAAAAAATTTCCACCCACGTGTACATACATACATCTTCTTCGGTTAAAAAAACTGTGGCAATCAGAAATTTGTGCAAATTTGTGTTATGACAATCAAAATGTCCGACATTATCTTGTACCTATACAAGGCCCTTTGAAATTGGACCTAAAATTTTGTTTTTTGCAAATATTTCAAGAATACCTAAACCGATTTTACTGGATTCTGGCTTGGGGTTGTAGAAAGTCTAGCTAAACATTATTAAGAAAGTAGTTTTGTCAAGTATCACAGTGGGCACCAGATATGCCACTTTCAAAAAAATTTATTTCCGACTTTGTTTCTAAATTCTTTATCAGTGCATAAGAAGGGCCGTTTGATCTACACAAAAAAGAACTCTTTACTTTTTTTCACTCGTAGCTTAATTTTTTCTAAAAAAAGTTGCTAAAGCTGTGGTACTACCATTGACAAACTTATTGCATGGATAAAATGAAAAAAGTGGTTGGGAAGATAATTCAAACAGATTGAGTGACAGATGTCGATTTGTGATTTCGCTGTCGCTTTATTTTTTAAGGGATTTAAAAAATTACATAATTTAAAAATGATAATTTTTTTTGTAGAATATCAAGCCTTAAATGAAGAAAACATTTGTTTTAGTATTTAGAAAAATATTCGTCTTGTGATATCCGTAACAATATTCAATTAGATATTGTTGACAGATGTTTCAGTTGTATTTGCCAATAGTCTTCTACAGCTTTAGCAACTTTTTTTCAAAAATGAAATTTCAAATAAAAAAAAGTAAAGCGTGCCTACTTTTTTGTGTAGAATGAAACGCTGCTTCGAATGCAATGGCAAATTAGAGAATTTAGAAGAAGTAGAAACAAGAGTTTTTGAAAAAACTGAGTGGCATTACGCATAAGTAGCGGCCCTTGTAGTATTTGCCAAAATTACTTTCACAGTAATGTTCAGACAGACTATTTACAACCCCATACCAAATTCCATTAAAATCGCCTTAGATTCAATTTGAAGGAGACGTAGAGCCCCCAAAAATGAGAAATCGAATCCAGTAACTTCTCACGTAGATTCTGTACTTAATTATTGTTTTCCTTGAATTTCCGAATCACCCTGTATAATATAATTTTTAGATATTATTTTCATTTAATGGTACCTAGTATTTGTTCCTGATAGGTATTTTCTGTGACATGTACTCATATTTATTTTCAATATAGTTTTACTTGAATAAAATGAATTATTGCAGTAGCAATTTGAAATTTGTTAGCAGATAATCCTAGCTGATCTGTAATGAGTGAAAAAGTGTTTGTCTAATGCAGAACGAAGAAAGAATAAAAAATTCTACAGCAATCCAGATTATTTAATATCAGGTACCTATTACTATTATTAATAAAAATGTTTATTTTCATTATTTTTACAATTGGCAACGCCGCGAAAACTGGCCACACAGCTGTTCGGTGCCGATTTTCCGGGACGAAAGAGGTTTTGCTCCATTTTTTAAACAGTGAGTTAAAATTCCGAAATATATATTGTCATTTAGGTTGAACACGTAGTTAAATTTTTTGTACTTAGTGACAATTAACTTTGCGTATACACAAATGAATTATTTGTTTGTCATCATTGACTGCGACTGGTTCCAGAAAACCACCATTATTTGGGACTCAGATTAGACTGTACCAGCCGTGGTATTAATAATAGGAACCACCCAAGAGTTCTGGTAGCCGGTCCAGGTAAAGGCTAGAGAAGTGCACATTAATTCTGTCGCTGTCGTCCACTAGTTACCTAGATCACGAAAAGCAATCCCAAATGTCAGGAAACTGAAAAACACGAACCGTTACAGCCTTCAAAAAAATGTTGAGAACTCTGTACCTCCAAAACTAGTGGTTGTAAGCCCTTAGTAAAGATGTATGATGATGAAAACATATGTATTTAAAGCTTACCAGATAAATATCTGTAAAATCTTCTTCCAAATCGAATTCTATATCTATTAAACCATCATGAAAATTGAAATCAGCTTTGATAACTGGTTCGAAATCCGCACATTGGTAAACGTTAAGTGTGGTTATCGGTATATCATTCGGATTGGGAATTCCCTGAAAATTAATGAAATCTGGTACAGTACAAAATTAGATTTTTTTTAAATTTTGAACTGTACTAAATTTCAGAGCACATAATAGCGGAATACCTGAAACCTGAATTATTAAGTATGCATACTCACTCCTCTTGCAACTGCACTTAATCCACACAAACAGAAAAGAATCTGCAATCGAACTCTGGTCATGTTCATGTTTGTTTTAAATGTGTAATATGAACGTCTAGCATTTTATACATAAAGCATCAAACGCTTGAATAGGAAAATTGTGCATGACGGAAATCGATACTGATTAATTTTTTATTGACAAATATCGGTAAAAGTAATTCATTAAGGACAGATTTTTTTACTGGAAGCTATGTCTTCCGACATCCGTATCCGGATATTAAAAAAAAAACATAACATAAATTCATAGACAAATATCAAATTATGTAGGTATTTAAAAAATAAAAATAAGCTAGAGAGAAATATACCGAGTGTTCCGCATAAAAACTGGCACAGAAGAGATGCATGTAGGGGGTCCCTTATCCAAAACTTTGGCGAATAACATTGATACCATTGCTCCCTACCCTGGTATAATGAGATTGGCCGTGGAATTGCTTATTCTAATTGTAGTTTTTCTAACTATGTATTTTTTGACTGATAATGTATTTTTTCAACTTTGCTGCCAGGTAGGACCAGGATTTTTTCAGCAATTACCATCTTGCTGGACAGTGAATCTTCAATATAACTTTCTGCTACCGTAGTCGATTTCCAACCACCATGACGCTTCACAGTGGTAATAACCCCCATCATTGGCCAATAATGTTGCCGAAGAACGCCTCATGATATGTCCGGTAAAACTTTCTGGATCAAGGAGCAAGAAGTGCAGCAACTCTTGAAAACGTTTTCGATAAATGTGTTGGTGCCTATATGTTGTGTAGTACATATATTGCAAGAAAAATCTCCCACCGTCATTTTGAGGTCGCAGATTGATGTATTTTCGACACATTTCTACAGCATTGACTGCAGAAGCTTCTTCCATGATCGTGAAACTTCTTGAAACATTTGTTTTCGTATCCGGCAGTCCGTATGAGTAAGTATAGGTAACTGCCTTTGCCTTGGACATTATTTGGTGTTATTCAAAAATGTTAATTCATTGCATCGACAAGCACCTGTGACTCCCATGATTGCTGGAACCTATAAAGACTTCAAAGTAAGACACTCAATGTATAAACTGAAATATTAAAATCGTGTATTTTCTACCTTTCTGCGTAAATATTCCTCATCCCATGCTTTCTTTAAAAATTCTTTGAGTTGGTTTCTCTCCAGTAACTTTTTGCACTTTCAACATTGATTTAGCATGGACTATTTTGTCTACATCGAAGAGGCAGCAAACCGTTTCTCAATATTGAAAAAAGTTAGATAGTAGCATCTCTTCTGTAATTGGTCCTTATCCTATGCCCCTTGTTTTGCCAATTATCGAATTCGACCAATTCCTTCTCGTACACACTTTTGCTTTTCGGTGGTAATAGACGTAATGTTTCTTCTTGGGCTTCTTGCTGGATTTCAGCCGAAATGAAGGAATTCTCAGCATTCTCACTTAGTTTTTGTGTAGATTTTGCAAATTTTTTCACTCTTGTTGACAAATAAACAAACGCATGCTATAGAAACGATTCCGAGACTTTCCAGTATTCAGCTGACAATCAATATTCTTGTTCAAAATAAATTTGTCAAATATAACGTTTTCCAAAACCATAATTTTTCACATGCTCTCACACGGCTTTCACTCTCCTAATTGACCGGTTTTGGCGATGGTCGTGGAATTTCGTTTAGCCTGGATTGTGTTATGACTTATTACTCAGAGACTTGATCCAATGTAAAACACATTTTTCTAATGTGCCTCACTCCCATTAATATGATGTTTTGCCAATATCAGCTATATTTTCGAGATTTTCGCAAAATCTGTTCCGATAAAGCTGAACAGACTCCAAATTTTGATTGAAATTAACTTGATCGAGACTCAGGAAAGAAATCCGGATTTTCTCGCGCTTTTTAGTGTAATCTTTGTAAAATATGTGAGTGATGCAGCTGAATAGACTTCAGATCCGAACTCAGCACATTAAACTACATAAGAAATACACTTGATCATGGTCAAAAAAAAATCTGAATTTTTTTGCTCTTACTAACGAGATTTATTTGCGATTTTTCTCTGTGTCTGAAACAATTTACTCAAAATTTTAAGGATCTTTGAGTTTTTTATTCATCATTTACTTAAATGACATCAATTTTGTTCAAGATTGCGAATTCGTTAATTTTTTTGCTAATGATACTCTTATCACAGCCAGTGATGAATCGCTAGAGATAAAACCCTCGAAAATATTAATTCCTTTCTTAATTGTAATAAGCTCAAACTTAATGCACTTAAAACTAAATGTATGATTGTCACATCCTAATTTAAATATAAGCAAATAAATTTAAATGATATTAATGTTAAGATAGACAATGATATTCATTTATTGTTAAAAAGTGTTAGTGTTAGTGTTAGTTAGAAAAAGTTATTTTTCTTTTCTAGAGTTAGCTCTTACTTAACTGTTCAATCATCTGTATTGGTCTATAAAACTATATTATACAGCCTCATTTTGATTATTGTGCTAGTTTGATTGCTTTATTTGATGGTAATGGTACTTCATCTTTACACAAATTTCAAAACAGAGGAATGCGTATTATTTTAAAATGTAATAGATATACTCCAATTAATATTATGTTGAGTGTGTTGAAGATTAGATTATACTATTTCTCAATGTTATTTATCTTTAAGGTGGTAAATGGATTATTGCCTACATATTTTAATCAGTTCTTAGTGTTCAATTATGATATACATCAACATAATACTAGGGGTAGAGCTGGTTTGCATGTTGTACGCACTAAGTATAAAAAAACGATGAACTCCATATTTCATAAAGGTAATTTTAAATTAAGGCTGCTCAAATTCATTAAAATTAGAGATGCTTAACTTGTATTTGCATATCCTTCAGATAGCCTGTCTGCTCATATAGATATTGTTGTTATTATTTATATAATAACGGGAAGGAGTTAAACTCTGTGGGTTTACTATCCTATGTTCTTAACATGATCCTGCTGAATTTTCTAGTTATGAGTCAATTAGTATTCATAGTATATTATGTATTTTGTATGTTTTTTTTTGGTATATCTATATATGCAAAGTATTTTTTTGTGTACTTATATTTTTTTCCCAATTTGGTAAATCTTTGCAATAATGCAGTTTGTTATTTAGTTTAATACAATTGTATTCAATATTGTATATTAGGGTGTTCTATTTAATAAAGGTTTTCTTTCTTTCTTTTTTCTTTTCTAAATCGATTCCAGGCGTCAAAATACATAAAAAATAGGTCGGTCTGGTCAAAACTAGGAATCACCTTTTTTATGTGCTGGTGGTACCTAATTGCTTATGCTTAAGATAAGGTAAAAAAATGCGTTATTAATGTTTTTTAGTCAAAGATGCTTTAACAAGTTTTGATAATTTTGTAAATACACTGCTCCACAGAATTTAAGGAAGTTAACAAATCTTGAGTTTCTTTTAAAGGTTGACAGCTTTTGTTCAAAAATATTTTTGATATGTTATCTTGAATGTACTCTTTTATACAAGTGGCTTTTTTTGTTCCTCCTTCGAAAGCATTTTCAGTTTTTGGCAAACTTTTATTTTTGGTGATTTTAATACAAAATTCAAAATCTTAAACAATTACAAAAAAAAGTTTAAAGTATGTCTTCCTCGCACTTCAATGCCTGGCAACGCCTTTGCATTCTGTCTATCAGGTTGTTGAAGTAGCCTTGATCAATTTCTCGCCACAGACGCGG
This sequence comes from Monochamus saltuarius, assembly GCA_025584915.1. Taxonomy (NCBI): domain Eukaryota; kingdom Metazoa; phylum Arthropoda; class Insecta; order Coleoptera; family Cerambycidae; genus Monochamus; species Monochamus saltuarius. Next base: position 104,999,930 of record CM046721.1, on the reverse strand, counting down.
CAAAAGCTCTCTGAGTTTCTGAAATGCATGTGGGGGTGGATGATGCGAATGAATCTAAGGCTCTTTATAGTTGGTCCCATGCGTGCTCAATTGAATCAAAGGGATGCCCAAACTTCTCTTCTCGCAAAATAAAATGTTACGTTTATAGTCGACTTTCAAAATTGTAGAGAGTGACTAATTGTTATAAACCTGCCCACAATTTATAGCAGTCAACACAAGGAAATATACATGCAGCCCATATATTTTTCCTACAAAATCGTGTACCGCATATCTCTGAGAGCGATTACACAGCTTCTGCTACGCATGAGCAGCAGTTAGTAGTTTCCAGCGCTATCATGGGCGGGTATATCGTTCGGGCGGCCAAATTTCGGGTATATCTTTTTGTTAATTTAATTATAATGTAATTAATTTTGACGAAACATGGGCGTATGAAGGTCATACGGAAAGCGGTACGATATGATAGTGACAGTGCTAGTAACCAATATTAAATAGTGTGTATCTATTCTAAAGCCTTTTGTCCTTTAGAAAGCGGAATTCGCAAATATTTGCGCGATTTATTTAATAGTGGAAAAATCTCTATTTGTAACAAATTTTGTCAACTACCTATTATCTATCATTTTCATAATGAAACTGCCATGGTGGATTATCAGAAGCTCAAAACAAATTTATTAACACCACATAATAATGAAAGGGGCAATAATATTTGTAGTGTTTGACAGTTTTGCAAATTGCAATTGTCAAAAGTTGAGATTTTTCCGACATAAACAATGAAAACAGAAGTTGGAAAATTCATGCACAAATCCGTGAATTTTGCGTCCATGAGGACAAGGCTTAAGTCTGATGTCCGCGGAGTGCGCATCAGGTAGGTGTAAGGGCACGGTCTATCTACTGCGCAGTCGGCAAGCGGACTAAGCGTTGCGTCGCGTTCCTACGTGCGCTGGCAGACTCCGCATATGTGGTGGTCTATTCAGAATGCGTATTGCGCAATACAATTGAATTTATTAGCCTTGTTCGCGGTAGCGATTCCGAACTAGTTCAGGATTAATTTACGGATGAGAGCAAGCGCAGTTTCCATTTCGGACGATCAAATTCAAACTGCGCTTGAGCAAATCCGTAAATTAATCCTGAACTAGTTCGGAATCGCTACCGCGAACAAGGCTATTATTTGATAACTACATTTATTAGTTTTGTCTGGAGTGTGGTTGGATGTAGCTGTGTGCTATGGAGAAGAGAAAAAGATTGCTATGTTTGCTACTAGAAGAAGAGGAAGAAGATGATGATTTCGTATTACTATTAGCATTAGATGACAGAGGTGACATTAGTAGTCTATTTAAAAAGAGGAGAACTGAAGGAACATTCAAAGTTTTAATTAAAAACCATTTAAATGACAACGAACAAAAGTTACAACTGCTGCGGACCAGTCGTCGAAATCGCCCCACAGCCAATAGCGACGGACGTGAGCGACGGACGATCGTGTTGCGCGTGCGAGTGCGCTTTACATAGAACAGCCGCATTCAGAAACACACAAAGCAAACCATGCGAATTCCGCATCCGCATTGCGTACTCCGCTTGCAGACTCCGTCGTAGATGGACCGTGCCTTAAGTGGGTGGCAGTGGGCAATCGCCGTCTAAAAGGACAGCATTCTAATTTGTAGAGAGAATGACACAGGTGGCACATTTAAAGTAAATTGTTAATGTGCTAGGTTCAGCCGACGCGACGTCAACTTATTTTTGATAACTTTGTGTGCTTTAACTCTTCTCAAGTGGCACGCTTAGGTAATCATACCACACGTATCTTCCGTACTCATCTCTGTGTTGTGAATTAGTCACTCTATTATTTTCGATCTGAGGTAATTGATAATACAAGATAAAAACTTTAAATTTTGAAATATTCTTATTATTTTTATTATCTCTTTGAAGAGTCGGAGAAAATTTAGTCATTTGGTTATGCTGTTTAAGTTAGTAAATAATATAGCAAAAGTTTCTGGTGGTATTCAGAATATATGGCCAAATTCAAAAAAAGTTGAAATACGTATTACCTGTTTAACATTTAAATACTTCTTTCTGTATATTTGTGTCTGCGTTTCTTTTTATATTAGGTTTTTTTTTCCATAAAATATTTTATCTTAATGTATTGATGTTTATGTCTTTTTTTACAATGTGAATGCTTTTGTAGGTATTTCAAACCTGTTGTATTCCATGTGTGTTAATAAACAAACAAACACCGTTTTCTGGATAAATTTTTATCGGTTTTATATTTTAACGCAGTAACTAATTAACATTTTTTGTACTTGATGTGTTTACTATTAAGGTTGTTAAAAATCCTTGTTGAATATTTAAAATTTGTAGTAATTTTAGTATTAATTCAATCAACTCTTTTATGAAATGTTTCATATTATTTTTTGGAAGATGCGTATGCTAACTTGTTTGTTTTTTAAATTTATTTATTCGATCGCCTTTTTTTATTCTACTTTTTAACTATTGTAGTATGTAAGCATTGTTAATATTATTTGTTGCAAACGTTTTCCATTTGACTGCATTCTGTGTAACTGTGCATCTTGTGCGCATAGCAAATTATAAAATTACAGCGTTACCACTTCTAAATGTTTTAGATATCATCATTTTGCTATATTTACTTGGTTTCGTCTTGTTAAAGTATTGTCTATAATTGCATGAACTTTCTCATTATGTTTTAATAAGTTGCAACAATTTTGACAGCAGAAAAAAGAAGCAAGTGATAACACTTACGACTAAAAATTTCACACAAATATACGATTGCAAACGTTAGATTTATTTAAGAGCTGTTTATTTATAACGGCAACAAGGAAGTTAACAAATCATTTAATTGCTACTGACGGTGTATACAACCCTGCAGAAAATTAAAGCATCATCTTGCCACAAACTGAGTTCGTGCTTCGCCAGAGGAGGAATGTTTCTTATATCACTCAGTACGGCATACTGGCCACTGATGGGAAACTCTTCCAACACATATTCACCCTGAAACAAAGAGTTTAATAAAAAATCAATTAATCTCATCTATAAAAATAACATTGAATATTAGTAAGCAAAGTAATTACATTTTTAAACAAATTTTATATACTTATTTAGAGATGTACAGGGTCTCTCAAACTCTATAATATGGGACTACTGTGAGGATACAAAAAAATTAAATAAAATTTGGGACACGTGGTGTTAAATGGGATGCGGTAAGCTCCATTTTCAATCGAAAGTATTATCACAGTATAGGGAGACCAGTAGAAACACTCGGGCCGAAATAATAAGTCGCGCATTGCAGCTCGCGCATTCATTTCAAGCTGCAGGGACCTCAGTTTACATACAACTCTGGGAGTGCAAACATCGGTTATACAGAGCCGTATTAAAGCAATATTTTGAGTCTGATCGAGGAACGAGTCGCTGCGCAGCAGTTAATTGTTTAAGCATATCATCTATAAATAGTAAGTTTCTTTAAATTTCCTAAAGACATAAAAATAAGTAATAAGTAATCTATAATATACTGTACAAACCATAAATGATATTTTACTGCTATTGTCTTACCTATAAACTTATTTCATTTCTTAAATATAACATTGGAATATAAATACTTCTCATGAAAGTAAAGTTTAAAATATACATATTTATATTTTTCACAATTACAAAGTTTTATATTAGAGCAAAGTTCTGTGCAGTGGCTTCTAATAGAGAAGATTTATTAGAAAAGCTGCTCAGGATTAGTAATAGTTCATACAAACTATGTCAAATACATTTTGAAAATAATATGTTTTCTAACGATTCGCGCAATAGATTACGCAAAGAGGCCGTTCCAACGTTTCCTGCACAAGACGGCTCATCTTCAAATTATGTAGATGATCATATTTCTTGTAGTCACTATAATGAGAGTAAGTCTCAAAACCAAATAATAAAAAATATTTTTTTCCAAATTTACATTTTACTGCATTTTTATCTCCAATTAAAGAATTTTCAAAGTTAAGTAAACATATTTTTCCTGTTCTGAAAAATACTTGTCTTCTGGTTTACGTAGATCATTTTGAGACAAAAAAAAATCATAATAAATTATATGTCCACTAAACTTCAAAAATCAAATTTTAAATTAAAAAAAATCCCAAAAAATGTGATTATCACTAATAACAAAAAAAGTAAGGAAATAAATAAAAATGTTTTGTAGTGCAATAATATATATTTTAAACTCTTTTTTTTAAAAAAAGAGTCCAAAGAAGTAAATCGAATTTTCACACTGTATGTTAGTAGCAGTAAATGATAGTATAGAATACATGTTGAATTATCCATTTATAACTGTATAATAAATTATTACATAATGTGGACATTTTTCCACCCTACCATACCCGCAGAGGTGCCAATCCTCTCCACAGCGATCTAGTCACCTCGATTCAAGTACTGGCGCCTTAACGCTTACGGTGAGCGCTCTATCAAACGATATATAACATCTGTTCCAACAACCGTCGAGAACTGTGCAGTACCGTGAGAAATGTTTGACCAACACCGTCTTACGTCGCATTCGCCGAGAGTACATTAACAACTAAACTGACTGACTAATTCTGGACGGTTCGGAATCGATTCTTGCTGTGTTGGAACAAACCCATAGTTTTCGCTCAGTAACTTCTTAACGGATAATGATAAAAATATGCGGTTTTTTTTAATAGACTTCAAATATTATTTTACGTCGGCGCTGTGTTTTGAAATCTTGAAAAAGTGTAAAATAATTTTTTTTAAAATGAATTTTGCATATTTTCAAAATTTCAAAACACAGCGCCGACGTAAAATGGTATTTGTAGTCTATTAAAAAAATCGCATATTTTTATCATTTTTCGTTGAGAAGTTACTGAGCGAAAACTATATCATTTTGGATCGAGCGCTCACCGTAAGCCTTAAACCGCGCGACCACTGATCGATTAATTTACCAACCGATTTTAAACAAGAAGTAATACTTTTTAGCATGAACAAAATTTGAATATGTTTCTGGAAAAAATATAATTGATGACATCATTAGTCGTTTCTGTCAAATCCCAAAGATAATACTTTCAATTAAAAATGGAGCTTACTTCATCCCATTTAACACCACGTGTCCCAAACCTATAATATTATACGTATAATATAACAAGGATAGGTCAAAGAATCCCAGTTAGGGCTAGGGATATACTCATTAATTGTTATTGGCAGCGACAGATTACCTAGGTAGATCATGTTATAACAACCCGGAAAACTATTATAGATCAATTAGTAACACTTCCATTTTCTTTTTAGTGAAATATAATTAAATTAATATTACATTCTCACCATGTCAAGGAAACAATAAAATATTTTGTATAAAATTACGGATTAAGAGTCTTGTTTGTGTAACACTGGCAACACTGTATAGTTGATCTTCCGTCCAGAATTTAACTAAAAACGCGTAAATACCATACCGAAATTAATGTTTCTAAATCAGTGTTCTATTAAAAATCATGCATACTTATAAACTCATTTTTTCTCTTAATTTTTTCTTAAAAGAACTGATATTCGATTGCTTAAATTGTACCACTGTTTGTGTACACATTTAAAGTTTACCCTATACGAACAATAGAGGTACAAATTGAAACTTATATTAAAATATTTGTCAAAACTTAGACATCGTCAATAAACTTTGTAAACTTACTGCAGAAACTGGACAATCTTCAGGCCAGTTAGGTTCTATGGAAGATCTGAACTTCTTATATGGCAGCGAAGTCAAAATGGAGGAGCAAAATGACCTAATGCCATCGAATATGAAAACCCATTTTTCTTCTTCTTCGTCCCAAAAATACGATTCGTAATACTGCAAAATATGGAAGTTAGTAGGAAAAAGATAATCTTAATAATTTAAATTATAGAAGGCATAGATAAAATTATGTCATATCTTGATTGTAAATACAGGGTGAACTTTAAATAACTACAAATATTTTAACTGCAGGTGAGTTCGTCATATAGATAAGTCTAGTGAAAGCCATTTTTAAACATTTCAAATATTTACAGAGATATTAATTTTTAATATATAAGTAAAATGATCATAAACGATTAAAATATAACTTTCCGCAAGCTCGATACTATCGATTAAAGTTTTTATATATTTTTAGGTATTAACAATATTGTGGGAAACTACACACAATATCTACCCATATATTCTTTATTATTAGCTTTTGTAACACTTTATACTGTATTAGAAAGGTATTTTAAGCTAATATATATCAAATCTCCTATAATTCCTATGAATTAAAGTGTTTATGAAGTTACTTTGTTCAAATTATCCATAAACGTGCATAAAAACTCACCTACTTAACTGAAAAACCAGCTATTTAAACAGTTATCCACATTTCAAAAGTTAATACCATTGTTAGAAAGATTATCACAAATTGTACCCTTAAATTATTTTATGAAGAATAACATAAAAAACTATGATTTTCAAACAACACCTTTGATTTAATTTTCGCCACATAACCTCAAACAACGTGTCAGTGCTAACCATTTCGTACTTCGTAGTTTCGTAGTGGGTGAAACAGAAAAGAAACACATGAAGTAACAAAGTAACTATCTTATTGATGTATGTGTACGAGCGGTAGGTAAAATGTCCCGTACCAGCCCCACTCTGTAGGAATGATAGTCGAGCTCGACAAAGAGGTTATGTTGTATACAGGGTGTTTCAAAACAAAGGCGAAAAATTTCAGGGGGTGATTGTTGAAAATAAAAGGTAGTTTGTGCCGTGGCAAAGATGGCGGAAAAAAGAGTGTTTTTATTGTTTTCTCGGAAACAAAAAGCGCAGTACAAACCATTTGCTATCTCTCAAAGCAACGATGGAAACATCCGGAAATTGACAGCATACTATCTCTCAAAGCAACGATGGAAACATCCGGAAATTGACAGCAGCCAACTAGAGTTTTTCCTAATAATGGGTGTAGTAAAACTGCGCCTTCCCGACGTGCAATACTTTACATTTTATTTTTTAACGTCGAAGTAGTTAATTTTATCAAAAAGAGAGAAAAAAGTTTCTAAATGAATTGGCTAAACCTAATTTATTTTTTTCTATGTTGTTAAGGAAGTTTTTTGAAAGCATAGTTAAAAAAACTGAAAGGGGTAGCTTATTTCAACCCTTTCCAATTGTTTTCAAAAAGTGAAAAAATACGTCACAAGTGTTTTTTGATGATGATAACACTTCCACAGAATTTTACCATTCCCACGCTTTTCGTTTCCGAGAAAAATAATAAAAACACTCTTTTTTCCGCCATCTTTGCAACGCGATATCTCCCTAATGGTTGACTTGTGACCCAACGTTTATATAACAAACTACCTTTTATTTTCAATAAGGAATCACCCCCTGAAATTTTTCGCCTTTGTTTTGAAACACCCTGTATAACGGTGCACAAGTATGGCCCAGCGCAAAGGAATACGCTGTGACAAAGTTACAAGTGGAAACAAAACATGTAATATTTGTGGAAGGGGATTTGATAATTTCGATAATTTCAATACACGTAAATTGAAAGTTATAAGATACTTTTGCATCTTCTGAAACAGAACTAAACTAATGGTTTCTTTAAGTAATACACTGCTTGACGCATCTGTTTTAAGAGCTGCGGCACCTCTAATTGTGATTTATGTAATTCGTCCCGTATCAAGAGTTTTGACAGTCTAGTGATCTTTATTTATATTTGAAATAAAGGTCACTAGACTGTCAAAACACTTGATACGCGGCGAATTCTAGTAATTAATATTCGCATGCTGATAACAGCCGTATAACCATTTTGAGTCGGTTTTGACACTTTGATGAATGTGGACGAGTAATTTTTGTGTAATATTGCAAGAATGACAATAATTTTCTGTTGTACTAACACGGAATACTAAAACTGACAATTGACATTGACGCTCAATGGCATTCACGGTTTGACGAGTGAAGTCACAAAACAAATACTTGAATGTTTGATGTTATCATATTCTATGAGATAAACAAAAAAGTGTTGTATTAATCTATAAATATTTTATTTATTATTTATACTTTTATACTCTTTTTCGCACATATTCTTACCACGTATGCGTCTTCATCTAGCTTTACAGGAATGTTAAATGATCCGGAAAATAACTGATCCATTGATTCTTCGGAAGATATGTCCCAAATTAATTCACCCAACTCTTCTGCCGAAGTGGAACAATGCGTCACATTTACTACATCTACTGTAAATCCCTGGAAATATAATTTTAATCCACAATCACCTTATCATCGTACTTTTAACCACACATGTGAACCGTCTAAAGTCATACTTTATCCACTAGTGGCCCAAAGTAACTTTATTTCACTAGTGAATAATGAAAAAGTAGTAAACGTATAATAAATCAAATTGAATCGATTTATTTATTAAAATTTGCATTTATAATACTAGACATTTCGTTTTTTGTTTTATTAAATTTAACTTCCTTTCCGTTAATAACAACCCTTGTAGCATTGTTGCCATCATTTTCGGAACACATAACATCTGCCGAAAATTGTGCTACTTAGGAGTTCTTCCATTCACCATGCCGTTTAATGGCACCTGTATAGGCCAATAAAGTGCGGCTCATACCATGGCCAGTATATGCTTCTGGATTTGTGACATTCAGGAATGAAGCAACTATAGAGGGTACCTTCGCCGATGTCTTGATTCCAACAGAAAAGTACATTTTTTATTGATGCATCTTAAAAAGAATCTGTCTTGTGTTAAACGAATTGGGCGCAGAGAAATATATTTTCTACGTATTTCAACAGTATTCACGTAAAATCCTACTTCTATAATTGTAAATTTTCTTGAAATCCCGTCCGGGTGTCAGGTATTGATATAAGTGACTGCCAACGTCATGTACGTCAGTAATTTTCATATTTGTCAATTCGCAGCATCGACAGGCGCCAGAAACCTCCATTATTAGTGCAACCTAAAATAATTCAAAGTTCACTATATTGTTTTTTCTTTGTATCCTTTCGACTCACTTTTCAAATAAGCAGTAGGTAAGCTTGTTATATTTTCCAATATCTATATATTTGTAGACCTTTATCATAGCCTTCAACTTCGACCACATAGATAAAATTGCATATTTTTTCTTCAAAGTTAAGAAATGCGATAGCATGACTTATTCATTTATTGACATTACTTTCCGTTTTTTCCCTACATTCGTTAAATTCAGCAAACACTTTTTTGTAATGTTCGCTGGATTTTGCTGGCAATAAATGAAAAATTGCTTCTTGGGTTTCTTCGAAAACAGTCACAGGAACCCCATCACATTTATGCATTTTTTACTAGATTCAAATAGAACTTTTTATTAAATAATTGATAATAAACCATATCAACCAGTAAGTATAACAAACCTACCACGTTTCATTGAGTACCTACTAAGAAATATCAAGTCGTGGGAATATTTTTTTTCATTCAATAAATCCACAGATATGATTTTGACGTGATTATGGATAAAACGTTGTATTGCATTCATGTTTCAATTGCCTTTTATCCACTTAATAATTTAGACGCTCGAACTACGTTTTCGCATTTAAACATTCTTGCGTAGATAAAATGCTACTTAAAACACTTACAATTTGTTTTATTTATAAAAAAAGTACTTACAGTTACATACAGCGTATTACTAAGGCAAAAAAGTACTATCGATGTCCAATCCATTTTTAATCATGAAAATAAATGTTCTTACATCTAACAGATATAAATGATACTGAACCTTGAATGCTCTCTTAATTACACACATAAATAATATTATAAAGTTCTGAATTACATGTAACATGTCAGAGTACATAGAAATGTATGTATGCCTGAATGTATCACATGGACATTATAATTATTTTATTTTACATTATTTTGATGAAGCAATTTTCGTAATTGTCAGCAGCATTTAACTTTACTTTTTCTGCAAGCTGTTACATGAGGCAACATAATTTTATTTAAAAAACAGGAACAATTGAAAAAGTAGTCTTTAGATTACAGAGATAGGATAGATCTAATCTATTGAAGAAAATTGTAAAATGATTATAATGCAAAATTATGAAATGATAATAGCTCTGTTCATAGTACTAGTAGTACACCAAAATCAGTTTCCAACGGTCAGATGCATGCGCATTACATCTAAAACACTGCACTTTTAATCTTACGTGAGCATTGTTGATAATAGTTTTCAACAGTTCGAAGAGGTCTATTAAAGAGCCAAGTATGGTTATTTTTATATTAGTACTATTCAGCTAGATTATGATTTTTAATTAATTATTGATTAATAGTTTGTCCATAGATGTTTGATATCAAAGAGCATAGATAATTTTATTTGACAAGAATTTTTGGGAATTGCACATGTATTCTTATTGTCTAATGTATAGGGTGTCCCAATTTTTCGAGTATCTTAAGATGCCGTAATCAGAATTATCATAGACTTTTTGGTTTTTGAGACACAGGGCAAAATTGGGAAAACTACTTTTAAGGGATTCTTCGTATGTGAGAGAATAGCGGAGATATTGGAATGCCGAATGCCGGAAATTGCCCTGATAGAGTTTTTTCAGGTAGAGTGGAGTGGTGTACTTGTGATTTATCTACAGGATGTCTCTTTTAAAATATGATCCAAACATATATATTTTAAAACAGAACACCCTGTATATTTTTATGCCATTCAGTTTCAATATTTTTTACCTTCAGTGATATATAACAGTTGGTACTTTGTATTTTGGAAATTGTCAATAACGTTAAATTGACAAAAAAATGCTGTTGATGCACAGTTGATCATGCATTTGTATATAATAATAAAACACAATTGTTTCATGGATTAATTCACTTTAGTAATTATAAATATAATTGTCTCTTTAATAATTCAAAATATAATTATATTAGCCAATTACGTGATTTATAAATATTTTTAATTGAATAATATTTGAAAATAAATAAAAATAAACAAAAAATACGAAAAAATTAATCGATAATGTCATTTGAAAAACTGTTAAAACTTTAAATTTTCCCTCTGATGACGATTGTATTTATAAACATAAAAACAGTCAGCAAATTATAAAATAGGGATTAATAGAATTTTTTCCACACAATAACCATAATACTCGTCGTGGGTAAAGCCCGCTTTACATTACCAATTTCTTTGTCAATTAATTGATCAAGTGGCTTCGTCAACAAATTTTGTCAATTAACTTGATGAAGAACTTCGTCAAGTTATTGACGACTTAAAACTTGTTCTCATTTTTCATCAATTTTTACTTCAATTCAGGAATACCAACCTAAAATAAATGTAAATATCTAACCAGTAACCGAGCAGTAGCAATAACAAATGCAATGAAAGCTTTTTTTATTTATTTTTCACTTTTTTGCCTTAAAATATAATTATTAAAGTTACTTTTCATTCTTAATAGTTTTTGTTTCGTATACAAATGGAAATAATATAACATCAAAAGTTAAAATTAGTTTTAGGTTGGTAAGGGTGACATCTGACAGCAAAATTGTTAAGAAACTTGACAAAGCCCTGCACACATGTAAAACCAAAGTGCGGCCTTGAAGAAATTTATGAATTAATTCATCAATTTCTTCGACAATAAATTGCCCGCTTAATGTCTCTATTTTTTATTTAGTGTGGCTCACACATACTAAATGTTGGAAATTATATACGTCTTTCACGTTTGCCTGTATCCTGGGTCATTGCCGCAACCAAGAGGGGCGGGTTCTTTGTTACACTAATAACATATCCCCAGGTCGTTATTATCAATAGGCCTAGATGATTGTTATATCACTGCGTCAGCAAATTACGTGTAACATAAAATTATACTACGCACAAAATACATAAAATAATAAAAATACCACTATTCGTTTACGTACGTGTTATGTTATTATTTAAGGTTAAGGTTATAAACGACGTGAACGACTGCGCGCGAAACTTCATATGTCGCTTGTTAATGACGCATTGTGCAATGGTTATTAAGGTTAGGGTTACATAGAGTCGGCTTCAAAATTTGCAATAACTTAAAACTCGATTATTAAAAAACATTTATTAGAGTAATATTTTATAAAATAATTTATTTTAATGCATACTGTCATCAGTTAAAATTAAGGTGACAGATATAGAGAATTCAATCGTATTTGTATGATATTTATTAATGTTTAATTCGTGTTTTGTGTTTTTCCTTTCATTTGATATATGTATTCTGTTTAATTCAGTTTTTATTTTCTGTTTTTATAGATCATACACATTTTTATTATTTTTAACATTTAATTTTGTGAATTGAACATACCATAGATATTTTTACAAAAAATAATTACATTTTTTGCACAATTTGAATTTTTTACTCGCAATGTCTACCCATGAAAAAATTTCACGGTTTGCCACTGATATTATACTAAGGTAAACACCACTATTGACTATAATAAATAATTAACACAACAAAATCCTTCAGGAATGTAACGACAATTGATGTGTTAACATATCTGAAACCGGCTCTGTATTCGATAATGATAATGCCAAAACTATTGCCCCCACCGCCACACGACTAGCTCGCATCACGCTGGCCAGTATTTGCAGTTACACATTCATTTGTCCTGTTGACGTACCTCGACTCTCGACGTATGAATCATGTGCAGATTGCTCGCTAATATGATTACATGTGTCAGTCATGTCAAGCGTGTGTCAAGCGTCGACAAACCAAGCCAAATTACGCTGCGGTTTGTACATGCCTGAATGGCCCACGTGTTACCGACCAGGAAATTAAACATTCGTTTGTAATCCGCCATCTGCCTAATTTCTGCAGAGAGGGTATGCGTAATTAGAGCTTAAGCGTACCACCAACCTGCGAAGTCATCAGTTATTTTCATACGATATACGAAGTTTTATATATCTAAGGAGAAAATAAGTCACACGTACTCCATAAGGCGACATATAATCAAACTATAATTTGTTGTTTTTAAAAAGAACTGATTGTAGATCAATAACACATCCACTACTAGAATTGATGAACCTTAGTGAACATTACAATTATAGGCTTGCTTTTGCAGCAGTTGAAAACGATTTGGAAACTGTCAGAAATATTCGACCAGTTAAGTTGAGAACGCGTTACCATTGAATTTGACGCAATAAATAGTTGGACGGACATTTCTGATAGTTTCCAAACAGTTTTCATCTGCAGCTAAAACAAACCTATTATTGTATACGTGTATTCACTTACAAAACATATCAATACACTAATACATATAAAAATATAATTCTACTCTGTCCATTCCAGTAAATAAATAGGTACAAAATAGTCAGAAGTCAAATATATGAAGATCACAATTAAAGTGAGATATCTATCAGAGCTTAACACAAAAATAAGCTAGATTGCCCCGATCGTCCCTACGCGATGCTAGTAAACAAACAAAATAATGTCGTGTATCGAGACGCGACTGGAATATTGAGAATTGACGAGAATCATTCGAGAAATGGATCTAGAGCTACTAGAAAATACCCGAAAAATTCGTTTGGTCTATAAAAGAAGAATAAACGGCCGAGTCAGGCAGTCTTGAATTGGAGTGTTTAGTTGAGTTGTAATTAGTATTCAGCAGTGTACGGAGAGTTTAATAAATATTAGTAAAAATCAACTGTTTGTTTTTCTGCTAAAAGAAAAAGAAAGATTAGGAAACTCGTAACAATAACATCAACAAGAAGGTATATATTGTAATAATTCTATAGTAAAGTACATTAATGACAGAATATGATTATTTAAATTTACATATTGTTATTTTTATTTTATTAACATAAAAATTATTGAAAACAAAAGGTATGTCGGTTGTTTTGCTTGTTGAAGCATAAGTAAGATTTACATTATTATAGTTGCCTCAATGAAATTTTCATTAATACTATTAGTACTATTACTAGTACTTGGCTATTGCAGATGATATTTTAGAAGAATTGTTAGTCTGATTATTTAGGGAATTACCCACATACACTTCAGCTACATCTGATGACTGCCATCCGCTGTCTTTATAAATCTAATAAGGCATCACCCGCGTCAACAAGAATAGTCGCAGACGAGCGTCGAAAACAGTGTCTTTAATAAGTCGCTCCTTCTGGTAGTCCCATATATACGTACGTATGTACGTATATATGGCTATTTGTTGTGGATTCTTTCCTAACTTGTTAATACTAACACACTGTCTGGTACATTTTCCGTTTATATACTTTAGAAAAAAGGTAAATTTGGAGCTGTATTTACTGCAGAGCGAAAGTTTATATATTTTTTAACATTGGGGTAAAAATATTCAGATACCACAAAAGAACGTTGCCGTTTAGTTTTTGAATCGGGAATATTAATAATTAGATTCTTCCCAGTATCTTGAATATCTGACGGTTTTATATTATGCAACTCTTTCCTGCACGCACTGCTTATACGATTTATAAAAGCTACCTAAAAGACGATTTGAAATAAATTTACATATCTAACATTATATTGAGCTCAATATATTACCCTCATAAACAAATATTTATCATCTGGTGAGTTTTCTAGAAAATCGTTTATATTTTTGCTTGTCAAAATCTTGGATTTTTTGTATTTAAAGCCGTCCGATTTTCTCTTCAGGGAGCTTGTAATTTGGAGTAGTTTGCAATATCGACATGTGTGATTTATATTAATTGTGGTCTTTAACATTGAGTAAAATAACTGAAGTGAGGAAGGCTTCATAGTTTTTGAGAGTTCTTGGAAATATGCCATCATTACATTCTCGGAAAATGATTTAACGTCGTTCTTTAATCTCCGTTCCATAAATCTTTGGTAAGTAAATTTGTATCGATATTCAGATTTCGCCGGTAAAGAGTTGTTTTTAGCAGCTTCTGCAATTTTTCTAATATTGGGTGGAGTTAAATTTTGTATTTCATTGTCACTCGACATTTTTTATGTAATCAAACTAATTTCAATTTATAACCCTCACATACAAATATGATTTAAGGCTGTAATGTTCGCAATTTTACAAAGCCGTTTTTAGACGTCCACGCGCTTTCATATTTCTCCTCAATGCAAATTCGTATTAAGATGGAGGAAGTTTTAATCAACTAATAAAAGTCTATTTTACTAGACAGCAGAGCCATATTTTCAAAGAAGAAATTAGATCTGAACAATATTTCGGTCGCAATATTGCCCACATTTAGGACTGCGGTGAGACATTGTTAGGCACTATTATAAAAAAAGAAAGCTGTAGGCTAGTAAATCAAGTCTTCATATAACAGACAATTGCCTCAGATTTAAATTTTTTGCATTTATATTCATGAAATCTGTCCGCCAAGAAAACATGTTTTGCTAAATTTTACCGTACGTAATAGGAATCTTTCATTGATCGCAGAGGGTGTGTGTGTTTCTAAGTATTTACAGTAGAGGTCGTAGGTAAACATGATTTATAATACCTAACTGGAAATTATATGCTAACGAATACCTCGGAGCCTCTCGGTAGATCTTAGTTGTTGTGCACTGATTCGACGTCGCGAATTAAGCAATGCTGTGCCATATGCTGCTTACTAATTAGTGACAATTACTACGACTCTAATTGAATATTCTCGATTTGGGTGTAACATATGTAGCAAGCAATTTAATTACAATTAAGTCTCAACAGACTGGCGTCTTTGGTACTTAATAAACTGGCATTTAATAAGTGATATGCGTGGAATGAGTGAGAATATGACAATGCAGAACATTAGTATGAATAATTTATACAGACCACTGAAAGAAAAAGGTACAACAATCGACCACACATGGTGGTCAGAAGCTCATGAGTATGAGAATGCTTCGTTTCCGAGAAAACTTCATTATTTAGGCAAATATTTCTGGAGATAAGTAACAGAATAATAAAAATTAGTGCGATTGTAGGTTTATACGAAAAAATCGAAATCAAAATTGGTTCCAGATTTATAGAAATGCTTCATCCAGTGTATAATAAAGGTGATAAATTAGATATATGTATCTACAGACCCATATCAACAATATGTAACTTTTGCAAGGTATTTCAAATTTCTTTCAACGATAGTAGGTATATACCAACGAAAAAATTAATAACTCTTTCTCAACATGGTAGGTGTAATTTATTTATATTTTACTAAGGCATTTGATAGACTATTATTACAAAAACTGGAAAATGTTGGCTTATCAAATGCTTTAATTACTTTGTTTTCCTCATACTTGAATAACCGATTTTAGATGACTTGATCACAAATTTCTTATATATGAATGTATAGTAATGTATGCTGGTGATGTAAAATTATTTAGGAAGATTGAAAATGTTAATGATTACATTGCACTTCAGATAAAATTAGATCTAGTTTATGAGTAATGTGTTGTGAATAATATTAATATTAAAAAAATATATATTCTGTCATTTACGGTAAAATGTTTACCACTGACATTTCACCAGATAGTTTAGTTTATTCATTCACACATCTAATAAATAAATCTTATCACACCCGCTTCCGTGAGAACCCTAAAATAATGGCGCTTGGGTTGATATGAATATATTTGAAAATATTTAGCATCAACCACAAATCAAGAAATATCGAAGCTATGACCTTTCATAATTTTTATTTCGTACGAAGTAAAATATAAAACGTTATATGCACCATGGGAGATACTAGGATGATTATGCCCTTAACCGCCTTGTTCTCCTCGGGTCTAATCATCCCTGTAGCTCCCTTGGTACATAAATAACTATTTCTACTACTTCTGGATCTGTTATTAGGAGATTGTTATCCCATAGATGTGGAATTCTTGTGTATTATGTATTTACAACAACAATCTATAATAAGCCAACGATAACAGTAAGTATATCACGAAAGCACAAATTTTAATATGCTGGAACCTGCGAAATCATCTAGCACTGAAAAGTAGGTACTGTCCTGTACTACAAAGTAAACAAGTAATAATCTAAGTTAGCTCGTTAACCGCCCTCTTTGTCTTTCTTATAGTGTTCAGGAACGACGTATGGCGGTGAGTTGGTAGAAGAGAGACTGCATAGATGCCAAGTTTGTTGCCTACAATTCATAAAATTAAACTTCCCAAAAATGTTATTACAAATTTGCGAAGTGCGAATTATTCGAAATGTTATATATACATATTTAATATCTGTTAGAGGATTAAATTTTATGAAGACAAGGACTAATTTCCATGATATACAGAAAACGGTTACCTTGTTTATATTCGAGCAGTGGATTCGATTGAGGTAAAATAAACACTGATTGATGAGAAGTAAAATATACCTTAATAACCACCCTGCTTTGAAAAATATCGAGTTAGATGACTTCAATAGGCATGATATACACATTTGGAAAGTGAGGATCTTGATAGTGAATTGTGTTTTGCCGCTTTCGTGTATTTGTGTCATGCTATACGCATACTTCCACCACAGCTTGCTTCCACTGTTCGCATAAGGCAGTGTTGCCAGGTGGGAAAAATTCAGTGCCTGAGAATAATTTCAAAATAGCATGAGGTTTGGAGAAAAAAGCATGAGATGGCTTAATTTATCAAAAAACACCTCTTGACACAGCTTATCTTTTAATTATTTTTGTAATGCCATTTTTATTTCATTAAAAAGCATTATGTTATGCTATTTTATTATAATATTACATTGTAAGTAGGTACTTACACCCAGACAGCACATAATATCCACTGGATATCTATAAAACAGCCGAATATCCACTGAACATCCAATCCACGATAGATATCTAATGGATATACCATTAAATATCCATAAGATAGCCCGATGTCCATGTGCACAATAGATGTCTAATGGGCATATAATAAATATATCATATTTTCATATCTATAATAAATATCTGATGAATATCCATTAGATTATTGTAAAACATAAAAATAATTAATTGACTTATATTTCAGAAATGAATTGCTGGATAATATAAAGGTAGCCCAAAATTAAGCAGGAATTGAAATTATTTATCCCGTAATTTATATTAAAAAACTTTTTATTCGTAAGTCGTAAGATGTTTTGTGAATCGTGATTGCTGTTTTACCGACCGAGGCACGTCACCGCGGCCATCTTGTAGTTATACGTCAGTGTTAACTTTCCAAACAAAGTTCGTTTTATATTGTGAATTCTTATCTGTTTTTGTGTTTTCGAAAAGGAAATCAATTTTCTGGCTGGTAAGAAGCATTTTCAATAAGTTTTGTGATAGGTATTTAATATTTTTAAAGATTATCGCACGCTTTTATTGATATACGGCACGATATCTAAAATTTTCATAAGTAGGGTTATAACCTAATAATTTTTCTTATAGATTATATCATCAAAACGTATTCTTCGATTTTCCAGTATTGTAATTTCTTTAAGGAAGAATCGAAGCTTATTTCTCGTGGAGAGAATTCAGTGGAATCGAATCACGTAAAGGATATGCAGTTTGATGCAGACTTGCTTTTCATCCATGGTAACGTACATGACAGTATGAGAGATCATTTGTACAAAGTGGAGGTAATGAAAATAATAAAATAACTGACAAGAGAAATTACCATATTTATTGAAAATTATCATATTATGTATTATTTTAGCTTAAACTTGATTCCGATAAGGACATTTCTGAAGCCACATGTACTTGTCCCAGAGGTCAGCTTATATGCCATCATATGGCAGCATTGGCGATTTTTGCTTACCATAATATATCTGTAACAGACATAGCTTGCTCCTGGAGTGTCAAGAAAGCAAATAAAACCGATGCAGTTAAGACGATCGATGAAATTTTCCCAAAAAAGAAAAATCATGCCTTTACAAGTGGAACTGTTACGGACACTCAGATTAAGGAGTTTGAAGCCAATTTGGGGATGTTTGAAAATGCTGTGGGATTTACTTAGCTTTTAAGGAGGAGCCCAGAGTTATGGAAGAAATAACAGACATTGAGGCGATCATTTTTCCAAAGATTATTTGGAAGCCGATAATAATTATTTTCAAAATGCTGTTAAACTCACCGAAGGAAATGGTTTAGATATAACTAAAAAAACAAATGGCCAATCATCAAACAAACTTTGGCTCATAGCCAGGAAAAACAGGCTAACGGCAAGTAATTTTGGAGTTGTTTTAACAGCTGAAAAAAATTTGAGATTTCCCCCATCATTGTTTGCAAGACTGACAGGTAAAATTCTTGATTTTTTTTAAAAACAATCAAATAAAATGGTTGGTTAACGATGAATATCATCACTTCAGTGAAAAAGTACTCGAGCAAATTTTATATTTTATTAAAATATATAGGTACAACATAATATACTTACCATTTTATAATATATATTACCAACTACGAATTAAAATTACAATTTAATGTTACCCGGTTTTTCTTCATTATATCTTCGCCTCTCTTTTTTCCAGAAACCTATACACTAGATGGGGTAAAGGCGATTCAGTGGGGTAAACAACACGACAAGGAATCACCATTAAAAAACATGCAGAAAAAGAAATAAATTTGTTGTAATATTGCCATACTAAAAAAACCCCAGTGTATATATTAAACTACTATTTGTTAACCGTGTATATTTTGTTCATTTTACAGAAAGAAGAATCAAGAAAATGAAGAACATGCAAATAATTTGTAATTTTTATAAACAATTACTTAATGATATCTAATAATAATAAAAAATATTGAACTATTTGTGCACATGAAGACTATTGCTTTGTGTTTCCCGATCCCAAATTTTGGAAACTAGAGTCAGAAGGAGCTGCTTGCATTCTTTTGGTTTCTGATGATTCTTATGTTCTTAAGATAAGTAAAGAGAGATGGCTCCCAGGTATTTGAGTTAGGTCATTTAAAATACACTGGCTGTAAATCGACAGATAGGTAATACTAAATATCGAAGTTTGAAATAAATCTGCCAATTTAAATCACATGTCTTAATTGGATGTGGCATACAGGGTGTTCCTAAATAAGTGTCACAACAGAAAATTGTAAATTCCTCATGAAAAAAGAAACATTTCTTTCCCCTTCCATTTTTCTCTCCGGGCTTTTTTCGAGATACAGGGTGTGAAAACTTTTAACACCCTGTATCTCGAAAATCAAAGCCCGGAGAGAAAAGTGGAAGAGGAATGAAGTGTTTTTTTTTTCACGAGGAATTTACAGTTTTCTGTTGCGACACTTATTTAGGAACACCCTGTATATGTGGCTCAATTGCAGCCAGGGTTGGATATGGATATGCAAATTATGTGCAAAAGATATCCTATTAATCTCTATTGGATATTATTGTATAGATATTGGATACCCATTGTATATCACCACACATATCCATAGGATATTTTCTATATCCTGGATATAGGCGGACATTTGGATATCCAGAAAATGTGGATAAGACATCCACTGATATCCATTGGACATATTGGATATCCACAGAAGATATCCTCTAAATATCTAATAAATATACTGTGCTGTCTGGGCAGGTACTTACTTAAAAGTTATTAACCACGTAACCTTTCTAATTTATTTTATTGTCAGGCCGGGCGAACGTTGAGGCGCAGTTGACGTGACGCAGGGTGACTCACGGGTCGTAAAATCTGTTGTTTCCAGAAAATGTAGGTACCCTTACGGAATAGAGTTAAGAATCACTGCAATGCAGCGTGAATACAGCACACACTCCGCATATTCGTCGACTGTCATACCCGTGTATGTATTCATTGCTAATTATTAAGAGAGCAGTCTACAATAAAGGACATTTCAAGTACCCAAACATTGTAGATACCTACCTCTATCTATTCAATTTTGCCCTCGATTTTGCCTTTATTTCTCGTTAGGTCTTTATTTTGGTAGATTTCAAAGAGTAATTTTAATAATTTTATTATTTCTTTTTGTCTATTAAAAAGCATGAGATTTTGTAATCAAAATATGAGAGCATGAGATTTCCTCGAAATGCATGAGATCTCATGCAAAAGCATCAAAATTTAAAGATCTTATTCACGCCGTGTTTTATTCGTTAGTCTTTCCAAATAAATTAATACACGTCAGCATTTTAAATGCAATAAAAGAACTTTGAGAAGAATAGGGCAGATATACAAATAAAATTTAGTTTTCTATTATACTACCACGCCGCTTATACCTTCCCTGGGATGAAGCGGCAATTTCTACTTTCTCTGTAAAGATCCACAAATTCCGATTCTGTATAGAGTTATGTTAATATACTATTTATATATACACATATTCTAATGAGTTTTATGTCACTTGTTTGAAATTATATTGCATCACTCTATCCCACTATTTACGGTCGATGTATTTTGTCTTTTTTATATTCCTTATATCGATGATATTATAGACTTTACTACTAATATTTTGTGTATAACTGCTTGAAAATTAACATCGCATCTTAAATAATTAAGAAACTATTAAAGCAATTTGGCTAACTCAAAAAGTATTTATGTCCTCCTATAAAATCTCTAGGTTGGTTTTACATCTATCTGCTTCTGAGGTACACACAAACATTTCATGCAAGGTTTCCATTGTGTTTATTTCTAATATCTCCGTTTGCTTGATGGCGAATTATGTAAATTGTATTTTGAAAAGTACCTAATGATTTTTTATCCCGCCTCTTTCAAAGTTTTCACCATTCTAGCAATGTGTAAAAATACCTTTTCTATAGAGCTTCTGGGCCTAGAGACAGAATTAAATCCAAATGATCGACGTCGGGCTAGTTTTCCCCTATCCAACCCCTTACTGCTGTACTGTTTCCTGTACCCAGCGTCATTTACAGAGCTACATTTCGGTTTGCGACGATCTTCCGTCGAACAATGAAAGATATTCCATTGAGCACGCTAATGCTACGGCGCTGAATCTAGTTTTCGATATACACAGACAATGCGATGGACGATAACTAGCAGCAGCAGAGGTTTTAATGAAGTTGCGGAACAAAGGACGATGTGTTGCGAGCATTATGTCAGACATCATATTGTGCTGCCCGCTCAGGCGAGAGATATTTGACACGGTTACCAGGAAATTCGCTACACTATCGTTCCGTATTGTCGCCGCTTGGAAAATGAAGTTTTTAGTCAGTGGAGAATTGTAGAGAATCGCAGAGATCGGCTGGACGCGAATTCATTATATCTCGTGTGGGTTCCAGTATTAAATTGAAAGCATTTCATAAACGTGCTCAGAATAATGCCATATTTCAGACCTGATGGTCCAACTAAAGGATGAGGTTTTTTAATAATTTGCAAGTCGTGGAAGATGATAAATGTTAGCCACATTATAACTCAGTATACAGGGCGATTCAGAACTAGGGTTCCCAACAGTCCCGGTTTGGCCGGAATTAACCAGAAATGAGAAAGTTTGTCCCGGCAATAGTTTTGCCTTGGTCGGGACATAAAAAATCCCGGAAATTGTTAACAATATTTTAACAATATTCAGAAATTTTGACGAACAACCGCCGCGCCGTGTCTCGGTAGTCTGAGGTATATTTTCGTTACTTATATACCGATTATACGAGTATATTAGTTACTATTATTGAAAATCTCGAATCTCTGAAAAAAATGTAATGGAAAAGTGACTCCATACATTTAGTGTTGATGCTGCTAGTGATAACTTAAATGAAATGTTTAATGAGTAACTGCAAAAAAACCCATTTTTACGCCCGTTTTTGCGTAGTGTGTAGCAAGAATGGGGAAGGTCGTCCAGAGGTCCCCGTGGGTTTAAATTGATCGTCATGAAAAATCTAGGTGAGCATAATTCGATTTTTCCAACCCCCTACTTAAGGGGTGGACACCACCCCTAAACAAGAAACGTGAGAAAATGGTCGATCAATTCTTGATAAAAATTGGCGGGAACGTGAATCTACAGGGTGATACTTTTCTGCTGCCGGGCCTCCTTTCAGCTCCCCAAACTTTCTTCCTTACTCCACAAGTTTTTTCTAGAACAAGGATTTAATTTCCTGTTTAATCAATCCTTTAGTTTTCCTTTCGTTTTCGAGCAAATAAATAAAAAATGATTTTCTGTAACTCGCTAAATTAAAAGCTGGATTTCAAAATCTTCTAGTATTGAAATAAATGAAATAGACTCCTCAGTTTGGAAACCGATATTAAGAAAATGTAGGGGGACATTTGGACCATATATAGCCTCACTATTACTCTATTGTGTGCTAAAATTTCAGTTAGTTTCGTTATCTCATTGTTTAGTTATGAATGCAAATGTTGAAAAATCACGGTTTTAAGTGAATCATGCCGTTTAATTCTAAAGTCTTATAAACGTTTCGTGCAGTCCGGTATGGTCTAGTGGCTAGGATACCTGGCTTTCACCCAGGAGGCTCGGGTTCGATTCCCGGTACCGGAAACTTTTTTTTTTTATTTATTAATAGAACGTAGAAATACTATTACAAATAATATAATTTTTAGAACTATTTCAATAGTAAATTTGAGATCAAATTCGAAATTAATTTAAATTGACATAGGTAGATATTTTGATATTAAATAATAATATTTTTCCCAACTATATTCTCGTATAGTAAGTATACCTGCATTATTTGTCTATTTCTTCAAGCTGTACATAATGTACTGTAAGAGTGCATGATTAATCATTATTCACTTGTGATCAATGATTATTCACACTATTGTCCCCAAATGTAAATTCTTCATGTTCACGTTACAAAAGTCAAAATATTGTATAATTTTTTCAGTAAAAAGTGTGCTAAAATATTGTTAATTGCGGACAAAGTATAATATTCTACTTGCATGTAATAACCTTGTTGAATAATATATTATTATATATTATATTCACAAGATTATTATATAATTCAGTAAAAGTTCTGGGCATAGACAATTTATAACTTTTCGATGTAGTACACTATAATCATTGGATATATTAAGTTCCTGTAATATCTGACACTATAATCTGTAGAGCAATCGCATTGCTTGAGAAATTCACTCTTGAAGTCAAAGTGACATTATAGCTTTGTTCGTAGTATACCAGAATCAGAAGCAGTCGCACTGCATCTACAACAAAATATGTTCAACATTGTTTGACTTTTTACATCGTACTGGCCTAAACCAACAAAAGACAAGATTTCACAGAGCAGAGTGTCTTCTGACGAAATGATTGCAGTTTGTGTAAGGTAAGTAAATAGAGGTTGTTGACAGGCGAGGGTGTCCGACAGTTCAGCTATACATTCACAACTTAACTGGTCGAATATTTTGAACAATTTGGTTTGAAACCAATCCCTGACTTCTGTGGGAACTTACAGTGGACTAGCGCACCTAAGCATAGATATTGCAGACCACCGACATGACCTGCAGTGACAGTTCTTACAGGAGACGGTTTGGTGTGCGAAGCTCCATTAAATGCCATAGGAACCCTCATGAGCAGATCTATGATGTACAGGCCCGTGCAGACATAATGTGTGAGATTTGTATGGTTGCCGTATTTCCCGCCGTAGAATGATCAAGCTTGTGGCGTACAGAAATCTCGAAAAATAAAACAAATAAAACAAAATACCTGCCAAAAATAAAAGTGCTGATGTTTAGTTTATCCACTTTTACTATTTACTATTCTCCTCAAATAAAATAATAATTTTTAAAAAGCGTTTGTAATATACACATTTTGCTATTCCAACCCCACGTTTTAACAGTTATATGCAGAACTATGTAAGTTTATGTTATAACAATATTTGCATCTACAGTTAAATTTAAAAAAATACGTGTATATATTCATTTTACTCTACCTTTGTATATGCGCAGGTGACATCAAATAACACTCCTGTTATTTGTTAAGCTGTATATTATTCGGTTCTTAAATATCTAAAATTATTTATATTTGTGGCAAACACTATTTCAAGAATACGACGCCCTTAAGAAAAACTGTTGTACAATCCATACATTCTAGTTTACAGAGTTCTTTGTTCTGCTTTCTGTGCCACACTGTATATTCAACTGGCAGTCCACAAAATTAGGTTTTCATAAAATCTAAAACATTCTCTACCACATTACACTCGCGCATGTAAACATTTACTTGTGTGGAGACTGTTTTATTTCCCACTTGATGAATTGGTTTACGTATTTACTTGAAAAGAGATTTAAGATGCCACTAATAACGCGGAGGGGAGCGAATTCCAAGTGGATTTATGTGGCTTTCTGGAAACACGGCTCGCTGACAGCTTTGTTGGTTAATTGATGGAGTAATAGGTCCGAATTTAACGTCCATAAGGTTATTATAATAACTATTAATTTATTTTTAAATGGTTCACATGACAGATATATGTGGGGCCCATGTGCGTTGTTCAAACTAACAATTCCCGCTATTTATTACATCCTTAGAGCGGGAGGTTTTTTCGAGTTCCAATACCAGATACATCCTTGGGAAAAGAGTGAACTGTTATGGTCATAGTCGGCAGTAAAATTCGAATGGCTCCTCAGAGGGGGGCGCCAGATTTTTTGAGAACATAGCAATCGTTTCAGCTGAAACAATGAAAGGCTATGAAACGTACCTGTAGCGAGGCTAGGATGCGTTACGTCAGCTACCTACTTTGCGTCGCCTGACGTGGGCATTTCCTTACAGGACTACAGTACAGGTTATGCGACCGATTTCGATGGTTCATCGAAGCAAGAAGAAATGTGCTACCTATATTTGATCGGTCAGTGGTCGCGCGGTTTAAGGCGTCAGTACTTGAATCGAGGTGACTGGATCTCTGTGGGTTCGACCCCCGCAGCCGGTAGACCGTATATAACTATATTCGTGGAGAGATTTACACCCTCTCTGCGGGTATGGTAGAGTGGAAGAATGTTGGCTTGGGTCAATGTGAGAGATTGATACCGGTTGATATTTGACTACCCCCCTAATTAATGATGTTTTTCAGGTTTATATTGTTTATTATTATATAGGTAGGTGATGGATAAAGAAGTTAGAACATCTGGTTTATATTTAATATTAAAAAATGTGAGTAAAATAGTATATTTCTTACATAACACGAATATACCTACTCATTAAAAAACACAAAATTAGAAATGTAGGTACTAAATAATTTTTACAACTACTCCTACTACCTATATAATTTTGGAAATACGTAAATTTTCCAAAAGTCGACCTGGCAGTAAAATAAATGTAAATTCAACATCGTATTCTACAAGCACTTATATATACAATGTGTCCCACTTCTCATGGAGCCACCCTGGTATCTCGCTCACCTGATATCCGAATACTTTGAAACTTTGGTGGTGAATATATACCTATAAAGCGAGTCTTTAGACGTAGTCATATATGATTATAGTCAGAGGCGTCCGATTCTAAGATGGAGAAAGGGGGTCAATTTTTCAAAAAAAAAAGTATTATACAATGGTATTACCGATTTTTTTTTTAAAGATATTCTTAATCGTCACCTTTAGAAACCCTCTTCTACAAGATTACATAGTTGTGGTGTGAAACGTGTTTGAGATATTTGACGTCAAAAAACAATAATGTATTGTACTGGTATGACATAACAAAATAATAATTTTTTTAATAACGCAAAAATTCTAATTTGTACATAGGTACATACATTTTTGACGTATTAACTTATTTACATTCAAGAATACATTGACATTTGCAATAACTTCTGTTTTCATGATTTACTTAGGTTTGTTAGATGTGTTGGTCTGTGTATGCTAGAAAGATTAGGGCATTCAAATTTTGTCTTATTTTTCTACTCTGGCTATCATAGATTCATTTGCTCATTATTTGAAACTTTGTAAGCTAGCTTATTTTATGTGTGTAGACAAATCAAAAACAATACCTGGTACCTTTATTTTCAGTTTAAACTTGGAAGCGTAGAAGTACTATACCTATACCTCCACTAGAAGTTCTAAGCTGGGCTTGGTTAACCTTGGGACAGCTGGAAAATCCTAACCTGGACCTGCTTTGGATTTCAAATGATGTAACCTGTCTTTCTGTAACTGGTAAGTACAATTTGGTTTTTCTCTTCTTGAAATTTTACTTTTTTGAAAATTTTCGGGGACGCTGGAAAACGACGCTGCACACCTCTTTTCTCTCCAAGAACTTTTTTTTGTTTCTTCAGTCTATATGGAATCTAGTTGGTTTTTTGCTTAAAGTCACCTTCATAATTTCAATTCGCGCACTACACTACACTTCTTATAGCTAAATACAAATTTAAATATTGTCCATGATTTTTATTTACAAATTTCTTTATTTCCATGTGAAATATTCATTAATTATCTCTTTTTTAGGTATAGCTGTCTTGTGCTTGCGTAACCATCTTTACTGTTGACAGGTGTCAACTAATAAATTAAATTTATGAAAAATTGTAAAATACGACGTCTAGATTCTATGTATCTCATCAATTTATTTATATCTGACTCGTATGCTAACGATATGTACATTGATGTAATGTCTTGTTTCATTAGCTATCGGCTGATATGCCTAGCTCTGGGTTAATTTTTAATATGTACAGTCCATGTACTGATATTTTAACAATTTTAATCTGGTATTAACTTTTTAAAATTTAAATCATTAAATTTTGACTAGGTGATTCTTATAATATGCTATAGTTTATTCATCTTGTACTAATATTTAACATTCTATATCTTTTTTCCTACCAACACTAATTATTTTAAATCTTATTTTACATGTTTTACAAGGTCTGAAAATTTCCATTATATTTTGTTTAAAATGTAATTTAAATATCTTGACAACATGAACAATTTCAAACCTTTCTCATATTCCAGTTATACTATTATGTGTCTTCTCCTTACTAACTCCCTCTTCCTGAGCTTTTTTAGCAGAAGCTCTTGCTTAATAAAAGCGAAACAGTCGCGCCATGCAAATTAAGAAACTCGGAAAAGTTAATTTTGTATACCCTTTGTCGGTGTAAATTAGAATTTACACCGGCAAAAACAAGTCGAGATTCTTGGATGAAAGGGACTAATCCAATTCCCAACATAATTGGAAATAAAAACACATTTACTCTTATTTGGATTAATGGGATAAAAAGCTTTGCGGCAACTCTCAAATTTTCCCAGAAGTTGTTGAAATAAATGTATTAAGATCCATGTTTCTTTTAAATTTAGAATTAGACAAATGTGAGTATACCGTATACCCTAATGAAGAATAAATTATTTGTCGAGAACGTACTACTTGAGGCCTTTAACTGTAACAAAGTTGCACTATTTCTGTAAAGAATTTTATTATCACTGATACAAAATGCCTTTGAAGTTAACCTTTCACGTCATTGAAAGAAAAACTTTGGAGAGCGGAATTTAAAATTTGATAATGCAAGATCAGAATACTTATGCGAAATGTAGCAAGCTACATCTAGTGGCCACTAGCTATTCCAAGCTGGACCTGAGAGGCCACCCAGCTAGCAAAGTAGTTCTATAAATTTAGAGTAATAGGAGTTTTATATTCTGTTAATATTTTACAATTGTTTTTAGAATACTAAATTGTTGCATTAATGTGGCACATGAGACTATTTTGCCTTCAGAAACTGAATTGTTTTTTAAATTTGTTGCAAGAACGTTCTTAGAGCATATTTTATAGAGCACTTATAAGATAACTGCTAATGTAGCCCTATACAATACACAATTTTACAGCAACGGTGCTTATAGAATCAAATTACTGTAAAACCGATGCAAAATACTGCTTTATGGAATTATACCATCTCCTGTGAGACTCTTATAAAATTATTCCGTAATGTCGCTTATAGTTTAATTATAGAACTATTGTATAAGGCGTTGTTAAGTTACAATTCTGCTGCGGAAAACAAATTACAAATATAGAAGCTGCTATCGAACTTAAGAGAAAAAGCTCTTTAAAGCAGTTGTAGAGAATAATAATACAGTTGTTATAAAATCATTATAGAGTAAATAAGTAACAAAAGCCTTTTTGTTCCATAAAGAAACGCTATAGAACTATCATTTTTTATAGGTATATGTAGGTTTCCCATAACCCCATCTGACGAGATCTGCCTGTAATAGTACGAAATATTTTGATCAAAGTATAATGGGGAAATTTGTATAACATAGTCGTGACTTGTAAAAATTATTATCTGCTTGCAGATAGAAATTTCATTACGATAGATAAGATTTATTTGATTGCTAAGAGAAATTGATTTTCTTATAGAAATTTAGTAACATATTTAATTTAGACCATTCCAAACCTTAAACATTTTCACTTTTAGATGTTGAAGTTAAAGAATTTTAATAGATTTATTAAATAAGATTGAAATAAATAAAATATGACAACACTGTGAATATTAAGTAGTTGCTTACGAAGCATATTTGCTCTATAATCATTGCAATCGACACAAAAATGTCATATTTATAAGAATCCATTGGAAGTACAAGATGAAGCCTTTTTTTTTCTGTCGCCATATTGTGAAGAAGGAAAAATCTTAATTAAAAATATGTACAATATAAATAGGTGAAATGATATCAATAATATGGATATACTTACTTTCTGACTATTTTATGTACAGTTGGTTGTTAAATTCATCAATTTAGAAAACAAAAAATTTTAATAATTTTTCAGGATCATAGGAAATATAAGGTTAACTGAGGGCGCGTCAAAAAATTACCATTGTGTACCACATATTTCACGATAAAACTTTTTCCGCATTAAAATGTACTGCTCCCTGATGGACAAACAAACTAAGCAATTCGTAATAATGTAAGTAAGTACTCCTATGCAGGCTGATTAGGCCCATCTTATTGGTTCTTATTGGCCCGTCCATATTATTTCTAACATGTGCGATACAGAAACATTTTGTTTTTAAAAGATGCAATTAAACGATTTTAAATTTTTTTAAATATAACACCATGCAACACAAAAATTGTATAGCGAAGTGCTATAGAATTTTTATGAGATTGCTTTGTAACTGTAACTGTAAAATTCTTTAAGACTTCTATAATTATTTCCTGCAAGCTTTACAGAACCGCTTAAAGAACTAAAAGGTTCTATAGAACGGTGCCCATTTTTATGGTATAAGTGTTGTAAGAACGTTTTGAAAATGTTCTTAGAATAAACATTGCTCTATAAAATTTGCTCTGGAAACGTTCTTACAATTTTTGCAGAACAAGAAATTGTTAGCCGGGCAGATACAAGAAATATTCTACATTGCAATAGATACCATTGGATGATCTCGACCTTTATCGCGATTTGGGACCGGTTTCGGGCTTATTAGCTCTCATCAGTACGGCACAGGTGAGGCAAATGGCAAATCATTTATATGTTTTGTGCTGACAAATAATCCTACCTGTTTTATGTATGTCTAATCCGATAGAAGATATGCGAAATGTAGCAAAGCTACATCTAGTGGTCACTAGCTACTATCGCCTATCGACCCTCATCGCAATTTAGTGATAATGATATTTGTAAAAACGGGTCGGTGTATTAGTCCACGAAATTAGTCCTTGTGAAATCTTCCTGTAAATGGTAACAATCATCGAGTGAGTTAATTTCAGCAAATGTCTATAAGTCATCAGCATATAACGAGGCACACGAAGAGATGTATCATTTATAAAAATGCCAAATAACAAAGATCTGAGAATTGATCTCTGTGGAACACCAGATGTCGCATATATTATTCATGGATTTATAACCAAAGTAATTAACATTGAAGACTCGATTTTATAAATATGGCTCGAAAGCTAAAAAAATTAAGTTAAACCAAAACATGGCAGCTTGTTCAGTAGCAAACCATGATCCAATTTGTCTAAAGCTTTGGTTTTACTTCAAAGAAAGTATATGATACAGTACAATTTTAATTTACTGAAGTTGCAAAGAATCGTTATAGGTCTGTAGTTTTCTATAAACCGCTTATCTCCTTTTTTAAAAATAGAGCAAACTTTTGACCTAGAACAAAGCCTTGGAATAATAACTAATTGCAAAGACAAATTAAAAATTATAGAGGTAACGCAGAAAGAGGCGCGCAATTTTTCATTAAAAAAGCCGGAATTTTGTCAGGACCAGTAGTCTATTTATTCTTGATTTTTTTTAATGCAAATAAAACATCATTTTCAGACATTCGGCTAAGTAATCTACAGAAATAAAAAAAATTATCAAATGCATTGGAAATGCTTTGTGGATCGTCACAACTTTGACTATTATAACACATAGAGTTTGGCATAGATGTTTTCCTGATATTATTTAAAAAATGCCAAAAGGTACTGGGATTAGTTTTTATATAATGTATTTTCTATGGACAATATCAATATCTCTGTGTTTTTTCATGTGAATAATTCTCAGGAACTACCTTTCTCCTTTCTTGGTAAATATTAGTTTTCATTTTGTATCTATAATGCAAACTACCATACAGAGTAATATTTAAATGAAACACACTACCTACAACGAGTCTGCCAAAATAGCAAGTGTCCCACCATTTTGATAATTCGCTTGGTTGGTACTAATGCACAATATGGGACCTGTTTTAAACTCAGCAGTTTGGTGTCCATCTAACCAGTGGCGGCTGGTGCTAAGGGGCACAAGGGCACGTGCCCACCCTTCACTGTACATGTCACGAAGAAATATATGATGCTATTATAGATTTATATATTTTTTTGTAATTCTATTATTGGTTGCGAAAAACTACTCAAAACTTATTTCCCGTCAACCATCCACGCGCCGAACTATATCAAACTTTATTTCCTGGGAACCCAAGAATTGTCTCCAAACGTGGCTCATTTTCCGACGTTCGGGACTCCTCGGAGTAAATGAAATTCGCCGATTTAAAGCCGACAAAGGGCACTGAAATACGTGTCTCTGTCCCTTCTCCACTAGTCTCCACCACCCACTGTCTCCAGTCTCCATCACTCCGTCTCCCTCCGGCATTCAGTTTTCAGTTCTCAGTAGTCGCTTGCTTTGTTTAGTACGTACTTGTATATACAAATATATTTCGCTTGCAGAATAGTTGTGTAAACAAATTTGTGTTTTAACTTTGCTGGTTATTTCTGGCTGGCGATTTCTCATTATAGATATAATTTTAAAGTGATTCTGTGTATTTGTACATACTTATTAAAAGAAATGGATCCGGAACCAGAAATAAATTCTGTTCAGTATCTGTTAAAAAACAATCCAGTGTCATTTGATCAAAAATATTTAATTAAAAAGAAAGGTAGGCCTACTGATTTATATATTAATTACGAATCTACAAGTAAAGCTAGAACATATAATAGAGTTTTTAATAGAAACATATACGAGAAATATGGTTGTTCTGTGACAAATAAATTGTTATGTTTTGTTTGTTTCATATGTTACAGCGTGGACCAAATACGGACTTGACGATTTAAAGCACATAGCGGATAGGGCCAAAAAACATGAAAATTCTGTAACTCATTTAAAAGCATATATGGACTTTAGTGTTTTAGGAAAAACTGACATACGTGAACAATTAGATATACTCGCGTCAAGAATTCAGACGTCTACGTCACGGCTGACGTTACACATTTGTTTTTATTGTCAACGTAATTTTCGATATTTGGTCGCGTTATAAACAGTCATTTTTGCAATTTAGTGCAATATATAATGCAAACTTTTAGTCGAGTATGTAGTTTTATAACTATCAGTTGCAGTTTCTTAAATATTTTGATGAAAATATAATGAATTATTCATTTGTTCATATGACGTAAGTCGTCTGAATTCTTGTCGCGAGTATAGTGCGTATTTGCGCTATAAGTTAGGACCTCGGTTAGAACATAATAAACAGGTGGAAAAAATCGTCACATTTTGCGTCGTTTAATAATTTGTATAAAGTTTTTTGTGGAGCCCTCAAATTAGCCTTGCGAGGTCATGATGAGAAGACTTCGTTCAAAAATCCAGGCATTTATATAGGTTTAATTAACTTTTTTGCAGAATTACATTCTGTTCTTGCAATACATTTAAATGAATCTAAATTTATTTTTTGTGCCCACCCTTTGAAAAACCCACGGGCCGCCACTGCATCTAACCAGTCAGAAATCAGAAATCATTAACCAAACCAATAAGAGTGTATTGGTACATGCATAAATCCCATATTAGGCAAAAACAGCATAAGTCTGCAGCTAAAGTGAATAAGAGACATATGCTGTCTACCTATGTGGACCCATTTTTTACAATAACTCAATGGACATGTCATTTCTACTTATACTAATTCAATTATGTTTCTATAAACACTAGTCGTACTCTTAGATTTACGTGAGCAACATGACTATAATGTACTGGTATATGGGGTAAAGTACAGAACACGCCTTTGAGAAGTTGTTTTATTGTTGTGCTGTTAATTTCCGCCCTATCCCTATTCGAAGGACACCAAATGCCGCCAAGCCGCTCCTTTCAATAAGAGGCGAAAAGGGCAATTTACAATTTAAATCTCTGGCACAAAAGTTTACGAGATATTTGCATTAGGTGGAGAGGAAGTGTGGACTTTTAGCCTTTCTCTCCCTACTGACCGTTCGATCCCAGCTGTAATTACCATTTGCGGGGTAACTAACTCTTTTCCAAAAGGCAGCGACCGGGTCTGCGTGACAAATGTTACCTCTTTAATTAAATGATTAGTATTAATTCGAATGGACACCCTGCGTACTCTAAACTCGGCGAATTTGTCCAAGATGGGAGGCCTTTTGCAAATGGTAATATGACCGACAATAATTCACGTAAATTGCAAGAATAGTTCACTATTTTGTAATATTGTTTGTAACATACTTACGGGACCTGTATTTATTTGAATAACTTCTGAAGTCATTTGACAGTAGCCATACAGTTTACCTATGCAGCACAGTGATATTCTATAGACGATGTGGATGATAATACGTTTTTTCTACGTTCATGCAAAAACAATACTTTAAGTGGATCTTTATTGCACTAGTGCAATAAAATGTTTATTGCATTCATCTGTCATTCTACTACAGCATTTTGTCATCATGACAAACATAAACGTTCAAATCGACGTCACATTTTTCTAGACTTAGTGTCATCTAAATAACATTTTTTGGTTTGCATGAACGTAGAAAAAGTATTGTATGCAACTCGTATAAAAAATGCTTATTGCACGCATCGTGAAATTATCCAACGAGGCAGTCAGGCCGAGTAGGACAATTGCACTTGTTCCTTAAAAAGTGAATATATAGCGAAGAAGATAACAATTTAATATGTATTCAATATTATCTGTCTTATCCATAATAGGTATATATTTTCTTATTGTATATTGCGGACATAAATAAACAACGATGTTCGCAGTCGATGTCATCTGCACGGACATCTCTAAAGCGTTTGACAAGCTCGACCAATCTATTCAAGTTGTTAAATAAACTTAACAACGTAGGTCTCTGTACTGGTCTAGTAAAATTATTGCAGTCATACCCCTGTAATCCCAATATGTGTAATATGGTTTCAAATCAAACACGTTTCTGCAAACATCAGGTGTTCCTCAAGGGTCCATACTTAGACCTCTTTTATTTGATATATTTATTAATTGTGTTGGTGTGTGTGGCTGGTTTCGAAGAAGCTCAAGAAGCAATTTTCCATTTATTGCCAGTGAACGTTATGAAAAAGTATTCGCCGAATTTGACGAATGAAGGGAAAACCGGAGAGTAATGACAATAAATGAAGAAGTCAGTATCGTATTTGTTAAATTTCAAGAAAAAATTTGCAATTTCATCTATATGGTCGATGTTTGATGTTAAAGACTACTATAAAGGTCTACAAAAATATAGATATTAGAAAATATAACAAGCTTACTGCTTATTTGAAGAGTGAATCGAGAGGAGGCAAAGCAGAAAAGCTGCAATATTGGAAAAAGCACTTATTGAAGAATTTTTTATTGTGGCTGCCGATAAGGAATATTTAATATCTCTTTACCTTTTACATGTTGTTAGGTATATAGTGGACTTCGAATTATTTTAAGTTGCACTAATAATGCGGGTTCTTGGCGCCTGTCGATGCTGCGAATTAAAACATTTGAAAATTACTGACATACAGGACAATGGCAGTTACCTACTTGTACATCAAGACGGATATTTCAAGAAAATCTGCAATAGAAGAAGAATTTTACGTGAATGATGTTGAAATATGCAGAAAATATATTTCTCTGCGCCCAATTCGCTTAACACAAGATAGATTCTTTTTAAGATACATCAATCAAAATTGTACTGCTCAGCCAGATGGAATCAACACATTGGCGAAGGTATCCTCAATAGCTGCTTCACTCCTGAATATCGTAAATCCAGAAGCATATACTGACCATTGTATGAATCAGTAACTTTATTGACTAATAAAGGTGCTGAACTTACAACCATAAAACGGCATGGTGGATGGAAAGGCTCGTCTGTAACAGAAAGTTATGTTGAGGAATCCATATCTAACAAACTTGATATTGCAAGGAAAATCCAAGAAAAATATAGCTATTTCTTAAAAGAAGAGACAACCGTAACTTGTGCAAATTCTTAACAAATTTCGGCAGATGTTATGCGTTCCGAAAAAGATGGCAATAATGCTACAAGGGTTGTTATTAACGGATGTAGTAAAACAAAAAACAAAATGTATTGTTATGTTATGAAATTTTGTTGGGCGCCAATTAATATTTGTGTTGAAATTGTATTTGTGTTTCTGTAATGTTTTGTGTTTGTGTATTTTGTGTATAAAAGAAAATTGTATTTATTGGACTACAAACCTGTATCTTATATATTTTTTATGCTTATTCAATTACCCTGGCTGCTTGGAGAACATAGACTCTGGTAGTCGGTTCGCTCGTCAAGTCAAATCTTTTTAACACACTGTATCTTACTTTCAAATAAATATCAATTTAAAATGGACAATTTTTATTTCATAAGATATTTGTTTACTACTTATTCAAGAATATTTAACGTTTTATGAACATTTAATTAATAGGTAACATATAAATTTTATTTTAAAGGCAGTTGTGTATTAAAAGTTGCCTATCTTTAATATTTTAAATTTCGTAACTTAATAGGATACAACATTCTTAAAATCCGTGATTCAATGGTATTCTGCTAGTGTATGTTCATTGATGGTAATGTATTATATTTGCAAATCATAACTTTTTGACAGATGTTCCACTAAATAACGAATTTTAATATATTAAATAGAAAAGTAAAGATTATTAATTATACTAAGGTAAGTAACTTATTGTTTTAATAAGTTTTAGAGTCTGTGACTGTCTATTTTGTGAATTTAATAGCTAGCTAGCGTTTATTTTCTCTGATAAAATTTACGTAAATTTCTGTGAATTTATGTGCACATAAAATACCTTTCTGTAGTTGATTTTCTTTTTATAAGACTTCGACTGGAAATCCTTTGGAACTCCCTCTGAACTGGTGATTGGGCTTCTGGTATTGATGGCTGGTTCTTCCCACTATATGGTACTGCCAAATTTCTAAATTGGACCTGGATCTCTGTTGATTTTGTTGTTAGACACTTTTCTTGTAACGTGAGTATAACTTTTAACTATTATTTGAACTTTTTCTTGCTAATTTCTAAATTTTCTGGAACCTCTGTTCAAAAACCGACGCTGCTCGTTCTTTCATTATTTCGTCTCCAATCAACAAACTTTTGTTTTTCCTCTAATTTTCTCCCAATTTGATACCTTGATTCCTTGTTGTAAAATTTGCACTCTTATTATGGTTCATACATATGATCTTATTTAGTTTTTCGATGCACTGTTTTTTTATGTTTTCACTCCACTACTTAAAACTATGACAAATTTTTTATGTTTTTACAATTTTACTTATGTCTAATTATTAAATATCCTTCAATATTACTCTTTTTATGTACCTTGTTATATCTCTTGTGGAGCCAACTTTAGACTTGACATTTGTCCCTGTATATGATATTTATTTGACATTTCTAAATGTTTTACAAATTTTATTTATTTAAATTGCTAATATTTTAATTATCTTTGCTTGACTCTCGGCACTATGTGTATGATGTTATTAAATGATCTTTTCTTTTTCTTTCTATATACTTTAATCTTGGTTTAAGTCCTTTTTTGTTTATGTACTATACAAAAATATGATATCATGTCCCAATATTTAATGAATTTTAACTATTTTTTTCTTTTTTTTTAAATGGTAATTTATTTAATTTACTCTACAATAACTGTTTATATGCTCTGCATTGTCAATTTTTATATTATTTTGTATAATTCTACTATGTTTTAATTTTTATAACAACAATAATTTCTATTCTATTTTATGGTTTTTTTAAATAAACATGTAAATTCTCATAAGTATTAAAGCTGCTATTTCATATTGTCTCAATATATTACTACAGATGTAAATATTAATAAGTTAATGAATTAAATTTGATTTATTTTAGGTTTATTACTTTTTTCATTATTCCATCAGTGAAATAAAGTTACTTTATTCGACTACTTCACACATATGTGTTGATAAAAGCCCAATTACCTATAAGGTAATTGTGGATAAATAAACTTATGAACGTAATCATCCATAAGTGGTATCAACTTTTACGTCTACTGTATGTTTAAATTAAATCCATGGACGTTTGGACATTAATAGAACTTAATACGAATGTCCAATAGACTTATATTATGTACTTTTTTTATAAGGGCAGTACTTTCTTTTCAAACACTGTCCTACTGTTTTCAGAGATTTATGAAATACGCCTAACTGTACTTTTTTAAAACAAACACAGAATTATGTCCTTTTTTGTTTAAATAAATCGGATAGGTGCTTCATGAAACTGTTTTGATCGCTTGAACGATTATTTTAGTTGTTTTCAAATATGAATACATTAGGCTGTGTTCTCATCAAAATCGGCCGTCTAGCATTAGAATTATTATATGCATTAGTCGCTTTTGGTGAGCACACGGCTTTAGACTTCCGAAAAATCGCAGATGAAATCCATCCTGCAAATCTACATAGACTTGCAGAGAAATGTTACAGTCTCTGAAGGGTCAAAAACAAATTTTGAAGGCAATCCTTAGTTTCTAAAAAGTACGACTGACCAAATGATTCAGAAAGTCAAGCTAAGCACAACGAAGGAAACTTAACTTTTGAATTTGTTCATGTTATTGTGTTTATAATTAAGTATTTTCATAAAATCTACAGAGTGGTGACTTTAAACTGAAATAAATTCAATAAAACTAGGCCAACATTTTGTGACACATTTTAGGGATTTTAGGATGGTTTTTATATTTTGGTCTCGTTTTATTGAATTTATTCATCACACTGTATATTTTATAAAATTACTTGTTGTTTCTTTGATGTTGTATTCGCATATAACAAAAAATATACCTTTATTTTGTTTAATTAAAAACCGGTAATATTTGGACAAAAAAAAGATGGATCAAATTATGAGGGGCGATTTGCCTTAAAAATTCTAGATGTACTTTTTTTGTTACAAAATTATGGTCACCCTAGTTATATGGGTTACATCCATATACATAAAGATATATACTGCGTGAGTGCGACGACCGACACGTGCAACAAAGGGGCTGCCATTTTGATGTACTCATTGCCAACTGTTTAGTGAAAACACTACAAATCCCAAATATTTTGTGGGCGGTAAATATAATATCCGTTTCTAAATTCAAACATATTTTGTAAGAAATTAAATTATAACTAGTCTGTTATTAAAATATAATAGATAAGGATTAAAACACTAAAACCAGAGGAACAAATTAGGACTACAGAATCAAGAAACCAAACTTGAAAACAGTTTTATTTTGATTACATCAATTTTTATTTATAAAAGAGGAAGTAGAAGTATTTATTTTATACTGTTAATAATTAATGCTTTACGAAAAATTATTGATAAGGTAAGAGTTTAATTTACACATAAAACATAACAGTCAAAATAAGTAAATTATAATATACAGGGTGTCATAGAGAAGTTGAAAGGTTTACATCCAAATAAGCTGTGAGGAATATGAAATTAATTTTTTTTATAATAGGCTAGTGACTAGTATGGAAAAGTATTTAATTATCATTTCTGCTTTATACAGTTACCATTAGATATATAGGAATAAGAAGGGTGCTTCTAATTGTTGATATTGTCTAAAACTATTTATAGGCCGTCAGACATGTCAAGCATTACGTTCGGCATCGCCAGATCTCAAGATCTGTGCCAGAAAAACAGATAATTTGTTACTTATACTATTTTAATTGAATGATAAAGGTAATAAATGCTTAATTTATTAGATCTGAGGGTGTTGATCACAATGCTTTTTTGGATTTAGATGGCCTCGTAACTTTGTACGGCTTAAAATTTGTCAAAAAGTGAAACCTTACTTAGACATATCTGATAGCCAAACTAATAAAATCAATGATAGTTACATAGTTACTTATTGGCAACCTTACTAAATTACATACACTAATTCAAACCTTTACAACATATTTTCACTTTTAACACTATATCTTTAAACACTATATTTTGCATACAATATATTTAGACGTTTACTATCTTCAGCTTCTCTATGATTCTCTCTGATTATGGAACACTGTGTATATGATATCATTATTGTATAATTTTATAACAGTTTATGGTAATCTTCAGTAAATTTTAAACCATCTAGGTGTCTTTTGTATAAATTGTCAAGTGATGCAAATAATTTTCTTAATACAGCAATAATATCTGCGATCAAAGCCATGAGATGGAAAATGTACTTTTCTTGACGTTAAATGCTTCACCACATCTTTTAATGACAACACTAATATTTTTATACACTGTTTGGCCCTATACATTTTCTTCGATATATTTGTTTCTTAATTTTTCACTTTCTTTTGGCAGATCGAGGACTTACTCTAAAATACCAAATGTGGATTAATAAGTATGCTTACATTTTTATATCTAAAACATGCAGGATACTTACAAATATTTGTGCTCAGCTTTTTAAAGTTTTCTTCGACTAGCTATACTCGAGCCTTTTCTTGATGAAACCCAACCTGTTTCACTCCCATTGAAATTAAATTGCCATCCTATGTATGTATGTTTTTTGTTTTTGGAAAGAGATAACATCGAAGACGAAGGTGTCAAAAATATATCGGATGAACTCATAGGTTGTACCACAGATTAAATATATATAAATGGTTGTACTGTTTTTACTATAAAATATATATATTTTATAAACAAACAAAAACAAAACACGCATTTAAAACATACCTATAAAAAGTCCATAGATATATTAGTAAATTTGCTTGTGTCTATGAAAAAGTCACTTCGGAATCCTAAAAACATTTGTGGAGGCAGCAGACTTCTAACATTTTTACAACTTCTAATAAAGCACATGTTCTTCATGCATAGAATAATAAAATATTCTATTAAATTAACATTTTTGTAAACCAAATAAATTCCAAACCTAACCTCACAAACCAACAAACGTAAACATAAACATGAGAAGAAGAAGAGAGTACATCAAAATGGTGGTCATTTTCCATCCCCTTTTATTGCATGCTCCGTACCGATGCGCAGTCGTCCAAGAGCAGTATATATCTTTATGTATATGGGTTACATCTTATTACTCTAAAGGCCAGTATTTCCACCTCCTAATAACGTTATTATTTGCACAGCAAATCTATACCTGCCTCATGTCTCACAGAAATCATATGTCAGAAGATGACAGATACAGATTTTTTTGACA
The DNA here is from genome assembly GCA_025584915.1 of Monochamus saltuarius. Lineage (NCBI taxonomy): Eukaryota > Metazoa > Arthropoda > Insecta > Coleoptera > Cerambycidae > Monochamus > Monochamus saltuarius. The sequence goes on along the minus strand of CM046721.1, from coordinate 104,959,390 downwards.
AATATAGTTTTTTTGTATGCCTAGACCGTAAAATATTTCGCGAATCTCGACTTATATTGTGCAGTATTCTCTCAACTCAAATATAAAATAAAGAGAAAACCGTTACTACATTATAAACACATTACACATTACCCTTACTAATGGCGTGTCCATGAACCACAACCAACAACTAGCTTCTAAGTACCACGTACATCTGGCTGGTCAGCAGAGATTATGTTGAGAGTAAAGTTACAACAGTAAAGAGCTTTCGTCCACTCGGATTCGGTGTCGTAACAGTTTACAGAACATATGTTACTTTCTGCCGAATTCGATATGTACTCTAATGGACCGATGTGTCGCCTCCCACATGTATTTATTTACATTAAACACAAATTATGATTCACACCAACTGGCCATTTCCACCGCAGAACGTTTTTAGATGTGGCGTCGTGTTTCATCTGCGTTATGAACTGCTTTTTGTCAAATACGGAAACATGAGACATGTAGGTATGGTCGTTGCAAAGTCAATTGGCAGGTTGCATTGTAGAACATATAATAATTTATTTTATTTATTTAGGCACAACTGCCGAACAGATAAAATAGTTATTTTTGTATCTATAACGCAACGTTTGCGTTCAAGAATGAAAGTTATTTCCAAAATATCCATTCGAGAATGCAAAAGCATTTCACGTTCGAAATACAAACAATATTTTTCGAAAATGTACAATTCAATTTATATTTGACTATCATGACGATTAAACATAAAAATTAATTGTTAGAAGAATTAATATGATTATTATATATCGTAATTCATATTCTAAGAGTATTTAATTCAAAATGAGCTGGGAAAGTGAGGACGAGCATTTACCAGAGGAAGTATTGGAAGCGGCACAAAGTGCTGTTTCACAATGAATCCCAAAGAAATCGTGGAAACAGTACGAGATTGCTTACAACGAATGCAAAGGGTGGTGTAGTTCGAAGAAAATTCAAAAGTGTACGAAAGCGGTATTACTGGCATACTTGCTAACATATTAAAATTAAACCTTCGAAGTTATGGTTAATATATTTCATGTTAAAAAGTACACCGAATGCCAAAGAAAATTTCCAAAACTAATACCACATTTGAAAAACAAATCAGTTGGATATCGTCCAAAAGTTCCGAATTCTAACGAAAAAGGAAATGGAGAGATTTTTACAAGAAGCAACTAATAATAGATGTCTGCTAGAAAATGTAATTCAAATTAATATAAATCGATCGATTTAACCAATTTTGGACAACTTTTCAGGTCATTTTAATAACTGATATTTGTGGAGCTTTGAGAAGAGATGAGCTGCTAAAGGTAACACTCGATGATATAGAAGGCAAAGATTCGATTATTATGATATGAATTCCGATTTCAAAACTCATACTCCGAGATATTTTGTGATTTCAAGTCCAGACCAAATGAAGATACCGCAAATGCTGTGCTGTGCCGGCAGTTACTACAAGTCAAAAATTTTTTGTGAAGTATGTCAGGGAAAAATGTGTTATCCACGTGGTTGGCGTCAACAAAATAAGGAATGTGCCAAGAGAAATAATAACTTATCTCAATTTACCTCATCCGGAAACTTATACAGGCTACGGCTTTAGACGTTTTTCCGCCATTTGTTAGCCGACGCAGGGACGATATTCCCACCATCAAACCATATGGGGAGTGGTGTTCTAGTACGGTAAATTGTTACCATCTTCAGCAGAGCCTACGAAAATTGCCAATAATACAACGTGCGCAGTATTTTTATCTATTATTATTTTATAATTGATATTTTAGGCATTTTCATGGAAACTACATTTTTGGCTTCATAATAAAGAAACAAATATAAAGAAAATGTTTGATAGCTTCCTATATTTCGAAAACGAAGCAACAATCGAATATCTTTTATACCACAGTTTCGTCTTAAAATTTGATAAGGATTCAACTTCTACATTTTATCAGAAAGGTTAGGAAACACTCTGTATATCGGATAGGAATTGTAGGATAATTGATTTATATTAGATTAAATTCCTTTACAATAGGTACAGTGCAAAATGTACAAAAGCTAATAATAAAGAATGTATAGGTAGATATTGTGGGTTTAAGAACAACTAATATGTCCTCGTTATATGTACCTCATAATAATAAAACAAAAATTAAGTTATTTTTTTACGTTGTTCAATTTAATTAATTAACAAGGATGAGCCAGAAATTATTTTTATAAACTTCAACATTATCATAGAGTCGATTGTGTCACAACTTTTGAGATGCAACTGGCCTGGTCTCAGATGTTATATGGCGGGATCTAGGTCGTGGTTCGGAATAAATGTATGCAATATTTTTTATTAAATTTATTCAGATGTTAATTGTTGAGCGCCACCAACCGTTAAAATATTGTCTGAGTTATCAAATTGTGGTTGGCCAAAAATAACTATCACTCGGACATTAACATTCAGCTCAACAAATATTAAAAATCAATTCTAACAAGCATCTAATATTTTCAGAAAAAATAGTTATTTTGTTCTTTACACCGTTTTAAATAATAAAATTAAATAGATAATTAATAGTGGTTTTACATATTATGGCTCTAAGCCTCAAAACAATAATACATATTATAATAACCAAAACGTAATGATGGTTGCAGATTTTCAATATGGCTCAAAGCCGCAAAACAAATGAATTCTTATCTAAAGGAAAATCTGTTCGATGAATAAATTTAAATAATCATAAAAAATTTGAGTGTCTCTACTGTGTCGATCCCACCTTGTCTCTATCCTTGAATCAGCATTCTGCTTAGGAAACCATGAATTGCTTACGTAGCCCTCGAAAAAACCTTGACTTCCACTATCAGCCACCTTATTGGTCCTTCAGAGTTGGTTTTTCAACATAGACCCAAAGTCCAACTTGAACCTGTTTGACTTATTAAAACTCAGCCCAGCATTAGAACTCCAAAAATCTGAAATTATACCCTACTTACAATTTATCTCACACTTGTTGGAAATTATTAATTAAGAACTCCCAAAAATATACTTGAAATTTGAAAGTAATTATTACTTTATAAATTCATAAAATTAAGAAAATATATTGTTTTAGATGGATGATCCATATAAAATGTGAATACATATTTTTACATCGCGCCGATATTGGTCGGCGGTGTTGGTGATCTAAACGATTTGGGACCGAATGGTACTATCCCTCTTTGTTCTGCCTCATTGCTGTAGACCTGGACAGTGGACAGCCTCATGAAGGTGGGCCCCATTCATCGTCTACCCCGACTACAAACTTGGCCGGTGTAGGCGCTTTGTGGAACTTCCTCTTGTCCTGGCATGACCCCCGTCGGCAGGGCGGGGGTCATCAAGTTTCTTTCTTTGCCGGCTGAGTCTGACCCCGGGAATTAGTCGTCGTCGCGGGCGCGGATGGCGAACCATTTGCGCCCTGGGATTTTTTTTTTATGGAGTGTAGCTTTATAGCCTTGTGGTTTTGTTCTCGAGTCGCGCTATAGAGGTTAGAAAATCACGCTCGACCCGCGTACCAGCTGGCAGCAGAAAGGGCTTAGCGCTTAGCGTATCAGTTCCCTTGAACAGCTGACCTATCGTGCCAAGTTAAATGAAATTGTTATTACCAACCTTAGAAATTTAAATATTTATGTGATCTGTACCGAACTGATTGAATATAAAAACAAATAAATAATTAACTTGACACGTGTGTGAAATAAATTATGACCAACTACCTGAATGAACCAATAAGATTTGATATTAATTAATTATTCTTAACCTATATTTCTTAAACTGATATAATCGGTGATAGAGACAAAATGCCTGCTGCTTAAGATGATCTGTAAGATGAAATAAATAATTTTAAATATAATTCTCAAAACAATATCTATAATTTACAGTAGTTATCATAAATAATATTTTACACTGCAGATTGTTATACAAGGGAACGTCCATGTAAAAATGAACGTTACAATTGTTTGATCGATATGTGTTGTAGTAGATTGTGCATTTGTTTTGAAATTAAATGAAATACTTACCTCTTTTTCAGACAAAACGATCGAAAATGAAGTAATTGCGCCCCTACAGAAAAATTCTCGTCAACTTATCTTTTCAACTGACCACCCCTCATCGGCAATATTACGGTATTAGTCATAGAGCATACTTTATTCAGGCGTCTTGAGGGTTGGCACGTGCAGAAAGGTAATAAGACTCGACAGGCCTTCCCTAGGGCTACTAGGCAGGAAGGACACAGTTTTCTATCGGACCGAGATTTTATTGGACGAATCTTATGAGTTACTTCAAGTGCACTGACAAAAATGGCAATAGTTTTTCCTAATTACAGCCCATATATAAATTATAAATAGTTGAATCATCTGTGAAGGTCACAGATTTCGTAAGTACGTGATGTATGTTGGAAAAGCTACAAATAATCAGCAGATGGTATAAATATTCGGAATTTTTTTGTTTTAATACAATTTCAAAACATTTAGACATTTGACAACCACAGAAACATTTGTTTTATATCAACTAATACACTATCAAACGTCGTTAGTTAAGAAGAAAATTTCCCTAAATATCTTACATCAACATTAGTGTACCAAGATGTGAAATGTCAAATATAAGCCGAGCAATATGGAAGAAAAAAATAGAAAAATAGAAAATAAAAATAATGCATGCATCTTCGAAGTTCTCCCACAATGGTTGCCACTTTTCTTTCAATAGTAAAAATTACTTCAACATTTTGTTGTATACTATTCAATAAAACAACAAAACTTAATAAAAATCAAATTGAACATAAAACGCAAAGGTAAACATGAAATAATAAAATTAACACATTGGCATATTTGGTAAAACTCTTACAATGCATATATGCAACTTGTAAATACTTGTACTTATATATTTGGTTATATTCGACTATAAATTATGGCGGCAGGGCCATCCATTCACAAGCAAAAAAATAAGGTTGGCAATGAATGGGAGTAGTGCTAATTTTTGCGAAAATTTTCTGTAATACTGTTATATTTTTATATGTATTCTACTTACCTTATTTACGGACAATTACACAGTTTGTCCTTCCTGACTACAAAGAATGTTATACAAAGAGGTCTTAATTTTTGCTGTGGAATCCAATACTGCGATAATATACGTGTCCCGTTTAAAATATCGAAATTGATGTCGGCTTCCGGCATAATCGGAAGTGCTGGAAAGTTCTAGATACTTCAGTTGTGTTCGCCCAGAGAGTTTGCCAAGCTGCCAAATTTTTCGCATTAGTACTTTCCCAGGCAACAATCGACGCAGTTTCCTGTGGTATACTCTGTATAGGTGTTGTCAATTTTGCTGAAAATTGAGATTCTTCTTGTAGCGCTAAAATGATAAAACAATAAAAGAGATCATCTTACCTTTAAAATCACAAAATAAGTCCCTTCACGCATCAGTTTTATTAATTTAAAGTTTTTTGACAATTTCCAAAATATAAGGTAGCAATTGCTATATCATTATAAAGGAAAAAATTTAAATTGCATAAAAATATTCTGTGTTCCATTTATAAATGTGTATGTTTGTGTATATTTGTGTATGTACTCTACGTAAAAAAAGCCTATTCGAAGCAATTTTCATCATTCCGCTATCTCAGTTATCCTGTCAGATACAGAAAATCTCTTAAAAATCCAACATGAAGTGCCGCTAGATGTAACTTGTCTACACCTCGTCTCGTACGCATGGTCCTTATGTCGGGTTAGATGGACTTAAAACTGCTAGGTTATTCGTCAGATGCTTCGCCTATGGCATACTGATGAGAACTAAGAAGCTGGAAACCGAAATATGTCTGGTGGGTTGCTGATGAGTGATTTTAGCTGTTTGCTGTAGATTTTTCAGGTGTAATTCAATTTTGATCGGGGCATTAGTCCACAGAGTAGTTGTTTCCTGGAATTTAATGGTGTCTACTGCGATGTAGAATGCTTAGTGTATGTAGCTTTTCAGTCCCACATGGAGTAGCGAATGGCCGCTAGATGTAGCTTTGCTATACCGCGTACTCATGGCCCCGTCTGTCGGGTTAGACAGACTTAAAACAGCTAGATTTATTCATCAGATCCCTCACCTGTGGCATGCTGATGAGAGTTAATAAGCTCGAAACTAATATATGTCTGGTGGGCTGCTGACGAGTCACTAGCTGTTTGCTATTAATTGCTGTAGGTTTTTCAGGTGTAATTCAATGCTGGTCGGGGCATTATCCCGTAGAATATTTGTTTCCTGGAATGCCATGTTAGCCCTTAAAACTCTTAAGCGTTAGGCCACCATACTGAAATCAGTATATTACTAATTTTGAGCTCCATACTTGTCGTATGCCTATTCTTGACAAGTAGCTTTAGAATTAAAATTCACACAGTGTAAAGTTATTCACTTTTATGTAACCAGATCAAAATGGCTACCTTTCCACTCTGTCTAAAATAAAAACAAATAATTTTTTCCTATAAAATTTTTCTAAAAAAATTGTCATTTTTCGTAAAATTTTTATTTCGTATCTCAAAAACGAAGAAGTCTATCAAAATTCTGATGAGGCAGGTTTCTGGAAAACGTACCTAGCCCAGTGCTGCGAAAACCTCATCCTTCTGTCTATTGTAATTTCAAAGATACCCTCCAATTACATTGAAATTGGAACATCCTATAAGTACACCTATTCTGAATCAAACTTCAATTTCCAATAAATCTCAAGGAAACCTTAATGTGTCCCAATTTTCTGTTTAATCCACTGCAATTTTTTTTTTGGAAGTAACCAAACATAATTTTCTCACTTTGACTGCAAATATTGGATCGGGAACTCATTTTCGCCGTAGGAATTTGAATTAAATCCTAAGTATTTGCGCAAGCAACAAATTTATATTCTATTCACATAAAGCAAACAAGTGTAGAGAAAATTCTGATGAGGTAAACACGTTTTTACCTTATGAGACGGGTAAGCAAGGACTTTTAAAGTGCACTTGTGGTACTTTACGATGAAAGGAGCCTTAATAAGATTGCTGCGTTCGGCGTGGAAGATTGAGAAGGGCGATTTTGTCATGCTAATAAGGCATAACATATGAAGAAAATCCGTCGTGTGCGTTAAAACGACATGAAACAAGTTTGTATCTAACATCACTTTATAATATCCAATATTTTAAAATCTCATCAACCATAGGCGCAACTTGAGAGGACTGGGGGATGTTAAGCATTTCAAAATTAAAATTAGCACCCCCTAAATCAAATGATTACCTATAGTAAAATAACCATATGTTTTGATATAGTAATGGATCGGTCAGTGGTCGCACGGTTTAAGGCGTTAGTACTTAAATCGAGGTGACTAGACGGAGTTGGTTCGAGCCCAGCTGCCGGTAGACCGTATATAAGCTATATTCGTGAAGAGGATTGGCACCCTCTCTGTGGGTATGGTAGGGTGGAATAATGTTAGCTTGGGTCAATGTGAGAGATTGATGCCGATTGATATTTGACTACCCCCCTAATTAATGAGGTTTTCCAGGTTTTCCTCATTCCTGCACTGAATAGTGGTTAGGGCCTACCAACGTAAGTCGTTCCTGGGCGCAAATGCGGCCTGCTTAATAATAATATGCCGCCCCCTCTCCCGCACAAGTCTCCGACTTCTGGGCTAATCCCTGTGATCAGAATGAGGGGTAGAGATATTATTATTATTATTAGTAATTGTAAAAACTAAAAAGACCAAAACAAGTAACTAACTATATCAATCTGTATGTTTAAATAAACCATATCGCACCCTTAGTATTAGAGTAATCCAACTTGATAAGTAAAAATTTTGAATTTTATTAATAGAAAGACTCATTATATTGCCCTCTAATAACATAAGTTCCTGATTTTTTGGTGAGAATATTATGTAAATTATTGATACGTAGTGTTTGAATAAAATGGCAATTTGTTCTGTAACCAATTGATAAACGGACACATCACTAACAATAATATAAAATTTAGAACTAAATAGAGTCATTTTATATTAGAGCAACCAATTTTCTTAGAAATACAGTGACTCGCATGTAAAAAGAAGCTGGCGTGGTAGGCACAGGTAAGTGGTAGTTGTCACGGGCAGTAGGCGAAATGTCCCGCACCAGTCCCATTCTCCAGGATTGATAGAGGTTATGTTCATACCGTTGCACATGTAATATTTGTGGCAAGGGATTTGATAATTTCAACACGTAAATTGAAAGTTATTATGAGATTCTTTTGCATCTTCTGAAACCGAACTAAGCTAATGATTTCTTTTAGTAATGCACGAATGTGTTTAAGAGTTGCAGCACTAACGTATAAAGCGTATTTAAATCGTTTTATCATTTTCATGGGCAGTGTTTTTCTCTTAAGTGAAAACAGTGAAAAGCTTGATATGCTAAAAGCGTATTTGTTAAGTAGTGATAATCAGTGATAGTGATAACGATAACGTATTATAATATAATAAATCAGTTGGAGTGTAGTGAAAATGGATAATAACCCAATTCTAGATAACTATGATTGTGAGTAGAGAATCTGGTTTATATTTTCAATTTATTTGTGATATAGGAATGGCAAAGGAGAGGAAATGGCAGTAAATATATTCATAAATAAATATATTTCAGTCATTCTTTGACATGTTTAAAAATTCTAGTTAACATTGTTAAAGCCAATTCGAAGACATTAGTGTAACATTGGCAACTCTGTGAAATTCACATCCACCATGACTCTTAAAAATATTACTATCGAAGTCGGATCAGCTGTTCTCAACAAGTTTTCGATTGAAAAATCACTGAATTTATTTAAAATGACTTTTTTATTCCTGATTTTTTGTTAAAAAAACTATTAATTATGTGTTCTACACAGTGAACTGTACTGCTGGTTAAAATATTTTTACCTATTTAAGGCCGTTGTGTCTTTTTGGGTATACATGAGTATGCTCTGTTCTTATCCAACTGGTAATACATGGTTGTATGTTATTCTGCTAAATTGTTTCTAATTTTAAATGAAGCGGACTGTATCTAAATACTTGTTTTATTTATACTAAACGGAACTATCCTAGGAAAAGAAATATCTATATACATAAGAAAACGACTTACCCAATAATGGGTAACATTTCTAAAATGCCAGACCATACGGAAACAGGAGTAAAAGGGGAGATAGGATAAATATGGAAAGACCGGCGATCAATCTTCACCACTATGGTTTTAAATGTCACTTTATTATATGATTTTTAAATGTAATTTATATATCACTAGATTATTTAAACTATAAGATTGTTTAAATACTATTATAAGGAAAATGCTACCCGTCTATACTATATCCCTCATAGTACACGACGTCCATTTAATGTCCATTTAACGTACACACGTTCATGGACCATAAATGGACATTCTATGGATGTTCATTTCTGGACATATTTTGATAGAACATACATTGGACATCCGATGGATGTCCTTTATGGGACATATTTTGATGGTACATATATTGGATATCCGATGCATATCCTTTATGGGACATATTCTGATAGTACATATGTGGACATCCGATGGATTTCCAGTATTGTAAATGTTCTGTTATAATTTGAATTTGCCGCTAAAATTCGTGCGGCGCATGTGTATTGAAAAAAATGGGTCTAGAATCCAGATGTTTTCTCTAAAGTTTAAACAAACTGTTCTGTTTCCTTTTGTGACGCTGATAAAGTAATAAACTTTGATGAGTAAACCCTATAGAAGAATAAATTAGGAAACCAAAGCAATATGTATAAATCACATTTTGTAAGTAAGTAAATTTGTATTTTCTACTTTTAATCTATTTATAAATAACTGAATTATTTGTTGGCTAGGCTAAATTCATAACATCTTTATGTAGACAATTATGTTACAGTATAATTATGTACTAACAACCGACAACAGTCGTTTTCGTTTTTAGACAAAGAAGTTTTCATTTTCACTCTAGTTGTTGAGTTTTCTCGTCCTTAGCTATTCTAGGTTATGTTCAGTAATGAAATTATATGGTTCTGTTAAATAATTATATATGGTAGGTATTGGTGTTGTTACTTGTTACGTGTTATATAGTTGTTTTATTTGTATCTCTTAATTGTTTATGTATGTGTTATTCATCTAATGATTAGAAAAACAATAAATACATGTCCAAAACAGGACATCCATGGGTAGCACAAATTTAGTACAGAGGTGGACATCTGTGGGTCCGAAAGTGGTACAGTAGTGGACGTCCCTGGGTTGCACGAAGTTGTGACATTTGTGCGTCCGTGGGATTCCAATGGACGTCCATCTAACAAAAAACGGACGTCCACTGGATGCCCGGACTTCCGACTTTGGACATCCTATGGATGTTCATAGGACGTCCTTGTGCTATTAGGGTATTATTCACGGACTATCACCCGTGTCTCTCTTTTACTTTCTTGAGTTGTCCAGTTCGCATGTACTTATACAGTTAAAATAATTCAGATACAAAACAGATAGAGACATCTAAAGGCTTTACTATGAGTTAAATTAATAATTAGCGCCAACAATGGTAGTTCTAAGTATGTATTTTATTTAAAATAAATATTTCAGAATAATATTCTGCGGAACAAGTACTCTCATATCTAAAAAACTGACCCCCACTTAGAGTTACGCCCTGTATAAAAATCTTTGCCACTTAGGACGTCCTCTGGGCTGAATGAAATCGTGTCGCTGACAGCAAAGCGCCGCTCAAGGCGTCTCAACAACTTCTTAATGAGAATGAATATGTGGCCGAGACGGAGTTTATTTCGCTCAATAAATTGTTGTTTAATTCGAGTTCCTGAACATAATTCGACCTTAATTGAAACGCATTCTTCTTACGAATGTAATTCCCGGAGCAAATGCGAAAGTAAATGCTCTAAATTGTTAAATTAATGAACTGGCGAAGAAAATTACTGCGTCGTGGATTGTAAATAAGGTTTGGACGGGCATTAGCTTTGTTTCCGTAATTGAAACCGTCTTATCATGTCAAATATTATTCATTCACTCTTCAGTCTTTAAGGTTTCAATCTACAGGAACCTGCGTCTATCGTTATTTGGGAAAATACCAATCCGAAAATGTTGAAAATTTGTCACAAAGTCCCTGGGACGAACACAAGTAAAATGTCTAGAACTCTTCAGCACTTCTGGTTATACCGAAAGTCGACACCAACTCCGTTACTTTAAATGGGACATTCTGTATATTATTACATTTCTAGAATCTACGGAAAATTTTAGGGTTACTTTGTATAACATTAACAAGTAACACACTAGTCTTACAATTCAAAATTATTAGTTTTTCTTTAGTTTTGTTAGGTTTTTGCCACACTTCTGAAAAAATAATAAAGATTAATTAAATAAGCCCTTGCGCCAAACGGAACAGTCAAGGGTTATTTTCGAAACTAAGTTTGCCTAACCAAAAAATCTCACACTGAAAAAAGCAGATAAGTAAAAATAACAAAATCACATCACTATCGCGCACTTCCGTGTTATTGACGTTTCGAAAAACTCTCTGTTTTCGTTCTCAAAATCGTAGTAAAAAATTTTTTAAACGTATGTCAAGTTTGACAGTTTAAAATTTGTTTACCCGCCTCCATAGAGATGTTAAATGATTTTTATTTTATTGTTACTTACTTCTTCTTGATACAACTGTAGCCAACAATGATCGATGTTTACTGAACAGTTTGACACACACTTATCTCCGTTCAACAAAATAATCGCGGTCTCTTTTAATTTTTTTTTTGTTGCGTTATCTTCCTTTTCTAAAATTTTTGACGAACCCCATTGAATAAATTGACCGTTTTCCCAAGAGTGTTCGCAAATTTTGGATGTTTCAAATTCCGTTTTATGCAATTTTATGTTCCTTAACTCTTATGGTCATAGGCCGAGACGTTTCAACATAATGTTTATTGCATTCACAAGGTATACTGTAGATGCAATTTTTGAATTTTGTATATAATTTTTGGACGTGTTTTAGACAAAAATGATCGTAAAGTATTAGTTGTCTGAAAAACTGTTCGAATATTAAATTTATTACCGATTCTTCTTAACTTTTCTGATAATATAGGAATGTATGGAATTTTAATTGTATGATTAATTTCCTTTATTTGTCTTACAGTGTTCGTTTTATCTGTAATATTTTTGAATGTTCTATCAACAAAATTTGGAGGGTATTCATTATTTATTAAGACATTTTTAATAAATTTTAGTTCGTTATTGAAAATATAATTGTTTGATAAAATTAATTTTGCCCTATCATATAAACATTTAACAACACCTTTCTTAATATCGATGTGATGGTTAGATCTAAAATTTAAATATCGATTGGTGTGAGTTTGTTTTCTATAAACACTTGTTTCTACAGAATTATCTTGTTTTTTAATTAAAACATCTAAAAATGGTAGCATATTATTATTTTCTATTTCCAAAGTGAATTTTATTGTTGGTTCTTTATTGTTAATATCATTTAAAAATTCATGTAATTCTGTAACAGTAAAGGCCAAATTGCAAAAATGTCATCCACATATCGCCACCAGATAGTTGGTTTTATTTATATTTTGAATATAATTTTCTTCAAAAATCCATAAAAATATTACTTAAAATTGGTGATAATGATGAGCCCATTGCCATTCCGAAATTTTGTTGATAAAATTCATTGTTTAGTTGAAAATATGTTGTTTTTATACATAGACTTAGTAATTCCATTATACATCCTACATTTAATTTTGTTCGGTTTGCCAAATTGATATCATTTTCCAGTTTATTTTTAATGATATTCAGTGTTTTGTCTACTGGTACGTTAGTGAATAAACTAACTACGTCAAAACTCACCATTAAATGATTATTATTAAAATTATTTGAGGAAGAAATCTTTTCTAAAAGATGTTTGCTATTTTTAATATAAGAATCGGATTGTCCAAATAAAGGTTTAATAATTTGTAACAGATATTTTGCTAATTTCCAAAATTTCCGAACACGCTTGGGAAAATGGTCATTTGATTCAATGGGGTTCGGCAAAAATTTTAAAAAAGGAAGATAACGCAACAAAAAGAAAATTAAAAGAGACCGCGATTATTTTGTTGAACGGAGATAAGTGTGTGTCTAACTGTTCAGTTAACATCGATCATTGTTGGCTACAGTTGTATCAAGAAGAAGTAAGTAACAATAAAATAAAAATCATTTAACATCTCTATGGAGGCGGGTAAACAAATTTTAAACTGTCAAACTTGACATACGTTTAAAAAATTTTTTACTACGATTTTGAGAACGAAAACAGAGAGTTTTTCGAAACGTCAATAACACGGAAGTGCGCGATAGTGATGTGATTTTTGTTATTTTTACTTATCTGCTTTTTTCAGTGTGAGATTTTTTGGTGAGGCAAACTTAGTTTCGAAAATAACCCTTGACTGTTCCGTTTGGCGCAAGGGCTTATTTAATTAATCTTTATTATTTTTTCAGAAGTGTGGCAAAAACCCAACAAAACTAAAGAAAAACTAAAATTATGCCACAAATAAATAGCTTCAGACAATATCAAAATTATTAGACCAGAAATTTATATAAAAGTTATATAGCGGTTACACGACAGCAATTATTGTTCCATTTGAAACTTTTCTGTTAAAAGACGCTATTTTGCTGTTTACAGTACCCGTGACAATAATATAATCCCTACAAGAAAACCGTTTTATAGAAATCATTTAAACTATTTTCAGAACGTTCTTCTGTCTACAGGTATACAATATTTTTGCTTCAGGAGGTCATTTTACTGTGTAATGTCTACACGACTGACTATAAAGCGTTATAAATCAATTTTGTAGTGGGTGCAAGAGAAATATTTGAGAGGATCTTACAGCAAAAATAAAAGTATTTTATAGAAGTTAATTCGAAGATGTGAAGACTCGGAAGCGTTAATATTTCAAATTCTTTTAAAACACTTTTACAAGATTATCTGCTTGTTATACCGGATATACAGGCTGTATCACATAAGAGGGTCACTTCCATGTATCTCGCTTAATATGCAAGACACGTCAAAAATATTAAATTGTTTTTTGTTGCATTTTTGGAGGCCTTTATGCTCGTAAAAACAAATTTGAGATCCATGGCCAACTTTATGAGTAATAACAAAAAAACCTGTAAAGTGCCCAAACTTTAAGGCTGTCTAACTTTTTTATTTTAAGAGATAGAGAAAACTTATTGGTAATAAATTTTTATTGCAAAGTTGATACCTTCCACCTGATATAAACAGATTTATGAAATATCGTATGTGGTTTGCTGCGCCCTCTAGGCGGATACAAATTTTTTTTATTGAAGCAGGCTATGACCACAAAAAATTGCCTCTTTTTTCGTCTTTCATGCAGTATACTACATGTTGCCCTTATCTTTCGTATTTATTACATTTTTTTCAATTTTAATTAAAAAAAATGTACCTAAATAGTTTCGTGTTGCTCAAGATAATAAACAGAATGTACTTTTTTATGCAAAATACAGATTTTCTTATAATATTATTTTATTACATTGTCTGTGTCAAAATAATTTTAAAGACCCAATTGCTTCTAATGTGGAAACCAATAAAATAACACGTTTTTTGGTTATTACTCATAAAGTTGGCCATCGATCTCAAATTTGTTTTTACGAGCATAAAGACCTCCAAAAATGCAACAAAAAGCAATTTAAGATTTTTGACGTGTCTCGCATATTAAGCGTGATACAGCCTGTATACCTAACAATACATTTTTTGCCACAAATACACTTTTAGCAGTCAAAGAACTTCCCCAAAATATGATGCCATATCTCATCCTTGAACTGACTTTTGCATGATACCATGAATATCTCGCTCGGTAGTATACACTTCAGATTTCTAAAAAGATAACACAATGAATGTAATTTAGAAATTAAATTGATGCATTGTTCCTTCCAATTTAGGCAATCATCCAATTGCAAACCTAGAGATGTATCGCTTTTACAGTTCATAATAGAAGCGTCATTAATTTTCAAATTTAGCCCTACACATTGCTTCTGCCGATTATAAAATCTTATAAAGTGAAAATAAAGAGAATTTGCTGAGTACCAATTTGCAACGTCATTAAGTATATTATTACATTTGACTTGTAACAACTGATCTATTACTTGAGAGACTAATAGAGATGTATCGTCAGCATACATTACTAAACAGGCATCATCAACTATTTTAGCAAAATCATTAACGTAAAGCAAAAACAATATGGGGCCCAAAATGGAACCTTGTGGTGTGGGAGCCCCACATGCACACTCCGAATTTATTCTGTTTGTAATTCCATTTTTATAATGTGTTATATTAACAAACTACTGTTTAATATAAAAGACCTAACCCATTCTAGAACCACACCACTAATACCATACGATGACAATTTTAACAGTAATATTTTATGATCGACACAGTCGAATGCCCTGCTGAGGTCACAAAATACCCCAACAGGGAGATAATTACTGACCCCACCTCTTCCCCCGCGCGAGGCAAACTGTTGCTGAGCCAACGAACAAGGACTTATTACATTTCCTGATATACCCCACCGACAGCGACAGGCGTCATACAGAAAACGCGATTTCAAAGACGCATCTCCGAGTGTTTGTAGAGGCGAAATAAATTGCGAACCGTCTTCCTCTTAACATCCATTTCTGTGAGGTGTGCGGAGAAAACCGTCCCTTTCAGGGAAAATCAAGATAAGTGTTTCACTCCGGACTATGACAGTTTAATCGAATCGAACAAAGCTCCCACCCACTCCGTGGAAATACGACACGATGGACACTTATTTACACTACGTCATTTCCGCTGATACATTTAGCTCGGGTTGCTGCTCCAACAAGGCCTGCCAATATCATGTCCGATGGATATTGTGTGGAGAAGTCGTCGAAAGGTGTTGACAGCGTTTTCCAGAACAAAGCACCGTTACATCGGTTTTTTTTGTGGATCTAGTGTGCTCCCATCGAAAAATTTATGTTTACAAAGCACTCTATTCGGCAGAGATATTTTATTTTTCTCGGTTAAAACATATTCCATACAGACAAATGGTTCTACCAACTACGTACTAGTCATACTACTATCAGTAGTATCTATCATTGGAGTAGGGATGTTCACAAAAATATTAAATTATTTTTAAACTTGATAAAATGGTTAAAATAGCCTTATAACCACATCTGCAAATTTTTACAAAAAGCAAAATAAATTGTTATGTATTGAAACCCAAAAGAAATATCTATATTCGTCTAAACGCGCGAAACACTGTGACGTCACACTGCGGAACAGGCTAGCTGGCGAAAATTGGTGGTTGGTTAAGTTTTCAATATAATAGTTTGCCAGGTGCCAAATGCCTTTACTGGCATTGGCGTACTGTTGAGTCATTCTTCGTTTTGTAATTTTTTAAAATGTTAATTAAGGTAAAGAACTATCTATACTAAAATGGAAGAAGGTTATTTATTTATACTATAGTACCAATATACTATGGTAGGTACCAAACCATTAGTAGTTTAGTATTGTCACGGATTTCCTAACCCGTCTTTTTC